>CAMZMU010000042.1:77567031-78912695 GCA_947311845.1 Poa pratensis | reverse complement strand
TGGAGCTGAATATTATATTATCATGTCTATGTCATTTGTGATCTTGCATGCTCTCCGTTACTTGTTGAAGCCTTGGCCACGTGAATACTTGTAACTCCAAGAGGGGTATTTATGCATGATAGTTGGGTTCAACCTCTATTTAAAACCTGGGATAGTGACAGCAAGTTCTAAGGTTGTAGATGTGTTTTTGCCACTAGGGGTAAAACAGCAATGCTTTATTCAAGGATGAATGTATTGTTTACATTACGCACATTACTTATTATGCAATTGTCTGTTGCTTGCAACTTAATACTGGAAGGGGTACGGATGTTAACCGGAAAGTGGACTATTTAGGCATAGATGCATGCTGGATAGCGGTCTATGTACTTTGTCGTAATGCCCAAATGAATCTCATAGTAGACACCACAGCTCACACATGCATGTTATAATGCACTTATCAATTGTCAATTGCCCAGCTGTAATTTGTTTACCCAGCATGTTAGTTATCTTATTGGAGAGACACCACTAGTGAACTGTGGACCCCGGTCCATTCTTTTACATCTGAAATACAATCTACTGCAATCATTGTTCTCTACTGTTTTATGCAAACAAACATCATCTTTCCATTCGATACGTTTAACCCTTTGTTTTCAGCAAGCCGGTGAGATTGACAACCTCACTGTTAAGTTGGGGCAAAGTAGTTTGATTGTGCTGTGCAGGTTCCACGTTGGCACCGGAATCCCTGGTGTTGCGCCGCACTACACTCCTCCACCAACACCTTCGAAGCAAACCTCGTTTTCCTACTGGTCCGATTAAACCTTGGTTTCATACTGAGGGAAAACTTACTGCTGCACTCATCATACCTTCCTCTTGGGGTTCCCAACTGACGTGTGACGTACAAGCAATTGTTTCTGGCACTATTAACCTAGAGCCACCACCCACCGCAATGCAAGACGCAGAAGAACTCGTGAGGAAATGTCTCGGCTGCCAGGAGTTCGCCAACAAGCCGCACGCACCAGCATCAGCACTAAAGACCATTCCACTCGCCTGGCCCTTCGCTCAATGGGGGCTCGACATGGTGGGTCCACTCAAGAAGTCCTCGCCGGGAGGACACACGCATCTCTTGGTGGCAGTCGACAAGTTCATGAAGTGGATCGAAGCTGTGCCTATTACAAGTTCGACTGCCTCCTCGGCGGTTAACTTCATCAGGTCGATCATCTTCAGGTTTGGAGTGCCACACAGCATCATCACCGACAACGGCACGAACTTCACAGCCGAAGAGTTCAAGGACTTCTGCTCCGAGCAAGGCATCAAGCTCAACTACGCATCTGTCTCGCACCCGCAGTCCAACGGACAGGTCGAAAAGGCCAATGGCTTAGTCTGCAAGGCATCAAGAAGCGCCTGCGAGTACCATTGAGGCGCGCTGCAGGCGCCTGGGTCGTAGAGCTGCCATCTGTGCTGTGGAGTCTCCGCACTACGCCAAACAATCCCCCAGTACACGCCATTCTTCATGGTCTACGGCGCAGAAGCAATCATGCCGTGCGACATCAAGTTCGATGCGCCCCCTGGTGGCCTACGACGAGTCCGACGCAGAAGAAGCACTCGAGGACGACATGGACACCCTCGACGAAGCACGCGACATCGCCCTTACCCGCACGGCCGTGTATCAGCAAGACTTACGCAACTACCACGGGCGGCGACTGCGGCCCAGAGCGTTCGTCCCTGGCGACCTTGTCCTCCGCCTCAAACAGAAGAAGGTGCACAAACTCGCCTCCCCGTGGGAGGGTCCATACATCGTGACAGAGGCAATCGGCGGCGGAGCTTACCGCCTGAAGGACTCGAAGACGGGAACAGTATGCAACAACCCGTGGAACGTTGCGCAACTGCGCCGCTTCTACGCCTAATCGACTCCCCCTTGTAACAAAGTGTACTATGTCAACAGGCGGCAGGTTCCAGACGCACTCTTTCCCTTACCAGGGTACCTGAGGGGACTGGAAGGGTTTTAATGAGGCGGCCTGCTCGCAAAAATCAATGAAGTGATTTGTGGAACAAGCTCTCCCCTTACTTTTTTAGTCAAAAAGCAACATAAACCTAGGCCGCACCCGACGCACTCGGGGGCTGCGCCATACAGGTTCAACTCGAAATCCTAGGCCGCCACCCGAAGCACTCGGGGGCTGCGCCGCACAGGTCTAAGTCAAACCTAGGCCGCACCCGAAGCACTCGGGTGCTGCGCCATACAGGTCCAACTCGAAAACCTAGGCCGCCACCCGACGCACTCGGGGGCTGCGCCATACAGGTTCAACTCAAAATCCTAGGCCGCACCCGAAGCACTCGGGGGCTGCGCCGCACAGGTCTAAGTCAAACCTAGGCCGCACCCGAAGCACTCGGGCTGCGCCATACAGGTCCAACTCGAAAACCTAGGCCGCACCCGACGCACTCGGGGGCTGCGCCATACAGGTCTAACACGAAAATCCTTGGCCGCCACCCGAAGCACTCGGGGGCTGCGCCGCACAGGTCTAAGTCAAACCTAGGCCGCACCCGACGCACTCGGGGGCTGCGCCATACAGGTCCAACTCGAAAACCTAGGCCCACCCGAAGCACTCGGGGCTGCGCCATACAGGTCTAAGTCAAACCTAGGCCGCACCCGACGCACTCGGGGGCTGCGCCATACAGGTCCAACTCGAAAACCTAGGTCGCCACCCGACGCACTCGGGGCTGCGCCATACAGGTCTAACTCAAACCTAGGCCGCACCCGAAGCACTCGGGGGCTGCGCCGCACAGGTCCAAGTCAAACCTAGGCCGCACCCGAAGCACTCGGGGGCTGCGCCGCACAGGTCCAAGTCAAAATCCTAGGCCGCACCCGACGCACTCGGGGGCTGCGCCACACAGGTCTGACTCGACACACCTCGGCCGCACTCGAAGCACTCGGGGGCTGCGCCGCAGTCTAATTCAAAATCCTAGGCCGCACTCGATCCGCTCGGGGGCTGCGCCATACAGGTTTACAGAAGTCTACAAGATACAATTTTACTCACTCGGGGGCTACCCCCACCTCGGCATACATACACTCATATTTCCACTTGGAAAAATTGCTTTTACAAGCTAACGCTATACAACAGCAGTCTACTACTCTTATTCTACAGGCTCGCCCTTTGGCGCATCGAGTGGCCCTACAAGGTGCTCACTAAAGCTCTGGACCTGCTGAACATCTGACGCGCAGCCGCAAGAGTATCGGCGTAGTCACCCTCTCCAGGCAAGCCGTCAAGCACCTTGTACAGTGGAAGATTAGGCCGGTGCATTCGAACGTACGCCAGCGCCACGTTCGCCCCGGCAACAAGTTGAGTGTGCACGACTTCCTTCAACGCACTGCCTTCACGGAACCTCTCCAGCAGCGCAGCCAGTCCATTAGGCTGCTCGTTGTGCGGAAAGTACACCCTGTTGATCTGCCAGAGGGTTTTTCTACAACCTTCCAAGAGCACAGCAGCCCGCCAGGTGCGATCCAACATTCGAGCCAGTACACTGCCTCTGGATTTATTTGACCAAAAATGACGCGCTTCGGGTGAGTCACCGGCGGCTTCTTTCTCCACCCGCTCGTCTACTCGACTTTGCTCGGCCTTCCAGTCAGATTCACATCTGCATCAAGACCCAAAGCTAAGAACAGTAAAAGGATAAAGAAGTCGAAGCACAGTGCTAGAAAACCAACCTTGCAGCTGCCGACTGATCAAGTCCATCTCGCCTAGCAGAAACTCCTCTCGCTGGGAGAACGGCGCAACGGGCCGCGACCTCAAGCGCTCCAACTCCAACTCCGCGCTCTTCAACTTCGACTCGAGCTCAACAACCTTGTTCCTCATGAAGGTGATCACTCGTTGATCATTCACGCTTCGCGCAGGAGCTGGAGGAGCTCGACGACGACGAGTGGGTGCAGCCGAAGAGGTGTCCTCTCGTCGCCCGCACCAGTCGTTCCAGCGACCCCAGGAGCTTCGCCCATCTCAGACTGCCAAGTTCGACAGCGTCAAGCAAGGAAAAAACACATTCATTCAAGCTTAGATATGAAAGAAGACTCGAAGGCACAAATTCACATTTCAACATCAGCATGTTCGCGGCCAGAAGACCCGCAAACTATATAGTTCATTACAGACCAAGAACCAAAAGCAGAAGAATCCTAAAAGAACGGAGTCTACATCACAGACTCCGACTGGGAACGGCTCTTCCTAGCAGCCAACTCTGCAGCCTTGGCAATCCTCTTCTCGAAGGTGGCGACCAACTTTGCAGCCAGCTGACTCGCCTGTGCCTTCACACCGCTAAGGGACGCGGTCCTGCCATCAGGCTTCCGAGGGAAGTCGCTGACAACCTTCTCAAAATCACCTACGACTTGGTGACCAAGAAGTAGCTGGAAAGTGAGCTCTGAGCCGCGTACCGTCTGCGCACGCGTGTAGTCCGCCAAGGTGGTCGCATTGCCTTCGAACGGAGCCGCAAGCGCGTCAACAGCAACGGCGGTGGCTTGCTGGGGAAGATGCTCTGGTGCACAGTCGCCAAGGCGCCTGTCGACTTCTGCAGCGCCGCCGAAGCATACGCGCAGACGCGGTCCATGAAGCCAACAGCCTCCGCCAAGCCGACATTCTCGCTGGAAGTCCCTTCTGGAGGAGCACCTCCGCAAGTCTCTGATCAAAGAAATCCACCCCGTAAGACATCAGAAGTCGACAAAAGGCAAAGTAGGCACTGAGCCGAAATACTTACTTCCAACAACATCTGCGAGTGCGAGCAAGCGGTCGACCTGGGTCTTCTCCAGATCATCCCGAGCTTGTTCACGCTCTTGGGCTTCACCCAGCACTTCTCCAGCTCCGCGACCCGCTTCTTCTCTCCTTTTCGCCTACGGATCAACGGAGCAAAGTTAGCAATAAAGGCAGTCGAAGCACCCCTCGAACACAAGGGTTCACACTCACTATTCGCTTGCTCCAGAGCAGTGCGGAGCTGATCCCTCTCCTGCTCCATGCGAACGAAGGCTGCGGCTCCCTCCATCTGCTGGCGATAAAATGGCTGCAGGAAACACAAGACATCAATCTGCGCCCGACTATTCTAGTCACGCACATCTTCGGGGGCTACTCCCATCGGGAGCGCTGTTCGCGCACCCGATACAGATTTTGCAGAACGAGTCGAAGGACACTTACATGCTCAAGCAGCCCAGCGTCAACCGGAGTCGCATCAGCAGCTTTCTCTGGCACGGAGGAGGTCGAAGCCTTCAAGGCCAAAGCGTCACCCGCCAGAGCCTCTTCTCCGGTCGTCTTCGCAGTCTGCTCGATCATGGGAGCAGAAGTGTGCTCCATCTCACGAGGGGAAGAAGCAACAGCGCCAGTACGGTCGCTGTGACAAGATAACAATTCAAGGACCCAAAGTGCAAAAACACACTCGACAAAAACGAGGCAATGGTTACGCGACTAACCTGGCGACATCTACATCATCTTCACTTCCCAGGGATACGGAGGCCATCCTCGCAAACTCAGTCGGCGGTGCAGAGCCGAGGGGAGGCACGACCAAAGGCTCAGCCAGGTCACTCGTGTGCCTAGCGCCCGAAGACGACTCGCTAGTCTCTTCCTCGTTCACACCCGCCTCCTTCACGGGCGACGAAGCAGAACCAGAGTCGCCACTCTTTCGCCTCTGCCGCTTCGCAGCGGCTCCTCATCTTCATCATCCTCCTCCAACTCTTCACTCGGAGAGGTGGCGGAGGGAACTTCATCGTCATCAACCTCGTCCTCAGGGAACTCTGCCTCTTCATGAGGTCCATTCTCCATCAACGGAGGAAGACTGACATAGCTCGAACGACCCTGTCAGCAAATGAAGCATTCGAGTCAGGCAAAAAGATTCGACAGAAGAAGATACAAGACAAAGCAAACGAAGCTCACCTCAGGCACAGGATTATTAGGCCCATACGGCTCGACTGGGCACTTGACATTGCACGGGTCAGCGGCTCGGAGACTAGTGATGCTCCTCACCTTCGACTCGACTGCGTCATCATCGAGCTCATCGCCAACATCCTCACGCGCCCACATCGGGTGGACGCGAGTGCGGAGCGGCTGCACCCGAAGCCTGAAGAAGGTGGCGATGAGGTGAATCCACCTGTCTCGCCCCGAGACTTTTCAGAAGGCCACGAAGAAGCGTCAGCAAGGGCTGAGTCGCCTCCCTGTCCTCCTTCGACAGCGGGTGCGCCCACGCGTTCGTCTTCCGCAACTCGCGATCAGCCGCGAAGTCGGGAAGCCCTTCTGGTCGCACCTGATGTAGAACCACTTCTTCCGCCAGCCCTGGACGGAGTCGGACTTCTTCATCTGAAAGTAGGAGGTGTCGCCACGCACCTGGATGCCGAAGCCGCCGACTGGATACACCTGCTTGCTCTTCCCCACGTTCCTCCTCACGAGGAATAGCGACTTCCACAGCAGCCAGTTGGGTGCGATTCCCAGGAAGCACTCGCAGAGCACGAAATAGCTCGCGATGCTCAAGACGCTATTGGGAGTCAGATCGTGGATCTGAATCCCATAAGCGTACAAGAGACCACGGACGAAATCGTGGAGGGGGAACCCGAAACCCCGCGGAAGGAAATCCACGAAGCAAACGCGTTCCCCCTCGCGAGGAGCGGGGAATACCTCTTTCCCGGAGCGCGCACCGTCGCCTGATCTGCCGGCGGCAGCAGCCCCTGCGCGCGGAGGGCCTCGAGGTCGGCCTTCTTCACCGACGATTTGACCCAGTCGCCGTCGGGCTTCTTCATCACGCTCGCCTCGGCGGCGGCGACGGCGCCAGCAACAGGCTTCCCCCTCTTCATCGCGGCCTTGCTCATGGAGGGCGGAGGAAAGAAACTGGCAGAAAAGCAACAATGGCGGAGAGAGCAGCGGAGACGAGGCAGAATGGGGATGGAATGAACTGTTCGCGCCGCGGTGAAAAGTATATACCGCGTGGCCAGTTAATCCAGGCCGTCCTCAGCGAAACCGCACTCACAACATCATCTGGCCGTCCACGTGTCGCGCGGAGATAGCAACCGTCGCCGGCCACGCCGCCCACTACGCACGGGAATCAAGGCGCCATCATCACACCGCGAAATTTTCGCGCCCAACGGTCAGTACAAAGCGGCAACCGCTGTCTCCAGTCAATACTGACAGT
This sequence comes from Poa pratensis, assembly GCA_947311845.1. Lineage (NCBI taxonomy): Eukaryota > Viridiplantae > Streptophyta > Magnoliopsida > Poales > Poaceae > Poa > Poa pratensis. The sequence continues at coordinate 78,905,573 of CAMZMU010000042.1, read as the reverse complement.
GGGACCGCACTGTCACGTCCCATCGGGCACAGAGTGCGCCAAAAACGTCAGCGCTGACGTCAACCGCGAAGGCGTAGGAAGTAAGCCAACGGGCTGATTGAGAACTCGAACAGTTCATTCGAGTGCAAGAAGATTCAGTAAGCTCCAAGAGCTGAACAAACTTGTGCAGTAAGCCAAACCGGCCGAATACACAGTAAGTCACGCAAAGCCAGTCGCGACTCCAACAGGTCGAGTCCCTTCTTTACTCCCATCGGGAGCGGGCTTTTCGACTGAAGAAAAATTGAGTTTAACCTCAATTGCAAGCAATTCAGCTTAATCTCGGGGGCTACTCCCATCGGGAGCGCTGTTCGCGCTCCCGAGTGACTCAGAACATAGCAGTCGAAAAATCACCGACTAAGGCTGTACGCACAGTATTTTACCCAGCAGTCGACGGTTCGACTAAGGAATCCTCCATAAGCCCTGAACGGCCGGAGTCGACTAACTTTACTTGTTCCTTTCAGGAACCCGACGGCGTGCCCAGGAGGAAGGAGTCCTTTACCCGACTCTACGATTCGACTAAGCACTCGGGGGCTCCTGTCGTGGGGTCACTCTTCGACTACCCCACGGTGGGGATACCTGGGTCACGCCAAGCCTATCAGCCTTATGACGAGGGCCCAAGGAAGGCCCAAGGAGGACGACGTGCGGCCCAAGATAGTCGACGTTAGGTCATGTGACCCAGCCATGCTTGTAAGCGCCATCGGCACCGTTCACCTGAGACCTAGCCTACCATATAAAGGCTAGGAGGGTCCTTCGTCTAGGGTACGCTCATAGCCGCCACCACAAACCCTAGCGAGATTGCCATCTCGCCATTGTAGCCACAACTCGCCATTCAATACCAGACAAGCAGGAAGTAGGGTGTTATCCTCCGGGAGCCTGAACCTGGGTAAACGCCTTGCTTGTCAGCCGTCGTGATCACCAGCGCTCATCTCTCTCCCCCTTCAATCAACCCGGGGTGCACAACCCAGGGATTTGCCGAGTCCACACCTCGTCAACGCTCCAAGTAAAATACATAAGATGTGGAAGAACTAAAATATAGTCTCACTAGAGATGACCTGATAAGTTGTTGATGAAGAAGGGGATGCCTTGGGCATCCCCAAGCTTAGACGCTTGAGTCTTCTTGAATATTGCTGGGGTGACCCACGGGGGCATCCCCAAGCTTAGGCTTTTCACTCTTCTTGATCACATCATATCATCCTTCTCGCTTGCTCCTTGAAAACTTCCGCCACACCAAACTCAAATTAATTCTCATTAGAGGGTTAGTGCATAATCAAAAATTCACATGTTCTACTGTGACACAATCATTACCAATGCTTCTGGACATTAACTACAGCCACTGATGTTTTATGGAGCAAATAAATCCAATCAAACATAGTAAAAGAGGCAATGCAAAATAAAAGACAGAATCTGTCAAAAATAGAACAGTCTGGAAAGACGAATTGTTTCGAGGCACTTAACTTGCTCAGATGCGAAAAATCAAAACTAATGAAAGTTGCGTACATATATAAGGATCATGCGTGATTTTTTTCAGAATTTTTCAATTTTCCTGGAGTGAATACAGCTCAAAACGGTGGACAGCAAAAATCTGTCACTGCGCAGAAATCCAAATCTAGCATCAACTTTCAACTAGAGACTTTACTTGGCACAACAATGCGATAAAATAAAGATACAAAGGAGTTGTTACAGAAGTAAGCAAGCTCCTAGACTCAAATAAAAGAAAATTGCAGAAGTAAAAACATGGGTTGTCTCCCATAAGCGCTTTTCTTTAAAGTCTTTTAGCTAGGCACGAAATTTTTGATGATGCTCTCATATGTATAAGAGTTGAATATAGAAGAGCATCAAAAAGCAAATATCAAACACATTTAAGTCTAACCCACTTCCTATGCAAAGGAATCTTGTAGGAAAATAAATCAATGAAGCACAAAGTGACTAGCATTGGAAGGCAAAACAATTGCAACTTCAAAACTTTCAACATATAGAGAGGAAACTTAATATTATGGGGATATATGAAGCCATGTCTCCCTCTCTCATAAAAACTTTCAGTAGCATCATTGATAAAATCCACAATATAACCATCACATGAAACATTCTTATCATGATTCATATGCATAAAAGTATCATTACTCTCCACATAAGCATAAACAATATCATTAGTAATAGTGAGAGTAAAAGTATCACGTCCATCATTGTAATCATCATAAATTGGAGGCATAGAATAATCATAATGAATTTTATCCTCAATAGAAGATGGACTGAAAATATCATATTCATCATTGCAAACATCATATATAGGAGGCATATTATAATCAACATAAACTATATCCTCAATAGTAGTGGACTAAAAATACCACAATCATTATAATCATCATTTATTGGAGACAAAGTATCATCAAAGCAAATTTCTTCCTTAAAGCTTGGGGGACTAAAAATATCATATTCATCACAACCAGCTTCCCCAAGCTTAGACTTTCCATAGCATTAGCAATAATGGTGTTCAAAGAATTCATGCTTATAACATTGCTACCACTATTATGCAAACAAGACTCCATAGATTTTTTAATTTTCTCTTCAAAAGCATCATGTCCTAATTCAATATAAAGTTCATAAAGATCTCTATTTTTTTGTTTTCCATTTAAGCCTAACTAGTGAAAATAAAAACAAGAAACAAAAAGAAATAATTGCAGAATCTAAAGGAGATACCTTCCAACACTTACCTCCCCGGCAACGGCGCCAGAAAATAGCTTGATGTCTACGCACGCTTCTATTCTTGTAGACAGTGTTGGGCCTCAAAGAGCAGAGGTTTGTAGAACAGCAGCAAGTTTCCCTTAAGTGAATCACCCAAGGTTTATCGAACTCAGGGAGGTAGAGGTCAAAAATATCCCTCTCAAGCAACCCTGCAATTAAGATACAAGAAATCTCTTGTGTCCCCAACACACCTAATACACTTGTCAGATGTATAGGTGCACTAGTTCGGCGAAGAGATAGTGAAATACAAGTAATATGGATGATTATAAGTAGTAATTGCAATCTGAAATAAAAATGGCAGCAAGCAAACATGTAGCAGAACTTGTTGTAAACGGTGTTTCAATGCTTAGAAACAAGGCCTATGGATCATACTTTCACTAGTGGACACTCTCAACAATGACAACATAATTGAATAAATAAATACTACTCTTCACTATGCTACTCTGAACCACTCTCCGGTTGGATAACGAACACCATTCATTGCGTAGGGCTGCAAAAGCACACCTCAAGCCGAAGTAAACAAGCGCCACAATTTCATGGAGACATCCAACTCAAATTATAACTCATGATAAGTATTTATGCAACCTTTAGTCTAAGAGCCACACACGGTGCGCACACTGTCACCTTCACACCGTGGGACAAGGTGACTCCGGAGATCACATTAATAAAACCACTTGAGTAGCATAATAGATGAAGAGTAACATCTACTTATTCAACAAGATTACAAAGCTCATGATCACATAAAGATCACACCATGGGAGAGAGAGATAAACCACATATCTACCGGTAGAGCCCTCAGCCTCGGGGGAGAACTACTCCCTCCTCATCATGGGAGTCAGCAGCGGCGATGAAGATGGCGGTGGAGTCGATGGAGATGGCTCCGGGGCAATTCCCCGTCCCGGCAGCGTGCCGGAACAGAGATTCTGTCCCCCAAAACTTGTTCTGGATGGCGACGGAGCTACGGGTGGAATTTGGGAAAATCCTTCAGGGGTTAGGGTTTTCTCCGCGGGGCAATATGGTACAAAGGGCGGCGAAAGGCGACGCCCGAGGCGGCCTCCCCACACCACGGCGCGGCCAGAAGATTTTCTTCTGGTCTGTGCCCTAGTCAAGTTCGGGGTCTTCTGGGCCTCTTCTGGAGCTGTCCTTTTGGCCCACGCAGTCTTTTGACATTTTAGAATTCTGGAATTTTTCCAGATTTTTCTGAGCACTTTCATTTTTAGACATTTTCTGCAATGCATAAACAAAATAAACAGAAACTAGCACTGTGGCATCTTGTTAATAGGTTAGTCCAATAAATATCATAATATGATATAAAGTGCATATAAAACATGTGGCAATTGATATAAAACATGCATGGAACATCAAAAATTATAGATACGTTTGAGACGTATCAAGTATAAGTGAGACTAATAAACAAAAGGTCTCTATGTTAGGACGTGATACTCATATAATTAGTAACTTGTCACTAAACTTTTGTGTTGCAATCTCATATGTCAACTCTAGTGTTCCATTGTCTACCAATTTTTTAAAAAGAGAGTGCATTTGGGAAACCATGAACCCGGATCCATTTTTAATCATAAAAAACACCTTTCCAACAACTTTTATCCATTTTCCATTTTATGCCATTTAAAAATCCGAAAATACAAAAACACTTTTACATCTTGCATACATCATATAAATCACTTTCACATCTTCATATTATCTTGATATCATTCTCACACCTTGTGCTTGACAACCACTAGGTGAGGTTGAGGATCAAAACATTTACTTTATTTTGTAGGTAATCAAAAGAAGGATAGGAAGATAAATCTTTCGCTACTGATTCCCCGAGAGTTCGATATTAAATCCTCGAGTCACCCCTCGTGGGGGAAAACACGTCTTCCACTTACTACACACTTTGCACTTGGAGTCTCAACCTAACCCATATTCTTTTGACGCAGGTAACTACGTCATCGGGTATCATCTTGTACTTAAATAATTATCATTTTTACCAGTTTTCTGAAGATATAATTTCTCAGCCCTGCAACAAACAACTGGTTAACAAAACATAGTTATGATTTAGACTCAACAATTGAAATGGTATAAAATAAATTGAAAGGTTAGCCATCATCGCACCGATGCTGGATTGATCTTGACTTTTAAGTAAGAAATAGGATAAGCCAACTTGAATATATAGGATTATCCTAATTCATTTTTGGATTATTCATCGGTAAGTTATTTGTTATTCCATATCCTACACCATATTCAGGGTAATGTCAGAATGGATATCCTTTCCAACCAATTTATTTAAACCAGATATGAATCTTTAAAACAAATTCGAATTAAGTTTTCAGCACAAAGATGATTATAACACATCCAGATCTGTTGGAGAAGTCTACCAGGTCCCCGGAAAACTCCTTTTTTGGGTTCAACCGAAAATGACTTTATGGTATTGCAAAGCTCAAGGCAGAATAGTTCTCCTAAACACATACGCAAAAGTTTTTCCTTTCCTTCATTGTTCCAACGAGTTTATCTGTTACGGACAAACTGAGCTCCACCGGAGGAAGCACTCCGACTCCCATAGCTGCCCTCACGCCGCTTAGACCTCGCCTGGCCATCATAGTGCTCGCCTCCCTCGTGGCGGTGCTCCCATGGGAGAGCTTGGCCACAGAGGTGTTTCCATGGGACTGTGAGCACGACCACCCTCGGTCAGCTTGGGCCCTCACCTAGCTCTTTGTACCCTAGCCTCCCTCGTCTCGACCCGCCCCCTTCTGCGGAGGTGCTCCCATGGGGAGCATTGTCATGTAAGTCCCAGGGCATTGCATACACAACACTATTTCGCACAAAATCAGTCATCCTCAGCGGGAATCAAAGATTGACGCCGGAACTGAATCTCATTGTCGTGAGATCAATATCACGAGTCACCGAGCCGACGTGAACGATGATTCGTTTCGGTTCGTCCTGCTCGGGACTTGTAAATCAACTTTTTTTTGTGCGAAACACAGTACAATGCAGGCGCTCATATACACATGCACAAACTTACCCATACACACGCACACATACCCTACCCCTATGAGAACTTTCGAAAGACTGAGGCGGCGATCGGGTCTTGAGATTGACGAAGTCACTACAGGCGCCTCGCTGTCGACAAAAATGTTGTCTCCCACTGAAGAATATTCCGGCTAAATGAGAAACACCAATGTGAAGTCTAGAATTTGAATTCTTAGAGCATCTCAGTCAGAGCGCCCAAATGGCCGCCCAAAGGCCTTCGGACAGGCCCTTTGGGCGCTGTCCGGAAGGCCTGGCGCATTTGGGCGCCCTGGCTCCCCACTCGCGCCGCCCAAACAACTTTTATATAATTCGAATTTAGACAAATTTCATTCAAACTTTAGGAAATTTTACAAATTTGAACGAAATTTTAAAATCTAAACCCTAATTCTACTGGTAGCGGCGATCGAAGGCCCGGTAGGGGTCCTTGTCCTCCTCCTTGACGCCGCTGGTTCCTGCGCCGCTGTCGTCGTCCTCCTTGACACGGCTAGGGACGGGGGCGTCGCCGGTGAGGTCGTGGAACGGCACGCCCGTTTCCTGGGCGTGCATGAACGCCGACCAGGCGCAGGCGCTCTGCTTGTCCATGGGCGGCACGTCGTTGAGCGACGCGGCCTCCGCCTGCCGGAGGAGCTCCTCCTTGTCGTGGGCCTCCTGCGCCGCCTTCAGCTCCGCGTAGAGCGACGCCGCCGCCTGCGATGTCCCCGGCTCCGCCTTGATCTTCATCGGCTCCGGCTTCGGCGTGAGCAGCCCGCCGGCGCGGGAGCGGGAGGAGGAAGAGGACACCCGCGATGAGGACGCCCGCGACGGCCGCGACGAAGACGCCGTCGAGCGCGAGGAAGATTGCGGCGAGAACCGCGGCGCCCACACGTGCGCTGGCGGCGCCGGAGGAGGAGGCGCCGCGTAGTAATAAGGCGTCGCCGGCCACTCTAGCAAGGAGCCGCCGGCGGCGATGTGGTCCATGACGTTCTGGAGCGTGCGGTGCGGCACGCTCCAGAACGCCTCGCGCCCGGCGGCGTTCTTGTCCCTGGGCACCGGGCCGGGGCCCTCCCACCTGTTCATCTCCTCCTCGTAGAGGCGCCTGAACGCCTCCTCGTAGCGGGCGGCGCTGGCCGGGTCCTACGGGTTCCAGCGCGGGTCGTCGCGCTCCTCCGGCGTCAGCTCACACCAGAAGTGTATGACCTGCGCGCCGGGGAAGTCTTTGTTGGCGCGGGTCAGCGGCTTCACCACCGGGACGCCGCGCACGGAGATCCCGTACCGATGCCCGACGCGCATGTCGGGCGGCACGGGGTACCCGTTCTCCGCGAGCGCCTCCGACTGCTCGCGGAGAAGGGTGCGCGGCGCGAAGCCGTTCGCCGCCGCGCCTCCCGTGCGTCGGTAGTTCCCGGCCATGGCGGCGGTGGTTTGTGGCTAGCACAGAAGGAGGAAGGAGGCGAGGAAGAGAGGAGAGCGGCGAGTGAGGCGAGCGAGCGCGGGGCCATCGCCATTTATTGCCGCCGGAGAGCGGTGACCGCATTTACGCCGTCGCCTCGAAAAAGTGCGCCGTGCATTCACTCCGGCGAGCAGTCGAGGCGACGGCTCACTGCCGTCTACGCCGGGCAGTGAAACCGAGGCGGCACGCGCGTTTGACGACGACCGCCGCTTCGCCGCTTCGTGTCTCACTGCCAGGCGTGGTCCGCGCGTCGGGGGCGGCCGTTTCGTTTTGTCGGGGCCGCCCCAAGCCGCCCCAAGTTGAGGGCGTGGTCTGGGCGTGCCGGACACAAAACTGGGCCGCGCCGGACCAAAATCAGATTTGGACGGCGCGAGTGGGAAAAAAAGTGTCCAGCACGCCCAAAAGCCTTTGGGCGCCCGACCGGAGATGTGTGGGTTGGGAGCACAGCCACCTTCGTAACTATCATGTTACATGCAAGTCGACTCCAAAATTGGTCGTATCGGGCGGGCACGGAGGCGATAATATCCGGTGTGCAGGGAAAAAATCCGGCTCGAGCCGATTTTCCAGAATGGTGCATATCTTTGATCAAACTTCAAACATTTGAGGTTGACCAGTTTTACGGGATCCACGGGAGAGATTGCTCTGATAGGAAATTGGATGCGTGTAGGCGCCTTCTACCTCCGCTGGGTGGAGACTCGAGACTACTCTTCCCCTTCCCCGCCGGCAAGCAATAATAACTCCCGTGATAGCCACGGGCCCTCCCCTCGCCGCCTCGCGCCTTCTACCTCGTAGCCGACGAAGTCAACCAGCCGCCCTCAATCTTCTCTCGTCGACCGGCGGTGCTCTCCTCGTCCCCAACCCTGCTGGTGGTTCACTGCCGTCAAGTGGAGATCCATTCATCCATCCGAGTTCGTACTCGACATCGGTAACACACCCTCCCCCCAGCTCTGCGTGCTTCATTGATCTTGTTCTTCTCCGCTGTGGTGGTGGCTGTAACCTGAATCCGAACCTCTGCTGACGGTATTTTTACGGTTTTTTTCTCTCTTGTATTTACGGTTCAGGTTCGGCTGAATCCGATGCCACACGTGAACGCCAAGGTGTCGGCTGTGGCTGCGACCTCGCTGGGGACGTCGGCCGCGGCCGCGGCACTGCCGAGGAAGTGGGATGGGGTGGACCCGGCGCTGGAGAGGATGGTGCTGCGGGCGTGTCTGGACCAGGCCCCGGAGCGCCGCCGCGTGCGCGAGGCCTTCAAGGACGTGCAGCTCAACATTGACCACTGCCTCTTCAAGGTTCATTTCCTTTCCCGATAAGTGTTATTGTAATGGATCAGCACTAAGCAAGGTCTAACTCTCAATGGTATTGATATGGTGGCAATCTTGATATACTCTGTGGTCTGGATGATCTGTTTAGTTTAACTTGAGACATACTGTTTATGTTACTCCCTCCGGTCCGGAACATGTGTCGTGATTTGCATATGTATTTTGTACTACGGTAGTCCACAACAGTTTTACTGGACCGGAGGTAGTATTTTGGAAGGGCATGTTTGAGAATGGTCTCTGTAGCTGCATCAAGATAGCTCACCCTTTGTCAGGGCCTCTTTGATTCGCAGGATTTGAGAAACGCATGAATGGGAATATTGCAGGAATAGAATGTCATGACACTTGAAATCATATAGGAGCCAAAAAACGCAGGAATCAGTAGCAGGTGTTGTTTGGTTGCACCGTAGGAAAAACGCAGAAAATCTGTATAGAGATGGAGTGCATGTCGTAGTTTTCATACACATAGGAATTTTTCCAAGAGGTCTCACCTCATGATAGAAATCCTATCCTTCAATTTGTGGAGGAACACTTAGGAAATATCCCTATGTTGACTGTTTGATTCAAAGGATTACAATCCTTAGAAATTCCTCTAAAGGATTCCTTTGCCCTTTAATTGAAGGAAATTTCAATCCACTCCAACCTCATTTTAGAATTCCTTCAATCTTCCAGCGACTCAAACGCATACTTGATCCAAATTCCTGTACTATAGGATTCAGAGGGACATGCCACTCCAATTTTTCCTATTCCTGTGTTTTGAGTTTCCTGCAAATCAAAGGGCAGTGTAGAAAATAAATCCATAGGAATTTTGGAGGATTCAATCCTTTGAATTAAATGGACTCTATAGGAAATAAACCCTATGGGTGGAAATCCTATGCAATTCCTTTGAACATCCTTTAAATCAGAGAGGCCCTGTTTCCATGCAATAATTTCTCGCCGGTCCGTTCAATGGTGGGAGACTAGGAGGTATCATATGCCAAAGTCCATTTTGCAAACTAATTACAGTCAGGGGAGGCCCATGGCACCCCCTCCAAAATACAAAGTTTCAAATGCTTACTAGTATTTCAACTAATCCTATGTATATTTTTGGCTAAATGTGAAGTGCATAAGCCCAATAATAAGCTTGGCACCCCCACTAATTTGAGACTAGATCCGCCACTGATTACAGTCGGTGTTCTAGTTCAACTTAAATAGGATGGCCGGGACATACTACCGAGTTTTGCATTCTTGAAGGTGTGATTCTAGTTTAGGATCATGATATGGGTTCTGTATGCCTGGTCTAAATCAAAGGGAATGTATAAGCCTGCAAAATATTGGGCATCTGGAGCACTATTTATCGGAAGAACTTGCCTATTTATTATGGTAGCAACAAAAAACCAAACATCAGTGAAGTGCCACACCAATCTTCTGTTAAGTTTTAATGTTATAAGCAATATTCTTATAGTCAATTCCACTCGTACCTTTCTCTTGAGTTCTCTCATGAGGTTTCACATGTGTTCTTCATCTGCAAAGATGAGAGTGTATCCCGCCATCAGTTATGGACTTATGGTTCCTCCCCTTGTCTTGGCTATTGCTGCTACCTAATATTTGCGCACGCATGTACAGCCACCTCGTGTCCACTGCTTGGCACTGTAGTGTGGTATTGTACATGCAGTTAATGGCAATGGTACTTCTTATGAGCTACAGAGATAGGATTCACACAGTAGCAATCGCTTCGGCAACAATCATTTATTTCCTAATATTAAATGAGATTTTTTCCATCAGCTATGTGATTCTTCCTACCTCCAGTTTGTTAGAGATGATGCGCTATGGGTCTCTAAATCTGAATGCTTCTTTTACTCAAGCCGCTGAAGATATGAGCTGCTTATTTGGTCCCTAAACTTGTTCACGTCAGTAAAATTTGTAACATCCAAGCTGGAGTTTGTTGGTAAATGGTAAATATATATAGCATGTCACTGTGGCAGTTCAAACCGCTACTTTATCTTGTGATAAATAAAATCGATGAAGGGGTTCCCACTGATTTTACTTGGGTAGTGTGTGCAGTTATTGTATCATTACCCGTTGCTAATTACTAATTATGTCAGGATTGGACTTTGGCTATGGTTGGGGACCAAATTGAGCAAATTATAATTTTGAGCACTCAAGCAATACACTTGCTAGTTTAGAACCTACACTTTACTAATTTGTATTGTTTTTCTTAGAGATAGATATTTGCTACTATGTTAGGACTGTCCTCAATATACTTTTGTTACAAATACCTGTAGCTTCTATATGATCTTGTATGTTTGTTTCCATAAGCTAATAGTTATGTTGTTTTTGTTAATATAGACTAGCGTGTTGTGTGTGTCTCCTATGTTCTCTGTTGCTCACTGGTTGTTGGTATATTTTCACAATCACTATTTGAAAATCTGGACATGACATACGTAATCATGCTTATAAAATTAAGTTTGCAAATTAACTTGTTTACCGGCTATTATTTATGTTCCAGTGAATACGTCTGACAACTCTATTTGTAGTGAAGTAACACACTATTTTTTTAAAGGACTGTGCTACTAAGGGCACGTTCCCCAAATTAGACTTCCGTGGGCACAGATAAAATAGGCCAATTAAGCCATGCAGCCACACTACGTGGACTTCTTTTTTCGTTTTTAAAATTTAAAATATTTTATCTCTTAAACCATAATTCAAAAACCATCTCCATTTTCACGATTGGCTTTGTTGCGACGAGATATTCAAAACTAGATCCCATCTTGATATGTTTTGACAAACTTTTTTCCAATCTTAAATGCCAGATTATAGTCACTTGGTTACCAGGCATTATCAACTTGGTTACCGGGTTAAAATCAAATGGTTGTCTGGTCTTTTGACTCACCAATGTAATACGGTAATTCCATATTTTTCGTGTCTAGATTGGATCAAACACTCACTTTCTGAACATGTAGATCATGGTTATGACACAAAACATGTAAAAATAACCTGGTAACTAAGTATTGTTTGGGTGGTAACTGTTAATTAGCAATATGGTTACTACAGTATTATTACCTGGCAACTGACGACGAATTTTTTTTCTCGTCAAAACATATTAAGATGGGATCTTGTTTCGAAGTACTCGTCGATACGAAACCGGCGGTGAAAACGGATCATCAATTGGATTAACGGTTTTAAAGATATTTCATTTTAAATTTTCGACCAAGAAAAGATTCCCTCCATGCACGCATGCATGCATGTGTTGATCCTATATAATTTGTCATGGGCCGGACGGAAAGTTGCTTGTGGGGCACGTTCCCTAAGTAGATTAACCGTTTTTTAAATGTTATGGAATATTCCCAAGCAAATGCACCCCGATTCTCACAATCACCTTTTGTCTATTCTTGGGTATCCTGTATTCTGTGTTGTGCTACTTTTGTTAAAGTTTACTGTGCTTTTGATGTTTTGTCATGACATGGATGATATCTCTGCATTTTCTCTATGCTGCAGGCACAATACAGTGACATCAGAACAACCGAGGTACTATTTCACAGTGTAGCCTCAGTAATGTACATTTTTTATAATAAGTATATACCTCACTTACCTGCCACAGTTCATTAATTTCTGTTACGCATTTGTAATTTTGTATGCAAGACTTCTTAAGGCATATAGAATTGGTCCATCTTTGCTGTAGTGTGTATGCAAAGACTTTGTTAGGCCTATAGAATTGGTCCATCTTTAGAGTAGTGTGTGTTCTTCCTTTAGTTGAGAGTTTTGTGAATTGCAGTGTACATAAGACAACAGGCCGAATGATCTGTTTTGCAAAGAATATTTGTGAAAATGAGCAATATGCAAAGTTTTTATTACCGTATTGAATAATTCTGTTTAAAATGTATAAGCCAATGCCATGTTGAAGTATATTTGATATCCATTAGTTCCTCTGAGTTTTTTCCGCGGAAACGCAAAAGCTTTGCGTTTCGGTTCATTGATAGAAAAGAAGAGTTAATTACATGCTCAAGAGAGAGTGGACACCACCCCATACAACAGAACCCACTAGAGTAGAATCCTAGCGAATCAGAGCGCAAAGACCAGCCGGCCCGATGCTAGCCCAGATACGGGCCTCTGCTCGGATTGTCTCGAGTAAGCTTGTCGTAGACGGACGTGCGTTGTCGAAGACCACCACGTTCCGGTGCTTCCAAATCCACCATGCTGTGAGCATTATCAACAACGAGGTTCCCTTTCAGAGGGCCTGGGGGGTGGAGCGACATTCGTAGGCTCGTTGCCCACCAATCCGCGAAGTCGTCTCCGACCATTGGTAGTCGGGCTGTTGATCGAATCCAAGACAGAACGTCGTACCAAATCGTCCGCGAGAAAGGGTAGCCTGTAAGCAGACACTGCATAGGCTCCAGAATTCTTGCAGTGAGGGATGAAACTACTGCTAGCCGCTTAAAAGTTTGAACTAAGCTGGATAGACATTTTAAGATCGTATGCCAGAGTTAACTAAAAAAAAGATGGTATGCCACGATGTGCCATTTGATCCTTTGTTCTCGTTGATTTTATATATTCTCTAGGGTTTTAATGTGATATGTTTTCTCTTTGACAGTCATATGAGCTGAACTCCAGAGGTGTCGAGATATTCTCTAAATATTGGTTTCCAGAGAATCATCGCATGAAAGCAATTGTTTGTCTCTGCCATGGTTATGGGGACACTTGTACCTTTTTCCTTGACGGTAGTGTTCCCTGCATGCTACTTATTTTGAGTTTAAGTTGATGTTTCCCTTTTGCTGTACTTGTTACCTCCATTGTTCTTGCAGGGATTGCTAGGAAGATTGCTTCAGCTGGATATGGTGTTTTTGCATTGGACTACCCTGGTTTTGGTCTTTCCGAAGGACTTCATGGATATATTCCAAGTTTTGATACTCTTGTCGACGATGTAGCCGAAAGTTTTGCTAAGGTCAAAGGTATTCCACCATTTTATTATTGCTGGTTTCTCGTTGTCTATTTATTTATACAAATTATTGGGAAACAGTTGGAATGTGCTACTCCCTCCGATCCCAAAAAAGTGTCGCAGTTTTGAACTTTAACTGGGTTTAGTTCAAAAGTGCGGCACTTATTATGGATCGGAGGTAGTATTTGTTTTTCTACTACAAACATACTCCCTCCGTTTTTTAATATAAGATGTTTTAGGTGTTGTACATGTTGTCTAGATACACACTAAAGTGAGTGAACATATACACTAAAACATGTCTCCATACATTTGTATGTGTATGAATGTGGACAGATGCTAAAACATCTTATATTACAAAACGGAGGGAGTATATCTTATCATTCTTGTTGCTGCAATGTGGTTGCATTGAGTAACTTGTTTGCAAAAGTAGCAACACCAAAATGTTTGGGAACCACCATACATATTGCTGCAATGTGGTTGCATTTGATAAACCTTCTGCTATTTTTTACTGTTGTTTTTGTTCTTCAATTTGAGACGTTCTAGAAATTAACAAAAAATATGATGTTCTTGCTCATGGTATCGGACATTGCTTTGCTTTGGTTTTCCATTAAGAAGCTAAATAATCCCTTAATCTCACTTTTATCTGTGGTTATGAAGGAAACAAGTACTCTCCATCTGATATTGTTTGTAACTTTTTAGCTCTATGCACACAGATGACAGAACAAGGTTACCCCAGAATTGTTTCTTTAATTGCATACTTTTACTTCGATTTTTACCTGTAGCTCTAACACTTAAATCCCCATTTGGTGGGAAACATTCCTCAGGAAAATCAAATTGACAAGTATTTTCTACCAAATCTAAATAGCTAAACCAACATATATTTTGGACTAGATGGAGTACCTTCCTGTGGAGGAGCAACATCAGTCTAGCACTACTAATGTGGCACTGTTTAAGTATTACTTTTAAAATCTGAAGTTGATTGCAAATATTTCCATATTGCAAATCTGTTTAAGTGCTACTGATTTCTTTTGCAACAGTGATATGTGAAAATTGTTTGAGTTGGAACTAAGTATATGCATTACATATACTCCTGTAACCTCCACATTGCCAAAATGCTGAAAAGTTAAGAAAAGTGAATATTTTTGTGATAAAAAATAAATTGCTCTATATTTTTTTTCTCATTTATCATATGAGAAATGAACTTGTCTTTCACTGCAATAAGTTCTCTTTAATCATTCTAGACTGGGTTTATATCTGGCATACCTCCTTGTTCTTAATTTTTGCTGTAAGGCAATCCATGGAGTGTGAATATTACCTGTTTCACTGTAGAAGTGCAATTCATATGTTGGCAGGGAATCCTGATTATAGAGGTCTCCCAAGCTTTTTGTTTGGCCAATCTATGGGAGGAGCGGTTGCATTGAAGATTCACTTTAAGCAACCAAATGAATGGAATGGTGCAATTCTTGTTGCACCCATGTGCAAGGTACTTTTACTGTGTAAGATCCTGTCTATGCTTGTTATATTTGGTCACTAATTCACAAAACCGGTTTAATAGATTTCAGATGACGTGGTTCCAGCATGGCCTGTTCAGCAAGTTCTAATTTTCTTGGCTAAACTCCTTCCAAAAGAGAAGCTTGTTCCACAGAAAGACTTGGCAGAATTGGCATTCAAAGAGAAGCAAAAACAAGAGCAGGTCAGTACCTGTCAACTGTCATACTGCTGACTTCTCTTGGACCCATATTTATATCCCTTATTTGTCTATTGTCTTTACTTCTCTATTTTCGCTATATCTGACTTGGAACATGGTGACAATGGTTAAATTCATGTATATTTTGGGAAGAAGAAAAAAAGATTCATTTAATATTTCATCTCTAGAAGAAAGGGCATCCTCCTTTGTGCAATCGAACAATAGTCTTGTGGTTTAGAGATAATCTTTTTTTGTTTTCCCTTCTAGTGTGGACACATTTATGCTAGTGTAGCTAGTGTATGTACTAAAACAAAAATCAACAGCAGGTTTGTTAGGATAATTATTCGTGCAATAAATTTTGTGGTTAGTATAGAGATTAATTTGTTTCATGGAGAACTTCTTATTCTGTTATAGCTACACGTGGCTTGAAAAGAATGTTTTAATAATTCGCTTCTTTATGCAGTGTTCTTACAATGTAATTGCCTACAAGGATAAACCGCGTCTCCGAACAGCGCTGGAGATGCTGAGGACCACACAGGAGATAGAAAGTCGTCTAGAAGAAGTACGTGTTCTAAACTGCTTTGTTGTAGTTTGTTCTGTTTGTACACGTCATCTAAGTTGTATACTGTTGCTTGTGACATTTCTCATTCTGATATCAATAGCAGTTGCAAATTCATCGGTTCAAACTCTCGAGATGCATGAATAGCATCAGTTCCTTGGTTATGTCCAAGGATTACGAGTCAATGACTCGAAACTAGTCGCTGGGGTACGGACTCAAAGACTAGTCGTGGCAAGTGCTCCGCTAGTCGATATTTAGTCGAGTTGTAGCTATTAAAAGTACTAGTCCCTCCGTTCTGAAATAAGTGTCGTGGTTTTAGTTCAAGTTTGAAATAAATGCATGACAATTATTTCGGAACGGAGGGAATACTAAGTAACTAGGCTATTAATCCTAATATACTACTCTAATAAATATTGAAGGCATGGGGAATGGAGAGGAACCTGAGACTGAAAAATTGCATCCAGTGGGCAGGGCCTCCACTTCTCCACGAGCCAGCATCCTACAAACAAATGAAAAGTCATCATATTTGTGCCATCAAAGTATCAAACACTCTAGCCGACCAGCACTTGCATAAAAACAATTTCAGCACTCCAACGAAGGGAAATAATACATTAAGCTAGCAAACAAATGAGTTCAACACCACCCAGGTTCAACATGTGTTACATAACAAAATAAGTTCACCGTGAGCGTTCGATAGCACAAACGAGGAGCAGAGTTCTCCGCATCCGCGATGAAGCTGTTCTACGGAACATTGCTGGTGCTTCCATATCATTCAATCTGAGCAGAGTTCTTTTCCTTTTCTCCCTTTTTCGCACTAGTCTTGTCTGGTGCCCCCTTTTCCCTTTGTTTGGCATGTACCTTGTACTACTCCCTTCTAATCAATGAATTTAGCAGCTACTCCCACTATAAGATGTTGTAGATATTTCAATGTGGACTAGATACGGTCTGAAATGAGTCAACTTACACACTGTTACATGCGATTCGGAAAAAGCTAAAACATGTTATATTTAGGAACAGAGAGAGTAACATTTAAAAGAAAACTATAAACAAATTGTATTAAGCTGTAGCACTGCCAATGCTCTGTCTTCCTGTTCTATTATTGTTACCCTTCTGTGATGCTTAACTCTGTTCCATTTTTCCCATCTAGGTTTCCCTGCCCATAATCATTTTGCATGGTGATGCTGATTTGGTCACTGATCCTGCCGTGAGTAAAGATCTTTATGAAAAAGCGAAGACATCGGACAAGACACTGCGGCTTTACAAAGATGCCTACCATGCCATCTTGGAAGGTGAACCGGATGAAGCGATTTTCCATGTACTTGATGATATAACCACTTGGCTGGATCAGCATTCTGCGAAGGAAGTATCATCGTCATGAACTGCACAGATCCCTCTTTTGTCAAGCATCACAGATCCAAAGGTGGGATTCCATTTTTGGTTTCCACTAGATACACAGCCTTGTTGTCTGCTGATTGCAAATGTATTTAGCGTTCATCCGTGGGATGTGATCAGTTTGTATGTACGTAAGATTCTTCTTTTAAGAGAACTTAGATACGGGCTTCTTTTGCTTTTCTTTTCTTTACTCTTTTGAACATGTTTCTGATTTCTTTTGGTATAATTCCGTCATTTTATCAATTTATTCCAAGGTTAGAAAGAAAAGGTACCCAAAGAATTTTGTTTGGTCACTTTAGCTTGTGCAGAACTAAAGATCATGTTTTAGCTTTACTATTTAAAGAAATTGGGTATATTTTACTTCAATTTCTCGTTTTAAGTATTCTCCAAGAAAACAACACTTTGGGGAGGACCACGTGAAATATTTCCGACTCAACGTTTTAGCGTCAACAATATGTGAGGGAGGAATTACAAGCCAACCCTCGCGCCATGCGTCTGAGGGTTTGAATTGCATTTTTCTCAAATTATTAAAAGGCGCTTGCATTTCTCTGCTTAAGAGTATCTTCAGCAAGCCTACAACTGCTTAAAGGGACAGGACTAGGCGTCCCCGGGATCTTTCCGTCCGATCCCTCGGATGGAGAGGCTAACACGTGTCCCATCTTGCCCCAGTTGAAAGGATCGGTATGACACCTAGAGGGGGTGAATAGGTGCTACTCCAAATTTTAGTCTTTTTCAAATTAGGCTTGACACAAAAGGTAAATTCTCTAGATATGCAACTACGGTGAATTTATCTATATGACAAGCTAACAACTAAGCACGATACATATAAGTAAGGCGATAAATAAGGATAGAGGTAACCGAAAGTCAAAGCACGCGGAGACATGGATGTATTCCCGAATTCCTCCTTTTTAGGGGAGTACGTCTCGTTGGAGAGGTGTGAACCAACACAATGGTTCAACGGCTACAAAGGCCTCACCCTCTTCTCCGGTGAACCGCACCACAAAGGATTGGTTCACTTCAACTATCGGAAACCTTCAAGGCGGAGTCCGGAGCCTTTACAACAATGATTTGGGGCACAACCCACAAATGATTGGGGGCTACCAAACAGCTATAATCTGTTACAAAGACAATCAAGTAAGTACAACAATGGGCTAGGTTTTCCTAGTGGAAACCCTAGCTAATGGTTCCTCAAGTGAATGAGGGGAAAATGAAAAACGGCTTGGTGAAGATGTAGATCGGGGCCTTCTCCTTCAATCCTCCAAAGATCAACGAGTTTGGGTGGAGGGATTGGGAGATCTAGTGATTCTTGAGCTTGCAACAATGGGGATCTTCAATTCTGGGCGACCTCCTTGGCTGGAGGTAGGTGGAGGGGTATTTATACCCCTCCAGAAATTCTAGCCATTGCCTTCAATTCCGCACAGATTTCACTTGGGCCGGAACTTCCGGCCGGGCCGGAACTTCCGGCAACCGGAACTTCCGGGCAAATCTCCGGGCAAACCTCCGGCCGATCACAGAACACTTTTCCTTCGAAAATTTGTCGGCCGGAAGTTTCAGGCCGGAACTTCCGCCCTTGGGGCCGGAACTTCCGGCCAAACCCGGAACTTCCGGCCAGTGTAAAATTCCTGCATTTCCATAAGAACATGTCTTCTTTGTTTGTGTACTTTGGACCTGTCACAAGCTTAACATACAGTTAAAAGGTGTTTGTGTTGTCATAATCACCAAAGTATGATTACGGGCAAGTATGCCCTTTCAATCTCCCCCTTTTTGGTGGATGATGACAACACAAGGAAAAGGATTTGCAAAATATAGACGGGCTCCCCCTAAGCAGGTGCATAACTTGAAAAAATTGCATTTGAATACAATATGCACATAACTTAGGATCAACACTCCCCCTATATTTTACAAGTCAAGCAAGTAAACATAGAAGCACAACTTGCACAAACATAAGATAAAAGACATAGAGAATACACAACATAGTCTCTACATAAATAAGTTCACAAATGGGTTCCACATGTCTTACCACATGCATAAGATAGGAGGTTCACACATAAAAGGTTCAACAAAGGCGACAAATACAAATAACCGGAGCACAAAACATAACGGAAACAAATAAAAGACGAGACTTTGTGCTCCACCCATGCAAATCCCGCAACCTAGGAGATAGACTTCTCCCCCTTTGGCATCAAGACACCAAAAAGGGAAAAGGAAGCGAATCTAACGTCCCTCACTCTTCATCCGACGAGTCCCACGCAAGCTCCGCATCATCCGGCACATGAGAAGTCCACTGAACCGTCGCGTTGTTCCAAGACTTGTATGGAAGGTGTGGAGGAGGAGGAGGAGGAGGAGGAGGACAGTTGGGGACCTTGAAATGTTGCATCATCTTGTAATCGTTCATAAGACCTTGGTGCCTCTTCACAGACGCGTGGTAGTTCTCTTTGTGAATGCAAACATTCATCCTTAAGATCTTGTCAATAGCACGCTGAACCCATGGGCGTTGCTTGGGTTTACCGCCGGGCTGCTTCACTCTCGGATCACTTGGGATATGAGACCCACTAGCTCCATCATCGGTGTCCATAGGACCTTTATCCTTGTTGAGATTGAGATGAGCAATCTTCTTGTGCATCTGCACAGGCTTATGGATAATGTCGCAGCCGAGGGCTGCATCGGGGTTAAGCACATCATGATCTCCAAAAGGGAACTTGGACTTGATGAGCCTCATAATGTATGGAGCATATGGAGGCACTTTCCTTCCTAACACGGCATCATATATCTCATGAAAAATGAAGTCCATCACATCAATAGGATAGGCGTTCGCTTCGGGATCATCTTCCATGAAAACATTGTGAGCATAGATCATGAGGTTGACAAGACCACCACGGATTTCATTGTTGTTGCCTCCACTTGGAGCAATGGTGTGGCGGAACATGCGAAGCAGAATGTCATAAACGGGAAGGAGTCCCGTTGTGCTGCCAATCACTCCATCATCAGCATATAGATCACTCATCTCATTCTTATCATAAGCAGCCCCTTGAATGTGCATGCGGTTACCGGAGGCCTTGGTGCAGCTAGAGAACCCATACCGGTGGCCATCATGCTCAAGAGCATTAGCAAAGTCATGAAAGTTGGCGGAGAGCTTGTGATTGCCGGACATCCAAGTCATACCACGGGCCGGAGTCTTGTCAAACACCACAGTGGAATAGAACTGATGAATCATGTGGATGTTGTAGTCGGACTGAATCTTCATCAAAGGACGCAAGCCAAGAGCCTCCACCACAGCTACAACCCCACCAAAGTATGCTTGTTGCTTCTCCAAGTGTTCAAAATCAATGGGCTGCATAGGGCACACCTTGTGCTTGCCAAGCTTGCAATAGACTTCCTTGTACAGCACCTCTTGCTCAACATGATAGAAGCAAGAGTCCAAATCAGGGTCGCGCACGCCTTCATTGGTGAAGGCTAAGCGCCAAGGAATGAAATCCCTTTGATGCTTAGGGACAACAGTCAAGGGTGCTTTCTTCTTCTTCTTGGATATAGTTTTCTTCGGCACAGGGGCAGCAGCTGTCTCATCACGTACAAGATCATCCTCTCCTCCACTAGTAGGACGGGACCGGGATGCGGAACGCTTGGAAACAGCTCGACGGACATGAGAGCCACTAGGTGCTGAGAACAGATAGAAGATAGCATAAGATAAGTGCTCAAGTCAGATGATAAAAGAAACAAGAAACAAGTGGATTGATGTAAGCGTTTTTCTGTTTCAGGGCGGAAGTTCCGGTCGCAGCCGGAAGTTCCGGCCAGGCCGGAAGTTCCGGTTTGCTCGGCTGCGAGGGGAACTAAGACCTCAAACAAAAAAATGCTAACAAAAATCAAATCGCTTCTAGTATGAGTTAGGGCAGGCCTAGAGGAGTGTTTTCACCAAAGGAATTCATGTATAAAGCTCTATTTCTACTAGGTTAAACGAAAAAGCATCTCGTCCTAGATTTGAAATAGAGGAATGTACCGTAGTCCATGGCGAAAACATCTTGGAGGAACGAGATCCCCACGACGTGGAGATGCAGATCCGGCCGGAGGCCGGAGGAATCCGTGGCGGGGAAGCCGCGGTGGAGATGGGGCGGTGGAGGAGGTCCTGGGCGAGGAGAGAGAAGACTCGGGTGCGGGGGTGGGCGAACTGCTCAGGAAGAAATAGTTCACCCCGCGGCCGCGAGGATATGCACCCAGTTCACTTACACCGGAAGTTCCGGTCAAATATCCGGCTAAACCTTCGGACAAAAACAGAACAGTTTTTGCCCCGGGACTTAGCCGAATTTTTGGCTGAAACTTCCGGGCGCCGGAGGTTCCGAACCAGATGTCCGAAGACTCCGATGTACCCACACCACCACATCTCCGGAAAGGCAACAAATGACTTGAGCAAGAGTTTTAGCATGGTTTTTAAGGAGAGATCAAAGCATGGCTTGGGATAGAAAAAGTCACTGGAAATGGTACTTCACACTCAAACTTTGTAAGAAGCAACAAAACACAATAAGAATCAACATTTGAGTGTGTTTTCCATGAAAAAGCAAAGAAAACCAAATATAACTCCATAAAGACCAAATCTTCACAAAGAAGATGTCGGTGGCCGAGGCCACCATGTATGAGTGTATGTGGTGTGACACCGCGAAGATATATCTTGAGTTCACCGCCACTACTCATCATTTAAGCTCACAATTCATAAAATGAACAAATAGAGACAAAATGATTCTTACTATCGGCATAATGGGGGGAGGGATAGTCCAATGGATTAGGACCGCACTCCCCCTATGTCCATGCCTACACCTAAACCAAACATATAGCTAAGATATAGGTGTGTATGCAAGATATTCAAGCGACGCTCCCCGAATCTATGATATTTAGCTCATGCCTCAAATAAGTGAACCTTGCTTCATCAAGTGGCTTCGTGAACATATCGGCAAGTTGGATCTTCGTGGGAATATAGCCAAGCTCAATGTCACCCCGGTTGATGTGATCACGAATGAAGTGATAACGAATCTCAATATGCTTCGTTCTTGAGTGCTCCACCGGGTTGTGGCCAATCTTGATAGCACTTTCATTGTCACATAAAAGAGGCACTTTGTCACAATGGACACCGTATTCCTTTAAAGTTTGCCTCATCCATAACAATTGAGTGCAACAACTAGCGGCCGCCACATACTCGGCTTCGGTGGTGGAGAGAGATATGCAATTTTGCTTCTTAGAAGACCAACTCACCAAGGACCTACCAAGGAATTGGCAAGCCCCGGAAGTTGATTTCCTATCATCCTTGCAACCGGCCCAATCCGAATCCGTGTAACCGGCAAGAGAGAATGTTGAGCCTTTAGGATACCACAAACCAAACCTTGGGGTATGAACCAAATATCGAAAGATTCGAAGAACCGCCGTTTGGTGGCTTTCTTTGGGAGCCGCTTGGTACCTTGCACACACTCCTACACTCAACACAATATCGGGTCTAGATGCACAAAGATAAAGCAAAGAACCAATCATAGAGCGATAGAGTTTTTGATCAACATCCTTATCTTTACCCTTTGGATTAAGTTCAAGATGACACTTGGTGTCCATAGGAAACTTCTTCTCTTTAGCATTTTGCATCTTGAACCTCTTGAGCATGTCTTGGATATATTTGGCTTGAGAGATGAAGGTCCCTCCACTCAATTGCTTGATCTCAAAACCAAGGAAGTACTTCAACTCTCCCATCATGGACATCTCGAACCTATCGGTCATAAGCTTTGAAAATTCATCATTAAAAGCTTTGTTAGATGAGCCAAATATGATATCATCAACATAAAGTTGGCATATGAAAAGCTCCCCTTTAACCCTCTTGGTAAAAAGAGTGGGATCGATTTGCCCCACTTCAAAGCCACGGTCTACCAATAGCTCTCTTAGGTGCTCATACCAAGCACGAGGTGCTTGTTTGAGACCATAGAGCGCCTTATCAAGTTGTAGACATGGTTAGGGAAGTGTGGATCCTCAAATCCCGGAGGTTGCTTAACATATACCAACTCCTTTAAAGGACCATTAAGAAAGGCACTTTTCACATCCATTTGTTGCAATTTGAAATTATGATGTGATGCATATGCAAGAAGGATACGGATGGACTCAAGGCGAGCCACGGGAGCATAGGTCTCTCCAAAATCAATGCCTTCAACTTGAGAGTACCCTTGAGCTACCAATCTTGCCTTGTTCCTCACAACCATTCCATGCTCATCTTGCTTGTTCTTGAATATCCACTTGGTGCCTATAACATTGAGGCAATCTTTTGGCTTCTCCACTAGATTCCACACTTTGTTGCGCTTGAAGTTGTTGAGCTCTTCATGCATGGCTTCCAACCAATCCGGATCTTCAAGAGCTTCAAAGACTTTCTTTGGTTCCACCATAGAGATGTGGGCTTGATGTTCATAAATTTGCCAATTGTTTCTTGTGGTGACCTTGTTCTTGCATCACAATGATATTTCTAGATGAAGACTCTTTCTTCTCCAATCCTTTTTGACTCTTGCTATCGACGGGTTTCGATATCCTCATTGATGCGAGGAATTTCGCTTGATCATCTTGATCATTTGAGTCCCCGTCTTGACCGGATGGTGACCTTGATCATCTTGAAGCACATCTTCAAAAAGAAGGAGAGGGTTGATCTTGGTCTTGACCTTGGCTAGTTGACAATAGGAGAACTTGGTTCTTGCATAGCCTCTTGGTCAACTTGAGGAGGGTCTTGAACTTGTTCTTGGGTAGGTGCATCATTTGCTTCCATAGAAGGTGCAACTTCAACTTGTGATGATGGAGTCTCCACTTGAGTGGAGCTAGGACTTGCTTGAGGAGGCTCATGATGGATTTCAATGGGGCGATAGAAACCAACCCCCATTCTTCTTATTGCATCTTGAGGTTCCTCATTATCTACATCACAAACATGAAATTGCGCCACTTGGGAGCCGTCATTCTCATCGAACCTCACACTACAAGATTCCACAACTCTCCCTAAGGATTTGTCGTAGACTCTATAAGTGTGAGAGTTCGCACCGTACCCAACAAAAACACCCTCTAAAGCTTTAGATTCAAATTTAGATAAATGAACACCTTTGATTTTGTAGAAACACTTACAACCAAACACACGGTAGTAGGAGACATTGGGCTTGTTGCCGGTAAGCATTTCATATGGAGTTTCCTTCTTCCTTTGCGAAAGAATAACCGGTTGGAGGAGTGACACGCCGTGGAGATAGCTTCGGCCCACAAGAAGAGTGGAGACTTAAACTCCGCCAACATGGACCTAGCCATATCCATAAGAGTCCGGTTCTTCCTCTCGGCTACACCATTTTGTTGAGGGGTATACGCAGCGGAATATTGATGACGAATTCCCTCTTCACTAAGAAACTCATTCAAGGTGTAGTTCTTGAACTCGGAGCCATTGTCACTTCTAATGGCCAATATGGGACATTGTGTTGACGTTGAACTTCATTGGAGAAGTCGATGACGGTTTGTTGAGTTTCATCCTTCGTCTTGAAGAAGAAAACCCAAGTAAATCTTGAATAGTCATCAACAATCACCAAACAATACTTCTTCCCACCAAGACTCGGTTGAGGCACGGCACCAAAGAGATCAACATGAAGAAGTTCCAATATCCTCTTTGATGAGATGGTGTTGCTTGGATGGGGAGAATCATGCATCTTTCCTTCAACACAAGCCCTACAAAGACGATCTCTAGAAAAAGAAACATTCTCTTTTAGTCCAAGAATGTGGCCACCCTTGTGAAGACTTTGCAAAGTTCTCATGTTGACATGGGACAAGCGGCGATGCCACAACCACCCCACGTCGGCCTTTCCGAATAGGCATATTGCTTGAGTGTTGGTAGACCCCGAAAAGTCTACCACAAACAACTCATTTTCAACATACCCAACGAACATGACCTTTAGAGTCTTGCTCCTCAAGAGTACCACCATATCAATAGTAAAATGGACATCAAAGTTCATCTTATTAAGAGCACGAACGGACATAAGATTGTAACCTAGAGACTCAACAAGCATGACATTTACAAGGGTGATATCCTTGCAACTACCACCTTGCCGAGACTCTTTACCTCGGCTTTGACTTGTCACCATAAGAGACGGTTGAGTATTTAGATTTGGTCTCAACTCCGTCATAATCTCCTTGCTTCCGGTCATATGACTAGTGCATCCACTATCAACCACCCATTTCGATCCACCGGAAGCATAGTCCTACAAGAAATCATTGCTTGGATTTAGGTACCCATTTCTCAATGGGTCCTCTTTGGTTAGCAACAAGGGTCTTAGGAACCCAAATAGAGTAATCAATGTAACCATCATATGGACCAACATATTGAGCATAAACATCCCCATAATAATCAACATAAAGAATATAGTTGGGGTTGTTATGCCCCGCAAAGTCACTACGAGTGGTCTTGCCCCTTGTGGCACTACCACCCGCAATGGAAGTCTTGGCTTGTGCGGGCTTGGTCTTGATCTTCTTGTTGTTGCCACTTTCTTCTTGGGCTCGGCTACATAACCAAGACCCTCCTTCCCTTTGTGTGGTTTTTGCTCAAATAAGTAAGCAATACCCTTATCTTTACCTTTGGGAATAGAGGTCTTGGCACTAACATTTTCTTCAATAACATTTTCATGAACACGAGGAAGAATAGATATGCTAGTTGAGCTAGATTTAGAAAGTTGAGTTTGAAGTTGCTCATGAGACTTGACTAAAAGGGAGTGAGTGTTTCCAAGGCCTTGTGAGCCTTGTCAAGCTTCTCCATATCCTCAAGAAGTCTAGCATTAGCAACCCCAAGTTCAACTTTCTCCTTTTTAAGCACTTTATATTTAGCAAAGACATGATCTCTATCCTTAATGATTTTATTAATGATATCATCATTTTTAGCATCAAGAGAATCAAGTCTTTCCTCAAGAGAACATCTTTCTTCACTCTCTTCATCAAGAGAGGCATTCAAGGATGCTACGGAAGCATTCAAAGAGGCAATGGTGAGAGAATCCTCTCTCTCAATCTTACTCTTTTCTTGAAGAAGTTCTTCGGCCGCACATAGTTGTCTCATGAGAGACTCAACATGTTCCTTAGCTTCACCTTGCAAGTTAGTCATGAAAGTATCGAAAGCAACAAGTTCCTTCTTAATCACAAGACTAGATTGATCACTCATTTCATGCATAGTCTTGGGAGAAGGAGATGATACCTCGGTGACATTAGCCATGAGGCAACGAGCGTTGTTGGTGGAGAAGTTCTCATTGGGGGATTCAAAGAGAGAAGATGATGAAGTTGATACAATAGCCAATGCGGCTACCTCTTTAGTAGGTGCATCTTCATCTTCGGAATCACTTGTGGCATATTCTTCTTGTGCCACCAACACAATTCTTGGTGCCTTCTTGAAGAAAGGCTTCCTTGGTCTTGCGGGCTTCTTTTGGATCAACCTTGAGTGGTCCTTGGGGATGAGCTTCCCACCATTTTGCTCTCGGTTCTCATAAGGACACTCTCTTATGTAGTGGTTCTTGTCATGACAATTGTAGCACGTCTTCCACTTTGAGGCTAGCTCTTTCTTCCCACTTGAGTTGTTCTCTTTATCAACCTTGGCTTTAGCTTTTGCCGGGTCTTGCCAAAACTCTCTTGTGGCAAGAGCTATATGACCATTTAGAGCCGGTTCAAGATCATTTGGAGCAATGTTGCTTGGGCACGCTTCAACCTCATCAAGACATACCACCTTGGCCTTCAAAGCAAGTGAGGGGCCTTGTTTCATCCCCATGGCCCTAGCACGGTTATCTTCGGCATTCTTGGTGGCAACCTTGGAGGCTTGCACTTCTTGCATAACTTCATTGGATGTCATTTCGTTGTAGTTGTGTCTTCCTTGAATGGACTTCACTCGATGGGCTCGAAGGCAAGAGAGCATTCACATACTTCCTCTTGACAAGCATCATCCACATAGGTTGCCCCCACATCAAGAAGGCCTTTGCAAGAGTCTTGAGTCTTCCATACATGTCTTCATGATTCTCATTGTCAAACATGTAGAAGCCTTCGGCATCATTGCTCAAAGACTCATATCGGTTTCTCTTCATGCTTTCATTCCCAAGAAATGCAACCTCAAGACAATTCCAAGCTTCTTTGGCGGTGGTGGCATTGAGAACATAATGCTTGTCACTTTCACTCAATGAAAGTTCAATCATATGGAGTGCGGAGGCATTGAGTTGCTTTTCGGCAAATTCTCTTCTTGTCACATTGCTTGGATCCGCAACCTTGTACCATCTTCAATGATCCTCCAAAGCTCGATAGAGGCACTGTTAATATGAGATTTCATTGAGCGTTGCCAACTAGCAAAGCTAATGCATTAAGCTTAGGTGGAGGACCAATGGGGTTTATGCGGGTGGTGATAGGTGGGTCGATAGGGTACCATCCCGGAACGGCATGGTACTCTTCCTTCCCATCTTCATGCTTGGTAGGAGGTGGAGGAGTGGTTTAGATCCGGAGGTGGTTTCCACCCCTTCTCATTTTTCTTTTACCCTCCTCGGAATCACCTTCATCGGAGTTAGAGACCCTCTAGTGGGATGGTTTCCGAAACCTTGGCATTTGTGAGTTTCATGAGCATGTCACGCAACTCATCAAATTTGACATTCATGGACGATGTCAATGTTGTTTCCAACGATTTGATATCGGCCATGGATGCCATGGTCTCTTTGGCCTTGGCAAGATCGGCCTCATCCTCACTTTGTGTCATACTTCTCTTAGGCGGTTAAGCCCAAAACAAGAGAGCCTAGCTCTGATACCAATTGAAAGGATCGGTATGACACCTAGAGGGGGGGGGGTGAATAGGTGCTACTCCAATTTTAGTCTTTTTCAATTTAGGCTTGACACAAAAGGTAAATTCTCTAGATATGCAACTACGGTGAATTTACCTATATGACAAGCTAGCAACTAAGCACGATATATAATAAGGCGGTAAACAAGGATAGAGGTAACCGAAGTCAAAGCACGCGGAGACACGGATGTAATCCCGAGTTCCTCCTTTTTAGGGGAGTACGTCTCGTTGGAGAGGTGTGAACCAACACAATGGTTCAACGGCCACAAAGGCCTCACCCTCTTCTCCGGTGAACCGCACCACAAAGGTTTGGTTCACTTCAACTATCGGAAACCTTCGAGGCGGAGTCCGGAGCCTTTACAACAACGATTTGGGGCACAACCCACAAAGGATTGGGGGCTCCCAAACAGCTACAATCTGTCACAAAGACAATCAAGTGAACAATGGGCTAGGTTTTCCTAGTGGAAACCCTAGCTAATGGTCCCTCAAGTGAATGAGGGGGAAATGAAAACGGCTTGGTGAAGATGTAGATCGGGGCCTTCTCCTTCAATCCTCCAAAGATCAACGAGTTTGGGTGGAGGGATTGGGAGATCTAGTGATTCTTGAGCTTGCAACAATGGGGATCTTCAATTCTGGGCGAGCTCTTGGCTGGAGGTAGGTGGAGGGGTATTTATACCCCTCCAGAAATTCTAGCCGTTGCCTTCGATTCCGCACAGATTTCACTTGGGCCGGAACTTCCGGCAACAGGAACTTCCGGGCAAATCTCCGGGCAAACCTCCGGCCGATCACAGAACACTTTTCCTTCGAAAATTTGTCGGCCGGAAGTTTCAGGCCGGAACTTCCGCCCTTGGGGCCGGAACTTCCGGCCAGTGTAAAATTCCTGCATTTCCATAAGAACATGTCTTCTTTGTTTGCGTACTTTGGACCTGTCACAAGCTTAACATACAGTTAAAAGGTGCTTGTGTTGTCATAATCACCAAAATAAGATTACGGGCAAGTATGCCCTTTCACCAGTCAACTAGCGACGGACCCGCGCACATAGTTTCCCCACAGAAAAAGACAAAAACATAAAAAAATCCCCGCTCGACAACGCAGGCCGATCTGCCGATGGCCGTGGGCAGAACCGCCCGTCCTCATCGCTCGGGCGTATTCCGGCGGCGTCCATCCTCATCGCTCCGCCATATTCCGGCGCCCGTCGTCCGATAAGACGCCGTCGCCGGAGAAGACGCCTTCACAGCTTCTCCGTTTCGCTAGCAACAGCGGTGCGCCCCATCGCCCTTCGCTCCGGCCAGACCTCGCCGGCCACCACCCAAATCTTACAGCATCCTCGTTTTCCCGCTGGAATCACCGGTTGGAGCATTGCCCTCCACCATGTAGCAATTTCTCCTCCGTGTGATGCAAAACACAAAAACATCAATAGCAAATTTCTCTCCTATGATGCAAAACAAAAAAAATCGTAGGTAGCAAAATTTATCCTTCCTATGATGCAAAACAGATGAACATGGGTAGCTAATTTTCCTTCTCTGATGCAAAACAAAAATGGTATTAGCAAATTTCTCCTCCTATGATGCAAAATAAAAAAACATTTGTAGCAAATTTATTCTCCTTATGACGCAAAAAACAAAGAACGGAGTAACAAAAATCTGATGCAAAAAACAAATTAGTAGTAGCAAAAAATCGCCTAGTGAAAACAGATTGCAGCAAGTAGAAAAAAAAGAAGGAAAAATTGCTACAATGCACCTCGTGGAAAGAAAAAATTGCAGCAAGTGAAGATAGAAAAATTGCTACAAAAATTTAAGTGGATTTGCATCCAGGGAGGTTTTTGCTACAAACATTTCCAGAATTTGCAC
Source organism: Poa pratensis (assembly GCA_947311845.1). Classification (NCBI taxonomy): domain Eukaryota; kingdom Viridiplantae; phylum Streptophyta; class Magnoliopsida; order Poales; family Poaceae; genus Poa; species Poa pratensis. The sequence continues at coordinate 78,875,795 of CAMZMU010000042.1, read as the reverse complement.
CTCACTGAAAATTTGTGAACCAAAAATTGCAGCATGTGAGACATGTGGATTTGCATCCAGACAGGAATTTTGTTGCTACAAACCTTTCGAGATTTGCATCACAAAAAAATGCATAATCTGAGGACAAAAATGCTACAATCATTCGGTGGATTTGCGACAAAGGACAAACAAAATTGCTACAAATCGTGAAAATATTTGCATCACATATAGCAAAAGAAGAAGAAAAAACTCTCAGATTTGCGCACGAGCTCCTTGCAGCAACATTGCTTCGCCGGCCGTGTGGCTCGTCCATGCGCTTGACCTCGGAGAAGTCGGACGACCTCGCGACGCCGACGGCACGCACGGAGGGAGGTCAGGGTTAGACGGGCAGGAGGTCCGCAGCGGGGGCCCTAGACCAGGTAGGCGGCGGCGGAGGCGTGAGGCTGGCTGTGCGTCGACGCCGGCGAGAGGGGCGGCGGGCTCGGGGCTGGAATCGGGTGGGTGGGGACCGTAATCAGGTGGGTGGAGACCGGAATCGGGTAGGTGGAGGCCGAATGGGCTGTGCCACTAGCGAGCGGCGGAGAGGGTAGGCGGCGCAGGTTTGTCACGCCCCGAGACCCGGCCCGGTAGAATGACAGCCGCCGCGCGTCTATAGACCCGAAAGTCTATACACGTGCAAGGCTAGATAAACCAGCACAGTGGATCTCAAGCAGCTCAACTAATCATATTACAAGATTATTTACATTTACAAGGATAAAAGATTCTCTAGTTGTGTCCCACCCAACTGGTTCAGCCTACTCCTCGGATACGACGACTTCCGCAGCGCACTCTGATAACATGAGAAAAACAGGGAAAACAAGGGTGAGTACAAACAAGTCGTACTCAGCAAGTAAATACTTTACTAAACAATAAAGATCAGAATATCGAATACAGTATTAACGGCCTTACTGTATTTTAGTCAGATATCAATAAACAATACAGTATTAACGGCCTTACTGTATTTTAGTCAAATATCAATAAACAAGATAAACAAAGCATCAACGGAACTTGATTAAGAAGAATAAATCATCCACCGAGGAATATAGAGTTAAGGATGGTGAATGACAATGTATCGGTATCACACATGACAGCAAGGTTCCCTTACCCGGGACTCACAGGGGTGAATATTCACGCTTTTACACTCTTAAGAGAGGTACTCCGACGTCAACAGCCTCGACCAGAACCACATAGGCTCCAGAACGAGCAGAACTCTTTTGCCCGCTCAGACACCGAACACCTTGAGCTACTCGATGTCGGTCGCTCCTACGGATCCATTACCGACACTTTCCATTCAAGGGCCGCCCTCACGGAGAGCTCAGACTGTGCCATACCAGAACTGCGACTGGTACAATACGTTTGCCGTCGTGACACCAATACACGTCGTGACACCAATACACAGAAAATGATTTATATTGCGGAGACAATAAGAGATCAAGCCAAAATATCAGGAACGCCTCCGCGTGAGCTCAGCTAATAACATGTGCTCATGCCTCCGCAGAGCCTGTCAATTCATGCCGATTCAATCAAGATTGACAGAACCATGTCTCTCCAATACCACAATGATCACTAAGGAAATCAACGAAAGTAGTGCATGTAGAAGTACAAGCACCTCAACGGAGATGAATCAATAAGATAAGAACTAGTAGTGAAACTACTACTAGCAGAAAACAAAGGATTAGCAAAGTAACCACTTGCCTCGGCAATGAGATTATAACCATCTGAGCAGTGCTCCGATCGATCAATGAACCATGTCGTCGCACTCGGATGTTTATATCCGACGTATACGATCGGCTCTCCTATTGGTCGGGGCAGCATCTTCCTCTCGGTACTCCTTCTCGGCATCTTGGCATCATGGTAACGTAGCTCCTCGCCGGCCTTCTCTCATCCTCTCTGATCGTACTCTATCGATGGATCGTATGTGGGGTGAAGAGAGTAGAGCATCAACGGCAGCTATTTATAGGAACTGATCGGTGTGTGAGCAGGTGAGGAATATCTGACCGCCTTGCCGCTGACTTGAAAATATCTGCCGACATCTAGAAGTCAGCAAGTACGTCAGCTCCAGAAGCCTGGACACCAAGCAGAAGTCCACGCCACAACATCGTTATGACTCAGCTAGTGCTCTATCCTAGCATGCCACGTAGCATCTCTTCATAGTCAATCAGCTCACGTAGCTTCTTCATTCCTTCATGGGTAAACTTGCACTTGCAATCCACGACTGCTAATACGACTTAGCATATCCCCACCACCCAACCCCTCGCGCTGCTCCCCCGGCGGCGCCAGGGGACCTAGCTTGCGCCGGCGAGTCCCTCCCCATCCGGCGCGCTCCTGTCGCCGCCGGCCTTGTCCGCGGCGGTGGTGGCGCCCCCTGCTGTCAAAAGATGGTCAGGGGGGTCGTCCTCGCGTGCTCGTTCGGGTGGAGGACCGGCCCGTGGGGGGCGGCGACGGTCGGGGCTGGGGGAAGCCGAGCCGGTGGGCTCGGACAGAGATCGTGGCGGCGGAACCTTTCGGCGGCGGTGCGGCGTGTTGGGCGCCACCGTGCCGAGGTTGTCGTTGCGTAGGCGCCAGGGCTCGGATCTGGGCTCCGTCGGGCTCCATCTGGGCCTGGCGGGCCGTGCGGGCGGCGAGCTCTCCGGGCGCGCAGGCGTGCAGGAGGTTGCTCGCGGGTGAGGAGGAGGAGGCTTGGGATGGTGGAAGCCGGGGCGGCGGCCCGGATCTTTGGCCGTGCAGTGGTGGTGCGGCTTGCTTGCCGGCTTCCATGGCGTGAGGTGCTACGGGATTTCGGCAAGTGGTGGTGCTCGGCGGCAGGCCACGGATGCATCTCGCAGCTCGCTAAGCTTCGTGGGCGGCTCGAACTCCGGGCGAAAGCTTGCACCGGCTCCGGTCGGTGGCGACGATGGCGGCGCCCTTGGGCGTCGTTCTCCTTCTTGAAGGCATCGTCGTGGAGTTTCGACAACCGGCCCGACGGGAGTGGCGCGATGGTCTGCGGTGAAAGCTTAAGCTCCGTCGGGAGCGGGCGACGATGACGAACGCGTCATTACCTTGTTGAAGGCGTCGCCTTGGAGTCATCGGCTCTCGCGGTGCGGCAGGTTCTTGGCGGATGGCGATGTGGTCAGGGGAGGTGGATGCCGGGGTGGCGGCCCGGATGGTGGTGGTGCGCCGAGGCAGCGGCCTCAGACTCCCACGCTACGCCGGTTCTATGAGGCAAAGCCGTTGTTCAGCGGGGGTCTCGGTGGCGACCTGGATGGAGACTGTGTGGGCAGAGGGTTCGTCGACCTGACTGGATCGCCTTCGGCCAATGCGAAGGTCGATATGGTTGTTACTCTGGGGCGGCGGCCCCGGTACATGGTGGTTTTGGTGGCAACCTGGATGAAGACTGCGTGGGCAGAGGGTTCGTCGACCATGACTGGATCGCTTTCGGCCAATACGAGGGTCGATCTGGTTGCTTCGCCGGGGACGACGGTCCCGGAAACGGTGGTGTGTTTTGTTGCGTTTGGTTGACTTGTGTCGTGTGGGCGGCGGGTCGCCTCGCTTGAGCGGTTTTTTGGCACTGTTTTCCTTATAAACTGGGTCAATTCTTTTCTATCTATTCGAGAGTGGTACGACCACGTTATCCTCAAAAAAAAATACGACTTAGCTGATCGTACATGCACTACTACTGCTAGTTAGCTCAATCATGCGTATGCAAAATTTAATTACCAAAGCAAAGTTAACCAAAACAAAAATATTTAGAAGCTAAATTTAAATTTAACCAAATTAAACGATAACTCGAAAAATTCGGGTTATCACAAGGTTTGAGGAGGAAGAGGGCGCAAGGGGAAGGAACGGGAGGAGGACGAAGGGGATGACGTGTGGTGCAGTGCGTATGCGAGGACGAACAGATATGGCGTGCTGCGGGTCCGTTGGAGGACGCGTGGCGCGCAGAGAAGGAGGAGGATGCAACGCACCGATCCCCCGAGTGATCAGTAGACTTTTCCTGCTTAAAGCGCGCTGAGTGATGAGGGGTCAGTGGTAATGCAGTATACTGTTCTGTAGTTACTCCATCCTGTGAGCCCAGTGCGCGACCATTCGGAGAGGAGACTTATTCTAGTTACTCCATCCCGTTGACCCGTGTGTGACCGTCCAGGAAGTAGCCCTTTGGAACCCAACCTCGTCTGATCCTGCACCTGGAGAGAGGCGATACGAATTTTGGAAGGCGACTTCTTGTGTTCACATTCATTGTCATTGACTCCTTTGACTTCATCACCATGTCTGTCAAAACCCTGTTCTGTTGCATGTCCACGATAGTTAACATAGATCATTTTGTTAGATGAATTATGATAGTTGCCAATTATTTTAACATTTTTCTTGTCCTATCTCACCAAAATAAACGCAAATGATTGTTTACTACCATATTTCTTTTGTTATTAAGCATGTAATGAGATCAACCAATGTGCCGGCACACCTTTGCGCTAAGCATGCTTGCGCACTGAATGTTACCGTTGTTGGATGGAATTCCACCTAGTTTCCTCGTCGACAACGTGATTGCTGATGATGCAGGAGCTGTTGCTGAATAAAGCCCGAACGTTTCCATTCATTTTTTTTTTTGCATTAAACCATCAATGATTGCATACATTTTACATAAAGGACGTCAGAAATAAAGAAAATTCCAACTTGGCTCTAGTTTTCCACGGTTTTCGAAAGTCCAATTCTAGTGTTCGTCCATTCCTTCTCCGCTCGATTCTCATAGATGCATATGAACACAGTCCACCCCGCACGAGTAGAACAACGAAGTACCCCTAGATCTAGAGGCGTTGCACCAGGTTTTATCGGTAGGGGAGGAGGAGGGGTACCGTCGCTCACCCATGCACCAGGTATTGGTAATGTAGTATAACCATCGCCAGCCGTGAGAATTTACCTACAAGTTTGGCCAGAACCACCCCGTCGGCATGACGCCAGATGATCAGCCTGAGAAACGCTAATCTAAACCTAACTAGTACTATGGACAAGAGGAACCGGCCTTCTCACCTACATCCAATCAGACCGACAAACCGCCGAGGAGGGGTAAGGGGGAGGGGGGGGGGGGGGGGGGGAGAGCCGGGGCGACAGAGAGGACTCTCAAGCATAGCTAGGGTGAGTAGGGAGAAATGAGAGAGGTGAATGAAAGTCTGACATGCTACGTCTTCTAGAACTGTTTAAAAACACACATGTGAGTTTTTTTTTGTATTTGAGCCTACACTAAATTTGAAGTTTTTAAACGGCTAACCCTTATGGCAATGATATAGTAGAAATCTGCGTTTGTGGGAATTCCCAAAGTCTGCCTCAACGTGACTCGAACTTAGGTTTCTATGTTTGCCACTGCGCCCCTGACCGCTAGGCCACTGCCCCGTTCTCAAATTTGAAGTTTTTGGAAATGTCCACTTCGGTGATAATCCAGCTCGGCTGCAAACTTGACCCCATCTCCGATCGCAAGTACTTGCATAGTACGTACGCTTTGAGCTCCAGCGTACCAGAGAGCCCATCCATCCTCCCATAGTTTCATGCATGGTTTCTCGCTATCAATCACATTTATTAATCTTGTTGTAGGCAATAAGATATTATGTGTGTATTACATGTGTTAAAAATACATATAAATGATATTTAGAGTATAAACATGATGTCTAATTTGGTTGTAAAGCTTTATGTAAAACCAAGGCATTTGAAAACTACATCATTGGCATGCATGACCAACAAATACTTCTGTTTCAAAGGTGAGGTTGTGTGCTTCAAAAGTAGTACATTTTCATGGAAAGGATCCTTTGGCGCTCCACCACCGGTGTTGGGACGATCCATCAATGGTTGGTGGGACAATACGATTCTGGGGCTCCCAAAGCACCTCAGAAGGGAGGCGAGCGGAGCTATAATCTAATCCATGTGGGGAGTTTGGAAGGAACGGAACCGACGGATTTTTAGAAACACGGCTTCCTCATCGGATGCGGTGGCACATCTTGTTTGGGAGGAGATTCAGCAGCGGGCGTATGCCCACTCACAAGACCCAGGAGACTAAGTGTGATGTTCTTTTGTTCACAGCGGTGATCCGCTTGTACTTTAAAAACTCTCCATTGTAATTAACAGTCTACTCTATCTAATCGAACATCAGAACGACTGCTTTTAAACCTCAAAGGAAAAATTAGTACATTTTTAAAATACTACTACACTTTTTGCTAAACCCTAAAACCTCAAAGTATTTAAAATTCAAAATCCACATTTTTCTATGAATACTATATAAACACTTTGCTCCCACCCTGACCGTTAAATCCAATGTCCACTACTGCTACGGCGTACGGCACAAATATCATATTCCAAGGGTTCGCATGATTTCCACAAAATCGACATGCGTTCTCACTTGAGACATGCGTGTCCACACCACTGAGCAATCAAAAGACTCCACTAGGCCGCGAGTTGGCTAACAACTGTGTAACAACGACTACTTGTGACTAGATTATTTGCAACGCGTCGTCGCTATCGTCATCGTCTGCGTCTGCGTCTAGAAAGGTTTATTTACAAACAAAAAAAGAAGACGCAGTGAACACGTCAACCAGATAAACTAGCACTTAATATGCGGGGAGAGAGAATGTGAGAGGTGCGTGCACTGTTGGGTGCGATAAGCATCATCTTTTTATTATTATTTGGCAAACGTGATACTATGGATTATCAACTAGTCCATCCATAGCTATATAACAAAAAAAAGAGCAGCAATCAGATCACGTATATGTGAGGCACGAGCTGGAAATGGTTGTGATCTGGAGCAAAAATCCAACTAGTTCTTCAAATGCATCATTTCTATAAAAAATTCTTCAAATGTTCGAAAAACTATAAAGAAAACTCAGCATTTCATGCTAGAGACACATATATAATTTACACCGGTACAAGAAACCAATTCATTTTTTTGCAATTCATGAGTCTTATTGACTCTTTCTACTTTAGCTAGGCAGCTAAAATATTTTAAATGTTCTACATATTATATAATATTCAAACTAAAATAAGTGGACATATACATTAAAAACATGTACTGTATTACATATAAATAAGAAAAAGAGCTATAACATCTCGAATTATGCAAAGGAGGGAGTAGTATATACCAGCATATACGTGTACGTACAGCAGTCACATGCCCGTGTTTTGTCGGGAGGGGCATTCATTCAACAAATAAACAAACGCATCAATCGATCTCTCTTCCTAGCTAATTAGCTATTCCAAAAACTAATGTACTACCGCGTATATCTGTCCGTATATGCGGCAAAAGACATGAAGGTATTATACAAGGCAAAGCGTACAGATATACGCTACGGCCGCGTGCACGTACACGTCTACGCCATGGTGGAGCAAAAGAGCAGCGCTATAGCAGAGCTGAGCTTAGCAGAGGAGCGACTCGACGAACAGGTCGTCCCGGGGCTCGTCCTTGGTGCGCTGGAACGCGCCGCCGTACCCGGCCGAGGGGTTGGTGAGCATCTCCAGGGTGTAGGGGCCCTGCCCACGGATGGCCCCCGAGCTCTCGGACGACGACGACGTCGGCAGGGCGCGGCTGGCACCGGCGCCGCGGCCGACCGGCACGTCGTGGTTGTGCTTCCCCTCGTAGGTGGTGACCACCGCGCGGTTGTCCTGCGGCGCCCGCTCCACGTGCTTCCGCACCGGGCAACCCACCGTCGTGCACTTGTAGTAGCTCCTCGGGTTGGGGTTCCCCTTGACAACCTTCTGCCCGTACTTCCTCCACCTGAAGCCGTCGTCGAGTATGTCTATGTCGCTCAGCGTCTGTACCACGAGCCTCGGCTCGCGTACCGGCTTGCCGCCGGCGCCCGCGCCGCCAGAGCTGCCTTCATTATCAGCATCCTCCTTCCAGCGCTTGGCTTGAGGCTCGGCGCCGTCGCTGCGCTGCGACCCGTTGTCGGCCTCATCGTCGCCGAAGGTGACAGAGGAGTGCTCCTGCGTCGCGCCAGAGTGCTCGGGGCCGTTAGCATGATCCTCTGCCGCGACGACGGCCGCACAGCCTGATGAGGAGTTGCGGCGCGTGGAGAGCGGCTTGGGGTGGTCGTGCGCGCCCTTGTAGACGATCTGCGTGACGCGGCCGTCGGCGAGGGAGCGCTCGACCTTCTTCTTCATGGAGCAGTTGGTGTAGGTGCACTTGTAGTAGCTCCGGGGGTTCTCGCTCCCCTTGACCTGCTTCTGCCCGTACTTCCTCCAGTTGTACCCGTCCTCGAGCTGCTTGTTGTTGTTGTTGCCGCCGCCGCTGCTCTTGCTGCTCACTGCGACGACGTTCTTGCTCACTTCCACCACTTGTTGCTGCTGTTGTTCCTGCACAATTTATCCCTCTCGTGTGAGCTACTGCATACTGTAACAACAATTAAAATCAGATAAATAATGAGGATTATGTGTGTATGTACCTTGAAGGAAGGGAAGGAATTTGTTTGGGAATCGGCGGCGTCGGAGTTGACCGCGTGGAAGGAGAAGTCAGCAAAGTCGTTGCCTCCTCTGCTGAGCTCCTCTTGCTGAGAGGTGATCAGATCAGCGCTCGCCTTCCAGTCGTATCTCTGCGCAGGGATCGCACCGGTGGTCGGGGACGCCAAGATCTGGTAAGACGCACAAAGGGAGCAGCTAAAATCAGCTCACATGCCACTACAAACAGTTACTAATCAAGAACAGCAAGAAAAGGGAGGAGGCGCGTACATTAGAGTAGTTGAGGAGGACAGGGGAGTCGAGCAGCTCGGCGGGGCTGAGGCCCGCGGGGATGGAGAAGTAGGAGAAGGGCGAGCCCGGCGGCGGCGGCGAGATGGGCAGGCTGGGCGGCTGCGCGGACTTGAACTTGGGCACCCCGCCACCCCTGCCGGCCCGGTCGCCGGCGGGACCGGAACCGGACAGAAGCTCGGTGAAGGACGTGATGAAGGTCGGCGGCGTGAACGTGAACGCTGATGCGTGGTCCAGGCTCCCTGCGGAAGACGCCATGGCGATCGGAGGTGGGGAGGAATCGAGGGGGAGCTGGTGTGATGTGAATGGAGGACTCAGGACAGGAGTGGTTGGCTTAAGTAGCTGCCGGTGGTGGGCAAGAAGCACTAGCCACTTGTGAGGAGGAGTGTGAAGAGCTTCTGCTCGCCGATAGCGTGGGGTCAGGGTGTCAGTGGTGGTGGAGCTCAGATGTGAACGTGGTTTTTGGGGGTGTTTCCGCGAAGGAGGCGGCCGGGAAGGTCAAAGCTCGTGCGGCTTTGACCGGTCAGCCAGGGCGGCGTGGTTTCGAGGAGGGGATGAGGGCGTTTCCGGGAAGGCGAGGCCGCGTGGGTCCCGCTTGAGTTTAGGCGTGTTCCCATGTTTTGTTCGCGCTCGAGCCTCAGCTTTTCTCGTTTTGGGGCTTCTCGAAGCTATTTATTTTTGTTCGAAATAGAATCTGAGAGCGATCGAGAGAGAAGCAAATGAATCGAACTGTGTTTATTCCATTGATAACCGAGTATATATACAAGGTGAATCGTCGCCTCAACAAACCGACATATCGAGGAGGCGGCGTTTCGGGAGCAACCGTCGGGGACGGTTTTACATCGAGGAGCGTCGTGACTGTTGCCAAAGGCAACCGCACACACAGGGAGGATTACATAATTAATTAAGGGAACTAATTAAATCCTAACACTCCCCCTAATCCTTCCTTGTACTTGCGATTGAACATCCTTGAAATAATCTCCTCCAAAAACCCTGTGGGAAAAATGTGAGGAGTAGTGTAGGATATGTTGGTAAAACTCCTTCAAACCCTGTGGGAAAATAAGGAGAAAATGATCCAACATATAATGATTATTGCCTCTGTTAACTCGATATGAAGTATATCCATAGAATTTAGAGGGCAATAAATATGTCATGTATACTTCCTAAAAACCCCGGTGGGGAAAACAGAAAGTATGACATATAATCTTATGTTGATATTACCTCATTAAAAACCTTAATGAGAACCTGAAAAGTAAACTCATAAAGGGAAAAAGAGTGTAATATGATGCTTTGAACAGGAATAGTTCAGGAAGATACTCCCCCTGACTCTTGCAAATCCCGAAGCCGTCGCATACCAATCCCATGAATATATTTCTGGAATGTTGAAGTTGGTAGAGACTTCGTGAAAAGATCAGCGAGATTATCACATGATTTGACTTGCAAGATGTTGATTTCCCCACTCTTCTGGAGTTGATGGGGAAAAACAACTTGGGGGCAATATGCTTAGTGATATTGCTCTTTATGTATCCTGTTTGCATCTGTGCAACACAAGCCGCATTATCTTCGTAGATAATGGTAGGTGATTCGATAGAACCAATTCCACATGACTGTTGTATGTGGTTTATCATCTGCGAAGCCACACACATTCGCGTGATGCTTCATATATTGCAATTATTTCAGAATGATTGGTGGACGTTGCAACCAGAGTCTGTTTCGAAGACTTCCATGATATGGCCGTTCCACCATGTAGGAACACAAAGCCGGATTGCGATCTGGCATTATGGGGATCAGATAAATAGCCAGCATCAGCGTATCCAATCATACTAGAGTCCAGGTTTCTCTGGAACTGAAAGAATAGGCCAAGATCCTTTGTGCCTTGGAGATATCGAAAGACATTCTTGACTCCCGCCCAATGGCGTTTGGTGGGAGCTGCGCTGTGTCTAGCAAGTAGATTCACTGCAAATGCGAGGTCAGGTCTCGTACAATTTGCAAGATACATAAGCGCTCCAATGGCACTGAGATATGGAACCTCGGGTCCCAACATCTCTTCTCCATCATCCCTCGGCCTGAACGGATCTTTCTCTACGTCTAGAGATCGAACCACCATGGGAGTTTTAGACGGATAGGATTTGTCCATATTGAATTTCTCCAATATTTTCTGGATATAGGCAGCTTGGTGTACCATTATTCCTGAGGGAAGGTGCTCGAGTTGGAGACCCAAGCAAAATTTGGTTTTACCCAAATCCTTCATCTCAAATTCCCTCTTTAGATGATTGCGTGCTTCATCAATATCTTGTGCGTTGCCAATGATGTTAGATCATCGACGTACACGGAAATGATGCAAAATCCTGAAGAGGACTTCTTGATGAAAACACATGGGCAGTCATCACTGTTGGAGTAACCCTTTTGAAGAGGAACTCACTAAGTCGGTTGTACCACATCCGCCCCGACTGTTTCAAGCCGTATAAAGACTTGTTCAGTTTTACACAGTACATGTTGCGTTTTGCGCTTGCATCCGGGACAGAGATTCCGTCAGGAACCTTCATGTAAATGTCCGAATCTAGTGACCCGTAAAGATATGCGGTCACGACATCCATCAACTGCATAGATAGACGATTTTGCACTGCCAAAGATATTAATATCGGAAAGTGATACCACTCATCACTGGAGAATATGTCTCATTGAAATCAATGCCGGGTCTCTGCGTGAAACCCTGTGCTACGAGCCTTGCTTTGTATCTCACCACCTCATTGTTCTCATTCCGTTTCCGGAGGAAAACCCATTTGAATCCCACAGGGAAAACACTGGGAGGCGTAGGTATTGCTTCTGTGAATACCTTCCTTTTATTAAGCGAGGCTAATTCTGCTTGTATTGCATCCTTCCATTGAGGCCAGTCGGAGCGTTTTTCACACTCAACGATAGTCCTTGGATCATGATCATTAAGAAGGGTATTTGCAATTGTAACAGAAAAATAAGTGTCGACAATCGTAGACTTACGGTTATGATTCTCCAGAATCGATATAGTTGATGGATATCTCGTGCACCGTTGATGACTCTTCGTGATTTCCCAATACGCGTGAGTCTAGGTGTTCCGATGTCCCAGCCAGTGTGTGCAAGCTGGAGCTGGGTTGTGGAGGTTGCCCTTCCACTGGGTGTATACTACCCATAAGGTGTTTGTCAACGTTGAGTTGACTTGCATTTACTGACTTTGAGGAGTTTCTCCTCACTCTCCTTTGCTGCTTGCGAGAAGCAGGATCCGGATCAGAGGCCGTACTACTCCCCCTCTTTTTGGGAATGGGGAGTTGAGTGGTTTTAGTTGGTACCTCCACTCTTTCGGGCGCATTTCTGGCCGGATTCAAGGATTTTGTGACACCTTTTAGATCAGTAAATGAATCTGGCAGATTATTTGCAAGATGTTGCAAATTTATGATTTTCCGAACTTGTAGTTCAGTCTCTTGGGTACGTGGATCGGAGGCTGAAATGGCAAGAGCATTCCAATCAATTTCCGGGCATTCTTTCTGGTACTTGAAATCTCCCCCTAATGCCGGAAATGTTCCTCGTCAAATATACAATCAGCGTGACGGGCTGTGAATAGATCCCCAGTAAGGGGTTCCAGGTACTTAATAATCGACGGCGATTTGTACCCCACATAGATCCCCAGTTTTCTGTGTGGGCCCATGGATGTCCGCTGAGGTGGTGAGATCGGGATGTATGTAGCACATCCGAACTTACGCAGATGGGAAATGCTAGGTGGATTTCCACGTACCAATTGCAGAGGGGAAGTACTGTGATATGCAGTAGGTCGCAATTGTATTAAGTCAGCAGCGTGTAAAACTGCATGACCCCAACACGACGTTGGCAAGCTGCAATTCATCAACAAAGGTCTTGCAATGAGTTTGATCCTCTTAATTAGGGATTCAGCCAAACCATTTTGAGTGTGGACGTATGGAACAGAGTGCTGAACTTCAATCCCCAGGGCCATGCAATAGTCATTGAAAGCACGTGAGGAGAATTCTGCAGCATTGTCCATGCGAATTGATTTAATTCGACTTTCTGGATAATGGGCCTGTAACTTAATTACTTCCCTCATTATCTTGGCAAATGCATGGTTCCGTGTGGAAAGAAGGCACACATGTGACCATCGTGTAGATGCGTCAATAAGAACCATGAAATACCTAAACGGTCCAGACAATGGTTGGATGGGACCACAAATGTCTCCTTGAATTCGTTCAAGAAATTGAAGTGGTTCAGCTTGTATCTTGAGGTGTGAAGGCCTCAGAATAAGCTTTCCCGTGGCACATGATGTGCACACAAAATCCGATGACTGAGGAAATTTGGACTCAAGCAAATTGTGACCAATGGAATTGCTAGTAATCTTCCTCATCATCCCGATACCAGGATGGCCTAGGCGATCATGCCAGGTTTGGAATGCGTTAACATTCTGGAAAATTACCTTGTAAGCAACATGTTCTACGGGCTTAATGTACGTATAGTACAGTCCGGACGACAGAGAAGGAATTTTTTCAAGTACTTGCTTGCCATATCCGTAATCTTTTGTGAAGAGTAGATACTCCTCTTTGTTGTCTTCATGGGTTTCAATGTGAAAACCATTCTTACGGATATCTCGATAACTGATTAGGGTACGTGAAGAATCGGGATACAAGGGCATCCTCAATTGTCACTTGTGTACCACTTGGGAGGGTAAATATGGCACGTCCAGTGCCAACAATTACCGTATCGCGTCCAGCGATTGTCAAAATATCTCCATTCATCTTTTTCAGAGTTTGGAAATATTTCAACTCCCTCAGTATGGAGTTTGTGGTAGCACTGTCCACAAGGCATAATTCCTCTTCCATCGGATTGTTCCCGTAGAGAACTTCTTTTGCCCGTTCTTCTTGTTCTTCTTTCTTCCGGCGAGTTCGCCGGCGTAGGAATCGCTCCAGCGAGCAAGTGCTGATAACGTGTTCGAAATAGAATCTGAGAGCGATCGAGAGAGAAGCAAATGAATCGAACTGTGTTTATTCCATTGATGATCGAGTATATATACAAGGTGAATCGTCGCCTCAACAAACCGACATATCGAGGAGGCGGCTTTTCGGGAGCAACCGTCGGGGACGGTTTTACATCGAGGGAGCGTCGTGACTGTTGCCAAAGGCAACCGCACACACAGGGAGGATTACATAATTAATTAAGGGAACTAATTAAATCCTAACAATTTTTAGCGCCTTTATCTTTATCAGTGGTGTATTTTAAATTCAACTAAGCTTGTGTTTAATTGTTTTAGGCTAATTAACTTCTTTCCTATGATTCCGCGTCATCTTTTCTTGGCGGGGCTTCTCGAAGATATTTCCTTTGCTTATATCTTAATCAGTGGTGTATTTCCAAGAAAAAGAATTCAACAAAGCTTGTATTTAATGATTTTGGGCTAACTAAATTTTTTTTTGTCTATGACGCCACACCAGCATTTCGCTAAGTTTACGATGGTGCTAGGTGATGGCAAGACTTCCTGATTCAGCTCGATAGGCTTCCCCGCGATGGTGTGTTTTGATGTAATCGATAGGCTTGCATTACTATTTAAAATGGTGTGTTTTGTTGTAATCGATAGGCTTCCCCGCGATGGTGTTAGGCGATGGCAAGACTTCCTGATTCTGCTCGATGGTGAGTAAAGAGAAGGACTTAAGTGTGATTTTCATCTTTTACAGGGTCCTTTTTGCTTCTGTTAGGGACCTATGTGCTAATCCCTATTGTTATGGTGTTCTTTGTAAAATCTATGTACAGCCACCGTATGGATTAATGTTAGGTTTCTACCCTTCCAGGGCGCTCCGTTGTTCATAAAAAAAGGGAAGCCGATCCTTAGAGAAAATGGTGGGACTAGCTGCTCCAAAGAGATTAGAAGGACATTTGACGGCAGCGCCTCCATGAGTCATAGGGGAGGCCTCCGAAGGCTGGCCACTTACATGAGGAAGTTTTTGCAACCCTTTCCTAAGTTTATCCTCCTACGTGGGTTGGAGTTGCTTCTCATCGCTCCGCCTTCCATCAACATCTAGGCCCAAGGAGCATTGGCCTGAAGACCAACACTAAATGCAATTGGAAGTGGTTGGACAACCCATCTCCTTCCTCTCCTTCCTCCTCTTCTCCTCCTTGAAAGTCAACCACCGGATCCGCCCAGATCTGGCCGCTCCCGCCGCCGGCGCTTGCGCTGGCTGGCGTGGAGATGCTTTAGGGTGCCGGCCCCCTTTGTATAGCAGTAGTTTAGGTTCTAGGTTAGGGTTCGTCGAGTTTTCCTCGCGGGTAGATGGCGCGATGCCCTCTTCCTTTTCCCGGAGGTTTTCAGCTCGGGCGTATCGGCGCGGCGCCGAGCAAGTCTTTGTCTCGTGCTCCGTCAAGCCTCCAGGGTGGAGGAGAGACGGGGAGGTCGAATCGAAGGCGACCTTCTTCAATAGCCCCTGCATCATTGCTCTGCTAACTGCTCTGCTTTTCCTGGCCGGCCTTGGTGGCGAGGAGGATAAGAAGAGGAGCAGGTGGAGGATGGTGGTTGTGGGAGCTGTCCTTGCGTTCGAGCGCGGCGCAGGACAGTTGCTTCTGTGCGTCCCCGGCGGGCTTCCAAGGTGGAGGCCGAAGCAGGTGGCGCCGGCAGCAAACTCCTTCATCAAGCGCTGCGACCTTCGTCTTGGTACGCCTCTGATGTCTTCCTTCTTCTTGACCGGCCGTGGTGGCGAGGAAGATGGAGGACGATGTCGGGTGCTTGCTCGGCTTGAAGGTCTGTTGCTGCTGTCTCTTCGAGCGACACACACGGCGGACAAGCTTGCCGCCGTGATCTCTGACCCGTTGGGCGGCCTTTATTCAACCTTGGTTCTGGAGGCTCTTCGACCTCTGCCCCGGAGCTCGACGGCTCGTGGTTGCTGGTGGCTCTAGGTTAATAGTGCCAGAAACAATTGCTTGTACGTCACACGTCAGTTGGGAACCCCAAGAGGAAGGTATGATGAGTGCAGCAGTAAGTTTTCCCTCAGTATGAAACCAAGGTTTAATCGGACCAGTAGGAAAACGAGGTTTGCTTCGAAGGTGTTGGTGGAGGAGTGTAGTGCGGCGCAACACCAGGGATTCCGGTGCCAACGTGGAACCTGCACAACACAATCAAACTACTTTGCCCCAACTTAACAGTGAGGTTGTCAATCTCACCGGCTTGCTGAAAACAAAGGGTTAAACGTATCGAATGGAAGATGATGTTTGTTTGCATAAAACAGTAGAGAACAATGATTGCAGTAGATTGTATTTCAGATGTAAAAGAATGGACCGGGGTCCACAGTTCACTAGTGGTGTCTCTCCAATAAGATAACTAACATGCTGGGTAAACAAATTACAGCTGGGCAATTGACAATTGATAAGTGCATATAACATGCATGTGTGAGCTGTGGTGTCTACTATGAGATTCATTTGGGCATTACGACAAAGTACATAGACCGCTATCCAGCATGCATCTATGCCTAAATAGTCCACTTTCCGGTTAACATCCGTACCCCTTCCAGTATTAAGTTGCAAGCAACAGACAATTGCATTAAGTAATGTGCGTAATGTAAACAATACATTCATCCTTGAATAAAGAATTGCTGTTTTACCCCTAGTGGCAACAACACATCTACAACCTTAGAACTTGCTGTCACTATCCCAGGTTAAATAAAGGTTGAACCCAACTATCATGCATAAATACCCCCTCTTGGAGTTACAAGTATTCACGTGGCCAAGGCTTCAACAAGTAACGGAGAGCATGCAAGATCACAAATAACATAGACATGATAATATAATATTCAGCTCCACATAGGTATCAATATAAGTCAGATCCCAGCAAACACAACATGTAGCATTACAATAAGATGATCTTGATCATGATAGGCAGCTCACAAGATCTAAACATGATGGCACAAGTGGAGAAGACAACCATCTAGCTACTGCTATGGACCCATAGTCCAAGGATGAACTACTCACGCATCACTCCGGAGGCGGGCATGGCGATGTAGAGCCCTCCGGTGATGATTCCCCTCTCCGGCAGGGTGCCGGGAAGAGCTTCAGGAACCCCCCGAGTTAGGGTTGACGACGACGGCGGCGGCGAATATGTTCTGGATGAAAGGCTCGGTCTTTTAGGGTTTTCGCGTCTCGGGGAATAAATAGGCGAAGGGGCGATGTCGGCGGACCCCCGAGGGGCCCAAACCACATGGCGGCGCGGCTGTGGGCCCAGCCGCGCCACCTGGTGGTTTGGCCACCTCGTGGCACATCTTCGTCTCTCCTTCGGACTCCGTGATGGTTCTAGAAAAATAGGGACCTGGCCTTTTGTTTCGTGCAATTCCGAGAATATTTTCAGAAGTAACTTTCTGAAACCAAAAACAGCAGAAAACAGGGAACTGGCACTGTGGCATCTTGTTAATAGGTTAGTCCCAGAAAATGCATAAAAGTGATACGAAGTGTATATAAAACATGTAGCAAATGGTATAATATAAGCATGGAACAGCAGAAATTATGGATACGTTGGAGACGTATCAGTTGCCAAGTGGTTCGTCCCCGGCGACGGCGAGCTTGCCGGCAGCAGTGGCTCTTCGCCGTAAGAGAGTGTTCGGGCTTTCTCCTCTATGATCTCGGCGTGCCCAACGCCTGGAGATCGCCGGCGACTGGTGGTGGAGATGCCCATGCACCTGATTGCTTTCTTCGCTTTTGTGCTAGGCGTGTTTTTGTAATTGCGGATACCTTATCTTCAAATTTTAGGTTCTTAGTGCGAGTGATGCAAAGGGCCTCTTTGCAAAGTTGTACCCACCACGTGGAATGATAATAGCAGCATCGGGGTCCTTGTGGCCCCAACCCTTGTACAAAAAAAAATGCAATTGGAATGTGAGGGTCGTTGATGTCAATGGAACATCTGCAATAGATCAATCCTGGCCATGCTTTGCCATCGCTCAACAGATTAAGATCAGACTTCTTGACCTTTAAGCTGTTGACCTGTTGTAGACGGATGTCAACATGGTCACCAATTCACCATCTTGAACTACACATGCGTCAAGAATAGAAGTGCGTAGCACTGATGATGATCAATGTCGAATGATATTTGTCCTGAACCTCGCTTATAGTGTGTGTGTGTCGTCTGAACTATATCTCTGTCGAGAGTGTCTCTTAAACTGCTACTTCCTCCGTTTTTTAATATAAGATATTTTAGTATTTGTCCACATGCATACAAATGTATCCAGACACATTTTAATGTGCATGTGCATTCATTTAGTATGCATTTAGACAACATGTAGAATAGCTAAAACATCTTATATTAAAAAACAGAGAGAGTATAACAGATGTGTGCTATGTAGCTATCAAAAGAAGAAGAAAACTATGACTGTTGCATGGTAGTCTTAATCTGATTCTGCTACTTGAGATTAGTTTATTGCTTGTTGTAACTGTCACTTATGCTGGTAATGTCACCCCCTCGAAGAAGTGCAAGAGTACCAATATGTGCGCACATGACTAAATAACCGGTGTTTGCATCTAGAAAGCGCACACATAAACCAAATATCGGTCCTTCTGTTTATCCCGGATTCAGAAAGCAAACAAGGCTCATAGTATGGTCCAAAACTTGTATCAACTCAGATTAGCTCCATGGTGTCATGTTCCATGGAGCCAGAAAAAAGATGCGAGAAATCAAACACGCTCTATGTGTTCAAGTCAGTTTCGAGATCGTTGAGGATGTCGCGTTTTTGTAAACTCTCGAGTGCCTATGAATGGCCCCAAGCGCAAAAAAAAAAAAAAAAAAAAAAAATCCATTAAGATGCGTACGAAAAAACTGAACCCTCGAACCAAGAAGAATTAAAGAAAGGATATTTGAACAAGTTAAAAGTTGTCTTTTACTAGGAAATGAACAAAAGAATGAGCATGCATACGGAAACATAACTAAAATGAATAGAGTTTCTGTTTCTTCTAAGCAGGTGTTGAGTACATTGTATCCTTCAGTTATCCAAAGAAGATTACAAAACCTAATCTACTCCACACGGCAGAGTCCAATCAAAAGCAGTCCCAATCTTAGGCAAGTCGCTAGTGCTATCATTGCCTGAAATGAGAAATGAAGTCATTAAACATGTTGGAACCTCTACTGAACTACAAAACAGTTTCCAAGTAAACTGAATATCATAGGTTACGTGATAAATGTAGCATGCCCACATACACAAAAAAAACAGAAGGCGAGAAAGGTAACAAACCAAACTACATATGTCGGATGCCTAATGTGATACATATTAGTTTCTGTGAGACCATATACAGGCCACAAAACCAACGATCCATTCTGATATGATTAAGCTCATCTTAGTTTGTGCAATCAAGCTCAGGTAAATTAAGCACCCCAAGCTTAGTAGGAGTTCCACTTAACATATAGAAGAGCTATGTAGCCTCTAAGATAATGGGGCTTCAACTCCAGGAAAACATACCCTGGGGCAACTTCACATAGTTTAGTTTAAACTATAAACAGAAATAACGCATGCCAAACTTCTTACCCTGTCATTCTTCTAACGACGCACTTAATCGCAATTGATTGTTATTGCTTGGTATCATCATTTCCTTCATCAGAATCAGAGTCGCTAGCATTATATCCTGAAAAGACAAAAAATAATTACCAAACATGTTTGCCTAGCACAAACAGCTCCACATGATAATCATAAAAAATATAAAAAAATTATTGAAAAATACCTGGACGTTTTGTGCCAACCCTCCAGACCGAAGACCTGAATCTTGATGCCTTCTCCATCCATTGTCTTCCCTTAATAAACGGAACAGAAGAATAAAGTAGAATCAGAACATATAGTTTGGTAGGTGATGTTGCAGTTTATACTTCACAGCATTTCTAATTAGATAACATGAGAGAGAGAGAATTCGAATAGCAGAAAAAAAATATAAAGCATAAATTAGCAGGGGTATTTGCATCCAAATCCTTAGGATTTAGGTTCAATAATTATTGGGAACTGTTCCAGGGGATGCGTCATGAGAGAAGTCATCTTCAAATACGACACGTGAACTATGAGGGCATGTCCAACACTGGAATCTTGTGCATGCGCTTGAGTAGCAAAAACAAACAAAATCAATTATCGTAAAATAACCCCACAGCCCCCACTAGTGGTATAAACACCAAAAGCAATGTTCACCAAGTTAAATTTCACTACTTTAACCAGGTCGTGCTGACTATTCGAAAATAACGAACAAAGCAAGTACCAAATTGATTGATTATACATTCACATAATATTGATATAATGAGATGAAATCCTGCAATAGGGCAGACTTAATTGTTACTTAACAAAAGTTGAAATGCCATGGTGAATACGCCTATTATCTAGACTATTTTTCATTTCACTGCCTCAGCAACAAATAGTCATTTATCTTGCTCAAATAATCATCCAAAAATAAAATCACAACTCTTAAAGCAGATGTGATCACCACTCACCAGAGTTGGTAGGAATCACCCTCTCAGCTAACAATGTGTTTTAAAATGTATGCAGGTATGCTTTTGCTGCAGCAGATCAGCATGCCTAATAGATAAAAAATGCACTCAACGTCTCAACCTACCTCAACTCCTAAAATACTAAATACAAGAATAAAAAAAGCAGAAAAATAAAGTGTGTGCTTGTGTATGGAGAAGGAATCAACCTTAGGCACATAATCATTGAATAATTAATTCCAAAAGGTCAAAAATCCAGAACATGTCGCTATTGTTTTGAAAACTGAAAGTAAGGAACCACATATGTTATGTCAAAGTTCGGATCAACAGTATCTAGATGTATATAGAAGAACAAAAACAAGGAAAGAGTACCTTTTTTTTGCAAGCTAAACCGCTAGGATCGCATCTCTCCACGAAACAAGTTATTAGATGCAGCTAGCGCTCAGCATATATTCACATGAACATTTGTTGTGTAACACGTGAACCTTTTGTGAACCTCCTGATATTTTGTACTACGTGACATTTTCTCTCATAAGAGCATTTTTTAACCTACTCAAAGAATTTATCACATAAACAGTCAATTTGTTAGAATTTGCTTAGTAGTGAACTGGGAACAAGAAGAAAACAAGGGGTTGCTCCTTTAGCAAAACTAAGATAAAGTGGTCCCACATATTATTTTTTTGAATGTACGAACATCTTTTTAAACCTCGTGAACAATTTTTCTAACTATATGCAGTTTTTTTACAACTTTCTGAATATATCTCGTTAAAAATATTTTTTAATACTCCTTCCGTTCCAAAACAAGTGTCTTAGATTTGTCCAAATATGGATGCATCTAGACTTGTTTCATGTCTAGATACATTCATATTTTGACCAATCTAAGACACTTATTTTAGACGGAGGGAGTTTATGATTTTTTTCGGTTTATTAAATTCAAGAGAACAAATCTTGGCACCCTTGATCCAATGGCTCGGGCGTGATTGAGCTCTAAATTCAAGCTTTGTTGCTAGATGAGAATTGGCAAATCCAAAGTTATTTACTCTAAATCCCAAGCAAAGGAACTACTGTGTGTTAGTTCTTGTAGACTTTTGTAGTCTTTTATTCCTGTTATTTGTGTCGGTTGAGCTGCGCCTTGATCTTTCGTGATTTCTGGACATGTAAACGTTTGAATAATTGACACTTGATGCTTTGTAATAACCGGCTGTGTGCATCACTCGATGCAGAGGCTGGGAGTAATAAAATTCATTTTCTAAAAAAAAAAGTGTGTTAGTTCTTGTAGGCAAGAGAGCAAGATTAATACCGGAGAATAACAGCACAAATCCTTGCCAGTTGCCTCTATCGATTTTAACTTTCTTAAGCACCATGAAACAGCATGGTTGATAGCTTGATACAACCAGAAATAAGTAAAAATTCCCTTGAAAAAATTATAATGTCAAGGAAGGATTCTTGCATCCTAACCCTCTAAGGAAGAATTCTCCATGAAAGGATTGTATGCAGCGCCAAGAACATCTAACTGCTGGATCGAACTAGAAAAGTCTAAGGGTCCGCATAAAATTGGATCCGACAAAACAGATTAGATCAGGCAGCAGCATCAAACAACAAATTGCATCTCGCACAGTCGAACAGCCTAATCCTCCCACCTTTGAGCACACCAGTAACCAGCACAACAAGCCCACATATACACTTAGCCCAAGCATGAAAGACGTTCGCAGGCGTCACCGCGTCAGGCGTGAGGGTGGACCGGTGGAGGAGGGAGAAAGCAGAAGGGGTAGCGGAGCAGAGTATAATACCTTGTGCTCGTTCCTGGGGATGCCGTAGCCGGAGTTATACATCTGCGCGACGAGCACCTGCATGGCCGTGTCGCCGCGGCGCGCCTCTTTGAGCGTGTCCTGGAACCAGCGCTGCACGCAGTCGTCCACCGTCTCAGACAGCGGTTTCCTCCCTTCATCGGCCGGCGAGCCGTTGACGCCCTCCATGAGGCTGCTTCCTCCTGCGACGGTCGATGCGAGCTGGTCGGCGGCGATGTTTGGGGTCTAATTTGTCGGGTAGAACCACCGCAGCCGCCGCGTTGGGGAGAAGAAGGGAGTCGGAGAACAGAGGAGAAAGAGAGAATAGCCAAAATAGCACTAGTCAAAACCAAACTTGCTAAAATACCACTAGTATAAACCAACTTGCCAAAATAGCACTCCTTTCAGTTTTTGCTAGCCAAAATAACACTGGTGGCTAACATCATCCAAAAAAGACCTAGTTGACCTTATCTCTTCACATGCCAACTTACAATTCAACAACGAATGGGGGAAATAATTTTGTTACACTTGCAATTGAAAATACAAGGAAAAGGGGGATCATCTGTGGTGGAGATAGTGGCGGCAAAGCGGTGGAAGATAGAGATTCGGTCGAGTTCGTAGTTCGCAGGGACGAGCATGTCCGGGCGGCGCCGAGCAGAGGGGCGGCTAATAGAGGAGGGCAAGAGACGGAGGGAGCCAGGGACAGGGAGGCGGAGCCGAGGCGTCGTGCAGCCACGATCCAAGGAGAAACAGAGCGCCGGCCGCGGAGCAAGGTTTGGGACAGACTGGAGCAGCCAGAAGGCGCTGCACTGGACTGCGTCGTGGGTCTGGCGTCCGCCCGCCGTCATGGCGTAGCTGCTGTGCGGGGAGGCCGGGGACTGCTCTCCTTTTTTTCTTTATTATCTCCGATGGATGCTTTCAACCTTTGGGTAGCTTTTACAGGGGCAATTTTGGAATACCTAACAAACTGACAAGGTACTAACGTTTAGACTAACAGATTTCCTTTGACAATTTAACGGTAGTGTTATTTTGGCTAGCAAAAACTGAAAGGAGTGCTATTTTGGCAAGTTGGTTTATACTAGTGGTATTTTGGCAAGTTTGGTTTTGACTAGTGCTATTTTGGCTATTCTCTCGAGGAGAAAACAGGGGAGGCGCGAGGAGACGAGAAATACAATAGGAAACGGATTAGGGGCTTTTCTGTAATTTGTTTTTGCCGTTTTCTGCAAGTTGCCTGGCGCCTACAACACGCACTTTGGCCGTAGTGCACGCGGTTTTAAACAGCCGCCAGGGTTTTAAAAAAAAAAACAGCCCCTAATCCGTTTAGAAATTCAAAAAAAAAACAGCCGCCAGGGTTTTAAACTCGAGCCGAACCGGAACCGGGATCCGAGTCCAAATCGACTCTATGCGACGAGGGCACTCGAATTATATCTCCACTCATCGCCATTCTTCCACTTTCTCGTGGGCTCCTTGGGATGGATCTAAAGTTCGTTCGCTTAGTTTACACTCAGCATCTCTAACAGTAACCATAAAACTGGTCAAATTCATAAGTTTTCAGTTTTTGTTGGAAAAAAAGTCCAGAATAGAGTCTATAAAAATTGTCAAAACCTTAAACCTTTTATAGCCGTTGAGGAATTCACACGCTCGACTTGAGAATGCATTTATCATTATATTTTAGAAGAAAATTATAGTTCTAAGGGAAACAAATTTTGTTCAAAAAAAAAGGGAAACAAATGGTATAATGGTGAATATAGCCTTCACTTATTGCGTAAGAGATCATCTCCTATCTAAGACTCATTGTTCTTCATCTCTCGTCCAACTAGACAAGAGAAAACTTTGTTAGAAATTATCCTTTTCTGATCGAAATATCATATGTGTCAACGTTAAGAAAATGCTGACAACCCATTGTATATACATGCCTAAGGTGCCTAAGAACTGATCAACTCTCGCGAGATGGGATCCCACCGTGCGTTCCCCATCATGCGGTTTTCAATCCGTAAACACCCAAACACGAACCGTAAACCACATTTCTGAATCCGCAGTTTACGGTCACTGCTAGCGATGTTCAACTCTGAAAGGTGATCTTAGGTGGAGCTGGAGTGACACCTTTAACGTGGGTTACGGTCTAAGTACAGTGTGATACTTCCTTTCCTAAGAGTGCATTGCTACGAGCTTTCGAAAGACACCATGAGAAAGCATAGAAACTAAGGAGTTCTTGAATCCTGTTAGGTACATTGTGATGAGATACACCTACAAATGCGGATTTAATAAGTCAAGGTGGATAGAACCGAGCATATTTAGAAAGGGGGAGGTGGCGAAAATATCCATTTCATCTTCAGCAATGTTACACCTAGAGTAATTATCATGAATGTTGATAGAGAACTTACTTACCATCTTAATGGTAGGAAGAGATTTCCTTCAAATGTCGGAACTCGTGGTGTCTTTTGTTTGTCCTACCAAAGTTGATTAAGAAGATAAATTGTTTGACTGAGGGACTGTATTTGGATACTACCTCAGAGGGAGTTGTAGGTTGTTGAAGTTGTGCTTTTATGCGCTTTTGGATGAGCAACAACCTGTAGGACTAGTGTCCAAACCAAAGA
Source organism: Poa pratensis (assembly GCA_947311845.1). Taxonomy (NCBI): domain Eukaryota; kingdom Viridiplantae; phylum Streptophyta; class Magnoliopsida; order Poales; family Poaceae; genus Poa; species Poa pratensis. The sequence continues at coordinate 78,851,244 of CAMZMU010000042.1, read as the reverse complement.
ATCCTAACCAGTAGAGTCATTATTGGGTTCTAAGGAATTGCATTACTAATTTCTAGACTAAAAAGAATTGATTAAGGTAGCATCTCAAATTTTTAACCAGGTGCTCAAAGATACTTAACATGGGCATGATATACAAAATGTTGGTATAAAATAATAACATGATCGCATATGGTTTCCCAATCTATAAACCAGGGAGAGCTGCAGACTGAGTTGCTTCCATCAACAAATTGATATAATGGAGGTAAATTTGTGAATTACAGTATTGATTAGAAAGAAATACCGATAAGGTGATTGGCCAACAGTGCTTCCTACAACCCAAACGATAGTTCATTAACTTCAAAAATAAAAAGATAGGGAGACAAAGGACATCCTTGCCTCACCGATCTTCCACTTCTGAAACTCGCAAACGATTTTCCATTAATAATCCAAATGATGTCGGAGTAACGAAATGCAAGCATGCACAACCTTTTATTACATAAAAGCCGATACAATGAAATGGCACTCTAATCTATCAAAAAAAATAGCTAGGTCAGTTTTAGCATGAAGTCATGCCTATCCTAGGATTTAAAAGTGCAAGCTAGAAATCTCCTAAGCAAAAAATTATTATTTTTTCTAATATGTTTTCCTTCATTAAAAGCTTGTTGATAGGGATTTGGGTAAGATCTCCTTCGGTATGTTGGCTAGATATTTAGTCATAACTTTGTAAACACCATTGCACAAGATTATGGGTCTAAAATAAGAAGGCATATGTCAAACATACTTCTTTTGAATGAGAGAAATTTGAGTATCATTGAGATGTGGGGGATTGTACCTGTGATGTAGAAATTCATTACAAGAGATTGATGCAATCATCTCTTAGCCAATTGCACGACGAGAGGTAGAAACCATAATTGAATCAATCGGTTATAGGAGATGCGTTCTTCCTAATAGTATTGACAGTTTCCCAAATCTTCTGCTTGTCTAGGCATCTAGTTGGTAAAGTCATTGCTATCTTGCGGTCGTGGTGTATCAATGTTTTTTTTTCTGAACATTAAAAGGCGCTGTATTAAAATTTGGCAAGGGATACAACGCGGCTTACACCAGGACCCACACAAGGAAAGAAATTACAATCAGGTCCCTGAACAATTGCAAGAAGGACCTCCACAATAGATTTTGGAACGCAATCAAGTCCTTCGGGAAACTCGAAGTCAACCTCGCCGTCGCCGGGGACGAAACCACTTGGAACGGTGAGGGCGCCATGGCTCACGACCACGACTCTCGAGCAGCAGGGCCTCTGACATGGCACCAGGCCAGGAGGTTGAAGATTGTGGCCAACAACAAGCTTGGCCACGCAAGGCCGCCCTTCAGCCAGAAGAATCGCCGGCACGGCAAGACAGCAGCTTGCACCCAAGGCCGACGATGATAAGCTCCAAAAAAGCCGCCCTTCGGCTAGAAGATGGGGAGGAAGAAACCTCCCGGATTCAGCACGGCCACCGCAGGATCCACCAGATCCGCTCCCCACCGCAACTTCCCAGCCCATCCCCTCGCCACCACGGCCGGCCAAAGGGAGAGAAATCGCAGTCAAGGAGCAGAAGAGGAGGAGATCCTCTACCTTGAGCATCGCCTTATTGAAGCCTCTGCCGCCCATAGCCGTAGCTCGCAGCACCGACGACCAAGGTCGGATACCACCAGCACGGGAAGGCGCATCACCAGTGCAGCTCGACGCCGGCGACCCGCAGAAGCATGAGGGGGAGAAAGACGGCATGCGCCAAACTCCACAACGGGAAAAACTAAACCTAAAACTACCTAGTACAAGGCGGGCCGGCACCCTAGCTCATCTCTACACCAGCCGGCGCGAGCGTCGACGGCGAGAGCGGCCGGATCTGGAGGAAGCTGACGGTGGACTCTCAAACGGGGAGGGAGAGGAGAGGAGAGGGAGGTAAGATCGGGATGGATGGATTTGGTGGTGTATCCATGTTGGGCCTGCCATTGATAGCAAGCAAGGATCATTTTTTTCTAAAATACTTTCGAAACTCATTTGGAATACCTCATGATCAAAGCGATTGTTACCATCATTGTCTCTAATAGATAATCTACAGCGCTGACATTTACGCTTTTGAACAACATTATGGAAGAATGTCGTGTTTTATCGCCTTGAGTAGCCTATTCTTTTTCCTTGTTGATGAAAATATTCATGGAGCTTAGTTAGTTATTCTTCATACTGGGAGATTAACTTGTCCTCAAGTAACGGTCCCGGAGCTGTATCAGTTGCATTTGAAAATTGTTGATCTGATATTGAATTGAGTCAAGTTGTTGTTCAAGTGGCTTTTTTCTTCTTGCACCATATTTTAAGGCTCCTACAAGGTTAGCGATTGTAGCGTGAAACGTTTACTGATAGATGAGTGTTAAACATTTTTAGCAACTTCTTGATAGTCATTTCCAAAAATCCGCTGGTTATCAAATTTAAAATGAAATTTGGGCATACAAAACTGAATTTAGTAGTTAAAAGAAAGGACACACCATTCAACACTTGCAAGACAATGATCAAGCGTTGTCAAGATACGTTTTGAATGAAAAATGCAAGTTTTTTTAAGTATAAGCCGACCCGTTAAATCCCAAATTAAACATCACATTGCTTACCATATGAATTATAAAGATTCTTGTTTACATTACTAAGAGTGGTGCCCACCTCCCCCCACATGATACCATTAGAAATACTTGAACAAACTACTTGTTTCCCAAGATTACCAATTACAAATTAGAAACATGATTCTAGATCATCCTAGTGTGGTGATGACGGGTATCTCAATGAACACAAGCCAGTATAAGATCGACATTGGCAGTTCTATTTTGACATTTTGTTTTGTAATACATCATTTTCCCCTATGTGGGGCAAAAACGAAATGAAAATGGTGAAACTTTGATTTATTTATGCCCATTTTTGTTTTGTTTTGCTTTCGGTTTTGCCTCTTAGTGGCAAAAATGGGACACAAGAAAAAGGTTAAAATTTAGAGTGGCAAATACAAAATCTGACTAATTTCGAAGTTTTTAAAATGTGCACGCCATGCATTTGTCATTTTTCATGAAATAAACCACAATGAATTTTGCATTGAGATTTTGCACACCTATAGAATTCAACATTATCCATACCTAGTTCTTTTTCCAAAAAGATTAAAAAATTCAAATGCTTAAACTTTTTAAAGAGCGGACTCCATGGAGCTCGGCCTGCAAAACGTCGCACTCCCTATATTCACCTATCCATCCAGCTGTCCCATATTTTTATGCCGAAGCCCCCCAAAAAAATTCAGCTACCCTATCCATTCCAACTAAGAAACCCAAAATCCCAAACAGAGTCGACCGCGCATCCCAATCTACAAATAACAAGCTTTAGCTAGGAGCGAAGGACGCAAGGATAAGAAGACGAGGAAGAGCCGCTGAAGCAAGGAGAAGATGTCGTCGCCGGCCTCCACCCACCTCCTCCGCTCCACCGCCGCGGTTCCCCTCCTCCCTCGCCGCGCCTTCGTACAGCTCTCATGCGCCGGCAACGGAGCCGTGGCGAGGAATGGGAGACGGAGCGGCCGGCTGGAGGTCGTCCGCGCGGCCAGTGCGGAGGTGGCCGAGCCCGCCGCTGCCACGCCCTACACTACCGAGTCCCTCATCCTCTACTTCAAGGCCGAGGGCACCATGGAGGAGAGGGCCATTCCCAAGATCACCCAAGCTCTCAAGGTGCAAAACTGTCTTTCCATTTATCAATTTGCGCTGCATTGCGATAAAAATTAACACCGGCCAGTAAATGAAACATCAATTATGGGATAAACTAGTATGTGTGCGTGTTTTGTAGGGAGTGGAGGGCGTCACTGACCTGGAGGTGCTCATCGAAGAAGGCATTGGAAGTGTTGTGGTAATAAGTCCCCCCTCTTCTAGTTAACACACCTCCAATCTTCCAAAGAAAAGTTAACACACGTCAGCTGCTCGTCTGGAGTAGCTAGTGTGAGCGCATATACCTTGGCACATATTTATGCAGTAATATACTCAGTATTATCCCAATTTTGTAAACATGAGTACACATGCGATTGATCTGTTCATGGAACACATCACTTTTTCTGATAAGTGTACTGTCTGCAAGCAGAAGAATACCCTGCCTTAAAACCCAAGAGGGCTGTAAGTGCTTCTGCAGAACTTTCCCTCTATAATGCATGGTAGACTGCTTGGTGTATTATAGAAAAAGAAAACCGGAGAGGATGACCTCGCCAGATAGTTATCTCTTAATTCTAACCCTCAATGACTGGTTCCACAAATGTCTAAAATTTATTCGTTTTGGCACTCAGTAATTCAAAAGCATTAACGTTGAAAGTGATTCACTATTAGCTATAGAGATTACTGCATGCAAGATCTGAATCAGACCATATGTTTATAGAAAATTAAGTATAAACATGGATATATGATCATCCGACCAGGAGTTGTATGTTCTTTTGTTAATTACTTATAAAGCGATTAATAACAGCACTAAACAAACCAAACCGCTGGTATATATACTGTGGTGATGACAACAAAAGCCCCTTGCAGGGGTTCTATGCTCAAGTCCCCCTGAATAAAGCACAGCAAAAATATATCAGTTAACTGTGGACAGGTTTTCTACCACATTGGAAAACAATAAGCAGAGACTAGTAGAACTTTTAAGCGCTAAGCATTTGCAAGAAACAATTCTCACATTGAACACCAAAATCATTTTGTTTTGAAAACCAGATCAACATAGAAACCTCAAATGGTAGTAGTTTAGAGCAGTTAGAGTTGATTTGTTGATGTACTCTGTTTTGATCTTTGGATGTTGGAGAAGGTGTTTACTGTTTAGGTGTGTCCATTCCCCTAGCAATCAGCTTGCTTGAAGTAGAATTATTGTAGGTTAGCGTTGCCTATAAAAAAAATGATGCACCGAAGTGCCCAGCCATGTGAATAAACCGTGTGCCGAAAACAAGGGGGCCAAGCCAGAGGCGCTGCATGCGATGTAACTGCCGGGTTAGTCATATCTTACATATCGGGGCCAAGCTCACCCTCCCAAGACCTGCCGCTGTATAGGCATGATGTGCACCCACGGTGTGGCATTATCGTTGGCCTTGGCACAAGCAAAACATGTTCTTGCTTCGCTTAGGCACCCCTATGGTCATGGGCAGCTACCGTGTTCATCCTAACGTGCTTCTGCTACCTTTTACACTGCTCTAGGCAAGAGCTATCACCTGTTCTGCAAATGATTGTGTTCCTCCGCTATGTGCTTCTGCTACTTCTCTTTGTTTGTGTTCCATGTGTGTTGATTGCCACGCCTTAACTTATCAACCTTATCTAGCGGCATGCTCCTAGTCCATGTCCAGCATACAGATCAATGCCTTATTCGTTTAGTGTTTACCGCGGCTGTCTCTTAGACTGATCTGCCCAACATGCGCGGGTCGGGGCCACATCATGAGACTAGTTACCTATGTATTGACAATTGAAGAGCACAACTGTAGATTGAGAAGAATATGTGCAGTTGCACTAATCTGTATATCGACTGTTAATGCATATACAAAAACATTTAGTTTTTCACATACTTTGTCATAGTATTACAATTTTTTAGGAGAACGTATATCAAAACAATGTAAACAATTGTCTACTGCAGACTGTCAGAGTATGTCGGCACAAATGCGCCCGTCACAATGCTAGTTTGGCACATTGTTTTCTTTGCGGGTTAATTTGCTATATTGTTGTTTTTTATGTATGTTTTTTCTTGCCGCTGCAACTGCAGTTAACGAAGGAGACGACAGTGCAAGCTACTGGAGTCGCCTCAAACCTGGTGGAAGCCATCCAGGGAGTTGGTTTCAAACTGCAAACGCTTAGCCTCAGCTTCGAGGACTTCGATAAGGCGGATGCCGCTGCTGTCCCAGCAGAAAACGCAGATGACTAAGTTCGTGAGTGAGCTGAGCTATGTGTGCCTGCGCTAAATGCATATATTATGCTCTGGTTGTTGGTGTTTTGTTAAACATTTTTTGTAGTTACGATACACGCTCCACTTGTAATTTTCCAAGCTGCGCGATTTACATTCTGGAATATGGTAGAGAAAGAAAGAACTGTTTTTGTTTACTTGTGCGGGTATTACGAAAGATCGAGCTAGCTTAGCTAGCCTGTGTGATGCTGGGTGTTTTGAAACCACGGAAGCTAATAAGTTAGCCGAGTATCAGCGCTTTGCCTTACCTTTTCATTAATAAAAAAGATCGCCCCTTAAGCGCAGGCAGATATCACTTCTATAAAGTTATTTTTTACTTCTTGGCTTCTTGACTACAAATACCCTACTCATGCAATGCTAAGAATGTTAGCTTGGCACAATCATACGTTCTTACTTATTGGAGGAGGATCTCGTAAGGACACACTATTCCTAGTCACAAAGACCCATTTATGACCTATACATCATTGAGCCAGGAAACAAAGTCTATGCCCAACCACTAGGGGTAAGTCTTCGCACCAATGTAGGTGATATCTAAGCCAAGCTTGGGGGCGCTTTTTGGCGTCGTTTTCCCTTTTGGGGGCGTCGTTTTCCCTCTTGGGGGCGTCGTTGTGGAGTGCTCGTTCCCGCCCGACGTGGGTGGTGCTAAGAGTTCCGGGTGAAAGCCTAAACTCCATCGGGAGCGGGCGGCGACGATGGATGCGTCATTTCCTTGTTGGAGGCGCTGCCTTGGAAGTTCTTACCCCTCACGGTGTGATGAGCTCGCAGCGTTCGGTGAGGGCGGTTCTGTTGTCACGGAGGCGGATGACCGGGGCGGCGGCCCCGGACGGTGGCGGTACGTCGAGACGGCGGTCTCGGTTTCCCATGCTACGGCGGCTCTATGAGGCAAAGCCGTTGTCTAGCGGGGGTCTGGTGGCGACCGGGTTCGTCGACCTGACTGGATCACCTTCGGGCAATGCGAATGTCGATCTGGTTGCTACGCCGGGGCGGCGGCCCCGGAACAGGGTGGTTTTGGTGGCAACCCGGATGAAGACTGCGTGGGCAGAGGGCTCGTCGACCATGACTGTATCGCTTTCGTATAATGCGAAGGTCGATCTGGTTGCTACGCCGGGGCGGCGGCCCCGGACCGGGTGGTGTGTGTTGTGGCATTTTGTCGACTTGTGTCATGTGGGCGGCGGGTCGATTCGTCTGTGTGATTCTTTTGTACAGTTTGTATGGTTTTTGGACCTGATTTCCCTTATAAACTGGGTCAATTCTCTTCTATCTATTCGAGCGGTGAATATGGACCACCTTGAAGTCAAAAATATCTAAGCCAAGCTTCAAAAAGTGCATGGCTCCTTCCCAAACTTGCTATTGAGGCTATTCTTATCAACCAACCGGCTAGCGTCGTATACAAAACCATGATTTTCTTGGAGTTGTGGACGCTAAACTCAAAGGTCCAGGACAAGGGCAAACTGGAGAGCATGGTGGAGGTGCTTAAGCAACTTCATGAGGCCAACAAAGTTGTCAACCCTAGGGGAAGGGCTGCCTCTTCTGGTATAGTTGCTTAATTTCGGGCCTGTGCGCCTTGACTTTCGTGTTATTTGGCTAAGCCGTATACCGCGGTATGTATTAAACCTCAGTTACTCTGCTGGCGTATTAATTTAAATCTGGGCCTTAACGAGCCTTTTATCTTTAAAAAAGGAGGGAGGGGAGAGAGAGCCCTCTAGTGACATAATTTAATTACAAATAATTTCATCTCATTCCCCAATATTAGCATTGGAAGTCTAACTAGCATTGGAGAGGTGGAAAAATTTCTAGATGCTCTAAGGTTATTCCTTGTGTATATTACCATATTACCCCTTTGAAATGTAGAGGAAGGGTATAGTTGTAAACTTGCATAGGGGCATGGCTTGTCTCAAAACATTCCTATGAATAGAGCACTACCCCCTTGAAGGAGATGTGGGCCGAATTTCAATTGGAAACAACCTCTCTCTCCCATGTCTCTTAGTTTTACGTTTTCAAAACAAGAAGGGAGGAAGGAGGAGAGGGAGCCACACTAATGAGGATGCTGCTAGATGAGGGCCTTCTCGAGAAGGAGCTCATATAGTTCTACATGTGAGAGTACATAGAAAAATAGATCAAACTACTGACACAAACCCATAGTCCGGCGGTGGACTACTCTCCCTTCTCATCGTGGAGGCGAAGGCGAAGTCGTTGGAGAGGCCGAAGAGGCAATCAATGGCGTTCGACATTGTTTTCCTCTCCAATCTTCACCGGCGTGATCTTATATTGCTCAATTTTCGTTGTTTCTCATTTTTCCGTCTCCTCCTCTCGGTATTCGCGACACCTTGCCTTTATAAATGACAGTAGTGAAAAATAAAAGATGTGACAATTCAGACGACTGAGGGGCTAGATCACCTTCTGGGCGCACTAGGGTAGGCTCACGCCAAGGGGGATATCTAGAGCCTTTTACCATCTTGTGTCAAAATCTTTGTCTTCCCGAAAAGTTGATGTGCTAATTACTCTATATCCAACTGATGTCTGGGTGTGGAAAGCTAAAATTACGAGTTAAATGCAAGTGTGGAAAGCTAAAAGTACGAAAACAATGTTTCCTGGCTTTTAGAGTTAAATGCAAATGATGGAATTTCGTGTACTCTAGCAAATAATTGAAAATAGTGGTACAATGGCACGATAATATGAAAATATGATTTATAAAGGTATAATACACTACAAAATTCATAGATACGTTTCCACCTGTCAACTATGATAGGATGGCAGCACGTTGTGATCGTCGTCAAGTTTAAGAAGTGTAAGAATAAGTGAGCATCTTGAAGAGCCCGTTTGTTTGAAAAATTATTCTCAAGTGCCACTTTCTTATAGTGATTTTAGGGGAGCAACTTAATTTTTTGTATATTTTAGATGTAATTTTTATTTCATGGATGTAAGTTTTATCGTTGCCTTTTGTAATCCTTCATTTTTGTTAAAAAAAAGGTCGATTTACTTCAGACGACCCACATTGTATGCCAAATGTATATACTGTGGCGCCCCGACCCGACTACTATACAGTGATACTGTGTCCCCGATTATCCGATACCACCAGACACACTATCAAAGCATAATAGAGAGATCAAGACTTGTGGAACAACTGGCACATCACAGACTCTACGACACAAATCAATATAGTTCAACTCTTATAATAGAGAAAGATAGCAAATGACAACCAGAGGTCACAGACCCAACATTACAACATGCGGAAGCGAAGTGTGTTGTTCTAAACAACAAGAACCAAATTATGGCCTAAGAGGCCTGCAAATAAACATCCAGCGCCAGCTGTTCCGGGATGTCCCAAGCTGCCACCTGGGAACCCCAGACTACTCGTCGACGTCCACAAAGAACCCACCTTCGAGGTCGGTGAAGTCCTCTTCTGAAACAAAACAAACGACATTGAGTTCGACGAACTCGCAAGATTATAAATAGAGCTTTAGCTCGATGAGGCTTTCAAAGTCTTATGGTTATTTTGCATAAAGCTGATTTTATTTAATAAAACATAACTCAATGGCATCGACTATTCAGAGTATTTTAAAAAGGGGTAAGAAGTGACTCTTTTCTTGATCACTTTTCTCATCACCAACTATCATCAACCACTGTACCTGTTCATCAAAGGCACCTCCCCGAATCACCCTCGAGGAAGCTCACCCTTGCAATCTTGAATGGTACCTCTAGTACCCAGTTTTTAATCATTCCGTTAAAGTTATTCTATGATCTTATCGTCCTTTCCCAAGTTGTCCGTAACCGTGGACACGGCTTTTCGAAAAGATTTAACCCTGCAGGGGTGCACTGTGTTTACCTTCGGTACCGCCCGGCTCATTGCCTACGCTTAGCTCTCTTCCGGGGAAAGCCGGCTGAGTGGGAACGGTTACAACCTTTACCTTGTTAAGGACTAACCCAGGATCATCAGTGAGGACGGGACAGCCATGCCTGCAACACCCTGTCCCGTGGCCACTCATTTTCCTAAACACCACCATCCTCATCTCAGTCTTGGCCACCATCTTCACGCACACGCAAATGGAAGCTCAAACTAGAGGACCCTGGCTAGTCCCGCTCAAGTTAGTTGGTCGACGGGGGTTCCATATAGCCCACCGAAAGGAAGCGCGCTCATTCTTGGTTCAAGAGGTAAAGAACTCGCACCTAGGCGGCGAGAGTGAGACAAAACACCACCATACCATAGTGGCCTCTCATCCCCACCTTTAAGCATTTTATTACCTGTCACCACAAATTCTCCACCATCATCTGAACACTTCAACAACCTGTTTCCAACATGAAGTATCCATCGGACGGCTAAGCATTTAACTAAGCATGGCTAAGCAACAACATAGCATAGTTAAGTATTTCAGGCCAACAATACAATCCTATGGATAATAGGAGGGGAAAACAGGTAATTGGCATCGGAATCTTAATGCAACTATAGGATACTCTAATCCAATAAAATTGACATTTGGAACCGCATGCAATATTATAGTGGAGAAAATATTTGCGGAAACATAGGATAAGATATGCTCAGAGGGGGATTACGCTTGCCTTGTTGAGCGGAGTAGTCAAACTGCTCGTCGGAGTAATGATGCTCAACTCCGAACTCGTGATCTACCGGAGAGCAAACAACACCGGAAAGCAAAAACAACAATCAACACATGGCAATTGTGCAATGCATACAAGAATGATGATATGACATTTTAATGCAACTAAGAGATCCTAGACATGATCATTGGGTTAAATGAGTGTCCCGAGATATATTCAGGAATTATTCTGTTAACCACCCATATTTATCTTAATGACCAACATGTTGTTCTAGTTATGACCAGTATCACAAAATGATTGTACATGCATGAGAATGATGTTTTCTGTTAGTATTTAACTTGCTGAACATTATGATACATTGTTTGCAATTTTCGGAGCAATATGAATATTTGGTAAGTATTTCGAATCTGCATTTGAATCTGCCATTTTAGTGAAGTGCAACTTATTAATATTACCAAAGTTCATTATTGTGTAGGACTGCTTGAAACAATTTGTAAATGTTTCTTTGAACATTTTGAGGTATTACACATAAGTTTTGGAATTATTTAAATTAATTATGAATTTCCAAAAAGGATTTCATTTCTGCAATTTTTAGTATTTCATTTAAACAGAGCAAAAAATTAATTCAATTATGTCCAACTAGAATATGGATGTGTAGGGTTTGTTAAGACAAACATTTGGACACCTTATTTGCTCAATTTGGATTAACAGAGCAAAAGATATTGATTTTGAAAGTTTACATTAATTTCTTGCCTTTTATTTATTTTCCAGGCGTACTGATTATAAGTTGGTACATTTCTAAATGTCCTTTTAGATAGGTCCTTTTAGTTAGTTATTTTAAACAACAACAGAATTATTCAACCAACTCCGAAAGAAAAGAGGGGAAAAGAAATTAAATTGGTGCTGACTAATTTCAGAATATCCGAATTTTCTTGAAATCGGAATATCCGATTGGGAGGGAATGTCTCAAATTCGGCTACTGGTTTATTTCGGATTATCCGCAGGGGGTTGAATCGGAATATCCGATTTGGTTGTACTCCACACGAGCTCAACTGAAGAAACTGAACAACTACCCCACGGTGGCAGTGCCCGACGGGGAGCAACGACCGGCGACGATTCAGCACGCGCGCGAGCAGTTGGGCGTTCTCTACGCGATGTACACGTCGCGGCCTACCTACTGGCGGCGCCTGGTGCCAATTGGTCACCGGAGCCTACTCCGGCGACGAGCCACGGCGGACGGAACGATCGGCCAACGGTGCTACGGCGAACTAGCAGGCGAGCGGGAGGGAAACGATGTATAGGATCTTCGCCTGCTCACCTTGGTACCTAGGAGACCTTCGAGGAGGCGAGGGGTGGTCGGAGACGGCCGGAGCCAGGTCGACGAGCGGCGGCCGGAGGCGGGGAGGAAGGTCGCGATTCACCCGTCTCGGTGCGCCCCAGCAAGCGTCCTTCGGGGGAGAGGTAGAGGGTGGCACGGCGGTGCTCGTGGTGGTCTCGGATTCGACCGGGGCGGCTCCACTCGACGGCGATGTGCACGGTGACGGCAAGCTCGGCTCGGCTCGGCTCCGTGGGGAAACGAGAGGAGAGCGAGAGGGCAGGTGCGCGAGTGCGGGGTGGGGAGCAGGTGGCCACGTGGTGGCGTGCTCCTTGCAGAGGGAGAGGCAGCAGAGGGGGGGGCCCGGTGATGCGCGTCGTGCGGCACGGCCATGTCGCCACTGCGGCATGGCTACAGGGAAGAAGACGCAAAATTGCGAAAACCCCCCTGGAAGTTCTCTTCCGTCACGGATAGGTCCTCTCTTCAATTAATTTATAAAACCTTTTAAACCCAGCAGCTTCAGTGATTTAATTGGAGCACTTAAACACTTTCAAAAATTATGAAATAATTTGTGTGGCCTTTTCATCTCATGTGGGAGCTCTGATGTCTACGTGTGCTTCTATTCTTGTAGACAGTGTTGGGCCTCCAAGAGCAGAGGTTTGTAGAACAGCAGCAAGTTTCCCTTAAGTGAATCACCCAAGGTTTATCGAACTCAGGGAGGTAGAGGTCAAGGATATCCCTCTCAAGCAACCCTGCAATTAAGATACAAGAAGTCTCTTGTGTCCCCAACACACCCAATACACTTGTCAGATGTATAGGTGCACTAGTTCGGCGAAGAGATAGTGAAATACAAGTGATAGGGATGATTATAAGTAGTAACTGCAATCTGAAATAAAGATGGCAGCAAGCAAACATGTAGCAGAACTTGTTGTAAACGGTGTTTCAATGCTTAGAAACAAGGCCTAGGGATCATACTTTCACTAGTGGACACTCTCAACAATGATCTCATAACTAAATAAGTAAAAGCTACTCTTAAACACTCTCTTGTTGGATAACAAACACCATTCATTGTGTAGGCTACAAAAGCACACCTCAAGCCGGAGTAAACAAGCTCCACAACGTCATAAAGGAATCACACACGGTGCACACACTGTCACCTTTACACCGTGGAGAGTACCGGAGTTCATATTAAAGTAACCTATAGAGTGCATAATAGATAAAGAGTAACATCTACATATTCAACTAGATTAGCACAACTGAACACAAGTAAATACTGCTCGGGATTATTCTCCTTCTTGATAACACAAGAGTACTACGTGTAGGGCTGCAAGAGCACACCTCAAAGTCTGAGTAAACAAACACCACAGTTCCCAAGAATAAGCCATGATAAATATCTAAATTATTCATAGAGTCACACAAGTACCCACACTGTCACCTTGATACTGTGTTGTCACAACGACTCCAGAAACTAGACAAAATCACTTGAGTAGCATAAACATTATTAATGTATTCAGCGATACTAGCAATACACACGATCACATAAAGATCACACCATGTGAGAGAGAGATGAACCACATAGCTACCGGTAGAGCCCTCAGCCTCGGGGGAGAACTACTCCCTCCTCATCATGGGAGTCAGCAGCGGCGATGAAGATGGCGGTGGTGTCGATGGAGATGACTCCGGGGGCAATTCCCCGTCCCGGCAGGGTGCCGAAACAGAGACTTCTGTCCCCCGAAACTTGTCGTCGATGGCGGCGGCGCTGCGGAACTCTTTGTGGAAATTGGCTTGGTGTTTTAGGGTTTTCGACTCGGGGGGAATAAATAGGCGAAGGGGCGATGTCGGCGGACCCCCGAGGGGCCCAAACCACACCCAGGCGCGGCAGGGGGTGGGCCCGCGCCTCCAGGTGGTTTGGCCACCTCGTGGCGAGTCTCCGTCTCTCCTTCGGACTCCGTGTACGTGCTGGAAAAATAGGGACCTGGCCTTTTGTTTCGTGCAATTCCGAGAATATTTCCAGAAGTAACTTTCTGAAACCAAAAACAGCAGAAAACAGGGAACTGGCACTGTGGCATCTTGTTAATAGGTTAGTCCCAGAAAATGCATAAAAGTGATATGAAGTGTATATAAAACATATAGCAATTGATATAATATAAGCATGGAACATCAGAAATTATAGATACGTTGGAGACGTATCAAGCTCTACAAAAATTGGCGCCTCCAAATAAAATGTTATGAACCACTTTTGTTTATAAAGGTTGGATATGGCATTTTTCCCAAAATACAAGTTTATCAACATTTAGAAAATTTAAAGCAAGTTCCAAATATTATTTTGAACTCTTGAAACTTCCTTGACAAATATAAGTTGTCAAGCCTTTGTATTTCGCAAGGTTGAGTGTCTTCATTAATTTGAAATTGGTTGAAACAAACTTAGCATTTTATTTTTAGGTGGTGCCAAACCTCAACAAATCCCTAGCAACAACAACAATTCCCTAGCACAATTCCCTAGTGACAAGTTAAAGGTTCCAATTGGTACACTTTGATGCAAGGATGCCATGATGCAATGAACCAAAAGTGGAAAAATCACACAGGTTTTTAGGTTCTCGAACTCTGGGCTGTTACAATTCTACCCTCCTTACAGGAATCTCGTCCCGACATTCTTAGAGTAGGAAAGAGGGAAAGGTTACGACGGTCTTCAACGGTCTTCTAGCTTCAGGTGGCCTCCTTCCTGAAGAGGTTGACCGAGGGCATCATGGAGCTCTTCATCGGCTTCACTTCGAGGTCACTATGAAAGTACCCCATAGGAAAGAAGGAAACCTCTCCGGAAGGATGGGTCTTTGTAAAGATACAACGAGCAAGTACCTCCTAGTAGAATCTTAGAATGGGATTTCAAGCATCCCTTAAATTGACATTTAGGCGACACATACGGTGACGAGAGATTGATAAGGAGCTTAACTGTTTTCTCAAAGATTCAGAATATGAACTTTGCACAAGGCTTAAAATTTCTGAGGGAGAGTGTCGAAACAAGCTTCCAACAGATGAAGAGGTAACTTGTACTAGTCGGCTTGAGTAGAACTTTCCTCACGGAGGAGCATTTCAACCCACGGGAGAAGAATCATGAAGATGGACCGAAAGAACTTTAGAAACTCCGGGAACGTTAGAATCAGGAACACTTCTTGATTTTTCTAGACATCGGGGCAAACTTCTTGAGGATCACCACTATCGTTTCTGATTGAGATTTAGATCTGGTCAGGTGTAGAGATACTTCAGACTCCACATGTATGAATAGGGAATCTTTGCAAAGCATACCAACGGGTTACAATTGCTAGGACCCCAAGAGTTGGACTACAATGTCAAACTCCAAAGGAGGAACGAGATTGGGGAACCCGCGAATTAGCAACTTGTCAGGAGACAGCTGCCCCAATTGAATATCTTGTAGCGAGAAACGATTGAGTTCTTGATGGGAAACACCATTAGAAGACAAAGAAGTTCTCAGACTTCCTCTCTTTCTGGAACAATTCCATCAGTGGCTTGGATGCATAGATGAAATTCTCAAGGATGGAGGTAACAACATACCATTCCACGAATCTTCTGCATGTGTGCATGATCGAGTTGGAATGATTCGGAGGAAACCAGACAATTCACTCAGATTCACGGCGACATCTTTCAGCAATTGCACATGAACCAGGGAAAGTCACTTCTAACTTCCCGAACACATACCTTGTGAAGACACAAAGTTAGTTCCAACAATTTTCCAATGCTAACGCCCATATCCAATATAAATCTCTTCACACCTGGAGAGAATAAGAAGGTAGTTGATGGGCTCAACAACGAACTTATCCAGATACTCCAAAACGGTACTCAGATTTCACCAGAACGGGCATGAGTATTGGTCAGACTAACACATTCAGGTCGGTCGGTCTGAGTTTGATTTGACGATAGCCCAATTCAAATCAAAAGATTTAGAGGTTAGCATATCCACGAGGAGATACTTCTGCTTCAACACGAACAGACTAGACATCCCATTGGAACTGAACTATATCGGGATAGAGCTTTATCTTCTAACTCTCCAAGTTGTTTAAGCGCAACCGAATAATTCAGGACATCTAACATGATTTTCTTGGAGAAAGGAGTTGTCCAGAGAACCAGCTTACTCATAAACTGAACATCACGGTCAGGTAACAACCTGGCGATACTTCTGGAAAGACCTCCAGAATATCACGATCCACATATAGGATATCACGACATACCGGTGGATCTTGAGTTCAAGAGAGGATCATGCCTTTCAAGGCACAACGAGGTGGTCTTGGGAGTTTCGGCACGAACCTAGCCCTTTGACCGAGGGAGTGCATCAGAGCCAACTGACTTGGTAGCACTGTCAAACTCAACTTATTGATTGGCTAACCAATCATGCTAAGGAGGACATAAAGGTCCTTGGATTCTTGCGCAGTAAGAACTGCTGACAATATCCGATAGTTACATTATTGCTCGCGTCTCATCATCCTCGAGTAACAAGTTACTTGGAAGACGGAGAGCAACAAGTATATAAGCATCACTTCATCAAGAGGATCAGATACTCAACACGATACCCTGATATCAAAGAGTGTGACACTCTAAGGTGGAGCAGAACAAAAGCTAAACAAGGCCCTCATTCTGCGGATTACAATACTTTGACCTGGTCCGAGAAATGGACAAGGTACTGGAGTTTGTTTCTCCTAACAAGACGAAGTGGAAAGTCTTGACGGATCAAGGGAGTGACTTGCATCGGAACATACCAACGCACGATAAACTTTACTGTCAACGGACACACAAAGGTCGGGAAGCAGATTAGGGTAAGAAACATACTCAGGAGAAATCCTAAGATGTTGAAGATGCACCGGTTATTACTCAATTGTGATAACCATGCCCAAAAGGAGAGATGCAGCAGAGTCATGAACATAGATGGGGGATTCGCTAAGCGAATTCTGGTCATAACCCAGATGATTCCAAGACAGAATCTCTAGCTATGGCAGAGTTAAAGTTACATAGCCAGCCGAGGTGTGGGAAATTAAGGTTCAACCATTTACCACACAGACCACATAAAGGACTTGGGTTAAAGGTCAGCTTCATGTGCCGAGAATCATAAGTAGCATAACAATCACATGGGTAACAACCCACACAATTCATCATGCCAGAATCACAGCACAATCCGGGACCTTCGGTTCAAGACCTTGGGTTAAACCCAACAAGAATAATGATTAGAATCGGTAGGATAACAGTGTTCAAACACTGAGTTATCGGATTGTACGCAGCGGGAGCAACTGGACACATAACACTAAAGGTCGAACCCACCCACGTTTCTCCTAATTTTGAAGTAACAGATGAGGAGTAAAACCTTTAAGTCAAATCGAGGTAAGATTGCTCCGAGATTAGAGGGTAACCAGATAAGGAGTAAAAAGAATCCTAAGATGGTTTTCACAACTCATTTTTAGGTTAAAAATATTTTCACAAACACTAGACTCAACATCGACCAGTAGAAGGGTTTCCTACAGGCAGTACTGCTCTGATACCAACTTGTGGCGCCCCGACCCGACTGCTATACAGTGATACTGTGTCCCCGGTTATCCGATACCACCAGACACACTATCAAAGCATAATAGAGAGATCAAGACTTGTGGAACAACTGGCACATCACAGACTCTACGACACAAATCATATAGTTCAACTCTTATAATAGAGAAAGATAGCAAATGACAACCAGAGGTCACAGACCCAACATTACAACAAGCGGAAGCGAATGTGTTGTTCTAAACAACAAGAACCAAATTATGGCCTAAGAGGCCTGCAAATAAACATCCAGCGCCAGCTGTTCCGGGATGTCCCAAGCTGCCACCTGGGAACCCCAGACTACTCGTCGACGTCCACAAAGAACCCACCTTCGAGGTCGGTGAAGTCCTCCTCTGAAACAAAACAAACGACGTTGAGTTCGACGAACTCGCAAGATTATAATAGAGCTTTAGCTCGATGAGGCTTTCAAAGTTTTATGGCTGTTTTGCATAAAGCTGATTTTATTTAATAAAACATAACTCAATGGCATCGACTATTCAGAGTATTTTAAAAGGGGTAAGAAGACTCTTTTCTTGATCACTTTTCATCACCAACATCATCAACCACTGTACCTGTTCATCAAAGGCACCTCCCCGAATCACCCTCGAGGAAGCTCACCTTGCAATCTTGAGTGGTACCTCTAGTACCCAGTTTTTAATCATTCCGTTAAAGTTATTCTATGATCTTATCGTCCTTTCCCAAGTTGTCCGTAACCGTGGACACGGCTTTTCGAAAAGATTTAACCCTGCAGGGGTGCACTGTGTTTACCTTCGGTACCGCCCGGCTCATTGCCTACGCTTAGCTCTCTTCCGGGGAAAGCCGGCTGAGTGGGAACGGTTACAACCTTTACCTTGTTAAGGACTAACCCAGGATCATCAGTGAGGATGGACAACATGCCTGCACACCCTGTCCCGTGGCCACTCATTTTCCTAACACCACCATCCTCATCTCAGTCTTGGCCACCATCTTCACGCACACGCAAATGGAAGCCAAACTAGAGGACCCTGGCTAGTCCCGCTCAAGTTAGTTGGTCGACGGGGGTTCCATATAGCCCACCGAAAGGAAGCGCGCTCATTCTTGGTTCAAGAGGTAAAGAACTCGCACCTAGGCGGCGAGAGTGAGACAAAACACCACCATACCAAGTGGCCTCTCATCCCCACCTTTAAGCATTTTATTACCTGTCACCACAAATTCTCCACCATCATCTGAACACTTCAACAACCTGTTTCCAACATGAAGTATCCATCGGACGGCTAAGCATTTAACTAAGCATGGCTAAGCATCAACATTGCATAGTTAAGTATTTCAGGCCAACAATACAATCCTATGGATAATAGGAGGGGAAACAGGTAATTGGCATCGGAATCTTAATGCAACTATAGGATACTCTAATCCAATAAAATTGACATTTGGAACCGCATGCAATATTATAGTGGAGAAAATATTTGCGGAAAATAGGATAAGATATGCTCAGAGGGGGGATTACGCTTGCCTTGTTGAGCGGAGTAGTCAAACTGCTCGTCGGAGTAATGATGCTCAACTCCGAACTCGTGATCTACCGGAGAGCAAACAACACCGGAAAGCAAAAACAACAATCAACACATGGCAATTGTGCAATGCATACAAGAATGATGATATGACATTTTAATGCAACTAAGAGATCCTAGACATGATCATTGGGTTAAATGAGTGTCCCGAGATATATTCAGGAATTATTCTGTTAACCACCCATATTTATCTTAATGACCAACATGTTGTTCTAGTTATGACCAGTATCACAAAATGATTGTACATGCATGAGAATGATGTTTTCTGTTAGTATTTAACTTGCTGAACATTATGATACATTGTTTGCAATTTTCGGAGCAATATGAATATTTGGTAAGTATTTCGAATCTGCATTTGAATCTGCCATTTTAGTGAAGTGCAACTTATTAATATTACCAAAGTTCATTATTGTGTAGGACTGCTTGAAACAATTTGTAAATGTTTCTTTGAACATTTTGAGGTATTACACATAAGTTTTGGAATTATTTAAATTAATTATGAATTTCCAAAAAGGATTTCATTTCTGCAATTTTTAGTATTTCATTTAAACAGAGCAGAAAATTAATTCAATTATGTCCAACTAGAATATGGATGTGTAGGGTTTGTTAAGACAAACATTTGGACACCTTATTTGCTCAGTTTGGATTAACAGAGCAAAAGATATTGATTTGAAAGTTTACATTAATTTCTTGCCTTTTATTTATTTTCCAGGCGTACTGATTATAAGTTGGTACATTTCTAAATGTCCTTTTAGATAGGTCCTTTTAGTTAGTTATTTTAAACAACAACAGAATTATTCAACCAACTCCGAAAGAAAAGAGGTGAAAAGAAATTAAATTGGTGCTGACTAATTTCGGAATATCCGAATTTGCTTGAAATCGGAATATCCGATTGGGAGGGAATGTCTCAAATTCGGCTACTGGTTTATTTCGGATTATCCGCAGGGGGTTGAATCGGAATATCCGATTTGGTTGTACTCCACACGAGCTCAACTGAAGAAACTGAACAACTACCCCACGGTGGCAGTGCCCGACGGGAGCAACGACCGGCGACGATTCAGCACGCGCGCGAGCAGTTGGGCGTTCTCTACGCGATGTACACGTCGCGGCCTACCTACTGGCGGCGCCTGGTGCCAATTGGTCACCGGAGCCTACTCCGGCGATGAGCCACGGCGGACGGAACGATCGGCCAACGGTGCTACGGCGAACTAGCAGGCGAGCGGGAGGGAAACGATGTATAGGATCTTCGCCTGCTCACCTTGGTACCTAGGAGACCTTCGAGGAGGCGAGGGGTGGTCGGAGACGGCCGGAGCCAGGTCGACGAGCGGCGGCCGGAGGCGGGGAGGAAGGTCGCGATTCACCCGTCTCGGTGCGCCCCAGCAAGCGTCCTTCGGGGGAGAGGTAGAGGGTGGCACGGCGGTGCTCGTGGTGGTCTCGGATTCATCCGGGGCGGCTCCACTCGACGGCGATGTGCACGGTGACGGCAAGCTCGGCTCGGCTCCGTGGGGAAACGAGAGGAGAGCGAGAGGGCAGGTGCGCGAGTGCGGGGTGGGGAGCAGGTGGCCTCGTGGTGGCGTGCTCCTTGCAGAGGGAGAGGCAGCAGAGGGGGGGGGGGGGGGCGGTGATGCGCGTCGTGCGGCACGGCCATGTCGCCACTGCGGCATGGCTACAGGGAAGAAGACGCAAAATTGCGAAAACCCCCTTGGAAGTTCTCTTCCGTCACGGATAGGTCCTCTCTTCAATTAATTTATAAAACCTTTTAAACCCAGCAGCTTCAGTGATTTAATTGGAGCACTTAAACACTTTCAAAAATTATGAAATAATTTGTGTGGCCTTTTCATCTCATGTGGGAGCTCCACAAAAATTGGCGCCTCCAAATAAAATGTTATGAACCACTTTTGTTTATAAAGGTTGGATATGGCATTTTTCCCAAAATACAAGTTTATCAACATTTAGAAAATTTAAAGCAAGTTCCAAATATTATTTTGAACTCTTGAAACTTCCTTGACAAATATAAGTTGTCAAGACTTTGTATTTTGCAAGGTTGAGTGTCTTCATTAATTTGAAATTGGTTGAAACAAACTTAGCATTTTATTTTTAGGTGGTGCCAAACCTCAACAAATCCCTAGCAACAACAACAATTCTCTAGCACAATTCCCTAGTGACAAGTTAAAGGTTCCAATTGGTACACTTTGATGCAAGGATGCCATGATGCAATGAACCAAAAGTGGAAAAATCACACAGGTTTTTAGGTTCTCGAACTCTGGGCTGTTACATATACCAACCTAGGTTTTTAGCTTTTATCAATATTGTGAATCATAATTTGTTTGGTATGTTCAAAAGCCAAATAATTAGCAGGGAGAGCACCTAGAAGATTCCGATACGAAGTTTATTGAAGAGAATACCAAATAGCTCTGAGGGGGTGGGGGCACTAGAGAGAGAGGTTTGAAGACAAAGCATATATTTTATTTATAATACTTTGGACATGGTAGGTCATCCTATCCGAGAATTTGACATTTAGCACATATTTGAGTGATGACAGCAAATTTACCACTCAGTGCCGATATATCTACATGGTAAATTTGAATTTGACAAACCTGATACCCTAAGGATTCTGAAATTTTCAAGAAATTGCCTGATTTTCATTTAAGGTAAGATTCAGAAGTCTGTCAATTTTTTGAACTGACCACTTCTTCTAAGATAAAAATTAATCATGCCTTTTCGTTTGACCCAAGCCCTCTAGGAACAACGGAACAAGCCTCTCGAGTGCCCTACGAACGAACAAGCCTCCTCATCATACTCCTATATACGAACACTGCTCCGACTCAAATTCATGCTTTAACACGCGACCATGGGGCACTTGTATACGTATTAAAATCTCTGCAATCTCTTGATCGAAACCCCAAATCAACATTGCCTAGCCTAAAGTTCTCCTCATTGGCACGAAATCTCAAATCGACATTGCCTAGGCTGGCAAGCTGGAAATCCGCTCCAGCTTGTCGTTGACGTTGTTCTGCTGACCTGATCTCTTCATCGGTACTGCTTGGTCTTGCGCCCACAGCCGACACGCGGTTGAGGCAGGTTGCGGGAAGGATCAAGGGCGTAAAGCGCCATGGATGCGGTCGAGCGCCACCGATCGAAGTTGTGTTTGAGCGCCGCGTTGGACGGTCTAGCGCCGCCGTAGACTGCTAGACGCCGTGGATGAGCGGATCGACAATGTGATCGACTGAGCTCACGACTAGCCCCGATCTGTTCGTCTGGTTTGGGAATTGATTTGCGGGTTTTGACCGGTGTCGCTGCCTCTAGGTTATTGATTGGATGGTGATTAGTTCTAAATCACAAGGCTGTCGAGCTTGCTGACAAATATAGTGCGAGCCTTCGGCACCGGCCGAGCCGGAGATGTGCGTGAAGGCGCTCGTCGCCGCAATTACTGCCTGCGCTAGCGCCAGATGTGAATCGCATCAAGGTCGGAATCAGCGTGCTTGGTAATTAATGTGGTCCCCTTCTCTCTTTGCTCCACTGTGTGATTGACTGATGGTTAGATGGTGAAGCCGCAGTCTGGAGCTTTCGGTGCTATTGAATTTTCGTCAGCACTATGCCATAACAGAGGGAGTGAGAAGGGAGAAGGAGAAAAAAACCTTTACGGGTATAGACGATATCCACATCATTTTGTTTGTGTGTCTGTGTGATGTACTGATTCAACCATAGCATTCAGAGCTGACATCGCATCACCGAAACGTAGTTGCGCATCAATATTATATTCTGTACAACAACAGATTAGGCTATTTTCTTTCTACAAAACTGGACAAGAGACGTTTTTGTTTATATTGAAACTATTACAGTTGAGTTGTTCATCGTTATCACTTTCAGCAATTTCATTCATGGCACCTTTGAACCATTCAAATGAGCCTCGTTCCCTCGTAACGACGTAACCCAATATTATGGTCGGCTTGCTTTGCTGCGTGTGTTGAACCCGAATCATATTTGGCATTGTGCATCTATCTCCCAGGAAGAACTCAGTGATTGAGGTAATTTATTTTGTTGTTCAGGAGACTGATGAAAGAAGTTGAACCAATAAGCAAAAGTTTGTCGTATTTACTATAGTTTCGAGATGGTGCACTGAAAGGGCAATCAACAAAGATCTAGGAAATCTAAATGATGACAAACAAACCTCCAAGTAGATTTTGCCTATGTTTTTTTACTGATTGGTTGTAAACATATATTTTATCCTTTGTACTCGTTGCAACGCAGAGGATATTTTGCTTTCAACAAATCAACCACCAACTTAATTCTCCGTTGCAACGCATTTTTCCTAGTACTCCGTATAAGCTATGGTTGATCACTATGTAGTCGTGTCATGGTCAAGCCAGATGTCACGGAAGCTACCAGAAGCGAAGCAGTAGGGCCAGATGGCACTGACCTACCTCTCCGTATATCATCGGCGGCATCTCACCCTCCTCCTCACACACCGACACGCACGCACGCACGCAGCCATGGCGCTCCGCACGTTGGCCTCGAAGAAAACCCTAGCGGCGGCGCTCGGCGGCGCCCGGCCGCTGGCGACGAGGGCGTGGCGACGTTCACGCTCCCGGACCTCCCGTACGACTACGGCGCGCTGGAGCCGGCCATCTCCGGCGAGATCATGCGCCTGCACCACCAGAAGCACCACGCCACCTACGTCGCCAACTACAACAAGGCGCTCGAGCAGCTTGACGCCGCCGTCTCCAAGGGGGACGCCTCCGCCGTCGTCCAACTCCAGGGCGCCATCAAGTTCAACGGCGGCGGTAAGACCCTTGCAGCGCTTTTCCTCTAGATCGGGGGTGCTTTCATTGGTGGTAGTGATGATTCCTCTCGCCAGGAAATTTTTAGACAGTGGATGTGCGATTAATCGATTATTAGGTTGTTTGCCACGGATCTATGCGGAGAGGTGTGTGTTGCGCTCCCAGGTGGATAATTTGGGTTTCGTTGGGGCTGTTAGGATCCTACCATTTCTAGGGATTAAGGAGTCGGGTTCTCTTGAGGACTACGATTTTTGGTTTAGTCGTCTCGTACTGATCCGATAACCGCTGATTTAGAGATACTGCTGAGATACTTCACTAATTGGGCTGTATATGGTGCTGTTTCGTGTTTATCGTGTTCCCCGTGGAGGTGTGTTGAGCGCGAGTGCAGAATTTCTGTTGCATCATGTGCCTTTCAGCCACAACTAGATTTTGTAGCTGTGCCTGGCTTTCTATATAAAGCCCCCAATCCACAATGGAACAATGTTCGTTACAAAAAGCTAAAAGAAAAAAACAAGTAACAAGGACATAAAAAACAAGTAAGCCGAGGTACAAGAATAAAAGCGGGTAGATCAATGCAAAGCAGCTAGCGCGTTAAGAAGGAGCTCCATCCTGAGCTCTAAGACTGCTGTGCAGTTGCCTGATTGGCCGGATCACCTCCTCCACTGCAGCTCTGTCCTTCGCCTTCACCGCTGGCAACCACTGCTGAAAGAAAATTCAGCTGGTGGCTTAGGTATGATTCCTTGAATAGTCAGCTTGTTGTGGACATGTCAGAGTGCCCAGCTCTATGCTATGAAGCTCTGCCAAATCAAACGTCTAGATTTCCCCGAGATGCCCCTGGATAGACATGAGCCACAACTACTTGTTAATATGCTATATTGTTTGGTTGGGCTTTTCTTGGTTGTACCTTTTATGGATTTCGTGCCAATTGTTATGGTATGGTGATACCATTTTCTTTGTGATTATCAATAATTCAATTTAGTAATGTAGTTTGGTTATTGGGGACTGAGTTTCTGCTTTTGTGTGTTTCATATGTATTAAGAATTCTCACTCAGTTGCAAGTTGCAACTTTTGATGTTTATTATTGTGGATTTCCTACATCGGTTTGTTGGGATGTCACTGTGCTGAATTTTAGGACTGGTGGGTAGATGTTTCCTCAATTTAGACAGCTTGCAGAGTTTGTTGTTCTGTAGTTAAACTCCTTGTACCAAATGGAATATTCAGTCAATTATCTCTGTCCGGTTTTACATCTTGTGCATACTCAGTGGAGTTGATCTGTTGCTTTCTTAACTCTCAAGCTTGATTTCCCGAAACTGTTTGGTACCACGCTACAAAAATATGAATCCATGAGTTATCGAGGTATTGTTATTTTGGCTGTCCATAGTCTAAAAAGATATGCCGGTAGGTCTTGAAGACGAGCCTGGGGTTGATTCTCTGGATGGTAAGGGTAATTTTGTCTAGGGAAATACTTCGATGCCTAGAAATAATAACGCCCTCTGTATTAGCATGCATTAGCCCTGGCTTACTTTTCTCTAAGATGTCTTAACCATGGACTATGTTAAGATTACTAAGAAATGCCGTAGAACGAAAACGTTCGTAGGTGTATAAATGATGAACCTCTTAATTGAAATGATTTCTTGAATAAGTTCATTTTGTCGGGATTGCTACTATAATTTGTTGAACCAATTTTGGTACTTAGTAAATTATCTGATTTACCATATTGCAGGTCACGTAAACCATTCAATCTTCTGGAAGAACCTCAAGCCTACTAATGTAGGAACCGTATCACTGCCCCCTCCCTCCCCCGCCCCCTCCATCTTGGCATGGGTGGAAAGTTAAGCCAAATGAAAGTTGTGTTGATGACGAGAATGTGTTCTGTTTTGCAGGAGGGTGGGGGTGAGCCACCTCATGGCAAACTTGGCTGGGCCATTGATGAGGACTTCGGTTCTTTTGACAAGCTTGTAAAGAAGATGAATGCAGAGGGTGCTGCTTTACAAGGATCTGGATGGGTGGTATGTACATTATGTACTGTTTTTATCTGGCTTGTGTGAGCTTTGTTGAATACTCACTTGTTTGTTTTCCAGTGGCTGGCGTTGGATAAAGAGGCAAAAAAGCTTTCAGTTGAAACTACTGCTAATCAGGTGAATACAATCTCTCTTATTTGGAGACCATATTTTTTCTGAAGGCAACAAAGTATGCAGTCTTAACTAATTTACAATTCAATTAATAGTTGCTATGTTCTTTCTGTTATGCTGCCAATGTTCTTCAAAGAGTCATTATACCATTCATTAATAAGCGACTAATATTTTGAGCCGAGGAATTTTAGAGAGATAATATCGCTCAGTAATAGCCTAAAGATAACCATGATGTAAAGCACCATCTGTTGTGTCATTGATATCATTGTTACCGGATTCGCTGCAACAGCTTTCTAGCCACAATTCCGATTAGTCGATCTAGATCGCGGTTCAGTTTCCTTCCAATTCGAGGCCCGTTTTGGAGAATTCAAAAGAATAGGTTAGTTTGTGAAAGTGGCAAAGTGCCTCAACCTGGTGGAGTTGCTTGATGGCACTGGATCATAGCGGGAAGTGGGGCTCAGAGGAGAAGATCGGTGGGAAAAGGGGTAGACCGAGGAGGGTCGGCACTGGAAAGAAGCAGTGGAGTAGAGTAATTTGAGGAAGCAGGGGAGCAGAGCAGATTCTTTTTTGGAGAGCGGGAAGTCATCTGGAGTGGTGACGTGAGGAGAGACCTGAAGGAGGCAATGGGTTACACGAACAGGCTAATGGGCCGGTTTTCTAGAGAAACGAAGAGTTTAATTTTCCATTTAGCTGTACAGTCTCCTAAAAGGACATACAATGTTTGGAACGTGTAACTTTTTTGAACTTGGTAGGTGTAATTAATCAGGATGGTGAATCGGAGATAGTAAATCATAATCATTTTCACGAATCGGTTACCGGATTTGTGAACCAGAGATGTATGTTCCCCAAACTCAATTGTACAAACTGAAAACTCGCGAATTATGAACCGAGCTAACTGCGAATCTGGCAACTGTGGTTGATATGTGGCCACAGAGGCCCAGACCTTATATCTCAGCCTCACATTTGAAGATATTTTCCAGTTATAACTTATAATCCCCTTGTAAACTAGTGTTCTTCTTCAAAATTGCTTATATATAGCTTGTATCCAATTATTTGGTGATTTTTTGTTCTTGGCACACCCTTGTTTGTCACCTGGGCTTGTGGTGTGCCCAAGCTTTACAAAAGTGCTAGCTCCTCGATGCTTTTCAGGTAATTAGGAAAATACTACAATTCCGTTAAGTTATTTTGTGCTTTTACCGTTGGTGTCACATTTTGACCACTAGCATCCATGCATTTTCATCTTCCTCCAAACTCTCTCAATTGCACATTAGCACATTTCCGCACCTCCCATGCACCCGCGTGCCGACCTGTACACGAGAGCTCACAGGTGTGCAAGCACGTACAGGAGCTCGCCGTCTGGGTTCTGGTCGCATCGTTCAGGAGAAAAGGCAAAAATAGAATCACCACACCGGCTGGCTGTGCAAACAAAGTAGCTAGTGTGCTTTGCATTTGATACGGATCGACAGCATAGACACAGGCATAGCAGCACAACTACTGGCCTATTCAGCCTGCACACACCAATGCACAAGAGGAGCGTTGGTACCCCCAGCGCGTGTGCGCCTTGGAAGCTGCAGATTGATGACCCGGGTGGAGCTGGCGATGGAGGGAGCTGGATCACACAGCGCGGGGTAGTAGAAGTAGCTGAAGCACAAAGGGTTGGGGATGCTGGTGTTGATGCCGGTACTGCTGTGTGCGACCGACGTGGAGAAGCACTGTACTGGGCCTGGGCGTTGTAAGATATTTGTTTACGGGAGAGGTTGAGAGAGAGCTTGGAAGAAGATGAAGCTGTGGGTGGAACCATGGTGTCAGTAAGAGTGAGTGGACTAGCTGTTAACGGAGGCTAACGGTCAAAATGTGATGGCAGGGGCAAACGCGTAAAAAAAGACAGATCACTGGCATTTTCACAATTACCCAAAAAGTATTGGCAGAGTTAGAATTCCAGAAGCAACTAGTGGCATTGACATAAATATCCCTTAAATGTAAGGATACCAAATTTTTATTTTGATGAATGGTCACTTGGTCAGTTACTGTTACTCCCCCTGTTAAAAGATACAGGGCATATTTCCCCATTTTGGTTCTCATATAGATTTAAGGAAATCATGAAATCAAAAGATTACTACAATGACCATACTATTGTAACACTCAAGTTGTTGACCCATCTGAGAGTGTTAACACTCAACATAGTTCTGTTTTGCTGAGCTATGCGAGATTGCGGAAGTACAGTTTCTGTGTATCTAAGTTATAAGAAAAAATTTAAGTTTGCATTCACATGTGAAAACGTTGTATATGTAAGGTTGCCTACGCATGTGTCTGTGTCGTAGGGTGTGGCTTTGTGTATTGTTTCCTTTTTCCTGTTGATAGTTAATCATGTAGTTTTCATGTGCGCTATCATGTGTGCATGGAACTGACTTCTTGGACCACTCGCAGGACCCTCTGGTGACTAAAGGAGCAAACCTGATTCCTTTGTTGGGGATTGATGTCTGGGAGCACGCTTACTACCTGCAGGTAATATGTTGTAATTGAAGACTATCTGTTTGCTCGAGTGAGCTGTCCATTTGCTGATGTTGCTAACCTTGTTTGAGTGAGCTGTCCTTTGTTACTTGTGGTATGCTTTACTCTGCCTAGTAAAATCACATCTGACAAAATTGCACTTGGATCACTTGGCAGCTTCCTATATCTTTCTAAATTAGTTTTTATGCCATAAAGTTAATTCCAAACTGGCTAGCCATTTTGAACATGGCTCAATCTTTAATACAATTAGATTATGATACGATCATGAAACTTGACAGCAATGTTTGGTCTACAAATTTGAACTTGCTTTCAGTTATCGATTTTTGGGCTGAGACCTAACTTGTGCTGCAAATGGACAATTTCCCAAGAGCTAAGCGGTCTTCCTTGTTTTTGTTTGCAGTATAAGAATGTCAGACCAGACTACTTGAAAAACATCTGGAAGGTGGTGAACTGGAAATATGCTGGCGAAGAGTACGAAAATGCGGCTGCGTGATACTATGTATCAATAGGCGATACTTTGCTCTTTGCTTTTCCACTGTGTTGGATCATATATATATATGAAATAAATGTAATGCACAAAGTCTGTCGATTTTGGGATTTTATTATAGACGTGTTTGCGTGCTTTCGTAACGCTCGTGGCGCGATGCAGAGTCCACAAAGTTAAGCAATAATGAACTGAGAGCATCTTCACTGGTGGCTCCCAAATTTTTGGTCTGGCACCATCCAAAGCAGACACCATTTGGGTGGTGCCGGTCACCCGGCCATTCCTAGGTCGCCTTCCCCATCAGTGCTCCCCAAATGCTAGTTATTACAACCATTCAAATCCAAATTTAAATTGAAAAAAATAAAGTTCTTCAAGGAGCGGCAGGCTCAGGTGCAACAGGTTGGTGTGCTCGACGTGCCCATAAATGCGCGACTAGATTCCTATCCTCTATAGTTGATCATGAGCAATTTTATCTATCTATAGTTGATCATGAGCAATTTCATATTGAATCTCATGATGTGTTGCGAGGAATTGAGTAAACTCGGCTGCCGGCCCCAGATGTGCCTTGGTAAGGGGGCCTGAAAGTCATACGGCTCATTCATGACCAAGTTGAAATCTCGCTCGCTCTCGATGATCATGTTGTGCATGATGACATTAGCGTTCATAATCTCCCACATCTGCTCAAGAGACTAAGATAGACAATCTCTCACATCTGCTCAAGAGACTAAGGATGTGTTTTGTTTTTGGATGAGGTTCCACTCCGTTCCAGTCTAATGGAACCATGACATTCACATGTTTGGTTGAGACGAAAAAGGTGGAATGGAACCGTGAACTGATTTTTTTGGACGAAAAATTTAGTGCTTAAACATTGTATTATTTGGACTCTAAACTTAATTTTTTGTCTCAAAATTGGGATTTGACCGAGTCAAAATTGAACTCCACAGAGTCGAAATCGGATTTTTTTTTGTCGCTCGCCTGGCTCCCCGCCGCCGCTCGCCTGGGGCCGCCGCCCTCGCGCGAGACTGGGGTGCCGCCGCCGCTCGCCTGGCTCGCCGCCGTCGCTCGCCTGGCTCCCCGCCGCCGCTCGTCTGGCTCCCCTCAGCGGCACGGCCTTCGGCGCGATGGCCAAGTTCGGCCTAAACGAGAAGCTCCGCCGCCAGTTCAGGAGGGTGCCGTGCAAGTCCTGGGCGTCGATGCGCGCTCGACTGGGCCACCGCCCTCGCGCCGCCGCTCGCCTGGGTCGCCGCCCTCGCGCTCGACTGGGGCCGCCGCCGCCTCTCGCCTGGGGGCCGGTCGGTTTCGCTCCGCGCTCGACTGGGGCCGCCGACGCCCTCGCGCCGCCGCTCGCGAGCTCGCCTGGGAGCCGCCGCCGCTGCTCGCTGGGGGCCGCCGCCGGCAGTCGGGATGTGAGCGTGAGAGGAGCGATTAGCACGAGAGAGGAGTTTAGCGCGAGAGAGAAGAGCGGTTAGCGCATGCGTTCCACCTCGTTCCACCGATTCGGTGGAACGTGGGCATTCCGCATCTAGGCAGTATATTCCCTTTGGTGGAATCACCTAATTCCATTCTACCTAAAAACCAAACACAAGAATCAGGTCCAGGTGCGGAACCGTTCCATGACATTCTACCTCATCCAAAAACAAAACACATCCTAAGATAGACAAGGGCACCTGACAATTCCAAACCGGGCTTGAAGCACACTAAATGCTCGCTCCACGTCTTTGCGGACACTCTCTTGCTTCCCCGCAAAGTGAACATTTGCTTCACCACTAGGGTTGCGGATGGTTTTGACAAATGTGGACCAACGAGGATAGATGGCATCTGCTAGGTAGTATCCCTTGTCATACTCATGCCCGTTGATCAGGTACTTTCACTCGGGAGCTTGGCCGGCAGCAAGTCTTGCAAACACCGGAGAGCGTTGCAGCACGTTGATGTCATTGTGAGAACCGGTCATGCCGAAAAATGCATGCCAAAGATCATAATCCGCCACACCTCAAGCACAACATTGCACGCTCCAACATGTCCTCCCTTGTACATTCCCTACCAAGCGAATGGGCAATTCTTACATCTCCAGTGCATGCAGTCGATACTCCCAAGCATCTTAGGTAATCCTCTTGCTTCACCTTGTGCCATGAGCCGAGCCGTGTCTTCTGCATTTGGTTCTCTTAGATATTTCTCTCCAAACACTACATTCATCTCCTTGCAACACCTGTAGGTTGCTTCAACGACTCTGGATTCCGACATGCGGAGGTAATCATCCACAGAATCTACCGAATATCCATAAGCAAGACACTGTATATAGCAGCAGTGCTTTTCTGGATGGATGAGAACCCAAGTAGACCAGTGCAATCCTTCTTCAGCTCGAAGTAGTCATTGTAGTCGCGAACACCATGCACAATGTTCATGAACACCTTCCGGCTCATCCTAAAGCGCATGCGAAAGTCATATGCATTGTTCGTCGGGTTCTCATCAAAGTAGTCAGTGTAAAGCAGCACGACCTATTGTTCTGTGACGGTTCTTGTTGGCCCTCTTCCCTTTCGCCGACCCTCCGTGTTTTGGCTTGGCCTCCAGCACATCCTGTGCCGCCTGAAGGACGGCGAGAACAAGCTGATTCTCTTCATCATTTTTGTCATATAAAAGAGTCTCCTCTTCCATCATTTGGAAAAACATGATTTCATCGTCGCTATCCATTCCTATTGACAATATCCAATGAATAATTGAGCTATGAAAAGAAATGAAAAACAAAGAGAAAGACTTGGCAAATAGCCGAACACCTTGCGGGGGGGGGGGGGGAGGGGGGGTGAGAGGGCTGGCGCCGGCAAGTTGACCTGTGGTGTCGCTGAAGGTCGAAACGCGGTGGTGGCGGCCGGCGGTGACCCGGGAGGGATGGCGGGCCGGGGAAGGGTGGCAAGGGAATGGGGACGGCGGGTCGGGCGGTGGGGCGGTGTCGCGAATCGCCGTAAACTGGACGAAAACTAGAGAAAGGGGGCGGTGCAAATGAAACTAGACTGCGCCGGTATGTGTCACTGCCGGGCGGGCTCCCCCTGTCAGAGCGCCTTACCGGCCTCTGTCCAGCATCCCCGAGAGGGCCTCCAAAGTTGGGGGCCTGGTCGGGGGTGCCGGACATAATTTGGGTCGGGCCGGAACGTTGAGGGGTGCCGGTGGAGAAGATTTTGGTGTCTGGCACCCCAATGGGCCTTTGGGGGTGCTTTGGAGGCCGCCGGTGGAGATGCTCGCAATTTTCTCTGCATAACCATAGTTTGTGCCGTACTTCCAAAAAAAGTTAAAGACCCCTCCCCCCCCCCCCCCCCCCCCCCCCCCCCGATATTTGAACCCAGCACGTCTGAGCAATTAAGTTCTAAGCAATAATACTTGTGCCAACCCCTAGTACCCTTCCCCTACACCCTACGGGGTGGACTAACGAGCAGCTCGACTCGTTAGTCAACACCAAGATTTGAAACTTTTGGTACTCCATCCTTACTAAAATATAGTGCATATGAGACTTTTAGAAAATGTTAAACCGTGAAAATTTTAACCAAGTTTATACAAATAAATATCAACATATAAAATAAATACCATTAGATTCATCATGAAGTATATTTATAGAACATTTAGTATTGTAGAAGTAAATAATTTCTCAATGAACTTGGTTAAAATTTGCATGGTTTGACTTGAAAAAGCACATAGCTTAAGAGACACAAGATCCCATCAGCTCCTGCCCTCCCCCATACGGCAAGAATAAGGAGGAGATCTCCAGATCTTCCTGCTTAAAGGCGACTTCGAGCTTATTTTGTGTGGAGGGAAAGGAGGCGACGCTGCTCACCTCCGCATCCATCTGCTGGAGCACCGCAAACAGGAACAACACCACCCGCAGTCGCCGAGCACCGCCCGCAAGCTTCATCAACCAAGGGTGTGTTTGGCTGGGTGGCTAGCCACCAGGTGGTTAGTGGTAGCCACTTATTAGTTGGTTAGCCCCTGTTTGGTTTGTGGTGTTGGGTGTATGGGGGTTACCACATTTTGGTATATTCCCTCCAAAACGGCGGGCTCGCTAAAATCACCCGCGAATCAGTTTTCGGTCGCTCACCTCGCTCGAAAAGCCCACGAACGACGACCTTATCTGTTTCCCTCGTTTCTTTTCCCCTCCCATATGTTGCTGAACTGAATTATTTTATGTATAATACTTGCCGAAATGAGTTCTTTAATGCGCCAAACCATGACAGAGCCCAAACTGTAGACCAAATCCCAGCCCTAGACCTACTGCTGCTCCTCTGTACAAGCCGGCCTCCTCTCCACCGTCGCCTCCAGCCGGCTAGGCCGCGGAGAGAGGAGCCCAAGAGTAGTGGTGGCACGAATGAAGCACTACCCTAACCTCCTTAACCTTAGTTATGGCATTTCTGGTATCCAGGCTCCAACAAAAGACCACCATGCATCAATCTCAGAAGTGTGCTACTCCCCCTATGTTCCGTATTATAAGCCGTTTTGGCAAATCTCTACTATATAATACGGCTTAAGGTGATGGTTGGTACGTTAATTTTGTTTTCGGTTCTACCCCTCTGAGGTAGGAAATATTACACGCTGTGCCACCGCTAAGTCAAACGTACCGGTTCGGTGTCCTATGGAAAAAATCCCCAATCGTGCCCCCATCTCGAGCTCTTCATTCATGTGAGCTGTCGGTGCCCTTGTTTAGTCGCTCGCCACCGCAGCCACCCATGAGCCATCTCTAGCCGGACAGACGAACTCCTCCTGAACACTGGCCTCCTCCGGCTCCAGCTGACCTCCCGACGGACGAGCAGCTCTCGAGCACCCAACTCGCAGTCGTCATTCTCAAGCCCGTGCCCTCCTCCCGCTGGATTAGCGCCTCCAGCCCGAGCTCCTCCAACAGCCAGAGCACCTCCTCCCGAGCTCCGGGTTTGGGCCGTGAGGACCCGACGAGCTGCAGGCGGAGGAGAAGCAGGGAGGCAACCTTGCCACGGGCTCGAACAAGTCCGAGGGAGAGGAGGCTGGTGCTGTCCAAGTGAAGGAGTGGAGGAAGGTGATGGATCTACACTGGCGGCTTGCCATGGAGAAGGAGTGGAGGAACCGAGGAGGTCATGGCATGGGGATGTTGATGGTCCTATACCTCTCATGGTGGTGATTTTTTTGAGGAGCTGAGTGAGAACTGAGAACGAAGGGACAATTGTTGCTACTGCTGCTTTGTTGCGTTGGATTCACCGGAAATTCCTAGAAAGAGTGAGAAAAACAATGACAGAGTACATCTAAGGTACAATTAGTGCTGCTGAATTTTACACGGATGCGAGGCTCCTTGCTGAAATTTACTGCTAACCGAAATTGTCCTGCTCTTTCATCTAGCATTGCCTTTTGACTGTCCCAGCATGGGGGTTATGAACAAGGATTCTGTTCTAGAGTACATCAAAGTGAAGGTGGAAAGGCTGCTCGTCCCTCACCAACGGCCCGGTGCTGATGAGTGTCAATCCGATTAGACAATCTTTGTCCAATACGAATGTGATGGTTAGTACATCTAAATTACCTGACTTCTTATGTTCTTCTAATTATTGTTTTTTAAATCTTTGTGTCTTATTTGTGTTCTTTTATGCACCAGTTTGTGATTGGAGTATCTAATTTACGTCCTCATCTGGGGCAATCGGCATTCTGTTCACCCCCCGGCCCCCGCGTCGCTCCATCTGGGGCGACTCGGGCGGCGCCCAACCCTAGTGCCACCGCCGGCCTCCTCCTCCCCAGTACCCCTCCCTCGCCGCTACCTGAGGCCACCGTCGGGAAGCCGCGCAGCCGCTGAGGAAGGTGGTGGCGCGGATCTTGTGGCTCCGCACGCTCGTCTTCGTCCGTGGCGGAGGACTCCGGATCTGGGCGGCGGCCCTTCAAGCGAGGCAGCGGCGTCCTCGGCAGGCTCCGCTGCGGGTGACTCCGGCCGTCGTTCTCGACCTCGCGGGAGGTGGGGGGGCGGCTGCGGCTGTGACGCGGAGCTCCTCTCCCGTCAGATCTGAGGTTTGCTCTCCACCGTCTCTCTCTATACCTCCGGCTCCGGCCGTTTGGGTGTCTGGTAGGCAGCTCGCGACCAGGGGAAACCCTAGGCTGGCTGGTCCAGCCCAGCGACGTCGACGCCTTTGGGCGCCGGACTTCCTCCATGGAGGCGTTGCTGGGGTCCCTGCTGCCCACCCCCGACCCATCTCCCAGGTGAAAGCCCAAAATCTTCTGATTGGGCAGCGTTGACGTGCTGCGCGCCGTCGTCTTCTTGGAGGCGCTGCCTGGGGAGACTGGGTTCGGGTGAGAGCAGATAAAGGTGCGAGATTTGGGCGGCTCCAACTGCCCTTCCCCTGCAGTTCGTGTTCGGCGGCTTTCCTGTCGCTCTCGGTTGG
Source organism: Poa pratensis (assembly GCA_947311845.1). NCBI lineage: Eukaryota > Viridiplantae > Streptophyta > Magnoliopsida > Poales > Poaceae > Poa > Poa pratensis. Next base: position 78,816,016 of record CAMZMU010000042.1, on the reverse strand, counting down.
TCAAGTTCTTCGATGAGGTGGCCGGCGTGGTGTGCTCTCCCTCCCTTGGTGGTCGTTTTCTTGGGCTGCTTCGAGGCTCCCAGCACCTCTTCAGCTCTCGGGTGAGCTTCTTCCATGTCCGATGGTTCGACGCCTTCGAGCCAGGCGAGAGGAATGGTCCCTCTTCGGCATGAGATCAAGATGGTGCCCTGGTGTCTTCAGCCTTGTGTGCGTGCTCCGATGAAGACCCCCACCCTGCTTCTAGGCAGTGTCCCGCCGTGCCTCGCCTGCTCCTGGCCCTTGCCTCCCGAGTGTGGCGGTCTTCGCTTTTGCAAACTTGTGCTTGCTTGTGTTGAGTTGTAAGCTGTTTGGTGTGGCCCTTGTATCTGCCGGTGTGCGTGGTTGTAAGTGTGGCCTTGTGTAATTCTCTGGCCGGTTGATGGCTTTGTTAATTCAAAGCAGGGCTCGTCTTGAGCCTGCCGTCTTATTTACGTCCTCATGGGTGCAGATAATTTGGTGTTGCAAAAGCAAGAAAGATACTGTTTTTGTTCTCGTACAAACCAAAGCTATCGTCAAAGATGAGATATATTGTTCGATGATGTATATAGTTTCAGTACATTTTTGTTCGCGTTTCAGTCATATATAATATTCTAGAAGCCATTATTCGAGGTGTATGCTTAAGGTGGCTGCAGGTTGCACTTATAGTTTCCTCACTTCCTAAGCCATAGCCATAGGTCGTTTGAGAGTAATTCAGTTGTAGATCAGATGAAATAATTGCTATGAAGAATGTATGTGGTACAAAAATGAATAAGTTTCTTCTCCTCCTTTCCACGATGGTAATTTAATTGCCATATGGGTGACTGTGTGCAAGCATCATACTATATATGAAAGTTGGTGCAAACCGCACCCCGTCTCGCGTCCACGTCGCCCGAGAAACCCTTCTCGTCCGATCGCGCGAATAGACGGTCCAGATCGCTTCAAAAATCGTGCACACTGTAGCTCGGGACTTTCTACCAATCAGAGGCCGCGCACGATTTTTGGCGCAACCAAATTTGCAAAACCAAACTCCAAACGTGAGAAATTAACCCGCGGTCCAAAATTTAACGAAGCGACGGACCTGACTGCGATGCCGAAAAAACCCACGGCCTTTTTTGCAAAATGACCCCGCAGAATCCCCCACCCCCTTTCTCTCTCCCGCGACACCGCAGTCGCCGGCGGCGCCGCCGCACGCCGCCACGCCGCCCCGTTCAAATCGCCGCACACGCCCAGCTCCGCCGCCCCGTCCTCTCCCTCCTCGCCGGCAGCCGCGTGCCGGAGCGCCGCATGCCGCCCGGAATCGACGCCGCCGCGCTCGGTGTCCGTCGCGGCGTTTCGCGCTCGCCGGTGACGTTCCGGCGGTATAGAAGCGGTGGCGCCGCCACCTTCCGGCAGCTCGCGTCCTCGCGCATCCGGCCAGCCCACGCGCGCGTCCCGAATCTCGCTGCTCCGCCGCCGGCGTGCTCGCCGCCGCCGCGACACAGTCCGTCCAAAATGACGTCACAGTGGGTCTGGGCCGGGAAGACGGGCCCCCTGCTGGGCTGGCCTGCTTCCTGTGGGCTGGCTCGGCCCTTTTATTTTATTTTCCCTTCTGTTTTACTTTTCTATTTTCCAATATTTTTGTAACTTTTGAAATAGAACTCCAAATCAATTGAAACCAATTTCAAAAAAAATGTAAAAATAAAAACGGCCATTTCAAACACTTAGTGACCTTTTCCAAATTATTTCAAATTCCACACAAAATTGTAAAAAAAAACCCATTCCAAATACATTGTGATCTTTCCAAAGTGACTTCAAATCTTAAATTTTACACAAAATTTCAATTTTACAACTTTCTTTACAACTGAAATAAAAACCACAAAAAATAATATCAGTAATCACTTAGTATGATAAACCCAAAAAAACAATTTGGTACAGAACATCTTATTCAAAAAGAATCCGGTAAAACAATTAAATTCAACGACCCATTTATATCATGATCTTCAATATATCAAAATAAGAATACCACAAATGTAAATATTAAGAAATAACCGTTTTAAACTTAATTGCCAACTAAACATAATTGAAACAAAAAAAAATTAACACACAACATGCTTTAAAAAAATCAAAACATTTTATAGATATTGTTTTATGGTATTTAAACAATTTCCGAACACTGCTAAATGTTGCAAAATCAGTGACTTTAACTACGTCCACCAGAACAATATGCAAAATATATCAGACTGGTCACAAAAAAAAAACATGACCACAAAAATAAACACTGCCTATTTATGTGATATGACCAAATTTAAAATTTCAAATCTTTAAATTCCTGACAAACTTGCAAACACACAATATTTTTTAATTCCAAAAAATTCAGATCCGAAAAACTTCCAAATGTGACCATTTCGAAATTAGAATTCTCCACACCGCGTTATTTACAAATACGGAAAAAAATGACTACAAGAATAAACAGCGCCTATTGATGTCGTATGACCAAAATTAAAATACGATAATTTAATTTTCGAATGCCTTTCAAAACCGAGCATCCGGTAAACGTAAGAAACAATTAAAAAAATCCCAATTTTACCAAATTCTAAAATTTAGACAACTCATAACTGCAAGCTTTTCCAAAAAAGAAAAATAAGCACATTTAATTCTAAACATCATTTAAATGCGCACGTTTTTAAATTCAAATTTCACCACATGGGCCGCGGCATCTGCCGCGCCAAGATCCCTAGTATGACTAATGAGGTTAGACCTGATGGGTCGTTATGATGCTCATTATTTTCTTGCTAATTGCTTAATTGTTTTAGCATGCGTGAGGCTTCAACATGTAATAAACGTGCGCCATATACCTCCGCCAGGTTATACAAACCACGAGAACTCCCCCTGCGAGCCAAAACTTTTGGTGATTAACATTTTTTTAGTAATTTTAGCACGTAAATTAATTGTACTTAATTATGATGTTTAATTTTCTATATTATGACTTCATATTTTGGATATTGATGATATACATAAGGAAGTTAGAAAAGTGAATGATGAAGTTCCCTTGTTCTTTTGAGAGGACGGTCGCATTGTAGAGTAAAACTAGGTTCAAACTAGGATGAAAACATAAGTTGTTTGTCTGAGGTAAACTATTATTGTATTTTACAAATTGTAGACACATTCTATTTTAATCCGTTGCAACGCACGGGCACTTTGCTAGTTATACTAATACGTAACAGAGGTTGTACCATTCTTAGTAGTAGTTCACTACTCTGGGAGGTAACTTGGAATGTGCTACCAAATACAAGCTTGCATCTTTGCTTTTAAATGAAATAAATCTGATCAGCGATCGATTTTTCTTGTTCTCTCAAAATCACTAGCCCTAATTGGAGTACTGCCTGTCAGTTACTTTCTAAACAATGAGCAATATCAAGCACAAGCAGTAAAGAGGAAAGACGTACTAATGCACTGCATCTGAACTTCTAATGGAAAACAAAAACAGACAGCTGAAGACAGTAGTAACAAACATCTAGGGATCTTTATCAGCCATCAATGAGGGAATTACCTTTATACTTGACTACAAATTACACTTGCTTTTTCTTTCTTCCCACAGAAAGTATCGTGTGAATGTACATGGTTTAGTGTGGGCCTATCTACTAAGAAGATACAGGGACAGGTGTAGGTGGGATCCTCAACAGCTGTTGCAACAATCGGGCCGCAAGGCGCTGCGTGACGCCACCAGCAACACGAGAACCAAACACACGGGCCTCTGGCTCTTGTAGCACCTGAGATGTCAATATCACCGTGAGTTGCAGAATTCTAAATAGCTGTTGAAGTACATATAGAAGGAATGAAGATGTAGAGTACCTGTACAATTGGCTGCAAAAGACTTGGATCAAAGCTATCAGAGGATCTCAAAAGACCCAATATTCTGAGAACCCTGGCTCGGAGCTCCATCATTTGTTCCCGCTCAACATCACTTATCTTAAAGGGTCCGCCTGGACTGCCATTGGAAATTAGTGGCTTCAAAAATTCTGGAGCCGCGTTGTACGAATCAATCAGTGTTCCGAAGGTGATGGCTTCTGTAACACGGACCGCTTCTTTCACAACTAGCACTCTTAAACTCTCCCCATCTGGACCCAGTAAAAGTTTCAGAACCGGTTGTAGAGCATCCTTGGCTACGAACTCTCTATCTTGGCGCCCTTGAACAAGAAGATTTTCAAGCCTATTCCATCTGCAAACGGTCAAGCAATACTATCATGAGATGATGGTTCCTGGTACTGAACATTCAAAAACTGCATAAGCTACTTCTAGCAGAACAAGTACTTGCCTGAATTTCCCGTCCTTGAATAGCAGCTCAATCAGAGCATCTCTGAGATATGGATTGGGATCGGTGAGTAGCCTCTTAGCAAAGTAAGGATATGATGCAGCGAGAACCTTAAAATCGGGATCCGCATAGAGGGCCAAACCTTCCAGTACCGTGAGTGATCGCAGTATCAATGCATAGTAGGCCGGTACTAGATTTGAACAGAAAAGAAATGTATCACCGTGTCAGCAAAATTAAGAGGTACCCAATTAATACCTAATACAAAAATACTTACCATTAAATGGGTACTGATAAAGAACAGCGCCTAAGCCATCAACTATGGTTTTGAAGTTCAGCTCACTCACTGTTGAGTCCAAAGCATCATCAAAGAAATTCTTGAGGGCAGGCACGATTGGAGAAACATCCACTTCAGGTTTCAGAAAATCAAGAGCATAGTAATCACGAGCCATCGCTTCATAGTCCCGATTGACCATGTGAACAACATGTCCTATGATGGCTACTCTTGCATCCTCCGGGGTTTCACTCATCATGCCAAAATCAAGAAAAGCAAGCTTCCCTTCAGGTGTTGCCAAAATATTACCAGGATGCGGGTCAGCATGGAAGTATCCATACTCTAGTAGCTGCCTTAAGCTACACTGGATACCAATGTTTACCAAGTCCAGAACCTTCAAACCTTGACTTTCTATGGCAGCTTGTTGATTTAGTTTTACACCCTCAATCCATTCCATTGTCAGGACCTTTGCACTTGTATAGTCCCAAAATATATCAGGCACCAAGATGTCTTGCTTGTCAGCATATAACTTTTTAAACCTTCGTGCATTTTGGCCTTCCTGAATCCATTACGTTTTACTACAATTAATAATCAAAAAAGGAGAAATGATAGCATTCGATTCCGCTGACTCAGCAACCTATGTTATAATTTCGCCTCTTAAATCCAAGTAAATCATTATTTTCAGTAGTTATATGTAGGGTACACGTAAATGTAACAAATATAAGCAAAGAAAAAAGTACCTGAACATAATTAAGCTCTTGGAAAACTCTACAAGCAAATTCATCTATCAGGGCAACAGCGTCAGTGGTTATAATGTCAACATACTTATTTATTAGAAAACCAAGTCCCCTCAGTAGGAAAAAATCACGCCCTATGGCATCCTCGATACCAGGTCTTTGCACCTTGACAGCTACCAGCTGCCCGGAGGATTTCAGCCGTGCCTTGTAAACTTGACCTAAACTTGCTGCAGCAATTGGCGATGGTGACATTGCTGAGTACATTGAATCAAGAGGCATGCCAAGCTCCTTCTCGATACAAGCAAATGCCTCTTCATCTGGAAATGTGGGAAGAGAATCCTGCAAGACAGCTATGTGTCAACAATTTGAAGATAGTTATAACAGTGATAGAACTAATGCCCCCAGGTTATCAGGAAATATCCTCAATGGTAATAAAAGAACCACAATATGGAAGAAAGCTCTGATGAATGGTTATTGGATTGTGCATCATGAGCACTTAGGAGGAGCAAGAAAAAAGGTCCACCTGCAGCTCGGAGAGCTCCTCCAGATATTCGGTTGGGCAGAGGTCGGGACGCGTGGAGAGTCCCTGCCCAATCTTGACGAACGTCGGGCCGAGCCTTGTCAATATAGTCCGCAGCTCCACCGCCCTGGCTCGCCTTTTCGCCGATGACTCCGAGTCTCCCCTCTGCTGGTCCAGAAACAGCGTGAGGCCGAATGCCCCCAGCTTCGACAGCACCTCGGCCGCTCTCAGCGCCACCTGATTACACAGCAGCCAGGCGATCCACGCCACACATGTCAGATTTCGAGAGCCTCAGCTGCTGCTGCTCTTAGCAAGCTTGAGGATAAAGATTGCATGGGGAATCAGTTGCGGGTGTTGCCTGGAAAGGTTGGGAGCCGTAGCGGGAGGCTAGGAGCTCGGGTGTGTAGACGGTGGCGGCAACGGCCCGTGTCATGGCGCGGGACTCGGCCTGAAGGTCCTCCGCGCGGTCGCGGGAGGCGGGCGGGGAGGGGCGGGGCGAGAGCTGGATGGAGAGGTCCGGCGACGGGGCGCGGCAGTGGAGACGGCGCGGAGGAGGGACGGGCTGCTGCGGTGGTGGCGGCGCAGCGCGCGGTGCGGGTGGTGAGGGAGCGGGAAGGAGACGGCGGCCGCCGCCGAGGTCGAGGCCGCCATGGCCGGCGGGTGGGGGCGGGGGAGGTGTGGAGGTGCGAGGTCGGACTTCGGGCGCGTCAGCGGCACCGGGCGATTCTTACATTTTTGCTGGTCAGTTTGTTTGTTGCGGGGGTGGATTTGATCTGCGCCACACGCTGCGCCGAGAGAAGGCAGCGTCCACGCCACCCCCGGAGCGGAGGAGCAGTGCAAGATCGGGAACCGCGCGATAGACTGTTTTCGCTTCCCTCTATTTTCTCTACAAAACAATCTTTACTTTTTATTTTTGAATACATAGAAAATTGCCTAGTTTGTAAGCAAAACCGGATTCAAAAACCATATGAATTATACGTCGTACAACGTCCTGTTTATGAGCTGAAAACGATCGCCGGTAGACTTCAAAGTCACGCCAAATTTGAGGCCGCCGCCCCGGCGTAGCAACAAGATTAACCTTCACATCGCCCGGAGGTGATCCAGTCGAGTCGACGAACCCGCTGTCCTCGTAGCTCAAGGTTGTCACCCAAAACCGTGCAAGGTGACAATCCTACCCTGTAGGATCGCCAATGCAACGGAGATCGAGGTCGTCACCTCGACGCACCACCACCTTCCGGAGCTGCCGCCCCCCGACCACACGCCATTCTGCACATCCGCCGCGAAACCTTTGCACCGCGATGGCCAAGGGCTCCAAAGTGGCGCCTCCAACAAGGTAGTGACGAGACTGTCACCGTCGCCAGTGACCGAAGGAGCATAGGTTTTCACCCGGAGAACTTAGAACCACCACGCGTTAGGTCGAGGTCGAAAAACTCCACGACGGCTGATACGTCTCAAACATATCTATAATTTCTGATGTTCCATGTTGATATTCTACCAATTGTTAAATATTTTATATACACTTCATAGCATTTTTATGCATTTTCTGGGATTAACCTATTAACAAGATGCCAAAGTGCCAGTTCCTGCTTTCCGCTGTTTTTGTATTCCAGAAAAGCTGTTCAAGAAATATTCTTAGAATTGGACGAAAATCAACGTACATTATTTTTTCACCGACACGTCCACGGAGTCCAAAGGAGACACGCAGCAAAGCCAGGAGGCGGCCACGCCAGGGCTCGGCGCGGCCCCACCTCCTGCCGCGCCAAGGGGTGGCGTGGGCCCCTCGGTTGGCCACCGACGCCGCCCTTTCGCCTATATATTTCCTTCGTCTATAAAGACCCAAGCCATATTCCACGAAAAGTTTCGTAGCCGCCGCCGTCGTCAACCCTAGTTCGGGAGGGTTCTGAAGCTCATCCCAGCACCCTGCCAGAGAGGGGAATCATCACTGTAGGGCTCTACATCACCATGACTGCCTCCAGAGTGATGCGTGAGTAGTTCATCCTTGGACTACGGGTCCATAGCAGTAGCTAGATGGTTGTCTCTCCTCTTTGTGCTATCATGTTTAGATCTTCTGAGCTACCTAACATGATCAAGATCATCTTATTGTAATGCTACATGTTGTATTTGCTAAGATCCGATGAATATTGATACTACGAATCAAGTTGATTATCAATTTACCTTTATATGATGTTTATGATCGCTCACGCTTTCCGTTACCAGTAGATGTTTTGGCCAAGTAGATGCTTGTAACTCCAAGAGGGAGTATTTATGCTAAATAGTGGGTTCATGCCTCCGGTAATCTGGGCGAGTGACATCAACGTCTAAGATTGTGGATGTGCTGTTGCCACTAGGGGTAAAACAGCAATGTTTTTGTCTAAGGATAATTGTATTGTTTACATTATGCACTTTACTTAATGCAATAATCCGTTGCTTGCAACTTAATACCAACGGGAAACACGGATGTCAACCTGAAGGTGGATTATTAGTCATAGATGTTGTTATATAACGGTCTATGTATCTTGTTGTAATGCACAATTAAATCTCATAGTAATTATCTTGTCATATATATATATATGCATTGTCATACGCTCTCCATTTGTCAATTGCCCAGCTGTAATTTGTTTACCCAGCATGTTAGTTATCTTTTATGGAGAGACACCACTAGTGAAATGTGGATCCCGGTCTATTCTTTTAAATTGATAAAACAACTAATTGCAATCATTATTCTCTTTCATTCTCTGCAATTAAACACTATTTTCCACACCATACGTTTAATCTTTTGTTTTCAGCAAGCCAGGAAAATTGACAGCCTTTCTGTTTCGTTGGGGCAAAGTAGTTTGATTGTGTTGTGTGCAGGTTCCACGTCAGGTTCCGGTTCCCTGATGTTGCGCCGTGCCACATTCCGCCACCAACAACCTTCTGAAGTGCTTCTGCTCCTACTGTATTGATAACCTTGGATTCTTACTGAGAAAAAACTTGCTGCTAGACTACATCATACCTTCCTATTGGGTCTCCCAACGAACGTGTGTTTTCACGTCATCAACGACGCAATCAAGAAAGGGAACGACGCCCGAGGGTGGGCGTCGTCGACATCGAGACCGATCGAAGTCTGCTCCACCGCATGCTTCGGGAGGCGCAGATGGCACCTGGCCATGTCGTCAACCACTGAGCTCCACCGCATGCTGCAGCCGCCGCGACACCACCTTCCACGACCACGACAACCATGCCGAACTACAAGCTCTCGTTCTGGGGCCGCCGCCCAGGCGACGGAGCACGTCGGCTTGAGAAGCCATCTTCTGCGTCCGCGCCGGAACCTCCGCCACCGTCACTGCGCCTGCACCATCGGGCTTCCCGCATTTGCGCCCTCGGTCAGGCTCGACGAGCCCAGATCGGGCACGCCAAAGCCCATCGAGCGTGGAGTCACCACCGCAGGCAACGGCGCCTCCGCCACCCGCACTGCCGTCGGCAGTCATCATGCGAGCTATGACCTCCCCCGGGGCCCGCCGGCCCGGCTTCTTCCGCCCTCGATCGCTACCGCCCCCACGGGCCTATCACCGCCTGCCGAGGAGAAGGACCATTCCCTCGACCACCGTTTTTGGCAGCAGGGGGTGCCGCCACCACCGCGGATGAAGCCGGTGGCGGCAGCGGTAGGAGGGCGACAGAGCGCAGGGAGGGCTCGGCGGCGCCGCGTTTCTCCCCTGGCGCCGCCTGGGAGAGGGACACGAGGAGTCGTGGGTGCTTTTGTTTTGGCTCAAGACATTTAGATATTCTTAAACTAAATATTTAGAAGGCTCGATGAGCCTGACTTTGAGTTAACAAAGCCAACAACCGGCAAGGAATTCAAACCATTACACCCACAAATCACTGCTAGGATGTCAGGTTACAATGCACGGTCACGGAAAAGAAAAACGCACAAACATATACAAAGAATAACCACAAAAGGTTGTCCAAATCTTGATGTCAACATCCTTTGAAAGTTGAAGAAAACAAGGCATCGTTTAGTCAGGCTCCAACCGTCATCAGAGTCCCCGCATTGACTTCTTTAAAAGCAAACATCCATTAGTGCGATGACCATGAAAAGCATGACACAATGAGAACCGACGTTGGTTAGAGGCTCAAGAGCAATACCTCCAAGAAGGGAACTGAGCAAATGGTCGTTGTCGTCTGATCCACGCAGATCTAGGTTTTTACCCTTAAATTGGAGACTAAGATGAAGATGAGGAAAATAAGAACGCTTCACGACGACGCCTCCGACGAGGAAAACTACTCCACTGGAATCGATATGTGGGTCAGGCATGACGAGGTATGGGACAACACCCGCAGTGTCGCCAACCCCTCTTTCCAAACATTCCAACATGTAGGAGACGAATCCCACATGTCAGCGGTGCCCCCACACGCATGAGCTGCCATACAACACATCGCCAGATCTATATATGGAACACGAACACCACGCACGAGACACCCAACTTATCTGACAGGATGAAGCACGTCGCATACGCAGTCGGGGAAGGCAGCATGGTTGGAGTTGCATGAGGACGAGGCAAACCAGGAACGCGCGAGAGAGAGGAACCGAAAAATCGGGGGAGGGGGCATTAGTTGTTTTTATTCCTTTTGCATTAGAACACTAGTTGTTCAAGTTTTCAATAACAAAGAAACAACTAGCAATTCAAGTTTTCACTCATCTCGAGAACTTGCCTGTAGCAAGACGGTAGGAGGGTGGTTGTACCCCAGCCCACTAGAGTTCAAACCCCAGGTTTGACGCTGGTGTTTTCTCATTTAGACGGAATATTCTTTGATGGAAGGCAACGTTCTCGACGACAGCGAGACGCCTATGGTGACAGCGAGGCGCCTATGATGACAGCGAGACGCCTATGGTGACTTCGTCAATCTTAAGACACGACCCACCGGATCGGTATTTCGGAGGTGCTCATAGGGTAGGATGTGTGTGCGTGCATTAGGGATGAGTGTGTGCACATGTATGTGAGCGTTTGTGTTTCGAAAAAAAAAGTTTTCACTCATCTCTGATTCTTCCAAATGCAGAGTTGTCTTTATCTCTTTTGCATTTTGCACTTTCTAAATAGTACTATTGTTATATCATGTGTAAATTTGAATTGCTAGCTTATTATTGTAATCTGCTATATATTTGTTCGCTTTAGGTTATTCAGGAATATAGTTGAGCCTGACATATTTAGGATTTGTGCTTGAAAAGTATCTATCCAGTTTAATTGCACATTAAATCCGCAAGAGATTTAACGGTGTTTCTTTCTGAAGCAGCCAATATTTCGGTGTTCAAAACGTGGCATTAATCCTAGGCTCCTAGCTCTTCTTGAAACCCATTAGGATAAAACCAGATCCATAAGAGATTCTAGCCCTTCCTGAAACCTTTCTTGGGGCGCTGCTACGCTTGTTCCAGTCATACCACAAAATCAGCCATGCACCGACAAATTTAGTTAGTTTTAAGTCAAGGAGAAAACGAGTTATTTTGCGGAAATCAGGCAGTCGGGTCCGCATATAAAAGTTGGACGCAGGGCAACCGTACAATTACCTTTTCCTTTCAATATCACCGTTGTCTCTCCTGGATACTCTGCAACAAGCTAACATCCCCCTTGTTATGTACAAACGGGTGACTACTTATGGCCTAAATCTATCTAAGCTGCCAGTCACATGAACTGCGTTATTTCTGGAACTTGGAAAGGAAGGTTTCCTACACTTCAGCTTCCGCTCAAACGCCTCTTGTATTTGCTTTGCACAAGGCCTAGGAGGAAGTCGGTGAATACGAGCTCATAGCCTGGCATTTTCCCATATCCTGCGGAGTTTGAACTGGGACAATTAGAGAAACACATCACGGGGTAGCAAACATAGTGCTTAGTTGATAGTCTAGAAGCAAGACATTGGCCATTGAGGAAGTGCAGTGTTGCCTTGAACCTAGAATAACGCGAGTAAACAAGGAAAGCAGCTCATGCAATAACTTATGGGCAAGAAGTGGGGCATTAGCAAGGCAATAGAGGTTGAAAAAAGTCTAGAAGAGTAAAACTCACCAGGGAAATAGTTGATGTCAATTACATAGTACCGATCCTTTTTACCATGCTCTCTAATCATGTCTAAGTTAAACAGTCTAAGACCCTGAAATTTTTACAATGTCAGTTAAAAGAGATTATAGAATAGCATATGGTTCACAGACAATGCAAATTTACTCGTACCAGTCGACGTCGAAGTTCCTTGCCCAATTTTTCTAAAAGCGGTCTTGGAGGAAGCTCTGTCACATGGTAGCATTAATTCTATTCAGTAACACAAATCATTAACATGAAAATTAGAGAGGGGATCGATTATGTTAGTCTGAAAAACTTCAGCACTAGAGATCATTGAAAAACGACAGATGTAAATACCTACTCCCTCTGTTGCTAAATATAAGACTTTTTAGATATTCCAATACGGACTACATACAGAGCAAATTGAGTGAACTTACACAACCAAATTCATCTATATACATCCGTATGCAGCCCGTATTGCAATAGCTAAAATATTTTCTATTATGGAATGGAGGGAGTATCATCAAAAGTGTACCATACAGAGGGTCCAATAGCACAAACACTTTGTAAAGTAAGACAGATCTGGTATTTAACAAAGCAAGCTAGATGCACTAGCTTAATACCAAAAGGGAGAGTTAATGAATGCACCAGCAAACAAGTCTCACTGCGAGCTAGATAGATGCACTAGTTAAACTAAAAGGGAGAGTTAATTGATGCACCAGAAAAGAAGGCTCACCTGAGATACAAGGGTCAATGTCTGCATCTTCTGCGTTATTTGTTGCACAGGAAACTCTTGGGAATGGAAAGATCCCTTCATTGTTTTCCATGTCATAGTCATTAACATCAGGAAGAGAAAACCGGCGTACAACCCGTATTGTTTCACCAACAATGTATACCTTAAATAAGATGCCGCCTGTATGGCCAATAAGTCAGACCTGGACATCCACTATTTTGGTGGAAAGTTTCAGGATAGATCTAAAAATACATAATGAGACTTAAATTTCACCATGGTTCACAAATTCCTGGAGAACCAGAGGAGGATCAAGCATTGACAGGGATGTATCCACATATGCAAGAGATAGTTGATGAGATTTTGATGTTCCATCAACAACCAAAGGTTTGGCAACTGTAAAAGGAGTATTATTCACATCAGAAACAAGCCAGTCTTTTACAGTCCTATTTTGGCGATTTAGCATACAATGCCTCAGAAACAAATACATGTATGACAAATAGAAAGATAAAACAGAAATTAAGTAGGCAGCCAAAAACTAAAACATGGCCAATTCATCGTATTATAAAGCATGACGCTCAACTGCAGTTGAAGTTAAAAGGAGAGCAAATGTATCAATGAGAATACCCTCACACTCATACCCAGCAGTAGCCTCACCTGCATCCTCATGTCACTAGTAAATACCAATGATTCAACATCAAGTTTACAAGCATTTTCAATAAGATGCAAAACATCAACATGCTGTCGAAGAAATCACTGAAAAATCTAGAGAAGCCATGCAAAAGGTATTAAAATTCTGTCTGCATTAGGAAAACATGCATGGATCAAATTCATTTATCTGGCATCACCATGGTAAAAATTCTAGATGCAAGGTAGTATAATACTATAATTAGAAATTATCAAAAATCCAGAACGAGCTATAACAGGAGAAATAACCTAAGGTATCATTTTCATCAGCAGCCTCATAATTGAAGGGAAATAACTCACCTAATGGCAAGGTTAGTCCAGCCTTGGCAACTGCAGCTGGTATGGAAGATGGATCTTTCATGATGACTAGCTGTCTGGGAGCACGAACCTCACCTGCAATAGTTGAACATAACAAATAATGAACAGAAAATCTAGACATTTTCCATGCCAGTATTTAGACAAAATTACCACAAGTTCATCATGATACAGAAATATTTCAAGGCTACTAGGAAGTACTGCTCCCAAGTAATTTTTTGTCTAAGGCCCATGATATACAAACATAGTTTAAATAATTTACCAATGATTGCTAAATTGATTTAAAATTAACAATCAACCTAATGGAAATTTATTTTGAAAGAGGCTCTTTTCTGTATGCCAAAACTGCGAGCAAAGGCTCTCTTTAGGACAAAAATTACAGATTACAATGTGATCTGGTAGATACAAGGCTAACTTACAAGGGAAGTGACAACTAATAAGGAAATGCAAAACCTTTAGCATTAGTGACAAAGTCAAACCCAGTTGGTATACATAAGGTCTGAAGAATTCTCCTTACTTTTTTCTTCTCTCCTAATTGATGCAGCTCCTTTGTAAAAAGAGCCAAGTCTAGTAGACCATGTCTAACAAAAAGGAAACAGATTTTACCCGATCCTAGGCAATCCCATCCCTAGTGAAAGCAGCCCTAACAAATCTGAGCTGCAATGAACAAGTCTGCTGGCCCTAGTTGTATGTTGCCATGAGCCACCACGTGAAAAAGGCAGACCTGTAACTAATAATAAATTTAAATATCTGCTAAATTACCATAGCTGTTGGACAGGTTCAAATCAGCAACTTCTTGGAGCATCGACTGGCGGTTGTGCAGATGTTGGATAGCACTTGGTGGGTCAAGGACGGTTACTTCGGGATGCTCTTCACGATAATCCTTTAAGAACGTGAAAGAAGGTCAGAAGATAAACAGGAAAATAATTACAGCAAGGGGGATTCCTGTACATTTATAACAATTAGCATCTAAGTATCCAAGTAGGCAAGTACTATAATAAGTGATGAATAGCTGCAAACAGGGCTCTAATTAATTATAGTACTAAGTCACAATGTTGCAAGCAGAAACTATATATGGAAGATGTCAGCAGTCAGCACCTACATTTTGCAATGTAATCATTGCTTATCAGAATATTTTTTGGTGTTCATGACTTACCTCCAGAACTTGCTGCCACTCCTTATTAGTACGCTGAGAAAAGGAAGCAACAAACTCAATAAGAAACAAAACAAAAATCTTACCAAACTACACTGACAAACGTTTTGAAATGAGATGTAAGATGCTCGATTATTCTCTTAGAAGATAAGTACGGATTGTCATGAACCCGTGTTCATGAGGATAAATACCACCAGGAGAATGGCCGGGGTGGAACAGCTGATTGGGGAGAAGGGTTAGATTAGGGATTGACAGGACCAAGTAGAGGAGAGATAGATTATAGTTCTTCTTGCCTAATTGTTCATCTTAAGACCTCTATATAGAGGCCTAACAACCCAAACTGCGTAACAAACAAAACTCTTATCTCCAATTCGCTTAAGGCCCAAGCTAAGGAATATCTTATCTAACGGATTTCAGTTTCCTAATTGACGTATTATGTCTAACTTAGAGATAACTGGGATTATATCGGTAACTGAAGTCAGCAGCGGTCAGCTGGGCCTACTACATGAATGAACACCCATATGAGATCCCTTTCTCCCTCAAAGACCAGCTTGTCCTAAGCTGCTAGGTAGAGGCCATGGAGGACACTGAGAAAGCCCCACTTCAAAGACGCAACTTTTATGTCAACGCTCTACCATCTTTGTGAAGGATTGCAGCTGGACGATCTGAAGATACGGGGCCTGGTATCCAAGATGTATAAGAGCCGTCGGACCTTGGTTGCTGCTTAATTAAAATAGTTTGCCCCGTGCCTTAGATGCCACCCATGCACCATGGTTGAATGACAGTTGCAGCAACCATGCCATATGATCACTAAATCTTGCACATGTGTGACACACCCACATGACAGTGGCTGTTTGACTAAATCTACCCAATATATGGAAAATATGTGATTGCATTATCAAATATTTATTCAGTAGAAGTCAGGGAGATACCGCTGACCTTGTGCAAAATAATGTCAAATGGGCCTTGTTCGGAGAGAGGACAAGTCTCATCGATTGGTACAAAATTAATTCCCTTCTTCCTGAAGAAAACAGTAAGAGGAGAACTCATAAAATTGACATAAAGACACATCTGGTAAACACATAGTGCTCGAGATAAGAAATAGTAATATTATTTTTACAAACAAGGATATTAAATAATTTCAAACAGCTTAGTATTTTTATCTCAGTGATTCAGTTTTTTTTATCTGAGTGATTCATTCTTCGTTGTCTAATTGATTCACTCTTTTGTCTCATTACTTTTCCTTAGTGATTCAATCATTTATATCAGTGATTCTCTCATTAATTCAGTCATTTCTCTCAGCATTTTATCTCAGTGATTCAGTATTTTATGTCAGTAATTCAGTTTTTTCCTACTTATTCAGTGTTACAGTCTTTTGTCTCATTCTTTTCCCAGTCTCTATCTCAGCGTTACAGTCTCAGTTTTCCTTTCTTTGATACTCTGAATCATTGAGATAAAAGAGTATAACACTGAATCAGTGAATAAAACTCAATCACTGACATAAAAGACTAAATCACTGAAGAGAAATTACTGAATCAATGAGAGAATCACAAAGATAAGAGACTGAATCGATGAGATAAACGACTGAATCAATGAGACAATGAAGACTGAATCATTGAGATAAAGGGCTGAATCACTGAGATAAAATAATGAGATAAAAAAATCGAATCAATGAGAAAATAAAGAATGAATCACTGAGATAAACTGAATCACTGAACGATGACATAAATGAAGATACTGAGAGAAATGACTGAATCACTGATATAAAACGATGAATCAATGAGACAAATACTGAGATAAATGAATGAGAAACAGTAAATGAAGAAAGAAAAATGTATTTGTCTAAATACGGATGTATCTACACACTAACATATGTCTATATAGATCCATATTTAGACAAAGCTAAGTCAAGAACGGAGGGAGTATAACTGAATAATATCCCACACATACTATGAGCAACACTTAATAAGGGACATGATTTGCAAGGAATGCCTTGAACCACTTATATCTATAACTACTGGGCATTGCACATTTTAGGCATCATCTATTTTGATTTCTTTTTCTGCGATTTGGTGAACACCGACAGTACTGACAAACCCGGGTTCTCCAGGTTAGCAACAAAGAATAAATAAACAAGATGGTAGTCAATCATCTTGAACAGAACTAGAAGATTAACTAACTGATTGTTATGGCGGAATTGTCCTTTGTGACCTGGAGTTTTATTATACAACAACTGCATTTCATTGGTACAACTATTCCTATCTATTTCCGCGTCCATGAGGTAGCGTGGTGTGGTTACAAGTAGCAAGTGAGTTTACCACAGTTAAATTTTTCCAGACAATTCATATCACACTTTCTCATAGCCTTATGAATCAACGTGCTGCATAGTACCCCTTCCTTTAGGTAGGATAATAAATTCAATTTGTTGTCAGCGTGACAACATTGCCAATGATAAAAGGAAAACAAGTACTTGATAATTACTACTGAAACAGGAATGAACATGGATAACTGGTGTCAGCATTGTAGTTATGTACTAGCTATAAAGAAAAAACAGTAGTTGGCACTTATTACTGAAACAGGAATGAACCTTCGCATGGGTAACTTATGCCAATGATTTTTAGCAAACTAGGTGAATTACTGACAAAACAAATATTTTCTTCGCAACAAATCTCAAGTTAGCACTGAAAACTAAGAATGAACTCAATGTGGCAGGAAAGTATCAAACCTGAAGCTCATTTCAGATATCAATCGATGGTAGTTCAAAGAAATATTGCAGAGAAAAATACATTATGGGCAAAATTTCTTTTCTTTCCCTTATGTTTGTTGTTGATGCAGCATGGACCAAATCTAGTCAAGTCAACATGCCCTACTTTATTTTATTTCATTGTGAAGCTTAATTTAAGGAATGATTGACTTTGATGAGACCCGAGACAGTATTTTGGTCATCAGTGGCTATTTTTTATAAACCTGAGACATGCGATGTGTTTATTTTATTTACAAGAATATTCCAATCTCAAAGATTTTCAGATATCAATCGATGGTACTTCAAAGAAATATTGCGAAAAATACATTATGGGTATGCTGACAGAATTTCTTTTATTTCCCTTCTGTTTGGTGTTGATGCAGCATGGATCAAATCTAGTCAAGTCAACATGCCCTACTTTAGTACTTTTGTCATCAGTGGCCATTTTATAAACCTGAGACATGTGATGTGTTTATTTTATTTACAAGAATATTCCAATCTCAAAGATTCTCAGATATCGAACAAGGGCACAAGTCTAAAATACCATATATGATGCAGAAGACCCCCTCAGGCCCTCACTATCCAGTTCCAAAACTACTACGTAGCAAATAGCAATGATACGACTTACAAATCAAGTTTGTAACCAAATCACTTCCTTTATTGATGCTCGACTCCTGAATCAAAATTCTCTTCTCCTTACAATGGGCAAAGGGGGCAGTGCAATTTGATCATGATTCCACTGACCAATGCACGTCATCAGAGGTTCGAAAGCAACACTTTCTTTTGTTTGGTTATATAAGAAAATCACATACATGCATAGAAAATATCAAAAAAAAAAAACCCCGAAACAAATCCCTGGACACACGGCTCCAGGGAGAACCACAAAAGATTCCAGCCTTGAAGCGGTACCAGAAGAGTGTTGTTTGTGTTTGGGTTTACCTGGCGAGCGCGAGGAGCTTGGGTTGCAGGAAGCTCTTGACCTTCTTCTTGGTGAGCGCGTACCCAACCACAAGCCGCTGCAGGCCCGATGAGGCGGCAGGCGGCGGAGATCGCGCTACCGGCGCAGGCGTAGCTGAGGTCACCGCCACCCCCTCCTCCTCGTCCCGCCCCTCCTCGTTCAGCCTCATACTCGCAAACCCTAACCCTAGCCCGCCAAAGGAATGGCGAAGAATGACCCTCGGAAATTTTAGAAAAGAAGTCCGGGAATCACTGACGGGCGGCTGCGGCGGAGGAATTCACGGACGAAAATGTTTGGAAGGAACATATATATGGTTGATTTGAGAAGAAATGGAATTTTTTGGCACGGTGTTTTTATTCTTTTTCTTCTGTTTCAAGAGGTTTGTGTCTTTTTTTTTTGATTTTAGGTTTGTGTCTTTAATGGAGAGGGGGCTGGAGGGAGTGGGATTTTTTTTTTTCCCGAAACACAGTACAATGCAGACGCTCATATACACGCGCACACACTCACCCCTATGAATGCACGCACGCACACCATATCCCTATGAGCACCTCTGAGAGACCGAGTCGTCGGGTCGAGTCTTTAGATTGACAAAATCACCACGGGCGCCTCGCTGTCGACGGGAACGTTGCCTCCCACTGAAGAATATTCCGCCTTAAATGAGAAACACTAGCGTCAAACCTGAGGTTTGAACTCTGGTGGGTTAGGGTACAACCACCTCCTAACCATCTCGCCACAGGCAAGTTCTCAGTGGGAGTGGGAGTTGGGAGCAACGGGACCGCCAGACGATGAAAAAGGATCAGGATTCCAATTCGTTAAAAAAAAAATCAAGAGACCACGCGGTTTTTTTAGGGGAAAGCATTACGGAACAGTAATCGCCCATCACAGCATCGCGGACACACTCTGGTACCTCATACTCCCACATCAGAGTTGAGTTTACATTGCATCTCGCGCCTAGTTGTGCTAGTAGAGCATGTGCAACTTGATTAGTGCATCGCCTACCAAAACGGATTGAACCCAGAGAAGAATCTTGAAAATAATTAAGTGGTCCACTCTGGAAAATCCCTTTTGACTGAGCTCACGTGCTCCAGCCCACTTTCAAAATTTAAAAATATAAAAACACTTCAAACAAATAAAAAATAAAAAATGGGCAACAAACATACGCTAGTGTTTTAGGCATGTGCAAAGTTTCGTGGTGAATTGAGTTTGTGGTGTTCTGTGCGAAAAAACAAAACTCGGTGCTCATTTCTGCCAATGGGTACTGATTTTTTTCACACATAGTACCACAAATGACTAGTGGTTTTTTTCCTTGCACAAAGCACCATAAAACTTTGCACATAATTAGAACAATGAGTTGTCGTTTTTTTCAAAAAAAATGTTTTCGTTTTTTTTAATTGCAAAAACAGGCAGGAGGACGTGAATTCAGGAGTCCAGACAGTGCTCTCCTCCACTTTAGCAGAGTTCCCAAAACTAAAACTAGATCATAGAACTTCTTTGTGCTCTTTCCCGCTATCTAATCATGAACACATATCATTAAGACTATTTTGCATGAAACAAAGATGATGATCACATTAATTCTTTTTGCTTCTTCTTCCTCACTTCCACGCGTGGCTAGGCATTTTATATTATCTATTTTATATCATGGGGAGTTAGTTTATTAGTATTATTTATATCAATTTTGCATCAGTTATCAGTTTTAGATTTTTTTTAGGTGATTTTCCTTAAAAATCGATATGCCTTGTTATTTATTTTGGTAGACGTGACATGGGTATGCCTATCGGGTACCCTACCATGAGGGTACCTGGTGCACGTATCGACTAGGCCCAACTATCAGAGCCTACATGAAGCCCATGAAGGGAGGCCCACGAAGATGAAGTATCCTCCAAGTTTGGCGAAGCAATAGTCGGTTTAGAGTTTCCTTACTTGTAAATCGAGTCGGTTACGAACACCCGGGACCCAGCCTATTATTTAAGGACTGGGAGGGCCATCGAACCAGACAACGAACCACCAGAGCCACAAACCCTAGCGAGATCGACATCTCGCCGGGATCCTTGTAACCATCATATTCACAAATCAATAACAGACAGGCAGGACGTAGGGGTGTTACCTCCACACGAGGGCCCTGAACCTGGGTAAAATCTTTGCCCTGCTTGTCAGCCGACGATACTTCCAGCTCTACCACGTTCTCTCCCCCATATTCATAACCTAGGGACCTTAACCATGGGTCTTGATGAGTCTACCCCTCGTCAAGTGGCGCCGTCTGTGGGAAAGAATAGCGCTGGACTCGAAGTTTCGCCGGTCCCAACAGCAAACGGCAAATCGCCGATCACACCAGCAAACGGCAACACGCCGATCTCAGCAAACGGCAACTCGCCGATCATCTGCAAACGGCAACTCGCCGGCCATGTCAGCAAACAGCAACTCGCCGATCCAGGCGACACACGGCGACTCGCCGATCTACTCGAAAAGCGGCAGCCTGCCCGCTTCACCCGCAAAAAGCGCATCTGCTCTTCCAATGAATTTCAATCCGCACTCGCCGAGCTTCAGGAGGCGTTTTCTGGCCTTGAATCAGGTTTGAGCTTAACTGTTGGAGCATTCAATTTTTTCGTAAACAATCTTGGCACGCAGGACTCGACAGATCCGCAACAACTGGTGCTGGGTGCACTCGAGGCTCCGTCGACTGCGCTCGCCCCATCGTCGAATCCTGAAGCCTGCTCGCCCGCAACAACCATGTCGACCGGCGAGCTCGATAGGTTCATGATGACGGAACTCCAAGGCGAGGAAGCAGAATCAGCATACAACACAAGCAACATCGACTTCAACCTACCACTCGACGAGAGTTTCGACTGCGGGATCTCCCTCGATGACTTCTACGAGCCCGCGATTCATAACGACAACAACGTCGACTCGGAGATCTTCACCAACACCAACCTCGACTCAGAAATCCGTAATGGCTTCGCCAACACCGAGATGAGCATAGGTGATGAGCACATCGACAACGAGATTCGCCTCGAAGATCTACTCGATGAACACACTGGCTCTGACATGAGCCTCGATGGCGATGTCGAGTCCATGACTGGAATCGACAGCACATACACCTGTCCTCGGGTCACGCCCCATCAGGTCTACGTGGCCTTCACCGCAGAATCATCCGCAGACGCTGCCGCTCGCAGGCCTGCACAATTCCCATGCACGGTAACCATGCCAGATGGGGTCACAACCTTGACAATCACGGAGGAGATGGCAGCAAAAGCAGATAAAGTCATAAAGGAGTGCACTATGATGCCGCCAAACTCCACCCAGAGGAGATGTTGACCTTCCAGTACTTCAACTGGCAGGAGTCAATTCGACTGCAAAACTACCGAGCGACGCTCGAGGAGCGCAAAAGGCAAGCCAGCCTCTCGAGTGCCCGACGAAGGGAGCAATCCCTCGGGTCCACACAGCAACCAACCCCTCGACCTAGGTCGCGGTTGGCAAGCCTTCCAGAACATGAAAGGGTAGCAATCACCCGTAACCTGTCGTTCATGACAGAGGACGCTAACGGAATCCCAGTACCCAAAACTGCTGCGGGTGCATTATTCTCCGTAGGTGCTTACCTCAAGGCAATACAACCTCCGGCGAATGACCCTAACGCAGCCCTGCATCGCCAACAACTCAAATCGCTAGCTCTAGCGGCACAGGCTATGCAGCCAGAAGACAAAACTCCAGCAAGGGATCGCGATCGCGACATAGTCGACTCACGACACGCAGCACATCATCGCAGTGGTCGCAGCCACCACTCGGATGAAGGAAGGAGAAGCACGCGCCGGCACAGGTCCAGCAGGAGCAGGTCTCGAAGATCCTATAGCAGCGATTCATACTCTGATCGCGAACCAGAGCCATGCGGAGCATTGTGCTTCACTCGACGCATCCGTGAGACGCGGATGCCCAAACGGTTCAAGTTGACAGGCGAGCAACCCAAGTACAACGGTCGCCAAGAACCTTCTGGGTGGCTAGAAGATTACAGACTCGCCGTGGCATGCCAGCGGGGCACGAACACCACGGCGATGCAGTACATACGACTTATGCTCGAAGGAACTGCCCGCGACTGGCTCAAATCACTCCCTCCATCATCATATGACTCGTGGGATGATTTCCGCAGAGACTTCATCAAAAACTTCGAGCCTCTGTGTGAGCGCCCGAAGACATTCGAGGAATTAAGGACATGTACTCAACGATCAGACGAGTCGCTGAGATCATACATACGGCGGTGGACCGAAATACGCAATTCGGTTGGCAAAGTGTCAGAAGACAGGGCCATGGATGCCTTCATACAAGGTCTCGCCAGGAAGGACTTCAAAGAGGCACTTGGTCGTGAAAAGCCAACCTCCCTGGCTGACCTCATCAAAGTTGCGACTGAGTGGGCAGATGGAGAGGATTCTGTACGCAGATCCCGTGCTTCCCCAACACGCGACAACTACGAAAGCGGCAGTCGAAGCCGCAGAGATTCATACAGAGAAGATCGCAGGCGTAAACGGTCCAGACGTCCTTACGACGATAACAGACCCGAGTTCATGGCGGCTGGATACACACAGCCAAAGGAGGACCATGATAGAAGCAATCGACGCTCGGATGATCGACGTGACAGTCGAGATCGCGAGCAGCGGAGCGATAGCTACAAAAGGCAAGAATGGCGCAAACGTAGCGACGCAAAACCCGAGCGGTCGTTCGAGGAAAAGATGGACGACTGGTGCAGATTCCACCTCTTCAAGGGGGACGACGGAAAACTACGCTCCAATCACACCCTAAGGAACTGCAGGGAATTCGACCAAATGGCGACTGACTATGTGATACGACTCAAGAGGAATGGCCCAGCACCTGCTCAGCCCATGCCTGCACCCGTACCACAGCCGAACGCTGTGCCCGCTCTCATGGCGCCACAGCCGCCACCGCAACCCGCACCACAGCCTGCTCCAGGCGCAAATCTCGCAGGTGCCATACAACCTGTGCTACGGGCGGAAGATGATCAATATCCACAGCCCCACGGGCAGATGTACATGATACAAAAGGGTCGCCCCTCTAACAGGCAGCAAAAACTAATCACTCGACAGGTGAACTTGGCTGTCATGGCACCTCCAGCCGTGCCCGAATTTCTGAAGGGATCGGAAACCATCATAAGCTTTAGTCGAGAGGATCATCCCCCAGCTGTAGCTCGACCAGGGCATGCGGCTCTGGTACTCGACGCGCAAATAGGAGGCTACGCCATGACCAAGGTCTTCATGGATGGAGGCAGCGGCATAAACATCATCTTCGCGGACACACTCCGCAAAATGAACAGGTCAGTCGAAAACCTCCCAAAATCTTCAAATACCTTCCACGGTATCGTTCCTGGCAAAGCAATTAGCCCAGAAGGCACCGTACAACTCGACGTTACGTTCGGGGACGTAAGCCACTTCAGGACAGAGTCGATTGAGTTCGAGGTCGTCGACTGGAAATCACAATACCATGCTATTCTTGGTCGCCCGACGTTTGCTCGATTCATGGCGGTGCCACACTATGCGTACCTCACGCTGAAGATGCCAGGACCAAAGGGAGTCATCACTGTCCGTGGAAACTTTCAAAGGTCCGATGCTTGCGACCGCGAGTTCAGCAAAATCTCCGAGATGTTCGGGGTGGAGGAATCACTCGCTGACTTAGCGATTACCAACGACCGCACACTCCTTCCAGAGCATAAGAAGTTGGCAGTCGACAGATCCTTCAATGCTACAAATGACACAAGGTCGCATCAGGTGCACCCGACCGATCCGACCAAGACAGTCAACATATCTTCGAGCCTGCCTATCGCATAGGAAGGCGCGCTCGTCGAATTCCTCCGTGAGAACTGGGAAATATTTGCGTGGTGTCCAGCCGACATGCCAGGTATTCCCAGGGAATTCGCCGAGCACTCTCTCCAATTGTTTCCAGATGCAAAGCCAGTCAAGCAAACGATGCGTCGAATCTCCGGTCCAAAGCGAACCGCAGTCGAATCCGAAGTCGACCGGTTACTCGCAGCAGGATTCATTAGGGAAATCAAGAAATCACAATGGGTGGCCAACCCTGTACTCGTAGAAAAGAAGCATACAGACATCCTTCGGATGTGCGTGGATTTCACAGCGCTGAACAAGTGCTGTCCAAGGATCACTTCCCGCTACCCCGGATCGATCAGATCGTTGACTCCACCGCCGGATGCGCACGACTCTCCTTTCTGGATGCTTACTCAGGTTATCACCAGATAAGGATGAAGCAAGAAGACGAAGAAAAAACGGCGTTCATAACCCCACTCGGGGTCTACTGCTACACAACTATGCCCTTCGGGCTAAAAAACGCGGGTGCAACATACCAGCGCATGATGCAGGACTGCCTCAAAAAGCAAATTGGACGCAACGTCCAGGTCTACGTTGATGACATTGTCATTACCACAAGGGAAGAACGCACACTACTCGACGATTTGAGGGAGACGTTCGCAAACCTCAAACGCTTCCATATCAAGCTCAATCCTAAGAAGTGTACGTTCGGCGTTCCAGCCGGGCAGCTCTTAGGGTACCTAGTCTCTGCTCGTGGAATCGAAGCAGACCCGGAGAAAATACAGGCCATCCTCACCATGCAAAGGCCTTCAAAGCTTCATGATGTGCAGAAACTAGCAGGACGAGTAGCGGCGCTCAGTCGATTCATCAGCAAACTGGGTGAAAAGGCTCTACCATTCTATCGACTGATGAAGAAGGCGGACAAGTTCGAGTGGACGCCAGAAGCTGAAGCAGCCTTCACAGATCTCAAGCGGATCCTCACAAGCCCTCCAATCCTCGTCGCACCTAAGGAACGGGAACCACTCTACCTGTATGTCTCGGCTACAAACAGGGTGGTGAGCACCGTACTGGTAGTCGAACGCGTGGAGGAGGGGCACATCCAAAGCATACAACGTCCAGTCTACTACCTGAGCGAGGTTCTCTCCATATCAAAACAGCGGTACCCGCACTATCAAAAGCTGGCATACGCTGTATTCATGTCCTCAAGGAAGCTGACACACTACTTCACCGAGCATCCGATTACCGTGGTAAGCAACTCAGCAATCGGTGATATACTCACAAACCCCAATGCAACGGGTCGAGTGGCAAAATGGCTCATCGAGCTGGCTCCAAGAGATATCAAGTACGAGCACCCGAAGGCTATCAAAGCACAAGTCCTACCCGACTTCACAACCGAGTGGATAGAAGCCCAATTACCTGGAGCACCAGACGTGGCCAATTCCTGGACCATGTACTTCGATGGGTCCAAGAAACATGAAGGCGCAGGCGCAGGCGTCGTCCTCATATCACCAAAAGGGGACAAGCTACGTTATGTTTTGCAGATGGGATTCAAGCTACCCTCCAATAACGAGGCTGAATACGAGGCTCTGATCCATGGCATGCGGATGGCAAAGGCACTCGGGTGCACTCGACTGATGATCTACGGCGACTCCAACCTCGTGGTGCAGCAAACAATGAAGGCCTGCGACGCAATCGCGGACAACATGATCGCTTATCGCGATCTGTACAACACACTAGAAGGCAGCTTCGAGGGCTGCGAGTTGAGGCACATAGGAAGGGAAAGCAACGAAGAAGCAGACATGCTAGCCAATCTTGGCTCAACTGGCGCACAAATTCCACCTGGTGTCTTCCTCGAGCGTATTGAACACAGATCATCAAGGAGAAACGAGAGCCTCCTCCGTCGACTACGCCACCCAAAAGCAAAATGCCTAGCACAGAGGACCCCCCTGTCGAGGTATTTCTCATTGAGCCAACCTGGACTCAACCTTTTCTGGCTTACATACTCCGTAGCGAGCTACCAGATGACATAACCGAGTCCCGACGCGTGACTCGAAGATCAAAAGCATACACCGTTATCAACGGCGAGTTATACAAGCGCAGCATATCAGGTATGTTCCAAAGATGCATCGCACTCGAAGATGGCCAAGCCATACTTCGAGACATTCATGCAGGTACCTGTGGGCATCACGCCAGCAGTCGATCACTCGTAGCCAAAGCCTTTCGCGCAGGGTTTTACTGGCCTACAGCACTCAAAGACGCGGAGGACATAGTCAAAAGGTGCGTCGGCTGCCAGAAATTCGCAACAAGGCCGCACGCACCCGCATCGGCGTTGAAGACTATACCGCTGGCCTGGCCTTTCGCCCAATGGGGGCTCGATATGGTTGGGCCACTCAAAAAATCATCGCATGGCGGGCATACTCACCTACTGGTGGCAGTCGACAAGTTCACAAAGTGGATCGAGGCGGTCCCCATCACAAATTCGACTGCTACTACGGCAGTCAACTTCATAAAGAGCATCATCTATCGCTTCGGTGTCCCAAACAGTATCATCACTGATAACGGCACAAACTTCACGGCTGAGGAGTTCAAAACCTTTTGCAAAGAGCAGGACATTACGCTCAACTACGCATCCGTGGCGCATCCGCAATCCAATGGCCAAGTCGAAAAGGCCAATGGGCTTGTGACGAGTGGGATCAAGAAGCGCCTCCTGGTGCCACTCAAAAGAGCTGCAGGTGCTTGGGTCGAAGAACTACCGTCTGTGCTATGGAGCCTACGCACAACTCCCAACACTTCTACGCAGTTCACCCCATTCTTCATGGTCTACGGTGCAGAGGCGATTCTGCCATCAGACGTAAGGTTCAACGCACCACGAGTTGAAGCATACAATGAAGAAGACGCAGAAGAGGCACTCGAAGACGCAGTCGACTTGCTTGATGAGGCGCGCGACACGGCCTTAGCCCGCACAGCTGTTTACCAGCAGGACCTTCGCAACTACCACAGCCGTCGACTGCGCACCAGGTCCTTCGTCGTTGGCGACCTGGTTCTTCGACTGAAGCAAAAGAAGGTGCACAAGCTCGCTTCCCCATGGGAGGGTCCCTTCATCATCACGGAGGTCCTTGGTGGAGGTGCATATCGACTGAAGCACGCGAAGACAGGCGAACCCTCTCACAATCCGTGGAACGTTGCGCATCTGCGCCGTTTCTACGCATAAAGTGCTCACAGTCATACAATGTAATAGGCTATATGTCGGATGGCTGCAGGTTTCAGACGCGCTCTTTTCCTTACCAGGGTACCTAAGGGGACTGGAAGGTTTTTAATGAGGCGGCCTGCAGCCTAACATTCAAAAGAGGAATAAAATCAATGTTCCTTCGACTCCTTTGTGGCTACCACCTGCATAATTCATACCTTAACCGCACCCGAGACCCTCGGGGGCTGCGTAACAAGGATCCGAACAAAGAACATAAAAACTTTGCAGCCGCACTCGAATACTCGGGGGCTGCACAGTCATCGGTTCATAACCAACACATATTTCACAAACCCCGCTCGATTGACTCGGGGGCTCGGCAAAAAATCAAAGTATACAAACTATACAATATACAAAGAGTCAAAAATTACACTCGGGGGCTGCCCCCTATACAAAAATTGCACTCGCAAACCATTCTAATCCTCAGGCTCGTCTTTTACGGGCAGCTCGGGGCCGCAAAGCTGTTCGCGAGTGCACTCGATCAGTGTCTCCGCAGCTTGGATCGTGTCATCCAAGTCTTTTTGTTCGAGAACCTCTCCGGCTGCAGGTGTC
This sequence comes from Poa pratensis, assembly GCA_947311845.1. Classification (NCBI taxonomy): domain Eukaryota; kingdom Viridiplantae; phylum Streptophyta; class Magnoliopsida; order Poales; family Poaceae; genus Poa; species Poa pratensis. The sequence goes on along the minus strand of CAMZMU010000042.1, from coordinate 78,787,952 downwards.
CGCAACACCAACCTTGGTTTTCGACTACGCATATACGCCATTGCAGCGTTGGCTCCAATTACAAGTCTTTGAGACAGCAACTCTCGAATGGGATTTGTTTGGCGGAAGATGTTCAACACAGCACGAATCCCTTGTGGTTGTGGCCCCGAAGGAAAAAGAGTCTCGTTCAGACGAATAAACGATGCCCGGCATAACTCCAGCAGCTCAGCACTTCGCCAGACGCGATCCTTCAGGGTGGCAAGTATGCGGGCATGGTACCTATCAAGCCAAAAGTGTTGACGCCCAGTTGTAGGGTCGTCAACCACGCTATCCAGGCGTCCTTCCACGCGAATCTGTTCAGCCTGGAAGTTGTCGACAAAGCCTACAAATACGGGCGCACCAGTTAGATCAAAAGGACAAAAGCTACACAAAAAGCTTGTAAAACAAAGCAAGATTCGAACTTACACTCGAGTTGCCTGTTCACAAGCTCCATCTCCCCGAGAACATAATCCTCGCGTTGGGTGGCCAACGCGGGTCTGGCCCTCAATCGACTCAGCTCAGCCTGGGCGTCCTTCAGATCTTGCTCCATTCTCACATATTTAGCCTTCATATACTCCATCACCTTGGCATCATTTGCCACCTGACCCTGGGATCGGGTGGTGGTTGGAGCCTGCGAGGAACTAGTCGCGTAGCAGGTTCTCGTGACTGTTCAAAGAGCATAATCACAAACACAAAGTTTGTAAGACTCGCGTCATAAGCATACAACTCTCCAAATGAAAGACATTGGCAAAAGACAGTTTGCATAAACAAGGTAGCAAAAACAAAGCGCAGACTCGCGCAGTTCAGAAGGTATCATTACAAGGCATAAAAAAGCAAAAGGGTACAGCTACCCTAAGCCTAAGATTTCGATTTCCTAAGCAGACGATTGGCAGTCTCGAGTGCCCGGCGCTCCATGGTGTTCATGAAAACTTCAGCCAGTCGCGCGGCTGCTCCGCTCACCCCCTTCAGCGAAATGGGCTTCCCGTCTGGCTTCTGAGGGAACGCAGACAGTGCTGCCTCATAGTCGCAATCTATCCCATGTCCCATAAGAAGCTTGATGGTGGACTCGGATCCGCGTACCGTGTTGGCGCGAGCAAAACCCGCCATGGTGGACGTCCCGGGGCCAAACACGTTGGCGAAGTCATCCACCGTCGACGGCACCACGCCAGTAGGGAACACCACTTGGTATACAGCACCAAGTGTGCTCGTTGATTTGGCGAGTGCTTCTTTCGCCTGGTTGCACAGAGCGCCTAAGCCGCCCACAGCCTGTTCCAGCGAAAGATCGTCACTCGCCACGTCTGCAGAGGCCGGTGCGCCAACAGCTTCTGCACAATTCAAAACAGGCATAAGTACGACACTCGACAAGTTATATAGTCATATCAAAAGGAGAAAAAGATTACTCACCTCCCATGGCCTGCGCGAGTGCCGCGAGCTGGTCAGCATATTCTCGCTCGCGTGCAGCAGCTGAGTTGGTGGCGGCAGCAGCTCTTTCTTCGATTCTTCGCGCTGCGCGGCGAGTGCGTCTTCCAGCTCCTTCTTCTCGCCTGGCCCAGCAAAAATTACGTGCATTCAATACTCGACAAAATCAGGCATTGCGAAAAGAAGTTGGGCAAAACAAAAGCAAAAAGGAGAACTCACGACTGAGCCGCTCGAGCTCGGCGCGCATGGTGTCCCTCTCCTGCTCCACCTGGACATAAGCCTTGGCAGAATCTGCCAAGGTGTGGTAGAAGGGCTGCGAGCACACGGATTCAGCAAAAATCTAAAAATTCTCACAGACCTACAACTAAACGGGTCAAGCAAAAAAGTTACTCACGTGGTTCATCCACGGCTCAGGAGCCGCGACGATGTCCCGACATCTGGAGTTGCCGCCTTGGCTGTTTCAACGACAGCGTCAGTGGCCATGGGCTGGGCAGCCTCGTTTCCAGTCGGTGCAGACTTCGAGTGCTCCACGGCTGGAACATTCTCGACTGGAGGAGTCCCAGGCTGGTTGTTTTCAGCACTGTGAGCAACACAACAAAACAAAAGGATGGTCAGCACAAAAATATGACAGCACAAACATTTTCATATCATACTCAAAAACACACATACCTGTGCTCCTCATCTTCCTCGTCTTCGGAGTCGCCAAAAATTGGTCCTCCAAAGGCTGGGGTACCACTCGACTGAAGCGGAAGAGTCGAGCTTGTTGAGCACGCACGCAAAGGAGCGGCTTGGAAAACAGGTGGTGAATCTGATTCCTCGTCATCCTCCAAGCCTTGCTCCTTCGCGGGCGAACTGGCAGCAGAAGGCGCCTTCTTGGCCAGTCGACGCCGCTTTGGCTGCGCGGTATCGACTTCTTGGTCAGAAGGAGCCTTGTCTTCAGATTGGACTTCTTCTGCTGCTTCTTCCTCGCATCCTCCACACGTGAAGTGGTGGCGGAAGGGATGGGCGACTGATCCCCTTTCGGGTCCACCACCTGTGCCTGTGTTTCTTCAGTCTCGCCATTTTCAGGCAGAGGAGGAAGGGAGGCAGCAGTCGAGTGACCCTGCATAGCACACATCACAAATTGCAAAGTCAGAATCAAAAATCGCGATCATAAAACATGCGAGTGGCAAACTTTTCATTGCAAGCAGGCTATAACACATACATACCTCAAGCAAAGGGTTCTCCAACCCATATGGTGCAACAGGGCAGTCGACATTGCAAGTGTCGCCTGTCGTCAAGTTGGTGATGTGTCGCACATGCGTCAGCAGCTCACTCCTTGAAAGCTCCTCTGGATTCATTCGGGTGATGTCACCTGCGCCTTCATACTCCCACATGGGGTGCGCTCGGGCGCGAATGGGCCACACCCGCCTCTTCACAAAGGTGGCGATCAAATGGATGCCTGTGACCTTGTCCAGCATGCCTCCGATCCGAGCCAGCAAAGGGCTTGCCTCCTCCATTTCTTCGGCTGAGAGTTGGTGATCCCACGCCTTGGTCCTGGTGAAAGCAGCAGTCGAGAAAGGGGCGGCTGCATCCTGCTCCACAGTCGCATAAAACCACCCCTTCCTCCAGCCTTGAGCGGAGTCGACGGTCTTCAGGCGGAAGTATCGGGTGTCGCTGCGCACCTGTATTCCACAGCCGCCGACGGGGTAGGTGCGACCACCTCCTCTGTTCGGCCGCACCATGAAGATGGCTTCCACAGCGCCCAGCTGGGAGCGACGCCGAGGAAGCACTCGCACAGCGTGATGAAGCACGCGATATGCATAATGCCGTTTGGGGTGAGATCATGGATCTGCACCCCGTAGGCAAAAGAAGACCACGAACGAAATCGTGGAGGGGAAGCGAAAAGCCCCTAGGCAAAAACTCCGCAAAACAAACACGCTCGTTGGCGCGTGGTTCGGGGAGTACCTCCTTGGGCGACGGCGCGCGGACGGCGAGCTGCTCCGCGGGTGGCAGATACCCCTGCTCGCGGAACTTGACCAAATGGGCGTCCTTGATGGTGGACTTCGCCCAGTCCCCGCTGCCCTTCTTCAGCGCGGCGGATGCAGATGTACCCGCCACGGCCTTCTTGCCCTTGGTCGCATCGGTAGCGGCGGCGGCGGCAGCGCCACGCTTCGCACCTCCACCTTTCGCCATCGCTACGGTGGAGGGAGTGTGGGGCAAGAGCTTGGGCGCAGAGCAATGGAGGTGGGCGCGAGGAAGAAGATGAGACGAGGGGCGGCGCAGGGAGAAATGGCAAGTAAAAAACTCTGCCAGCACCGTCCCCCCTATTTACCACAGAGCGCAAAAACGATCGTAGCCGTTAAAACAAATCCATACGCTCCGCGCGAAATCTGGCCATACACGTGGCGGCCACGGAGAGCAACCGTCGCCGGCCACTCCGCCCACTACGCACGAGAATCCAGGAAGCCATCATCACGCCCCGTGAAAATAGTGCCCGAACGGTCAAATCAAGTCCACGCGGCGTCATCCCTGGTCAGCTCTGCAAAAACGGGCCCACAGAACAGGGTCACGTCTTATCAAAGCCTCTCCAGGCACGCCATCGCTTGTCAGAGATAGCAGTCGCAAAATGCGTCATTGCTGACGTTGTTCTCTCTTTCACAACTGGCATAAAAGTCACTCGATGATATCTTCGGGTGGTCTCTCGCATAAGTTTCGGTTGGTTTTTTAGCAAAAGTCATAGAGGCCAGTCGAAATTCTTTCGACTGCAGCATCATACTCCCATCGGGAGCGTATCAAAAAATTTCTTTGACTAAAATGTGCAGGGTAAAAGAATTTGAGATTATCCTCCATTGCAAGCAATAAAGCACAATCTCGGGGGCTACTCCCATCGGGAGCGCTGTCGCGCACCCGATAGAATAATGGCAAAAGTGCAGTCGACGAACATTCGACTAAGTTCATAAGCAAAATCACACTCAAAATATTCCCGAGTTGATCCGACGATCCTTGGATGCTGCATGCATAAGTGCAAAGGTAAGACCCGCCGATCAGTCGAGCTGGGCTAAGGACCGCTCCAGCAGCGTTATCCTTAAATGTTCCGTGTCAGCAGACATGATGAAAATCCCCGACGGACGCGTTGGGTAGATTCAAAATTATACTGCAGTTCGATTCAGTAAGACCTCAACGGCCGTTTCGAGTCTGTCCAGTTTGTTCCAGATTCGAGTCCGGGGACTCGAGTTTGATTGAAAGCTAGTATGGTTTTGCCACAAATGGTAGTTAACCGGCCCCGATCCGTCGTGTGTGCCGGGCCTGCTAAGCTAATATCCCTTGATTATCATAAGCAAAAACTCATAGTCGATGAAAACACTCGGCATTGCTAACATGTGCTATTTCATAAGAATTCTAAATACAGATGTAAAAAATATATAAACGTGCATGATGTATGAGTCCATGCCCGACTCTTCGAATCAGACAAGTACTCGGGGGCTACTGACATGGGTATGCCTATCGGGTACCCTACCATGAGGGTACCTGGTGCACGTATCGACTAGGCCCAACTATCAGAGCCTACATGAAGCCCATGAAGGGAGGCCCACGAAGATGAAGTATCCTCAAGTTTGGCGAAGCAATAGTCGGTTTAGAGTTTCCTTACTTGTAAATCGAGTCGGTTACGAACACCCGGGACCCAGCCTATTATTTAAGGACTGGGAGGGCCATCGAACCAGACAACGAACCACCAGAGCCACAAACCCTAGCGAGATCGACATCTCGCCGGGATCCTTGTAACCATCATATTCACAAATCAATAACAGACAGGCAGGACGTAGGGGTGTTACCTCCACACGAGGGCCCTGAACCTGGGTAAAATCTTTGCCCTGCTTGTCAGCCGACGATACTTCCAGCTCTACCACGTTCTCTCCCCCATATTCATAACCTAGGGACCTTAACCATGGGTCTTGATGAGTCTACCCCTCGTCAAGACGAAACATAATCTTTTCGTATTTCATTGTTTTAGGAACCTTCTGTATACTAAAAAATCAACAATACCCTTTAGACCAAGTGTATTCCTTAACCTCGGAACTTTTTCACTTTTTTGTCATGTCTCACTAAGGAAATCGATACTCACTCGATTGCGTTTCAAGCTCACGAATTGTCAGTTTATTCCCTGCTCCCCGTCAGTTCCAGCCTACCCAATTCATTCACTACGACGCCTACGCAATTCATTCACTTCGATGGGCCACGCTATGTTAACACGTCAGTTAATCATTGGCCCTTGGGATGGTTGCCTCCATTGATGTTATCCCATCAATAGGTTCTACCTCTTCTACCACAAATGTCTTCCTCCTATCACCGCTGCCCTTTTTCACCTTGCCCCTCTTCTTAGATTCCTAAAAAAAAATTAGATTCCCAAAAAACCTTGCCCCTCTTCTGGTTTATTCGAAAAATTATAATCATCATGTAATACAATGGCCTTCTCCATGTCCTGCTTGGTTTGTCTGGCTAGCCGTTTGCCTAACATGGAGGATACCTCTGGCATAGCCGTAGGAACACTATCACACAAGATGACCCATGAATCAATGACATGCAGGTTCATGAGACGACATGGATGTCGCCTAGAGGGGGTTGAATAGGCGATTTAAATAATTACGGTTTATCCTTAAATAAATATGAAATAAAACTAGCATTTAATTCATCAAGCGAGAATGCCAATGAAGTGGTTCCCCGGGAAGCACGACCACGAGGCTAGGTCCTCGACGGGACCCCGCCGCCACTCTTTGCCCCATTTGTGTTGTCTCTTATGGCGGCGGCGCTGTGGAACTTCTAGAATGTTACGATGATTACGAGGACGAGTTGTAGGCCACCGACTGCACAAACCCTAGATTAGCTACGATTTTATTTTATATTTATTAATTTTAGTTTAAAACGTAATTCATGACCTATGTATAATTATTTTAATTCCAACTCAACAAAACAACGACGTTTGGTGCACCAACAAAACATCGGACAAACGACAACTGTGGCGCCACCCAAACGAATCAAAACAAACTTTTTTGGCCACGACCCATAGTTGTTACCCTTAGGATTCTCCTAGTCTTGGAGAGAGTGAAGGCATGCACTCGCCTATGCGATCGCAACCCTAACCCAAAACCTAGGTAAAAAGCACGGTCTCGACTCTAGGATGGCAGAGCTTCTTGTGAGCATGGAAGGATTCACTTCTTCCAGAACCGTAGGACTAGGTGGGACCTGATAGAATTTGCATATTTCCAGGTTTCCACAATAAGATTCTTTTAGCGTAGTGTCATGTCCTGAACCACGAACACCGGAGTTACAAATACCCGCTTTTAGAGATTCAGTATAAGGGCGCTAGGAGGATCTGACGAGCTCACGAACAAACAAGATAGTAAAGCACATGAACAATCTATCCAGGTTCAGGGCGTTGTTAAGCGTAACACCCTTCTCCTACTTGTCTGGATAGATGATGGTGGTGGTGGTTTCCGGGATACAGTGTGAGTTCTCGAGGAAGTCTAGATCTGAGCGTCTCGAGGAGGAAGAAAGGTACGGCGAGGCCAGATATGATCTGGACTCGTCTCTCTTCCTCGGTGGCTTGCTACTCAAGATGACCTGTCCCTCTATCAGTCGGCTTTGGTCCTCCTTTTATTGTTCACGGGGACTCCACAGTGGCAAAGTACCAGATTTCCAACCACAAACGGCTGCAGCCCGAGATACCCAAAAGGTGATGGGGTTCGTAGAAGGAAGGAGCTTCCTTATGTCCTGCCACCTCTGGTCGGGATAAGGCCAATGCTGCGCAGATTTTACCAAAGCATGGCAGGGCAGGCATGTGACCTTGTTGGCTTGGACAGGGGTAGTCTTTGATATGCGTCGGTATGGCTTGGCCACCACCATAAAGATGGGTGGGACCCTTGCCCAGATTCCACTCACTTGGACTTATGTTCTCCTTCGTGAACTTATCGGGGACCCTTGCCCGCGAAGTGGAATTAATCCTCTCGCGATGGGAGATACGAGGGAAGCCGTGCTTGACTCCCAGAAAAGTTCCTTGGACGAGGCCCAAGGGGGTCCTGGGAAGGTTCCCGGGATGCCTTACTGTTGATCTTGTCGTTGTGCTTGGCACGTTCTATCCGGGATAGAACGTTCCGGTGATGCATAGGGTTTCTCGTGCCCACTCTTCCGAGCGTGGTCGGTCCTTGACCAGGTTGACCAAGTTGCCCGTGTCGACTGCGGCCCACACGTAGCGGGTCATGGATACTCCTTGTTCCACGGGTCCGACACATAGGGTTTGATTTATTTTTTAGGGATAGAGATTTATTTTTAGGGGATTTTGAGGGATAGAGATTGTTTGTGTTTTGAGGCAGCATCCGGAATGTCACTTCAGGCATGGGCCCAGTGCCGAGTCAGGTGAGAGGACTAGAACAGTGGAGCCCAAAAGCCCAGTACGGAAGAGTAGTAACCCAAAATAGGACAATCCGCTAATGCGTGTGCTACTTCTGACCCGAACCCGAAAGCCCGGATGCTGCCCTCCCCACCAGTCCCCGTCGCCCGCCGCGCCGCCACGGCTGCAGCGAGTGCCGCCGCCCACCACCTCCTACCCTATGTCAACTCGCTAATCCTCGAGCCCTCCGTCCCTAGCCCTGCTATCTCTCGGCGTCGCATCAGCCTCATGCCGCTGGGGGGAAGGGCCCCGCTCGCTCCTCTGCCGCCGTACGGAAGGAGTTTCGCGGTGGTCGCGGGAGATGGAGGCGTAAAGGGTGAGGTACCGGCTCTAGTGGTGGTTTCTTTCTACAGATTCGCCGACTTCACCGACCACGCCGACTTTCGGCGGCCGCTTAAGGAGCTCTGCGAGGAGCTGGTGAGCGCACACAGATATCATCTTTGGACTTTATCACTTTGCATCGGTTGCCATTGGTTTGTGACCTATTGGGATGTCAGAATTGAATTGGTGGGCAATGTTGCAAAACTTCGATCTAACTTAGCAAGGAAGACTAGAAGAATGTCAAGGATAGGGGCTAAATTAGCATTTTGTGGAAATCGTGGTAGCATCATTCCACAGATCTGCTGATAATGCATAAAGTTCCTTTCGATGTTGTATTTATTAGAGTGACTTGTAATCATTTGGCTAGTAAGGAAACATCACTTTTCGATTTTGACTGAATTGGTCGGAGCAACGTGGGATTGTTGTAGGCTGCAACTATTTTATTAATAGTGCGTTGGCAAGGTATCGAACTCAAGACCTCTTTGTTTTGGTATTATATTGAATTGCATGCACTAACCTGCTCGCCCAAAAGTCCGAACTGATTGGAGAAGTGTGGGCAATATATTTGAACAACCATATAACTTAGTCCTGTTCTTGAACTGAAAAACCATAAGTTCCTTAGATATCAGAGGGTTGTAAAGTGCATATATATCAAAAATTTCATCCATATACTGCATTGTATTAATTTTTTACAAACATGTATGTAACCAATTTATTTGTTGATGTAGAATATCTGTTGCAAAATGCACATAGATATAGCATACCCAAATGCGTGGAATACCTTCGTAAAAAGTTACCCAAGCTTGTAACAAAGAAAGCACAGTATAGTATTGGGAGATTTGTATTATGAAGAACTCTCATTTAACTCTTAACTATTTTTGTCATGAATTTAGCTCATCTGTAGTTCTTCCTGCATAATACACAAGTATTCATTCTGTGAGATCTATTGTCAAGTGCTAACTTTATGTATATTTATCATTTTAACCTTTGGTAGTTCTTACTGTTTTTTGCATTACTATGTCCAATTATGTTACTGTATTTATTTTTGAGGATATACTTTATTTATTTAATATATTAGGTAAAGTTTAGCTAACTAGAACATTAGTGATATGCCGTGGAAAATATTTCCCAATTGATAGATGATCTGGTAGACTTGGTTCCTTTCTTATGCGAAGTTACAAATTGTGTATCATTTAATAGTTTTCTTCTCTGCTATTCTGTTAGAAATTACCCGTATATGCTATTTCATTGATCATTGTTTCTACGAAACTGGGCTCTCACATGGTTGGGTGGCTGATGCTGTTCAGCGTGTCTCAGGTGGCATTATTCTTGCACCAGAGGGAATCAATGGTAGTTTATGCGGAATACCAGAAGCCGTGGAGAAAGTTTTGGACTTTATTCAAGCGGATGATCGCTTAAAAGGGTTGAGAATGATCCAATCACCTGTTACTCCAGAAGACGAGGCTATCCATCATGGACATACTAGCCATTCTCCTGTTGGTGCTGGGGAAGATGCACCATTCCGGTGGGATCATGTCCGTGTGAAATTGAAAAAGGAGGTTGGTTAGTTTTCTTACATAGTATTACTGGTTGTTTAGTTGAATACCGAAGTATTTACTATTTAGTGGTGCACATTATTATGTTCTCTTGACTACTTTTCAGATAGTGAGTTTTGGAGACCCAGGTGTGATGCCAACTAAAACAGTTGGCAAGTATATAAAGCCTAAAGACTGGAATGCATTGATAAGCGATCCAGACACTGTGAGTCTCCATTATTCTCAGATTTTTGTCCTACTTTTCGGTGTATATATATTTTACATGCCATCTGCTTGATGCATTTACAATGTTCATCTGGCAGGTTGTCATTGATGTGCGTAACATGTACGAGATACGCATAGGAAAATTTAATAGAGCTGTTGATCCATGTACGAAATCATTTAGAGAATTTCCATCTTGGGTTGATAATCAATTCCAGTTGGCTGAATCTGATAGTCACCTGCCATCAGTAAATGGCGACACTGTTACTGTGGGACCAGGAAATAATCTGAATTCCAGTGAACCCAAAGAGCTACCACGAGTTGCTATGTATTGCACTGGTGGTATTAGATGTGAGAAGGCATCAAGCTTTCTCCTCAGTAAGGGATTTAAAGAGGTATGAAAGGTGGCTTTGTCTGTTTCTTATCCTTGTGCTCAATTTCATCATGAAGATTCTCTTCTTTATCTGTAATTATTTTTGTACACAAATGGACTTGAGAATATTTTTATACCACTAAAATGAATTTTACCTCAGGTTGACTATTACATTTTGGGTACAGCTGAACTGGCCATGTATGTTGTACCATCAATAGCACTAGGTTATGTAGTGAAAATAGTGGAAAAGTTCTGTTAAAAACCTAGTAGTATATGCTAGATGTTTACTTCATCAACAGATATGCTTGACTTTTTCATCTGGATAGCAAGTAATATCCTATATCTACAATTACCTGTCTATGCCAGGTTTACCATCTGGAGGGTGGCATATTAAAGTACCTAGAGGAAATCCCAGAAGCTGAAAGCTTGTGGGAGGGTGAATGCTTCGTCTTTGACAAGCGTGTTTCAGTGGAGCATGGGTTAGCTCAAGGAACCCACAAACTTTGCTATGGATGTAAACAACCAATTAGCGACAAAGACATGGAATCTCCTAAATGGGAGTATGGTGTATCATGTCCATATTGCTTTGCGACAAAATCTGAGGAGGAGAAGGAACGGGCAAGGGCTCGGCAAAGGCAGTTTGAGACTTGGGGAGTTATTGGCGGTCCTGATAAAGGCAGGAGTCCTAAAAGGCTCGAATCTGTTAACGAAGTTGAGGAGTCTAAACAGTTGCCAAACTCTGTAACTTAAATTGGCAACTGGATTTCTTCTATTACTTCTTGAGTTGTCGACCATGTGAGATATTCTTTGGGTTTGGGGTGCTTTTGATTGGGTGTTTTCTTCCAAGTTTTTGGGTTTACTTCTTGGTCTTCGATATAGAAGCTGTAACATCATGTAATGACTTACTCGAGCTCAAACTTTTTTCTAGAAGGGCTGATGTTTGTACCATCTAGCTGTAAATTGTAACTTTGATAACTGTTATAAGTTTATGAGCCGCAGCGGTCTTTCTAATATTTGCGAGCCAAGTGCAGACCCTGGACCTGGATGCTGCTTTCGTCTATTTATGGTTGGGCTTAATATCTAAATGGCTTTATTCATTAGATACAACTTTGTACCGCTGGTCGCTCTAAACATTTTTTTTTTGAAACAGCTTGCAACCTACTCCCTCCATTCCTAAATATAAAATGTTTTAGGTGTTACACATGTTGTCTACATGCATACTAAAGTGAGTGAACCTACACATGGAATATGTCTAGATACACTTGTGTGCATGTGAATGTGGACAAAAGCTAAAACATCTTATATTTGGGAACAGAGGGAGTATATACCGTCAATGCTTTCTGATACTGCTCTTTTGCATTTGAACTGCTATTTCCATTTCCATGGGGCATAATATTTGTTTGAACTCTAGCCGTAGTATATATTGCTGTAATGAAATTGACTACTTGTACGGCTAAGATTTAATGTGAAAGAAGGACGGTGGAGATTTACCATCAACAATTGACCGTTGTTAATTCATCAGAGTTCACACATTGCTTGAAGATTGCTAACCTCAATTGGTACTCAGTCCGAACTGTGTTTTTTCCTCTCTGCACGAGAACACGATGCGCGATGAATATTTGCTCATGCGCATGTTATGACCGATCGTGGAATTGATTACATGTAGTAACTGTACACAAGGGGGAAATTTGCGTTCAAGAGAGAACTTGACAAGAAATATCTGGAATACAGGTTCAATACACGCTGCCAGCACAGCCGGGCACCGGGGCACGCCAGCACATATACGCACTACGTCGTTTCCGTCTTCTCCTAAGGAACTAGCCTTCTCGAGGAGTCCATGCTTGACGCACCCAGGCCAGTGACCGGTGTGACATCTTCTCCTCCTTGAATCGCAGGTTGACTCCAAACTGCAGCATCTGGGTACCGAGCTTTCATCACTGCAAGGTTGACCACTTGATCAACATCTCGAGCAGAGCATTATGTCCTTTCTTGACCAATCTCCCTAGTCAAGAATTGTCTCACGAAACACATCAAGTAAGTCAAGTTCAGCAGAAGTAGGAATATCAGTGAACACTGGGGTGTGGTCCGGCACATGCTGCTTCAGCTCTGACACGTGAAAGACTGGGTGAATTTTGCTAGAAGGGGCAACTGAAGTTCATGCGCCACCGAACCAATCTTCTTGATCACTTGGTAAGGTCCGAAGTACTTGAATGGTATCTTAGGAAATGGCAAGCAACAACTGTTTGTTGAGTATAAAGGTGCAATTTTACATACACTTGTTCACCCACAGCAAACTGCTGAAAGGATCTCTTCACATCAACATACAACTTCATGCGCCGTTGTGCCATGTGCAACTGGCTTTGCAACATGGCAGTGTATCGATCTCTTTCCTGTAAGACAATCTCAACATCTGGAGGTGAACTTTCAGTTTAGTCTGGTAGCAGAGAATAGTGTGTGGACAACTGTCATAAAGTGCTTTTAAAGGATTAAACCCCATAGTGGAATGATGGCAATATTATACCAATATTCAGCCATGGCCAATCAAGACACCAATTTTGTTGGAGATTGATAGACATAGCACCTTAAACATTTTCAAGCACTAGTTCACCCTCTCAATCTTCCTGCCAAAAGGTACTAATGAAAACTTTATCTTGGATAGACACAAAGGATTTTTAGAGTACTGTGTAATTTCACAACGTTGTAAACCAATATTGCAGCCACTTTAGAAGCACTAAAGGGATGCTTCAATCAACATAAATTAGAATATTCAAGAGAGAAGAATTTGACAAGAAAGTAGAGTAGCAGTTGGGGATATCTGGAATACAGGTTCAATACACGCTGCCAGCACAGCCGGGCACCGGGGCACTCCAACACATATACGCACTACGTCGTTTCTGTCTTCTCCTAAGGAACACGCCTTATCGAGGAGTCCATGCTTGACGCACCCAGGCCAGGGCCAGTGACCGGTGTGACATCTTCTCCTCCTTGAATCGCAGGTTGACTCCAAACTGCAGCATCTGGGTACCGACCTTTCATCACTGCAAGGTTGACCACTTGATCAACATCTCGAGCAGAGCATTATGTCCTTTCTTGACCAATCTCTCCAGTCAAGAATTGTCACATGAAACACATCAAGTAAGTCAAGTTCAGCAGAAGTAGGAATATCAGTGAACACTGGGGTGTGGTCCGGCACATGCTGCTTCAGCTGTGACACGTGAAAGACTGGGTGAATTTTGCTAGAAGGGGCAACTGAAGTTCATGCGCCACCGAACCAATCTTCTTGATCACTTGGTAAGGTCCGAAGTACTTGAATGGTATCTTAGGAAATGGCGAGCAACAACTGTCTGTTGAGTATAAAGGTGCAATTTTACATACACTTGTTCACCCACAGCAAACTGCCGAAAGGATCTCTTCACATCAACATACAACTTCATGCGCCGTTGTGCCATGTGCAACTGGCTTTGCAACATGGCAGTGTATCGATCTCTTTCCTGTAAGACAATCTCAACATCTGGAGGTGAACTTTCAGTTTAGTCTGGTAGCAGAGAATAGTGTGGACAACTGTCATAAAGTGCTTTTAAAGGATTAAACCCCATAGTGGAATGATAGGCAATATTATACCAATATTCAGCCATGGCCAATCAAGACACCAATTTTGTTGGAGATTGATAGACATAGCACCTTAAACATTTTCAAGCACTAGTTCACCCTCTCAATCTTCCTGAAGGTACTAATGAAAACTTTATCTTTGATAGACACAAAGGATTTTTAGAGTACTGTGTAATGTCACAATGTTGTCAACCAATATCGCAGCCACTTTAGAAGCACTAAAGGGATGCTTCAATGAACATAAATTAGAATACTTTGTGAACCGGTCCATGACCACTAGAATAATTAGAAGAAGAAGGCAAACCTTCCACGAAGTCCATTGAAATCTTCTGCCAAGCTCCTTCAGCACAGAATCAGGTTCCAGAAGACTCGGCAACTTGCAGTTTTCATGCTTGGATTGTTAAAATGTTGCACCGAGTAACAAAGAAGTCATCCAAATCTCTCTTGATAGTAGCCCAAGTGAACAATTTATGCACTCTCTCATATGTAGCATCAAGACCCGAATGGCCTCCCATAGGACAACCATAAAGTGTCTGCAACAATTTGGTCTACAAGGTTTGCCTTGTTTAATTGAACCATTATAGAGAGAAAACCTTGCTCATTGGGACTATGTCTGACAACTTCCTGCAATAAAGTTTGTGCAGTTAGATCAGTGTGGCATAAGAATTGGCCACTTCTTCTGTCGGGGCATGAAGGGGAAGATACACAACCCCACCTGCCTCCAGCCTACAATGAATTTCAGGATTGTTTCAACCATCAGATATGCAACGGAAATATAAACAATCACATGCACAAGTGACAAAAGGATTTACGTGAAAAACCTCCTCAACTAGAGGAGGAAAAAACCACGGCTGTGAACCAACCCTATCCACGCAAGTTTCACTATGAGCAACCTGGATACAAAGTCTTCTCTATAACATTTAAAGATTATAACACACTTCAACTCATTGCCAATCGAACCACAATAGGGAAGATTTCAGCAAAGGAGAGATATCACACTTTCTTGGACTGTTAAAAAATGTTGCACCGACCCGTTAATTATCACGAGAGGGACTCCATAGTAAACGTTAACCCAACTTGGGTTTCAACAACAATTTTTGCCTGAATTACGACTTGAGACCCAATTGCATGGTGCCCCCGACAACATCGTCTCAACTCTCAACTGTAACGTGTGTCAGCTGCAACTTGTGTTCTTTTGTATTTTCCCTCTGTTCTAATTTTAATTGGGTGCAATGATTTGAACTCTACCTAGGATTTAGTTGATATATAATGGAGCCGGTGGGTTCCCATGAGGCCATGATGGTCTAGAAAACAAAATCGAACTAATTCTACTATACAAAATTACAAAGGTTGCTTCATGAATAGAAGGGACTAATTGTCATCTTCTGACGCACGATTCATATACATGCGATCAAGACACTTTATTATCCATGAGAACTAACTGATGGAGAAGGTTAAAAAGAACAAACAAAACATGAACATAACATCTATACAATACCTAAAGCTATGTATATATGCATCAAGATCAAGTTAATGAGCGAGCAGCCGACCACGCTGATCACATGACTTCTCCACACGAGCGACTAATAGAATAAATAGTCCTGATCTTTGCCTGTCTTTAGCGGTTGTTCTAGAAATCTCGTCGATCATGAGAGGAGAAGATGCCCTCCATGCTGCTGCCCGCGCTAGAGCCGGAGTTGAACATGACGTCGGCGAGGTCCAGTACCGGGTAATCCGTGGCCCTCCCTGCGGTGGATACGTTCATTTGAGCGCTGGCGCTGCTCCCAACACCGGCGCCGGCGCCCGCGCCCGCCTGAATGCTCTGGAGGCTTGCCGGCATCCAACTTATGCCAAGGTGCATGGATGTGGACAGCGCCTGCTCGGCGGGCGCCATGAGGAGGTCTTCAGGGGCGAGGCCGGAGCCTGTCGCGGCGGTCGGAGAGTTGGTGGTTGCGGTGGCAGTGGCATCGGGTAGGGTGAAAAGTGGGATGGTGGAGGTGAGGCAGCTGTGGTTGCCACAGTAGGTGACCTCGTACGTGAAGGGGTCGTCGTCCAGGCGCTGCACCTTCTTTTTGGCGTCGCACCCGTAGTAGTTCTTGTGAGTGCACCGGTAGTAGCTCCTGTTGATTACATTGTGCATGCAATATGATCATCAAAAATTCTGGTTCGTATTGCTTTGATTGGCATGTAGTAGTTGCATAAAGAGATTACAGAACTGTCATTTCTGCTCAATTTTGTTTTGATGGGTCATCTGATTACCTTGGGTACCTGGAGCCGAGGATGTCCTTCTGGCCGTACTTACGCCATGTGTACCCGTCGTCCGGTGGCAGCTCGGTGTTGCCTGTCCGCTGCGCGGGCACCATCACCGTCTCCCTCTGTCCGCTTTCCCTCCTGATTAAACCAGACAGAAAACACCATCAGCGTCACTTTATAAACTCAAAGGAATTAGCCATCTTTTACACAGAAACTCGCGGGCTAGTTCTTTCGTTATTTATTCTCAATCAACATCATCGCGTCTTATATTAATCTCTCCTACTTAATTAATGTAAGTGCTTGGAACTGCCGTGTAAACCCTCGTGCAACTTATGCTTAACGAAACCATGACTTGGTAAGCATTCCACCCCTACGTCGCTGTCGCAGAGGACGAAGACTAGGAGAGGTAGATGCGCGACTTGGGCTACGAAAATTCGCTGACATTTTCTGAGCCATGACGTGGTAAAAGGTCTCCGTGTTTGAACCGTTGACCCTCAAAATCTAACTGTACATACGCTACGGTCTACGGACACGTACCTCCTCCTGCCCTGCCGTGGCTGGACCGGCGGCGAGAACCTTGACGGCGTCAGCCGCCTCAACGGGCCACCGGACGTGCCAGCGGTGTCCACCCCGGCGCGCACCACCGCATGCGGTGGCGCTAGCCCGCCGAATACGTCGGCCGGCATGTGGAATGGCTCCTGCAGGTGAGGCATATGGGCCGGAGCTTGCTCCACGAGAAACTGGCCCGTGCCAGAGTCCTCCGTGCTGCGTAGGCGGAGGAGGTCCAGCGGCTCGCCGGCGAACTGCGGCGACGCGGCTGCGGCCACGTCCACGGCGACGTAGTGCTGCAGCGTGCGGATAGCCGTGTTGTAAGCGTGGACAATGCCGTGGCAGCGCGCGGCGAGGTAGGCCGGGTCGTTCTGGCCGGTCGTCGAGAGCTCGTCCATGAGCTCGCCGGCGAGCCGGAACGCCTCGCTGATCTGTGACCGGACCTCGTCCATCTCTCCTACGTTGTAGTGGGCCGCGATTTCTTTCCTTTTTCGGTTATCAAGGTAGCTTAGCGGCTGTCGCTGTACTAACGAAGAACCACCTAGCTGTGGTGCAAGGACGTACATGAACAATGGCTTCGCGCGCGTTTGAACGATCTATACGTACGAGGTGGCTGCAACATCTGTCTATATAAGTGAGGACACCAGACACTATATAGGAAACAACGGGGCACGTACTTGGTTAGCAGACTGCAGGGGTCAGGGTGGTAAGAAAGGAAGAACTAGTCATTGGTCATTACAAGGGGACTGGGTTAGTTTACTAGCTTAATGTTGGTTATTGCTGGTCGAGTATGCACTTTCTCACTACTCTCGCATGCATATATGGCTGGGTCATGGGGAAGACCAAGGAAGTTGAAAAGGGTATTCCACATGGAAGGATCGATCTTAGGCCCAGCCTCTGATTTTCTTCTTCCCTGCTATGCACGGACTAGGACTTCTTCTTGAAGGTGTTTTTGCCGACGACTTCCTTTCGACCTTTTTGTTTGAAGATTCTCCTCCAAACTAAAAGACCGATCGACGCGGATGTCACAACCACGGGAACATTTGTTTTGATCGTTTGGTTAGAAGGTAAAGTAGTCATGACTCATGACATACAATGGCATTTGCTATTTAGTCGCGTCCATCAACGCAATATAGTGCTCCATATTGGAACATAGTTTGGCAAAAATCCATTCGGTAATTATAGAGTTGTGAGCATAAAGGTACCACTTTTCTAACTAAATTTCTATTTTGGTACCACTTTTACGTTTTCATAGCAAAAAAACTACCACATTTGCTCGGGCGCTCTCAGAAAACCCAAACTGTGCTATGATGATAAATTCAAATTGACACCGAAACTGATAGTGGCCCCCACTTGTTAGTCCAATTAAAAAATTGAGAAAAGAAATTGCTAGGTGAGGTGGGCTGCGGGCCCCACTTGTCAGTCCAATAAGAGAATATCTAAAAATAAATAGGAAAATAATCAAAGTATCGAAAAAAATGCCCGTGGCCAGGAACTGCGGACGGCGACCGAATCCGTGGCGGCGAACTTGCCCATGGCCATGGACGTCTCGACCGTCATGCCCGCGCGCCCGGGGGGCTTCGTGGTCGCCTGCCCGTTGCGGAGGAGCTTCGTACGCTCGACCGCTCGACCCGGGGAGGCTTTGCGCACGCGCTTTCTCTTGCCCGGGAGGGGAAAACTGAGAAATAAGTCCGCAAAGAAGGAAAAGGGAAGAGCTCCGCAGCGGAGCGGCTGAGCGTACGAAGCACCCCACAACCGGCCAGCCCTCAGTTGCGCGTGTGCGAAGCCCCGGGCTTCGAGCTAGGGCAGGCGGGGGCTTCGTGTGGTGCCGCCCTCGCGTTAGCACGCCCACCGCGGCGGTCCGGCCGGAGTGGAGGAAGACGACCACGGGTTCATCGATTCTTGTCATCCTTCCCGCCGCCAAGCAAGATTCCGCACGAGCACGGGCATTGCGCGGGTTGGCCGGTCGGACATCGCTGGTAGCAGAGTGTGGCGGCAACCACAGAAAGAGGGGCTGCGGTGGCCGGTGGGTGTGGTGGACGGGAAGGATATTTTGTATAAGATTATTTTCCTATTTCTTTTTAGATATTTTGTTTTCTGTTGGCTGACAAGTGGGGCCTACAGTCCACCTCACCGGCATTTTTTTCTCAGGTTTTTTATGTTTTTGTTAGACTGAAAAGTGGGGCCCAACTGTCAGTTTTTGTGTCAATTTGTCATCAAAGTCAGATTTGGGTTTTTTGATAGAGGCGGGAAAAAAATCTGGTAGATTTTTGCTACAAAAACGTAAAGTGGTACCAAAATAGAACTTTAGCTAGAAAAGTGGTATATTTATGCTAACAACTTGTAATTATATGATAAAATAAACAACCGATTTAACAATCCAATCAGATACGGACATGATAGAACTAAACAGCAGACCATTGTAAGTTCTAGATAAAATATTTGGTATTCTTATTTGTAGCGGAAAAATATTCTGATAACCTCTCATAACACTTGAATAATGCGTACAGAGTTTCTGAATCCATTCAATTTTGTGTTAACGTATCTTAGTTTGTACCGAATGTGAATTTATTTCGTCCTATTTCTTTATGCAAGGGCATTTATTTTCAAAACTGCTAGGCGTCGTCCGACAGATCAGCAGGGGAAGAAATCGCACCCCTCCCCCACCAATAGATCATCATAAAACATGAAACCGTGGTCGTCCGAATATGCCAACAAACCCCCTAGCCGCGCAGCAAACTTTTGTACTATTGCAGCATCTTCGCAATATTTTTTCCAAGGCGAGGAAAATATGTAGTACAGAAATTAGCGCACACAACAACACAACAAAACGATATGAGTATGCAGTAAATCCCACCGGTCGCAGCAAAATTCTCGAGCAGTTTTGGTAAGAAACTGTATGTATATGGAAGATCAATGCTCTGATACCATATAGGAATTATGGAAGCTAACTTCTGCAAGAGGTTGAGTCCTCATGTATTATTAGGGGACCAAAAACATGTAGGTCATCATATGTTATCGGTTGGTAAAAGTGGTGACAAGCATGGAAGGAAACATCTAATAGACAATTATTCTCTTTAGGGAAACCTTAACAACCTCCTATTCTAGATTACAATGACGCAGATATAAAAAAAATATCCATGGTTACTAACATAAAGCTTGATAGGCTGCGAAGTGGCTAATCGAACTAATTCTCTACCAGAAAATTCAAACGGTACTCAAATACTATCGGGTTATGAACTTCACGCTTGGATATCCAAAACTTAATTATATTTCAAAACTTTGTTTCAGGTATATAAGAGACACATCGATAAGAAGTCATTTAGAAGCACTGAAATTATAACCATCCCATACAAGTTATGGGCTCATATCAAGTTGGATAATTAGTCAAGTTCATAATTAATTTCAGAATATTAAACATGCATGATTAAACTATGATTATGTGAAACTCAAAATATTAGATGCATTACACAACATGATCAACAAAAAATGTACTCGCAAAAAAAGTAACCGTAAAACATGTTTACGCAGTACATAGGAATACAACACACATACTGATCGGTTGTAGACGACATCGAGTTTTGATCGAGTGATGCAGAAGGAAGATGGTGTTTAACTTTTCAAGAATTTTTGTGTGTTATTTATGTTTCTTGTAAGAATGTTTTTGTAAGGGCTGGATTCAAATAAAATATGGCCTTAGGCCTTCTCTGCAAAGAAAAAAACATATACCGAAATAATAGAGAAGCTAGCTAAACAACAGATGAAGGTAAGTTCAAAAAAAAATTGGTATTCTTATTTGTAGTGGAAAAATAATCAGATAACCTCACAACACTTGAAAATAGAGTTTCTGAATCCATTCAATTTTGTGTTAAGGTGTCTTAGTTTATACCGGGAGAGAACTAATTTGGCCCTATTTCTTATGCGAGTGCATTTGTTTTCAAAACTGCTAGGCGTGAACAGGTCAGCTGGAGGACAAATCATTCCCTTCCCCCACCGTTAGATCATCGTAAAACGTGAAATCGTGCCCACCCCCCAAGCCACATAGCAAACGTTTTGTACATTGCAGCATCTTCGGAATATCTTCTCCACAGTGAGGAAAATATGTACAGAAAATGTCGTACACAACATATCCATTCTTGTGCTAGACTATTTTTAATACTTATGAGCTCGTGTATCAAATATCAGATTATACTAATGGGTTCGACCATATCCATTTCTTGATCCAATATATTTTGTTTTGTTAGACCGTATCCATGTGTTAAATCTCTTTTTGGGGCGCATCTGTTAATATTATATGACTGCCTCTGGCCTTTTTTTTTGCTACAAGTACATTCGTTTGCTTAATTATGTTGTACGAAATGATGTGTTGACCGGATGCATGTGTTACCTCTATTTTTTCAATAAGTTTGGCATGTTTTATTATGTGTTGTAGTTTATACATGTTTTCCTATTTAAATCTAACAAACATCTTATACTATGGATCTTATTTAGTGAAACTATACAAGAAGATATGGTTACTATCTTTGATTCATTTTGTTAGCTTTTGCTAATAACACTGAAAAAAGACTTGAAGAAGAGGAAAGGTGTGTAAGGTAGTGCACGACCGAATTGCGATGCCCTCATGCCCCCCCCCCCCCCCCCCCCCCCTCCCCCAGTTGAGGTAGGGAATTTATTTCTTTTTTGGTAAGTCCACTTATTTGACTCTAGCTTTTCTATATTCATGTTCTCACGCTAGAATATCAAACATGAGCTAATTTAGGAATCAAGGAAGGAGTTCATACTGAAACGAGAGTATTACTGTCTCTTTTTTACACGGGCGCTGAGTGGAGAAATGTCATATTGCTACTTCACCTATCCATGAAACTTACCCTCTCACGACAGTCATACTTCTTGCTAAGTGCACTGTTATTTGCACATGCATTTCAGCTTTTATGTGTTTATATTCTCACACTGAAAAATCAACAATGTATGTTATGAGGATGCAACATCTTGCACAGGCTACCATGAACGTGTTCATGTTGAAATCAACACGCGACGTCATGAGATCTTGAGTAGCTCTCTACTTGATATAGCAGGGCATGATCACCGAGGGGTTTAAGTGTCTCTCTTACATGCACGCTTTGTTCATGCTTTTGAAAGAGTAAATACATCTCTACATGCTGATGCCACGTAATCGGTCATTATCGCTTTAAGAATATAACTGATTCACTTCCTTATTTATGTTTAAATAGACGAGACACACAATGACATAGTGCAATCAGACTGCTTTCAAAAAATTGCCTCCAACCCATCATTCTTGTAATATTTTGGTGCAATGCATAAGGCATTTTTTAATTATAAGTGTTTTGTACAGTGTTGCCAAATATATCGCTGGTGACTAAAAGTGCTTAGCTGAATGTTCTGAACATATTAAGGAACCACAAGGGTAACTGTGAGGGTCTTGGCAAAATTATGACATCTAAATCCTTTAAAAGCTATACTGAGACAACGACGTAGCTAAGAACAACTATATTCTGTTCTTTGTGCATCTTTCTCATTTGTGTACCTAGCTAGCAATTGAAATGTACACATCGATAGTGAAATGTTCAATAAATTCTTAGTGAGATGTGCTACTACGTTGGCAGAAATGTTCTAATTACGAGTACCATAGGTGCAGCCCAGTTGCCAGTTCATCGGTGAACGACCACACAGTTAAGTTAGCGTAAACATGTGCGATAATACAACAAACACATGCGATTTAATACATGTAACCATGTGTGATAACACACTAACACACGGCGATGGATAAAAGACTGTATACACACATGATCGAAACTATCAAAATTGTCTGCAATGCTCGAGTTATCACACATGATCGCGATGTCAAAACCGTATGCGAAGTTGTACCCTATCAAACACGATGTATTAATCGTCGCGCCCTATCACATGATTGAAAAACTGTATACACACATGATCGACAATATCAAAATTGTTTGCAATGCTCAAGTTATCACACATGATCGCGATGTCAAAACCGTATGGGAAGTTGTACCCCATCACACACGATTTATTAATCGTCGCACCCCTATCGCCCATCTATGGATAGCGACGGTTTCGATAATCGTGTGCGATGGGCAAAGTGGAGCGTGCAATCACGTGATATGTATTATGTAAACTAGTGAAACTCCAATATATATGATTGTCTCACTCTCACTCAACTAAAACTTGCACCTCCACCTCTTGCCACAAATGGGCCTTTTATGATTTTAGTAAAAAAAACTGAAATCCGTACACGGGCTGGCCCATATATTTCTAACATATCAAACAAGCCATTTGATTTCATTCACAACCATCAGCATAAAGTTCTAAAAAAAAAAACATCAGCATTACAAAACGGAACAAAATCAAAAGGTACTCTCTGATGTTGTTGCCGTTGTCTCCGGTGCCTCCAATTCTTGACCACAGGGATTCACTCCAACTTCTTCCTGTAATGTTGAAGCCGTAGAGGCTGATCCCTACAACATTTGCATAAAAACAGATCAAAATGTTGCAGCTGCGGCGTACATCCTAATCCGCAACGAATCAGAGCTTGAAGATTCACAAGAAAAATTCTTCCAGTGATAAAATAAATTTGTGTAAAAATACAATGGCTCAGCTAAAACAATTCATATGGGGATGAAGAATATTGGAAATGATTTACCTGTGAAGCCGAATATGAAATCCCGTCCTTTCTCTTCCTCTCCTCCTTCGATCTCAGGGACTCCACTGGAGTGTAGACCTGCCGTACAATGTTGCATCCCGTAAATAAAAGATTCAAACACTACTACAGCTACCGGCAATCAAATCGAACCAAACCATACCCGTGCAAGTTCTTGCGAGCTAAGAAAGTACACGAAGAAGGCATCACTGACCTCGGGCATCCCAATCAGCCGCATGAGCTCTTCCACCAGCCGCCTCTGCTCGCCGGCCCTCCGCTCCCACTCCTTCACCTCCCATCGCAGCGCCTCCTCGCGCTCATCCAGGACCCGATCCGTCAGCTGCCTCGCCACCCGCAGCCGTCCGCGGCGCTCCCGCGCCTTCTCCAGCTCCTCCGCGAGCGACACCTCTTTCAGCTCCACCCTGCTCTCAGACTTCACGTACGACCTGACCGACGGCGGCGACGCGGGCGTGGCAGCCGCCAGCCTCGTCCTGGCCTTGTTCTTCGCCTTCCCCGCGAGCGCGGCGGCGGCGGAGGAGGCAACCCCAGGGGAGCCGACGACATTGGAGTCCCGTGGCTGCAGCGGTCGCCGCACGGACCTCGCCTCCGTCGCCATTGGAGAAGTTTTCGCGGCGGGATGGCTTGATTTGGCTACGGAGAGGGGTGGAGGCGCTGATTATGGACAGGGACCGCATTTGAAATCAGCTTGGAGGGGGATAAAGAAGCAGTAACGGCTAGTAATTCAGACTTTCTGACCAGAGCTCGGCGAGTTGACGGTTTTGCCCCTGGAGAATCTGGGGGTGAGGGGAAGATGCCGAGGGGTAGTTTCGGTAACGCGCGGCTTTTGGGTTTGAGTTTGCGCTGCTTTCGGCGCTACAGAGTGCAGCGGAACAGAAATTTCAAAAAAAAAAAAGTGCAGCGGAACAGCGAAATGGATGGATGATGGCTGGAATCTCGGGGACTGCTTCGCCAGCTGACGTTCTGATGGTAGGGGCTGGAGTTAAATACGGTAGAAGTCCTTGTACTTGTCAGGCTGGCTCGATTTAATCCTCTTACTCGGAATTTGAAGAATTTAACCCGTCTACTTGTGAATTGGACTCGATTTAGTCTAGAATCATGTTTGTCGTTGAATTTAAACTGACGTGGATGACACGTGGGTTCTAATCTTGCACGAACATCATGCCTCATCTAGAACGCTTTTCCGCCCCTGTCAAATATTGTTACTGTTGTTGTTGTCTGCTTTCTAATAATTTCCAGTGGATTTCAATGAAGTTCTCCAAAATGTGAAGCTACTTGCCCGTTATTTGACAAAGAGATGAATATTCACACTAAATTTAGATCTGACACGGATGAACTAGGCTTAGGCCTCGCTTGGTTTGTTGTTTATTTCTCCGCCCGGGAAATACGGAGGGTTTGCTTCGTTAATTTACGAAGCATCATAGGTCCGTAAATTATTACCGGCCGATTCCGGGCCGAATACCTGGAATCCAAGCGAGGCCTTAGAGAAGCGAGGAGTTTGAGGATTTTGGAATAGAGTATGAACATGGAGGATGAACTAGGCTAAAATGCAAGTTTGCAGGGTTGTTGCTCTACTTTAAGTGGGATCCGCGTACACGTGTCGTCCACCTTAGCTGAAATTCTATGGCAACCATGCTTTTGGACTAAATCGAGTCCAATTAATGAGTATGCAGGTTAAATTGTTCAAATTCCAAGTACAAGGACCAAATGGATACACTTAGACAAGTATAGGGACTTCTACTGTATTTAACTCTAGGGGCTGACCATGGCGCCATGGCGGGGTTCAGGGGATTTGTCAGGTTTTGAATCGACCGGATCCAAAGCTAACCCAACAACACATGGTATGGTCTCTCGTGATGACTGATGACGAAATTTGACAAGTTTGATCCCAGATTGAAATTCGAACACAAAATGAAACAGATTAGAAAAGAATCAGAGCATATCCACTCGCGGCACCCAAATGGCCCCCCAAATGCCTTCCGGACGAGCCATTTCGGCGTCGTCGCTCCCCCACTCGCGGCGTCCAAATATGATTCAAATTTGAAATTTCGATACAAAAGTGCTTACATTTCATTGAAAATTCGTTGAAAACTAACATAATTCATGCAAAGTAAAATCTAGACCTAAATCTAATTGGTAGGGTGGCACACCGGCTCACCGGCAGCCCGTGCAGGTGCTAGCGAAAGCAAACCTACTCCGCCTCTTGTTAAGGTTGCGACTGAGGAGGCTGCACACGACCTCGTTCTTCTCGTTCGCGACATGCCATCTTGGCCTCTTCGTAGCGAATCCTCTCCCTTTTCATACCAGCCACGAAGTGCTCGTTGGAGGTGTTGAAGACGTCGTCGTCGGAATCGAACCAGCTCGCAGGTGGCTCGGTGGCGAAGAAGGTGTTGAGGCGTGTACTCCAGCTCGATCTACCCGTCCCAGTACGCTGAGTCTGTCGCATACCGAGAGTCGCCGTAGAGCTTAGGGTTTAGGGTTTGATGGTTGTTCTCGATGCAGTCGAGGCGCGCCTGCCCGATTAGTCGAGGGGCAACCGAAACGTGCACTGGGTTCGTCACCCATCACTCGGGGAGGCGGTAGTTCGCTGGCACCAGTGTGTTGGTGAGGATAAGCTCCGGCGCCTCGGTCTCTATGAGAAGGTCCGCAGGTGGACGAGGAGGTGGCGGGGGCGGGGAGGGCGGAAGGGGGAGCCGCCCGCCTCGTGGTCATACGCCAACGGACGGACTGCATGGAGGCGAGTGTCGCGAAGATGGTTTTGCAACTCTTGATCGCGTCGACAGATCCTCCGACGCGCACGCTCTTCCTCCGTCAAGGTAACGCCGGTCTTGAGCCGGGGAGGGGCCATGGATAGTTTGTGGAAAGAAAGAGCCGAGGAGAGGAGATGTGCCAGAGACGACGAGGAACCCGCTCTATAAAAAGATCAGGAAGGCGGACAGATGAGGTCGCCTTACTCCGGCAAGCCAACGACTCGCCTGCCACGCATTTACGGCGACGCTTCAAAAGGCGCACTTGCATGCATTGACGCCGCCGTGGCGCAGACGTTTCCTTGCCACGGAGAGGTGAAGCGACGCGTCGATCGCTCTGCTGGGAAACCAAGACGCCGCCGCCATTAATTCAGCTGACAATGCCGCACTCAACCTCGTATCTCAACGATAGGCGTGGCCCGCGCATCGGAGGGTACGTGGGATCGTCCGAGGTGTACACAATATGAGGGCATGGGCTGGGCGTGCCGGACAGAAAACTGGGCCACGCCGGACCCAATTCGTCGTTTGGGCGTCGCGAGGAGGGCAAAAGTCTTTCTGGCACGCCCCAAAATTCTTTGGGCGGCCACGGCCGCCCTGAATGGAGATGCTCTCGTAACATGACCGTTTTCTATGTCAAAAAAATGCATGCCCCTTTTTTATGCGCCCGCAACTAGGGCCATGAGAGGGACGTGGGTGGGGAAGATCACCAACCACGAAACCCATCAAAATATTTGGATAGGATCCCAACACTCAGGGGCGCGGGTTGCGTGGGCATATAATCTCGAGTCGGTGCACCTCCACGGTGCGAATAATTTCCCAAATGGTTGCCCCGGCCGACCAGATTTGGGCCGGTCCCCGAGGGTTCCATACGCGAGCTGTCGGAGAACCAGTAGGCTCGAGAGCGCCTCAAGACAACGCGCGCCGATGACGAGCACATGGAGGAGTTCTGATGCTAGTACCTGAAACTGTCGAGAGGAGCTACGGCAGTACAAGGTCTATAAACACAGGGGAAAAGACCGACGGAGCCGGCAATCCGGTGCTTCGGTCACCCACCTTGTTTCTGGTAGCGAGAAACACTTGGAAAAGAATTAGTTGAGCTCAATGATAAGACTAGTCTAGTTTTATGTAGTTGTACTTTATATTTCGTTTTAACTTACGTAAATTTGCATTAATTTGTGTTTAGTCTTTAAGGAATTAAGTTCAAACATCGGCTAGAAACCGGTAACTATTATAGTAACAATTTTGAGAAGTTAAACGAGTCAAATTATATTAGATCAACCAAAGTACTCGCACATCACTGTCAATTAGTTTAGGGAATCGCCCGGTTGCCTTGCCTAGTAGGAGCTAGTAAGCATAGAGAGAATTTCGTGCACATGGGCACTTGTGATCCCGGTTTTCAAAAATAATATTTAAAAATGGTATTTTTGAGTTTCAAACAAAAAAGTAATTTTTTCAAAGTGAAAACGTAAATATGGTTTATATATTTGTGCAAAGTTTCGGTTATAAAGACTTTTTTTATTTTAAGCTACGGAAAAATATAAATTTGTGGATCTATAAATTAGTAAGAAAAGGCCCTGCTCCGTCTTGAATCTGTCTTTTTTGTGTAGCACATATTTCGAAACGAAGTTTTGTGCGTACATATACCTACGCCTATATTTGTTTTTCATATTTTCTGAAACACAAATATACGAATTTTGATTTTCTTTAGACAACGGGATTACTTGTGCCAATGTGCCAAAAACAACTTTCCGCTAGGAAGCATCACTAGACGGGAACTTGTCTGCAATTTGCAATTGAACCACAGCGCTTGTGCCCGTGTGGCGTCACTAGACGGGAACTCGTCTGCAATTTGCAATTGAACCACTTGTGCCCGTGTGGTAATCCTGAACTTGTTGACTAACATCACCATAGTCGTCATCGACCTAGTTATTCCGCTTGGTACCACAAAACGATGTGCTTATATATGGTGCCGGTCGCTTTCTCTTGACTGACCGGCTGCTAGGTCAATGATTATTCCACTTGTATGGCCACCTAGCAGAAACAACCCTATGCTTTGGTGATTGTGACTGGAAGTAGACTACTGTGTGCACACTAAAAATCAATCTGCACCGTACGTGCTAGTATGATACAGTATCTCTCAAACTAACTAGTTAAACCGTCTTTTTCATGTCCAAATGTATTGCGAATTTCTAGCCATGCCTCTTTTAGGAGTGGTGGGCTCAGTTTGTACGATCTAGTAGCTTAGACCATCCACTATGTAGTAAAAAAGCCCTTTGATTCGGTTCCAAACATTGTTGAGCATCGCACCATCGCTTCTGACAACAAAAGCGCATCGTAAATTTGGTTCGGTTCAAAGCTTGCTTCATCGAGTTAAATAACATTTTCTTCCCATGCATGCACTTGCAAAGGTGTAGAGTAGTACAACCAGCATGCATTCAGTGGGCCCATCCCTTTGATGAAAGCGAACCAACACATAGCAATAAAACAAGGTCGACTCAAAGCCTGACACATTTTTCCCTTTTAACCGAATCCACATAGTACATGGTCTTATATGCATAGAATAAGTATATTTAGCGACTAAAAATGTCGTCTACATCCATTGCATTTATCTTATAACACAAATAAATGTGTGCATGTGCCTAATTAAATTGGTTTGCTGACACTTATTAATTTGGTGGAACCTTTGTAATATCATATTTTAAATATTCGTTGAGACATATTAATTTAGTGGAACCTTTGTAATATCATATTTTAAATATTCGTTGAGACATATTAATTTAGTGGAACCTTTGTAATATCATATTGTAAATGAACTCTTACGACTTGAGTTTCAAATATTCGAATTGATATGGTGTATCATGTAGAACCAATACGTCCGTCGAGATTCTACCTATAGCAATCAGAATCTTACTTCAAAAAATCGATCTAATTTTGTGAAGTGACAAGACTGAAATCCAATCTGACATTCTACGCATTTGCTGATCTCAACATACAAAAAACGTATCGGGCTTTGAATTGTTAATTTTTTTAGATAACACAATTAAATATATTATATGTACATGATTAACAATGGATACCTCATACCCGTCTAGTTTTGTTGGATAAAAAATTCAGTAACACGCACAAGACATGCGTGTGTCAGTTATGTTGAATAATCGATAGTTTGAGAAGCTACATAGGAGTTAGGAGAGCAGAGGTGAGCGTCGAAAACTTTTTCTTTGTTTTCAGGGGTTAAAGGCGGGAAATTGCTATCATTTGCAAAATAAAATACTGGATGGAACTTTTTAGAGTGGAGTAGGCGACTCGGCATCATCGAGGAAGGAACGCGGTATGAAGGAACGAAGTTGATCCCGCGTTCCGAAATAATCGAGTTAGAAAATACTTGATGGAATTTAAAAGGAATGCAGGTACTTTTATGTAAGACTCCACTACCATTTTAGAAGTGCCACCGTACCTGAATATCTCGTCCAGTCCCTACGCAGCCAAACACGACCATTCAGCGAGCGCAGGCTCAACTTCCCTTCACTTTTTGCCCACCAAACGCGCCGCAACTGCCGCCGCTGCGGCCTTCACCTCTACCCGGCTTCGACTTCAATCTCTCTTCTCAAACGAGCTCGGCCGCCCTGCTCAGTTCAGGTAACCATGCCCCCCTCCTCCTCCTCCTTTTTTTCGAGCTCCTTTTATCCTACTCGATTCGATTGGATGTGTTCTGCGGCTCCAGTATTGGGCTTCAAGGTTTCGATAGTTATTGTTTTCGCGCCAAATTTGGCCTTAAGTGTACTTCTTTAGTCAAAGATCCGCCGTGTGATTTGGAGTGTGCCAGTCATTTGGGTTATTTCCTGTTTAGATGGTTTGGTTCTTAATTTCCTCAGAAAATGGTTTCTTTTTACATTTTTGTTCGTATGATCTCCGACCTAGCAAGATGAATAGACCGTCCTTTTTAGGGGAAGCAGCAAAATAGAATTATTTTTTTAAGATCCAGAATTATTATTCAGGACTGTTGGTCCATTTATGTTTTTCCTCTTCTTAATGTCATATTTTTCCTTCACGAAGTTTGTAATGCTTACCTGATGTTTTGTTTCTTGAACTCCTGAAAAATATTGCTAATTTTTATTTTGCTCAATTCTCGCATAGCTACTCTATTCTTTCCACTTGTTTTGAAAAGAAACTAAGAATACAGGAGGGCTGCACTAGTGAGCAGTATTTACCTATTACTACTCTTTTGGTACAGTTTCCATCTTTTGGTGGTGGCAGAAATATTAGTGGAATAAAACTTTTCCTATTTAAGATTCTTGCAATGATTAGTACTCATACTCCCTTGGATGTTTCTGCCTTGCATCGATTAACTATACTTCATCTTGCCATGATTCAGCTTACTGAATTTTCTGCTTGTGATGCTGTAATTGCAGGTTCAGTTGCTCTGTGGTTGTCCCTAAACAATAGTACTGCCCCAACTCTCAAGACCCTCTAATTGTTTATGATCATTTCCCAATCCCTCCGAGAAACTCTCCAATGTCCTGGTATTATGCAACTGTTCATCAAGCTATCTTGTAGCATATAGATGTAAGGGAGTCCTCAGTTTGTTGATCCTGGTGCACCAACAGCTGCAATGGCATTCTCGACTCTACTAGTTACCCTCACACTGTTGGCTCTCATCTCACTCGCCATGGCGGCTGGCAACAACTCTACTGCCTCTGGACAGATACTCCTAAATTGCGGAGCATCAAACCAAAACGATGATGATAGTGGCCGTACTTGGGATGGGGACACCGTCTCCAAGTTTGCGCCATCAGTGAAAGGAGTCTCAGACACTGCTTCGTACCAAGACCCTTCACTCCCCTCCAAGGTCCCTTATTGGACTGCCCGCATCTTCACTTCAAATTACACATATTCCTTCCCTGTCAGCTCAGGCCGCATGTTCTTGCGCCTCTACTTCTATCCAGTTGCTTATGGAAACTATGCTGTATCCGATGCCTACTTCAGTGTTACTACAAAAAATCTGGTGCTCTTAAATGAGTTCAACGCTTCGCAAACAGCTCAGGCCATCAGTTCTGCGTACCTTGTCCGTGAATTCTCGGTGAATGTTTCTACAGGCAGCCTAGATCTCACCTTTTCCCCATCAGCACATCAGAATGGTTCTTATGCATTCGTGAATGGCATTGAGATTGTGCCCACGCCCGACATCTTCACATCAGCTGACACAAGATTTGTCGACGGTGATACCCCAACTCCATTTTCATTCAGCCCTGACACAGGCTTCCAGACTATGTACAGGCTCAATGTCGGGGGCCAAGCCATTTCCCGGAAAGATGATTCGGGTTTCTACCGCTCATGGGACAATGATTCCCCATACATATTTGGTGGCTCTGGGGTGACCTTCTCCAAAGATAGTAATGTGACTATTCAGTATACAAGCCAAGATCCAAATTACACCGCGCCAGTTGGTGTCTATGATACAGCTCGGTCGATGGGACCAAATGCACAGATCAACCTGAACTACAACCTTACATGGATCTTACCAGTTGATGCAGGGTTCTCATACCTCCTCAGGTTCCACTTCTGTGAAATCCAGTATCCTATTACCAAGGTGAATCAGAGGCAATTTTTCATCTACATCAACAACCAGACAGCACAACAGCAAATGGATGTCATCATCTGGAGTGGAGGAATCGGCAAAACAGCATACACAGACTATGTTATCCTTGCTGTTGGTTCTGGTCAGGTGGACATGTGGGTTGCACTTCACCCTGATCTTTCAACTAAACCTGAGTACTTTGATGCAATACTGAATGGTCTTGAGGTCTTCAAACTACAGGCCATACAGGGTAACGGACCGAACAATCTTGCTGGGCTCAATCCTCCACTTCCACTGAAGCCTGATGTCAATCCTAACGGGGCGTCTGATTCAAGGAAATCAAAGGGTCTTGCCGGGGCTGCTATTGGTGGAATTGTTGCTGGCTTCGCAGTGCTGTTGATCGCAGGTTTCGGCATTTGTGTCATTTGCAGACGAAAGAAGAAGATATCAAAAGATCCTGGTAAATCTGAAGATGGTCACTGGACTCCTCTCGCTGATTACAGCAGATCAACCACAACAGGAAATACTGCCACCACTGGGAGCCAGACGTCCATACTGCCTTCCAATCTTTGTCGACACTTCTCATTTGCTGAAGTTCAGGCTGCCAGCAACAATTTTGATCAAGCCTTCCTACTTGGCAAAGGTGGGTTTGGCAACGTGTATCTCGGAGAGATAGATAGTGGCAGCAAAGTGGCAATCAAGCGTTGCAACCCAATGTCTGAGCAGGGTGTACATGAGTTCCAGACAGAGATCGAGATGCTGTCCAAGCTCCGCCACCGCCACCTTGTGTCCCTGATTGGCTACTGCGAGGATAGGAGTGAGATGATTTTGGTGTATGACTACATGGCCCATGGAACTCTGCGGGAGCACCTGTACAACACCAAGAACCCACCACTCTCATGGAAGCAGCGCCTTGATATCTGCATCGGTGCTGCCCGCGGGCTGTACTACCTGCACACGGGCGTAAAGGAAACCATCATCCACCGCGACGTCAAGACAACCAACATTTTGTTGGATGATAAGTGGGTTGCTAAGGTTTCTGACTTTGGGCTGTCCAAGACAGGTCCAAATGTGGATAACACCCATGTGAGCACGGTTGTGAAGGGCAGCTTCGGGTACCTTGACCCCGAGTACTTCCGTCGGCAGCAGCTGTCCGAGAAATCCGATGTCTATTCCTTCGGAGTTGTGCTGTTTGAGGTCCTGTGTGCGCGCCCTGCCCTGAGCCCTTCGCTTCCAAAAGAGCAAGTGAGCCTTGCCGATTGGGCATCACGCTGCCAAAAGCAAGGCACACTCGGTCAGATCATTGACCCATGCCTCCAAGGGAAAATTGCTCCCCAGTGCTTCATAAAATTTGCAGAGACTGCAGAGAAATGTGTGGCTGATCAAAGCATCAACAGGCCGTCTATGGGTGACGTCCTATGGAACCTTGAGTTTGCACTCCAGTTGCAGGAAAGTGATGAAGACAACAGCAGTCTCATAGAGGGAACATCATCGTCAGGTGCATCACCTCTTGTCATGACCAGACTGCAGTCAGACGAACCGTCAACAGGCTCAACTAGTACCACAACGACGACCATGAGCATCACAGGACGGAGCATTACTAGTGTGGAGTCAGATGGGCTGACGCCTAGCACCATTTTCTCACAACTCATGCATCCAGATGGCAGGTGAAATTGCAAGGAATTCCTCCTGCAGATTCATGGTGTATCCCGATGCGTATTCATTGTATAATGACTAGTTAAAGTGCATATAGTACTATTTGAGCCATATGATACACCTATAATACCAGCAGTATAGATACGTTATGTGAATCTTGTTACTTGAGCCATATACTCCACACTTTGTACATCTTCCTCAACAGACATAAATTCGCTGTAACTGTATAGATGTCGCTGGAGGTACTGGAGTTTACGGCTCTTACTTCCTGGTCCTGGTCAATCTGAATTTTATGTGAATGCAAGCAAGGTTTCACCCTTTCATCTTGTTCTGTGACCGGGTCCGGGGGACCCCCCTTCTCGAAAAAGGAATTGTCGTTCTGTGTTCTGCCTATAACTACATGTTGTAAAAAATACTAGAAGTTCACTTGCCAAGGGTCTTTGTCAAGAACTCAAGATCACGGAAGGTCGAAAGTCTAAGCGGTCGCAACACTGAGTTACTTGTCGAGGAGGGCAGCTCTGGTGGTGTTGTTCGCAAGTCATCAGGCTCTTATGGTGAATTGGTGATGCGGCTTGGCTGCTAGCTTACTCACTAGAATTTGTCAGGTCTGCTGCTGTTGTTCCTTTCGAAACTCCAAAGCACATGAAATTGTGTGGTGCTCTGTTCAGTAACCGCCGCGTCCCGGAAACCCCGCAGGCCGTTCTTGCATCCGGGACAGGAGGTCCCATGAGTTGTGGAGTTTGACAGAGCGAGAACTATCATCGAGACAGACAGTTACCAATACTGGTGAACTGGTGGCTGTGTGCATCTCAGTTATGCAGAGGCTGGGTGTAATACTTAAACTTCTTGAGTAATAAAAGCCCTTTATCTATAAAAAAAATTACCAATACTGGTTTGCAAGTATCACATCTAGCTCCCTTCCGTATGATATTTCTCGACTTGGAAGACAACAATTTCTACCGGATTACTATACTGAGAGTAGCAGGCAACCACTATATTTCATTAATATTTGAGTTTAAGTAACAGATTCGCACCAAGAGTTCCTTATCTAGGACTCGAGATTACAAACAAATTTGTCCAACTATTATGGCCTTTTGAGTTCAGACTACCACATCGCCAGACCAAAACATTTAGGACCCGTTAGGCATCAAAATATTATTGAAGTATAAATAATATACTTTGGTTTATGAAAATACTGAAGTATTGAATACTTAAGGTGTTTGGATCTCATAAATAATGTGTTTTTTGAAACTGAATTGTCCTCTAAAACTGTAGTTTTTTGAAGTATTGAAGAAAGAGGTCTGACCCTCTTTTTTCGAAACTGAGAAAGGAGAGAAAACTGTAGTATTGCTTTGACAGGCGTTCGAATACTTTGATTTGAACTACTTCAGTTTAGAAAATGAGTTCGAGTCAGACCTGTGTAGAATGCTGTGCTATCTTCGGAGGCATACATATAGCTTTGTGGATTTGATTATGTCACTAAACATGCTGAATTGCACCGCATGCAGGAACACATCATGAAATGCACTGCACAGTATAATACTATTTACTACAGTTGCAGATTTGATTATGTCAGCCTAGCCAATTGCAGGTTAGGTGAAACGAAATCTCAGGATTAGGACAGTTTTATTGCTTTGTTTCGCTTTCCATCAGGCCCTGTAGTGCAAGACTTTGCCGAAAGTTAACTCGGTAAACTATTCTCAGATAAGATTACCGGGAGAAAGGTCGAGTTGGGTCTAGGTTTATTGGTTTACTAACAATATTTTCAGCTTCTTGTTTCCATATGCGCGTGAACGCATTCTTGTGTGTTCTGCGTGGAAATGAATATGATATAGCCAGGTAGCAATTGGGGTTCTCTTTTGGGGAAAGAAGATGCTAAGAATGCACTATTAAAGAACTTGTGCTCCTATTCTCTGTCCTATATGGCTCTCATCTTAAAATCTCGTTATTCAACAAATATATTTCACGGATTGTTGATGTGTGTCCAGAAGCCATGATGAGACCGATAATTGTGCGTCAGTTATCCGTTTTGGCTCAATTTCAATAGTTTTGCTCAGGTGGAGGTGCATGAAGAGGCCTTCTCGTCAAGAGGGGAACTTGAGGACACCATGTGGACGCCTAGTTTCAACTCCCAAGTAACCAAGAAAAAGACTGTTGTCAATTCCAAACATTAAACTAAATCTGTGAAGGAACAGAAGTTGTTTTGTTCTCAAGGTTAATGTTTTCCTCCTCTCTCTCAAGGTGAAAACAACTCCTTTTTGCATATGCTGTTGAAACAAATGATTAATGTTTTTGTTTCCTCACACAGGGCATCACAAATATCATCTTGACACAAAACTTTGCACATATGTGGAACACTAGCATATATTTATTGTCCATTTTTCCAGAACTTTTTTGAAGCGTTTTCTATTTTTTCTGAATTTCAAAACCGGCCCAGAGCATGTGAGCTCGGGAATTAAACGGTGCTCTCGCATTTTGTAAGTGATGTTCTGTCCTGTACGGCTCTGCATCCGAAAATCTGTTTATTCAACAAATATAGCTCACGGATTGGGAGAACATAAAATGAGAAAATAATTTGAACTAAAACCACAACAGGAATTATGAAACGAAATGAGTAGTTTACTATGAAATAAATAAATACGAGAGAATCCAGTTCTTTGTATCCATTAGTTCATTGATCAATTTGATCAGTTTGGAGTATTTCAAAGACAAATATGAACCGCGAAAGACAAAATTCCTAGCGACAGGGCAATAACCATGTTTGAGTATTGCCATAAAAAACTATCGAGTAGCTTGGTATAGGTGTCCCTTGCTGCATATTATGGTAAATCGGCAGTCTACAGTCTGCCCCAAAGCTGTATCCGTAAATCGACCGTTTACATTATGGTGTATTTTAAACTCTTTCACGCTATCGAGCACATAACACTCTTTGGCTGCCACGTATTATTCCTCGACTTATCTCGGCGTATTTCTTGCCCCGTTTTTGCTTTGTTCCTAAGTCAAGGAAGAAAAAAAATACACCCATCCCACTGGAAAGTAGCACTTCAACATGGGGGCATATGCTCCTAGTTTAGAAAAACAATTTCTAAATGTTCAATATTTCCAAAAAAAAATGCACGTATATCTGCATGTTCCATATGTGCGTATAAAGTTTCGGGGGAAACTACTTTTTAGTTGGCCTATATGAAAAGACAAAAATATGTCACATGATTACTTCTATATATAGCACCGAAACTTTCTCTTTCTTTTACGGAGGTGGAGTAACAGTAATTTTGTCACAAAACTCATGTGCAGGGCACATGTTTTGTGAGACCTATGCATGAAATTTTGTTTCAGAGTTTTTGGACATGTCTTTGATACGTTTTTAACATTTCAAATATGAGGGAGCATATACCCATGTTCACTATATTCGCTCTCCATCCCACTGTCGCTACTACATCTAGCTTTTGAAAAGGGGCTATTGATCGTGGGGCATTTTGCCGCCTTTGGAAAGGAACAAATAGGGACGTCTGTACTTTTGCCTTGGTTCTATCCCACGTAGAGATCGACCTAGTTCGGGTTAATCAGGCCCGTCTGGGACGTCTGAAGATAGTGGTTCGGGTAAATCAGGCCCGTCAGTGCCACGGTGTCCTGTGTCTCCTGTGTACCCAACCCAGGAGGTTACGCCTACTGAAATTATCTTCAGTCACTGGAAATGATAGAACTATTTAAGAAATGGGATGACCTGTAACATAAACGACAATATTTTCGAGCTAAGTTCATTCATCAGCCAAGCTTGTTGGCTTGAGATAGGAGTCACATCATCTCCACTCGCGGCGCCTAAGAGCATCTCCACCGGGGGCCTCTAAATCGGTGTCCGGCACCCCCAATTGGGCCTCCTTTGGGGGTGCCGGACATGTGTCCGGTCAACATTTGGAGGCCCTCCACAGCGGCACCCCCAAAGGCCCACCCCTCAAACGGCCCAAAATTTGAGCGAACTGCCGAATACCTTGCGGGCGCACGAACCGCCGCCGGTTCGCCGCCGCGTCGCTCCGCATTACGGACAACTCCGGCGTTGGCTCTCGTCGACCGCTACGACGCGCCTCGTACTCCTTGTCCACCACGACGGCCAGTAGGGCGCCGAGATGGAATACTTGGGGTCGAGCTTTTGCTCGTACGGCATCTCCGTCCACTTGCGCTTGAGGAACTCGACGCGCTCCTGCCCGCTGAGCCGCGGCGCCACTGGAATGTTTGCGGGACTCCTCACCCACCCGTCCGGAAGGGTGGCGACGTCATCCACTGGCAGCTGGTGGCGGCTGCTCAGCCGCGCGGTCTCCAGCGAGAGCACGTAGGGAGGCGCGTTGTCGGCCTGCTCGCGCCACATGCCTCGCTGGAACGCCTTGGCCATCTCCGCCTCCTAGTTGCGACGTCGGAGTTCCTCCAGCTGCTCGTGGCGTTGCTCACCGCAACGCCCGTCGGGGCTGCCCGCCATGGCGGCCAATGTTCTTGAGGGAGAGGGAGAGAGAGGGAGAAGTGATGGTGTGAGGAGAGGAGGGCTGCGTTGCGTCGGCTTTTAAAAGCGGCCGGAGGAGCGGGGTTGGGTGGCCTGCATTAACGCGGCCACCGCTTCGCCTGGACGCGCATTGACGCCGACGAAGCGTCTGCAGGGCGCGCGCGGCCAGCCGCTGCGACTCCAGCACGCGTCGCTTCCGTCTGCGCCATGGGAAGCGGCGCGGCGCTATTGCGACGTGTCGCTTCGGTCTGCGCCCGCTAGGGGAACGGGCGCGGCGTTATTGCGACGCGTGTTGACAGGCGTGGCGCCGTCTCGTCGCCACGACATTAAACGCGGCGGAACGGCCTCCTGCACAGCCAATTTAACACGGGCGCGGCGCGTTGTGTGTATGACGGGCAGGCCAGCGCTGTCAGGGCCATGCCCGAGGCGATGTCCGGCACCAACAGGAGGGCTTCCAAACTTGGAGGCCCGATTGGGGGTGCCGGACACAAAATCGCTCGGGGCGAGGCTTTGGGGGTGCCGCTGGTGGCGGTTTTCGGTGTCCGGCCCCCCAAAGGGCCTTTGGGGGGTCGTTTGGAGGCCCCCGGTGGAGATGCTCTAAATGACTGTCCAAAGTCCTTCCGGACAGGTCCATTGGTCGCCGTCTGGACTGTCTTTCGCCTTTGGGCACCCTCGCTTCCCACTCACGGCGTCAAATATTATTCAAATACGAAGTTTTGATACGAAAGTGCATACATTTAATCAAAATTTTGTTAAAAAACAAACATAATTCATTAACTTAAAACCTAGATCTACTCCGTCGTCGGATGGCACGCCGGGCACCGACAGTTGGGGTAGGAGCCAGCCCTTGCGGCAGCGAGCACAGGACCCGGCGGCAGCCGGAGCAGAGGCAGTAGAGGTAGGCGGTGGTCCGCGCAGGAGGCTGGGCGGTGGTCGGCGCAGGGGCGCTGGCGGTGGAGGCTATGTCCGCCTCAATGGCAAGCTACATGTGGCTGGGATCCCACTCCGGCGTCGGAGTCCAGTCCCCCAAGCTGTCATCATCACCATCCACCTCCTCCGCCTCTTCTTGAGGTTGCGGCGGAGGAGGTTGCACGCGGCCTTGTTCTGATCTTGCGCGACGGGCCTGCTCCACCGCATCGTAGCGAACCCTCTCCCTTTCCATGCCCGCCGCGAAGTCCTCGTCGGAGGTGTTGGTGAGGACGTCGTAGTCGGATTCGAACCAGTCCGCAGGCGGCTCAAGGGCGTAGGAGTGTCAGCGGTAGGCGTGCTCTAGCTCGATCTGGTTGTCCCAGTACGCCGAGTTCGGCTCGAACCTAGCGTCGTCGTACAGCTCTGGCGTCGTGCGTTGCGTGCACAAGGCGATGTAGTTGAGTCGTGCCTGGCCAGGCAGCATTGGTGCAACCGGGACGTGCAGTGGGTTCGTCTCCCATTCCTCGAGGAGTCGGCTTATCGCCGGCATCGGCGTGTTGGTGCGGATGAGCTCGCGCGCCTCGGCTTCCGTGAGTAGGTTCGCCAGCGGCTGAGGAGGCGGCAGAGCAGACGAGCCCGCCTTGTGGTCGTTCCACGCCGCGCGTGCACCTTCAAGGCGGCGCCGGCGTGCCGCCGTCTCTTCCTCCGTGGAGCGTCGGGCAAGGGCCATGGCTAGGTGGTGGTGGAGTAGAGATGTTTTAGAGACGGCGAGGAACCCTCTCTATATAGCGGCCGGGGAGACGAACGGATGAAATCGCCTTAACTCCTACCGGTCAACAGCTTGCATGTCACACCATTAACGCGGACGCTTCAAAAGTACAAAAGCACTGACGCCGTTGTGGCGAGACGCTTCCTTGCCGCAGAGACGCGCAGGTGAAGCGACGCGTCGCTGCATGCGCCCAACTAGGAAATCGAGACGCCGCCATTAATTTAGCTAACCAGGACGACGACCACCGCCTTTTGGCTCACTGCCAGGCGTGGCCCGCGCGTCGGAGGCAGACGTGGCGTCGCGTTTCGTTCCGTCCGGGGCTGCCCCAAGCCGTCCCAAGTTGAGGGCATGTGCTGGGCGTGTCGGGCACAAAACTGGGCCGTGCCGGACTCAAAACGAGTTTGGGTGACACGAGTGGGGGCGAAAACACGTCTGACACACCTCAAATGACTTTGGTCGGCCATTTGGACGCCCCGAGTGGAGATGCTCTCGCGGTGAATATTTTGACTTCTAACTGTTTATTTCTCCAAGTTCCTAATTCCCTCATGTTTCCAATTGCTTTTCACAATCTATTTAATGATTTGGATACTTCACTAAATATTTCGTACATTTTATTGGTTAACTCATATTTAATTCATTTTCAGATTTGTTTTTCTAAAACCAGAATGATGTTAACTAGGGTTTGTTTCCATGCATGACAATACGTGAACAATAAAAATATACATATGCGCACAAACGTCCGCATAAGCTACGATGGTTTTATAAAGAGTGAAACGCACCAGAGGTCACCAAGTTGCACCAAAAGTTAGGATTGGTCACCAAGTTGAAAAACCTCAAAACGTGGTTACGAAGTTGTAAATTAGCAAAAGATGGGTCATTCCGGCATGTCTGTGTAATCTCGTCGCTCTTAGTTTTTTGCATGTACCACCTTCACCTTTTAGTTCTTCTAATTGCTACTCCTTTATCCCAATATTTTTTTATAAATCGATCCCTGGTTAGGCGAGATTGTCCCCGTGCTCCAGAGCGAGCGCCTCGACAAGCACGGCGGTCCATAACGACTAGCTGTCACCTGCACCCGGAGGAGACCTTCACCGACATCCCTGTCTTCACAGCGTCGGCTGCCCGCCTAGCTCTACATAGACGCGCGTCGTCCCCACCTCCTGCTCTGTAGGTTCTGCATTGGCCTGAGGTGAAGATGCCAGATCTTCCCTGACATTCCCTCGTCGTGCGCTTCTGGCCGGCCGGAGGTGAAGGTGTCGTGGAT
This sequence comes from Poa pratensis, assembly GCA_947311845.1. Classification (NCBI taxonomy): domain Eukaryota; kingdom Viridiplantae; phylum Streptophyta; class Magnoliopsida; order Poales; family Poaceae; genus Poa; species Poa pratensis. The sequence continues at coordinate 78,747,120 of CAMZMU010000042.1, read as the reverse complement.
GATTTGGTTGATGACGAGGGGATTCCTGCTGGCTGCACGCACGACGGAGCTGGCTGCAAGCCAACGACACGGGATTTCTAGGCGAGGGGATTCCTGCTCGTGCTCGATCTGTACTCTTGGGTTCACGTCGCTTGCTCGCTGCCTCGCCAACTGGATTTATTTCACCCCAACACTAGTCGTCATCGTCGCTGGCTCACTGCCATGCTAGATCCGCCATCATCTCCTCGCACCTCTCCTAGATTAGCACTGCCTCCCAGAGCTTCCCGCCACAGGCTCTTCACCAGCAGCGCCACGGTGGGGGTCCGGGACGACATCGGCGCCGCGCATTTCGTCGGGCAGCTTCAGCGCGAGCGCCGCGCGCTCCTGCTTGCAGTAGGCCCTGACACTAGTGGGAAAAACCTTATAGGTAGATTACATTCTGTGGCGCACCAGGCTTGGTGCGCCACAGAAAGTCATATTTCTGTGGCGCACCTAGCCATATGCGCCACAGAAATGTGACTTTCTGTGGCGCACCAAGCCAGGTGCGCCACAGAAAGTCACATGCGCCACAGAAAGTTATCCGGGGGGCGGGTTAAAATTTGAAAAAAAAAATTCTGTGGCGCACCTGGCATGTGCGCCACAGAAAGTTGGCGTTCTGTGGCGCACCTGGCAGGTGCGCCACGGAAAGGTGACATTCTGTGGCGCACCAAGCTTGGTGCGCCACAGATTTTTTTTTTTTCAAATCCCACCCCCCCGGTGGATCGCTTTTTTTTGTCTTGTAGGAAGTAAAAGAAAATGATAAAAAATTCAATAAATAAAATCCTTTGACAAGTAGTTAGGTATGAGTGTCTAGTAGGTATAGAAATTTTGAAATATGAATTTTGACCTTTTTTGAAACAAATGAAAAAGAAATCTTGTAACGGCCATAACTTTTGCATACGACGTTGAGAAAACGCGTTTAATATGTCAAAAAAAACTAGAGAAAAATCCGAGTTCGAAACCACCGGGTTTACCCGGTCAGCAATTCACAGATTCCTCAAATTCCAAAAGAAAAAAAAAATTATTTCAAACAGACGATTTTTCGCAGCAAAATCAAAAAAAAAAATCAAAAAATTCAAAAAAATCCAAAAATTCCAAAAAAGACACAGAAATGTATAACAAAGAAGATTGTTGACTTTTCTTGACTTTTTTTATTTTTTGGATTTTTTGATTTTTTGATTTTGATTTTTTTTTATTTTTTTGAATTTTTTGGATTTTTTGAATTTTTTGATTTTTTTGGATCTTTTGAAACTTTTGAATCTCCTTTTAAGAGTTTAGAAGTTTTTGAAAAATATGAAATTTAAAAACACACGTTTATAGCATATACATAACATATACACATAGAAGACTTAAGAGGATTCATATGATATATATATCAATAAGAACTTGAATAGTACAAGGGTAGGTGAAGTGGGTGGAACTGAGAAGTTAAGCGTGCTAGGGTTGGAGCAATTTGTGGATGGGTGAACTAGCGGAAGGTATCAGTTCAAAAAATTCAAAAAATCTGAAAATAATTCCAATAATTAGGATTTTTCATATTATTTCGTATTTTGATTTTTCTGATTTTTTTGAAACTTAAAAAAAAATTTTTTTGCAGTTTTTGAATTTTTTGAATTTTTTCAGAATTCTGTGGCGCACCAGCCAGGTGCGCCACATAAATGTGGATTTCTGTGGCGCACCAGGCCAGGTGCGCCACAGAAAGTGCATTTCTGTGGCGCACGCCCATGGTGCGCCACAGAAAAAAAATTAGTGGCGAGGATTCTGTGGCGCACCCCAGCATCGGGGTGCGCCACAGAATCCTAATTTGGTGCGCCACTGATAGCTGTTTTCATACTAGTGTGATCAACACGGCGTAGATGTGCCCGTCGGGCACCAGCTCGCACTGCCGCACCATGCCGAACAGCCTGTGCACGACCTTGACGTCGCCGGCACCCGCCAGGTGCTCCATAAGCCCTGAGAAGGTCTGCAGGTCCGGCAGCACGCCCCGCGTCGACGGCCGCCATCTCGTGGAGCAGCCACCGGAGCTAGTCGTATCCGCCGGCCTCTGCGAACGCCTCTGCAAGCACTTTGTACTGCTGGGTGGTAGTGGTACGCGGCGCGCGCGGCGGCGGCAGGAGTCGTAAGACTTCGCCGCCAGCGAACATGCTCATGGCCTCTGGTGTCGTGGATGTCAGCGTCGCAGAGCACGGCCGTGTCGGCCTTACACGATGACGGTAGCCGGGTTCACGTCACTGAACTCGCACACCCACACGCGCATGTAAACTGTCAGATGAAATGCTTGGACTAGATTTTATCCATGAGGATGAACAGATGTGAAGAAAACAAAATAGGGTGCAATTTGCAAAAAAACAAACTGCCACATCATCAACTTAACGCCTGTCATGACGGAATGACCAATCTTTCGCTAATATACAACTCCGTGACCACGTTTTGTGATTTTCCAACTTGGTGACCAATATTGACTTTTCATGCAACTTGGTGACCTCCGGTGCATTTCACTCTTTTATAAACAAAGGCAAAGCAAATAATGTTGAAAGTCCACAAGTGTGTTCTATACTGTTTTGGAGTTCATGTTACGAACTATATGAGGTCAATAGTTTGATTTCTAGAGTCCACTTTTCTTGAAGAAAAAAAACAGTTTTGTTACCTAGCTTATTTTTTGAGACATGCATAAGGAAATTTTGATCATTGTCGTCCTAAATACAAAGATCATATTATAGCTGTATTAGTTTTGAAGGTATAAATTAAGTAGTTGCTTAGCACGTAAATGTACTCGCCACATAAAGAACTAAATATGTGTCGACCTGATCCAAACAAAATTTGGCTCGTTCATTTAGATTCGATTTTTTTGTTCTAAATGAAATTTAGTTTTATTATAGAATCTGTATTTTTCTATATTTTTTGTATGTGTGTCACACTGAACAAGTTATCCAATTTGTATAGTTTGTTGCACTACGAATTTAGATCTTGCGCTCACACTCTAAGTCTACTCAAAGTAAATTAAAATTTATGGGTAATGTTTGTGTGCAAAGGACCTGATCGTGCGTAATGAATGCAGTGAAGCGTGCAAATGGATCCAATCCTATTCTACTATATACAATGGACAGAGGAATCCCGGCCTATTCAGCGTGTCCACGTCGCCGCGAATCCACAGACGTCAGATCGGCGAGACGGACGGCCGTCATCAACCCACGTCGCCCCCAATCCCGCACCGCACTGTTCATCGCCATTTTTGGCCAATCGGGACGCGCCACGTCGCCCGGTCACGCGCCGGTCGCGCCCGTTCCAGCCGGTCGCCGCGCACTTTACAAAAAACCCCCCGCGGAAGGACCTATCTGTGATGGTGGGAGGACTCAAACGCAAATACAAAAAACTTTAGGGATCTTCTTGAAAAAACACCGCCACGGCCCCCCTCCCTCCTCTCTCTCTCCCGCGATGCCGACATCGCCGCCGCCGCCGCCGCGCATCGCGGCCGCTCCACGCCTCCCCGGTCAACTCCACGGCCACTGAGAGCTCCGCCACCTCCGCCTCTCCGTCCTCGCCGGAGATCAGGTGCTGGGACGCCCTAATCTCGCCGGAATGGCGGCCGCCGTGCTCGCTGTCGTCCGCCGCGTCTGCGGCTCTCCGGCGACGTTCCGGCGAACCAGAAGGGGCGGCGCCGCTACCTTCTGGCAGCCCGCATCAAGGCGCGTCGAATGCGTCGACCAGCGCGGCCCAGAACGCACGGCAGCGGCCGCGCCGTCGCCGGCGGATCCGCGGCCAGATTCGTCCACGCCATTGCTGACGTAAGCACGACGTCAGCGTGGGTCCCACCTGTAAGCGACTGTGAATTTTCGAAAATGGTTAAAAATAGAAAAACCCTGACAGGTGGGCCCGGTTTAGTATATAAAATCCAGAAAAACATTAAACTTCCAAAAAACAATATATTTTCACTGGTTTATCAGAAAAATATGAATTATATATCAAAATGTTCAGAAAAATAAATCTAATTTGTTTGTGTTAAAATCCATACATTTTAAAACATTCCAATTTGAAAAATATTTGGAAACAAACTAAAGCCATTATATATTTATAGATTTTAATTAATCAACTTTTTTTCACTGTTTCATCAGGAAAATATGAAAAAAATATACAAACACGAAAAAAAATATTAATGCGAAAATGTTTTGTAAATATTTGAACAATAACTACAACAGCATTTCGAACCTACAGATATGGAAAAACAATAATTCAAAATACGATCAAATTTCAAATTTGCATATACTAAAATCGTTTATTCCTGCAAAGTTCAAATATTTAACAAACTAAAAAAACAAATTTACATACAAATAAATTACCAATTTTAACAAATTCTAAAAACTAAACAATTTACACATGTATTTTTTAAAAAAAATTCAATGGTTCCAGATCTGAATAACTTTTTAATATGAACATTTCAAAAATTTGAACAACTTCACAACCTAGAGAATTTTTGAATTTCAACAATTTTTCGATCGAACAATTCAAAAATTTAGCCCACGGGTGCAGCAAAGCCGCGAAAACTAAAAAAATAGCAAAAAAATGTTTACATTTTTTAGGAAATAATTGCCAACAATTCTAAATATAAATTTGCAATGATTCTAAATAATGCAAACTAACAATTCGAAAATGCCCCATTTTTTTTTTAGAAAATAGTCCAAAAAAACCCAAAGTTTAAAAATAAAAAACAATTCAACAAAAATATGGATATTTCTTTCTGAATAATTATAAGTAGTTCTAAATATGATTTTTGTAATAATTCAAAATAATGCAAACTAATAATTTCAAAAATGCCCCAATTTTTTTTAAAACAAATAATCCAACCTATCCATATGATTTTGAAGTAATTCTAAATAATAAAAACCATCAATTTTAAACATGTTCATACAAAAAAATTACAAATATATCAACGGTATCACATCAAAATTTGAACAACTTCACAACCTAGACAATTTTTGAATTTCAGCAATTTTACAATCAAACAATTCGAAATTTTACCCCACGGGTGCGGCAAAGCCGCGAAAACTAAAAAAAATAGCAAAAAAATGTTGACATTTTTTCGAAAATAATTGCAAACAATTCTAAATATAATTTTGCAGTGATTCTAAATAATGCAAAGTAACCATTTGAAAATGCCCCATTTTTTTTTTGGAAAATAATCCCAAAAAAAACAAACTAAAAAAAATAGAAAACAGTCCACAATCCAACAAAAATGTGGACATTTCTTTCTGAATAATTGTAAGTAGTTATGAATATGACTTTCGTAATAATTCAAAATAATGCAAACTAATAATTTCAAAAATGCCCCCATTTTTTTTTTTTTGAAAATAATCCAACCTATCCATATGATTTTGAAGTAATTCTAAATAATGCAAACCATCAATTTCAAACATGTTCATACAAAAAAAATACAAATATATCAACAGGATCACATCAAATTACATATGCACGACCAAAATTTAAATTTCAACTTTCCATAACGTTTCTAATATAAACTCCAAATTTCAATATCGTTTCTAAATGAATTTCAACACTTTTACAATTAAAAAAAAAAAAAATTGCCCACGGGTGCGGCGAAGGCCGCGCTTAATCCCCTAGTATATATAAAGGACGGCAGATTCCGCTGCCTGTCCTTCGTCCATGTCGCGCGCGTCCACTGTCCGTCCGATCCGCGCGACGGGCGGCCAGGATCAACCCACGTCGCCCTCAAACGACGTTTACTGTAGCTAGAACAGTATCGGTATTATCTACCAATGGCCGTGCGCCACGTCGCCCGGTAGCCGGACTTTTGCAAAAAAACCGCCCGCAAAGGACCGATTTGCGATTTGTGCAAACTGCAGGGGCTTCGGTGCAAAAAAAAACGGCACAATCCCCCAGCCCTCTCTCCCCCGCGCCCGCCCGCGGCGTCGCCGCCGGCGCCGGCACGCATCGCCGGCGTTCTACCCCGCGCCCGGCCAAATCGGAAGCTACGGCTAGCTCCGCCGCGGCTCTCCGGCGACGTTCCGGCGAACCAGAAGGGGCGGCGCCGCTACCTTCTGGCAGCCCGCATCAAGGCGCGTCGAATGCGTCGACCAGCGTGGCCCAGAACGCACGGCAGCGGCCGCGCCGTCGCCGGCGGATCCGCGGCCAGATTCGTCCACGCCATTGCTGACGTAAGCACGACGTCAGCGTGGGTCCCACCTGTAAGCGACTGTGAATTTTCGAAAATGGTTAAAAATAGAAAAACCCTGACAGGTGGGCCCGGTTTAGTATATAAAATCCAGAAAAACATTGAACTTCCAAAAAACAATATCTTTTCACTGGTTTATCAGAAAAATATGAATTATATATCAAAATGTTCAGAAAAATAAATCTAATTTGTTTGTGTTAAAATCCATACATTTTAAAACATTCCAATTTGAAAAATATTTGGAAACAAACTAAAGCCATTATATATTTATAGATTTTAATTAATCAACTTTTTTTCACTGTTTCATCAGGAAAATATGAAAAAAATATACAAACACGAAAAAAAAATATTAATGCGAAAATGTTTTGTAAATATTTGAACAATAACTACAACAGCATTTCGAACCTACAGATATGGAAAAACAATAATTCAAAATAAGATCAAATTTCAAATTTGCATATACTAAAATCGTTTATTCCTGCAAAGTTCAAATATTTAACAAACTAAAAAAACAAATTTACATACAAATAAACTACCAATTTTAACAAATTCTAAAAACTAAACAATTTACACATGTATTTTTAAAAAAAATTCAATGGTTCCAGATCTGAATAACTTTTTAATATGAACATTTCAAAAATTTGAACAACTTCACAACCTAGACAATTTTTGAATTTCAACAATTTTTGATCGAACAATTCAAAAATTTAGCCCACGGGTGCAGCAAAGCCGCGAAAACTAAAAAAATAGCAAAAAAATGTTTACATTTTTTAGGAAATAATTGCAAACAATTCTAAATATAATTTTGCAATGATTCTAAATAATGCAAACTAACAATTCGAAAATGCCCCATTTTTTTTTTTAGAAAATAGTCCAAAAAAACCCAAAGTTTAAAAATAAAAAACAATTCAACAAAAATATGGATATTTCTTTCTGAATAATTATAAGTAGTTCTAAATATGATTTTTGTAATAATTCAAAATAATGCAAACTAATAATTTCAAAAATGCCCCAATTTTTTTTAAAAAAATAATCCAACCTATCCATATGATTTTGAAGTAATTCTAAATAATGAAAACCATCAATTTTAAACATGTTCATACAAAAAAATTACAAATATATCAACGGTATCACATCAAAATTTGAACAACTTCACAACCTAGACAATTTTTGAATTTCAGCAATTTTACAATCAAACAATTCGAAATTTTACCCCACGGGTGCGGCAAAGCCGCGAAAACTAAAAAAAAATAGCAAAAAAATGTTGACATTTTTTCGAAAATAGTTGCAAACAATTCTAAATATAATTTTGCAGTGATTCTAAATAATGCAAAGTAACCATTTGAAAATGCCCCATTTTTTTTTGGAAAATAATCCCAAAAAAACAAACTAAAAAAAATAGAAAACAGTCCACAATCCAACAAAAATGTGGACATTTCTTTCTGAATAATTGTAAGTAGTTATGAATATGACTTTCGTAATAATTCAAAATAATGCAAACTAATAATTTCAAAAATGCCCCCTTTTTTTTTTTGAAAATAATCCAACCTATCCATATGATTTTGAAGTAATTCTAAATAATGCAAACCATCAATTTCAAACATGTTCATACAAAAAAAAATACAAATATATCAACAGGATCACATCAAATTACATATGCACGACCAAAATTTAAATTTCAACTTTCCATAACGTTTCTAATATAAACTCCAAATTTCAATATCGTTTCTAAATGAATTTAAACACTTTTACAATTAAAACAAAAAAAAAATTGCCCACGGGTGCGGCGAAGGCCGCGCTTAATCCCCTAGTATATATAAAGGACGGCAGATTCCGCTGCCTGTCCTTCGTCCATGTCGCGCGCGTCCACTGTCCGTCCGATCCGCGCGACGGACGGCCAGGATCAACCCACGTCGCCCTCAAACGACGTTTACTGTAGCTAGAACAGTATCGGTATTATCTACTAATGGCCGTGCGCCACGTCGCCCGGTAGCCGGACTTTTGCAAAAAAAACCGCCCGCAAAGGACCGATTTGCGATTTGTGCAAACTGCAGGGGCTTCGGTGCAAAAAAACGGCACAATCCCCCAGCCCTCTCTCCCCGCGCCCGCCCGCGGCGTCGCCGCCGGCGCCGGCACGCATCGCCGGTGTTCTACCCCGCCCCGGCCAAATCGGAAGCTACGGCTAGCTCCGCCGCGGCCGTCTCTCCCTCCTTGACGAGCGCCGCATGACGAGGCGCCGCGAGGCCGGCGCAATCACCGCCGCCGCGTTCGCTCCGACAACCATTTGCGGGCGGCGCCGCCACCTAGGGACAGAGCGCGACGAGGAGCGGCCGATGCGGTAGGTCGCGCGCCCCAGGACGCGGTGGCGCGCCGGCGGCGTCGTCGTCGCCGCTGCGGGTCGTCCCGCCGGTGACGTCACGCCGGCCATCAGCTGGCCCGTGGGCCGCTCTGTGGGCTGGGCCGGCCGCGGTTTTTTCCTTTTTTTCCTTTTTTTTCCTTTCCCTTTTCTTTTTATTCCACATTTCTTTTCCTAATAACTTATATATGTATTTTTTTATTCTACTTTTCTTTACCTAATAAATTTTAAATGTTTCCAAATAGCTCAAATAATTTGTAAACTTGCACAATTTCAAATCTAGACGTTCTCAAATTTTGATTTCACCACCGAAAAACATTATACGAATTTGCATATTTTAAAATTTCAGCTCTCTTTCAAATATCACTATTTCCCAGGCTTTTCGAAATCATATAATTTATAAATGTAGCCCTTTTCCACATTTCCGTACATCCAAATTCGAGCACAATTTAAACATGGATATTTTCAAATTACAATTTTCTGCACCACGATATTTACGAATACAACTCCAAATTAAATTTCCCTCCACCACGATGTCTACAAATGCAAAAAAAATATGAACATGAGCACACCAACAAACGCTATCTATTCACGTCGTACGATCAAAACTCAAATTTGAATGTAATTCAAATTTCAAATTTCCATGTGCCTTCCAAATTTGTGTATTTTTCCGTAGACGTCAAAAGGAATTCAAATGCGTTAAAACTATTCAAAAATGGATGACTTCCGAATTCGAACGATTTCCGAAATGCGGACAATCTTAAAACAGAAGCCTCATTTGCATTTCATTAATTCCCGAGTCTGCGCAATTTTTAAATGCGGACACTTTCACACGATTAAATAATTCAACATTTTAGCCCACGGGCACCAAAACCTTGCTATTTTGTAAATCATATTTAATACAGCTATCCAATTATATCATGAGCTTTCAAAAATCAAAAGAGTCATACTACAAATGAAAATATTGACACATAGATGTTTCAAACTAATTTTTGAACCAAATATAGTTGAATCAATAAAAAATAGCATGCCTTCATAAATTTAAGACACTTTATAAATATTGTTTTACAATATTTAAACAACTTCCAAGAACTACTAAATGCTACAAAATCAGACCATCAAAATATGAAAAATATATCAACCATGACCACAGAAAAATAAATGCTGACTACTTATCGGATACGATCTTTGCACTTCAACACTTTCCAAATCTACACACTTCTAAAACATTGCCATTTTCCAAATTTAAATTTTACAGCCGCAACACGGCAACCAAATTTGAATATTTTAAAACTTCAACTCCCTTCAAGACCTAACCTTTTTACTAACGTGAAAAGAATTAAACTCTAAGTAACTTTCCAACTGGACTAATTTTAGAAATCTAAACAACTTTCAAACATAAGCTCTATTTGCATTCCAATAATTCTCAAATCTACACAATTTTTAAATGTAGACATTTCCAAATTTAAATTTTACCACACGGATGAGTCAATATACGCGAATATTCAGATAATTACATACAAACTACTTATGCTAAAGAAGAAGAAAATGGAATACTCAAATTTTCTCACTATTTAGAGACACTTCAAATGCATTTTTTCTGTTCTCAACTAATTATTGACGCCGAAATACAACCATGCTCAAACATTTCAAACTACCAGATATTTGAATATTGCAAAACATATAAAAAAAGCTCAGAATAAATGGTACTTACTCATAACAAAGTAAAAAAAACATGTTTCCAAATCCCAAATTGATCAACATTTGGACAAATATTCCGATATTCAACAGAATATACCCAAAATGCTAAAACAAAAAAACTACACACTTACGGCAAAATACAAATATTTTTGGACATTACAATGTGCCCAAAATTTTGACATCACACAAACAAACTTTCCCCAAATGTAGAATCAGATACAACAGGATTTTTCTAATTTTAATTAAATAATGATATCGGAATACAAACTATATTCCACAAAATATATCAAAACTGCTCACAAATAAGTGCTAACTATTCGTAACAAAATAAAAACATGTTTGCACATTCCAAATTCGCAAACATTTGGCTGAATTATGAAAAAAAAATCACACAGAATCTCACTAAGGGCGTCGAAATCAAATAATTTATAAATGTAGCCCTTTTCCATATTTCCGTACATCCAAATTCGAGCACAATTTAAACATGGATATTTTCAAATTACAATTTTCTGCACCACGATATTTACGAATACAACTCCAAATTAAATTTTCCTCCACCACGATGTCTACAAATGCAACAAAAATATGAACATGAGCACACCAATAAACGCTGTCTATTCACGTCGTACGATCAAAACTCAAATTTGAATGTAATTCAAATTTCAAATTTCCATGTGCCTTCCAAATTTGTGTATTTTCCGTAGACGTCAAAAGGAGTTCAAATGCGTTAAAACTATTCAAAAATGGATGACTTCCGAATTTGAACGATTTCCGAAATACGGACAATCTTAAAACAGAAGCCTCATTTGCATTTCATTAATTTCCGAGTCTGCGCAATTTTTAAATGCGGACACTTTCACACGATTAAAAATTCAACATTTTAGCCCACGGGCGCGGCGAAGCCCGCGCTTAGTCCCCTAGTATACCTATAGAGGTGGCTTTCGTAAATTCTGGGTATTTGAATATAAACCATACATACACACGATAATTGGTTCTCCAAATAACATGACATTTAACATGTAGTGTCTGCGTGTAAAGAAACCTACGACGTGGCTATTTATGTATGTTATTCCAAACATGGCGGACCCAGTAAAATAGTGGGGGCACAAAGTTTGACTAGAATAACTTAGACTAGTCACAATGGGTAGTAACATAGGAGTAACATCAATGCCACATAGGCAAAAAATCTGATGTGGCGGGTAATTAATGAGGAGAGAGATGGTTGTGGTAACTAGCTATGTTACCATAACATCACACATTTCAAGGCAAGATGAGTGTATAACCTATTAAATATGACACTATACACATGTTACTTCCCACTATGGAGGTAGTAACTTAGAGTAGTAACATATGCATGTTACTACTCTAAGTTACTCCCCATTGTGACTAGTCTTATGGTGCAAGTGCAACCTATGTAAAATAATAGGTCGAGACTTATTCAACATTCCCAAGGGCTCGAGAAAGATATTTTTTTCTAAAAAGGACTCGAGAAAGTTGAGTGGCGGATTGAAGGAGTTTTCAGCGTAGAGTTGTTTTGGCCGATTATTTTCTCAAAGCTAAAAAATAATCAACGCAAAACAGCACACCTCCCCCAGAGTGCCACGGCCGCTGGAGCCTACTTCCGATCTCACAGGAAAACAGGGAGACCCCGGCCAGAGCGCCGCCTCTCACTGTCCATTGGACAGACAGGGACACTACCGTCATTGCGGCAACGTGGGCAAGAAATGGCGCGAAAGGAGTCGCACTCGCCTGAGGCCATGCGGCGAATTCCCGCCAAATCCACCTCCCACGCGGGTCCCCACCGCCTCACGCGAGCCGCACTAAAGAAGGGCAGAGATGCTGCCTCGTGTTCATGGCGCACCGCACCGGAGCAGAGGAAATATCTTGATTTTCTTGAAAAGTCGCCGGAGCAAGACGAAGGCAGGAAAACGTGGCCATGGCAAGGATATGTCTGTTTTTCTATCTTCTTCCGTTTCTTTGGCGAGCGATGGCGACACGGCGGCTTCGTTCATTTCATCTACCCAGCTACTCTACACACTACACAGAACTTTGTGGGGAATGATTCGGGGCCCTACATGCTTGAAAAACGGAATCAGGGATTCTCCTACTTCGGGCTGCACTTGTACCTCTCCACTTTGTCCGTACATAAAAGAACGTCTAAGCCTAACCAAATTTATACTCCCTCCGTTCACAAAAGTATGTCTCAATTTTATCTAAATATAAACCAAAATTGAGACATCCTTTTTCGAACTTAAATTATGTCTAGATATATCTTATATGAAAATTAGTATAGGTTGAGACATCCTTTTGCGCACTGAGTGAGTATTGGTATTGGGTTGGGATCATACATTCGTTTACAGGCTCTCCATCAACGCTTCCAATAGCATTTTTGGACGTGACGCATGAAATAGATTCTACAGGTGACTTGAATACGGGAAAATTGCCGCACAACACTAGGAGCGCGTCCGGCAACCCCATTTCATCCTCGGTCTATAATGGGGAAGTATGAGTGTCGTCAACTGTCTCCACTTTCAATACTGAGAGTCGGGCCTAGCGTGATAGCGACCCAAAAACAGCAAGCAAAACTTATTGCAGGCAAACGATGGAAGTTCTTCCTAACTAAAGACCAGTGTAGTCCATTGGCACGCCGAAAAGCAACACGTTTCGCTTCCTCAAAGCATAGACGCCGAAATAATGGCGCATTGGGAACCGTTGCTAAATTCCCTACGTCCTGCGTTGCGTTCTTGCTCTTTCGCATCGCAAATCCGCGCTTTATGACGAGTAGCGCGCCGCTCCTCGTGTGTTTGCCACATCCACTGTCCCTCTCCACTCATCCATCTTTCTCGCCCTCTCTCACGTGGCAATGGTGAACAACCACGAAGTCGGTGGTAACAATGATGGCGGGGGTTGCCGCAACCCCTACTAGTTCGGCGAGGCTCGCCTCCTCGTGTCGCCCCGGATGCGGGGCTCTCGCATGGTTGGAACGTCGTCTTGGGAGGGCTAACTTTTGCGCCGCTCCACGAGAATGCCAGGGAGTGGCACGACGTCATCCACCAACACTGCGCACCTCACACTAGAGCAACTGGCGGACCTGGAGTATACCAAGGACAATGCTAACTAGGAGGCGATATCCAGGAGGAGCGTCAGGTCGTTCGCGTTGTGGAACCACACCGAGCGCCAACATGTGGGGCGCATGAACTCTACGAGGCCGTCGCGCTCCACGGCTCCACGACAACGAGTTCCAGCCTCCCTCCCTTGTCGCCAAAGTGAAGGAGGAGACACATTCGCTGTCGCGGGCTCGTCTTTACCCTTGGCACAAGAAGAGGAAGAAGGTGGCTACTCTCACTATGTCGTAGCCTCGACCGATTTACCGAGGCGTTGTTTCAACAACATCCCGCCGAAGCCACGCAACAGTCCTTTGAGACTTTCAAGCCTATTGAGGAAGCATGGGCAGAAGAGTTACCTGTGACCAAGCACGACATAGTCACGATCTGTTACGATGAGGAGGATGCCCTAGCCAAAGGTGATGAGCGGGGTGACACCAAGAGGGCGACGTCAAGGTGGAGGAGTTAGACACGATGTAGGCCTCGTACTAGGACAACCACTACCACGCGGTCTAGTTTAGGTTTAAACAAGTTCAAATATTGGTCATTTTTGTAATAAATGAACAAGTTTCAAGAACTTTCACGGTATAGCTTATATATCATCATTTGATATATTTTTTTTTTTTATGTATTGGGAGCACCGATAGAGAAAATCGCTCCCAATAGTCCGGCAACTTATACCGGCACTTCCAAGCACTTATCCGACACACTCGCGAAACGTGGAGATGCTTTGATCTCACTTGAATATCTGGAGCAAGATAATCAATTAACCCCATAAGGTTGACCGCCCCAATGATCGTCAATAAAACAGCAAAGCAAGCGCATCAACCTGACAACAACATCACCACCAAAATAGCTACAGTTACAATTATAATTTCCCCCTCAGAAAACAACATCAGCCACCGTCTGCAAGCACTGCGACGCGACCACACTGCTCCGTTTCCACGCGGGAGAGACGTGCGAGTTAAGGCAGCTCACGAGGAACCAACATTTACCGCCACGTCGATCGCTACTACACTGCTCCACTCTTTGCTACAACTAATTAATAGAATAAAATAATAATAACAGTAATTAATACTGCTGCTGCTGCTCATGCGTCTCCCGCCACTTCCCGCCCCGAGGGCGCGAACCGCCGCGATAGGGCCAGGGGCAGGGCCGTCATATCACGCTCACGGCACTCGCCGTCGTCATCCCCGCCGCCGGCGCCACGAAGTCCTCGTTCTCCCACCACGGCAGCTGCCAGTCGAACTCCGTTGCCTTCAAGGGTGGCGCCGCGGTCAGGTCGCTGAGCTCGCTGAGGCCGCCGTAGAGGAGGTCGAAGGCCGGAGGGAGCACCTCGTCGGCGGCGGCGTGCGGAGGACGGAGGTCGGCGACGCGAACAGGTAGAACGAATCGGCAGCAGCAGCGGCGTCTGGCTGAGGCGGCGGTACTGGTTCCGGCTCTGGTACAGGTACCGGCGCCGAGGGAGATGCTGTCGCAGGGGCTCCGATAGCTTCTTTTTCCACGGGGAGAAACGGCTTCATCTGCTGCCGGGCACGGGGCTTGGCGGGTTCTCCGGAGTCGGAAGAGCTGGACGAGAAGTTGGTGACGGCGTGGGGCCCCTTCAGGCGCACGGCGGCGTCGTCGTAGACGGCCGCAGCCTCCTCGGCGGTGTCGAAGGTGCCCAGCCAGAGCCGCTTCTGCAGGCTCGGGTCGCGGATCTCCGCCGCGTACTTGCCCCACGGCCGCCGCCGCACGCCGCGGAAACGCCGGCCGCTGGCCTTTGCCACCCGACGCCGTGCCAGAGCCAGCCGCTTCGGGTTCGACGACGGCGCCTTCCACTGCGATGGCGAGGGCGACGGCGAGGCGGGCTTCACGACGTCGATGCTGATGAACTCCCGCACGCGCCGCCTGGCGCGCAGCTCGGCCTCC
Source organism: Poa pratensis (assembly GCA_947311845.1). Taxonomy (NCBI): domain Eukaryota; kingdom Viridiplantae; phylum Streptophyta; class Magnoliopsida; order Poales; family Poaceae; genus Poa; species Poa pratensis. Next base: position 78,731,843 of record CAMZMU010000042.1, on the reverse strand, counting down.
TCTTCGCCACCCGAGGACTCGGAGTCGGTGGCGTCGGCGTCCACAAAGAAGACGCGGACACGCTTGGGTCGGGGAGTGACTGCGCAGACGCGCCGGCTCCGGCCGGCGGCGATGGAGTCCGCAGAAGACGTCGCCATCCCCACACCAGTGCTACTGAGACCTCAGCAGAAATCTCATCCAAGAAACCCCCACACGGAAGACCCAAATTTCACCCCAACTTGCCTTGCAATACTAGCCTGAATCAGAGCAAAGAATGGGTTTAGCTGGGGTTCAGCGCCACAGATCTACTACCGCCCCGAGCTCACACTCCAAGAAACGGGTCAAACAAGCAAAGGCGCCAGAAATCCCCCAACCCAAGACCTCAGAACCAGAGCCGCAGCTCGAATTGAAACTGGACAGGGACTGCCCAGATGGATCTGAGCGAGGAAGCAAGGAATCCTGGTGTGATTTGGGAGGTTTAAGACAGGGGTTTAGTGGGGTGCTTAGCTCGAAGGGCGGGAAAGGAGCGGGCGGTTGGGTGGGGAAAGCTCGAACAAACGGAGGAGAGGGAAGAGGTGGGTATATAACAGGTGGAAGCCACTAGTGTACTGCCGCTCTTGATCTTATCACTCCTTGTGAAATTACCCTGGTGCCCCCCGTGACCCGGTACAGCTGGATGGACGCTGCTTTTGACAGGGAAACGGGCGCATGCAGCGGTGCAGAGACCTGCGCCGTGGCTTGGCTCTTTGTGCCGTTTGGGGAGCTGAGTTGACTACTTTGCCCTCCTCCTCATCCTAGGCTCATGCCCAAAACGTGCAGCGTGTGATTCGAATTCGAACTGGATTTAATTTTGAGCTGTGATGCCCAACAGCAACAGGTGGCCCTGTTGGAGTAAACGAACATTGTGCAATCGCATTTCCCTGCATCCGGCTTGTTTTCTACTACGACAGTTTTGTGTGTTCGGCATAGTTTCCGGATGACTTGTTCACAAAGAGTGGATTGGAACTAGAACTTCGAGTTAGGTATCTGACACGGTTGGCATGATATTTGCTCGAAATGCATTCTGGATGCTTTTGCTGAAACGACATTTTCTAGCTCAAATCTCTAATAGTACTCATTTCTACCGATTGTCTACGTTGAAACTCTAGATTTGTTCTAAATCAAACTAATTTTGTTTTCACCAAAGTTTGTTAAACACATATAGAGCTAATTTTATTTTAATAAAGCCATCATACAAATATTTTAGTGTTAAATATTATTGAAGTTGCAGATATTCGCACATTTCGTATAATTTGGGTCAACTTATAATCTTTTGATAGTCTTTTCTACTATTTGTCCGCTACCTTTGTATACGTTCAATACCTTCTTCCACTAATCCAATGGACGACCACGACCAAAAACTTGTGATGCCAAATTATGGCCTCGTTTGATTACATGGCCAACATTTTTCAGCACAATAATAGTAATTCTAGCCCCGGTTCCAAAATTTAGATGGTTATCCTTCCTGGTTGTTTTCTTCGCCAATATGCACCATGACGATCATTATGTATCCTAAATGCACCGGGCATGAGTTAAACCAATTCATTTTTGTTTCCACGATGGTTTCGTTGAGTTGGATGGTATTGTGTGAAATAGTTCATAAAATGGACGATATTATGCACACAAAATCGTCGTAACACCTTGAAAAGACAAAGCCTAATTTATATACCAAAGAAGTACATAAACTTTGTAACATTTGAAAAGGAAGTATATAAATCTTCAAAAAAAACTAAGATAACAAATGGAAAGGAGAATGAGTTAATCAGGTGTAGCCAACTTTGAAAACTATTGTGTGCACGGGAAACGAACCTCTAATCTTATTGTAAGCAATGACATGCCCAAAACTTTCGGAAGACTAGACAAATGAGTGCACGATGTCAAAATTCGAAAAAAATCGCTATCAAAAGGTAATAAAATGTATGGGTTACGACCGTGCCACGCCCAGACGGCCGCCCGGGCCGGAAGGTGTGGCTTCACGGGCTAGCATGACAAGTGGGATCACATTTTCCATCTTAGTGTGACTAGTGTTGGCTCAAATAATGCCCGAATGATTGTATGGGCGGCGGTGTGTGATGGCCCTTCACGTAGTTACCTACGTGAAAAGTAAATGGGTTAGGGTGTATAGTGGGTAGTATATGGAAGACAGTTTTCCCACGAGGGGTGACTCGAGGGTTTAATATCGAACTCTCGGGAATCAGTAGTGAAGATTTATCTTCCTATCCTTCTTTGGTTACCTACAAAACAAAGTAAATGTTTTGGTCCTCAACCTCACCTAGTGGTTGTCAAGCACAAGGTGTGAGAATGATATCAAGATAATATGCAATGCAAACAAGAAATAAATATGCAATGGTGGTAAATAAATATGCAAGGATGGTGGTAGCAATGATAAATGATATTTTTGGGTTTTATATGATGAATGCAAGATGTAAAAGTGTTTTTGTATTTTCGGATTTTTAAATGGCAGAAAATGGAAAAGTGGTAAAAGTGGTTGGAAAGGTGTTTCTTATGATTAAAAATGGACCGGGGTTCATGGTTTCACAAATGCACTCTCTCTTTAATAAAGTGGTAGACAATGGAACACTAGAGTTGACATATGAGATTGCAACACAAAGTTTAATGACAAGTTATAATTATATGGGCATCACGTCCTAACATAGAGACCTTTTGGTTATTAGTCTCTCTTATACTCCACCAAGATGCGAACTAAATCATAACACCTCAGTAATTAAGATAACTCAGAGTATAGCTAAGTATCATGACATGAAGTTAAAATAAGAACATGCTAGATCTAGTCATGGAAAGTGGCAATGGTCACACCCACATCTCCGGTAGCATGGTATTTTTTTTATCCCTAGTGAGGCAACAAAGTAAGGTAAAACACCCAAGTGGATCGCAGAACTTTCTCTCACTGCACTAGCCACCCCCGTTACTCCAACTAATGCACACGTTCCCCCTCACACGCTCTCATAAACATGCTTGATCAACAAGTAAATAAGAACGGGGTACATAATATGCATCTACTTTCATAACTGAAACAAAACCATTGCAATCTCAAACATATATTAACTCATAAAAAGATCCACCACAAAGGTATTACATAGATGACCGTAATCATGTTCAGCAGCTCATACGGTACTAATTAGTGAAGCTCAAGAGAGGAGAGATACATAAGTTACTTCCACAAACCCATAGTCCAGGGGTGGACTACTCCCTCTTCATCATGGAGACGGTGGAGAAGTCGTTGGAGAAGATGGAGACCACGCCGGCAGCGCCCCGCCGGAGTTTTCCCCCTCCAATCTGCAGCTCCAGGTCTCTGTTTCGGTGTTTCTGTGTTTCTGCGGCGCTCCTTTCCGAAGTCGGGGACTATTTTTATAGTCGGTTTTAGGTCAAACGGAGTCGTGGAGGAAAGATCGACGGCAACGGAGCTCCGAGGCCCAGATGGTGGGTCCCACACGGCCAGGAAATCTGGCCGCGTGGGCCACCCTCTTTTGGCCCTCGGGCCTCCGCTTGTTCGCTTCCTTCGCTCCCAAGTCTTCTTCCTTCCAAAAATGATGCTCGTAAATTTAGGTCATTTGGACGTCGTTTGGGTCCCTGAAACATTAAAATATAGAAATAGGGTTTTCTGCCTGCGCAGGGTTAATTCCATAAAAATAGGAAACATAAAATATTCCCAAAATCATTATAAAACATGATATAACCCTTATATGATGCAAATATGATTGGAATATAAGTAAATAATGCAAAGTTCATGTATGCATTTTACATGCATCAACATCCCCAAGCTTAACCTATACTCGTCCTCGAGTATGAAGGTGATAAAACTAACATGGACTTTGCAATTTAATACTATCAATGGATATCAAAGATGATTACTATTGCTACATAGAGTCAAATGATTCATTCTTAAAAGGAGTAGCAATATGCAAGATAGTTTATGAAGTGATATCAAGTATTCAATGCAAGGATGTTCAATGATAATTCACAAAGTGTAACATGAAGAAAGTACTATGGACCACATGTATGCATAATGAAAAGTAAGAACATCCTACAATGGTCATAGAGTATTGATGAAAATCTGAATATAAAAGGTGGACACTTTGGAAAGATATATATGAGTAGAGGTAAAGCATGAATAAGTTTCATCTAACTTCTGAACTTCTCTACTTAAGTTAATGATTGTAATGTGGTAATCCTTGGTGTCAAGCTCTCATTCCCCTATCATAGCATCTTGAATGATTAAGTTTAAAGTGAAAGCAAATATGAGTAGTGTGCTTGACAAAGTACAGGTTGAAAGTCTCATGCCCCTTGAATACAAGTACCTACTCCATGTGTTACTCAACTTGGGAAACAAAGCAAGTTCAAGTTAAATATCATTGTAAGTAATAATAGTATCATTAAGAGCGTCAACTGGGGTACCTCTTGTCCCAGGATATGGAACAAGCCCATATCAAAATGACAAGACAAACAAACAAATGAACAATCTCAACACCCTTTTTATTTACCATTGGATAGCTTTTTATTGTAAGGTGTATCACAGAAGGTTCACCATAGCATGTAAGTAAATTTCCACCATGAATGATGCATGGCTTAGATTAGCGGCCCAGGCGTCTCTCTAACCATTTATACAAACTCATTTAAAACTTCTTTTTCCACATTTATTTCACCCATGGTAAGCATCCATAAACAAAAGTACATGATATCAACTAAATGAAATGAAGTGCATGTTGAAAGCTTGCCATGTGACAGCACATATGAGCTAACTCTCAACCAAACATTTGTCAAGCCACAACATCATAATTTTAATCACAATGGGTCATGTTTATTTATGCAATAAAGTAAAGTGTGCATCAAGTTCGTGAGAGCTCTATAACCAACTTTTCCCATAACAATCAATAACATAAGCATTTTCATTCAGAGGTATAGATAACACAAATATCATGATAAACATACTCGGAATAGCATAAAGCTAATAGGTAGATATGGTGGACTCACTGGAAAAACTTTGGTTGAAGGTGTTGGAAACAAGTTTTTACTTGTTGGAATTTTTGGGCTAGCAAGAGGGAGAAAGTTGACCATCTAAATGCATGCATGAGTGTCCATAGAACTAACTAATCCATGTTAAACAAAGTAAATAACATTCAGCATCAAAACATGAATAAAAGATAGCTCTTGATAAAATACTTGCAAATTATTACTCATTAACAAGCTATGAATCATGCAACTATATGTATCTTTTAAATCAACTCAAATCCCTTTCCCAATCTTATAATAGCATCCAACATAATTCAACCCAAATTTCCAGTAGCTCTCTCATATATAAATGATGTGTGGTGGTCTCACAAATAAAAATCAAACCAAATAAAAAAAAAAAGACGCTCCAAGTTTATGCGATAAAGTGTTTCGATCGAAAAACAGAAGTTAGACGTGTGCAAACCGAGAGTGTGTAGGTCCAGTGGGGTTGTCTTCACATCCCCAAGCTTATGGTCTTCACCATCCTTGGATAGCTCTTGGTGCATCTCCTCTAATCCCTGTGAAAAAACTTCAAAACACCGTTTCTCCCATTTCTTTTCTGTGGGGTGCATTAGTAGTGATAAACAAATAGATTTCTTGCTGCATATAATCCTTAACAAAAATTCATAGTGTATAATGTTGTATGCCTACTCATAAACTCAATTGGATCAAAAAGATTCAAGTTAAAAGTTCAAAGCATGCATCAAACAAAATGGGACAGAATCTGTCCAGAAAAACAGCAGCAGCAAAACGTATTTTTCTACCCTACTTAAATTTGTCGAAAAATTCCGAAAAATTCATGCATACAGAGGATGAAAAGTTGCAACTACAGTTCAAATATGAGCTCATTCGGAGTTACAGAATAAGAATTAAAAATCATACCGTGCACAGATTCGTGCAGGAATAAAATCTCCGAACGCTATAAGCAACTTTTTCAAACCAAAATGGTAAAACTTGGCACTTTATTAAAAATTCCAGAAACAAACTAAAAACTAAGTCTCTTGTTACAGCAAGAGGACACAAAGAAAATCACAAATAAAAACAACCGGGTTGCCTCCCGTAAAGCGCTTTCTTTATAGCCATATAGCTAGGCTTCTTACTTGATGTTTATGGACGAAGCTCATGAGGGAGCTTGAACTTTGATGTGTCCCTCTTCCTTGGAAAGTGTTCCATGCATAATACCAGGATCCCATGGTGCTCTCAAACCAATCAAAATAATAGTCAAGTTGAACCCTAGTAGAGAGAAAAACAAAACACAAAGTAATAACAACGAAGTCTAACTTTCTTTCTATGCATTGGCATTTTGTATATGAATGAATCACAATAAATAGAAGTTTTCCAATGCATATTAACAATAGTTACTTGCAGACATAACTATTATTAGCATATAGAGGGTTCTTATCACTCCTTTTTCATAATAGTTGCAAGTAGTAGAAGCAAATTCACCATATACCCACAAGAATCATTCAACTTAGAAAATTTAGGCAAATAAAGAGGATCATTAAATTTATTTTGGAATTCATTAGCATGCTTCCCTCTTTCAAAATAGTTATCAAGATCAATATCAAGTTTAATATCATGGTTGCAACAAAGATTTTGAACTAACGATAATTGCAAACCACATAAGTATTTCTCAACATAAGCAAATTGGTCCTCTATAGTGTTATTAGGAGAATTCAGGAACAAAGTAGGCCTCTCATTAGTAAGAGTATTTTCACAAACAGCAAGTATATCATTTTTATCCTCACATAAAGTAGTAACAAGTTCTAAACATGGATGATCATCAAGCAAAATAGGATCATCATCTAGAGCATTATCATAAAACATGTCTAAACTATACTCCTCATCATTTTTAAAATTATTATCAATAATGTTCTAATTAGGCATAGGTTGATAGTCCTCTTCATCATCAGAATCATAAAAGCAAAGTTTTATCATCAACAAAATCTCGAGTGTTACTATCATTTGTTGAAGGTGAAGTTGGGAGATCCAACTCTTCCCCAAGATTAGGTTGGAACACATTCATTTCAATCTCCTCTTCTTTTTCATCCAACACTACTAGATATCCCAATATAACCGAGGGCTAAATTACCGTCGGCTATTTAAGTTCACCGTCGGTTAAGCATATATCCGACGGTACACTGTCGGTTATCACCCGTCGGTGAAGCTCGGTCGGCCATTACCCAAATGGCCGACGGCACTCTCGGCTATTATTTACACCGACAGTAAGAAGCCGACGGTGGGCCGTCATCTATATTTTGGTCAACAGCCGCCCAACCATGGATCAATGGAACAAATAACCACAGTTCCCCGTCGGTTATATAATTACCGATTGTAGTTTTAACCCGTCAGCATTCACATTATTCGATGGTCCATAGATCCCATCAATTATTACTATAGCTAAGAGGATGCCTGGTAACGTCAATTAGGGCAACACCCGACGTGTGATTCAACATTTATTTGCTCTCAACATCAGTCACCATTTCTATTCAGGGACAGGTGTGAAGCACTTGTTATCTAATCTAGTAGCGTACTATAAAATCACACTTACACCAGTAGCAATGCGTGAGACTCGGTAAGATTATTTACGAACTGTATTTACTTCAACACAATCTAAAAATGCATCACAAACCAAACAAGAGTTATACCCAAATCAGACAATCTTATTGATCCATCAAAATGAAAACGAACATAATGTTCTACACATTTTGCATACAAAAATTGGTCCAAAAAACATCAAACACATTCCAGCTTGAGAACTTCATCTGGTTGAATGGCCTCTAAGAAGTATCTTCTCTACACGAGAGATGGCATTCTCATCATTATGACTACCTCACACATTGCCTGCCATTCCCTACAAAAATTACCAAACTAGTTGTAAGAAAGATGAAAACATAAATCCTGGAGAGATGATAATAGAAACCACAAATAACATAATACAGTGTCCAAGAAAACATAAATCGAAAAAATTGCTTTCTCAATGACAACTCTGAAAGTATACCTTTGCATTGTGCAGGAAATAAGAAATCTCACTCGAACATCTGGCTCAGATACTTATTGTGCATACTTGCCATAGCACATACATGCAGTAACTTGTCAGCATAAAGTATTCTTATATCAACTTATTCTGTTGTGTTTTCCATAGCACATACATGCTTGAACCTATGAAGCTAACGCCAAGGCTATGCAGGCAATAAATTGCTCATATCAGTTATAAAATCATCAAAACAGAGAATAAACCAAGTCCCGTATAGCTAAATTAGAAAAAAAAAATACTTATACAACCGTAGGCTTTTGTCCCTATACTGACTGTACGCATCGGCCCCATCCAATTCTGCAACACGGGCAGACCCAGTTCTCCAAATTAAAATTGCAGTAAGTATCACAAATTAAGTAAATGATGGAGCTAGCACGATACTTACATAGCACCTCTAAGTTAGCAAGTAAAGTTGGACAGATCTAACAGAGGACGTGAGGATGTAGAAAGTCTGGTTTATTGGATCTGTTGCACAAAAAACCACGTTTGCCAGATCTAACTCTGAAAGGAAGAACGAAATCAAAATTAGTATGTTTGTTACACACCAAAATTACAAAACCATCTAATCTGAACTGAGAAACCGAAGAAAGAAGCAGGAAAGGCACGACCTAGTAGGTCTTGGGAGCTGATAATGTTGAGACGGAGGAGGCGCTGGTGCGGGAGCGGTAGACCTTGCCGGAGCAGCCGGGGGTATCGTCGGTGTAGAAGCGCAGCGCTTTGTTCCCTTCGCCAGAGAAACCGCCGCCGCTGCACGTACCAGACGAGTTGAAGGTGCGTCCTGGGCGCGGCGAATGCCGGCCGTCACGGTGGCCTTGCCGCGGGGCCCGACGTCGAGCGGTTCATAGGGTGGTTCGATCCAGATGAGATCGGGTCAGGTGGGCGAGGTTGGGACGCGGATCAGGTGACATGCGCCCAAGGCATGTCACACGGTGACATTCGGGCAAAATTGAAATTTAAACATTTCAAAAAAATCTGAAAAAAATCATGCATGTTCACAGCACATATTTGCGTGACCCCATAAAATTTCAGATCAAAATTCGAAACATACACCGAGAAACAAAAAAGAGAAACCCAGATGTGAATAGTTCCCGAATTTGAATTTGAGTTTTCTGGGAACTATTCACATCTGGGTTTCTCTTTTTTGTTTCTCGGTGTATGTTTCGAATTTTGATCTGAAATTTTATGGGGTCACACAAATATGTGCTGTGAACATGCATGATTTTTTTCAGATTTTTTCGAAATGTTTAAATTACAATTTTGCCCGAATGTCACCGTGTGACATGCGTTGGGCGCATGTCACCTGATCCGCGTCCGCGAGGTTGTGGGGGTGAGGGGAGATGGGAATGAATGGAGACGTGGTTCAGGAAACAGAGAGAATGACGTAAAGATAAGGGGGAGAGAGAGAGAAATCAGGGACGTGGGCTTTTGGCTCTAGTTTCTTTTTTTTTTGACTTTGGCGTTTGGATCTAGTTGGAGTCAACAGTATCGATCGGAACCAATTTTCTTGGTTAAGCGTTATGTTTGGTACCGAAGTGTTTTACAAGTAAAAAAAATCAATATACAAGCTAAAAAACATTTGAAGAATATTATAATATGCCAGTTTAAAAAAATACGCTTATACGTATCACCGAGTGTCCATGAAAACCGTCGTTTATTGCTATTTCCCGTTGGCTATCTTCTCTAATAACCGAGAGTTACAAATGAACCGTCGGCCATTTATGCACATAGCCTAGCGTCATGTTTGGACCGTCGGATATTACATTTCACCGTCGGTTGTTACTTGGAATACTCGACAGTTGGTCGTTCACCGTCGGAAAATTATCTCCACCGTCGGCTATAGGGCGTTATGCCCGAGCGTTAGTCCAAAACCGTCGGGCATTGGTGCTTCCGTCGGTTATAAACATAATAGCCGACGGCCCGTCGGTTATAAGATTTTACCGTCGGAAATATCGTGATTTCTAGTAGTGCAATGTGATCACAGTTTCAACAATTTCTTCTCCCACAGGTTCCTGAAAGGTAGCAAGTTCTTCTGAAGAATAGATTTTCTCAAGAAATTTAGTGATATAAGGATTATCTTTGTAATATTCAAGACAATAACCAAGTATAGCAAGATTCTCAGTTTTACAAGGAGCATCATCATTTTGAATATAACCAGCAATTTCATATGCACCCATAAAAACAACAAATTCTTCAATTTGTTCAAGATTATCAAAGTCATAGTTTCCTTTAACATCAGTAGCCAAGGTTTCATTATCATTATAATCACATTGAAAAGAGAGGTGTTTATACCTTATATAATAAAGAGATTCATTAAAGCAGTAGGATTTATCATAAGTACAGCACAAGTTTCTAGCAAAACAATTTAATTCATATATTTGTACGCATAAGTGTTTCCCTTTTTGATGTTCCTCCGTTAACCTACTTAGCTGATAAGATTTTGTTTTCATTGATAGCAAGTAAACAACTAGACATACTAACAAACCGAAATAACAAATGCAACACAAAATGCAAAACTGAAAATGAAATATGCAAACCGAAATATAAATATGATATGCAAGACAATAACAAAACAAAATAAAATGCTTTGAAGGTAAACATGGATAAGATGATGCTCACGTAGGTGCAACCTCCCCAAGCTTAGGTGTTTGCACAAGTTGGTGATGAAGTTGACTTTGTTATGATATGCTTGGACAAATCCTTACAACAATGATTCCCCGGCAACGGCGCCAGAAAACAATCTTGATGGCCCTTCACGTAGTTACCTGCGTGAAAAGTAAATGGGTTAGGTTGAGACTCCAAGTGTAGAGTGTGTAGTATATGGAAGACAGTTTTCCCCACGAGGGGTGACTCGAGGGTTTTATATCGAACTCTCGGGGAATCAGTAGTGAAAGATTTATGTTCCTACCCTTCTCTCGGTTACCTACAAAACAAAGTAAATGTTTTGGTCCTCAACCTCACCTAGTGGTTGTCAAGCACAAGGTGTGAGAATAATATGAAAATAATATGCAATGCAAACAAGAAATAAATATGCAATGGTGGTAAATAAATATGCAAGGATGGTGGAAACAATGATAAATGATATTTTTGGGTTTTATATGATGAATGCAAGATGTAAAAGTGTTTTTGTATTTTCGGATTTTTAAATGGCAAAAAATGTAAAAGTGGTAAAAGTGACTGGAAAGGTGTTTCTTATGATTAAAAATGGACCGGGGTTCATAGTTTCACAAATGCACTCTTTTTTAATAAAGTGGTAGATAATGGAACACTAGAGTTAACATATGAGATTGCAACACAAAAGTTTTAGTGACAAGTTACTAATTATATGGGCATCACGTCCTAACATAGAAACCTTTTGTTGATTAGTCTCTCTTATACTCCACCAATATGCGAACTAAATCATAACACCTCAGTAATTAAGATAAATCAGAGCATAGCTTTAAGTCTTTGACATGAAGTTAAAATAAGAACATGCTAGATCTAGTCATGGGGAAGTGGCAATGGTCACACCCACACCCCCGGTAGCATGGTATTTTCTTTATCCCTAGTGAGGTAACAAAGTAAGGTAAAACACCCAAGTGGATCGCGATATTTCAGTGGTCAGCTTACCGCACTAGCCACCCCCGTTACTCCAACTAATGCACACGTTCCCCCTCACACGCTCTCATAAACATGCTTGATCAAAACAAGTAGATAAGAACGGGGTACATAATATGCATCTACTTTCATAACTGAAACAAAACTATTGCAATCTCAAACATATATATTAACTCATAAGATCCAACACAAAGGTATTACATAGATGACCGTAATCATGTTCAGCAGCTCATACAGTACTAATTAGTGAATCTCAAGAGAGGAGAGATACATAAGTTACTTCCACAAATCCATAGTCCAGGGGTGGACTACTCCCTCTTCATCATGGAGACGGTGGAGAAGTCGTTGGAGATGATGGAGACCACGCCGGCAGCGCCCCACCGGAGTTTCGCCCCTCCAATCTGCAGCTCCAGGTCTCTGTTTCGGTGTTTCTGTGTTTCGGCGACGCTCCTTTCCGAAGGGCGTCGGGGACTATTTTTATAGTCGGTTTTAGGTCAAGACGGAGTCGGTGGAGGAAAGATCGACGGCAACGGAGCTCCGAGGCCCGAGATGGTGGGTCCCACGCGGCCAGGGAATCTGGCCGCGTGGGCCACCCTCTTGTGGCCCACGGGCCTCCGCTTGTTCGCTTCCTTCGCTCCCAAGTCTTCTTCCAAAAAAATGATGCTCGTAAAATATTAGGTCATTTGGACGTCGTTTGGGTCCCTGAAACATCAAAATATAGAAAATAGGGTTTTCTGCCTGCGCAGGGTTAATTCAATAAAAATAGGAAATCAATAAAATATTCCCAAAATCATGATAAAACATTGATATAAACCTTATATGATGCAAATATGATTGGAATATAAATAATATAATGCAAAGTTCATGTATGCATTTTACATGCATCAGTCATCAGTGTGACATTTCTTCTTGTATTTTTGTAACATACTACATGTTTGCGTTTCGTAATTTGTTGTCCACCTTGGGACAATTGGAGATTTTTTTCTAGTTTCCATTGATCTCTTTGCTAATTTTTTATTTTTGTGCCACTCAATGGCCCAACCAGCTAATGTAGTGCATAATGGCAGCAAAATGTCTGGAGAAAGTTTTTAGTTGGATAAATGCGGAGGCGACGTTTTGGGTAGTACGTGCAGATGCACTTATTAAGTAAAACTTTTTTTGTTTTTCAAAATGTCAAAAAAAGGATATACATTAGAATATGATGTGTTAACAGAAGATGTGTCGTGGAGAAAATTCATTTTTTGTGACCTTGCAAAAAAGGCAAAAAAAAAATCTCGCATAATATCATTTTAGTGCGGTTGGATTTTTTTTATTTTTGTGGAGGTCATAATTGTTTTTCGCGTAACTTTTTGTGCTAACCTAAAATGTCTTGAAGTATATCCAAAACATTTCTATTTTCTTTTTGACATTTTAAAAATTGTTGTTGGCGGTGGGTTCATCCGCACCTGTTATGGATTTCGGGTAAAATGCAGTCTTTATTATTTAAGAATTAATTTGTCTCTTGTTGTGAAACGCAGATGTTATAAGCGGTAAGCACTGAAGCATCTAGCAGTCCTATTCTTGTCTCAGTCCATATCCTTGTACGACACAGCTTGAATTGAAGGAGTGTCAGCAGTTAAAATGGTTAATTGTGCGGCGATTTATGAACACAGAGAACGTGGAAGCACGCATGCTGTATGTCTGTGTTCACGGTGGTACTACAGAGCACGGAAGCTCCGTCTTAATAATCAAGGTGTAGTACTAGAATCCAACGGTCCAAAGATTAGTGTTCATCGTACGCTACGGTTGTACCGGCCTCGGATCCGCTGGATCCATTGGAGCTCAATCCTGATCTGCTATGATGTGGCTGTGGATGTACTGCTGCTCACGATCAATGATTCAATGTAAACCGGCAACTAGGGAGTCACGGTAGGAAATTTGTACTTCCACACGGATATCCGTTTCGCCAAAACAAGCTGGAGAGTGTGTCATACGGCGTACACAAATCAAAGAGACCGTCTGTTTTTAAATCAACGGTTGTGTTGCTCGGTTTCAAAAGAGAAATGTTACTCCTGAATAACATTTTAAATCATCGGTAGTTACCCATTTTTAAACTAGTACTATCTTCAGATTAGTAATTACTCGTACTAATGAGTGGAACACTTGTTATTAAGGTCTGTGCCAATGCATGCATCGTCTCTTAGCACGTCAATATAGACGTATTAAATTTTTAAGAGACAACCGTGCTAACGGGTTGTTTCTTAGAGGTTGTCTCTAATTTAATAATTTGGACCTCATGCATGCATATGATTGGACAAACACTTTATTTTGCCTATGACCACGTGCCAGAGTTGTATCTTAGTTAAGTCACAACCTCACTCCCTCTCTCCATTAACTAACATTTTGAGGACGCATGTCAAGTGAAGGGGCTTAGCTAGGGACAGCTGCCTAAATAAAAGCGATTGTATAAATTGAATAAAAGCGATTGTATAAATTGATGCGGACAACCTTTCATCATGTTGATTGGGTACTACTAATTTCTCATGATCCTGCACGTGGCATGTCTTCTCTGACTCAACCAGCATGTCTTCTCTATGACTCTAAAGTCATATTATATTATTTTTTCGAAATGAAATGCAAAACGTTTATGAAACATAGGTAGTACAAAGAGAACATCGTGCTAGAACTTGGAGCGAGGAGACGATGTGGGGGTGAAGACTGATTGTGATCATGAACAACATGATTGTTTAATTATGAGTGTGATGATAGCATCCATAACCAAAGGTGTAAATTTCAGGGTGACTTGTTTGAGCACGCGCCTCGACCGAGAATGTTTCGGCAGTTCCTCTATGTCCATCTTGAGATCCGTGATCAGACGACACACAATGACTTTAAGAAGATTTAGTTGAGATGTAGGCTCACGTAGGAAACAACTACTCTTTTTTCTCATTTTATTTGGTTTTATTTGATTGTGCGAACTATGTTGTTTAGTTACGAACTATGTTTTATTTTATTATGAACTACTTAAATTTTAGTATTATTTGTGAACTTCGTTGTTGTATGAAAAATCCAAAATTGCGAAAATGAAGAAAATTTGGCCGGCTGTGGAACAAGCGGGGCACGTTAATAGGTGCATTGGCCACCCCAAACACACAAAGGGTAGTCCCGGTAGGCTTTCATTTTATTAAACAGACACTTTTCATGTCCAGGGTCGCCCATTAAAGATGCCTTGAGATCAAAGAAAATATAAGTCGTATCAGGCAGATAAATCTCTCACAACTTCATGTTAATATCCCAAAATAATTCAAGAATAAACGGGCTCAACATACTTCATATTCAGATTCACATGCCCGACTAGTGACGTGCAAGAAAATCTACCAGCCTATGGACTGATATATGATTGTGTAGAAACGACACAATTGGAAACTTCCTTGAAGTAGCATGTACACGTGTGATCGAAAAATAAACATGTTTATAATTATGCCCGTGTTGCGAGGAACATTGTGCTAGTGGATTACTACTCCTTGCCATTTAGTCAAAGGAGTAGAAAGAAAATTAAATGAATACACGAGCCCAGTTAACATATGAGCCTTTGCCAATGCATCGTCTCTTAACACGTTAACATAGGAGTATTAAAAAATTAAGAGACAACCGTGCCAATGGGTTGTTTCTTAAAGGTTTTCTCTAATTTAATGATTTTGGCCTCATGCATTCATATGATTGGACAAAACCTCTATTTTACCTATGGCCACGTGCAAGGGTTGTATCTTACTTAAGCTACAACCTCACTCTCTCTCTTCATTAATTAACATGCCACATAAGCAAAGTGCATATGAAACCGTGCTAAGAGACTTGCATTGGCATAGGCCTTAGTCATCGGGGCTTTGACAAACGATTTCCCCCCCTTGCCTTTTCAACATTAAGACATATATGCTAGTCATCCTAATTGCAATGACAAAATAAGTTTAAATGCTTAGCGTCGGACGCTATATATTCCGGTCGATGCATGAGTTGAACTTGTGGTCGATACAGGAGGATGCTAGTATGACCAAAGAGGAGTCGACGTTGAAGGTCCTGCAGCATGGATGGAGCTGACATGGTGGCCACTTGAGAAGCGGCCAGTGGTGCATGGAACATGGGAAACTGTTGGATACGGGTAAACCCCAGCGGTGGATCTAGAGTCATGCTATCTACCTCAATCTCTACCGCATGTTGAATAGCATAGCGCGCGTCAGAGCATCTCTAGTCGGGGCGCCCAAATGGCCCGCTAAAGGCCTTTGGGGCGTGCCGGACACTTTTTTCTCCCCACTCGCGCCACTCAAATCTGATTTCGGTTCGGCGCGTCCCAGTTTTGTGTCCGGCACGTCCAGCCCACGCCCTCAACTTGGGGCGGCTTGGGGCGGCCCCGGACACAACGAAACTGCCGCCCCCGACGCGCGGGCCACGCCTGGCAGTGAGACACGCCACGAAGCGGTGGGCGACCTAACTTCTGGTCGTCTATTAATGGCGGGCGGCGTCTCGGTTTCCTAACCGGGCGCAGCGACGCGTCTCTTCACCTGCGGCGACGAAGCGTCTGCGCCACGGCGGCGTCAGTGCCAGGCGCTCCTTTTGAAGCGTCGACGTTAATGGTGCCGCAGGCGAGCCGTTGGCCGGCCGGAGTTAAGGCGATCTCATCCGTTCGCCTCCTCGGCCGCTATATAGAGCGGGTACCTCGCCGTCTTCAGCACAAACATCTCCACCGAAAAACCACCAGCGAAGAGGCGATCTCCACCCCCCAAAACTCGCCATGGTCCCTGCTGGACGCACCTCGGAGGAACAGACGGTGGCCCGCCAGCGCCGCCGCTACCTTGCGCGCATGCGCGAGCGGCTGAGGGGCTGGAACAACCACGAGGCGGGGTCGTCTGCTCCGCCTCCGCCACCACCTCCACCGGCGGCTAACTTGCTCACGGAGGCCGAGGCGCGCGAGCTCATCCGCACCAACACGCCCGTGCCGGCGAACAGCCGCCTCCCCGAGGGCTGGAAAACGAACCCAGTCCACGTCCCGGTCGCACCAAGGCTCGCCGGCCAGGCGCGCGTTGACTACGTCGCCTTGTGCATGCAAGCCATGCCGCCGGAGATGCACGACGACGCCTGGTTCGAGCCGAACTCGGCGTACTAGGATGAGCAGATCGAGCTCGAGTACCAGTACCGCCAGAACTCCTTCTTCGCCGACGAGCCGCATGCGGACTGGTTCGACTCCGACGACGACGTCCTCACCAACGCCTCCGACGAGAGCTTCGCGGCGAGCATGGAGAGGGAGAGGGCTCGCTACGAGGAGATGGAGCAGGCTCGGCGCGCAAGAGCAGATCAACGCCGCACGCAACCTCCGCCGCCGCAACCTGACGAACAAGCGGCGGAGAAGGCTGATGGTGATGATGGCGGCTCTGACTTCAGCTGGCCGCCGACGCTGGAGTGGGAGCCCGACCACATACAACTCATCGCCACAGCCTCCGCCGCCACCTCCACCACCACCACCACCTCCACCGCCACCACCTCCGCCGCCCAGCCTCCAGTCCCGACCGGCGGCTACCTCTACTGCCTCTGCTCCGGCTGTCGCCGGGGTCCTGTGCTCGCCGCCGCAAGGGCCGGCGAGTGCCCCAAACTGCCGGTGCCCGGCGTGCTATCCCTTGTACTAGATCTAGGTTTAGATTTGAATTTAAATGAATTATGTTTGTTTTTAATTAATTTAAATGAAATGTAAGATCTTTCGTTTGAAAAAATCGTATTTGAATGAAATCCGCCGAAGTTTAAATTTAAATTTTATTGGTTTGGGCGGCGCGAGTGGGGAGCGACGGCGCCCAAATGTGCCAGGCCTTCCGGACAGCGCCCAAAGGGCCTGTCCGGAAGGCCTTTGGGCGGCCATTTGGGCGCCCCGACTGGAGATGCTCTCAGAAACCCAGGCAGTGGGTTCATCGTCCCTACATCCGGCATGTGTTCCACCAGTGCTGCTCTCTTTGTTGTGCGAGGGTGATGATAAATCGATGAAAACCAGTTTCTTAACAGACACTACAGCCGGGTCACTCGGCGTCGCCACGCTCCGAAGGCTCAATGCCTCGTTCTCGGCAATAGCATGTACGCTCGACGCGTCTCATCGGGGTGCAAGCTTTGTGGGTGGAATCCGTGACGAGTGTAGCAGAGGATGAGATGGTGCAGCGGCCATCGGTCTCTTCATGATGGGACGTTTGTAGAAAAGAGAGCGGTTGTAGTAGTATGAGAAAGAAAGAGCGGTGAGTGAGTTATGAGGTGTCTTCCGCGTTTCTATACGCGTGCAGCCGCGGTTGGTTTTGGGGCTAATTCCGCTATTGAGGTCGGTTTTGATGTTTTTAATGGGTTCGGATGTTTCTGATGGGTTGATTCGGCTGTTCCCAACGGAAACCACACAAAGTAGACATACTTTGTGTCTATTTAGAGCATCTCCAGTCGGGGCGCCCAAATGGCCGCCCAAAGGGCTTCCGGACAGGCCCATTGGGCGCTGTCCGGAAGGGCTGGCGCACCGTCGCTCCCCACTCGCGCCGCCCAAAACGGCCGCCCAATTCTTTTTCTTCCAATTTTGCCGCCAAGGTTTTACGAATTCAAATCACAAATGGCTAGAAATTCAGAGTTTTAGCCACATTCGGCCACAAATGCAAGTGTTTTTGCCGCCAAATTACAGATCCAAAATATGCCGCCAAAATACGCCGGGAGATTTCGTCACCCGGCGTCCGATTGCCGCCGCCACCGGCAGGTCTAGATGTCCTCGGGCAGGCGCACGTGGCCGTCGCCGGGCTGGGTCATGTCGGGGTCCTCATCGTCGACGACGCCGGCCCCGGGCGTGACGTTCTCGCCGTTCTGGGGCGGCTGAATGAGCCCGAGCTCCTGCAGGGTCGCGGCACGATACATGTCGTGCGCCGCCCTGGCCAGCGGATCCATGTTGGAGATGTCGGCCGTCAAGATCATGAATTCCTGGCTCTGCTTCTTGACTGCGGCTTTCTTCTGCTCGACGTCGATCCTGACGTCGGCCTTCTGCATCAAGGTCGTCCACCTTGCGTTGTTCTCATCGCGCCGCAAGCTCGAGTTGGAGCAGACGTCAGCGAGGACCTTGTCGATGGAGGACTACACCCTGTCCGTCTTAGCTGCCGCAGCCAAGGCTGCTTTCGCCTTCTTGTGCCCTGTTGGACGCCCCTCTGATTTTTGCGGATCGGCGTTGGTGTCGCCGTGTCCCTTCTTGTTCAACGTCCGGCGGTGCGCCTTCCATTTCTCGCAATTTTGGAGAAGCTTATAGCAATGCATCAACTTGAAGTCTTTCTCCTTGTTGAGCGACATGTACAAAAGAAGGGCATTGACGAGCTGTAACAAAGTGATGCGTGTAAAGCACACGTTCGTCAGGAGACCACAAGAGTAAGGTTTGATGAGAGTAGTAGCAAGTCTTCCCTCAGTAAGAAACAAAGGTTATCAATCCAGTAGGAGGTGAAGACACTTCTGAAGGTGTCAACGGCGCCAGAAAACTTGCTGCGTCGTAAGGGAGTTCCCGGCGGTTGACTTGGAACCTGCACACAAGACAATCAAACTATTTTGACCCAACGAATCAGTGAGAGTGTCAATCTCACCGGCTTGCTGAAAACAAAGGATTAAAAGTGTGGTGTGGAAAAAGATGTTTGTTTGCAGAGAATGAAAGAGAACAATGATTGCAGTAGGTTGTATTATCAGATGTAAAAGAATGGACCAGGGTCCACAGTTCACTAGAGGTGTCTCTCCATAATAAATAACTAACATGCTGGGTAAACAAATTACAGCTGGGCAATTGACAATATTGAAAAGTGCATAATATGCATGTGTAAGTTATGGTGTCTACTATGAGATTCATTTGGGCATTACGACAAGGTACACAGACCGCTATCCAGCATGCATCTGTGTCTAAATAGTCCTGATGAAGTGAAAGACACACGTTCGTTGGGAACCCCAAGAGGAAGGTATGATGAGTGAAGCAGCAAGTTTTCCCTCAGTAAGAAACCAAGTTTTAATCGGACCAGTAGGAGATCAAAGTCACTTCTGAAGGTTGTTGGTGAAGGAGTGTAGTGCGGCGCAACACCAGGGATTCCGGTGCCAACGTGGAACCTGCACAATGCAATCAAAATATTTTGCCCCAACTTAACAGTGAGGTTGTCAATCTCACCGGCTTGCTGAAAACAAAGGATTAGGCGTATAGTGTGGAAAATGATGTTTGTTTGCAGAGAATGAAAGTGAAAATGATTACAGTAGGTTGTATTTCAGATGTAAAACAATGGACCGGGGTCCACAGTTCACTAGTGGTGTCTCTCCATAAAGATAACTAACATGCTGGGTAAACAAATTACAGCTGGGCAATTGACAATATTGAAAAGTGCATAATATGCATGTGCAAGTTGTAGTGTCTACTATGAGATTCATTTGGGCATTACGACAAAGTACACAGACCGCTATCCAGCATGCATCTGTGCCTAAATAGTCCACCTTCAGGTTAGCGTCCGCACCCCTTCCGATATTAAGTTGCAAGCAACAGACAATTGCATTAAGTAAAGTGCATAATGTAAACAACACATTCATCCTTAGACAAAGCATCATTAGGTTACCCCTAGTGGCAACAGCACATCCACAACCTTAGGGGTTGCTGTCACTCCCCCAGATTAAATGGAGACTGAACCCACTATCTAGCATAAATACTCCCTCTTGGAGTCACAAGCATTCACTTGGCCAGAGTTCAACAAGTAACGGAGAGCATGCAAGATCATAAAAGACATAGACATGATAATTCAATATTCAACTTGACATAGTATCAATATTCATCGGATCCCAGCAAACACAACATGTAGCATTACAATAAGATGATCTTGATCATGATAGGCAGCTCACAAGATCTAAACATGATGGCACAAGAGGAGAAGACAACCATCTAGCTACTGCTATGGACCCATAGTCCAAAGATGAACTACTCACACATCACTCCGGAGGCAGGCATGGCGATGTAGAGCCCTCCGGTGATGATTCCCCTCTCCGGCAGGGTGCCGGGAAGAGCTTCAGAACCCTCCCGAGTTAGGGTTGACGGCGGTGGCGGCTCTGGAATTTTTGTGAATATGACTCGGGTACTAGGGTTTTCCCGAAAATGAATTTATAGGCGAAGGGGCGGCGTCGGTGGAGGCCGTGGCCCCTCACCATGGTGGCGCGGCAGGGGGGCCCACCCGCACACCACGTGGTGAGGGCGGCCCACGGCCCCTTCGTCTCTCCTTCGGACTCCGTGTACGTGTCAGAAAAATAGGGACTTTGGCTTTTGTTTCGTCCAATTCCGAGAATATTTCCAGAACAACTTTTCTGAAACCAAAAAAGCAGAAAACAGGAACTGGCACTGTGGCATCTTGTTAATAGGTTAGTCCCAGAAAATGCATAAAAATGATATAAAGTGTATATAAAACATGTAGCAATTGATATAATATAAGCATGGAACATCAGAAATTATAGATACGTTGGAGACGTATCAAGCATCCCCAAGCTTAGTTCTACTCGTCCTCGAGTAGGTAAAACGATAACAACAAAATAATTTCTGAGGAGACATGCTTCACACAATCTTGATCAAATAATATTGCAAGGCTCATGTCATGAATGAAGTGACTCAAAGCAATGGTCTATAGTTTGCTAACAAATAGATAAAGAGTAAACAACTGAATCATATAAGCAAAAACTTTTCATGAATAGTACTTTCAAGACAAGCATCAAAAAGCTTTGCATAAGAGTTAACTCATAAAGCAATAGATTCTAAATAAAGGCATTGAAGCAACACAAGGAAGATTTAAGTTTCAGCAATTGCTTTCAACTTTCAACATGTATATCTCATGGATATTGTCAACACAAAGTAATATAACAAGTGCAATAAGTAAGCATATAAGAATTGATGCACACAAAGTTGACACAAGTGTTTGCTTCTGAGATAGAAAGAAGTAGGTAAACTGACTCAACATAAAGTAAAAGAAAGGCCCTTCGCAGAGGGAAGCAGGGATTAAATCATGTGCTAGAGCTTTTTAGGTTTTTGAAATCATATAGAGAGCATAAAGTAAGTTTTTGAGAGGTGTTTGTTGTTGTCAACGAATGGCAGTGGGCACTCTATCCCCCTTGTCACCCAGACTTTCAAGAGCGGCTCCCATGAAGGACGTTATTTCTACCCAAGGGTAGATCATCCCTCTTCTCTTTTGTTTACACATGCATATTTATAAATTGGTATGACACTCCTCCCAACCTTTGCTTACACAAGCCATGGCTAACCGAATCCTCGGGTGCCTTCCAACAATCACATACCATGGAGGAGTGCCTATTTGATATGTTTAACATTTTGAAATTTGCTTCTGATAAATCATTGGCAAACATGTGAAGAGAATCAAGTGGTTAAAGTTGTAATTAATTGGGACTGGGCACCCCATTTGCCAGCTCTTTTTGCAAAGTTATTGGATAAGCGGATGTATATGCCACTAGTCCATTGGTGAAAGTCTGTCATGAGTAAATGACAAGGTGATAGAGAAAACGCCACATAACTTCCTCATGAGCTATAAAACATTGACACAAATAAGGAGTAATAAAGTTTTGAATAGTTTAAAGGTAGCACATGAAGTATTTACTTGGAATGGCAGGAAATACCACATAATAGGTAGTTATGGTGGACACAAATGGCATGGGTTTTGGCTCAAGGTTTGGATGCACGAGAAGCATTCCCTCTCAGTACAGAGTTTAGGCTAGCAAGGTTGTTTGAAGCAAACACAGGATATCAACCGGTACAGCAAGACTTACATAAAAACATATTGCAAGCATTATAAGACTCTACACTGTCTTCCTTGTTACTCAAACACTTTACCAGAAAATATCTAGACCTTAGAGATACCAAACATGCAAACCAAATTTCAACAAGCTCTACGGTAGTTCTCCACTAATAGGCTTTAACTACATGATGCAAGAGCTTAAACATGATCTACTTGAGAGCTCAAAACAATTGCAAAGCATCAAATTATCCAAGACAATGATCTACAAGAATGAGTATGTCTTTTCAATATACCATCTACCACATGTAGCATTTTCTGTTTCCAACCAAACACCAATCAACTTATTTCAACATAAAACTCTCCAAATAATACAACAATGAAACAAGAGAGTACTTCTCTACAAGAACTAACAGCTCTGAACAAGAGATGCATGAAAAACAGGAGCTAAAAGCATTGCAGTAGCTATTAAGAATACTCAACAAATATAAGTGAAGAATACGAGTATTCACATGAAAAAGCGGAGCGTGTCTCTCTCCCACACAAGAATGCTAGGATCCAAATTATTCAGAAAAATAAAATAACAAAGCAAAAATAAAAGCACACAGACGCTCCAAGTAAAGCACATAAGATGTGAAAGAATTAAAATATAGTTTCACTAGAGATGACCTGATAAGTTGTTGATGAAGAAGGGGATGCCTTGGGCATCCCCAAGCTTAGACGCTTGAGTCTTCTTGAAATATGCTTGGGTGACCCATGGGGGCATCCCCAAGCTTAGGCTTTTCACTCTTCTTGATCATATCATATCATTCCTCTCTTGATCCTTGAAAACTTCCTTCACACCAAACTCGAGTAATTCTCATTAGAGGGTTAGTGCATAATCAAAAATTCACATATTCTGTAATGACACAATCATCACCAATACTTCTGGACATTAGCTACAGCCACTGATGTTTTGTGGAGCAAAGAAATCCACTCAAACAAGTAAAAGAGAGAATGCAAAATAAAAGGCAGAATCTGTCAAAAATAGAACAGTCTGGAAAGACGAATTTTTTCGAGGCACTTAAGTTGCTCAGATGCGAAAAGTCAAAACTAATGAAAGTTGCGTACATATATAAGGATCATGCGTGAATTTTTTCAGAATTTCAATTTTTCTGGAGTGCATACAGCTCAAAACGGTGGACAGCAAAAATCTGTCTCTGCGCAGAAATCCAAATCTAGCATCAACTTTCTATTAGAGGCTTTAGTTGGCACAACAATGTAATAAAATAAAGATACAAAGGAGTTTTTACAGAAGTAAGCAAGCTCCTTGACTAAAAAAAAAAGAAAAAATGCAGAAATAAAACCATGGGTTGTCTCCCATAAGCCTTTTCTTTAACGCATTTCAGCTAAGCGCAGAAAGTGAAAATCAAGTGTTTCCAAGTGAAGAAGCATCCAAATCATAACTTGTTCTAATAATAGATAAACATCCAAATAACAATGTTCCAAAGGTGGCAAATCAAGCATATCATAGAGTTTCTTAGGCATAACAGAGATGCTAGCACCAAGATCGCATAAAGTATTACAATCAAAATCATTCACCTTCATCTTAATGATGGACTCCCAACCATCTTCTAACTTTCTAGGGATAGAAGCTTCATGTTTTAATTTCTCTTCCCTAGCTTGTATGAGAGCATTTGTAATGTGTTTTGTGAAAGCCATATTAATAGCACTAGCATTAGGAATTCTAGCTAGCTTTTGCAAGAACATAATTACTTCAGAAATATTACAATCATCAAAATCAAAATCATTGTGATCAATGGTAAAGGAACCATTGTCTCCCATATTTTAAAAAATTTCAGCACTTTTATCAGGAACAGTTTCAGTGGTTTTGGGCAATTTTAAACGCTTTGCAGAGGTAGTAGAAACATTGCCAACACCAATTATGTTTCCATTGATAGTAGGAGGCTTACTAGCATGTGAAATATTAGCATTACTAGTGGTGGTAATAGTACAAACTCTAGCTATACTATTCTCTTTATCAATTTTGTCCTCTCTTTCCCACCTAGCATGCAATTCAGCCAACATCCTAATATTGTTGTCAATTTTAACTTGGATAGCATTGGCAGTAGCAAAAGTCTTGTTCTCTTTAACATCATTAGGCATAACTTTTATTTTCAAAAGATCAACATCAAGAGAAAGGCTATCAACCTTAGAGGCAAGAACATCAATTTTACCAAGCTTTTCCTCAACAGTTTTATTAAAAGCAGTTTGTGTACTAAAAAAATCCTTAAGCATGGCTTCAAGATCAGAGGATACACTTTTATTATTGCGGTAGGAATTACCATAAGAATTGACATAACCATTACCACTATTAGAAGGATAAGGCTTATAATTGTTTCACATCAACATGCTCTTCTTGAGCAACCAATGAAGCTAAAGGAACATTATTTGGATCAACATGAGATTTACCATTCACAAGCATAGACATAATAACATCAATCTTATCGCTCAAAGAAGAGGTTTCTTCAACATAATTTACCTTCTTACCTTGAGGAGTCCTTTTGGTGTGCCACTCAGAATAGTTAATCATCATATCATCAAGAAACTTTGTTGCAGCACCTAAAGTGATGGACATAAAGGTACCTCCAGCAGCAGAATCCAGTAGGTTTCTTGAAGAAAAATTCAGTCCTGCATAAAAGGTTTGGATGATCATCCAAGCAGTCAGTCCATGGGTGGGATAATTCTTTACCAAAGATTTCATTCTCTCCCATGCTTGGGCAACATGTTCATTATCAAATTGTTTGAAATTCATAATGCTACTTCTCAAGGATATAATCTTAGCAGGAGGATAATATTTTCCAATGAAAGCATCTTTGCATTTAGTCCATGAATCAATACTATTTCTAGACAAAGATAGCAACCATTCTTTAGCTCTTCCTCTCAAAGAGAAAGGAAATAATTTCAGTTTAATAATATTCCCATCTATATCCTTATACTTTTGCATCTCACAAAGTTCAACAAAATTATTAAGATGGGCAGCAGCATCATCAGTACTAACACCAGAAAATTGCTCTTTCATAACAAGATTTAATAGAGCAGGTTTAATTTCATAAAAGTCTCCTTTAGAAGCAGGTGGAGCAATAGGAGAAGCAGGTGGAGCAATAGGAGTGCATATGAAATCATTATTATTTGTGCTAGTGAAGTCACACAACTTGGTGTTCTCAGGAGTACTCATTTTAACAAAAACAAGACTAGGCCGAAATACAAAAATAAAAACAAGTAACTAATTTTTTTGTGTTTTTGATAAAGAGAGCAAACAAGACAAAATAAAAATAAACTAAGCAAGACAATACCAAAGTAAAGAGATTGACAGTGAGAGACTCCCCTAACAGAAGGCTTGACCTTCCCGGCAACGACGCCAGAAAACTTGGCGTCTTGTCGGTGAGTGCAAGACTTCCAGAAGTATCTCCTGCATCCCCGGCAATGGCGCCAGAAAACTTGCTTGATGCGTGTAAAGCACACGTTCGTCAGGAGACCCCAAGAATAAGGTTTGATGAGTGTAGTAGCAAGTCTTCCCTCAGTAAGAAACCAAGGTTATCAATCCAGTAGGAGGTGAAGACACTTCTGAAGGTGTCAACGGCGCCAGGAAACTTGCTGCGTCGTAAGGGAGGTCCTGGCGGTTGACTTGGAACCTGCACACTAGACAATCAAACTACTTTGCCCCAACGAATCAGTGAGAGTGTCAATCTCACAGGCTTGCTGAAAACAAAGGATTAAAAGTGTGGTATGGAAAAAGATGTTTGTTTGCAGAGAATGAAAGAGAACAATGATTGCAGTAGGTTGTATTATCAGATGTAAAAGAATTGACCAGGGTCCATAGTTCACTAGAGGTGTCTCTCCATAATAAATAACTAACTTGCTGGGTAAATAAATTACAGCTGGGCAATTGACAATATTGAAAAGTTCATAATATGCATGTGCAAGTTATGGTGTCTACTATGAGATTCATTTGGGCATTACGACAAGGTACACAGACCGCTATCCAGCATGCATCTGTGCCTAAATAGTCCACCTTTAGGTTAACATCCGTACCGCTTCCAGTATTAAGTTGCAAGCAACAGACAATTGCATTAAGTAAAGTGCATAATGTAAACAACACATTTATCCTTAGACAAAGCATTGTTGTTTTACCCCTAGTGGCAACAGCACATCCACAACCTTAGAGGTTGCTGTCACTCCCCCAGATTAAATGGAGACTGAACCCACTATCTAGCATAAATACTCCCTCTTGGAGTCACAAGCATCCACTTGGCCAGAGTATCAACAAGCAACGGGGAGCATGCAAGATCATAAATAACATAGACATAATATTTCAGTATTTAACTTGACATAGTATCAATATTCATCGGATCCCAGCAAACACAACATGTAGCATTACAATAAGATGATCTTGATCATGATAGGCAGCTCACAAGATCTAAACATGATGGCACAAGAGGAGAAGACAACCATCTAGCTACTGCTATGGACCCATAGTCCAAGGATGAACTACTCACGCATCACTCCGGAGGCAGGCATGGCGATGTAGAGCCCTCCGGTGATGATTCCCCTCTCCGGCAGGGTGCCGGGAAGAGCTTCAGAACCCTCGTGAGTTAGGGTTGACGGCGGCGGCGGCTCTGGTACTTTTCGTGGAAATTGACTCGGGTATTTCTGGTTTTCCCGAACAGGTGAATATATAGGCGAAGGGACGGCGTCGGTGGAGACTCGTGGCCTCCTCGCCACGTCACGGCGTGGCAGGAGGTGGGGCCGTGCCGCCACGTGGTGAGGACGGCCCACGGCCCCTCTTCGTCTCTCCTTTGGACTCCGTGTACATGTCAGAAAAATAGGGACTTTGGATTTTGTTTCGTCCAATTCCGAGAATATTTCCAGAACAACTTTTCTGAAACCAAAAACAACAGAAAACAGGAACTGGCACTGTGGCATCTTGTTAATAGCGTCGGGGACTATTTTTATAGTCGGTTTTAGGTCAAGACGGAGTCGGTGGAGGAAAGATCGACGGCAACAGAGCTCCGAGGCCCATGGGCCACCCTCTTTTGGCCCATGGGCCTCCGCTTGTTCGCTTCCTTCGCTCCCAAGTCTTCTTCCTTCCAAAAAATGATGCTCGTAAAATATCAGGTCATTTGGACGTCGTTTGGGTACCTCAAACATCTAAATATAGAAAATAGGGTTTTGTGCCTGCGCAGGGTTAATTCCATAAAATAAGAAAATTATGAAATATTCCAAAAATCATGATAAAACATTGATATAACACTTATATGATGCAAATATGATTGGAATATAAGTAATATAGTGCAAAGTTCATGTATGCATTTTACATGCATCAGCGGGTCAAGAAAGAGTTCGACGAGCGCCGGCACACCAAGGACTTCTACAAGGTGAACATGGTGCGTGGCCAAGGCGCCATCGAGCATAGGTGGCGCATTGTTTTGCGCATCGTCAACAAGTTCCACGGCTGCCATGAGAACATCGTCGATCGGTCGGAGAGTGGGAAGGGCCCGACGGATCAGGTAACAGACGCGCGGCGCGATCCCCTTGTTGTGTTCTCATCGATTGGCCGGCCTAGTTTGTGATCGGCTTGCTTTGTGATACGTCTCCAACGTATCTATAATTTCTGATGTTCATGCTTATATTATACCAATTGCTACATGTTTATATACACTTTATATCATTTTTGTGTATTTTCTTCGGAAGGGAGCGCCGCCGAAACACAGAAACACCGAAACAGAGACCTAGAGCTGCAGATTCGAGGGGGGAAACTCCGGCGGGGCGCTACCGGCGTGGTCTGCATCTTCTCCAACGACTTCTCCACCATCTCCATGATGAAGAGGGAGTAGTCCACCCCTGGACTATGGGTTTGTGGAAGTAACTTATGTATCTCTCCTCTCTTTGAGCTTCACTAATTAGTACTGTATGAGCTGCTGAACATGCTTACGGTCATCTATGTAATACGTATGTGGTGGATCTTTTTATGAGTTAATATATGTTTGAGATTGCAATAGTTTTGTTTCAGTTATGAAAGTAGATAGATATTATGTACCCCGTTCTTGTCTACTTGTTTTGATTAAGCATGTTTGTGAGAGCGTGTGTGGGGTGATGTGTGCATTAGTTGGAGTACGGGGGTGGTGAGTGCGGTAAGCTGACCACTGTAATATCACGATCCACTTGGGTGTTTTACCTTACTTTGTTACCTCACGAGGGATAAAGAAAAATTCCATGCTACAAGGGTTGTGGGTGACCATGCCACTTCTCCGTGACTAGATCTAGCATGTTCTTATTTTAACTTCATGTTATGAAACTTAAAGCTATACTCTGATTTATCTTAATTACTGAGGTGTTATGATTTAGTTCGCA
Organism: Poa pratensis; assembly: GCA_947311845.1. Taxonomy (NCBI): domain Eukaryota; kingdom Viridiplantae; phylum Streptophyta; class Magnoliopsida; order Poales; family Poaceae; genus Poa; species Poa pratensis. The sequence goes on along the minus strand of CAMZMU010000042.1, from coordinate 78,703,019 downwards.
TCTTGGTGGAGTATGAGTGAGACTAATAAGTAAAGGGTCTCTATGCTAGGACGTGATGCCCATATAACTAGTAACTTGTCACTAAACTTTTGTGTTGCAATCTCATATGTCAACTCTAGTGTTCCATTGTCTACCACTTTATTAAAGAGAGAGTGCATTTGTGAAACCATGAACCCCCGGTCCATTTTTAATCATAAGAAACAACTTTCCAATAACTTTTATCCATTTTCCATTTTCTGCCATTTAAAAATCCGAAAATACAAAAAACACTTTTACATCTTGCATACATCATATAAAACCCAAAAATATCATTTATCATTGTTCCCATCATCATTGTATATTTATTTCTTGTTAGCATTGCATATTATCTCCATATTATTCTCACACCTTGTGCTTGACAACCACTAGGTGAGGTCGAGGACCAAAATATTTACTTTATTTTGCAAGTAACCAAGAGAAGGATAGGAAGATAAATCTTTCACTAGTGATTCCCCGAGAGTTCGATATAAACCCTCGAGTCACCCCTCGTGGAGAAAACACGTCTTCCATATACTACACACTATGCACTTGGAGTCTCAACCTAACCCATTTACTTTTCACGCAGGTAACTACGTGAAGGGCTATCACCCGCCTCGAGTAGGCGCCGCTGGTCTGGTTTGTGCCGGTCAGTACGCCGGTGGTGATGAACTTCCATGACTCGACCATGCACTCGTCCTCCTTGGTCGTCCAAACGATGTCGCGGCTGCCCTTCTTCTTCGCCGCGGCGTGCTCGCCGACCACAGCCGCGGTCACCACCCCCTCCTCTTCGATCTCCTCGTCGGCGTCCTCGTCCTCCTCGTAATACACCTCGTCCTCATCGAACTCGTCGTCGTCATCGCCGTCCGCCTCCAGGCCATCAAGATCGACATTCGCCGTCCGACCGTCGCCGTTGATTAAGTCGGCCATGAGTTCGGAGGTCTCCTACACACAAAAAACAACGCTGACAGTCACGACTCGCCTATGCGTCTACGGTACGTATCATGCCATCCAAAACACGGCCTCATACCTGCAGGGGTTCCCTGTAATCGGCGGTGATTCCGTTGATCACGTGGGAGGCGCCGGCGTCGAATGAAAGGCTGCGACCGGCCTGCGCGTTCGTCTATTCGGCGGGGTGCCTCTGCAACGCCGACGATGACAGATCGACGGGGCGGTTCAGATCGAGCCCACAAGAAGGGAAGATGATGTTGGGGTCGAAGTCGTCGTGGTGCTGGTTGTCGGCGTACTCGGGGTGAACCTGGAGCGAGGAGTGCCGGCGGCGGCGCTTTCGGCGAAGAAAGATGAATTCGACGGAGAGCCGCCGATCTTGCATCGAAGAGTGGCGGCGCTCTCTTGGCTGCCCCCAAAAGCGTATGCTTGGTTCAAGGCCGCGACCTTCTTGTTCATGGCGGCGAGGCCCTTTGCCGTCAATGGCGGGGCCGGGTCGAGCAGCTTTCTAGCTTTCGCCGCCGCACGCCGCCTGCTACGGCTATGCGTCTCCAATCGGCGCCGGAGACGTTCGAGCCCCAATCGGTCTCCGACCTCCGGCTGGTCCGTTCAAATTGTCTTTGGAAAGACAAGTTTGTTTTGTTGCTCAAATAAGTCACCCATCGTGTTCTTGTCTTCAAAACCAACCAATGTTCCACGCCTACAACTGCAGCAGTAGGAGGAGTACTCCCAAACAGTTGTCAATGCGCCATGCACAAACAGACCCTCGACACAGGGAAGCAAAAGGCCTGCGTGAATTCGAAAATTTCCTCCCTTTTCGAGGCAGCAATTCAAAGTGTCTGTTGGATGGTTCGTTCAAAGATGCATCTGCACTCTGCAGGGTCGGCAGAGCCAAAGGCTGCAAAACCGTGACGCCGCTGCGTGGAATGCAACGCAACCAGGAACCAGCGAGGCTAGCGCCAGTAGCTCTCGAGCACCCTCTGCTAGCCTAGTCGGATGCCTTGACGTCCCAAGAAGATTACCCGTCGTCCGAGACGGAAATTTCGCTGAGCGGAGCACGCGTCCTCGGGCATAACAGAATCAGCGTGCCCGCGTCACCGGCCGAGCCACGGCGTCAGCTCGCTCGTCCTCATGCGCAGTCAACGACGCCCAGTTGAACTGTCGGAACTCTGGGCGCGTTTGGTAGCCTGCAGCGAGGGTGGCCCGGCCCGCCAGATGCGACCTCCTGGTGTTTGCTTACTCGTTTCTTCTCTTGGGCCTGCATAGCACGCTCCTCAAAGCACCCTCGGGCCAGGCTCTGGAGGAACGGCCGAATCGGCCGTTTCCAGGCGGTCATGCCCCGCAGCTGCAAAAGAGAGCGCTGCTCATGCAGCCTCGTTCTTCCCCTCACTCTCTCTTCCACTTACCCTCTTCCAATCCTTGATACATTGTTCGGTTCGAAAAAAGCTGAACACCAAAATGATGTGCTTTGATGCTGCGGTTCCATTCTGGGACTCAGTTTGAGCTTTCGTTAACCGTGTGGACCTAATTTCATGTTCTTGTTTGAAGCTTTTTTGGACGAATTTTGCAGATCTTGTCGCACACAGTTGACCGTTTGCGATTTCCTTCGAGGAGTAGCTTCATCTCGTCATTCCGCACGACTATCGTGTTGTAAGTTCTGCGTTTCGATGCTTGTAGATGGGTAGATCTGAGGATGCGTATTTAGACTGTTCTTGGTGTACGTGTCTTCAACCTCTGCTCTTGCTCGTCTTCGTCGAACTCTGCCATCGGCATGTCGTGTCGTCGTCGAGCTTCGTAGGTGCAGTAGGTGCCATGCCATCTTCTCACCGTCCAGTTTTGCCGCCATGCCGTCTGCTTGCTGCCGCCAAGCGCTCAGCTCCGTCGCCATGTCGTCTGCTCACCTTCGTCGCTGTCGCCCAAGCCGTCGTCATGGTCAGCGCTAGTAGACAGACTACCTCCGCCGCCGCCGCCGCAGCTTGCATCATCGTCCTCGCCGTTCTATCGAGCTCCCCAGCCACCATACCATATGCTCACTGTCCAGCTCTGCGGCCATGTCACCTGCTCACCATCTAGCTCTGTCGCCATGTCATCTGCTCACTTTTGTCGCTGTCGCCCAAGCCGTCGTCCTGGTCACCGCTCGTAGACAGACTACCTCCGCCACCGCCGCCGCTGCCGCAACTCGCATCGTCGTCCTCGCCGTTCTATCGCTACTTCATGGTGAGAGGTAAGTACACCTATAAGCAAATGGTGAGACTAACCAAATCGGTAAACACAAGCTCGTTGTTTGGTTGTTGTTGCATGAAGAGAGCTCTCGTTTTTTGATGCAGGCAACCAAACTAACCACACAACACGTATTTAGGGGTGGCTCTACTCAGCCCTGCCCCCTGGAGCCTGCCCCCAAGACAACGAGAAAGTGATGCAGCCTACCAAACAGGCCCTCTATTTCTTGATGGGGTCATCTCCAACAAGTGATCAGGTTAATGGGTTAAATGATTTATTGGGATGATTATCTGGGCTACTTTAATCCAATAATCCAAATTGAGAAGTTAGGATAATACGTAAAAAGGGCAGATAATCAACATTTTCCGAATAATAGCAATATCATATATGCACCATATCAATTGGATGTCCATCTTGCCAAAATTCGCATTTGTATCCGTAGATTCCTACTATTCCATATCCTTCAAAATGGATGCAAAATCGGCTTCTAAGGGGAAATCATCTGTATCGTCTACATGTCTACAGAGTAGTTAGCTCATATTGCTCAATTACTGCATTTTTTTCTTTAGAAGTTGAATTTTTTTATAAAATATTTACCAAATCTCCCAAAAAGCTACAAAACTTTGAAACGACTGTCCAAATTCTTCTGACTTTCCCTTATTATTAGCCTAAATTGTTTGATAATCACATGACATGCCCATCAGCAGAACTGATGTTAATCGGACTAATCTGAGATTTGGAACTATGTGCAACATATTACATAGTTGGTGATTTGTGGAACATACACGTAAAGTGACCAGTTTCCCCAACGACAATGTCAGGTGTTTCTGCGATATTTTTTTGACTATAACTACGGCGGGCTTAGCCATCCTGAACATTTTTATTACCTTTTGGGGTTACACAAGAAATACAAGCGGGGGAGAGGGGAGAGAAATACATGGAGGTAGAGGGTGATCAGGGTGGCTCAAAGGAGAGACACCAAGTTCTAAGTTTACAAGCGACAAGCGGAACTTTGCATCGATAGGCCCACAAGCGGACGTCTTCTATGCATCTTGCTTTGGCAAGCACCATTGGTTCATCAACACCGTTGAAGACTTTGGCGTTGCGCCTCTTCCAAATGTTCCACGCAATGGCGGTGCAGACCGTGGAGTCAGCATATCCACTAACATCGAGTATTCCAAAGCTCCTGGATGGTGGTGATTTGATGCATGTTGTTAGGGAAGAAGAAGTCCCACATTTCACGGGCCTTGTGACATCCGATCAGAAGGTGATCAACTTCTTCAACCTGAGGGTAAAAAGGACAGCAGGCGTTGCACCCAGCTGGTGGCGGAAGCGTCTGTCGTTGGTGGGAAGTCGCCGGCGGCACACGAGCCAATTGAAAATCCTGCACTTAAGGGGTGCTGCATTTTCCCAAACTTTCACAGCCAGATCATCAGTAGTTTCTGCGATTTTTCCTCAACCATACTATGAGAGCATGGTATAAAACTAAAAGCAAATATTTCATGTGACCTATTGCCCCTTGCCCCCAAGGTATTTTGTCTTGTTTAGCGCAAGACGTTTTAGTTTTCGATAGAAGATAGTTATTTGCTGCCCCTCAAAATAAATCACGAAGACAAAAAAAAAAAAACAAGACGGCGGGTGCTAGGAAACAAGACGAAATAAAACAACAACAAAATGTTCAGTTGGGTCGGCCGCCGGGATCGTTCTCTAGATCTTACAACGACATCATCCAGTGCTAGTATTCATCGCTTGGAGTTGAAGCAAGAGCAGGGGAAAATAAAAAACTACTAACACTGATGTAAGCAAATTTACCTAACAAAGGTGATAATAATCACTACTATATATAAAAGCGTGAGCCGTTTCGGCCACTGTAGCTTCTGTAGCATCGCACTGTAGCGTGCTACAGTAGCTACAGTGGACGTAGCAGTTCCTCGGCCGCTGCGAGCCGTCCGATCGACGATCCGGCGGCCAGGAGACGCCCGCGGGCACTGTAACTGGAACAGTAGCTACAGTGTTTGGCGGGAGGACCTAATCGCAAATAACGGAAAGATCGGGGTCCTACGTGTAAAAAAACAGGGGTCAAACTGAAAAATCTCCCTCCCCTATCCCCCGCGCGCGGCCGACGCCGCCGCCGCTTCCCGCCGCCGTTCCCGACCTCCCCGCGCAGATCCACGACCACCACGAGCACCGCCGCCGTCGCCTCAGCCTCCTGCCCGAGCACCACGTGCCGGGGCGGCCACACCGCGCGGGGAACGCCGGCGCCGTGCAGCGGTCCTCCGCCGCTTCTCACCACCGCCGGCGCCTCTCCGGCAACCAGTAGAGGGCGGCGGCGCCGCCAAAGTCCTCCCCGCGACGACTCGCACCCAGCGCGCCCAGGCACGCGTGCTGGGACGCCGTCATTCGCCGCCGGTGGCCGCCGCGCCGCCACGGCCAAGCCACCACCCCGGTGACGTCACCGCTGACGTCACCGCGCGGCTGAGCTGGGCTGGGCCGCTTGATGGGCCGGGCCACCGCGCTGCGCGGCCGGATCGGACTTTTTTTTTCCCTCTACAATTTCCAAAAAAAAAAACAATTTTTAGAACAAAATTTAAAACCAGTAAATTTTGACAAACGGTTCTGAATCCACTCAAACCAAATTACAATAAAAAAATGCCAAAATAAAGAAAGCCATTGCAATTACTTCGCGACATTTTAAGTTATTTCAAATCTTAAACAAATCTTAAACAATAAAGCCATTCGTAATTTACAAAATACATAAATCAAAATTTAATTCAAAAAACCTACAAAAAAAATAGCACAAACATAAATATTGCAAAATAGCATATAAGTAAACTCATTCCAATTATGCAATTCGATTTACTAAATGCTCGGACTAAACTTACCTCTCTTTAAAAACTAAATGAAATTAAAGTAATGCTTAATTACATGCGCATTTCAAGAAATCTTAAATTATTTTTCCTCTCAAAATCATTTCGAATTTAATAGTTCCTAACACATTACATCTCCTCTAACCAAGAATTTAAATTACATAAAACATAATATTTAATCACAACCATAATATATTTCCTCTAAATATAGTGATAAAAAAAGGAAATTATGACAAAATCGAACTATATTTAACCATTCCGATTTATATAACATATTTAGAAGCAATATATCTTAAATCTACCTACTTATACACTAACATTTTAAAAAAAAACTGCTTCATTAAATGAAAATTTCAACGAAATACAAATTCAAATTATAACTATCGCTTTTCCTTACAATATATATAACACAAAAAAAAATCATAAACTACCACAACAAATTGTCAGCAAAAGCGCGGCGTGACGACGCGCAAAATTCCCCCCCCCCCCCCCCAATAAAATATTACACATTTTCTATAAGTTTAAAAGAATTTGGACACACAATTTGTTACAAAAATTTATAGGAAACAAAAGTTCAATTTCCCCGGATTCAGCCTGGCTCCGTCGTGGTCACCGCGGGCAGCGTCACGCCGAGGTGGGCCCCGTCTGTCAGCGTGACACGATCTTTCCCGGAAAATAAAATTCCAGAAAAATGAATAAAATTGAAAAATTCATATCTTCGGATTTATACATAAGAAAAATACAAAAAAAAATACCAAAATGATCGCAGTAAAATAATCTAATTACTTATGTTAAAATGGAAAGATGTTTGCTTTTCCCCATGAGGTGAATATTTACAAAAAATTCTATATTCGTTCCACCATATTACAAATTGAAATTAATAATTGCTCACATATTGTGTTCCATCCGAATATGTCGAGACGGTCACAAAAAATGCTTACTCATATTAGAAACGCAAAAGAAATTCAAATAGTAGTGATGCTCCACCTTAACCAATTTCGATAGTCTGAACAATTCATAACCGCAAGATTCTACAACCTTCATTGATTTTCAGCCTTACATCAATTCTAAATATATACACTACCAAAATTTAATTTTAATTGCTACACGGGTGCGGCATGGCCGCGCCAACTCCACTAGTAATCATATATCGTGGAGAAATGAATGACCATTCGTCACACAGACAACATAAGAGGGAACCGGGATAGAGACATAAGTCTAAATCTATCTAGACTCGTGCGTGCATGGCGCATGGCTATTTGGTCAACACTCAACAGTGCTTCCAAGTTGGAGTCGTTAGGACTGTAATGGCAATTACAATGACAATTGGTCCGTCCGTCTTAATCATGAGGTTTGTGTGCCTTAATTAAGCTAGTGAATCTTGGTGCCACTTGTGAACTGTGCTCTATGCGATAACTTGCGTACTCCCTCCGTTCGGATTTAATCTACATTTTAGGAAATTTCAGACAAATTAAGCTAGCATTTATTAGTACTACTTTTACACATCCCACAATTTAACACAATTATGGTCCCATGATATATAAACTATCCATTGGTTAAACCAAGTTTAGATTATATCCGAACGGAGGGAGTACGTAGGATCTGGTGAAAGCACAATGTTCCCCTGATTTTTGACTTGGCTAATTGCGGCATGGAGACAGATCACTGTGTTTTTCCAATGATGATAGTAGCAATATGTCATAGTTGACAATAGATTATTAGCACTAGTTTGCCCTTCTCCACGCTGTAGTGGCTATTAGGGCCACTTCTTTTCAGCTTCTAACTCGGCTTCGAGGCCGTGGACCGCTAAAACCCAAAAGAAGCGTCTAGCTTCAGACTAGCTTCTCCCCACCGCGAAGCGAGCACCTGGTGTAATCTAGAAACTGCCTTGGATCAGTTTCTGGGCCACTTCTTTTAGACTTCTGCTTATGCATAAGCCTGTATAGATTTTGGTGGGGAGAAACTGCGGTGGGTAAAAGCTAGTAGAAACTACACGGAGACTTCTTTTGGGCTTATGAAGATTTTGCTTATTCGTTGTGTTCACATGTGAGATGTCTGAAATGCCCCTAAATTTATGTGAGGCGATCAAATCTCACATATTCTAGTTTTAGTAGTAATGCGCTACAAATACTCGTGGATATATCAGTATCGCTCAAACCATATGCGAAATTAGTTGAACAAGATCATAATACAAGAGTACTATAAATACTTGTGATCAACAAGACAACAACAACGACACACACAAATATTGCTCACTGCTCACAAAAAATACTTTTGATCAACAACAACACACACACTGACGAGCTCAGAAATTCACAATTGAGTAAATTAGAACATGCGATTCCTGAACATCTAAACTGAATTACATTTGCCTACACATGTTTATGTACAGCTTGCCGGCCGGTAATTAAGGACATAGCAGCGAGAGGAGGCGGACTGGTGGTGGTAGGCGAGCGGCGGCGGGGCCGGACGAGCCGGGGCGGATCAAGCAGACGAAGCTCGACCTAGACGGCGGCAAATCAGAGCTGGGGCACGGCCAAGCAGGGGCGGTACGTGATACATCCAAACGTATCTATAATTTTTGATTGTTTCATGTTAATATTATGCCTTTGACACTTGTTTTTATATTAAGTTTATGATTTATTTGGACCAACTTACTAATAGTTGCAAAAGTGCACAATATTCTTGTTTTCCTCTTTGATGTGTAGGAATTATCAACAATACAAGAGGAAACATTGTTGGAGTTGAATTGGGACTTTCCAGAAATCTCTCCCAGATTTTTTTTCGAAGATTGTCACGTTTGGGCTTTAAAACTATGTCAAATGGAGAACTTGGCTTCTGCAAAGTTGCGCGGAATTTTCTGCTGATAATCGTGGAATTAAAATTCGGCCCATTTGGAGTTCGAACGCTCTAAAAAAGCCCGTTTTACGAAACCCTAAGAGGGGGTGACGGAAATCCGAGAAGCTATATAAAGGGAGGAAACCTAACTCGTGGAGGACACCCTATACCACGAATTTCCAGCCACCAAAGTCACGTTTTGCCTCCCCCATGGATCCCATCTCTATCATCGTCAAAATTATCAGGTCATCTCTAGTGAACCTATATTTAATTCTTTCACATCATATGTGTTGTTCTTGGAGCGTCTGTATCTTATTATTTATTTATCTTAGCATCAAACACCAGTTACATTAATAAGTGGATCGTCACATGTTTTATTTATCTTCTGTTTTCAACGTTTACTTGGTTAATGGATTATTTGATGAAACTTAAAAATGATGTGTGAATAATATAGTTTAGTAGTTTATGTTTTCTTATGGATAGTCTCAACTAGCTAATAGTTTATATTATGTTATTTTTATGATTAACATGCATTGTATTGTTCATATGTTGGTATAGTATTGTGGTATCCTCCTCTAAATGATTTAACTGAATTGACTTGGCACAAGCGCACACATGCTCACGACTGAAAAACAAAAGTCAATTAAGGCTTGATGATTTATTTTGTCTAAGAGTTCTAGTATCACTTTTATGCCTCAGTTAATTTTATTCTGTCGCAAGTATGATTATGACGGTGAATGCTCTCTTGATTGTCGCTTCCCAGTCTATTGCTAGCCTCCACTTGTACTGAGCGGGAATGCTGCTCGTGCATCCAAATCCCTGAAAACCAAGTTATTCCAAAGAGTCCACCATAAATTCCTATGCATGACATTTCAAACCATTCCAAGTAAATTTTCATGTGCTACCTTTAAAAACTTCAAAATACTTCTCATTTTGTGACACTGTTTTTAGCTCATGAGGACGTAGTAGTTGGGTTTGTTATCTTCCATACTAAATTAAGTACCCCGACTTGCATGCTTCATCTGCTCGTCACTAATTTTGCAAAGAGCTGGTTAGACGATTATAACATTCAAAAGTTAAACAAATAAAAATAGACACTCCTCCATGGTATGTGATTGTTGGCAGGCACCCGAGGATTCGGTTAGCCATGGTTTGTGAAAGCAAAGGTTGGTAAGAGTGTCATGTTATATAAAAGTGCATGCTATAAATGCCTAATATAAATAACTCGGAACCGCTCTCAACTTGTTTAGTATGTGTCGTGGTGGTGTCACGGCAGATGCCATAGGATGGCTTAAGTTGGGGGCTCGCTGGGACGTTGGGGGATCCGGGGAGGGTGTGCGCGCTCAAGAAGCACGCATGAAGAACAACCAAGAACTCACAAGAACAAGCAAGAACAAGCCAAACCAAGAACAACCAAAGCACACCAAGATGTACCCTGCTTCGGGGCCCTCTTGAGGAGGTAACACCCCTACTGCAGCACTAGCCTACTCCATTATAACTCAAAGGGAACAAGTACAAAGTGCTCCTCGAGCTGTATGAAGCAACAATGGTGAGAGCTCTAAGAGGAAGATGAAACAGGGGGAAATGAGGCCTCTCCTCCCTCTTTTTCGCATTGGAGGATGTAGTGGTCTACTTATACACTAACCGGTTTACCTTTTTGCCCCTGGCTCCATGAGACAATGGCATTGCCAAGAGGAAAAGGACAAGCCTCTGCCCCCTGTCAATCCAACGGCCGGACTGTCAGGCCTATCTTGCCCCTTCGGGCAATGGCAGCTGTAGCCCACCGGGTCCAGGTCACATCCTCTTTCCCGAATTGGCCGAGTCAGCTCCTAGGTTGCTGCGCTCCCAGGAATCCCGTGGCTTGACCTGGCTGTCAAGTCCTAGCAGGCCTATCTTGCCTCTTCAGGCAATGGCAGGCGTAGCCCACCGGGTCTAGGCCATAGCCCCCTTCCCGAATTGGCCGAGTCAGCTCCTAGGTTGCTGCGCTCCCAGGAATCCCGTGTCTTCTGAGCCTCGGGCAGGAGGCCTGCAGGACCCGTGAACTTTACTGACATTACTCGGCCCCTGTGCCTTATCCGACATTGCTGGCAAGCCGGGTTCCTCCAGGCAACCCGGCTAGCTGAGCCGGATCTCTTCCAGGCAACCCGGCTAGTTGAGCCGGATCTCTTCCTCTGATCCGGCTAGACTTTGCCTGATGCCTCTTGGTCTCTTCCTGTCTTTAAACATGATCCGGTCCGAGTGATCCGGTTTGTGAGACCCGGATTGACTTTCCATTCCACCTCTTTGCCCTACCCGGGGGCAACTCCCCGACAGTAGTCCCCGAAGCTGGTGCGGTCCTACAACCTCGGATGAAGGGCCGTAGCAGGTTAAAAACCAACGCCTTTAACCGAATTCCATATCACCCAATCTTGTCTCAGGATTTCCTGGGACACTTGGCAGGGAATCTCTGCACAAAGCCTCATAATCCGGGTCTCTGATTTGACATGTCACTGACAGCACCTTATCCGGATCCATCAGGTACTTGAGTACATTTGACTAAATTACCGCGTCTCCTCGATTTCTTCACTAACTAGCACACCCGATCCACGGGACCGCTTCCAATTCTATGATCCACCGTGTGCTTGAAATACACGGCCACAGCTGCGACCGCAAAGTTTTGGTTCACACCTGATCCAGCCACGCCCCGGAAATCGTGCGGTAGTGCGCCCGTTACCATCTAGGGGCTATATATAGGGGTGCGGGGTTCCTCTTCTTCTTCTTCTTCCCCGCACCTCCACTTCGAAATCTCCATCCGCACCATTACCGCCGGCGCGACCTGGCCCTTGCGACCTCGCAACGCCGGAGACACCCACAACGCCGGAGAAAACTCGCCGGAGCCGCGCACCGCGCCGCACACCGCCGTTTCTCCACCGCACTTCTTCTTCGCCGCACCACAACCGTGAGTTCCTCTTCTTCCGGCCATGGCGACCTCGAGCGAGTTCTTCTTTCGCCGTGAACTTGCACTTGCTCTCCCTAGATTCACTAGCAAACGAGTCCATTGCCGCGCCTTAGTGCATTGCCTAGATCTCCTTTCTAGGTTTTGCGCTAGATTGCCCCAGATCGGCTTGCCATTTCATGAACAGTTCCATCTTATTTTTACTCGGGATTTCATCTCTATTTTACTGCTGTGGTAGATCTTTCGTAACCCTAGATCCTTACAAAAAGGTGTTTTTAGTTACTAGCCAAATTACTTCTCCGCAGTAATCGGGCAACTCTATCCAGGATATCCTTTACCGAATCCCTTAACAGCTGACTCGGCTAGACCATCATCCGACTTGCTCTGGATTTGAGATTCCACACCTTCTAACTCGGCTATCTCCGATTTCTTGCAGGACTGATTCGGATATGCCGAAGTTGCCCCCCGGCAGTTGGGAGGGTTCCGACGTTACAAACGACGACTTGGAATGGCTGCTGAGCACCCGGCGTATAACATCTAAAGTTATATGCCGAAAACCGGGGAAGGAACTCCAACCGGTCACCCAACAGGGTGAACGCGTTGTGTTTCTAGCGCATTTCGAACGTGGATTCGGACTTCCAGCGAGTGACTTCTTCCGGAGATTCCTAGATTTCTTCGGCCTGCAGCCTCACCACCTTCCGGCTAACTCCTTTGTCTCCTTGTCGGCTTTTACCTCCTTTATGGAGGGATATCTCGGTCTCTGGCCGACTATCGAAACCTGGGCGAAGTACTTCCACCTCCGGAAACATACTATCCCGGGTAGTGACCCGAAGGTGATGACCGCCTGTGGTGCGTCCAGCATTACCCCGAGGACGGGCTCCATCTTTCCCCGGATTACTGGCCTGGACACTTGCAAGAAATGGCAAAGGTCCTTCTTCTACGTGAAGAGCGTTGAAGGCCATGATGCTCTCAACTTGCCCGAGTTCAGGATCGAGCCCCCCACCGCCGAACTGAACTTCAGATATGATCCGGCTGACGCTCTCGCGGAGCTTCAAGTCGTACACCAAACTCTAGAGGATTTTCTGGAGAAGGGCCTGCTCTCGGACGATCTCCTCTGAGCCTTCGTCTCTCGCCGTGTCAGTCCTTTACAACAACGTCAGCACAAGATTTGCCATATGAGCGGTCTGCTAGATCCTACCCGGATCAGCAAACATGACCTCACCAGAGCTTCCGTCAGGAGACGGGTAAACGCTATTGCCTTCACCGAGATGTCGGATAAGTGGAAATGGGGCGTGGAGCCGTTCCACCGAGACACACTTCCACCTCAGGTTAGTTCATCATCCCCCGGATTAACCCATACTCCACCAAAATGCCATTGGACTAATCCGGATCTGCCTTGATTCTACTGCAGCTGTTCGACCGCCAGATCGCCGAAGATGGAGATCTTTCCACCAAGGTGTGGGCACGGGACCGCAGCCCTCTGCGCGAAGGCGAAGAGGATGCGGATACGGACGATTATTTGCCGATTCCGCGCGCCAAGCCTATCCGCAAGGGTAAGCAACCGTCTATTTACAACCTTTCCGAGGATGAAGATGATGATTGCTGGATCCTGGATCCTATTGATCCCATTCCGATTTCATGGTCACCACCTTGTGTTCCAGCCAAACCGGATGCTCAAGGGACATCTCGGAAACACCCTGACGCGTCCGGATCAGATGCCCCTCCAGCCAAGAGATTGAAGAAAACTGTCTCCAAACCGAATCGGCTGAAGGCCATGCCTACTACCAAGGGGTAATGCCAATTTTATTTGCTTTCTTCTTTTATTACCCGAGTCATCTTTATCCGAGTTAACTGTTTTATTTTACTCTATGCAGTGACGTCCTTGTCACCGAACAAACCCATTCATCCATCCTTTCTCCCATTCCTCCACTGGATACGGCCATGGAGCCTCAGTCTCCTAAAAAGGCTGCCACCTCTCCCGCGCGTGCCACAACTGCCAAAACTCCCCCGCCGGATCTCGTCCCAGAGTCGGTTATTGACCTGGAGAGTGAGGAAATCTCGGGTTCGACCCGAGATTCAACTTGGCCACGTCCTCTGAAGGAGTTGGAGAAGGAGAAAGCCAAGACTTCGGCTAAGACATTGACTAAGCCGGATCCTCTCCCTACCGCCAAGGCTCTGAATCAAGAGCAGCAGAAGAAGAAGAAAATGCAGCAGCAGCAACCTCTCGAGAAGCAGCAGAAACAGAAACAGGAAGCATCTAAACCACCCCAGCAAGCGTCGCAGAACCAACCTAAGCAGTCAGACCCTGCCAAGGCCTTGAGCGCATCACCTCTGCCTAAGCCGACTCAGGTCTCCTTTGGCACAACTCAAACAACCTCGGATAAGCAGATGGTCGCTAGCAAACCGGTTTCCGCCGCTCCATCAGTGACTCGGGTGCATGATCAGCTCTCTGAGGCGATTACTCGTGCCCGACTTAGCGGCCAGGTCTTGCCGAATCTCCGCACTCCGGGCGGCGACAAACTCGGCTCCGCAGAGGAATTTGTTAAGGCTTGGAACGCTGCGGACCTTGCCGAAGGCTCTTCTACAACAGCATCGCCACATCCGGCTGGGCCTAGCCGGATGTTTCAATCTCTACACTCTGTGCAGGCCTCGGTCACTGAAGCTAACCGGGTCTTCGAGGTAACATTGCCGAATCTTACACTTATTTCAATCTACACTATCCCCAGTCCCGAGATTCGGGTCGAATGACTGATACTCCTCCGAGTAAGAAAGTCATTCCGCTTGAATCTCTAAAACTTGATCATAAACTTTGTCCTTAGCTGAACAAAACTCGCGGGACCCCCAGTCCCCGAGTCCACTTTCTTTTTATTAATCTCGGGCCCCCAGTCCCCGAGATTCGTTTAAGTTTCATGCTGCTAGTCTCGTGTGCGAGTCCCCGAGACTCTTTTTACGCCATTAACTCCTTTTCTTTCAGGAAACCACGACTGCTCGCAGCCGGATCTTTAAACAGCTAGTCCTGCAGCACCAGGCCCTCCAAGCTTCCTTTGATGCGCAAAGTGAGGAGATGAAAAAGAAAGATCAGGAGCACAAGCGCGCTGTATCGGAGGAAAAGTCATAAGTGACTCGGCTCCTGCGGGAGCTTGCCGAGTTGGAAAAGTGAAGGACAAGCTCAAGAAAGATTCGGTTAGCACCATCTTCCTCTCTTCCCTTTTATCAGCCTTTGTCCATTCCCTAAGATTCGGTTAGCACCATCTTCCTCTCTTCCCCTTTTTCCTAAGATTAGAGTAACATTACCCGAGTCTCGGTTCGTAGTCCCGAGGCTCGCCATGCAGTCCCCGGGTCCTCCCAAATGTACCCGACATCAACATTCATAGGAACAGCTTCAGATTCTTGCTTCGGGATAAAAATCGACTCGGAATCAGGTGAAGGTTTGATTGAAGGGATCCTTAGGTGATTCATGGATATCCCGGGTGGGATTGCATCCCTAGACGACCCGAGTTTTGACAAGATATCAGCAGCTTCGTTCTCCAACGAGGTATGTGCTTGTACTCGCAACCTTCAAAAAACCTGAAATTTTCTGGACATGAAATCGATATAGTGCCATATTGGCATCCAGGGCATCCCAATTTCCAGAAGACTGCTGCACCACTAAATCTGAATCACCAAAACATTCTATCCGGCGGATGCCGATGTCCTTAGCCACATTAAGCCCATGGATCAGTGCCTCATATTCGGCCACATTGTTTGATGCTGAAAAATGAATCTGCAATACATATCGCAACTGATCTTGCTTTGGTGATGTGAGTACTATCCCAGCACCCAGTCCGATTTTGGTTTTGGAGCCATCAAAGTGCAACTTCCAGTAATTGTAATCCGGCTTGGGTGGTTCATATTGCATCTCTGCCCAGTCACAAAGGAAATCCGGTAAAGCTTGAGACTTGATAGCATCTCTTCTCTCATAATGCGGGGTGTAAGGAGACACTTCTATTGCCCATTTGGCAACTCGGCCAGTCGCATCTTTGCACCCAATGATCTCCGAGATTGGAGCTTCGCATACAACGGTAATCGGATGCTCCTGGAAGTAATGTTTCAACTTCTTGGCCGCCAGGTATACACCATATGTCATTTTTTGGTAGTGAGGATAATTTTGCTTTGAGGTTGAGATCACCTCGCTTAAATAGTACACCGGTCTTTGCACGGATCTACCCTCCTCATCTCGCTCTACCACTATAACCACACTTACGACTCGGTTAGTGGCCGCAATGTAAAGTAACATTGGTTCATTCGGCAAAGGTGACGCCAGAATTGGTGCAGTGGACAACATCTTTTTTAATTCATTGAAAGCCGAATCTGCTTGCGGGGTCCACGTGAACCCGGTGCTCTTTCTCATCAATTGATATAAGGGCAAGGCTTTTTCTCTAGCCGACTCACAAATCGACTTAGCGAGGCTAGACACCCGGTAAATTTTTGTACATCTTTTAGACATTTAGGCAATTTCATGTTTTCTATGGCCCGGATCTTAGCCGGGTTCACTTCGATACCTCGGCTCGATACAAGGAAACCGAGCAACTTTCCAGCTGGGACCCCAAAGGTGCACTTATCCGGATTCAATTTCAACCGGTACTTTCTCAAGTTTACAAATGTTTCCTCGAGATCCTCGAGGAGAGTATGTTTTTCTTTAGTTTTGATGACAATATCATCGACATACACCTGCACATTTTTGCCCATTTGAGATTGTAAGCACTTCTGCATACATCTCTGATAAGTTGCACCGGCATTTCTCAAACCGAAACACATGACACGATAGCAATACGCCCCATACGGGGTAATAAAAGCAGTCTTTATTTGATCTTTGGGGTTCAGTGGTATCTGGTGAAAACCAGAGTACGCATCAATAAAAGACAACAACTCACACCCAGCAGTAGAATCTATCACTTGATCAATCCGAGGTAAAGGAAACGGATCCTTCGGGCACGCCTTGTTCAGGTTGGTGAAGTCGATGCACATACGCCACACCTTGACCACCGCTGGTTCATCCTTCTTCTTCTCTACCAGAACCGGATTGGATATCCAGTCTGGATGCAACACCTCCATAATGAATCCGGCTGCAAGTAGCTTAGCCAGCTCATCAAGCACCACTTTTCTTTGGTCATCTGAAAGACGACGAGTCGGTTGCCTCACCGGCTTCACCTCCGGCCGGACAAATAAAGAGTGCTCTGCCAACTCCCTCGGAACACCAGGCAGGTCCTTAGCCGACCATGCGAAGATATCCCGATTCTCACGGAGGAAGTGACAGAGCGCGCTTTCCTATTTCTCGCCCAACCTGGCACCAATGATGGCCATGCGCTCCGGATTCTCCGGGTCAATGGGGATCTTCTTTGTCTCCTTGGGCACCTCAAATGTTGCACCTGCATCCGGATTGGTCATGGCCAGCACGCCGAGCTGAGCTGACTTTGCCATTGCCACTACTTCATGCATCTTGCTCTTCTCCGCCTGGATCACCAACGATTCGGCTAAGGTGGAACCAACCGTGGCACACTGTATGGCCTTCTTCTAATCTCCCACAACGGTGATGATACCATTTGGGCCAGGCATCTTCATCTTGAGGTAAGCAACATGAGTGGATATCATGAACTTGGCTAATGCCGGCCTGCCGAGCAGAGCATGGTATGGGCTCTCCAAATCTACCACCTCGAATTCGAGACTCTCCAGTCTGTGATTGTCCTTGGTACCAAACAGCACATTCACCCAGATCTTTCCCATTGGGGAACAAGACACCCCGGGTACTATACCATGGAAGGTGCAACTGCTCTGCTGCAGCTGATTTGGCGAATAACCCAACTTGACCATTGTGTCCCGATACATGATGTTTATAGCACTGCCATTGTCAACCAAGACTCGAGTGAATTTCACATTAATCTTTGGTCCAACCAAAGTCGGATCCACCACCAGTGCGTAGTTTCCTGGGCTGGGCATAACCCTGGGATTATCAGCCCTACTCCAAGTGATCTCTTGCTCGGACCAGTTCAGGTATTTTGGTACTGCTGGTGTGACTGCATTCACCTCCTTCGCCCTTCGTAGCTGACTTTTTTTGTCAGTTGGCTCGGTCACAAAAACCACATAGCTTTGATGAGCTTCCTTGTAATCATTTTCGGGGTATCCACCTTGCCGACTTGGACCTGCATTGTTGTTGCCTCCCATATTTACCAGGTTAACCGGCTTTGTGGCTGCCGGCCTTGGAGCTCCTTCGTTCACCGGGGTTGCATTGGCTCCGGATAAAGGCGTATTTGGCCTGAAATTCGGTCTAGGAGCACCTCTCTGAGGTGGCCCTCTCTGACCTTCCGCCTGGATGCGATGATGCCAGCTACAATTCCGAGTTGAATGATTGGCCGGCTTGCGTGGGTCTGTTGTGTGATAACGGCAAGGCCCATCTATCATTGCCTCAAAAGTTAAAGGTGGACTCGGTCCATCCCACACTTTCTTTGCCCAAGCACCTTGATTCGGCCTCCAGGCTGGACCCTCATTTTTTGGTCTCTGGCTATCAGGATGATCCATATTTACTGCAGCAACCTGGTCTGAGCCGTACTGTAATCCGGATCTCTCCTTTTATAACCGAATTCATGCCGGTAACTGGGCCTCAATGGTCCTGTTCGGTTGTTGACCGGTTGCCTCCTGCTAGTTCCCACCGCATCCAACGCTGGCTGCGTCGGATCGCCAAGAGCATATGTATCTGCTATCCGGATCATTTCAGCCAGGGTCTTGGCATATCTCTCTGGAGCTTCTGCCAGAGCGGGGTGCCATGTCGGCAACCCTGCGCAAACCAAGAAATGGCCTGCTCCTCCACAACACCTTCACAAGAATTGCGAATGTTGCTCCACCGAGTCAAAAATTCTCGGTCTGTCTCCCGCTCTTCCTGTCTGCATGCAGACAAGAGCTGAGGTCTGTTTGGCCTCTTTTCATGCTTTGTAGGTTCAGATTTGCAAGGTTTATCTTCTCCTTCCTCTGGTTGCCTGATGAAGAGTATCCGTGTCGCCTCTGGGTATGGTTCACCTTCTTTTAATGTTGCGGCTCTGCTAGGTCAGCTTATTAACCCATCAATATTTTGCAGGGCCATGCCTGAAGAGGATAAGTCTAATTCTCATCCCACTTCTTCTCAGCCAGCTATGAGCGAGGATGATGCTGCTGATGAAAACGTGGGAAACAGTAATGGTGCGACTCATCCAAGGCCCTCCCTGGAGGAAGGTATTGCAGATGCGGCTCCTGCCACGACTCCAGTCGCAGCTCCATCCGCAACTCCTACTGTTGGTAGGGTATCTACTGAAGATAGAATTCCAGCTCCAGGAAATAGTTCCAAGTCAATTGCGGATGCCATAATTGCTGCTGGAGATAAGCATGCTGCTCTGCTGCGCGGCCTAGTTGAGCAATTTTCTTCAAGTCGCCAGGTACATATACCGTAGCCCCCAAGGATCAAAACCTTGTGTCATCGCACGGGGTGTTGATTCTTTTCCTGGCTCCAAATCTCGAGCCCCCAAGTTCCTGGATAGTTTACCCATGCATTTTGCTCTGTTTATTTTCAGCTTGAACTGTCCTTGCTTGATGCTTCTGGCTCAATAAAGGGTAAAGGCATTTCCATAGATCATCCTGAAGTGATGCAGTCTCCCTGGAGCAGCATAATGAGGTCATTAGGGACCAAGATCAGGAAATAAAATCTCTCAAAGGTCAACTCGACTCCTGTGAAGAGCAATTTAAAGAACTTGAAGCCGATATGCAGCAGCGACTCATGGAGAAAGACGAAGTCATTAGATCTTTGCGAGAAGGGCTGACTCTTAAATCTGAATTGATTGATCGTCTGAAGGGAGACCACGCAAAGGAACTCGCCGCGCGAGATGAAAAATATAACTCGCTGTTCAAAGCCTTTGAGGGTTTTGGCTCCATGTCAAATCAGCCATCCTGCAGCTTGCTGGTTCGTCTTTTATTCCTTTAATCATATATATTTTGGGTAACCAACGTGAGTCTCTGACTTGTTTCTTGCCTTTTCTTTCTTGACATAGGGCCTGAGGCCCCAGTGTCCCGCTCCAACTTGAAGGATCAACTGGTATATCTGTCTGACTTCAGCCAGCGCTTCTTAAAGGTTACCAAGGAAGTTATGACGGTAATCTCTCCTGCGACTGATGGCCCAACATCTTGCGAGTATTGGATAAAAACTGCTCAAGGCTCCGCATTATGTCTCTGATTGGAAACGATCCTCTGCTCGCACCGGAGCCGCGCATGTCTTGACATTGCTCGAGCATATTATCCAGAAATAGATGTTGGCAAGGTTGCTCGCCACGGCCAGGCGATGAGCGCGGATGATACTGAACTGCCAATAAGCGAGTACTTCGACATCTGGAAAGGGATGCGCGGTATGCCACAAAATTTGTTGATAATTTAGACTTGGGCACTTATCTCGAAAAATTCAATCTTGATGGGAGCAAGGTGCCAAAGGAAAAGTCCACAGGAGCTGAGTCATCCGGCTACTACTCCCAACAGTATCTGGTGGCCCTTCTGCCTCGTCTGGCGGCGCCCTGATCATTAGGGCACCTGCGACTGCAACTGCGAGACAAGCCGCGCCAATTCCCACTCCTGTAGCTCGGAAGAGAAAAATAATGTGGGACATGCCCGTTAGTCTGTAAGACATTCATGTATTATAAACAGTATTTTGGTGACCTATAAGCAGGTTCTTTTCATGATAATTCCATTAAGTAGACGCTCGCGCGGCTCAGTATTTCCTAGGAACATGTGTGTTCAGGGTCGAGAGCGGCCATGATAGGCAATCAAGCTCGATTGACGCCACACCCCAGTACTTTGGCCGCATAATGCAAGACGCTTCTAGCTTAAGGATTGCCACTAGTTTGGCAAAATTTGAGGTGCGATTGGTACTCGCGATGCTCGTAAGGAGCCCTCAAGGGTCAGTGATATATGAAATTCAAAAGACTCAGCGACTCAATGATAGTTGAGGCGAAACGACAAACCCTTGAATGTCAAGGGTGCCGGCTTTATTTCATAATCACTCGATGTTTTACAGGGTGTTACAGGATGATGCAGGCCCTTTAATGCGGGTTTTCTATTCCCCGCAGGCCATGCATACTTGATACTCATCGCACTTAGTTGCGAATTAATACTCCTAACGGAGTGGGTTGAACACCTGATTGGTTCAATTTTGAGTCGCTAAAAGCGACTCGGGTCGAGCATGATAGCTCCGATGTATGTCTCATGTTGAAGCAGAGAGCAATTTGTTAGGCGATTAGCCGCACTGAGCTGCGACTTATGTTGAGTTGAGTTTGCTTTGTAAGGACTCACGATAACTGAGCCTCTTTGGCTGGGGTTGTTGATCGAGGCTGGGTCTATGCACATGCGCCATTTCTTGTCTTCTTTTTGTATCAAGCGACCTCTGGGGCATTATCTTGCTGATGCGCGACTTCTCGGTGGGTATTTACCATCCGGTGGCTGCATCCTGTTGGCCGCTTCCGCGGTACCTCCAACGCGACTCGTTTTGAGCTGCGATTACCGATCTGCGACTGATATCCGTGTGGAGTTGGCGATGCAAGCTTCTTCTGCGAGTACTGAGCCTGCGTTCTCGCATTCTAACGCTCTCTGCCTGTCTCCATATATTGTAATAACACCGTTTGGTCCTGGTATCTTTAACTGTAGGTAGACGTAGCAGGGGCGGCGGTAAATTTGACATAGGCTTCTCTTCCAAAGATCGCATGATATGAGCTTTTGACTGCTACAACCTCAAAGTCTAGGAGCTCTGTGCGGAAGTTCCGCTCTGTTCCAAAGCTAACTTCAAGTGTTATCTTTCCGATTGGTCGCGTAACAGCTCCTGGGATTATGCCTTGAATTTCTTTCCTGGATGGTCGCAGCCTCGTCTCGGGTATATTCATTCTTCGGAGCGTGTCTTGATATAGGATGTTTACTCTTCCTCCTCCGTCCATTAGGACCTTACTTAACTTGTATCCCGCGACTTCAGGCGTGACCACAAGAGCTGGCTGTCCTGGATCTCTTACTTCTGGGGGGTGATCGCCGCGACTCCAAATAACCGATTGCTCTGTCCAGCGACGATACCTTTCTGGCGTTGAAATCTGACCGCTCTTCCGGCTTCCATCCGTTGTTTGTACTTCCACTGTATGAAACTGTCCTATGTTTCTTCTAGGTAAAACGTCAGGCCCTTGATGAGAGCTAGATTTATTCTTGTGCTGCATTGATCCGCTGCGAGCCGCATCTGGCGTGTCGCCTTCTTTCCACCTCCGGTAATAATGACATTGCGCCTTTGTGTGACCGCTGGCCTGCCATCTCTCCTGCGATGTAAGTCGCAAGGCGTCGAAGATCCCCTTGCAGTTATTAGGGAGTAAGGCCTTATCACTCCCTTGCTCCTTCATCTGGTGTGCGCGATGTTCAGTTTGCGACTTGCAATTTCCCTGTTGGGTTCTGTGATAAGCCGCCTGTCCCCTTATCTGTCTTTGCGTACTTGTCAGCTGTTGCCAAAAGCTGGTCGAAACTATCAATCTTGTGCTCAGCGCGACTTAATTTGTGCACCAGCGGCTCAAATCTACAGTTCTTCCTCATAGCTTGTATTGCAGCTGTACTGTTAAGTTTTTGGCGGAGCCAAGGATCTCCGCGATTCTCTTGATCCAGTCACCGCTTGATTCGTCCTCTTTTTGAATGCATTGTCTAAGGTTTTTCATGTCTTCTGTTTGGAATCTGTTGATGAACTTGTCCTTCAAGTCTTCCCATGTGCTTATTGATTTTGATGGCAGCCTTAACAGCCAATCCCTAGCTTCTCCCTGTATTGCCAAGTGGAAATATTTCGCACGTACTTCCTGAGTTACATCAGTCCCTGTCATGCTTGCCTCGTAATCTTCTATCCATAAGGCAGGGTCTTGGTCACTGCGATAGGTGGTGACTCGCTGCGACTCACCGAAGTTCGGGGGGAACGAGTGAGCCGTATTTCCTCTCCAAAACATGCTGGTCCTTTCAATAATGAATAGGAGTTTACTGGCGCTGAATCTTCATCTGAATCAGTTTCAATCTGGGATGGCTGAGTCGCTCCGGACGTCTGCGACTCGCCTTCTATCTTCTTTTCTTTTTCCAATGATACCTGCAAACCTGCTAGCTGGTTGACCACTTCTTCGACGCTGCACTTTTCTCCTCCCCATGATACCTCGTTTTGCGGCTCATTGGGCGTGACTCCATACATATTTGCTTGTTGTAAGGCAGCGGTTTGCAGTAGGTCGATCGCACGGCGAGCTTCCTTATCAGCTCGCGTGTCTCCAACCGGTGCTATCTTCGACAATATTCCTATCGCGGCATACGTTGCTCTCTGGGTCGCCGTGGAACTGTGATTTCATCTCTCCTCTGTCCATCTTGATCTGATGCTTTTGCTGCCAACGACGGAGTCGCCAATCTTCTTCTTGGAGTTTCTTGCGCTCAGATGTCGTCTTGGTTCGGACCGCCTGGTGCTTTGGCTGCAGCGACGGAGTCGTCGACCTTCTTCTTGGAGTTTTTCGCGCTCAGCCGCGAGTCTTTGTGCCTCTTCACAGAGTTCCGTCCTGATAGCTTCAATCTCTTCAATCTTGAGGTCTCCTTCCTGATTTGGTAGAGATCCCCAAACAGGTCTTGACGGGACGGGGATGGGTAGTTTGCTGTAGCTTGTTGTAGCTCCTCCAAC
Organism: Poa pratensis; assembly: GCA_947311845.1. Classification (NCBI taxonomy): domain Eukaryota; kingdom Viridiplantae; phylum Streptophyta; class Magnoliopsida; order Poales; family Poaceae; genus Poa; species Poa pratensis. The sequence goes on along the minus strand of CAMZMU010000042.1, from coordinate 78,679,489 downwards.
ACGCGGACCCTGACCGGCCGCAGTTCCTCCACCGATTCGCTTTTGAGTCGCATCTATAGATCTGCGACTGACGGATCCGACGAAAACTTTTACTGATCCGATGGGAACAATGTATCCAAACTCGATGCGATCTGCCTCGGGTCCCCACTCTGAGTCGTCGATGAAGGGGACCCATTGATGTCTTCAACTTGGCCGATGGCGATGTCCTTGAAGCCTGATTTCGATCCTGCGCGGAACGTGACGCTTTTGACCGCAGGCCCCACGGTGGGCGCCAACTGTCGTGGGTTTGTCACGTCAGGTGTCATAGATGACTTCGTAGGTGTGGGATTACGCGAGTCAAGCATCTCCGAGCTTGGGATCGCAGGAACAAAGATCAACACAGATTTACCCAGGTTCGGCCCCCTCAATGTGAGGTAAAAGACCTACTTCCTGCCTACCCTAGATTGGTATTGATATGATAATCGAGGTGTTACAATGGAGGCGATCCGATCTGGTACTCGCCGTATGAGCTAGGGTTTAGGGCTTGATAGCTTGACCCCGTCTAAGTCCTGCGAGTCCTCTTTATATACACAGAGGCTCGCTAGGTTACAAAGGAAACTTCCCCCATAAGGAATACGTCCACAGAGGCCTACTCGGAGACTACTTGGTCTTCACGTCCTCCGGGATATGTCTTCTAGATCTTTCTCCTTATGGCGGTTCAATGCTGGGCTTGCTCCCTAGTGGGCCTTTGTCCGTGCGAGTAAAGTAAGCCGCACTGGGCCGCGGGTTAATCCAGAAAGTATTCCCCCGACAGCCGCCCCTTCGCCTATAAATTCATCTTTTCGGGAAAACCCTAAGTACCCGAGTCATATTCCACGAAAAGTTCCAGAGCCGCCGCCGCCGTCAACCCTAACTCGGTAGGGTTCTGAAGCTCTTCCCGGCACCCTGCCGGAGAGGGGAATCATCACCGGAGGGCTCTACATCGCCATGCCTGCCTCCGGAGTGATGTGTGAGTAGTTCATCTTTGGACTATGGGTCCATAGCAGTAGCTAGATGGTTGTCTTCTCCTTTTGTGCCATCATGTTTAGATCGTGTGAGCTGCCTATCATGATCAAGATCATCTTATTGTAATGCTACATGTTGTGTTTGCTGGGATCCGATGAATATTGATACTATGTCAAGTTGAATATTGAATTATCATGTCTATGTCTTTTATGATCTTGCATGCTCTCCGTTACTTGTTGAAACTCTGGCCAAGTGAATGCTTGCGACTCCAAGAGGGAGTATTTATGCTAGATAGTGGGTTCAGTCTCCATTTAATTTGGGACAGTGACAGAAAGTTCTAAGGTTGTGGATGTGCTGTTGCCACTAGGGGTAAAACAGCAATGCTTTGTCTAAGGATGAATGTGTTGTTTACATTATGCACTTTACTTAATGCAATTGTCTGTTGCTTGCAACTTAATACCGGAAGGGGTGCGGACGCTAACCTGAAGGTGGACTATTTAGGCACAGATGCATGCTGGATAGCGGTCTGTGTACCTTGTCGTAATGCCCAAATGAATCTCATAGTAGACACTACAATTTGCACATGCATATTATGCACTTTTCAATATTGTCAATTGCCCAGCTGTAATTTGTTTACCCAGCATGTTAGTTATCTTTATGGAGAGACACCACTAGTGAACTGTGGACCCCGGTCCATTCTTTTACATCTGAAATACAACCTACTGCAATCATTGTTCTTTTTCATTCTCTGCAAACAAACATCATTTTCCACACTATACGTCTAATCCTTTGTTTTCAGCAAGCCGATGAGGTTGACACCCTCACTGATTCGTTGGGGCAAAGTAGTTTGATTGTCTTGTGTGCAAGTTCCAAGTCAACCGGCAGGATTTCTTCCTCCACTACAACGCAGCAAGTTTCCTGGCGCCGTTGACACCTTCAGAAGTGTCTTCATCTCCTACCGGTTCGATAACCTCGGTTTCTTACTGAGGGAAGACTTGCCGCTACACTCATCAAACCTTACTCTTGGGGTCTCCTGACGAACGTGTGCTTTACTCGCATCAAGCAAGTTTTCTGGCGCCGTTGTCGGGGAGATCTTGCCTTCTGCAAGGGGAGTCTCTCACTTCCAATCTCTTTACTTTGTTATTTGTCTTGCTTAGTTTATTTTTATTTTGTCGTGTTTGCTCTCTTTATTAAAAACACTAAAAATTAGTTACTTGTTTTATTTTTGTTATTTCGGCCTAGTGTTCTTTTTGCTAAAATGAATACTCCTGAAGTTGAAGTTCGTTCGTTTAGGCAACAAGGGGGAGAAAGTTTGAAAGATGCTTGGTATAGGATAAGTGATGCTCATCATAGATGCACAAAAAAATATTCTAGCCTGATCCTTCTTAGAAATTTTTATGTTGGTGTCACTAGCTAGTATAGGTATGTTCTGGACACTCTTAGAGGGGGTAATTTTCTGGGTACTCCTGCTTTGGAAGCTTACAATTTAATTGCAAGCTTTGTAGGAATACCACCTACTAAAGATATTAAAGCTGAAATCACTTTGGAAGATGTTATAAAGAAGTTGGATTCTATGGAGAAAAATTTGCCAAATTTTCTTGATAATATTAGTAAGGCTAATGAATCAATAGCAAGCATCAATGAAAGAATCACTGTTTTAGAAGGTAGTAACACTCATGACACTCAAAATCATAGAATTGGTGAGTTAGAGGAGGCTATGGAAACTTTAAGTTCGACTTTTTCTTCTCTTAAATTTAAGAAGGAGAAAGCCTTTGTGGGAAAAGAGCAAAAGTTTATTTATGTTCCCAAGATGCCTAAGCCAAAACCCTCTAATGTGCTCAAAATTGATAAAACCTTTAGTACAATTAATGGTAATTTGCATAAGAAAGCATCTTCAGGGACACCTAAGGAACCTATTGTAACAAGTTGTGTTTTAGAAGAAGCTTTTGGTGATTTGGATGCTTCTGCACTTGGAAACACTTGATTTTCACTTTCTGCGCCTAGCTGAAAGGCGTTAAAGAAAAGCGTTTATGGGAAACAACCCATGGTTTTTATTTTCTGTGATTTTTTTTTATTTGAGTCAAGGAGCTTGCTTACTTCTGTAACAATTCCTTTGTATCTTTATTTTATTGCATTGTTGTGCCAAGTAAAGTCTCTAGTTGAAAGTTGATGCTAGATTTGGATTTCTGCGCACTGACAGATTTTTGCTGTCCACGGTTTTGAGTTGTATTCACTCCAGAAAAATCAAAAAATTCTGAAACAAATCACGCATGATCCTTATATATGTACGCAACTTTCATTAGTTTTAAATTTTCGCATCTGAGCAACTTAAGTGCCTCGAAAAAATTCGTCTTTCCAGACTGTTCTGTTTTTGACAGATTCTGCCTTTTATTTCGCATTCTCTCTTTTACTGTGTTTGAGTGGATTTCTTTACTCCACAAAAAATCAGTGGCTGTAGCTAATGTCCAGAAGCTTTGGTGATGATTGTGTCATTACAGAATATGTGAATTTTTTATTATGCACTAACCCTCTAATGAGAATTACTTCGAGTTTGGTGTGAAGGAAGTTTTCAAGGATCAAGAGAGAAGGATGATATGATATGATCAAGAAGAGTGAAAAGCCTAAACTTGGGGATGCCCCCGTGGGTCATCCAAGCATATTTCAAGATGACTCAAGCGTCTAAGCTTGGGGATGCCCAAGGCATGCCCATCTTCATCAACAACTTATCAGGTCATCTCTAGTGAAACTATATTTTAATTCTTTCACATCTTATGTGCTTTACTTGGAGCGTCTGTGTGCTTTTATTGTTGCTTTGTTATTTTCATTTTCTGAATAAATTGGATCCTAGCATTCTTGTGTGGGAGAGAGACACGCTCCGCTTTTTCATGTGAATACTCGTATTCTTCACTTATATTTGTTGAGTATTCTTGTCTAGCAACTGCAATGCTTTTAGCTCCTGTTTTTCATGCATCTCTTGTTCAGAGCTGTTAGTTCTTGTAGAGAAATACTCTCTTGTTTCATTGTTGTATTATTTGGAGAGTTTTTGTTGAAATAAGTTGATTGGTGTTTGGTTGGAAATTGTAGAACCCTACTAGTACATGTACTAGCTAGCCTCTACTTATTTGGTAAAAATTGCGAAATCAACTAGTACATGTACTATCTAGCCTCTACTTACTTGGCCAAAATTCCGAACTCAACTAGTACATGTACTAGTTGAGGGCTGTTTTGTCTTGTTTAATTTGACACTTTGCAATTGTTTTGAGCTCTCAAGTAGGTCATGTTTAAGCTCTTGCATCATGTAGATAAAGCCTATTAGTGGAGAAATACCGTACAGCTTGTTCAATTTTGGTTTGCATGTTTGGTATCTCTAAGGTCTAGATATTTTCTGGTAAAATATTTGAGCAACAAGGAAGACAGTGTAGAGTCTTATAATGCTTGCAATATGTTTTTATATAAGTCTTGCTGTACCGGTTGATATCAAACAACCTTGCTAGCCTAAACTCTGTACTGAGAGGGAATGCTTCTCGTGCATCCAAACCTTGAGCCAAAACCCATGCCATTTGTGTCCACCATAAGTACCTATTATGTGGTATTTCCTGCCATTCCTAGTAAATACTTCATGTGCTACCTTTAAACTATTCAAAACTTTATTACTCCTTATTTGTGTCAATGTTTTATAGCTCATGAGGAAGTTATGTGGCGTTTTCTCTATCACCTTGTCATTTACTCATGACAGACTTTCACCAATGGACTAGTGGCATATACATCCGCTTATCCAATAACTTTGCAAAAAGAGCTGGCAAATGGGGTGCCCAGTCCCAATTAATTATAACTTTAACCATTTGATTCTCTTCACATGTTTGCCAATGATTTATAAGAAGCAATTTTCAAAATGTTAAGCAATATCAAATAGGCACTCCTCCATGGTATGTGATTGTTGGAAGGCACCTGAGGATTCGGTTAGCCATGGCTTGTGTAAGCAAGGTTGGGAGGAGTGTCATACCAATTTATAAATATGCATGTGTAAACAAAAGAGAAGAGGGATGATCTACCCTTGGGTAGAAATAACGTCCTTCATGGGAGCCGCTCTTGAAAGTCTGGGTGACAAGGGGGATAGAGTGCCCAGTGCCTTTCGTTGACAACAACAAACACCTCTCAAAAACTTATTTTATGCTCTCTTTATGATTTCAAAAATGAAAAAGCTCTAGCACATGATTTAATCCCTGCTTCCCTCTGCGAAGGGCCTTTCTTTTACTTTATGTTGAGTCAGTTTACCTACTCCTTTCTATCTCAGAAGCAAACACTTGTGTCAACTTTGTGTGCATCATTTCTTATATGCTTACTTATTGCACTTATTATATTACTTTGTGTTGACAATTATCCATGAGATATACATGTTAAAAGTTGAAAGCAATTGCTGAAACTTAAATCTCCCTATGTGTTGCTTCAATGTCTTTTACTTAGAATCTATTGCTTTATGAGTTAAGTCTAATGCAAAGCTTTTTGATGCTTGTCTTGAAAGTACTATTCATGAAAAGTTTTTGCTTATATGATTCAGTTGCTTACTCTTTATCTATTTGTTAGCAAACTATAGACCATTGCTCTGAGTCACTTCATTCATGACATGAGCCTTGCAATATTAGTTGATCAAGATTGTGAGAAAGCATGCCTCCTCAGAAATTATTTTGTTGTTATCATTTTACCTACTCGAGGACGAGTAGAACTAAGCTTGGGATGCTTGATACGTGTCCAATGTATCTATAATTTCTGATGTTCCATGCTTATATTATACCAATTGCTACATTTTTATTCACACTTTATATCATTTTTATGCATTTTCTGGGACTAACCTATTAACAAAATGCCACAGTGCCAGTTCCTGTTTTCTGTTGTTTTTGGATTCAGAAAAGTTGTTCTGGAAATATTCTCGGAATTGGACGAAACAAAAGCTGAAGTCCCTATTTTTCTGACACGTACACGGAGTCCGAAGGAGAGACGAAGTGGGGCCGTGGGCTGCCCTCACCACGTCATGGCGCGGTTGGGTCCACTACCGCGCCGCCATATGGTGAGGCCACGGACCTCCACCGACGCCGCCCCTTCGCCTATAGATTCATCTGTTCGGGAAAACTCTAAGTACCCGAGTCATATTCCACGAAAAGTTCCAGAGCCGCCGCCGCCGTCAACCCTAACTCTGGAGGGTTCTAAAGCTCTTCCCCTCACCCTGCCGGAGAGGGGAATCATCACCGGAGGGCTCTACATCGCCATGCCTGCCTCCGGAGTGATGTGTGAGTAGTTCATCTTTGGACTATGGGTCTATAGCAGTAGCTAGATGGTTGTCTTCTCCTCTTGTGCCATCATGTTTAGATCTTGTGAGCTGCTTATCATGATCAAGATCATCTTATTGTAATGCTACATGTTGTGTTTGCTGGGATCCGATGAATATTGATACTATGTCAAGTTGAATATTGAATTATCATGTCTATGTCTTTTATGATCTTGCATGCTCTCCATTACTTGTTGAAACTCTGGCCAAGTGAATGCTTGCGACTCCAATAGGGAGTATTTATGCTAGATAGCGGGTTCAACTTCCATTTAATCTGGGACAGTGACAGAAAGTTCTAAGGTTGTGGATGTGCTGTTGCCACTAGGGGTAAAATAGCAATGCTTTGTCTAAGGATGAATGTGTTGTTTACATTTATGCACTTTACTTAATGCAATTGTATGTTGCTTGCAACTTAATACCGGAAGGGGTGCGGACGCTAACCTAAAGGTGGACTATTTAGGCACATATGCATGCTGGATAGCGGTCTGTGTAACTTGTCGTAATGTCCAAATGAATCTCATAGTAGACACTACAACTTGCACATGCATATTATGCACTTTTCAATATTGTCAATTGCCCAGCTGTAATTTGTTTACCCAGCATGTTAGTTATCTTTATGGAGAGACACCACTAGTGAACTTTGGAACCCGGTCCATTCTTTTACATCTGAAATACAACCTACTGCAATCATTGTTCTTTTTCATTCTCTGCAAACAAACATCATTTTCCACACTATACGTCTAATCCTTTGTTTTCAGCAAGCCGGTGAGGTTGACACCCTCACTTATTCGTTGGGGCAAAGTAGTTTGATTGTCTTGTGTGTAGGTTCCAAGTCAACCGTTAGGACTTCTTCCTCCACTACAACGCAGCAAGATTCCTGGCGCCGTTGACACCTTCATAAGTGTCTTCATCTCCTACTGGTTCGATAACCTCGGTTTCTTACTGAGGGAAGACTTGCCGCTACACTCATCAAACCTTACTCTTGGGGTCTCCTGACGAACGTGTGCTTTACACGCATCAACTATTCATTAGGTCACATGATTGCTAAGTTTTATTATCCATACATCATGCAATTGTTAAAGACCTGATCATAGCATTTACAATCAAAAATTATTTTGTTATCATTTACCTACTCGAGGACGAGCAGGAATTAAGCTTGAGGATGTTGATACGTCCAAAATGTATCTATAATTTTTGATCGTTTCATGTTAATATTATGCCTTTGGCACTTGTTTTTATATTAAGTTTATGATTTATTTGTACTAACCTACTAATTGTTGCAAAAGTGCACAATGTGTAGGAATTATCAAGAATACAAGAGGAAACCTTGTTGGAGACGAATTGGGACTTTCCAGAAATCTGTCCCAGAACTTTTTTCGAAGATTGTCACGTTTAGGCTTTAAAACGAAGTCAAATGGAGAACTTGGCTTCTGCAAAGTTGCGCGGAATTTTCTGCTGATAATCCTGGAATTAAAATTCGGCCCATTTGGAGTTCGGACGCTCCAGAAAAGCCCGTTTTACGAAACCCTAAATGGGGTGACGGAAATCCGAGAAACTATATAAAGGGAGGAAACCTAACTCGTGGATGACACCCCATATTACGAATTTCCAGCCACCAAAGCCAAGTTTTTTGCCTCCCCCGTGGATCCCATCTCCATGGGGAGGGCTCCCAAGAAGCCATGAAGGAAGGGGCTAAGGGGCGGCGCTCCCCATGATGTCGGCAGTGGGGAAGGAGCTCCACGCGTCGTCGGCGCCGCCGCCGCCGCCCTGCGCTCCTCGTTGTCCCCTTCTTCATCTCCACCGCATCTTCATCGCCATTTCCTCCTTGTATACGGTGGTTCATCCTCCCACACACCTCTGTACCGTACTATGTAAACATGGTGTTTGATACTATAAGTTATTATCCTATGATTTACGTCACGGTTGTGTAGTTTATTTGTCTTTTGATTGCTTTGTTTAATGTATATGGTTCATTAGAGTTGTATGTTGATATGGTAATGTCCTATCGGTGTCCATTATATACTTGTGCGCGCATGGATCAACATCATAGCGTTGGTAGTATTTGTAAACGAAGGGGTACTCTTGCCGGAGTGACAGAAACCTAAAGACGCGAACCGGTTAGTTGCACGTTGATACCCGTAGAAGTGATAGCCCTTCAGTAGCTACCTGCAGTTAAAAGTATACGGGGTTAGGTTGAGCCTCCAAGTGCAGAGTGTGTAGTAGTGGAAGACGTGTTTTCCCCACGAGGGTGACTCGAGGGTTTAATATCGAACTCTCGGGGAATCAGTAGTGGTAGATTTATCTTCCTTATCCTTCTTTTGGTTACCTGCAAAACAAAGTTAAATGTTTTGGTCCTTAACCCTCACCTGTGGTTGTCAAGCACAAGGTGTAGAATGATATCAAGATAAATATGCAATGATGGTGGATGAATATGCTAGGATGATGATGGCAATGATATATGATATATTTTTGGGTTTTTATGATGAATGCAAGATGGAAAAGTGTTTTTGTATTTTTGGATTTATAAATGGCAGAAAATGGCAAGGTGGCAAAAGTGGTTGGAAAGGTGTTTCTTATGATTAAAAATGGACCGGGATTCATGGTTTCACTTATGCACTCTCTCTTTAAATGGTGTCGCAGACAAGTGGACATAGAGTTGACATATGAGATTGCAACACAAAGTTTGATATCAAGTTACTAATTATATGGGCATCACGTCCTAACATAGAGACCTTTTGTTATTAGTCTCACTTATACTCCACCAAGATGCGAACTAAATCATAACACCTCAGTAATTAAGATGACTCGGAGTATAGCTTTAAGTTTCATGACATGAAGTGAAAATAAGAACATGCTAGATCTAGTCATAGAGTAGTGGCGATAGTCACACCCACATCTCCGGTAGCATGGTATTTTTGTTTATCCCTAGTGAGGCAACAAAGTAAGGTAAACACCCAAGTGGATCGCGATATTTCAGTTGTCAGCTTACCGCACTCACCACCCCCCGTTACTCCAACTAATGCACACATCACCCCACACACGCTCTCATAAACATGCTTGATCATAACAAGTGAATAAGAACGGGGTACATAATATGCATCTATATTCATAACTGAAACAAACATTTGCAATCTCAACATATATTAACTCACAAAAAGATCCACCACATAGGTAATACAAATATGACCGTAATCATGTTCAGCAGCTCATACGGTACTCATTAGTGAAACTCAAGAGAGAGGAGAGATACATAAGTTACTTCCACAAACCCATAGTCCAGAGGTGGACTAGTCCCTCTTCATCATGGAGACGGTGGAGATGTCGATGGAGATGAAGGAGACCACGCCGGCAGCGCCCCGCCGGAGTTTTCCCCCTCCAATCTGCAGCTCCAGATCTTCGTTTTCGTGTTTCTGTGATATGGCGGCGCTTGTTTCGCGAAACGCCGTGGGACTTCTTTTATAGGCGTTTTTAGGTCAATACAAAGGCGGTGGAGAAAAGATCGACGGCTGCGGAGCCCCGAGGGCCAATTGGGTGGGCCCCACGCGGCCAGGTACAGTGGCTGCGTGGGCCACCCTCTTTCGGCCCTCCGGCCTCCGTTTGCTTGCTTCCTTCGCTCCAACGTCTTCCTCCTTCCAAAATAATGACCCCTGTATTTTTCCATATTATTTGGACGTCGTTTGGGTCCCTGAAACATAAAATGAAAGAAATGGGGTTTTCTGCCTGCGCAGAGTTAATTCTATAAAAAATAGGAAACAATTATTTTATTTCCTAAAATCACTAAATAACAGTGGTATAACCCCTATATGATGCAAATATGATTGGAATATAAGTGATATAGTGCGAAGTTCATGTATGCATTTTACATGCAACAACATCCCCAAGCTTAACCAATACTCGTCCTCGAGTATGAAGGTGATAAAACTAACATGGGCTTTGCAATATAGCACTAACAATGGATATCAAAGATGATTGCTACTGCTACATAGAGTCAAATGATTAATTCTTCAAAGGAGTAGCAATATGCAAAACAGTTTATGAAGTGATATCAAGTATTGAATGTAAGGATGTTCAATGATAGTTCACAAAATGTAACATAACAGATAGTAGTATGGACCACATGTATGCATAATGATAAGTATGAACATCCTACATAGGTCTTAGAGTGATGATGAAAATCTGAATATGTTTGGTGGACACTTTGGAAAGAAGTATAAGTGAGTAGAGGTAAATCATGCATAAGTTTCATCTAACCTCCAAACTCTTCTACTTAAGTTAATGATTGCAATGTGGTAATACTTGGTGTCAAGCTCTCATTCCCCTATCATAGCATCTTGAATGAGTATAGTTTAATGTGAGAGCAAATATGAGTAGTGTGCTTGACAAAGTAAATGTTAGGTGTCTCATGCCCCTTGAATACAAGTACTTACACCATGATTACTCAACTTTTGAAACAAAGCAAGTTCAAATTATATATCATTGTAAGTAATAATAGTATCATCAAGAGCGTCAACCGGGGTACCTCTTGTCCCAGGATATGGAACAAGCCCATATCAAAATGACAAGACAAACAAACAAGATGAACAACCTCAACACTCTTTTTATTTACCATTGGAATAGCTTTTTATTATAAGGTGCATCACAGACGGTTCACCCCACCATGAATGATACATGGCTTATATTAGCGGCCCAGGCATCTCTCTAACAATTTATACAAACTCATTTAAACTACTTCATTTCCACCTCATTTCACCATGATAGGCATCCATAAACAAAAGTATATGATATCAACTAAATGAGATGAAGGAGCATGTTGAAAGCTTTGCATGTGACAGTACATATGGGCTAACTCCCAACCTCGAACATTTATCAAGCCACTAGCATCATAATCTTAATCACAATGGGTCATGTTTTATTTATTGCAATGATAGTAAAATGTGCATCAATTTCGTGAGAGCTATATAACCAACTTTTCCCATGGCAATCAATAACATAATCATTTTCATTCAGACGTATAGATAACACAAATATCATGATGAACATACTCAGAATAGCATATAGCTAGTAGGTAGATATGGTGGACTCACTGGAATAACTTTGGTTGAAGGTGTTGGAAACAAGTTTTTACTTGTTGGAATGTTTGGTCTAGCAAGAGGGAGAAAGTTGACCATCTAGATGCATGCATGAGTGTCCATAGAACTAACTTATCATGTTAAACAAAGTGAAATAACTTTCAGCATCAAAACATGAATAAGTGATAACTCTTGATAAAGCATTTACATATTACTAGCAAAAGTGCCCGTGCGTTGCTACGGCTATATATATTCAAGATATGGAAAATATGTTAATGCATTGTTACATGTTGATGTTTATTGTGAATAAATATTTTAAACTCATCCTAAAGCCCAACAATCTTGGCGTGCGAATAATCGAACCGAGCGAGCTCCCTAAGAGAACTTATGCGATGCACCACCCTTTCCACCCGTGCACAACTCCTTCATGCTAGACGGAACTTGGCTCCTCTCCCTTTTACTGCTCGTGGCCTCCACCCTCCAATCCACTTCTTTTCTCAAGCTCTGCCCTCCCTTCTTCTTTAACAAAATCATATTAGGTATAGATATAGATATTTAGAAAGCTGAATCCCTCTTTAGATCACAATCTTTATCAAAGAAAAATAAATAAAAAACAAATTGACTAAGATTGATCTGAGGAACATAGAAATTGGCTTCGCTAGGTCACATCTTTTGATATCATGGACTCGTGGGACCTTTCCTTTTAACTGAATGGACTCTACAAGAAAGTTTGTATGAATTGAAATCATATACAGTAACTTAAAGTGCCCCTAGTAACATACTATGTGGACTCTATAATCACGCTGTTCCATCCTAATTTTGTAACCAAACTCAAATCTTACATCAGATCTTAATCTCAGATGCAGACACGAACGTTTTTAATCATTAGTGCTTATTCAGATCTTAATCTCAGATGCAAGCAATAGCCAGTTTGAGTGGTCAGTACTAATTGTAGGTTATTAATCTGCGTAACAGGTTTCAGTATTTTACTGCGTCAGATCAGACAGGACAAAAACACAGAAAGTGGTGCAAAAGATCTCATCCATGCCGTGATCAGTTTCAATCGTTAAGTGCAAATCTACACTAACAATCAGAAGGAACAGGTGCAGATCTACGCTATCAAACAGAGGTGAAATTTTTCACCCTTGCCGTAAATAGATTTCATTCGCCAGGTGCAAATCTAGGCGATCAATCTGACAAACAGGTTTTAATATTTTCAGGCGTCAGATCGGATAGGAAAAAAATACGTAAAGAGAGGTGAACAAAAATATGAAAATATACTCTCATAAACGAAGCGGGGGGTTTATTTCAGTTATTCTCTCGGAGGACACATCAAAGCAGGTGATTCGCTAAGCGAAACATGCAAACGATACAACGGGCACGGGATAACACAAATCTAGAGTTCCACGGACGGAAGCAACACGGCTCGAAAGCATGACCTGCCGCAGCATCAGCAGATCTAGAGCTGGCCGCAGTCGGCGATGACGACGGGCTTGGAGGTGCGCCCACTCTGGGATCCGACCTTCTCGACGGCCCTGACGACGTCCATGCCGTCACAGACCTGCCCAAACACGACGTGCTTGTCGTCGAGCCAGGCCGTCTTGTCGGTGCAGAGGAAGAACTGGGAGCCGTTGGTGCCAGGGCCGACGTTGGCCATGGAGAGGACGCCGGGGCCCGTGTGCTTCTTGACGAAGTTCTCGTCGTTGAACTTGGCGCCGTAGATGGACTCGCCCGTGCAGAGCGCGCGGAAGTTCTCGACGGTCTTGGGGACGACGTCCGCGTAGAGCTCCAACACGATGCGGCTAGCAGCGGCGCCGCCGATGGTGATGTCGAAGAAGACATTCGGGTTTGGAGCCATCGCGCCGGGATCGAGATTGGTTTTGGGGGATTTGTTTTTGGGTTGTCGCCGCGGGCTTGTTGGATATGGGCGGCGCCCTGGCGTGTGAGCGGAAGGCCGTCCGTCCGCAGCGTCCTTCTTGCGGTAAACGACGGGGAAAAGAAAAAAATGAACCGGTACGACTTATGGGTGGCAGTGGTGGGTAATATATTTGAGAACACAGGGGTAAAATCGGAAATAAAAATGACGTGCCACAAGAAACCTTATAGATTACTCATTAACAAGCTCATGAATCATGCAACTATATGTATCATTAAAAACCAACTGAAACATCCCTTTTCCCAATATGATAATAACATCCAACATATTTCAATCCAAATTTCCAGAAACTTTCCCATATACAATTATAATGTGGTGGTCTCACAAGACTCAACAAACAAACAAAAAGACGCTCCAAGTTTATGCGATAAAGTGTTTCGATCGAAAAACAGAAGTCAGACGTGTACAAACCGAGAGTGTGCAGTTCCAGTGGGGTTGTGTTCACATCCCCAAGCTTATGGTCTTCACCATCCTTGGATAACTCTTGGTGCATCTCCTCCAATCCCTGTGAAAAAAACTTCAAAACACTGTTTCTCCCATTTCTTTTCTGTGGGGTGCATTAGTGTGATAAACAAATAGGTTCCCTGCTGCATATAATCCTTGGACAAAAATATATATGAATGTCCAGCAAGTGTATAATGTTGTATGCCTACTCATAAACTCATTTGAATAAAAAATATTCAATATGAAAGTTCAAAACATGCATAAAACAAAATGAGACAGAATCTGTCCAGAAAAACAGCAGCAGCAAAACGTATTTTTCTACCCTACTGAACTTTGTCAAAAAATTCCGAACAAATTCATGCATACAGAGGATGAAAAGTTGCAACTATAATTCAAATATGAGCTCATTCGGAGTTACAGAATAAGAATTAAAAATTATACCGTGCACAGATTCGTGCAGGAATAAAATCTCCGAACTCTATAAGCAACTTTTCAAGATCAAAATGGGTAAAACTTGGCACTTTATTAAAAACTCCAGAAACTAAACTAGACACAAAATCTCTTGTTACATGAAGAGGACACAAAGAAAAACCACACACAAAAATAACTGGGTTGCCTCCCGCAAAGCGCTTTCTTTATAGCCATATAGCTAGACTTCTTACTTGTTGTTTATCAAAGATGAATCTCATGAGGGAGCTTGAATGATGTGCCCCTCTTCCTTGGGAAGTGTTCCATGCACTTCTTGTGTGGGAACTGAAACTTCACGTTCCCTTCCTTTGAGTCAATGATAGCACCTGTGGTACAAAGAAAAGGTCTTCCAAGAATAATAGGACTAGAGGTTTTATTCCCCATGTCCATGATTAGAAAATCCACATGCACAAAAGTCATATGTAGCTCTACCATAACATCACTTACTTTCGCTAAAGCATGTTTAATGGAATCATCCGCAAGTGCAAGTTCAATAGAGCATTTTTCAAGATTTTTCAACTCAAGTATTTCATATAGTTCTTTAGACAAGACAGAGACACTAGATCCTACATCAAGTATGGCATGGTGTGTCTCTTTTCCAATAGTTACTAGCACCTTGGGGATCCATATATCCCCAAGCTTAGGTGGTATCATGGCCTCTTGGTTGTACCTAGCAATTTTCTCTTTCAAGACATGATTAGCTATATAGGAATCAAAGCCAGCTTGGTTAGTGTTGATAGAAGGATCACTTGCAAAATTTTGTAGGATAGATATCAATTCGTGCAAGCTACAATTTTCTAAGTCAAGCAAAGAATCCTTAACTTCACTAAGCATTTTAACTTCCTCAACTTCTCTTTCTTTCATTACCCCAATAGATTCTTTAGCAACTCTTTCTTGCTCATGAATGTGATCCCAAGACTTATTGATAACTTCTTGGCAATATTTAATTGTTTCCTCATGTTTTTGGGCTGTAATGATACTCTTTAATGATGAGACTTCTTAGCAAGCTGATCAACCCTTTCAAACAAAGCATCTTGTTTTTCAAACTTAGAGATAAATTCCTTATTGAGCTCCTTTTGAGTAGATATAAAAGATCTAATGGTGTTTTCCAAATCACTAGAAGCACTACCACTAGAAGCATATTTATTTGGCACATATGGGGGTTTATTATAAGAGTTATAATTGTTGTTCCCATAACCATTGTTACCATAGTTCCTAATGAAGTTGACATCAATATTTTCAGGATTAGTACCAACTAGTTCTTGCAAAGGCACATTTTCAACATTAGGTTTATTAAGCAAAGCAAGAATAGTATCCATCTTAGATGACAAGTCATTAGTTTCCTCAATAGAATTCACTTTCTTAGAAGGATTCGGTGCCCTATCAGTATGCCATTGACTATAGTTTTGCAAAATGCTCTCCAATTATCCTTAGCCTCTACTATAGTTTTACTCATAAAAGCACCTCCAGCAGCAGAATCAAGTATGTTTCTAGACATGTAGTTTAAACCATTGTAGAAAGAGTGTAATATGGTCCATCCATTAACCCCATGCGAAGGACAAGTTCTAAGCATAAGCTTTATCCTATCCCAAGCCATAGCAACATGTTCATTTTCATTTTGCCTAAAAGAAAGGATGTTGTTTCTATTTTGCAAAATTTTAACAGGAGGATAATATTTCTTAATGAAAGCTTCTTTCAAATCACTCCAAGTATTGATGCTATCATTAGGTAATGAATGCAGCCACTCTTTAGCCTTTCCTCTAAGTGAGAAAGGAAACAGTTTTAGTTTCAGAATATCACTTTCCACATTTTAAACTTTTGCATGTCACATATTTCAACAAAATCATGAAGATGCATTGAGGCATCCTCCATAGCACTACCACCAAATTGTTCCCTAGTTATCAAGTTCAGCAAACTAGGACTTACTTCATAGCTATCAGCTTTAATCTCAGGTGTGGCAATGGGTCTAGCAATGAATTGATCATTTGGAGTATTTGTGTAGTCACACAATTTAGTTCTTTCTCCCATTTTAGCAACTTTTATGTGTTTTTTAATTTTTTATGCAAAACTGAAAATAAATATGACTCATAAATGCAAACCGAATTACAAATGCAAGACACAATGCAAGACAATGACAAAACAAATGAATTTGCTTTGAAGGTAAAGATGGATAAGATGATGCTCACGTAGGTGCAACCTCCCCGAACTTAGGTGTTAGCACAAGTTGGTGATGAAGTTGACTTTGTTGTGATATCCTTGGATCAATCCGGCGTCAGAAAACAATCTTTTTCAGGGGATCCTTGGATAAATCTTTCCAGCTATGATTCCCCGGCAACGGCGCCAGAAAACAGTCTTGATACCCGTAGAAGTGATAGCCCTTCAGTAGCTACCTGCAGTGAAAAGTATACGGGGTTAGGTTGAGCCTCCAAGTGCAGAGTATGTAGTAGTGGAAGACGTGTTTTCCCCACGAGGGTGACTCGAGGGTTTAATATCGAACTCTCGGGGAATCAGTAGTGGTAGATTTATCTTCCTTATCCTTCTTTTGGTTACCTGCAAAACAAAGTTAAATGTTTTGGTCCTCAACCTCACCTGTGGTTGTCAAGCACAAGGTGTAGAATGATATCAAGATAAATATGCAATGATGGTGGATGAATATGCTAGGATGATGATGGCAATGATATATGATATATTTTGGGTTTTTATGATGAATGCAAGATGGAAAGTGTTTTTGTATTTTCGGATTTATTAATGGCAGAAAATGGCAAGGTGGCAAAAGTGGTTGGAAAGGTGTTTCTTATGATTAAAAATGGACCGGGGTTCATGGTTTCACTTATGCACTCTCTCTTTAAATGGTGTGGCAGACAAGTGGACATAGAGTTGACATATGAGATTGCAACACAAAGTTTGATATCAAGTTACTAATTATATGGGCATCACGTCCTAACATAGAGACCTTTTGGTTATTAGTCTCACTTATACTCCACCAAGATGCGAACTAAATCATAACACCTCAGTAATTAAGATGACTCAGAGTATAGCTTTAAGTTTCATGACATGAAGTGAAAATAAGAACATGCTAGATCTAGTCATAGAGTAGTGGCGATAGTCACACCCACATCTCCGGTAGCATGGTATTTTTGTTTATCCCTAGTGAGGCAACAAAGTAAGGTAAACACCCAAGTGGATCGCGATATTTCAGTTGCCAGCTTACCGCACTCACCACCCCCGTTACTCCAACTAATGCACACATCACCCCACACACGCTCTCATAAACATGCTTGATCATAACAAGTGAATAAGAACGGGGTATATAATATGCATCTATATTCATAACTAAAACAAACATTTGCAATCTCAACATATATTAACTCACAAAAAGATCCACCACATAGGTAATACAAATATGACCGTAATCATGTTCAGCAGCTCATACGGTACTCATTAGTGAAGCTCAAGAGAGAGGAGAGATACATAAGTTACTTCCACAAACCCATAGTCCAGAGGTGGACTAGTCCCTCTTCATCATGGATACGGTGGAGATGTCGATGGCGATGAAGGAGACCACGCCGGCAGCGCCCCGCCGGAGTTTTCCCCCTCCAATCTGCAGCTTCAGATCTTCGTTTTCGTGTTTCTGTGATATGGCGGCGCTTGTTTCGCGAAACGCCGTAGGACTTATTTTATAGGCGTTTTTAGGTCAAGACGAAGGCGGTGGAGAAAAGATCGACGGCTGCGGAGCCCCGAGGGCCAATTGGGTGGGCCCCACGCGGCCAGGTACAGTGGCCACGTGGGCCACTCTCTTTTGGCCCTCCGGCCTCCGTTTGCTTGCTTCCTTCGCTCCTACGTCTTCCTCCATCCAAAATAATGACCCTGTATTTTTCCATATTATTTGGACGTCGTTTGGGTCCCTGAAACATAAAAGGAAAGAAATAGGGTTTTCTGCCTACGCAGAGTTAATTCCATAAAAATAGTAAACAATTATTTTGTTTCTTAAAATCATTAAATAGCAGTGGTATAACCCCTATATGATGCAAATATGATTGGAATATAAGTGATATAGTGCAAAGTTCATGTATGCATTTTACATGCATCATACGTATGGGAGTAAGAGGATCATAAACTTAAGGCTATGATTGGGAAACCTTAATGTATTGTTAGTGTTTACGGATGTTTGCTAACAATACTATTATATAGTAATTGTAATCCCAAGTAGTGGAGTGCATATATTTAGCCTCTCCCACATAGAAAACTATATCGAAAACAATGAACCCGATATATGCGGTAATTAATCTTGGACAAAGCCACCACAATTACCACCACTTTTCCACACTGATGGTACCGTTAGTTTATGGTTACTTAGTATATTTATTGCTGGAGCACTAACATTTACTTTCTTGTAATTATTATCTTGCAAAGCTATCTCTCATACCTGTATTATTACTCTAGTATTATTTTCTAGATGAAGTAAACGTTTAGTGTGCGTACAGTTGTATCAGTGGTTGATAGAATTTGAGAGAATACTTATCCTACCTTTAGCTCCTCGTTGGGTTCGACACTCTTACTTATCGAAAAGGCTACACGCGATTCCCTATAATTGCGGGTTATCAGTACGTCGGCAGAATGGAGAGATCTGGCGGTGAGCTATCGGGATCCGGCGCGGGGGTGGGCGGTCGGGCAGGCGAAATGGAGGAGGAGAGAGGTCATGGACGGGTGCGAGAGGGCTCCTTCGGTTGACTGGGCTGGGAAGAAAGATGAAAATCAGGTGGAGTAGCTTTTTTTGCGAAATACTGATGGAGTAGTTGGTTCCCTATTATTCTACCCATTTGCCTACAAGTGGAAGCTAGTATATAGTCTTCCCTGCAGAAGACAAAATCTTGATCCTAATCTACCTACTCCAAGCTTGGCTCGATTTCGTACTTTAGAGCTACATTTTATGCCATTGGGTATCTCTAAAAGAACTAAGCTCCCTAAGATTGGTGTCGTCTCCTTCTCCCACATGTCCACATCATGGTGGACCCCTCCTCTTCTTCTACCACATGTGGATCCCATTCATTTATACTTTACAATTTTAAAGACAGTTTGAAACAAATTCTATTGGATGTGTTCATATGTTTGTACTTATATACTAATTTTTTGGTGAAATAAACAGATATTCCCATCTGTAAAAAAATTGTGGCTGTAAAAAAAAGAAAAATAGCTCCATATTCACTCACAATTACTCCTTTTGTATAGACCAAAATAAAAAACTTCTAGAGTGTGTACAGCATACACGTAATTGTATGTTTTATTTCAAAAAATTGAAACATAAACAATCGTTTTGGATTTTTTTTAAAAGGTGGTGCATTGAGTTCGGATCTACCGCTCTACCCGAGAACTCTGTCTTATCATAGCGTTACGTAGCCTGTGCTACGCGACACAATTTCTCTCCCTCTGCCTCCCTCGAGTTGTATTGTACCGAAAATAACTGTCCCTACGCAGAGTTTGCATGTCTCTCCGCACACACCTCTGCCTCCGTCAATCACCTGGGACTATAGGGCACCTCCATCCCTGATGTCGTTCTCAAGTCCATTGTTAACTTGCACGCCACCTTCGCTCCCCTCTGGTGGTCACCCAACGCTAGTGAGCTGAAATACTTCATACAACTCTCGCAGTAGTTGCACATGAATACCTATGTCGCCTCTGTCATCGTCCGCCGATGTCACCATTGCTGTTAGTAGCATTGACTCGGTGGTGGTGTCAGGTTCGGTTGAACGAAAAATCGATCGTGAATGCGGGTGAAATGGTGAGTTATATGACTTGTTGTTGGATTCCACCTACAACTGATGAAAGATGATTTCGGTATTTATCTGCAAACTTTTTTCCGCGGTATATCTTGTTTTCAGACAACGAGGCAGATTATATAATAAAATGCATGTGTATATTTTTGCATATGGTTGAATGCATATACTAAAAAGGATCTATGTTTGTCTAGCCTCGGTTGCAATTATTAGAGTGTAGAAAGTTATGACAATGAGGATACACAATTTAACTTTCACGACATTTCATACTAGTCGTTGTATCATGATCGTCTAACTGAGTGTAACATTTTTAAAAGTGGGGTCATGCTCTTTCTATTGAGTGGTGTACTCTTAACCTTACTACAACTAAATATTATCTACTTCTCTATGTTTATGTGAGTATGTCTGCTTAATTGTGCTATAAAATAGTGAGTCGGTGGTAATATTTTCTCCATCATTGCTAATTTTTATATATGTTTTGCTAAAATAAATGTTTGTTCATATATCGGTTGCTCGTATTAGGACCGACGCGGTAACGCGCGTCTTTTCTTCTAGCTGGGTTTTCATTTTATATTTTCCATCTCTGTAGTTTGCGAGCTTTCACTCCAATCGAGAAAAACAAAAGCAGCATTATTTGTCTTCTTAAACGATATCTGGTCGAAGGTTGCAGCCCGCTACCCTATTTCCACGCAGCCAACAAGTTGGGTGCCGTATGGACCGGCCCAATAACTGGATTTCTTCCAAGTTTCGGGATATAGAAATACATATTTTTGTGAAAATCAGATTTAAGGAAATAAGAAAAAAAACAGTGTATCCTTTTTTAGGAAATAAATTTAATTGCTTCATTTCCCCATACTAGTTTGTAAGTTATGTTCCTGAGTGTCTCCGCTGTAGCAATTCAAAATAAATTCTTATGTGTCATACAAAATAAAATCCTATCAATTATTAGCCAAGGTTTCTATTATTTTAAATTTCAATTCTAGATGGCATATCAATTTACATTTATCCAAAGTACCTGTTACATTTGTTCATATAATTTACAATAGTTCGGGCGAATATTTGAGCATAAAAAATAATGAACTTTCAATTTTCTAAACTCATGTTATGATGTTGATAAAATGAAATAACTGATGGACCGTAAATATTATTGACATACCTAAAACTACTACAATAGCTAATTTTAAAATGTCTACGAAGCGGAAAAGCTAAAACTTGAACTTCTTGTTTTTAAATCTCTATACAAGGAACATTGGCAACCTAAAACTACTACAATAGATAATTTTAAAATGTCTACGAAAGCGGAAAAGCTAAAATTTAAAATTTTGTTTTTAAATCTCTATACAAGGAACATTGGCAAATCGCCGAGCCCAACAGTTTTCTCTTGCGGATTGACAATTACTTACGAGCAAGTAACTAATCGATCTAATTTGAATAATCTCGGGTTAGAATGATTGACAAAGAAGGAAAACCATACAAAAAATGTTTGTAGTGCACAGATTTATGAGTTCTTTGCGAGCATTGATATTTTTATCCTAGGTTCAAAACCCAAATGTACAATTGTTCACTACACCACAACACTAAAATCTCAATAGGAATATCCAGAACGTCCGTAGTGCCGACACAATGGTTGTGAAAAAAAATTGGTAGGCAGTTGGTTGCCTGGTTGGGAACAGGCCTTTATTACAGACCCCGGCTGCTCGAAACAAACTTCTCTCCGCTCTCCGCCCCTGTCTTTCCCCTTGAGAGTCGCATCTCCCTCTCTAGCGCCGCCCGTTCCTTCCTTCTGCTCGGCGGCCATGGTGGCCAGCAAGGGATGGAATAGGAGGTCTGCCTTCCTTGTACATATTAGTTGTAGGATTAGTAGTAGGGTTGCCTGTAGGGCGTTTGGCTATATGCCGTATGGGGTGTCCTGGTGCTTCCGAGCTGCGGCCAGGAGTGATTCTCGGCTGCTCCGGCGAGCTCCTGCGGTGGGAGACGACGGAGTGGGCGGAGGAGAAAAGATCCCGTCTAAATAAGCTCGATTTCGGCGGTGTCGATGGCGGCGCTGCTTCATCAGTTCTTCTTGTTCCTCTTGGTCAAGGTGGTCAAGACGCAGAAAGAGCTGGCGGTAGCGGCTGCTCGAGGTCGGTGCTGCAGCAGGGGAGAAGCGATGCTTCTCTTGGGAGCGCTCCAACGCCGGCTAAGGCGACGTCGACGTATCTTCTGGCCTCAAGGTGGCCCCTCCCTCCTCTCGTGTCGGCAACGGTGTTCACCGGCCGGCGCCTGATGGTCTTCAACCTCCACGCGCTTGTGTCGCAACGGAGGCCCTTGGCTAGCTTCGCAGCGAGCTCCCCTCTCACCGCCCCAAGTGGTTTCGTCCCGGCGACGGCGAGAGCGGCTGCGCGGCGGCCGGCAAGAGCGGTGGTCATGGAGCTGTCCTCGATTGCTTCTTCCAAATTTTTGTTGGGGACCTTTGTGCTAGAAGCAGGGACTTGGATGTAACTTTCATTTTCTTTCAGTCTCTTTATGTAAGGTGTTTGACCACCGACGATGACAATGAATGAAAAGCTTCAGGGACCTTCGGGTCCCTTCCCCTGTTCAAAAAAAAAAAAGTTGAACCATTGGTCTTTTTTGTTGAGGTGCTCGGCAATGTGTGTGAATAAAGTCTTTTCAAACGGTTGGCCAGAAATGCTCAGATACGTACATCCAATAAATGTTTGGTACCTAATACCGACACTGGTGGCAATGGCCAACGGGCCGGTGCGTGGGAATGAAGAAATTGAGCGCCACAGAGCCCAAGAAAATTCGATCGTCTTTTTGTTCCGCCTCCAAGAACACACTAGAACAGTACCACAAATCAACGCAAATTTGGATTCTTATTTTTCAAAACAAATACGTTGTATGAGTTTCCCTTACCATCTTCATTAAAAAAAAAGGGCAGTATCACGATCCACATATCAAACCCTTGGTTTGTTGCCAGAGTATTTCGGGAAATTGGTAAGACCTCAAATCCTCACATATATCAAAAACATCGACTGGTTACTGCATTTCAAATTATCCTCATTTTCCCCCACCGCAACCTCTCTGTATTTTTCTCCATACCCAAAATACTACCCCTATCTACTGGATTAGAGACAAATATGGATTTGATGGGACTGGGTGAATGTTAATCTCCTAAAATACACGGGAAAACATGCCCTAAATGTCCCCCCCAAATCCTCATCCCACCATACCATTAACAACTATTTCCCTACCTACTCTCGAGCTCTTTCTCGAACCACATCCTCTCCGGCCGGCGAGGTTGTCAACCCCTCCCCCGTTCTCCTCCAGTCTATGTTCTCTTTATTGTTGACCCATCTATAGGTTGCGGTAGACGTATTTAGAATTTTAGATGCCATATTTTGAATTTGATAAAAAAATTCTTTTTTTTGAACAAAACGTTGTGGAATATCCGACAAAACGTCAAGGAATTAAATTTTGACAGAACCATAATTGTCTTAATTCAAATGTACCATAAAAGCTAGCTATAGATAAGCAAGTGAAAATTATTTTCAAAACTTCAAAGAAGGAGGTAAATAGGTCAAAATATACGATGGTGGATCGGCCTGCAACTCATATGGTTTTGTTAATATGTTTCCCTTAACCCCTCAATGAAAATATAGGGGCATGTAGGATTTATTCTAGCAAACATAAGCATCACTATTGAACCAACGTTCACATTATTAGGAATATACTTTTGTAATGCATTTCATTTTAGTCGTCAGAAAATTGATTGTCAAAGTTGCACTAGAGACTGGTTTGGTCAAAACGAGTAGAATTTACAATTGGATTGCCAGAAAGATACCATGCAGAAAATGCAAGAAAACAATCGAGTCACCTTTGTTTTTCAGAAAAGGCCAACATATATATTTATAATCATTAACATCTATATATAGATTATCAAGAATACTAATTATTACAAATACTCCGGAGTAGGTCACTAAACCAGATAGCGACGTCCCAAAATCGTGCCGCCATCCATGCCTCTCCCTAGTCATCGCCGTGTACATCTGTCGTAATAGAGTTTGTTGTACTCTCTCCGATCGGTGTTACTCCCTCCGTTTGCTTTTAGTTTGCGTTCTGGCTTTTTCGAAAATTTCCCATTTAGTTTGCGTTCTACTGTTGATTACCTAATATGCGTGCAGCTGGGCATGCATGCTGTTAATTGCATTGGAGGCGAAGCCACTAATTAAAATGGACCAGTGCATGCATGCCCAGCTGAATTTAATGCACCAGGGACAATTTAGTCCATACAATCTCTAATTTACCTCATCGCTAGCCTGCCTATGTACCTGTGCTTTGCGTAGAACGCAAACTAAAAATAAACGGAGGGAGTATTGTCGTTGGGAGTGAACTAGTTAGGTACACGGTACAAACCAATGATACAAGTCACGACACTTCTTTTTTTTTTTGGATCAAAGGGTATCATAAATTCAAATAACCGAACAGAGTTATGTTATGTACACTGAACCGTGATCTCCAACGGAATTGGCGGCAAAGTCAGAATCACGCCGTTGTGCCGCTCGTCCCATCGACGGTCACGTTGAACGGCTCCAGCTCGAGCCAGCCCTCGACCAAACCAACGCCGTCATCATCGCCGCATCCGTTAAGCCACGTAAGGTTCTTGGGATCCTCCTGTAGCAGCATGGCGTCATACCGCGTGCTCGGGAACGCGTCCGCCTCGGCCACCCGCGCGGCGACCGTGGCCTTGCCCTTTTGATTCTTGGCCTGACGGTCCCTGGCGAGTGATCCGGCGGCCGCGCGGCTTCTCGACGCCATGGAGGAGTGGATGCTCGGCTGTTGGACAGTCGGTTTGAGGTCCTCGTTCACCTTGCATTTCGCGTGGGCGTTCGCCGACTTGCGAGAGCCGGTCCTTGCGAGGCCGCTGCTGGTGGCGGCTGAGGCGAGGCCGGCGGTTCGACGAAGCGTGGTGGCCTTGTCGACGTTGATCTTTCGGCCGTAGTCACCGCTCGATGATAATCTTTTATTGGCTAACAAGTCCCCTCTCGACGTGCTCAGAGAGGCAGTCATCGCCAAGGACCTCATCGACGCCGTACTGCTCATCGCGGCCTTCCCGTTGTCGTGGCATTTATTCACGGCCGCCGGCACAGGTCGCGGCTTGACGATACTGGATCGCACGACGTTTTGCGCGGGCTGAGGCGTTGACATTGCGGAGCTCAGCTGGCTCGCGAACCTCGAACGTGCCACGGCATTGGCGCCACGTCTGGTGGTTAGTGCCGGTTGCTCTGAGGCCATTCTGGTTGACTTGGGGATGGAGTCACCGGTCGTGGGGGCGCGTGGCCGCGGCGCGATCGTCTGCGCCGAGGCTCCGGAGATTGACGACGACGACCCCTTTGGTTGGCTCGCGGCGCCGGAGCTGGAGGACACCTTTCGTCCCTGTGCTTTGCTCTGGAGACGGGAAGCAGAAGAGATCGCCGTGGCCGGCGTGCGTGGGCTCGTCGCGGCGGACCCGGACGCGTTGCTTGCGGCGTTGATCGACGACGAAGAGGCCGATGACACTGTCCGGACGAGCGACGGGCGATAGGACGGCGCCAACGCCGGCGTGTTGACCGAGGAGGAGTGCGTCGCAGAGCTGCTCCTCGCCAGCCTCGACGTTGGGTACCCGTTCTCCCGGCGTGCCAGGGAGAGCTGCATCATTCAATTTGCCAAAATTACAATCTGATCTGAATGATTTAGAGCACCAGCGATTTCATTCCTGTGAAATACACACAAAAAAAAAAAAGAACCACCAGGCACATACCGGGGAATTGCTCTTAGCAAAGGACGCCGATGTAGCTCTCGTAAGCCGGTTCAACGCCGCCGTGGAGCCGCTCGCCGCTGCCGGGAAACAGGGAGGCGTTGCCGGATGAGTCAGAAGCCTATGAACGATGAATCGAGACGATGAGGAATAATGCAATTATAGTCGTGTCAACGCTTGAAAACTATCATCACGTTCTGCTATCCATACCAGTCATAGTCGTTCTTCCCGATCTCCGTCGAGAGCAGCTCGCCCTCGCCGCCGCTCCGCCTCGCCTTTCCCCGCCGATCGGCCGGTCCTATCCCTGCATCCCAGTCCCCAGAAGCCCTTCTTGCATCAGCATTAGAGGGCAGAGGCAGGTAAAACAGATGAGGAATTCGAGAGGTTCTCACCGGCCGTTTGGCCGCAGAGGCGAGGGTCAGGCTGGCACTCCCGTAGGGCGGAGAGGAACTCGATGCTCTCGTCCTTGGCCGCTGCTCTCCCGCCGCGGCGCAGGAGAAGCTGCACCGCGGCAGCAGATGCTGATGCCTTCTTCGTCGTCCTCGGATGCGGCGGATCACGGAGGAGCCTGCTGCTCATTTCTTCTCCGACGATGCAGTGTTGCAACGGACGACGATCCTTGACTACCAAGGACACGTACAGATCGTTGTAACTTGTCAGGATGATATGAGAAGGGCCCGGAAGGGGTTAAGCGATCATTAAATGCAACGCAGAGAGCGGGACGGCATAAAACCGTTGGAGCTGTCTGGAGTTGCCACCTCTCTATCAATTTGATTGCCATCGATTTCACCATAAATTCTCATGTTTTCATATCTTAGTGAATTCGACCCCGTTATGAAATTATCCCTGTTATTTTAATAGATTTTCCTTTGTTCCCCTTTTTTGTCGGCACACGTTTTGGAGTATATATTTTTTGAACCACATTTCGGAGTACATTATTTGTGCTGGAAAATGTCATCCGTACAGTATTCACCATACGTGCAAAGCTTGAACACAACTATATAAGGCTAAAAAACCATTTCTAGGGAGACTCAACTGACCAATAGGCCAGATGCACATGCACCGCCAGCTTTTGATATGCCTACAAGAAAATTGACACCTTTATTTTTTAAGATTTAAAATTATTTCTTTAGGGAGGCAACGCAACTACTAGCTAATAAATTAACTTATATTTTTTTATAAAGAAAATATATTAATACCAATGTGATAGCAGTTACACATAATCTCTACAACAATATAATGTTAACAACCACTCGAGATATCAAGAATGCACGAAAAAAATGAAAACAACAAGAAGAAGAAAAAAGCAGTTCACCGACTCGCAACAGGAGCATCCACCACCGTTGTCAACACCTGAACTACGAAAAAAGTTCTACATAAGTGATGCCTCTAAGCAGTGGCGGAGCCAGGAATTGAGACGAGGGGGGCGAACAGTAAAAGGTGTGCCACCGGCGAAATTTTTTTTTTGACAACACATGTAATCCACAATGTAAATTAGTCGAAGTCTCACAATATTATAACCGAAAGTGTCCACAATTTCATATTGCATAAGGCACAAGTACAAACTGACTACATAAAAAATAGTGCTACATTTTGATAAGAAGATAGTACCATACCATTAAGTTGAATCCATGTTGATTTCAGAGGTAGCATATTCATCAATTGGTCTCCGAATTCCAGGATCGGCAACCACATTTGCTAGATCAAAAATTTCAGAAACATTTGCTTGTTGAGTGTCCTACAATATTGAAATCAAAATCAATCTTTGAGCAATCTCCTACACACTATTACTCACTAATCACTATACAAGTAGACATCAAATATAAAACCTCAAATCGAAAGAAGAAATTAACGGCGCGATTTGCGACGGCGCGAGTCAGGGGAATGGAGCAGAGGGAGGAGCGACGGTCTGGGGAATCAAGCAGGGGAGAAGCAGGGCTGGGGAATCGAGCAGGGGAGGAGCGGCGGCGGATCAAGCACGAGCAGGAGCAGGGAGCAGGGCGGAGGCGCGGAGCGAGCTAGGGATTGGGTTGGTGGGGAATCGAAGAAGCGAGGCTGCGAGGGGATCGACCGAGGCAGTCCTGGACCGAGGGGAGCGAGGGTTTGGTCGAGTCAGACTAGAGACGGTCGTTCTGCCAGTTTTTTTCTTTTTTTTATCCCTCACTTTGACGTATATTGAGCGTAGATACATACTGAATACCTATAGTCAAAAAAAATCACAAAAATTGAGGGGGGGCGGCCGCCCCACCTCGCCCCCCTGGTGGCGCCGCCCCTGCCTCTAAGTGCAGTCACCCGATCTTAACCATTAAAGTCAGACTATATGGTTTCACCCTGAAGAAAGTTCGAGTTATCTTAAGACAATGCCTTCAAGAAAAGAACAGTTTGAAGCTCGCTGTTGCCAGGCACAACCAAGGTAAAACATAGAGTTTTCACCTAAAAAATCGAGACTTATTGCTCAAATATCACCACAAAATACAAAGTCGCTCTGTGGCAATACACCCATCGCACGGCTCACCACACACATGGTTTTGACGTGGACATGTCCACGCAAATGAAACCGCGTTTGCACACTGAGCATGTTATCTCCTTGTCCATTGCGCCTCCAAGCTTTGCCAATCACTTCAACACAATTGTCTTGATAATCTCCAATGCATCACCTTGCTACCCGATGGTGTTGACGAATCATGCAACTGAAAGAGCCTGCAACGCCGGCAGTGGCACCACACCCGAAGCCTCATCGGCGTCAGGGTGACGTGGAGGCCCTCGGAGTATTGGGGTGGCTACGGGGGCATCCGGAAGCTGCAAGTTGCAGGGAGGACGCTGGATGGCTGAACAGCCTGGCGACGGCGATCTTGAACGCTCGTGTGTGACAGGGAGGTACCAGTTCGTGTACTGTCACTCTTTTCAGAAGATAACTGATCTGACCACAGTTTCTTTTTCATGAAAAAATATGAATGAATTTATTCACACTGTATAATCGATGTAGTCGTGATCTGACCACAGTTTCTTTTTCATGACAAAATATGAATGAATTTATTCACACTGTATAATAGATGTAGTCGTGCAGTACAAGCCTACAGAAAAAGTAAATACAGATTCTATACTAACACACCAGAAATCGCAGCAAATCTTTACAATTACTACACAGCAGGTCCTATAGCGGAAACATTAGACGACAAGAGATGCGGCACACATGGCATGAGATGCAACTAGTTCCACAGCCATTCGAAGCAACAGAAGAGGCCCCAGCAGAACTTTGCAGGATAGTCCTTTACGAAAACGTCCCTGCTGTTGCCGACGATATAGAAGCTGAAAGATCGCTTGCGGTGAGACATTATGACGCGGGTAACAGGCACCGCCGAGATGATGTGTCTCTCGGAAATGACCCTTGCTGATGGTGGAACTGGCAGCCGGCTAGCGACAACCTCCGAGGAGAACTGGTTGAGTGGGTATGAATCAGCAAAATAAGCAGGAGTGCATTGGTATGCCTGTATGTTGCATAGTTGCACCCCTTGGGCTCTATGGAAAACTTCTTCAGGAACCGAAGCAGCTCCTGTTGTTGCACTAACTTTTCTCGCTGTCAGTGTCTTCCTGGAAACAGAAGAAATTAGAGTCAGATCAAGAAAAAAGCTTCGAAAACTAGTCCCACCAAAACATCAAAACAAGCAATAAAGATTAATTCGGTACAGCATGTATGTGCAAGTATTATCCCAGACTATAGGCTCTTGCTTAATGAAGCAAACAACTGCACAAAGCTCCCCTGTTTTTTTGTTTTTGACGAAAGCTCCACTGGTTTGCAGATAAATAAAGATTGCTGTAAAACTGAAAAAAAAATGCATTCTCTTGAAAATATGACTCCCTGCAGGTTGTTATCTATTGAAGCTTAATTTGATACGAGTTCTTTCAGCAATCAGAAGACTAATCACTAGAGTAAACATCAATACATGTTAAGAAAGCATAATGGTTTGGTGGGCGCATTTTGGCTCCCGGGTGCATATGCACCCTTTATTTAAAATGCATTTAAGTGCATTACGAAATGCTTAAGAAATTGCAAAAAATTGTTTTATGCATAGATCATAACATCCTATGTGTCCACAAAGTTGTTTCACGGAAATCCGACATTTTTTGTGTTGTTTCACGGAAATCCGACATTTTTTGTGGCCTGTGCAAAAAGACAAAATTAGTGCCAAAATAAGCCTTTTCAAGGAACATTTATTTTTCTTTTTTACACATGCCACAAAACATGTCGGGTTTCCGTGAAATGACTTTGTGAACACGTAGAATGTGAAGATATATCCGTGAAACTTTATTTTGGAATTATTCGACATTTCAAATTTTATTTTGGAATTATTCGACATTTCATAAGACTGAACTGAATGAAAAATTAAACCATCAATTAAAATCTCAAAGTGTTCTAGTACAAAGTTTTTTTAACCCAAACTTTTAGGATGCTTACTGAAACTAGTAAATGAGATTTTCGTGGTAGATAGCGTTGTAACAACATGATAGGTTCCATTTGGACATTTACGGAATAACACATCTGTTGAAGCAAATATTTTGGTTATCTATTCTTTGTCTACTCCACCGTTGCCTCAATAAAAACTAATGGACCAGTTTCAGAAAAATATAAATGAGATTACCATCGAACACGAGCAATGCTTTGTGAAAGAAGGGAACCACAGCCATCACATGTCTTGCAAGTCACTATGCCACGCGATCCACATGCTGTACACGGCAACATTCCTTGACCATTGCACATTCCGCATCTGTGACAAAAAAGACATACAAGCAAGATGAATGTTCCATAAATATATTTTCATCAGTTATGTTGTGACGATAAATGAGCTTTCCTTGACGTGAATTATATACTGAAGAAATTAATAAAAAGAAGTGGCAGAACTAACACTGTATCGGATTCATCTTGGCAAGCGAGTAAACCCCTGCCATAACATGCACTGCATTGGATCATTTGATTTGCCTTGTAAAACCCATGCTTCTGTCCAGGATTACAAGTTGGACATGGTGTCTCTCTACGACCCTTGCAATCTGCCGGAAACATTTAGAACATGGAAATGGGAACTTTACAAAAACAGAAACATGATGAATAAATTTTGCTAAAATATAAACACTGAAAGTAACAAATAAGGCTATGAGCCTATGAAAGAAAATTAATGAGAAAAAAAAGAACAATTGGCAAAGGTATCCTAACGCCGAACAACTTCAAAAATGAACCCAGACAAGATATGGTTCTAGTGATAAGAGGAAATGAAATATTAAATCATACGGAAGTTAACAATTTTTTATTCTTCTCCTATGAGTTACAATTTTAGAAGGCAGGATATTTAGTCCCCAACCATTGAAATCAATAAGGATTAATGGAGCTTATAGGTGACATAATGATTACTGGAAAGCAATGTTGCTGAACATTGATAGCATAATGAAAACTAGTGGTGCATGAGATGATTTTTTTCACAAATAGTACAAAGGAAGGGTATTTATCAGTTCCTATGTCATGTCTACCCAGAATTGGATGTATTTGTTTCTTCTTTCTAAAGATTTTTTCCCACATTGCGTACCAAATGTTTTCATTGATAGCATAATGAAAACTCCCAACATGAACTTGCTTTTAGATCTATAAGATTATTTACTGTATTTAATTTAAATTGACACTTAGCTTTGGTACTAAAAATAAAATGGATACTTGTGAAAGCCATGCTGGTGAGAGTGACCATCCCAATGCTACAACGACATCTAGGAGCCTAGGAAGATAACCAGGATCACTCGGCTTGATTGGTGTGAGGTTAATTATAGAAGAGGGAAACAAACTAAGTCGTCGGCTGCCAGCTGGGACTCGTAAACTTGGGTGTAAATAACACTTCTAACTCTAATTCTATCTCAAACTTGAAGTATACTATATCACTAAATAATTAATTAATTTCCTCTGCCACTTTGGCACATCTGGCCAGCTGTCGGGCCCA
Source organism: Poa pratensis (assembly GCA_947311845.1). Lineage (NCBI taxonomy): Eukaryota > Viridiplantae > Streptophyta > Magnoliopsida > Poales > Poaceae > Poa > Poa pratensis. The sequence continues at coordinate 78,647,737 of CAMZMU010000042.1, read as the reverse complement.
AGACCCACGCCCCTAACATTGACCTGATATAACAGCAGGGAAAAAGGTTAAACGCTGATATTTGATGGGCCTGAGAAAACCATTTGAGATATTTGGTTGATACATGTATCTGCATGCGCAATGCCTAATATGATCTTTGAACAATATATAATGCATAGATAGGAAACACAATATACACCATTTGTTGTAGAAAGGAATACGGAATATAACTTATTTCATTCTTAGCAAAAAGGTCATTTATCGAGGAAAAATTGAGACTAAACTTATGATTACCTAATTTAGAAAAGCTACATAAAATGTGCACCCACCAAGCAAAAAAGCCAATAGAAATGTTGTAGTTATGGCTAAATCTTCAAAAGGAAGTTATGTGACTACATGACGTTTTACTAAATGAACATCATACCTAAGCATTTTCCAGTAACTTCTGAATGAGGAATCTTGACCCTCACTTCTTTTTCCACAAAGAGTAGAGGAAACTCAGATCTCAAATCTAGTTCCCAGACACCAAGAACAGGACCCTGGTCTCTTCCATCTATTATCCTACCATAATAAGGTTCCTTTTTAATTATGGCATCCCTTTCCTCGATGAAAGTTTCCAAAGTTCCAACATATACAATTGAGTCCTTGATGGATGTAATTTTCCATGTGCGAGCAGGCCGACTTCCCCAGCAGCATCGATCGCCAACATGATCAATAAGCAGATTCCGGATCTCCACCTCATCTAGTACATCCCTATCAGAAAAATTTCCGTCATGCAATGGACAATTGGCTGTGTATTTGAGGAAAACAAGCACTGCAAACAACATAAGGATGGGACAAAAGCGAAATAATGGGTAGGGCAACAATATTGTAATTATTTTTTCCTTCCGAGAAACATGGGCGAAACGCAGTCATGTAGTACTTCCACTTCAGTTCTTGATCTTATTGCTCATTTTCCTGGTTTTCGAGTTTTCGTCTGAGAGCACATATTAGCAAAGTCATTAGCACAACCATTGCGTCTTCTGACAATTCGCGAAATACTAGATATATAGGTGGTTGCAAGTCTTATTACATCCTAAAGCCCCGACCTAGTGAATATTGAGTTTGAAACTCAAAGGACTATTGTTCCACTTGATCATGCCAATACTCTCTGTTCAACCATAACTAGGCAGGACATGGATTCCATGTACAGATGTACAAGACACCACCATGGCAACATGATTTAGGGTGTGTTTGGTTTAGCTGTGGATTCCAAAAAATCTGTTGTGGATTGTGGGCTGTGAAAAATCCGCTGTGAGATGAGAACTGTGGCAAAGCTAAAAGTCGTTTGGCTGAAACAACTGTGAACTGTGATTTTTTATGCAAATCATCTCTAATACCCCTAAGACCGTGGGAGAGCTGTTGCCTCACCTTGCCGGTCTACCGCGCCGGACTGCCCCCGACCACCTTGATATCGTCGGACACTCGCCGGAGTTGGTCGGACCTCGCCGAAACCTCGTCGGAGATAGGGAAGACACGCTGGACCTCGCCGGAACCGCGCCGGACTGCCCCCGACCACCTTGATATCGCCGGACCCTCGTCGGAGTTGGTCGGACCTCGCCGAAACCTCGCCGGAGATAGGGGAAGACACGCCGGACCTTGTCGGAGCCGCGCTAGAATGCCTATGGCCTCCTTGATATAGCCGGACCCTCGCCGGAGTTGGCCGAACCTCGCCGGAGATTGCCAAAACCTCGCCGGAAATCATCAGAATCATCCCGGAACTTTTCATGACTCGAAAGTGATATGAATATAAAGTGATATCCCAATATTTATTGAGTCGTGATGTCCCAATAGTTCCCTTATGAATTAAAGGCACAGTGTTGCATTTTGTCCTGCAGCACAAATCAAAAGCTGCTGCTGCTGTACAAGTACAAGAGAGGCACTAGGCGAGTAGGGAACTAGGACAGATGACTATTCATGCATGAGGGTCAACTTGTAACGACTGGGTAAAATTGCACACGGTTCTTCACAAATCTCCGTGCATAGCCATCGTTGAGTGTGAGAGAGCAGGGATGGTGGAGGGGACCAGCTTGCAGCTCGACGGGGCAGCAAGTCGCGACGCTGGCTTGCTGGTCGAGGCTGTCGTTGGCTTGCAAGTTGGGACAGACGTAGAAACGAGAACCTGAGAAGAGGGGCGGACGGACGAACACCTCGCCGCCGGAGGGAGACAGCGGAGGGGTGGCGGCGGAGGGCGGCAGGAACCCTAGCCGTCGGTGTTCTGTTCGCTCGATGCGAAACAGGAGAATAGCAGGGCTTCACTCGGGTGGGGAAATAAAAACAAGTCGAACCGGTACAACTTATGGATGGCAGTGGGTAATTTTACGAGAAGTTGTGTTTTCACCGCGATGGAAGCTGGTCTCCAGGCGCTACGGAAATTGCACTAGGCAAAGCAGCTGCGTTTCCAGATTTTGGTGCGGTGGAAATCTCGTTTGGTTGAGATTCTGCGGTGGCAACGCAGAAGTTGGTTCGAAAAGCTCAACCAAACAGAGCCTTATTGCCTATTATATGCGGACAAAGTAACTTCCTACTGCGTTAGTTTAGCTAAATGTTGAATTCTTCTGAGCTGAAGCCCAACAGATGACAGATGTATTAATCTCTGATCAATCTACTGGCTTGGAATGGTATGCATTCCAGCGTTAAATGATAAAGGCTACTCACTCGCATTCTTCACCATTCGAGATTCGACTATGTCTGCCTACTACATGGTTGTTCAGCAATTAGTTGACCAAACATTGGTTACAGCGAGGACATTGGAACACAGACATGAACCACTGACCTCCTGACGTCCTGAGACTGAGACTGAGAAGATTGGTATTCACCACCATAAGGGTACGGCGCTTGAGGAGCGTTCGCCAAATCTTGTGATGTTCGAACCCAATGGTTAGCATTACAATGGCACAAAAAAATGCTGGAAATAAAAGCCGATGAATTACCATGCGTATGCGGAGGAGTGGGAGAAGTCGACGGGGATGGGGCGGATGGGGGAGAGGACGGCGGACGGCGGGTAGACGGCGTCGTGGTGGGGCTCTGGGGCCGGCGGATAGCAGTTAGATGAGGAGAAGGGGGTGGCGGACTTGACCTCGGCAGCGCCGAACTCCGGCCCGCCGCCGGCCCACCCTCCTCCGCCTCCGTGCAGTGCCGACGAGCTTCTGTGCCGCAGGTGCTGGTGCACCGCTACTGAAACGAAATTCCATTAAACGGGATGAGATCAGAGATGAGATGAGACATGCGGATGCGGGTGGGTTCGATGGCTAACGGAGTACCTGGCGAGGAGGAGGATGAGAGGAGAGGGCGCCGCTGCTCCTCGCCCTCGCGCTCCGCCTCCATGGTCATCGATACGGAGGCCGATCCGAGCCGACGAAACTGGGTTTGGTCGCGAGTAGGGGTGGAAACGGATCCGATATTAGGCTTCCCACGTCCCTTTTTATATTAAAAAAAAGATACAATTGCGGATCGGATGTTATTCGAATATACGGATACAAGTCAAATATTTTCTCAATTAACGGAAACAAATAGAACCAAAAAAATAGACTTGTGTCTTATAACAAGTCAATTATAGAATAGCTAAATATAATTATGTAATTCACGATAGTTTAAAGTTTAATAATAGAAAAATACATTTGACCACTTTCTAACTCATTTAGGTTGGTTAATTGATAGAATTACCAAAACTGGCTGGTATAATTTTATTCGGATACAAATCATTTCGATATCTACATTTGGTTCAAAATTCAGTACCATATTTGTATTTGTAGTTGTAAAAACGAATCTGAATATTTACCACTTCTATTTCTATTTTGTTCAGATTCGAATATTTACCACTTACATTTTCAGTTTATCTAACAAGAATGTCGGATAATTCGGATAATCCGCTACCAGTTTCCATCTTGCGCGGAGAAAGCCATCCTTGCAGCCTTCATCGTGAAAGAAAGCAAGTCATGTTTTCTCAAGCTCCCCATCCCGGCAGTCCTGAGATCAGCTTCGAACCCTTCCGCACATATTTCTTTTTTCCTTTTTATGTATTTCGTCGACGCTCCCAACAACTTATCCGGCACCTCCTCTCTGCATTCTCGAATTGAAAGAGAGATTGAGAGATATAAAAAGTCCTAATTCTCGCTATTTAGAATGTGTTTTTCTTTATTTTATTTCACGGTTCCACTCCAGCAATATCAAAGATTTTTTTGTCTTATCCTGATTAGACAAATTTTAAAAGAAAACATGTTGATTATAGAAAATTTTGAGATATTGTTCATTATAAGATGTCCAGACACATGTCCACTCTCTTATTCATTTTTTTGACAATTTTCTAATATTAACTACACACAATTAAGATCCACCAAATCAGAGTCTCGGCCACCAAGCCACCAAAAACCAAGTCCGGCCACCAAAATTCCACAAGAGTTCGACCACATCACAGCACATCACCAAAATGCCATGAAAATGGATAGAAATCAATCTTTTTCTCTAAGATGCGCTTACAAGTTTGAGCAAACCAAGCCATGCACATCCGGTGACATGTTGCTTGTGTTGGTGGTCAAGATCTTCGCATCCTCGGCCCGTCTATCTGATTCCTCTTTGATTTACCGCGTATCAAGTTTTGACTCTTGGATCTTAAAAAAGCTCACCCACCTTTAATCACTTATTTCCTCCCTCCTCAGCTCATTGCGATTTGTGTTCGATGAGACCTTCTTCACCATGTTGACAAACGATTCTTGCACCGAGCAAGACTATGCCGCATTCTTTGCGGGTTTTTTTTCTAGTTGGGCGTTGTGAGCCCGCCATCGACGCTTTCACGCTTGTTGCTCGGATCGCTGCCCGTGGCCACCCCTTCACGATTCTAAGAGTCTTGAAGGTCTTTCCACTTTTGGCATTGTTGAAGCTCCTTCCAACAATGCATCTTCCAACTAAGCATAAAAAGGCGCATGTCAATGTATAGGAATTTGATAAAGTATGAAATATTGAACATAGCTTATACCATCTTTGTTTTTTTGAATTTTTCCACGTATATTAAACCAGCAAAGAGTACACGATTACATCGATTACAAAAACAAAACTAAAAGAGACTAGCAAATCTATGAGATCTTCAAGCTCTTTCTTCATCCATGACACAATCTTGTACTTTTCTGAATGCAGCCGTAGAACAACGCCAACACCACCAAACCACAGACCTGTGAATACCACCGAAGGTTCTCCCTTTTTAATTTTGAGCCGCAATGCCAAGCCTTTGTGCACGCACGCAGCCATTAAATTAATCAAGCAGCATCGGCAAGAGCACCACCACTGATATTCCAGGGACAAATAACCGAACAACTTTGTCGACGTCGTTGGGAGCCGAGAGAACGAATCACCATTGCCGAAGACGTAGTAGCCGGGATAGATATTGCGAAGACAAACCTCCTCGCGGCAACCATGAGAAACAATCCAATATTGATCTGGCGAAGCAAGATCTGAAGAACTATACCTAGACAGACTTAATCTTCCAAAACCACCATTGACGTCGGGAAGGATATCTCGCCGTCGAACGAAGCGTGGAAGATCACTTATTGCAGACGATACCATCTCCATTAACGAAGAAGATGACGACCAAAACCAAACTCTACCATTAAGGACCTTCGAAAAGCGCCGTGCGCAGGTCCGAGGTCCCCACCCATTCTAGTGCCAGAACGGCACCTAGAGGAGGCGAGGACCCGTCGAATCTTTGCCGGCGGCGACGATGAAGCTGCAGATATCACCGGCGGCGGCGGCTCGGGTTGAAACCCTAGGCCGCCGCCACGATCGCCACGATCGCCTCCTTTTTCTCGTACGTACTGTTTCGCTCGTTGACTTAAAAGTAAACATAGCTTATACCATCTTACTTTATTATTGATATGTGACATAGCACTTTCATTGCGGTTCATTACCATTTTGTGTTATGGATGGTTTCGTTTTCACTCATTGAACTCAATTTTGCTCTTTTCCCAAAATGTGCCACGAGTTTGTTGGACGCTAGTTATAGGGTCTAGGCTTATTGCCAATCAAGATATACATAAGATTTCATCATCTTCTTTCTTCCATGACGGGCCTCTCGTGCATTTGCTCTATGAGCTCATCTTCCTCTTATTCCCCTTGCTCAACTTGGGCGGCCTCGGAACGGGCACCACCATCATGGATCATGGACATTATGACATCGCCGGCATCACTCTATGCATACACGTTGCCGGTGAGTGACTTGATTTTCAGTAGATAACTGATCTGACCACAGTTTCTTTTTCGTGACCAAATATGAATGATTTTATTCACACTATAATCGATATAGTCGTGCTGTACAAGCCTCAGAAGTAAAAAATGCAGTAAATACAGATTCTGTACTGTAACACACCAGAAATCTCAGCACATCTTTACAATTACACACCAGGTTCTATAGTGCAAATATTTGACGCCAAGATAATGCGGCACAGATGGCATGACATGCAACTAGTTCCCCAACCACTCGAAGCAACAGCAGAGGCCCCAGCAGAACTTTGAAGGGTAGTCCCTTACGAAAACGTCCCTGCTGTAGCCAACGAGATAGAAGCTGAAAGATCTCTTGCGGTGAGACATTGTGACGCGGGTAACAGGCACCACTGAGATGATGTGTCTCTCAGAAATGACCCTTGCAGATGGTGGAACTGGCAGACGGCTAGCGACAACCTCTGACGAGAACTGGTTGAGTGGGTATGAATCAGCAAAGAAAGCAGGAGTGCATTGGTATGCCTGTATGTTGCATAGTTGCACCCCTTGGGCTCTATGAAAAACTTCTTCGGGAACTGAAGCAGCTCCTGTTGTCGCGCTAACTTTTCTCGCTGTCAGTGTCTTCCTGGAAACAGAAGAAATTACCAGTCAGATCAAGAGAAAAAGCAACCAGTCAACAAAAATCGATAACTAGTCCCACTGAAAGATCAAAACAAGCAACAAAAATTAATTAGTCTTTAATTATCAAAGCAGTATCTTTATAGCATGGAAAAGATGGTGCAAGTATTATCACAGACTATAAGTTCTTACCTACTCAGGCAAACAACTGCACAAAGCTACTGGGTGTATCGCATGACTTTGTTGTACTGCTCCACTTGTTTGAAGATAAATAAAGATTATGGTAAAACTGGAAAAAATAAAAGTGGAGTCTCCAGAAAATATGCCTCCTTGCAGGGTTTTTATGTATTGAAGCTTCATTTGATACGAGGGCTTTAAGCAATCAGAAGATCAATCACTATAGTAAACATCAACACGTGTTTAAGTATAATGGTTTGCAGTATCGTAAGATTGAACTGAATGCCAAACTGAACCATCAATTAAAACCTCAAGTGTTCTGCCAAGCATTTTTAACAGTTTCAAGCTTACTGAAACTATTCAATAAGATGTTGTAATAGATAGCATTTGTAACAACATGTTAGGTTCCATTTGGGCATTTACAAAAGAACACATAAATCTTTTGGTTCTCATTCTTTGTCTACTCCACCATTTTCTCAACAAATACTGATGGACCATTTCAGAAAAATATAAATAAAATTACCATCGAACATGAGCAGTGCTTTGTGCAAGAAGAGAACCACAGCCATCACATGTCTTGCATGTCACTAGGCCACGCGATCCACATGCTATACAGGGCAACATTCCTTGACCATTGCACATTCCGCATCTGTGACAAAGAAAGATATACAAGTAAGATGAATGTTCCATAAATAGATGTCCACCAAGTTATGTTGTGGTCATAAATGAGCTTCACTTGAGGTGAATTATATACTGAAGAACTGAATAAAAAGCAGAACTAACACTGTATCAGATCCATCTTGGTGAGCGAGTAAACCCCTGCCATGACATGCACTGCACCGGGTCATTTGATTTGCCTTGTAAAACCCATGCTGCTTACCAGCATTGCAAGTAGGGCATGGTGCCTCTCCACGACCCTCGCAATCTGTTGAAATGTTATAATATGGATTTGGGAACTATTCAAAACCAGAAAGATGATGGATAAATTATGATATTTACCTTGCTAAATATAAATACCGATAGAACAAATAAGGATATGAAAGAAGATTGCCGAGAAAAAGAAAAGAACACACAGCAAAGGTATCCTAACAACTTTAAAAGTAACCAAGACAAGTTAAGGTTATAGTGATAAGCACAAAAGGAATATTCAATCATACAGAAGTTCACCCATCTCTAATTCTTCTCAAATGAGTTAGAATTAAGAAAGCAGCTTTAGTCCACGACCATTGAAATCAACAAGGACTAATAGACAAAGCTTATAGTTGACAAAATAATTAAAGAGGTTTATACAGGATCTAGGTTACTGTTGTATAGCACTCAATAAGTATGAATTGATCATGTCCATTTCTCTTCGATACATATAGATGGACAAAGCTAATAGGTCGCAAACTGATGGACCAGATAGTCATGAACTGGAGAATAATTTTGCTGGACATTGTATGAACTTATAGCACAATGAAAACTACTGGCGAGTGAGATGATATTTCCATAAATAATACGAGGTAGGACATTTCTCAGTTCCTATGTCATGTCTACCCAGAATTTGATGTATTTGTTTCTTTTATCTATTGGTTTTTTCCCCACATTATGAACTCCCAACATGAGGTTGCTTTTAGATCTATATGATTCTTTACTATATTTAAGTTGAATTGACACTTAACATTTGGTACTAAAAAATAATAAAATGCATACTTCTGAAAGTCATGCTAGTGCAAGTGAACTTCCCTATGGGGTAACTACAGCTAGGAAGATAGCCAAGATTTGCTTGGTTGGATTGGGGTGAGGTTAATTATAGAAGAGAGAAACGAAATTAGGCTTAATACAATTCACATTTTATTTTGATAATTTGCATATAATGTTTTCCTTTATATATAATCCTCTTAACTAATTAATAATTTCCACTGCCACTTTGTCACATCTGGCCAGCTGTTGGGCCCAAGGCCCACACCCGTCACATTGACCTGATATAACAGCAGGAGTAAGAAGGTAAAATGGTGATATTTGATGGGCCTGACCATCTGAGAAATTTGGTTGATGCATGTATTTGTACTTGCAATGTCCAATGGGATCTTTGAACATTATAAATGCATAGACAGAATGAAACATGATGCACGCTATTGTTGTAGATAGGAATACAAAATGTAAGTTATTTCGGACCTAGAAAAAAGATCATATTATGGAGAAAAAAAGTTGAGACTAAACTTACGTCTACCTAAATTAGACAATCTACCCAAAAAGGTACACCCACCAAGTAAAAGAGAACTATATGTTTTATTAGTTATTGCTAAAATCTTGAAAAGGAAGTCACGTGACTACATGATGTTCTGCCAAATGAATATCATACCTAAGCATTTTTCAGGAACTTCTGAATGAGGAATCTTGACCGTCACTTCTTTTTCCGGTACAAAGAGTAGAGGAAACTCAGACCTCAAATCTAGTTCCCACACTCCAAGAACAGGACCCTGGTCTCTTCCATCTATTTTACCACCATCATAAGGTTCTTTTTTTATTATGGCGTCTCTTTCCTCGATAAAAGTTTCTAAAGTTCCAACATATACATTGCAGTCCTCGATGGATGTAATTTTCCATTTGCGAGCAGGCTGACTTCCCCAGCAACATCGATGGCCAACATGATCAATAAGCAGATTCCGGATCTCCACCTCATCCAGTACATCCCTGTTAGAACCAGTCATACAATGGACAATTGGCTGAGTATTTGAGGAAAACAAGCACTGCAAACAACATAACGATGTGGAAAAAGCGAAATCATGGGTAGGGCAATAATATTATAATTCTTTTCGCGTTCGGAGAAACTTGGGTGAAACGCGGTCCTCTACTTCTATTTCAGTTCTTCGTCTTATTATTCATTTTCGAGCTGTACATGGAATCCATTGTTAGGATACGTAACCACCATATCATGGTTAGTTTTGATTGGTTACTTTAGCTTACCATTCGGCTACTGAAATGACGATGTAGTAACCTCCATATCATGGGTAGGGCATATCTGTGACTTACTGCCGATTATAGGATGATGTAGTAACCTTCTACAGCCCTACTACACAAGTTTAGCTCACTGTTGAATTATTCTGAGCTGAAGCGCAAAAGATGAGAGGATGTATTAATCTCTGACCAGTCTACGGCTTGGAATGGTATTCATTCCCAGCGTTAAAATGAGAAAGGCTGCTCGCATTTTCACCATTCGGCTACATCTGCCCCATAAATGTATGTTCAGCAACTAGTTGATCTAACACTGGTTACAGGCAGGACGCAACAGAGACATGAACCACTGACCTCCTGACGCCCTGAGAAGGTTGGTAATCACCACCGTACGGGTACGGCCCTTGAGGAACGATCGCCAAACCTTGTGGTGTTTGAACACAATGGTTAGCATTACAATGGCAGTTTTTTTTTTTTGGGTGGAAATAGACACCGAGGAATTACCATGCGCATGCTTAGGAGTGGGAGCAGGCGACGGGGACGGGGAGAGGACGGCGCTGTGGATGGACGGCGGGTAGACGACGACGTCGTGGTGGGGGTCCGGGTCCGGGGCCGGGGGATAGTAGTTGGACGAGGAGAAGGAGGCGGCGGCCTTGACCTCGGCAGCGCTGACCTCCGGGACCCCGCCGCCCCATCCGCCGACGAGCTGCTCCGCCCCAGGTGCTGGTACTGCTGCTGGTGCCCCGCCGCTGAAACGAAATTCCGCTAGAAGGGGTGAGATCAGAGATGAGAGCAGATGGGTGGGTGGGTTCGACGGCGAATGGAGGACCTGGCGAGGAGGACGAGAGGAGAGGGCGCCGCTGCTCCTCGCCGTCGCGCTCCGGCTCCATGCCCATCGATCCGATCCAATCCGACCAAATTGTGTCTGGTCGCGACTGTGGCGTGGAGGGAGCGGGAGGAGATGATTGAGATTATACTAGCAGAGCCTTGCAGCCTTCGTCGCGAAGGAAGCAAGTCAAGTCAAGCTCTCACACGCTCCCCCTCCCAACTGTCAGATCAGGTCAAATCGCTATCCAATGTGAGGATGGCGACGACGAACAGACGATTATATTTTCATTTTTTGATGGAGATAAATTCCATTAGACACTGCGCGTAACGAATTCGCATGACAAAATTGCAGCAACCATTTTACAGTCGCGAGAACAGGAGAATTCGGAAGGAAGCATCGCCTTGACTGCACGAACACCAGCGAACCGTGTCTCCCGCGTCAGCAACCCGCGGCTGCCAGCCTGCCAGTGGAGTATATCCACCGACACAAAAGACACATATGACATATGCTTGCCTGCGGAAATTGAAGGAACAAAATGGCTAAGCACGAGCTTGCTTAGCCATTTTGCACTTAAATTAGGGTTGACCAGAATATTCATCTAAGCATATGGTTGCCTGCGGAAATTGAAGGATAAAAATTCATCTAAGCATTTTACTTATTTGGTTTTTAAGGTTCTTCATCACCTTGTATCGGTTCGGTCGTTTGGTTTTATTTATAAAGCAGGGCGAAAGCCTATTTCGAGGTTTTTAACGTTTTACTTTGCTAAGAGGCGATTGACGGTACTTAACTAATGTGTCTATTTAGATGAGTAAATTGATCATTTATTTATCTCATTTCCTTTTGGGCGATTAACTTGGAGAGTAATTCATTTTAATTTTAATATTTCCCTCGAACCAATGTCACGGATATGTTTAATAATTAGTTAAATGGGATTTATAAGCGAACAAAAGCATGAATTTAAGTGGGGGTTGTGTTTTAGTTTAGGCAATTTGGAATTCCTGCTCTAATTCTTCTTCTCCTGGATCAAGATCCTCATCCTCAAGTGATGCATCATCTTCTAGATCTTCAAATAATTCCTGCTCATTGTGATCATTAACTTTACACCAGCTTAAGATGAAACTTCATCTTGATCAGAGGCAGCTGACTTTGGAACTTTTATGTGACTAATCACAGGAGACAAAGTAGGACAACCATTTATGATTACATCATTTCTCAAGGTTCTCGAGAAATTGGTATGGTCTACCGCGAATGTATCACGTGAAATGGGTCAATTGGTTTACCACGTGTACCCGTCTATGGTTTAACACGTAAATGGTTTTCAAAAAATCTAAGAAAATGTTTGGACATTGACATAACATAAATATACATTGTCGCAAAAATTCAAGTCTAAATTTGAAACACAACATCAACACTAAAAATGAATAAATTGTTATCAATACTGACAATGGGCAAACTTCAAAGCCCAACTTGCATTTTGGCACTATTCATTGCAGGATTTGTCTATTTTATTTCTTGAGCTATGTTATGAATTTCAATTTAAAAATTTGTGACACATTAGATATATCATATAAGTACTACCAATGTACTAATTTTTTCTAGATTTTTAAAATATATTTTAGGTGGTCAACTAAACTCGGGTGCCCAATTCGCTCGCAAAATAGGTTCTCATGGTTTACCATTATTATAAGAATCTTGTGAGTTTTGAGAGGCTTCAATCATTTGAACTAAAACTGCATCCTTGTCAATTGCCACCAAACCTGTCTTGCTCACCAAACACAATACACATGTAGTCTCCAATCCCTCTCATAGCCGCCCAGCATCTTCAGCAAGTCATCATTCCACAAGATGGACTAAGTATCAGCACTGCAATTGCCTAACATAGCAACAGATGGTCTGATGTAGGTCAAATCGAAATCAATCTCACAAAAAAACATTGTGCTCAATTTCAACATAGAAAATATCAGAATTCTCTCTTGCATTGTGCAAGTGTGGAATATTAATAGCACCGAGAATAAACAATAAAAACAATTCCAATCCATATCTATTGCAAAATTATAAATTTCCAGCCAATAATCTACTCAAATTCACCAAAAAGTACTAGGCATCATCTCACAAGGTTATTTCGTGAAAAAAAACTACATTTAGACAAAACTAACTAAACCAAGCATAGCTATTTGAAGAACTATCCTCTAATAATATGTCATAAATCCGTTGTTTTTCAAATCACTCACCCGAATAACCATCCCATGTAAAACGATGGCCCATGACACCATGAACCCCTAATCATGTGTTACGAACGAAAGATTGTAACTACATCAGCTACATTGGACAACACCTAACCTCTAAAACGCTAGCCCATGAACCCTAAAAAAACCGAGGCAAGAAACAAAACATAATGAGTTGGACAGAAAAACATTTAGTGTACTGTAGTCAGATGTTTTTCCTGCCCAACTTGTTATGCTTGTCAAATGGATTACCGTTTGTTTCACATATTGACTAGATGCGGGCTAAACTGAGTGAATTGTTTAGTGAATACTGAATAGGCAGTACTAGTTAATTTATACTCCCTCCGTTTTAAATTAATTGACTTCCATTTGTCCACATGTGGATGTATCTATACGTGTAACATGTCTAGATACATCCATGTGTGAATAAATGGAAGTCAATTAATTTGGAACGGAGGGAGTACTTCTTATAAATCAAAACCCCACTACGTGTAATTAATATTTATCTATCTACACATGCAAGCTATTCACATCACTTTGTCTTTTAGCCAATCAATTGTCCATGTCATCCCACTAATATTTACAGTATTAATTATTTTCTATCTTTAGATGCAAGCATCCACATCACAACTTCTGTGACTGGTTTGCATTGCATATACTCACAACTTCTTGGGTCTCGGGTGTAATTAGCTCATTTTAAAACGCTAATATTTGTTCTGTATTTGTGGAAACGTCCTTAAAGATATGTCATCAAACCAAACAAGCAGCTTGTGATATTTAACACAGAATGACCAACTTTGGATAAGATCCACTAGCTAGTCTACGGATTATCAAATTCCTCGCTGAGACGCTACCGGGCCGGTGTGAAGCGTGCCGTGCCGTGGCAGCACAAGTCCTCACGCATCTGACATCTCCCCCGCCGCGACCGACCGTCACGGAGTCGCCGGTTTCGCGGCCCCCAATCCCGTGTGCGCCGCAGCTGCCACGCCTCCCTATATCTCCTGCTCCGCCCCCGCCGCTGTTGGGTTCCTCCCCTCATTAGATCCCACCAATTCCACCCTCACCTGATCCCGCCGGTCCGGCGGCTTGCCGCTCCCCCAGGCCGGACCCTTTCTGTCGGTCGAATTTGGGGGTTTCCTGGGAGCGCAACGCCGGACGAATTGGGAGGTAATTGGCTTATATGCAACGCTCCTGCCATTCGGTTCTTGCGTAAAGCTTGGATCTTTCCTGGATTAGCCGTTTCGATTGGTTTGTTGCGGGGTGGCGTTGTTCTGGATGCGCCTGATCCGAATTTTGGTGTGCTTACCTTGTCACGCATGGTGGCAAGTTTGCCTTTATGCTTTCTTTCTTCAATCTCAGTGAAGTGTTGTATCTAACCGTGTTAAATGTGGGCTTGCAGGGTTGGACCTTTCCTGCAGTTGCATGCAGGAATCGTGAATAATTTGTTGCTACACTGAGGCGGGTAGTGAGATGACTACTTCATGAGTTTGGCAGTCTGGCCAGTGTCCTGATTCGGCCCGGGGCTTGGGAGCTTGCTGAATATCCGAAGAACAAGTAACCATGGACAGAAGAGTCGGAGTGGTTTTAGTCTGCCTGCTATTCCTACTCATTGGGGAAGTTTCGGCGGTTGCCCAGACCGAGATTGGTGACGTGCGCGTAGCAAGGGAGGCGCCGGATGTGAAGCTAGAGGATGCTGGTAGACAGGATGGGTTCAAAAGTGGAAGGGTGTCGGTGTACACGGTTGCATGGTCTACGCTTGCGATGGCCGCGGCAACCGGTTGGGAGCTGTACCATTCTTCTTCCTGGAGCTAGAAGCCCAATGGGCAGGACTTTGCAATGGAATGGCGGCCGGGGTCATGTTGGCAGCAAGTTTTGATCTTGTGCAGGAAGGGCAGATGTACGGCAGTGGGGGCTGGGTTGTTTTTGGGATTTTGAATGGAGGGATCTTTATTTGGCTTTGCAAGAAGGTAAATCATGCTCCCTGCTCGTTGTCTGTTATTTGGTATCATTGACCATTTGCATCAAGTTATTTTATCTCCAGATATAGCAGCAACCACAACTCAATGGCTTTATACTCGAAAGAACTAGTCATGAGTGTCTTCGAAATACATCTAGTTCCTAAATTCAGTTATATGGCACCTATGATGTATGCTTTAGCTAAAGAAAGCACTTCAGTTTACTCAGGCTTTCTTCCGTTAAAGTATCTGTCAGCGCGCTGATGGTTTAGCAGTGTGCAGCCTACGTACATAGTCTTGGGTCCAGAAATGTTTAGCTGTCAGGTAAGTCTTGAAGAAAGTGCATTAGTCAAGCGAAGGGATGCCTCAGTGGAAGAATTGGACAAAATCATTAACTTCATGTGAACATGGTACCCATTATGCTAGTCTACTCCAGTATTTACCCTCATGTAGTCCGATTTTGCAAAAAAAAGTGGACTGGTAAGATTATTCAGGTTTTCTAAAACCTTAAACATTAATGCATGGATGATGTTGCTACTTGCTTGTTCAACGGTCTGAATTTGCACTTGAATAAGCTTCCATGTTAACTGCGTTCATCATCTCATCAGCTTTAGGTTGGTAGCTGTGTTTTTAGCAGTAGTCAATATCCCACTCCATTCACTGTGGTTAGGTTTTTTGTTAGATAATGGATTGTCTTTTATCATTTTGTTGATCACAGCTTCTGGAGCAATATGGAGAAGTAAGTATGCTGGATATAAAAGGTGCAGACGCAAGTAAAGTTATTCTTGTTGTCGGAATAATGACGCTCCATTCTTTTGGCGAGGGCTCGGGTGTGGGTGTTTCCTTTGCTGGATCAAAAGGATTCTCTCAAGGTCTTCTAATTACTATAGCTATAGCAGTGCACAACATACCTGAAGGCCTAGCTGTAAGCATGGTACTATCATCTAGGGGAGTATCCCCACAAAAGGCAATGTTATGGAGTATCATAACATCTTTACCACAGGTGCGTTTTTATTTTGTTTTGCTGGTGTCCAGTGGAAATATAGAAGTATAATTTCATATATGTATCGCCCTCATTATTCAATCATGGAAAATTCATCAACTTCTTAGTGATAACGTTCCTTGTTTCGTCACCACGGAAGTAACACTCAAAACTTTTTATTTATTTACTGTGCACTTGCAATAGTTTGGAGCCATTGTTTTCCTTTAGTGTTTTTTTTGTGTAAATATGTGCGAGCAGATGCTCATGTTTTTGCTCAAAACTGTATGTTGGTCTATGCATGTGTGCTTCAGAGTGGTTGAAGACTGAGGCCCTAAGTAAACAACGGTAAATTTGTTTGAGAGGAATCTTAATAATAAAGAACTTGTGGAAAAGAGCTCTGTATTTGACAAGCATCAAACATCGCAAAGAGGTGCAGTTAGAGTTGCATCGCAAAGAAGAACAATTAGCTAACTGGCATCACAAAGGGTCTCAAATGCTAAATGGCACCACAATTACTATTTATTATTGAAGGCACTGTCTAATAAAATTTGTACGACTGCCACTACTGTTTACAAGTGCATCTTTTTGTTAGTGTTACGTTCTGAACAAAATGTTCATATGCTTATATGCAATAGCTTTCCAGTTAATTTCAACTTTCATGTTACATTTTGGTGGTTACATCTTTCCTTCACACTCTGATAACCCTATTTCATTTTCTTGGTATATATAGCCAATTGTTGCTGTTCCTGCGTTCCTTTGTGCTGATGCATTCCAAAAGGTGCTTCCTTACTGTACTGGTTTTGCTGCGGGATGCATGATATGGATTGTTATTGCAGAGGTTCTTCCTGATGCTTTTAAGGTGACTACCCTTCAGTCATGAAGAAACTGCAAATGGTTGAAGTTGTTGTGTTTCAGTGATTTGATATTGCAGTTCTGAGTGTTTCTCTGTTACATGCAGGAAGCCACTCCATCTCAAGTAGCCTCTGCTGGAACGCTTGCTGTTGCTTTTATGGAAACATTAGGTACTGTGCTTCAGGGATTGACTGAGGGCCAGGGGTGAGTTACCTCTCAATCTTTTCAGGATCTTATTTGGATTGCTATAACTTTAACTGATGCTGTTGATTTCTTCTGGCCTACAGCTCGGATGACACATCAGGTTTTTTGGTATCACTTGTATTTGGGCTTGGTCCACTTTTTGGAGGACTTATACTTGTCGCATTCTCGCTTGCCTTCAGCATGCCACACCCTCTTCTTACTGGTGTAGCATCTGGCATTGCCTTCCGTCTTGCTTCATGGAGGCCATTACAACTTGTGATGTCCTCAAAGATGGGTCTCTTTACCACCTTGTTCTTCCTGCTAGGAGGTTCGGTCTTCTACCATGTCATCTCAGCAAGCATCCTTCGGGTTGTTAACCGCAACAGATCTTCTGTCAATGTGATCAATTCATCCTCTGGCCTCTCTCTCAGTGTCCTCACGCTGCAATCACTCCTTGCTTGTGGTTCTGTTTTCCTACATGCCTACGCCGAAGGGCTTGCACTTGGTGTGGCGGCACGCAAGGCATATGGTCTAGGCCGTTACATGGTTCTTCCGGTCTCCCTTCACGGTCTACCGCGTGGTGCTGCTGTTGCCAGCTGTGTGTATGGCGCTACTGATAGCTGGCGAGGAGCCTTGGCAGCCGCGGCTTTGACGGGGCTTGCAGGACCAAGCGCTGCCATCAGTGCAATCCTTGCGAAGATCGACTATGATGGACTCGACTACTGGATGGTCATGGCGTGCGGGGCCCTCGTCCCGAGCTTTGGCCGTGTCTTTAGACGGTCGCTGCGGCTGGATGCCAGGAAGAGCGTCTGCGGGCTCCTGGTAGGTTTTGGTTTTGCCTCTGCTTGCTTGATGTCCACCAGATTCATCTGCTTGCACACTCCTTACTGCAATTCAGCACCAGAAGCGGTCACATGATCTGATGATGTCAAATGCTGTTGTTGTAGAACACATGTAACATCAATGTAATGACATCACAAAAAATGTAAGGGTGTTGCCTTGAGGCTGAGGGTAATTAAAGGAAAACAGACATTATACAAAATGATTTGAATGGAAGTCTTGCAAATTATACCGTCGGTGCTGCTCTGATGTTTGTAACGGAGTTATTGAAGTTTGGAGGAGAGCAGTGCTTTGGCTCCCGGGTGAGTTTATTTCAAATAGAGTACATTTTATACGTGTTTTGGAATGTAAAAAAATTCTAAAAAATGTTCACGTGTACATCTTTTCCAAAAGTTGTTGCACGATAAACCGACATTTTGTGTGGTCTATGTAAAAAAGATAATCCAGCAATGAAATAAGCATTTTCATGAGACATTCTCTTGACACATGCCACAGAAAATGTCGGGTTTTCGTGAAACTTTACGTGTGCACACATAGTGTCAAGTTGTATGTGATATTTTTGGATTTTTTTTTGACATTTTGAAATGAGCTTTCTAGGGCATATACATCTTGGAGGCAAAGTGAATTTTGATTTTGGAGCCCATATTCAGCAATAATGGCTGAATGTTTTCTGAAAACGAGCATTATGAGAGATCTCTTTCCAACATTCTCTGCGGGATGCAAATCAGGTGGCGCACCAACTAGCAAAGCATGCTTACGTTTCTAAGGAGAACCTTGTCTGGGATGGTGATCTCCCGGTTTATCTTACCCTTTGTCTTAAACGATCTAACCCCCCCCCCCCCCCCCCCCCCCCCCCCCCCCCCGCGCTATATATTCAACAAAGCGCCATCAGGCATTCCTTAGAAAAACAATTGACCGTGCTGCTCTGATGAATTCTACGTTTCAGTGTGCTCTAGCCCGTGACTAGAAACTCAAAGCTTCCGCTGTACATTGATCAAAATCCAAGTGAGCACAAACAATCTAAAAATGGGACTGGTCTCAGTGGATTGAATGGTAAGTTCAGTCACGCATCAGATTGGATTCGTCACAAAACCCTAAAGTCCTATATTGTCGCCCTATTCAATCATCTCAGAAGAACTGTGGTCAAGTCCTACCACATCATGCATGGTACTGTAATTGTGATCAATCAATCTGCAATGCCGCGTTTTAATTTGAGAAAATTCCTTATATGTCACTCCCTTAAAATCATGTTCCTTATTTGACACCGGTGAAAATTTTCTTCCCTATATGGCCCCTCGGTAAGCGACGCAGCGCAAAAACAATTGACTTAATAACCTTTTCTTAATAACCGGATGTTTAGCTCTGCCTACCAAATATTTAATATTAATGCAGCTAATGTCCCGTACGGAATTTTGGTCACATTATGCACTAGGGGTAAAAAGGTCTTTTTATGCCTCTTTGATGAACAAAATGCACTAGAGTGTCATATAGGTAAAGAAATTTTGGAGAGAGGCCATATGGGGAAGAAATTTTTCACCAGTGTCAAATAAGGAACATGATTTTAAGAGAGTGTCATATAAGGAATTTTCTCTTTTAATTTAGGACAACAACGCCCAACAGGATATATTTTCCTTCAGTTAGAAGATGCCAGCAATGTACTTCTGGTTTTGTTGCTGACTTGCCGTAGCGATTAATTCGAGCACACGTAAACTAGCTTCCTTCATCAATTTTCCAAAATTAAAATTACTACCCCACTTCTGTATTAATCTATTTGTATTTTATAAAAACCAACATATTAGCCACACCCACTTTATTTTTATTGGGATGCAGATGTTTAACTAGCTATATCGGCATTTCTCCGATATGAATACATAATATCATGAATTATCCATGGTCATTTTTCACCGCTATTTAGCTAAACCATCATCCTTTTCTCTCAAACTTATCTCACAAGTCGATAAAACGAAGTCAAATCCAGGGTTGATAGTGAAAAATGGGCCAAATTTACGGTCTAATTTGGATTCTTGCACCTGTTAATTTCCCATCTTTGTTGCTCACGTTGTGGATTGAATTTGAATTCCGACTGAACACATTCATATTATACAGTTGATATATTAACAGACCACAACTTTCATTGTGTCTTTTCAGCTTTTACTCGAGCAACCATTTATTCTCATGACGAGAGCAACATCCCTTCCAAATACTAAGCTCACTGAAAATAGAGCACTCCCATGTGTTTGACCGGCTGAGCTTTCGATGGGCCCATGGTTTGTTCCCAAATCAGCTACTCTCTCCGTATCAAAATATAAGACTTTCTATCTATTTTATCTATTTTCTCACACAAATAGATAGAAAGTCTTATATTTTGATACGGAGGGAGTAGATGTTACCTCGGGTGTATTCTCTTTGCGTTTACCTGCTGCGGATTTAATCCCCTTTAATCTACACAATTGTTTACGAATTGAGATAAAATATACACGAAATATATACGCGTTGACGAGTAGGTTCCGTTCTCATGATCGGTTTTAAATTTCATCAATTGTAACTTGTTAATTTTGGATTAAAGTTCGTATCATTTTTCGATAAATTTTGTCAAATTCGTCGCACTTGTTCAAACGTTTGAAATTTTCTTCGACGAGTAGATCCATCTCAACACTTTTCACAACTTTTGTGTTGTAACTTTTTCATTTCGGTGGACATATGCGTATAGATTTTATGATGTACCTATGCACGTGTATGTCCACCGTGGCCGCAGACTTCACCGTCTACCACGCTACCACCGCCGCCACACTGGCGTCGCAGCGCGCCGTTATCCCATTTGCCGCTCTTCTTGTGGATGTCAGGTAGACAAATTTGTTCAAATGTGGTGGTGTAATGTAAGTTTATCACTTGGCCAAGTGTCCAGAGCACGAAACACATTATACAACTAAACGCTCGTGTTTGCGTTTCTCCATATGCATGTAGACAAAAATCAATGCAATAAAAAAACATAGTGCAGAATATGGCCTAGACTGTGTTTCTCCTTAGCCAGTCTCTAGTGAGCCACGTATGCAATACATACGAGTAATTAAACATGTCTTTAGATACGTCTGGTTGTCTCGTCTTTGCACCGATGATTTCGCTAACTCATGTGGATGGATTTTCGCAAAAAAACAAAACTTCTACATATAGATTGGTGAGATTTGTTACAATCAAAGCTGAAACTAAATATTTAGCTGGGAAGTCCCTACTATAAGAGCTGGTTTGAAGTTGATGCCTTCAATGATATGGTAAGGTACATGGTAAAAATGATTTTGATTCTCACTATAAAGTACCAGTTCTACATGATTAGCTAGCTGATAAATTCTGGATAGATTTCTGTTTATTCGCTATACACGAGTTGCTTTCTTTCACTGCGTACATTTATAAACGGGACCATGATTGCTCAAGAGATTTAACTAAGTGGCAATCAATATTTAGATAGTTATTCTCTACAACGGATAGTAGATATTAATAGATATTAACTTTCTATATTAGCGATTAGCTTTCTGCTGGAAATATATGATATCTCAGTTCCCTCTCTGGCCTTTACAATCGCAGAATTGAACTGATCGTTGGTCCACCCGACACCGTCTTCGCATCTGAAGTCCCCATCTAGGACTTTTCTGTAGACCCTACTCCACACCCTAACCCTCCCCCGGGCGGCGGCGCCGCGCCGCCCCGGGGTGCCCCCGCCGGTCGTCTCCAGCCTTCCCTCGTCGTGCTCTCCCTCCCGCCGCCGTCGCCGGAGGCGTCGCAGGGCAAGGCCCTCGTGGCGTGGCGGCGGCGGCGGCCCTCCTCGGCTCACGATTCGATGGGGGCGGCGGCGTATCCACCCGGTCGGATCGGTGGCGGTGTCGCGGGCCGGCGGCGAACGGGGCCGTCGTGCACGCGGCGGAGGACGGTGTGCCAGTGGCGGCGGCGGCGGGCGCGATCTTGGTCGGGCCGAGTCCCGCTATGGTGATGCCGCCCCCCCCCCCCCCCGATGCACGGCCTCCTGGGCTGGTTCTGCAACACGAGGTGCGGTGGTGGTGGCCTCCTTCTTCGTCGGAGGTGGTCGGCCGAGTCCTTTGCGGCAGCGAGGCGGGAGGGCGGTGAGGAGACGGCGGCGTGCCGCTGACGGCCGCCTGGACGGTGGTGGCAGTTGGGGATCCAATCTGGGCTTGATCCGATCTGGACTGACCCAACCATGCTGCTATCTTCTCCGATGCCATCCCGCCAGAGGTCGTAGCCGGGGCGGCGAGTTGGAGGTGGAAGAGAGGCTGGCTCACAGAGTTGCTTCTTCGACCGACTCCTTTGCTGTTCCGATCGGCGGCGTGGGGGCCTGCCGGTATGCTCAATAATGGTGGCGGTCCTAGGGTCCAACTCGCGCGAGGACGAAGATCTGCTTGACGCCGGTCCTCTTCGATCTGGCCGGAGTGGCGGGTTCCGGAAGGCTCCGCTGGCGATCTCGCATGGACGTTATGCCTAGAGATTGCTGGATCGGATGGTATTCGGTCGCAACGCACGGAGCGGCGCGAAGCTCTGCTTCAGTTGCCACCATGGGCAAATCCATGGTGAAGTCAGAGGCGGAGAAGGTCATCGAAGCTGAGATTTGGAGGACTAGCATTGGCGTTCGGAGTATTTGCATCGAGGAAGAACTGGCTTGGTGTTTCATGACTTGGAGCAGCGGCATGTAAGAGGGGGCGACAGCATACGTGAAGTCCAAAGTCCTACCTTTCAGGGTGAAAACCCAAGGTCTGGCCTTAATTGGTTGTGTCTGGCAATGGTCTTGTTGGAGACATTGTTTTTGAGAGCGAGGATTATCTTCAGGGTGAAAACCCAAGGTCTGGCCTTAATTGGTTGTGCCTGGCACTGTTCTTCTTGAAGACGCTGCTTTTGAAGATTTAGACATCAGGTGTTGTTTTGGTGGTGGTTGTGCGGCTGCTGCAAGGATTGTAACTCTGTAGCGGGACTTTTCTTTTTATTTCTTCTTCTTATTGTCTTTCGGCTGTGTGCATCCGCAATGGCTCTGGCTATTGCGTTGTTGCAGAGGCTGGGTGTAATTTGTATCTCCGCGATATTAATATACATTCTTTATCTAAAAAATATGATATCTCAGTTGAATAGATAATCCTTTCAAATTATATCAGGGGTAGTTCTCTCTTTGCTGTCATGAAAATAATACTCCCTCCGTTCCGTAATCTAGGGCGTATAGTTTTTTTGTTAACTGTTTCAAAATAGGACGCGGCTTGCCTGCGGCCCGCGCGTGCGACCATCCGTGCGCCGCGGGTGCGTGGCAGCCATCCAACGATTCCCCGTTTTTTCTCCTTCCAAGCGCTTCCTTTTGTTAAGAAAGAAAGAAAAATACCATGGCAATACGAATTACTGTACGTTATAGTTTGGCTCCCCGGCCGGCGTCCAGTCCGTGCTTCGACACGCCGCCTCCGCAATCAGCCAATCAGCTAGCCAGTCTCCGTCGCTGGCCATGCTCCACACAGAGAAATGATGAGGAAACAGCCGCGCCATGGCTGCGAGCAAGCTAGCTCCTCCGCTTGTGATACCGTTGCCGTCCTCGACTTCCTCGTCGAGCACCAGCTGGCCGGCGTCAAGGAGGCCGTATTCAGTGAGCCATGATGGGATGGGCTCGCCGCCTCCAGGATCGGCTCGCTTCCATCGCCTCGCTATGTTCCACAGGAAACAAGGACGATGAAGCCGCAATGGCCTACAAGCAAGCCGGGTCCTCCGCTTGCGGTTCCGTCGCCGTCCGCGACTTTCCGGTCGAGCGCCAGCTTACCGCTGTCAAGGTGGACGTACAGGTTCATCATGCTGCTGCTTGGAGTTCGAAATATTTCCAGTTATCTGAGGGCAAAATGCAAATACGGCGGACGCAAAGGCGAGGCGCCTGTTAGATTGTGGGTCAACGACGACGCCAGAAGTGCAAGGAGAGCTAGAGATTACGTACGATGGCTACCGCGAGGAGCCGAGGAGGATGAACTGAGTGAGGACTACCAAACAAGGTGATTGCGAGTATTACGGTGTATTTCCGTTCTTATTTTCTGCAAAAGAAAAGAGAAAAAAGGGGGACCGCTGGATGGCTGCCACGAACCCGCGTCGCACGGATGGTCGCACGCACGGGCCGCAGGCAAGCCGCGTCCTTCAAAATATAAGGTCTATCTCTGTTTTAGATCGCTACCCGCGTGCAGATTAGACGGAAACCCTGAAATTATGGGATCGCTAATTATCCCGAGCTAACCGTTTCGTGCGGATCTTTTTTTTCCTGGACAAATCAACGTTACTTCCATCAGGCCAACAATCGCACGCACGTAGCATCTAGCATGTCAAGAGAAGAAAGAAACAATCGTACGTGGGAAAGGCCAAGGGCATCCCAGTTGATCCAGCCGGAGCGGCGACCGGCCATTGAAGATGCCGACCAAGAGAGAGAGATGGCGATCGGGATTCAGGAGAGAGAGAGGCGACGAGCCCTAGACGGCTAGAGAGATGTTCAGCGGGAAACGGATGAGGAGGCGAGGAGGAGGTGCACAATTTATAACCCAGCGTCGCCGCATCAAAAACGAATTTTTGGTCATTCGCGCCATTGTAATTCCCTCCGCTTCTGAAATTTTCAGCGAGCCATGAATTTTTCATGGTAAAAACTAAGGTGTTTGCGTGGTATCTTCGTCGAGGGGTAATTCTTACAAAGGATAACCTTGCAAAACGCAATTGGTACGGAAGTAAAAAATATGTCTTTTGTCAACATGACGAGACTATAAAGCATTTATTCTTCCAATTTAAGTTTGCTAGATCTATATGGTCAGGCATCCAGATAGGCTCAACCTTATACCCCCACGTAGCGTTTCAAATATGTTCGGCAATTGGCTAAACGGTGTGGATCCTAGGTTCAAACTTCTTATTAGGGTGGGAGCGATTGCCGTTATTTGGTCGCTATGGCTATGTAGAAATGACAAGGCTTTTAATAATGATAAAAATTCTTCTGTTATGCAGGTTATCTACCGGTGCACAGCTACGCTCCGATCTTGGTCGTCCCTACAACGTGTGGAGCATCGCAACCTGTTTTCGGAGGTGTCTTCACGGTTGGAGGCTGCGGCGAGGGAGTTGTTTTCCCACCATGGATGGCAACATAATCTTCGGATCTGCCCTCCATCACCATAGGCGTCTTTACAATTTCCTATTATGATATGTAATTCGCCTGTTTATTTTATTTATTGTTGTCCGGAGACTTGTGAACTTGTTGGGGCTGTGTGCATCCTATCTATGCAGAGGCCGGGTGTAATACTTAAAACTTTTAAGTAATAAAGATCCCTTTATCGAAAAAAAAATGAATTTTTCATGGCGCCGAGCCTTTTGCTGCTCTGCATAGCGCACGGGAAAACGAGGAAAGAAAGCGCGCCACTTATTCCTCGCGGGAACAGGCTCTTGAGAGGATATCGGGTGAATAAATCAGGGAGAATATCGTGGGATTTGTTACGACAGATTTGGGATGTTATCGAGCGGGAGGAGAGAGGATGTCGGCTTCCCTATTTTTTCTCTACTCGAACGTCTCATCCAACCGAAAGACACGCTTTTTTTTTCTTCTCCCAGCCCATGCGCTAATTTCCGTGCAGAAAAACTATACGCCCTGGATTAAGGAACGGAGGAAGTACTAATTAATAGAAATTCTTTTAAAATGTTTTACTACTTTCGTTGTTGTCCCGTGTGAAAGGACAAGGATGTCGCCTAGAGGGGGGGGGGGGGTGAATAGGCGATTTAAATTTTTTCCATTTTAGGCTTGATAAATGCGGAATAAAACTAGGTGTTTTAATTTAACAAGCACACAACCTAAATGTACTAGGTTCACCTATGTGCATCAACAACTTATGCTAAGCAAGACAAGTAACAAGGTGATAGCAAGATAAAGACTTCAAGCACGAAGACTATCACAATGTAAATTGCACAAGTAAAGAGCTCGGGTATAGAAATAACCGAGGCACGCGGAGACGATGATGTATTCCCGAGTTCCTCCTTTTGAGGGGAGTACGTCTCGTTGGAGGGGTGTCAGTTTCAAACTCAAGACGCCACAAATGGCCTCACCCTATTTTCCGACGAACCTCGCACAAAAGCTCGGTTCGCCTTCCACTATTGATTTCCTTTTGGGCGGAAATCGAGTCCCTTACAACAATCTTGAGGCACAACCAACAAAAGGATTGGGAGCTCCCAAGTGACCCCAAAAGGTCTGAATCACCGTCTAGGGTCAACGACCCAAGAGTAACAAGCTTACGAACTATCACTTCCACGAATCCTCGTGGAGAGAGCAAACCGATGCACAAAAGAAATGGCAAGAGCACAAGTGCCCAAATCCTTCACTCTCAAATCCCACCAAAAGCAACTAATGCTTATGGGGGGAGAAGAGAGGAAGAACAAAGAAGAACTCAACAAATGGAACTTCAAGAACTAGATCGAAAGGGTTCCCCTCACTTAGAGGAGAGATGGATTGGTGGAAATGTAGATCTGGTTCTCCTCTCTGTTTTCCCTCAAAGATATGCAAGAATCATGGGAGGAATTGAGAGAGGGGCAAGCTTTCCAAGGTCAACAATTGTGGGGGAGAGAGAAAAACGTGTTGGGCAAAGCTAGCTGGCTGGAGGTAGGTGGAGGGGTTTTTATACCCCTCCCAGAAATGTAGCCGTTGCAGACAGGGGAGTCGGATATTTCGACACAAGTTAGGATCGGATAATCCGAAGGATCGGATAATCCGAGTCAACCTGTATCGGATATTCCGATAACCTTTAGAGGGCCACAAACCTGGTTGCTTGAAGTCCTTAGCCGATTTCGAGAGAAACCTTGAGAGTCGGATAATCCGAGTCAACTCTGGACCGGATTATCCGACAACCAACAGAGAGCCACAACACAGGTTTCTTTAAGTCTTTAGCCGAAAACGAGCAACCTTGGGGGCCGGATATTCCGAATCAACTGGACCGGATTATCCGACAACCACCAGAACGAAAACTGCAAACCCAATAATTTTTACGTACGAAATCCAAATGAGGTGAAACCAATTTTGTTGAAAAGATAGCAACAAGAGCTTTCCTACAAATATTTCCAACCCGAAAACGCAACAAGTTTTCCATACGAAATCCATTTTCGGAGAACTTGGGCTTGTCATGAAGATCACAACAAGCAACAAAACCCAACTAGGAGAAAAACCAAATAAGAGCCAAGAAAGATGATATGCCAAGTATGCAAAGGTTTGAGCTCTCCACAAAGATGCGATCAAGTTACTCACTTGAGAGCCCCTCTTGATAGTACGGCAACTATCCTATAACCCGGTCTCCCACTAACACCATGAGACAGGTAAAATAGAAACCCTATCAAGATCATACCTTTGCCTTGCGCATTCCACTTGAGCTAGATGATGACGATCTTGATCTCTTCAAGTGGACGACCTTTCTTGATTGCGCTTTGTTTGGTGAAGACTCACATATCGCTCCCCCATACACCAAGATGGGAGTGCCTCTCTTAGGAATATCTTCACTTGACCATTATCTCCAAATGGGTTGCAAGCTTCAAGCATGAAATATTCTAGATGCCCATCTTGAACTTGCACACCTCAATCTTGATGACGATCACCACTTGACGTCATCCTCCATGAGTTATAAGAAATCTTCCTTTTGATGCAAGCCCATGGAGAGATACCTAACCCCAACAAAGGAATGCCACACACACATAATGGGTTAGTTCACAAAGCTATATGGACAAATTCTTACCATACCATTGGATCACATGATCCCACATGGTATATCATTTAGCTTTGTGTGTTGATCAACTTGAATCTATTCTTTGCACTTAGTCTTGATCAACCTTGTATCTTTTCATCTTCTTGATCATATCAAATATGTCTATTATAATCAATGATCTTGATGGCATACAACCTTGAATCCAACACATGGAGTTCAAGCGATGCCAATAGACAAACCTACAAGAATAACTCAACACAAACATTAGTCCATAAGGATTGTCATTAATTACCAAAACCATACATGGGACACCATGCACTTTCACCGTGTATTTCATATTTTGGCTTCAGGTACTTCAGGTACTTGTTATTAGCACGTTAAATCCATAGTTTCATGCAAATGTTAGAATATTTTCATGTTTGCTATTCTTTTCATGTTTGCTATTTTTTAATTGTAGTATATTGAATTGGTTTGGAAATATTATTGCAGATGAAACTGTAAACATGATATACTACCATATTTTGATCGATTATTGTTCTGCACTATGACTTATCAGTTTGAATTGTTTGTCATAAACTTTGTGCCAAACATTAGGCTTATAGCACTCACACGATTGTTATAATAAAGAAAAATAACACACTATGTCTATCTGTAAAACCGGGAGGATACAGAAAATGTTAAAACGCCTCATTCAAAGTCGCACAACAATAAAGAAAAATAAGAAACAAACCCATTAAACGAAAACAACTAAAACAGGCGCCG
This sequence comes from Poa pratensis, assembly GCA_947311845.1. Lineage (NCBI taxonomy): Eukaryota > Viridiplantae > Streptophyta > Magnoliopsida > Poales > Poaceae > Poa > Poa pratensis. The sequence goes on along the minus strand of CAMZMU010000042.1, from coordinate 78,619,421 downwards.
CAATGCACGCCTTTACCTTCTAGTGAACTAGACATCAAGAAATTGTAGTGGACATTGGCAAACCTAAATTAGTAGGTCAAGAGAAAACTGAGTTTAGATCAGAAGGAAATAATATGTAGCAATAGACCTTACACAATGGAGCATCGTCACATTCCTTGCTTTCAAGTTTCAACCATGCACACAAATTTCATAATGGTACTACTCTGCAAAGCAGAAACACTAGTCTATTATCTTTATTACAAGTTTTAGGGTACTTGGTAATTTTAACAACCGTCCATCGGCTCTAATCGAACGCTGATAAAATTAGAGCTACCTGAAACTACTAAATTAAAAGGATCTGAAACTACCTGAAACTACCATATATTTATTTATTTTTAATGAAAAATAAAAGGTCATTTAGGTAATTTTGTCACAATGACCCCACCGTAATTATTCCCATCCCCAGATCAGGGCCCCCATCACCGTTCTTCTCACTCTCAGACCCGAGCCTGGAGGTAGCCGGTGACGAGGCGGCGAGGTCTCAGCCGGCGCCGCGGTGGAGAGGGTTGATCGGTGCCTCCATCCCACTCTTCTCACTCTCTCCCCCCCATCCCACAAATCGATCCGAGGCAGAGGATCTCAGCCGGCGACGCGGCGGCGAGGGCTCGTGTCGGCCCGACCGAGGGCACGTCGGCGGCGTGGGCAGACTTCTCCACCTCCCCTGCAGCAGCTGGTCGCGGGCGCGCCATCGGGCGACGCGCCGCCGCTAGTCGCCTTCTTCGTTGAGCCCAAGATGGAGGCCGTCCCGGTCGTCCCCAGCGCCTGCATCCGCTTGGACCCCTTGTCGCAGGGAACGCTTCTTGTCGGCAGCGACGCAGCGGGACCAACTCTTGTCACGGGTGGCGTCGCGCTGAGATCGGCGGCGCCGCGGCAAGCTGTTGATCTCAGGCGGCAGCGGCGGCGAGTTGCTGGACAGCAGGCAGGGGCCCCGACGGCCTGCTGGGCGGTAGGAGGCGGCGCGCAAGCTGTTGGACGGCAGGAGGCGGCCTCGACGAGCTCTTTGTCCAGGGCGGCACCAGGCACGGCCTCCATCATCGACATGCCAGGTGAGCCTCTCCTGTAGATATGCTTTTTTTGCAGTCTTTGTGCTGCATCTCATGTGTGTATAACTATATATGGCTATGATCAGTATAGCATGGTGAATGGGGTTACCAAGAGCAAAATGATATGTTTGCAATCTTTGTCTATTACAAGGCTCTTGGCTAAGCAGAGCACAGGGCACAGGGCGGAGCTCGGGCGCCTCCCAATTGCATGGCGGTGGTCCGCAGCAGGGCCACGGGCGCCAGCAGGCTGGTAGCGTTGCCAGAAGCTCAACTGGAGGTGCTGATGGAGAGAGACAGGATGACAACACCTCTGCCGCCGCCGCCGGTCAACACAGAGCGCATGAACCAGTGGCTGCTCGAGCTACAGAGGGTGCCGATGACAGACTCGCTCTGGCATCGATGAAGCGCAATGTAAGTATTCAGAGAAATCTCACGGGTAAATTTTGGGTGCTGGCTAATCTAGGAGATTCAGAGTGCTGTTCTTCAGATTCTGGAGATGATGAGGATGAACAACAATCACCTGTGCCACCTATGCCCTCGTTTGGCGACGCTCTTGATTTGAGAGGTATTGTGTCCAGGAAAAAAGCTAGGAAGGCTCGTTTGGCAGAGATTGCGTACAGATTAGAGAAGAAAAAGAATTGGTTGAATCATATGAGTAAATCTAGTACTGCTTTAGTAACAAATAACAAAACAAATGTCGATGGTGATTCTGACTCCTCTCTGAAGGATCAGATACCGGAGACAGGAGGTGATGTTTGTTATACTGAAGGAGTTGTAGATAATGAGCGAGAAGGTGTTTGGTTTAAAATGATTAATGGTAAGGCAGTGCGTCAAACTCTAAATCCATTCGTGGAATCTATTCGGGCTTGTGGTAAAAGGTTCACTGATCCGGTGTTGCTCAGGCCACCGGCAGGGAACTCTTTACTGCAAGCTGAAAAGAGACCATGGAGGGAGCCTGGGGATGATGTCACTTGCTTTACTGGGATAAAGATCTCTATCAGGTCTCTGAAAAAGTGTGTTGATCATGTGCAGATAACAACAAGAGAGAAGCAGCAGGGGTTTGATGGGCCGAGACCCAACTTAAGAGGGCAAGGAAACCCTACTTGTAGTAGAGGTAGCACGTCTTCCTCACACCAAACCCTTGCGCCGCTTCTTCAACACTGGTGGCAGGTAGAGAGAGCTAGGGTTCCAGAGAAAGAGGGAATTGCGACAGATCCAACCATGGGGGACAGATATGGGAGGGGAGGAAACGGAGAGTTCTATGATCGCAACAGAGATGGAGGAGGAGGCAACTACAGCTACAGGGGGAATCAACAAAGGCCTGCTTTCCAAGGTAACTTCCAGGGTGGGGGCAATCAGAATATGGGCAACAGGAATCAATTTCCATATCAGAATAATCGTGCGCCCCAATATGTGAGGAAAGGGGTAGATCCCAGAGGTGCAGATCTCAGAGGAGGAGTCAACTCTTCCGGGTTCTCCAACAGCTCTGATTCGAGGGGGAAAAATGTACAGAACAATCAGACCGCTTCTGGAGTGCAGGAAAATCATTCCGCTGGTGCTGGATCAAAAGCACCTGCCTTGTCAGGCCCTCAATCTGATGGAGTGCAAAGTGGAATTAAGAAACCTGCTGCAGCTAGTGTGGAAAGCTTGTTCTGTACCAAGAAAGGACATCTGGCCAAGGATTGTTCAGAAGAGATAGAGTGTGATGTTGGCAATGGGCACATAACAGGGAGGTGCGTCTGGCCTAAGCAGAAGAAGCCTACTGCATCTCTGGTGGGTTTCGGAGGACAAGGCCTTGCCTGCTTTGTGGCCTAAGGAAGGGGGTTCTGAGGACAAAGGGAAAGCGATTGCAATAGTCAAAGTTCAGAAAAAAGAGGAGCTTCAGGTGAATGCTGAGCTTCTGGAGAAATGTCTGGGAAAAACTTATCCTTGGAAGTGGGAATGGCAAGCAAAAGAGATTGCCAACTCAACTTTCCTTGTGAATTTCCCGTCGACCAACAGAATTAGCGAAGTTTCCATCTACGACTGGGTCACGCTGAGGGGAGCTAGCATCAAAATCAATGTTAAACAGTGGTCAGATGAGAATCTTGCTGCAGGGAAGCTAGACACGGTTTGGGTCAGAGCCAAACGTGTACCTAGCAGCCTGAAGAATTATCATGGTTTGTGCGAGGTTGGTTCAACCTTGGGACAGGTGTTGGAAGTTGACATGGCTACATACAGGAAAAATGGGGAGATCAGAATTCTGGTGGGGGTTGTGGATCATAAGAAGATTCCTGCTATGACCAAACTTACCACAAAGAAGCTCCTGGTCTACTACATCTATTTCCAAATTGAACAAGTGGTGGAGGAAGGGTGGATCAGACCTGAAGAGGAGTATATTCAGAACTTTGACGATATGACAGATAGCTTGTCACAAGAATTTGCTGAGAGGGATCCTAAGAAGCAGAAGACAAGTGAAGACAATGTTGGCAATAAGGTGCAGGCGAGTGCTGGGATGTTACAGGCATTGATTGACAGAGAGAATGCAACAAAGCAGCAGGAGGAACTTGATGCTATCCAGTATGGAACTGGAAATGCAAAGGGAGGGGAGCAGAACGAGGGAAACTCAATCTTGGCGGCACCAGACAAAGAGGTGAACTCAGGAAAAGCTGGTACAGTGCAAGGGGAAGAGGGGGCAGGTGACAATCAGAAAGGGACCTCGCTAGATGATCCAATGGATACGAATGCCAGCAAAGAAAGAGTGGACTTCTCAGGTACTGAGCAAGGTGCCTCAAATTCTGACTCTTCTGTCAGCTTTGGGACTAAAATGAAGATGGTAATGGACGGGAAGACACTGAAACAGAATGCAGGGCTGGGGGTACTGTCAGAAATTGATGAAGGAGGCAGTAGATACAGCAGCAAGTTGGCAGAAAAAGGAGACAGTGATGTGTCGGTGATGGACAAGGCCAAGAGTATTGCGCGGGCGAAAAATGAGCTGGACAATGCTGGAGGTGCTTTCCTATCCACGGTCTTAAATTCTTCTGATGATTGTTTGGTTGATATTGCGAGAATCATAGGAATAGATTTGGGAGCCTCAATTGATTTGGTTGAACATAACTTATCGTTGGTGAGAGGGCAGGAACATGCTAGAGTAAATCTTTTTCTTAATAATAAAAGTGTTGTGGAACAACAACCTGCAGAACAAGATTCCACGCATCTTGATGATGTGGATGCTGTTCTGTTGGATTTGTTAAATTTACCACAGCATGATTGTGAGGATATGGAGGATAATTTTATGGACATATGTGCAGACAGGGTTCTGGCAAGGAGGTCGGTATCTGATATCGAAAAGATACAGATTAAAACTCCTGTCAGAACTAGTATAGGAAAGAAAGGGGGTAATCAAAAAAATGTTAAGAAATGATTAGTGGCTTTATTTGGAATGGTAGAGGGACAGGTGATGTGATTAAGAGATCTTACATTTATAACAATGTTCAGGAAAAAAAGTTTGATTTTGTGGGACTTCAGGAAACAATGAGAGCTGACTACCCGTTTGATTTCCTTTCGAAAATAAATGGGGGGCTTGACTTTCGTTGGGAAGGGATTCCTGCTGTAGGTAGGTCCGGAGGTATCTTGGTAGGGGTGAATAAAGAGACTTTGGATGTGCTTGAATCCGAGATTGGAGAATATTTTGTGCGAATGATGGTGACTAATAAAAGCGACAATTTCACCTGGAATTTGGTGGTGGTATATGGAGATGCTCAATATGCTGGCAAAGCCAAATTCCTATTGGAACTGGTAAATGTCATCAGGCAATCCACATGCCCCATTCTTATTACAGGCGACTTCAATTTAATTAGGAAAGAGAGTGATAGAAACAAACCTGGGGGAGTTAATCGTTGGAGTACCATTTTCAATGCAATCATTGACCAACATAGCTTGATGGAGATTCCGCTTACTGGTAGAAAATACACTTGGTGTAATTACCATGAGGACCCCACCTATGCGCTGTTGGATAGAGTTCTAGTGTCGCCATCCTGGGAAGAACATTATCCTCTGGTATGTGTTTCCACGATGCCGAGTGAACTCTCTGATCACACACCTCTGATGATTCAATCTGGGACAAAAGCTCCGAAATCGCAAATTTTCAGATTTGAAAATTGTTGGTTTCAGAGACCTGACCTAGAAGGACTAGTAAAAAAGGTGTGGGACAGAGAGAAGAAAGATACGTTTATTAATAGTTTACATGGTAGGCTTGGAGCGTTGCGGAAAACTTTGAAAGGATGGGACAAGAATGTTCAGGGTCAATACAAGCGTGACCGTAAAAAAATGGCAAAAGAACTAGATGATATTGATAAAAGAAGTGAGATTGTGGGGCTAAGTAGGGGAGATAGAGAGAGACAAATCCAAATTAAAGATCAGCTTAAGAAAATGATAAGGGAAGAAGAGACAAAATGGTTACAGCGATCTAAAGAGATCAGCTTGATGGAAGGAGATAACAATACTAAATTTTATCATGCTAAAGCAAATGGGAGGAGAAGGAAAACCACGATCCTTAGGCTGAACCAAGATGAAGGATTGATTGAGGGGCAGACACATCTTTGCTCCTACATCACAAACTTCTATAAAAATCTCTTTGGCCGACCTAATGATGCCAACATCCGAATGGATGATCATGGTGTTACTAAGTTGTCCACTGTTGATAGTGAGCGTCTTTTGGAAAAGTTCAGTATGAAAGATTTGAAAGAAGCTGTGTTCGGTATGGCGGCAAATAAATCTGCTGGTCCGGACGGTTTCAATATTGAATTTTATCAGAAAAACTGGGAGTTAGTGAAGGAAAATCTTTATGGGTTACTAACAGAATTTGGAGAAGGTACTTTAGATGTAGCGAGACTAAATTTTGGCATGATTACATTAATTCCGAAAGGGAGTGATGCAGATAGAATACAAAAATTCAGGCCGATTTGCCTTTTGAATGTATCCTTTAAAATATTAACCAAAGTGTTGGTTAATAGATTGACAGGTATTATTCAAAAAGTAATCAAGCCCAATCAGACAGCCTTTTTGAAAGGGAGATATATTATGGAAGGGGTGTGTGTACTTCATGAAGTGATGAATGATTTACATAAGAATAAAAAAACAGGGGTGCTTTTTAAGATTGACTTCGAGAAAGCATTTGATAAAATCAAATGGCCATTCTTGATTCAGATCTTAAAAATGAAAGGATTCCCTGATAAATTTAATGACATGATAATGAAAATCATGTCGAGTGGTAAAGTGTGTATCAATGTTAATGGGGAGCTGGGGCCTTATTTTTCTACCTATCAAGGACTACGGCAAGGTGACCCGTTATCACCATTGCTATTTGATTTGGCGGTAGATGTCCTAGCTATTCTAATTGAAAGGGCTCAAGAACATGGTTTGATCAAAGGTCTTTCGAGTGAGCTTGTTGAGGGAGGAGTGTCGATACTCCAGTACGCCGATGATACTATACTTTTATTGGAAAATGATTATGAACAGGCCAGGAATTTGAAAGTGATTTTATGTTACTTTGAACAAATGTCTGGCTTGAAAATCAATTTTCATAAGAGTGACATCTATTGTATTGGGGAAATGGAAGATAGGAAGGCAGGATTTGAGGAAATCTTTACTTGCAACTCGGGGAAACTTCCTATGAAATATTTAGGGGTCCCGGTTGACAAAAAAAGACTCAGAAATTCTGACTGGAATCCGGTGAGAGAGAAAATGGGGTTTAAGCTGAGTCCGTGGATAGGGAAGTGGTTAGTGATGGGAGGTAGAACAACACTGATTAATTCGTCCCTTTCTAGTGTCTCCTTGTACATGCTATCTTTTTATAGGGTGCCTGTAGGACCAAAGGAAGGAATGGATTCGATAAGGAGAAATTTCTTATGGAGTGGGGATAGAGACAAAAAGAAGTATAACTTGGTTAACTGGCAGGAAGTGTGTTTACCAAAAGACCAGGGTGGTTTGGGGATTCTTGATTTGGAAGTAATGAATATTGCTTTACTTTCAAAATGGCTGTGGAAACTGTTTAACGGAGAAGGTTTGTGGCAAGAAATATTGTCAAACAAATATCTCCGTAAGCAGACTTTATGCCAGGTGAAAACGAGAACGGGAGACTCGCATTTCTGGCAGGGCTTAATGGAGGTGAAACCTCTTTTTTGGTCTTGTTGTAAAATGCAAGTGGGAATGGGAGACAGAACTAGTTTTTGGGAAGATCATTGGATCGCGGAATCTAGCTTGGCAAAGCAATTCCCGAGACTCTTTGATATTTCCTTAGACAAAAATGCGACGGTTCAAAAAGCGGTGGAGGGAGGTATTAGAAGCTTGAAATTCAGGAGAGCGTTGGTTGGAAACTTGAGAGAACAGAGGAATAAATTGGGAGAGATGCTAGATAGTGTGGTGTTAACAGAGGAAGTAGATCGTTTAATTTGGAAACCTACTAACACTGGGGTTTTCTCAGTTAAATCTTTCTACAATGTTATGCAATTTAGAAGAATAGTGCCTTATAGGTTTCTTTGGAAAGTTAAAATTCCTCTGCGTGTGAAAACCTTCCTTTGGTTAGTACTTAAGAAGAGTATTTTAACCAAGGATGTGTTGCTCCACAGAGGGGGAGATTGTGATGCTAAGTGCTTGTTTTGTGGATTAGATGAATCCATTGATCATCTTTTCTTTGCATGCCCGTTAGCTAGATATATCTGGAACATTGTTAGTTGTGCTTTTGGAATTAACTGCAATTTTCAGAATATTGAACAATGTATTAGCTGGCTGAAAAGTTTCAGGAAAAAGAGAAGAGATTTGTTGACTGTTGGTATTGCTTCGATTTTTTGGCATTTGTGGAAAACCAGAAATGCGGCTTGTTTCCAGGCTGTCTGGCCGGATGAACCAACAGCTGTTGTGATACGAGTTTGCAATGGTATTCAGTCTTGGAGCGTTTTGCAGGTGGCGCAGGGCGCAAAGGAGGACCTCAAATTCTACGCTAGGATTCTGGAGAAGGTGGCGAGAGAAGTTTTCGGAGCTCGAAGAAGCTGGAAATCATGGACGCTGAGGCTTGCGAATTGAAGGTCCAAAAAGCTCTGGTGTTCTGGAGACTACTAGCTAGGTCGAGCGACAAAAGTTCTCTGTTGCTGTCTCTTTCTTTATCTAGCTTTCTCTTGTTTAGTGGCCTTTTGAGGCACATGAACTGTAATAAGTTTGAACTCCGTTGCTAGATTTGGAAGAATCCCTGTAAGCTAGGTTGCAGGCGTGGGTGGTGGTTTGCGTTTTGGGTTGAATATTGTAGCTTGGTTTCGTTAATGAAATCGGGGGTCTACCCCTATGTTCTAAAAAAAAAAAGGCTCTTGGCTAAAATCAATTTTGTTGTTCATTTGACATTGGAATATGCATGATTGCAGGTATACTGAAGAAGCCAAAGCTTGCCTTTCAGGCCTGAATCTTGCTGTGAAGCTCCTAAAAAAGCCAACAATTCGAGAGTTGAATAGCTGCAGTTGTAAATAACAGAAGTTGGATCTTCAGAAGAATTTGGGATATCTACGAAAAGATGAAAAATCTGAAGACGAACAATGATGTTTGGTTTGGCCAGTACCCCAGGAACTCGCCGAACTGGTTGTAACTGGCATATTGTAAATTCTGATCTTGTAAAACAGTAAACGTAATATATAAGGTTGTTAAGTTCTTGAAATTGTGATAGATTGTAAGGCTTGTCCTTCCTACTTGTATGTTGTGATCAAGAATCATGAATGAGAAACATGTTTGCTGCAAACTTCATTTATGTATTGTTGTTCTGTCATCATTTCTTGATAGTGAAAAACTAAGATTATCAAGTTGAGAGATACTAAGTCTAGTGCTACTGATGCTTGAGCCAAGAAGAGCATACAAATGCAACATTCTGTTTTCTAGGTGAAGAATTAGAGGTGTTGCTCTAGTTAGAACGAGGGCATACAAACAAGTCTCAGCAGTACATAAACGTTGCAACTCCAGATGTGGAGAGAGAAAAAATGAATACAAATAGATCGATGGTCTCCTCTCTTATCAAGAGCCTTGTGCCTAGAAGATAATTTAAAATAAACAGTAAAGCCTAGGAGATACCCATATCTATTACATTACAGTTGTCAGGTGCATAAAAAAGGAACTACATCCAAAACCTTGAAATTACACAACTCAATTCTAACTCTGATCCGTCATGCCGTTGAGCCCTCCAATTCCATTAAACTATAATCGTGGAGGTCTGGACAGAGCAGCTGAACTTTGCTGAGCTTGAGGCATAACAATGGCCGATGAACCTCCAGATAAAAATGTAGCTGTCATGATTAGATTTATGTTGCTAACGTCATAGTCATACCATTCCTGCACCAAACAAATTCATAAGGTGATTTGGATCGAAATACTTACTAGGAATAAAGATACGAAAAATACTGATACCTGAATTGCTCCATACAGTGCTGCAGTTGTCATGGTTGGGTTCATGTCGCCACTACTAGTGCCCAAGTTGAATGATCACTGCGACAAACAATTCATAAAATGGTTTGGATCTTGAATGCCCAAGTATTAATTTTGGTGCACCCTCAGCTAGGAGCGCTACGAAGTACGTACCTATAGGCTGTAGCAAAGTTCAAGAGGAGTTTGGGTCGATCGCAAGGCAAACCTGCATGAACTCGAGCAACTCTTCCTTCCGTGAATCCGGGTACGTGCGCGCGTCCGTCACGGCGAGCAGCTCAGCGGCGGCACGACGGCGAGGTCTAGCTGCAGCTTCAGGAAGATTGTTGTCTACCGGCTCGAAGCCTGGCCGTTCAAGGCGGCGGCGATGGACGCAGCTATTATAACCCTGATTGGTGTTCGGTTTGTTTTTTTCCAGGGTAAATACATGGACATGACCATAATAACCCTGATTGATTAAACTTATTTTTTCTAGTTAACAAGTATTGAAATGGACGGCTATTATAATTTAGGACGAGAGGTAACTTTCAGCATTGAAATCAACGGCTAGAATAATTTTGAACGGCTACCTGAAACTACCGGCGGTAGTTTCACAAGCACCGTAAAAGAGCTATATTCATGAAAACTGAAAAAAAAAGACTGAAGATATGCATCAATTATCTGACCAAATATTCATAACTATTTTTTGAACAAAATATTTATATCAGTGTCGTTGGAAAAATAAGATAACATGAAAGCATTCGTTAAGAAAAACGGCATGGTGCAGACTTTTCATCCTTCATAGTAAACCGTCTCTAGAATTACTACCTAACCAAATACAAAATCCAACCTTGTCTGCTATCAGAAGTTCAGAACTAAAAAATCAACCGCCGATGATATCACTAAATTAAAAGTTGGCTGAGAACTGAAAGTCGGAGCAAAAGGGTCAAGAACAAATACAGTAAAATATCAATATAAAAAAAATTAAGGTTACTGGATTCTTTCGGCCTCGCAGTTTTGCTTCTGTGGCTTCTGAGCATACTTCTGATATTTGAATGATAAAACGGTACTGGGAGGATGACCCAAACTGGGCAATTAGTAGGTCCTAGCTGATGCACATTTGCACTAGACAATATTAAGCTAGCTGCTTCAACAGGATGATATTATGCACTAAAAAAACCTGACCGGTATGCACAAGTCAGAAATGCATTCGTAGCAGCAACTGCATCATAATATCAGCCCGATGCACTCCAAAAATGAAGTTCCAGCTGCGTAATTTTGGGAAGTTCCAGCTGTGTCCAATTACGAGTATGATTCCGGCGCGATCACCCTTCGAGTCGAACTCGGATAGCGGAAGCGCGTCCATGGTACCGATCATGGGAAGTTCTGTGTCCAATTACTTTGGACTGAGCTTGGTATCCACGCGAGCACACTTCGCTGCCTGCGAGTCGGACTCCCCCGTCATTGCCACCGCCATTGCCATCGAGATCGAATTACAGCTCTGGCGTCACTCTGCTTGACATCCACGCTTCCCTGTCCCGCTCCGGCTGCACCTCGGCGACCTCCCCAATCGATATAAGCCTAGTGCCGCCCTGCAATTTGGACGCACACACTCTCTCTCTGAACCCTCCTCCCATCCGTAGCCAGCAATTACCGCTCTCATGGCGCAGCACTCGTCCGCAGCTCGCAAGGAGATCCTTCGTGAGTTGGAGCGCCGCAGGAAGGCCATCAACGTCGCCAAGGGGAGAGTCGTCAAGAAGTCCTCTGCCGCGTCGTCGCCGCCGCGCCTCATCTCGTCCGCCGGCACTGCGACCATGAAGCTGGCCAACGCGCCCAAGGAAGGAGCTGCGAAGAAAGGTCTGCCTCGCTTCCGTACATCCCACGCGTGCTCATCCCGACCGGAGCACCCGGCGCTGATAGGAAGATTGTCTACATGGACCTGGGAGAAGCTCCGAAGAGGCTAACAATGCCACGCCGAGAAGCACCGAACCCGAGGTTCGCTACCAAGGCGCCCAAGTCCACTGAGCCGGCGGCGCTGATCCCGCACTCACCAGCTGCCGCCACGAAGAAGCTGTCCGCAAGAACCGAGCACGAGCACAAGACAACCGGAGCTGAGACAAAGCAGTACATCAAGAAGCCCTCATCCGCACCGATCCAGCAGCCACACTCTTCGTCGAGCTTGGTGAAGAAGGGCATGACCGTGAAGGTGCGCATGCCGGCGGGCACCCTGCCAACGGGGCAGCGCCTCGTCATCTTGCACGATGCCATCGTCGTCTCTGACGTGGAGGATGGCTGCGTTGAAGTGGTCTGCAAGGGCAACTCTGGTCGAACCGTGCGGATCGCCTTGGACCAGGTGAAGACCATGCCACCCTCCAAGTGATGAAGTGTCTCCTTCCAGCCGGCCACCGCCGAGAGTCATGGTTTCTTGAGAGTCCTTGGTAATTGTTCTTTGCTACCTAGTCCTTTTAAACCATACATCGGGTGTTAATTGTTTCTTTTAAGTTCTGCAGTTATTCTACTTACGAGTTTCTAGTGTTATCTGAACCTTGTTCAGTCATTTACAATTTTACACGCGTGGTAGTGGGGTTTCCAACCTAAGGCAGCGATCTCTACTAGGTATGTTAATTGTGTCGCAAATGAAATTAGCTCCCTTGCTGGTCCTAAACAGAAGGTTTAAGCAAACAAGTAGAGTAACCAAAGCAAAGCATCAAAACTGTTGCTAAAATGCTACAAAGCATGAGAAATAAGCGTGGAAATACGCCCTCATTGCGAAATAAAACAAACTCCTGTTTGCTACCCGGTTTGTAGCAGCAAAAGGAGAAACTGAATGGAGTTTGCGACCCTTAGTCGTGTGAGCTGCCTTAGTTTAGGGATTCTGCTATTCCTCGTGTAAATTGTGATGCTTGACTTTGGTTCATGTGCATTGGAAGTTCTTGAGTGGAGTCTGCATTGCCTAGAAGAAACCACTCATGTATGTGTGGACAAAGGCTTAGCTAGTCAAGAATGTATCATCTCAATGTAACCCTCGAAGTTCGGGATCATGGACTTCTATGATGTAATGAAACTCTCATATGAATCGAATGAGCATACTCTGCTTCAAATTGCTTTTGTTCCTTCAATACCGCATATAATCGTCCTGAGGAATCTTCCATCGAGAAGTTCTAACTTCTAACTGCATAAACAATGGCGTCGGTCAGTTTGAGCACTACTGCCCTTTAAATTAGTAGGCCGAAGAACAAGCTAACTAGCAATATGCACCGTTCTTAATTATTAGACCTTGTAATGACGATGTTACTAGATGAAGTGATTGTTCAGGTTTCTAGCTTTTGGATATATAGGAACAATAGACTCAACGTGCTTACTACATTTGACATCTTTAGTGGAAGGAGTTCGGAGTGCAAGAGAATGATATTGTATAAGCAGAATCTTCAGTTTTCCTGAAACATCTCCATGGCCTGGAATATGGAGACATTGCCATTTACAGAGAACTAAAATATAAAGCAAATCATAAAAAGAGGGTTCCTGCACCATCTTATTTTTCCTTGATTAATTCAGTATAGGTTGTATGCACATACTACAATTTTCGGTTTGCCTGAAGTCCTGAGCCAAGAGAAGGATACTGTATAAGCAGAATCTTCAGTTTGCCTGAAACATTTTCATTGCCTGAAATGTGCAGACATGAATTGACAGAGAACCAAACTATAAAAGCAAAGCAAGAACAGAGGGTTCCTGCAACGTCTTCTTTTTCCTTGATTCTGTATAGGTAGTATGTACAGACTGCAATCTCTTGGGTTTGCCTTAAGTCCTGAACCTACATTTCAAGTGCAACTTCCCTTATCGGCTGCTAGCATGCATCACTATTGCAGCAAATCCGTTTAGTAATTACGATCCTAATATTTTTGTGGAAGTAAATCAAACATTCGGAATGTTTGTGCACATCAAGAGTAAATATTGACGACTGTAGATATTATGACTGGAACAGGAGGACCTCTCCTTTTGCATTAATAGGGGGAATACATGGGCTGCAAAGGCAGCTTACAGAGTAAGAAAACAGAAAAAGACGGGCTAAGAAAGTGGATTTCTAATCTTACGAAAAGGCCTTCCGTACAAGCTCAATATCATCTCTGATTATTCTTGTAACCTCGGTAGCAGAAGATTGTTTCGCTTGGAAAATGTTAACAAATTTGCGTGGCTAATTCCATAGCTTGGGCCTCCGCATGAAGTGTTGAAGTTGTGGTGGACACATGCACAAAGATAGCATGCTGATGTAGTCCTTTCCAATGGATGGAGATGCCCAGACCTGCCTTTTCGTTGTTTGCCGACCCTGCAAATAAAGGAAAAAAATGCACTTCCAAGCCGCATCAGTATAATGAGGGCACTTGGCAATGCTGTTGGATTCCGGTTCCGAAGGGGATCTCCTAGAAGTCGGCACACCTGCAAGTGTATAATTTTGGGCTCCAGCATTCATCTGGATATCCTATTCTACCTGCAAAGGTTTTGTCATATAGAGCACCAGCATAGGACTAGTGTTTCTCCTATTTAAAAGATCATTTCTGGCTTTCCATATGGACCACAAAATAGTAAGAACTTTTGGCAATGGATCATCACTGTTGAAGTTGGAGATAATGTAGTGCAAAAGTGTCAATAGTTGAAGATGGACGACTGAAGATATCAAACATGAATTTCTCTTTTCCGGTATTCTGACGGCAATAGGAGCATGTGAAACTTTGCACTGCAGAGTACCCATGCATCATGCTCACAAGGAATTTCTTCCTCACATGAAACATATACTTACTATTAAAAGAGATGAGCCCAACAGAAAATTCATTCTCAGAATCATGACAGATTGTTCATTGCACATGCAAAAATACATACACTGCTACGAGTTTTACAACACTAGACATCCCCCCTTTTCAATCCAATTTTGTAGCTAAAAGACAGCACGATGTGTGTTCTTCAATTCCACGGGTCTAAAAATAAAATAAAATGTATTCTTCTTTTTCTTCGATGTACACAATTCTAGAATCAACACCCCCTTTATTCATCTGAATTACACAGCATACACAGACTCTCAGTTGGTGAATCAAACTACTGCTCGTCTTGAACTTGAGGCTCCCTTTAGGTATCTTGCTCACGACGCCCTTGTCGAGCTTCTGGTAGTGACTCCCGATCAGGCCAAGCATGTTGTAGAGCACTTCATCGACTTGATCATGGTAGTGACTCCCCATCAGGCCAAGCATGTTGTAGAGCACTTCATCGACTTGATCATGGTACTGATTCCCGAAGCCAAGCATGTTGTAGAGCACCTGATCGACTTGATCATGGTACTTCTCATAGAACACTGGCACTCACAAATCCTAAACAGAGCACCACTGTAATGGTAGATAAGAATAAAATCAGGAACATTATTCAGGTGTTAATGCCTCAACAACATTAAGTGAAATCATAGTTGTTACCGATGTAGATGAAGTGATGAGACTGAACCAGCTCCCAATTGCTCAGGGAGGGGACAAAATTAACTGACAGAACAGACTTCTCTCATGAACCTTAGCTGAATGCAAAGGTGACAGAAGGAACTGCTTCAGGTATTATCTTCCCGAAGACTTCCCAAGAACTTGTTCACCTGGGTGACACCGATGTTCGCAAATAGCTCCTCCGGTAACTTTACTCGTGGCACATTAGAAGACCTGAAAATTCAGACACAATCCAAGTATATGGTTCAGAGAGTATAATAGCTGTAAATTGCATAGACATCTACTCGTGGCGATTCAGTACCCAAAATTCAGACACAATCCAAGTATATGGTTCAGACCTGAAAATTCAGACATCTACTCGTGGCGATTCACTACCCAAAACTGCAAAGAGAAGAGCACATACTCGTCATCCCGCCGCAGTCCGCCCGCGCGACGTATATGGAGCTGCCCTAGCGCCGCATGCCATCTCTATCCCACCACGCATGAGTACGCCGGCGACGACCGGAAAGTTTCTTTCACGCCGGCGCCGCACTGCTACCAGCCCTGCGTGCCTGCGTTCATCCGTCACCGCTTGGTCTCTGGACTGGAAATGGAGAAGACGAGGGATTTGGGGATGGATTTCTTTTACATGGCGATATGGGGATGCTCTGTGCATCGTGGGGAAGAAACAGAGGGATGAGCCGATGAGATGCGTGGGTAGTGAACTAGTGACTAGTGATGAGTCAACTGACCTGGTAATCTGGTATTGGGCTGTGGACCCCATATTTTAAACCGTTTTTATTTGCTGTCATATTTCTCTCCGCACAATATTCTCACTCGACGGATATTACCTTACAAAAAAATCAGAAGATCAAAATATTTCCAAAAATGGGCGATGATCATTGTCACAAGACATTAATGGAAGAATCCACCATACCAAATCAATGGAAGATAAATTTATAAGTTCCCAAAATGTCAAGTACATGGTTTCACACATTTTCCGCCGTCGAGGATGTGGTGGACCGACTTGTCGCTGCCAAAGAGCTTGTTGGTCTGGCTGGAGATGGAGCCCTCCTTGGTGAGCCTGGCCGACTTCTACTTGGGAAGCTTGTCGGCAATGGTGTCCATGATGTCGCTCATCATGTTCTTTGTTGTGTGCTCCGGCATCATTTCACACCCTGAAAGACACAATTTTTAGGTAACACCTCTCCATCTGACATGAAACACGAGAAACTGAAACTTCATCGTATTTTCAAAAAGAGTAAGGCCTCGATTGGATGGTTGGTTTATTTTACGGAAGCGTAATTTTTACGGAGGTCGCGGGGCATTTTCTACGGACGTCGACAGGTCCGTAAAGTTGACCGATCGTTTTGGCTAGTTTACAACGAACCAAGCGGAGCCTAAATAGTTATTCAATGCCTCTTCGGGATGGTGGTCTCGAAGAGCACGATGCGGTCGAGAGGGTCGCAACGATCTCCGCCAAGTCGCATGTGTTGCTAGGTGAGCTTGGTGAAAGCAGTGGTAGTGTTGCCGGCGCGAGGGCAAAAAGGAATCTGTTGAGATGAATGTGTTAATGTGTATAATTATCTAGCCGTTAGCCCATTAGTATCTAGAGTTTGTTGTAACAAACTATCTGTATACGAGTAACCTTTGATCCCATATGCGTGCTCTACGGCAACGAGGGCCACAATGCGGCGAACTGCCAGACCGACTCAGGGAAGCCACGGCTGCACCCGGGACGAGCCATTGCTGGCGAGGGGTTCTTCTACCTGGCGTCCAATGGGGTCGTCATCAGCTCCTTACTGGCCCAGGCTTTCGTGTTCGGAGTTGGAGGCCGAGTTGCGTCACCTGATGGAATGGGCTGGGACTGGAGGGTTTCCAAAATTGCCCAGCTCTAGTTCGCAGTTTAGTTCCCGTCCCGCGGCACCCTTTTATTGTGTGCGCGCAGTGGCAAGCTCTTCCCTCCCAGGAACCACCATCCAACACGTGGATGCGGACCCGACCCCTGCCGAGAGGTGTTGCAGGAGACTTGGGTACACCTCTCCGGCTTGGCGAAGCGCATGTGGCAAGAGGATAGGCTGATGGCGGGCATGCGGATGCTCGGATGGCCCATCGAGGTGGACAGCCGCTCCCTCGCTCGCCAAGAGCCTGTCAGGATGCACATGGCGTGCTGAACCCTGCCAAGTTGAACGGGGCAGTTCAACTTTTCCACAAGAATGAGGGTATCAATGTGGGGGGTGCGGGTGGACCAGCCAGATGCGTCGACGAGCATGAACTCTCCCCCTCCACGAAACAACGACGACAACATGGAGGATGGGGAGGACTCGGCGGAGACACGCAGTCCGACTGCTGAAGAGTGGCGCGAGCTAGGGAAGAAGGACAAGGAGAGGCAAAGGGAAAAATCGGCGGTTGTCGAGGAGAACCAGGGCAAGATCAAGATGACAACAACAGCTCATCCCACCCCTTTCTCTGCCAGCTCTTGGCGAAGGGGACCCGGCTCCGAGCGACGCCGTGCTGCCAGTAGACCACTACGACATCAACTTCAACCCCACGGAGATTAGAACGTGGCCTTCCTCCCTCTATGTTCTTGAGGAGATGTGTTCTCGTGGGGAGGTGGTGTTTGAAAGGATAAGGATGTCGGCTAGAGGGGGGTGAATAGGCGATTAAAACTTTTCTGGTTTGGGCTTGATAATTGCGGAATAAAACTAGGTGTTTAAATTAACAAGCCAACAACCTAAATACTAGGCTCACCTATGTGCACCATCAACTTATGCTAAGCAAGACAAGCAACTAGGTGATAGCAATATAGAATACTTCAAGCACGAAGGCTATCACAATGTAAAGTGCATAAGTAAAGAGCTCGGGTATAGAAATAACCGAGGCACGCGGAGACGAGGATGTATTCCCGAGTTCCTCCTTTTTAGGGGAGTACGTCTCGTTGGAGAGGTGTGAGACCACCACAACAGGCTCACCTTCTTCTCCGATGAACCGCACCACAAAGGATTGGTTCACCTTCAACTATCGGAATCCTTCAAGGCGGAATCCGGAGCCTTTACAACAACAACACAGGGCACAAACCACAACTAGATTGGGGGCTCCCGAATGGCTACAAGTGACCACAAAAGGTCTCAACCACCACAATGGCGTCTAGGGTCCAAAGACCCAAGAGTAACAAGCTCACAAACTTTCAACTTCCACGAATCCTCGTGAAGAGCACAAACCGATGCACAAAGCAATGGCAAGAGCACAAGTGCTCAAATCATTCACTCTCAAATCCCACCAAAAGCAACTAATGCTTATGGGGAGAAGAGAGGAAGAACAAAGAAGAACTCAACAAATGGAACTCCAAGATCTAGATCAAGAGACTTCCCCTCACTTAGAGGAGAGATGGATTGGTGGAAATGTAGATCTAGATCTCCTCTCACTTTTCCCTCAAAGATATGCAAGAATCATGTGAGGGATTGAGAGGTAGGAAAGATTTTCCAAAGGTCAACAATGGAGGAGAGAGGGGAAAAACGAGCTCAAGAAGTTAGGGAACCATTGGGAAAGAAAGCTCCTTAAATAGGTCCCTTGAAAAACTGCCCGTTTGAAGAGGTACGGGAGGCCGGTCTGGAAGCTGGCCTCTTCCCAAAAGTGCGTTGAATTGTAGAGAGGTCGGCCTTGAGCCCAGCCTAGCGGCCTGGAGGCCGGCCACCCACCCGAGCCGCCCGGCCTTGGACCCGGCCTAGGCCGACCAGGAGGGGCGGAGGCCGGCAGGGTACCCGAGGCGCCCGGCCTTGAGCCCGGCCTAGGGCTCGGCCAGGTCGGCCAACCAGAAGATCTTCATTGACCTCTAACTTTTGCAAGAAAACTCCAAATGGGATGAAACCAATTTTGTTGGAAAGATAGCGACAAGAGTTTTCCACATATGGAAAGGTGTGGGACTTTCCTCAAGGATAAACCGATAATATTTCCAACACGAAATCACAACAAGTTTTCCATCCAAAAACCGTTTTCGAAGAACTTAGGCTTGTCATGAAGATCACGACAAGCACCAAAACCCAACAAGGAGAAGAACCAAATAAGAACCACGAAAGATGATATGACAAGTATGCAAAGGTTTGAGCTCTCCACAAAGACGCGATCAAGTTACTCACTTGAGAGCCCCTCTTGATAGTACGCCGTCTATCCTATAAACCAATCTCCCACTAACACCATGAGACCGGTAAAATAGAAATCCTATCAAGATCATACCTTTGCCTTGAGCATTCCACTTGAGCTAGATGATGACGATCTTGACTCCCTCAAGTTGGAACACCTTTCTTGATTGAGCTTTATTCACTCCAGAAAATTGAAAAATTCTGAAAAAATTCGTGCGTGATCCTCAGATATGTACGCAACTTTCATTAGTTTTGAGTTTCTCAATCTGAGCAACTTAAGTGCCTCGAAAAAATTCGTCTTTACGGACTGTTCTGTTTTGACAGATTCTGCTTTTTATTTTGCATTGCCTCTTTTACTATGTTTGATTGGATTTCTTTTCTCCATAAAACATCAGTGGTTGTAGCTAATGTCCAGAAGTATTGGTGATGATTGTGTCACTGTAGAATATGTGAATTTTTGATTATGCACTAACCCTCTAATGAGAATTACTTTGAGTTTGGTGTGGCGGAAGTTTTCAAGGATCAAGCGAGAATAATGATATGATGTGATCAAGAAGAGTGAAAAGCCTAAGCTTGGGGATGCCCCCGTGGGTCACCCAATCATATTTCAAGAAGACTCAAGCATCTAAGCTTGGGGATGCCCAAGGCATCCCCTTCTTCATCAACAACTTATCAGGTCATCTCTAGTGAAACTATATTTTAATTCTTCCACATCTTATGTGCTTTACTTGGAGCGTCTGTGTGCTTTTATTTTCGCATTGTTATTTTATTTTCTGAATAAATTGGATCCTAGCATTCTTGTGTGGGAGAGAGACATGCTCCATCTAGCTACTGCTATGCTTTTAGCTCCTGTTTTTCATGCATCTCTTATTCAGAGCTGTTAGTTCTTGTAGAGTGATACTCTCTTGTTTCATTTGTAAAATATTTGGAGAGTTTTTGTTGAAATAAGTTGATTGGTGTTTGGTTGGAAACAGAAAATGCAACATGTGGTAGATGGTATATCGAAAAGACACACATATAGATCATTGTCTTGGATAATTTGATACTTGGCAATTGTTTTGAGCTCTCAAGTATTTCATGTTTAAGCTCTTGCATCATGTAGTTAAAAACCTATTAGTAAAGAACTACCGTAGAGTTTGTTGAAATTTGGTTTGCATGTTTGCTATCTCTAAGGTCTAGATATTTTCTGGTAAAAGTGTTTGAGCAACAAGGAAGACAGTGTAGAGTCTTATAATGCTTGCAATATGTTTTCATGTAAGTCTTGCTGTACCGGTTGATATCCTGTGTTTGCTTCAAACAACCTTGCTAGCCTAAACTCTGTACTGAGAGGGAATGCTTCTCGTGCATCCAAAACCCTTGAGCCAAAACCCATGCCATTTGTGTCCACCATAACTACCTATTATGTGGTATTTTCTGCCATTCCAAGTAAATACTTCATGTGCTACCTTTAAACTATTCAAAAGCTATTATCTCTTATTTGTGTCAATGTTTTATAGCTCATGAGGAAGTATGTGGTGTTTTATCTTTCAACCTTGTCATTTACTCCTGACAGACTTTCACCAATGGACTAGTGGCATATACATCCGCTTATCCAATAATTTTGCAAAAAGAGCTGGCAAATGGGGTGTCCAGTACCAATTAATTACAACTTTCACCTTTAATTCTCTTCACATGTTTTGCCCTGATTTATCAGTAAGCAATTTAAAAGTTGATCATTTAAAATAGACACTCCTCCATGGTATGTGATTGTTGGAAGGCACCCGAGGATTCGGTTAGACATGGCTTGTGTAAGCAAAGGTTGGGAGGAGTGTCACACAAATATAAAGTACATGTGTAAACAAAAGAGAAGAGGGATGATCTGCCTTTGGGTAGAAATAACGTCCTTCATGGGAGCCGCTCTTGAAAATCTGGTTGACAAGGGGGTTAGAGTGCCCACTACCATTCGTTGACAATAACAAACACCTCTCAAAATTTTATTTTTATGCTCTCTATATGATTTCAAAACTTAAAAAGCTCTAGCACATGATTTAATCCTGCTTCCCTCTGCGAAGGGCCTTTCTTTTACTTTATGTTGAGTCAGTTTACCTACTCCTTTCTATCTCAGAAGCAAACACTTGTGTCAACTTTGTGTGCAACAATTTTTATATGCTTGCTTATTGCACTTATTATATTGCTTTGTGTTGACAATTATCCATGAGATATACAAGTTGAAAGTTGAAAGCACTTGCTGAAACTTAAATCTTCCTATGTGTTGCTTCAATGCCTTTTACTTAGAATCTATTGCTTTATGAGTTAACTCTTATGCAAAAAAAAATTGATGCTTGTCTTGAAAGTACTATTTATGAAAAGTTTTTGCTTATATGATTCAGTTGTTTACTCATTATCTATTTGTTCGCAAACTATAGACCATTGCCTTGAGTCACTTCATTCATAACATATGCTTTACAATATTATTTGATCATGATTATGTGGTAGCATGTCACCTAAGAATTATTTGTTGTTATCGTTTTACCTACTCGAGGACGAGTAGAACTAAGCTTGGGGATGCTTGATACGTCTCCAACGTATCTATAATTTCTTATGTTCCATGCTTATATTATGCCAATTGCTACATGTTTTATTCACACTTCATAGCATTTTTATGCATTTTATTGGACTAACCTATTAACAAGATGCCACAGTGCCAGTTTATGTTTATTATGTCTGTGTATTGCAGAAAAGGCCCGAAAACCAAAGTGCTCGGAAAAATCCAGAAAAATTACAGAAATTCTATTTCGCCAGAAGACCCACGGAGCCAGAAGGGCAAGTCCAGGGAGGCCCACGGCCCCCTCACCATGCCGTCGCGCGGCCTGGAGGGGGGTGGCATCGCCACGTGGTGAGACCGCCTCGTGCACGCCCTCGCGTTGCCCTTTGGCCTATATATTGCTCCTGCCCCGAAAACCCTAGGGGGATCGACGATTTCTCCAGAAGAATTCCGTAGCTCCGCCGCCACCAAAAACCCTAATTCGGGGGACATAAGTCTCTGTTTCGGCACCCTGCCGGGACGGGGAATTGCCCCGGAGCCATCTCCATCGACTCCACCGCCATCTTCATCGCCGTTGCTGCCTCCCATGATGAGGAGGGAGTAGTTCTCCCGAGACTGAGGGCTCTACCGGTAGCTATGTGGTTTACCTCTCTCTCCCATGGTGTGATCTTTATGTGATCATGAGCATTGCTAGTATCGCTGAATTCATATGTAATGTTTATGCTACTCAAGTGATTTTATCTAGTTTCCGGAGTCATTGTGACAACACGGTATCAAGGTGACAGTGTGGGTACTTGTGTGTGACTCTATAAATAATTTAGATATTATCATGGCTTATTCTTTGTGGAATTGTGGTGTTTGTTTACTCAGACTTTGAGGTGTGCTTTTGTAGCCCTACGCATAGTACTCTTGTTTCACCAAGAAGGAGAATAATCCCGAGTAGCACTTACTTGCGTTCAGTTGTGCTAAAATGTTGAGAGATACCACTAGTGAAAGTATGATCCCTAGGCCTTGTTTCTAAGCATTGAAACACCGTTTACAACAAGTTCTGCTACATGTTTGCTTACTGCCATTTTTATTTCAGATTGCAATTACTACTTATAATCATCCATATTACTTGTATTTCACTATCTCTTCGCCGAACTAGTGCACATATACATCTGACAAGTGTATTAGGTGTGTTGGGGACACAAGAGACTTATTGTATCTTAATTGCAGGGTTGCTTGAGAGGGATATCTTTGACCTCTACCTCCCTGAGTTCGATAAACCTTGGGTGATTCACTTAAGGGAAACTTGCTGCTGTTCTACAAACCTCTGCACTTGGAGGCCCAACACTGTCTACAAGAATAGAAGCGTGCATAGACATCAAAACTCACGGAGAATAGAGTGAGCACATCCGTGCTATTGGAGCGCCTAGGTGGCTGCACACTCCTCCAACGTAGACGTACTTCTCTTGGGAAGGAACTACGGGAATCATCTCCGTGTCTTCACTTTGCGGTAATTTCTATCCTTTACTTATTGCTTCCGCTACGTTATTTATCTTGCTCGTATCACATAGGTTGCTATCATCTAGTTCACATCTAGTCAACCTTGTTATACTTTGTCTAAGCCTTAATTAAAAGAAAAATAATTAAAATTTGGTAGTCGCCTAATCACCCCCTCTAGTCGACATATCGATCTTTCAATTATTATCAGAGCCTCGTCTCTTATCTAAGGCTTCACCGCCTAAGAGAATATGTCGGACAACTTGGATCCACTCGCATCGGTCACTAATGAATGCCTTGGTGTGGTTGTTAGTGAAATCAAGAATGAGATGTCGAATCGCAATACCGAGATCACTACCAACTTCAACATAAGCATGAAGGAATCGATGCGGGAGATGTTCAAGGAGTTTTTAGGGAAACCAGAACCTAGGATTGAATTACCCCCCACGGAAAATGATTCGAAAAAGGTAGATACTCTTCCTTCTACGGTTCTCGTCAATGCGGATGGAAAGGCGAAAGCCAATCCCGAAACAAAGAATGCCGAGGGTGGTAACTCAATCCCAAGGAAACCGGGGGTGTATGCAAATGTTCCACCGGAACAAGTGTATAACGCAATCCACCAACACGTCTCTCCGCCACACATCGCCAATATGGGCGCACCTCCTAAGCTTGATCCAAAAGAATTTCGTAATTGGCAATACTCTATGCGATCACACATGTCTAGTTGTTGTGTTTTCTTGATTGACATTTTAGAGCAGGGATTCTATCCTCAAGACCCACACAACATGAATCTAACGGAGAAGGCCAATCATCAACTCAACGCCACCGCCATGCACATGATACAAACGGCTGCCGACCCAACTTATACCACTCATATCCGGATGTGCACGACGGCAAAGCAATGTTTGGAGAATCTCCATAACTTGTTCTTAGGGAACAAAAGCATTCAACTTTCCAAGTATGAAGCGGTTCAAGATGAAGCCGATGAGTTTGTGATGAATGAGGATGAGACACCCGAAGATCTCTATCGAAGACTCACCGCCCTTGCCATCACATTGAATGACTTTGGCTTCGAGAAGATAGGAGACAATTGGATCA
Organism: Poa pratensis; assembly: GCA_947311845.1. Lineage (NCBI taxonomy): Eukaryota > Viridiplantae > Streptophyta > Magnoliopsida > Poales > Poaceae > Poa > Poa pratensis. The sequence goes on along the minus strand of CAMZMU010000042.1, from coordinate 78,595,225 downwards.
AGCGCAAGTTTCTCAAGGCCATCACTCCCTCAAATCAAGGCTTGGCTCAAACCATTCGATCAAGACCGGACTTCTCAACACTTGAATCCAACACCGTGCTCAACGAGTTTGTATCCATTGGAATGGTTGTCAAGAGCTCTATTCATGCTCATGCTCGGCAAAGAGGACTTGCGGGACAATCTCCAAATCTTGCATTGAAGTCCAAGGCCATCACTTGTGAAGATGAGTGTGAACATGGAGTTGAAGAAGAGGATCCGGATGACACCAAGCATGATTATCATGATCACATGGCTCTTGCCTCGAGGGCCTTTTGTGGCAACCGCTCTAAGGGAGCTTCGTCAAGACCTTTTGCAAGAAAGAGCAAGCCAAGAGGGGAGCGTCCAAAAAGTTGCTACAATTGTAGCAATCTCAACCACTTCATCGTCGATTGCCCCTTCGAGAATCGAGAAGACAACAATGGCAAGCTTGTGAGGAAAGACAAGAACAAGACCTACGGCAACAAGAACTTTGTGAAAAAGAGGGTCCCCAATGCCTTGTGTGTCCAAGATAGAAAAGTTTTGGAAGAGTACACGTCCGGTGATGAAGATGAAGATGAAGTCGTAGCTACCGCTCGCATTGCCATAGCTACTACTTCCTCTACACCGTCATCCATATTCGAATCCCCCAATGAGAATGAGGCCATCCCTTACACATGTCTCATGGCAACAGCCACCTCGGCAACTGATGACGTGAAATCACACGTTCGTTGGGAGACCCCAAGAGGAAGGTATGAAGCAGTGCAGCAGCGAGTTTTCCCTCAGTATGAAACCAAGGTTATCGAACCAGTAGGAGTAGGAGCACTTCAGAAGGTTGTTGGTGGCGGAATATGGCACGGCGCAACACCAGGGAATCCGGCGACCGACGTGGAACCTGCACACAACACAATCAAACTACTTTGCCCCAACGAAACAGGAAGGTTGTCAATCTTCCCGGCTTGCTGTAACAAAGGATTAAACGTATGGTGTGGAAAATAATGTTTAATTGCAGAAAGTAAAAGAGAACAATTGATAGTCCTACCCACATATATTTGTCATGTCTTGTCATAGAACTATTTTCAAATTTAAATTAGTCAAAACTTTACTCCATGCGCTCTAATCTCTACTATTTCCACAGTACCAACAAATACTGCCAAGCTTGTCATCAACCCACATTGTTAACTATCATCAGTATGGCCCAAAACATTAGGTCAATTATTTGACAGCTTAAACCAAATATTAATTAAAAAACTTTAATGAAAAAACATATGTCCACAAAAATCATAATTATTTAAAGTCACATGCGAGAAAAAGTGTTTTTTATTTTCAAATATATGACAGACAAAGAAAATTTTAATTACGGTTTTTGTGTGATCAATAGAGAAACATTCTTAAGACCTATAATGATGCAAATAACATTCTTAATGAAAACAAATCATAGGATCAAACATTCTCAAAAATCCTTTTGAAGCTACTTTTACCATAAAGTCAATAGATACATGTTTTCCATATCAAAGTTGAACCCTTGTGTACCACTTTTTATCACATCAATGTAATGTATGGGTATTGATACTTCTACTGTAGCATCATACAAAGACGAAAACAACATAGAATTGTAGCTATAAATTTTCATGACTTATAATAATTTTATGTTTTCGTACATAAAATACAAATTTATGAACCAATATAACAAATGGAGCATGCACTATTTTCTACTACAAATTCACCAATTATATATTGAGCAGTTGATGGGCTAAAATATTCAGGAATGACATGCTACACACATTTATAAAATAAATATTTTTAAATGTTATTTCATTTTTTTTAATTTGGGACTCAGTGTAGCCTAATATCCAAAGGACCATACATAAATTTGTTTTGCTTCGTACGTTTTATAAACTCGCTTAGATACATTGTATGCCAATCGACATCTATGTGCGGGCACTTATTGCACAATATCATGCATGCCTTTATGCAGATAATTTATATAGTATTTGATTCTTCTCAATCTACCACATTTTTTTATAGTAATCAAGAACTCTATGAGTGAGTGCCGATCCTCATCTATGTTCTACTTCGGCATATCAACATATGTACTTCTCCAATAGAGAAACACAAACTATTTATATCTAAGCAATCCATGAAGCATTATTACAACACAACAATATGCATTGGAATCAGATTGTTAAAAACGACCAAGCGATCAGATGGTTAGCGGAGGCCGTTGAACTTCTGATTCACCGGAGGTCAAATTACATGGTTAGCGTCCTACACACCTCACCAAGATATATTAAGCTTTTGGTGGAATAAGCGTTGTGACACAGTTGCTCAGCACATGTTTTCTGACTATATGTGTAGTGGTAGGCATACACATTGCATTTGTTTAGAAAATAATCAATTGCTGAATATATAATTTTTATTTTTAATTATCAATCGTGTTAGGTGCATCATTAATTAACAACAATCATCAAATTTTATGAGTGCTTTGTTTCATGAAACTGAACACTTTCATTTTTTGTGGGCGCATTAATTATAGTTCTTAACTCAAGTCGAGCATGCATCACTTGTGTAAAGTATTTGTTGCACGCGTTCCATTTGTTATGTAGATATCGTGTGTAATAATTTATGAGTAATAAATCTCCATTTTCAAAAAAATGTGTACAATATTCAAAATTTTACAGTTCACTGTTCCTCCGACACTATACAGGCTGCGGCGAAATCCTTCATTGGCTATAGAATCACGATTTTTTTTTTGTTGTGTCTTCAGCTCGTGTAAACCTATGTTCAGTGGAGCTGCTTCATTGGTTGATGAGTTTTTGGCCAATTGGGTTAATGTTTTTGAGCTGGTCGCTAGGATTAATAATTCTTGGAGGCGAATCCAGTGGACACCTGCATGTTTGTCTCATGCCTTAAGTGATTTGGCTTGGGTTTCTGAACCCAAGGGCACAATTTTCAATTTTGCTTTTCCTTTTGCTGCGTAGTTCGGGAATGTTTTCTTTTTCTTTTGAGATGTTGTAATCAAAAATTGATGTCGCAGTCGACAAAACAAATTAAAGTCTGTTATCGGACATATTTAAATTGCATGTATTATATTTCTTTCCATGAATGGTTATATGTGTACGCGTTAGTGGCATGAATATCGAGGAAGCATTAGCCACGTAGTCAATCAGCAGAGGTTAACATGATCAAACATGCTGGAAGGAGCACACCAGTTAAAACTAAACAATTGGTGCACCAGAGAAGGGAGAAATAGTTTCGAAACAGATTTAGAAGTTGGCTTGGCTCCATGAGGATGGTTAGGCTGGACCCATAGCATAGTACATGAAGGCATGGCAGCGTTGCGTTAGAGGTTGAAAGAACATGTCGTTGGACAATCTAAGTTGGGTGACTGCCGTGGGCGAGACGCGCACGTTCCATATATGTGTGCATTGAGCTTTTTTTCTATAACCTATGGGGTCCAAGTTGTGTGCGTGTTATATGTGTTACTCGTGTCATATGTATTACTTGTTCTGTCCACTCATGTAAGTCATTTAACCCTTTTATGATTTGTATGTATCTAGACATATTTTATAAACATATTCACTCATTTGAATATATATGTTGTCAAAATTGAAATATCTAAAATGCCTTATATCAGTGAACTCAGAGAGCACATAGATCTCATCATTTTGATTTAAAATCCCATGATTTTAAATCTAACTATAAAAATATTTTTGATGATGTTGCCTAACGTCCTTGGCTCCATGAGGATGGTTAGGCTGGACCCATAGCATAGTACATGAAGGCATGGCAGCGTTGCGTTAGAGGTTGAAAGAACATGGCGTTGGACACGGCAACACCGTTGAATCACTCCGGAGTTGTTCCCGTGACATCAGAGTGACTCCGACCACTTCTCATAACCACTAACACTACAACTTTATTCTCTCAATAATACATAGACATGTCTGGGAGCTTGCCAGACAATAACCAGCATTGGCACCTAGACGTCTGTACTGGCTCCTATGTATTCACGATTGAACGACGAAACCTTTTGTGTTTCTCATTACGCTAATTCACGATACCATTGATATCACGAGGTGAGATAATGTGTTCTAATGTGATCAATACCTTTTTATCATAACACATACAAAACTCGTTCCCGATATCATTCTCTTTTCTCATTCTGTATTCTTAGTGTCCAGTGATAAATCACACTGTGTCTTGCCAGACGATTGGGGTGACATTGATAATACTGAGATGGCCTAGAAGTTGTATCTCTCCATCGTCTGGACGAGTAAGTACAATTCTCGAACAACCTCTGTTCCATTACGTATTGTAGTTCATGCCTAATCATCACCTTTATGATCCCCAAATTAATGTCGGATGGTTGATGATGATCAAAGTATAAGTGTCAAATACGCGGGCACAAGATGTTCTGAAGGTATAGGAATTCAGCTAACGAAAACTCTATGTGATCAATTGCTAATCTTCATCTGTGACGATTTGTTTCAATAGCAAGATCAACCGTTGGGTCGGTTCGGTACTATTATCATTCCAATAATAAACTCCTATAGTTGTGTGACTTATACAAAGTCCATGATCAGGAAAACATGATCATCTAACAATAAGATAGGCTGGTCTTAGAGACAAGACCAGGAACTTATTCTTTGTTCGTATCTCTACACGTGCATGATACGTCCAAAACGTATCTACTTTTCCGAACACTTTTGCTATTGTTTCTCCTCTAATTTGCATGATTTGAGTGGAACTAATACGAACTAACGCTGTTTTCAGCAGAATTGTTTTGGTGTTTTGTTTTTGTGCAGAAACTCAATATTCCCTCAGAAAATTCCCGGAAAATTGGAAAAGGAGTTTTTGACTCAAAAGACCCACGGAGCAAGGAGGACGGACGAAGGGGCGGCCCACAGCCACCAAGCGGGCCCAAGGCGCGGGTGAAGCCTTGGCCGCGCCGCCAGGTCGCTTGCTCCCCTCGTCCGTCGATTCGCGATGCCCTCTGGGCTATTTAAAGCCTCTGACCTAAAAATGGCGGGACGGAACTTTTTCGGACGAAACACACACCCGAGCTCCGCCGGCATCGAAACCCTCGCTCGGGGGTCTGCAACTCCGTTCTGGCACCCTGCCGGGACGGGGATTCGGAGGATATCATCGCCATCGTCATCACCAACGCCTCTCCATCAACCATCCATGATTCCCCCATCCATGTGTGAGTAATTCCCGCTGTAGGCTGAAGGGGATGGTAGGGATTGGATGAGATTGTTCATGTAATAGATGTCAGATTGTTAGGGCATGGTGCCTAGTATCCATTGTTAGTGCTATTTATCGTTGTTGCAACTTGTTGTGCTTAGTGCTTGACACTTAGGGCCCCAGTGCCATGATGCCATGATCTCAGATCTGAACATGTTATTGAATCATCTTATATTTACTAATTGGAGGCACCATACGAGGCTTCACGTTAATCCTCAAGGTTAGAAAATTTTGTCCATCAAATCTACCGAATAATCTATCTGAAGCCGTCAGATTAAGACGTTTGGCAAACACGCGGGGCGTGACTCCTCTCGCACGTATGTTTCTGCGCTTGAGTTCGAACCCCAAACAATGCACGTCCACATCAATACTTAATTAATTCATCCGGTGCAGAGGATTATTTTCCATTGGCTAATCGTCATCAAACAGATTACGTCTCTCCGCACAGGTGATGACCGAAGTTCGTACGGCCGGACTCCAACACGAGCCATCCATTAGCCGTAGTGTCTCAGGTAAGGTTCAGATCCGTCCAATGCTCTCATCGGTAAATTGAGAAACAGTTTTGTTCGTTTATGGATGCATGGATCCTGTCGGTGCAAACACATGATCGATCGGGTATGATGCTGTCTACACTTTTCTTATCCTGTGCAAGGCCCAAATCTACTGAGGCTTCTGTCACCGGCGCCGCGGGTGTTCAGTTGATTTCTTTTCGTTTTTCCTGCTGCAGATATAAACTCTTACTTATCTTGCCTATTCGCAGGGCTATTTCCATATCCTATGAATCGATAGATAAAATCCTGTAGGGGAAATAGGAGCTGCGCAGACATACAAGCACGCACTTCAATTCAAGTCTGAATCCTGTGCGGCGGCATGTCAGTACACGATTGTATTTTTGTGTGGTATTCCTAATATTGTCTATATTTAATTAACATTGCACGTCGGATCTAAATCGAGCATGTTGTCATTCCTACAGGTACGTATATTCCAAGGTGCGTTTACTTCATCCATGGTTCTACTTATATTCGATGCTAATACAAAGTAGAAAGTTTCAAGTACATTACGATATATATATTTAATGAAAGCTTTTTATACCTTAGCACACTGCTTGGACTAATATGGACGTGGATTTTTTTTCTAATACCATTTATTAAATCGTGATGGATGGAGTCAGGAATGATAAGGAGAAATAAATCTAAGATTTCATTATAGCTTATCACCGGGTGTTTCCCATGACATGCAGTTGGTCATTTTCTAAATAATTTTGAATAGAAATCGTTTCAGTTGTAAATAGTGATACACAGATATAATTTGGTACAAAAAATAAACAATTTTTGTGATTTATAAAACTATGAAGACGGTCCTTAATAAGTTCAAGCAATAGTATAGTAGATCGCGTAAAAGCTACACATGTAGAATTTAAAGTTCTTATTAGGAATATTTGTAATTTCATGGTCATATTTGTAAGTGCAAATTTTCTTTCTTGCCACGTTTTATACGTTCTAACTATAATTAGGTTAATATGTTGGTTCAAATTAGTGTTCAAACAAGTTCAAAGACGCCAAAAGCATCTGTTTAAATAACCTAAAAATCGGAGATAAAGACCAGCCCGTGCGAATGCACGGGTTGTCGACTAGTGAGTATAATTATGTTTTGGATCATATCTACAAGTTGTATACACCTGTCGTTGTCCGGAACCCGAGGCCCCAAAGTGACAACAATTGGGACAACCGGAGGGGATGGCTGTGACTTGAGGATTACGTGTGTTCACGGAGTGTTAATGCTTTGCTCCGGTACTTTATTAAAAGGAGTACTTAATTGCCAGTAGTTTCCCTAGAGGCCCCGCTGCAAACGGGCTGGCAGGACAAAAGATGTTGTGCAAGTTTCTCATTGCGAGCACGTACGACTAAATACGGAACACATGCCTATGTTTGACTAGTACTTGGATGCTTTATTATTATCTACCTGCAAATGCCCTGTGTTATGACTATTACATGAGCTATCTTATCCATGCAACGCCGTACATCCGTCCCTATGCCTACAGTATTTTAATCCTGCTGTTTACCGAAATCACTACTGTTGTCTTCGTTACACTGTTGCTACTGTTACTTCACTACTACTGCTGTTATATCACCGTTGCTACTGATAAATTGTGTCGAGCAAGTTTACTTTCAGGTGCAGCTGAACTGACAATTCATCTGTTAAGGCTTATATTTATTCTTTGGCTCCCCTTGTGTCGAATCAATAAATTTGGGTTTTACTTCCCTCGAAGACTGTTGCGATCCCCTATACTTGTGGGTCATCAAGACTATTTTCTGGCGCCGTTGCCGGGGAGCATAGCTTTATTTATAAGCTCATCTGAAAGTGATATTATTCGCTGCAATTCATTTATCATGGGGAAAGCTCTTGATAAGAAGGTGGCCATATTGCCATCCACTACAAGGAAAGGTACAACTCTAAACACCGCTGCTGCTCTTGATTCACCGTCTGTTATTAATAGACTAGTTACACCACCACATGTGCCTGTTTCACGTGTTATTACTGCTGGATCTGAAAATACCTCTGATGAAGTTGATGATGCTTCTACTGTGCTTAGTGAAAGTGGTTCGTTAGGTGCTTTCCTAGATGCTACGATTGCTAGGTCTAGACAAACTGAAAATACTGAAATACCTGATGAAAATATTATTACACCTGCTGATTCACCTGAGTCTAGAGAGCGTCCTAGTGATGATTTCGAGGAGGACTATGTTGAATTTGATGATGAATTCGTTGAAAAGTGCATGAACCACGATTCTTTTAAAAATGCTGAGGAAATGAGAAATTTTATTGAAAAACATGCTGTTAATTATAAACTCTCTCCTGATCCTAAGTTTGCAACTTCACCTATAAATATAAGAGATAAAGATTATGATTTTTCTGTGGATTTGTCTCTTATATCTGTTGTTGAGGATGAACCTTTTCGGGGTGCTGAAAATGAAAGTGTTGTAGAACACATGAACAAGCTTTCTTCTTTAAGTAGTTTGTTTTCTGATGATATTAAAAACGCAGTTACTTTGTTACTAAAATATTTCCTTTCTCATTGAAAGATGATGCTAAAACTTGGTTTGGTAATTTATCTCCTGGTTCTATTAGAAGTCCTTTAAGCTTGATTGATGTTTTCTTCCAGAAATATTATCCTGCTAGTGCTCAACATGCTGCCTTGCAGAGAATTTTTAACTTCAAGCAATTACAGGAAGAAAACATGTCTGAATCTTGGACAAGGTTTTGCTATTTTATTAGGATTCGACCGGGACATCAACTAGCTAAAAATGAACTTCTTGATATATTCTATAATGGACTAACTGTCGAATCTAGGACCTACCTGGATAGTTGTGCTGGTTGTGTTTTCAGGAAACGAACTCCAGATGAAGCTGAGGAATTAATAACTAAGATAAGCCAAAATCATGAAGATTGGACTGTACCTGAACCTGCTCCAGTGCCCGCACCGAGGAAAAGAGGTGTTATTGAATTGAATGATGAAGGAATGAGAGAAGCCAAGAAATCTCTTAAAGAGAGAGGAATTAAATCTGAAGATGTGAAGAATCTACCTCCAATAGAAGAATTATGTAAGCCAATTCCTCACCCTTCTACAGTTGAGGTACACTCTCTCCAATATTTTAATTCTGGTGATGTTCCTTATCGTAAGCCTCCTGATCAATGCTTAGATGAATTTGATAATTTTATTGTTAAGCAGGAACATTTTAATATGAGAGTGCAAAATCATCTGTTAGAAAATTCTCGTATTATTAGTAATTTGCATGATGTTTTGGAAAGAACTGCTAATGATGTTAGAGGCCTTGTTAAACATCTTAATATGGTTCAAACTCAAATGGAGCAAATTACTAAAGTACAAAAAGATCTGCTAGCTAAAACCTCTAAAAATGATGATAAACATGCTTTTGGTATACAAACTAGAGGTGGTGCTTCCACTCAGGACCCCTTGTATCCTGAGGGACATCCAAATAGGATTGAACAAGACTCTCAATTAGCTAATGAACTTGGTACTTCTTCTAAGAAAAAGAAGAAGAAACATAAACATGTTGTAGAATCCTCTGAAACTGTTAAAGATAAAGAGCATGTTAATGATCCTAATAGTATATCTGTCTCTGATGCTGAAACTGAAAGTGGTAATGAACATACTAATGATAATGATAAGAACAATGCCTCTGGAAGTGAAGAGGAACCTGAAAAGCTTTCTAAAAATAAAAGGTATACTAAAGAGGATTTTATTGCTAAGAAACATGGTAATGAGAGAGAACCTTGGGTGCAAAAACCAATGCCTTTTCCTAATAAGAAACATAAATCAAAGGAAGAAGAACACTACAATAAATTTTGTGAGTGGCTGAAACCTTTGTTTTTGCAAATTCCTTTGACTGATGCTATTAAGTTGCCTCCTTATTCGAAATATATGAAAGATATTGCCTCTAACAAAAGGAAGATTCCTGATGAGGAAATTTCTACTATGCTTGCTAATTATTCTTTCAATGGTAAGGTTCCAAAGAAGCTTGGAGATCCAGGTATACCAACTATTCCTTGTTCCATAAAAAATAATTATGTTAGAACTGCACTTTGTGATCTTGGAGCAGGAGTAAGTGTGATGCCTCTCTCTCTTTATAAAAGACTGTATTTGGATAAATTGATACCAACTGATATATCTTTGCAAATGGCTGATAAATCTACTGCTGTCCCCGTTGGTATATGTGAGGATGTTCCTGTTCAAGTTGCTAACAATTGCTTGATTTTAACTGACTTTGTTGTGTTGGAAATGCCTGAAGATGATAATATGTCTATTATTCTTGGAAGACCTTTTCTTAACACTGCAGGAGCTGTTATTGATTGCAATAAAGGGAAGGTTACTTTCAATGTCAATGATAAAGAGCATACTGTTTATTTTCCCAAGAAGCTGGATAAAATATATGGTGTTAATACAATTGCGAATTTTAGTACTGTCAAAGTGGGAAGTATTGATTGTCCTATATATGAAAGGCATAAAGAATATCAATTTATTATGGTTGGGACAATAGCTCTCAAAATGGAGGTAACATAATTGCTTGGTGGAATTCAAAAAAAATTATGACCTCTAAAATATTTTTGGTGGTAAGACTTGATCAACCTTGCCAACAAAAATATTTTAAATGCATAAAACTATGACCACCATGTCCTTCCTTCTTCTTGTTTATTTATTTATCTCTGCAATTTTGTTTCTATAAAATCATTATTTTTCTGCTATGCCATCTTCATTAAGTAAACTTTGGATTTACCCATTTTAAAGTTGTCGAAAGTTCCTTCAAAAATTGAATTAAAAATTTGTGCGTAAAGTGAGACCCAGTGGCACTAGTGGCTGACCAAGGGGACCCACCATGAGGGCAGGCGGGCCCACGGCGCGGGTGAGCCCTTGGCCCGCCACCAACCCGCCTGGGGCCCTCAGGGCACCCCACAAGGAGTCCTTCCTCCCAGTCCTTTCTCTCTCCCGAAAAATCGCTCCACCATAGTTCAAGCTCGCGTTCTTGCTGCTCTTGCTCGAGATTTTCGATCTCCTTCCTCAGCCCATTAATCTTGCTGAGATTTTAAGCTTTTGTTCCCTGAAAAGAAGCATAATAAGCTCAACCTTTCAAAGATATTTGGAAGGAAGAAATCCACCACTCCAGATACAAGGGCTTCACGTTCTGACCATCCCATGAGGCATTCCTACAATGAAGATGTTGAGTCACCGGAGCTCACTTTTGTAGGCCGTCTAGAAAAGGTGCATCCGTCGGTCTACCCTTGCCGTGAGTTTTTGAGTGCTGCAGGTATCTTGGAGGACTTTGATATATTAATCTCAAATGCAGGACTAACAACTTTCGTGCAGGATGAGAGTCCGCAGTATTTGAGACTAACTAATATTTTCATGCAAAGTTTTAAGTTCACCGATGATGAATTTAATCCCAGAATTGATTTTATGCTTTACGACAAATCGTATGGGATGGAGCTTTTTGAGTTTTGCAGGGTTCTTGGTCTTCCTTGTGAGGGGATAACGAAGAAGATGCATCGACAGCATGAATCGCTCAACGCTCTCCATAAGGAGATTTGTTACGACGATTCACGAAATAAGATAAGTAGCATCCAGTTCCCTGCTGTGAGGTATCTTGCTTATTACATTGCTAGAGGAGTACTTGGAGAGAGAACACTAGTGAGCTCACTATCCCTGACCTTGCTATTCTTGCTGCTGCAATTAATGGAGATAGAACTTTTAACATTGGTGCTTTAATTGCTCGGCGTATTTGTGCTAATGGTCCCAAGGGGACGATTTATGGAGGTATCGTTGCCTCACGTTTGCTTGCTAAGGAGGGTAGAGCAGCTAGTCCTGATGATGAGGAGCTCCGTGTTGATAGACTTGATTTTGATGCCATGAAAAAACACGGATTTTTACATAGGAATTCTAAATGGGATGAAATGTATTATCAAATTCAGTTTTTATCTCACCGCGAGCGCTCTGTCCGGCTGCCAGCACCCTTTTTGTTTGATAATGTTTCCAGGCGAGGGTGGTCTTTTTCGGAGGAGGAGCTGGACGCGTATCTTACGCCGCCCACCTATGCGGGGCCCCCTCCGCCCCCGCAGCCTGAGGACGCCGCTGAGAGCAGCGCCCCGCAAGGGGGCATCTCCATGTACTACTACGGAGCACCCCCGTCCTATGAGGACGCGGCTGGATGGAGCGGATGGTAACTTCATCACTGATTGCCAACTTAGGCCAAAAGCCTAAGCTTGGGGGGGGGGGGGGGGGGGTACGCGTATGCCGACATCTCACTCATTTTCTGTTATAATATTTTGTCGGTTCTTTGTATATCCATGTTTCATTTTCTTTTAGTTGTTCCTTTTTGTATTCGTTTTTACTTTTTCAAAACCCCAAAAGACCAAAAATATTTCCTTTATTTCTCTATCTTTTATCTTCTGCACTTCGGATTCTAGTTTGTTTTATCTTTTTAATTTCGGTTTGATATTCAAAAAAATCCAAAAAGATTTCCTTATTTATTTGTTTCTTTTCTGCCTTGTTTTAAAAATCGAAAACCCAAAAATATTTGTTGCTCTTCTTCTGTTTTGTATAGTTTTTGCAGAGTTCAACAGACTTTCGTGACTCCACTTGGGGCTTGGTTATCATTTCATATTATTCAAGCCATGCAAGTGAAAGGCAATAATGACGATGTACGACAATCAGAATGTGGTGAGAGGCTGGTATGAACTCTATTTGTTTTTCATTTTTGTACATATACTTATCATATGAAAATGCTTAGCTTGTCATGGTATTGACTATGTTATTTAATGATTGCTTGGCAGTTCATGTCTTCTTATGATCAATACCAACTTGGTAATAATAGATAATATGTCATATAGATATTTGCTTGCATTGTATTATTCGTAAAATGGTATGGCATTGTGGTATCCTCCTCTGAATGATTTACTTGAATCGACTTGGCACATGCTCACACATGTTTATGACTGAAATAAAAAAGTCAATTGAGCCTTGATGATTTATTTTGCCTCAGAGTTCTAGTATCACTTTTATGCCTCTGTTAATTTTATTCTGTCGCAAGTATGATTATGACGGTTATTGCTCTCTTGGTTGTCGCTTCCCAGTCTATTGCTAGCCTTCACTTGTACTGAGCGGGAATGCTGCTCGTGCATCCAAAATCCTTAAAACCAAGTTATCCCAAAGAGTCCACTATAAATTCCTATGCATGGTATTTCAAACCATTCCAAGTAAATTTTCATGTGCTACCTTTAAAAACCTTCAAAATACTTCTCATTTTGTGACACTTTTTTAGCTCATGAGGACATGGTAGTTGAGATTATTATCTTCCATGCTAAATTTAGTTTCTCAGACTAGCAGCTTACATCTGCTTATCTACTTTTGCACAAGAGCTGGTTAGACCACTATAACATCTGAAAAGTAATGAAAATAGACACTCCTCCATGGTATGTGATTGTTGGCAGGCACCCGAGGATTCGGTTAGCCATGGTTTGTGAAAGCAAAAGGTTGGGAGGAGTGTCAAACTATATTAAAGTGCATGCTATAAATGCCTAATCTCAATATCTCGGAACCGCTCTAAAACTTGTTTAGCATGGAAGATGATAAGAACTCTATTACTATTCGTTGACAGGAACAATCACCTCTCAAAACAATTTTACTTCTGTTTTAAAAATAAAAAGCTCTAGCACATGTTAATCTCTGCTTCCCTCTGCGAAGGGCCAATCTTTTATTTTAATGTTGAGTCACCATCCCTTCTTTGAGCACTTCTTCGAGAGCATAACTGTCATTCTTAGTGTAATGTACTTGTCCCAGAATATGGTTACTGTGGTATAACTTTGATGCTTTTATCTTTGATATCTTTATATCTAGTCTTCACTTAAACTTCAGAGGTGCCCGGGCATTTATGTTTTGCTGTACAAATACAGGCAAGCGAGATACCACTTTACCATATCTTATTACGAACATTGCAATCCTGCACATAGATATATTTCATGTTATTTATTCTTAGTGTGTTGGCATCTTTTCATGGTCTACATAATTACCAGACATCATTATCTGCATAGTTCCTATTATGATTTGCTTAGACTTTGATATAACATAAGTATGTATACATCATATGAAGCAAATGTGTTCGTAAAAGTTTTCTTTTACCGCGTTCAGTTTGTCAACTGAATTGCTTGAGGACAAGCAATAAGCTAAGCTTGGGGGGAGTTGATACGTCCAAAACGTATCTACTTTTCCGAACACTTTTGCTATTGTTTCTCCTCTAATTTGCATGATTTGAGTGGAACTAATACGAACTAACGCTGTTTTCAGCAGAATTGTTTTGGTGTTTCGTTTTTGTGCAGAAATCAATATTCCCTCAGAAAATTCCCGGAAAATTGGAAAAAGAGTTTTTGACTCAAAAGACCCACGGAGCAAGGAGGACGGACGAAGGGGCGGCCCACAGCCACCAAGCGGGCCCAGGCACGGGTGAAGCCTTGGCCGCGCCCAGGTCGCTTGCTCCCCTCGTCCGTCGATTCGCGATGCCCTCTGGGCTACTTAAAGCCTCTGACCTAAAAACGTCGGGACGAACTTTTTGGGACAAAACACACACCGAGCTCCGCCGCCATCGAAACCCTCGCTCGGGGGTCTGCAACTCCGTTCTGGCACCCTGCCGGGACGGGGATTCGGAGGAGATCATCGCCATCGTCATCACCAACGCCTCTCCATCAACCATCCATGATTCCCCATCCATGTGTGAGTAATTCCCGCTGTAGGCTGAAGGGGATGGTAGGGATTGGATGAGATTGTTCATGTAATAGATGTCAGATTGTTAGGGCATGGTGCCTAGTATCCATTGTTAGTGCTATTTATCGTTGTTGCAACTTGTTGTGCTTAGTGCTTGACACTTAGGGCCCGAGTGCCATGATCTCAGATCTGAACATGTTATTGAATCATGAGTATAATTATGTTTTGGATCATATCTGCAAGTTGTATACACCTGTCGTTGTCCGGAACCCGAGGCCCCAAAGTGACAACAATTGGGACAACCGGAGGGGATGGCTGTGACTTGAGGATTACGTGTGTTCACGGAGTGTTAATGCTTTGCTCCGGTACTTTATTAAAAGGAGTACCTTAATTGCCAGTAGTTTCCCTAGAGGCCCCGCTGCAAACGGGCTGGCAGGACAAAAGATGTTGTGCAAGTTTCTCATTGCGAGCACGTACGACTAAACACGGAACACATGCCTATGTTTGACTAGTACTTGGATGCTTTATTATTATCTACCTGCAAATGCCCTGTGTTATGACTATTACATGAGCTATCTTATCCATGCAACGCCCGTACATCCGTCCCTATGCCTACAGTATTTTAATCCTGCTGTTTACCGAAATCACTACTGATGTCTTCGTTACACTGTTGCTACTGTTACTTCACTACTACTGCTGTTATATCACCGTTGCTACTGATAAATTGTGTCGAGCAAGTTTACTTTCAGGTGCAGCTAAACTGACAATTCATTTGTTAAGGCTTATATTTATTCTTTGGCCCCCTTGTGTCGAATCAATAAATTTGGGTTTTACTTCCCTTGAAGACTGTTGCGATCCCCTATACTTGTGGGTCTTTTCTTCTTGAATACTTTGTATTCTCTATTAGTGCCCAATGAAGTTGTAGCATAAAGATATAAACGTTTAATAATAAACTCGGAGATAAAATAATACTAAATATTATTGTCTCTAGGGCATATCTCCAACAGGGGTGTCTGGCTCTCCTGTATATAGTAGTTGTCTTCCCCGTGTGGTGGTTTGGCATGATGTCGTGTCGAGTTGCAACCGCGCCGACGCGCGACGGTGGTTCACGGCTGGACCTAGCGGTCGGCGACTCTCAGAGACGGAGGTGGAGACTAGCGGCGGGATTTGGTGATGCACCCTCAAATAAGCGCGGCGAGGCTCAGCTTTGGCCTCCTTCAGTTTGATCTGGTCGCCTTGGTGGCAATGGCGGATGGGCGAATCTTCTGTCTAGCTAGGCCGGGTCCCGAATCCAAGGTTGTTCCTAGCGGTTCCCAGCGCCGCTGTTGGAGTTGCCTAGCTCTGGACGTGCAACTGCCTAGGGAGGTGGTGGCTCTAAGTTGACGAGGGAATATCTCCCCGGCAATAGTGCCAGAAACAATGCTTGTACGTCACACGTCAGTTGGGAACCCCAAGAGGAAGGTATGATGAGTGCAGCAGCAAGTTTTCCCTCAGTATGAAACCAAGGTTTAATCGAACCAGTAGGAAAACGAGGTTGCTCCGAAGGTGTTGGTGAAGGAGTGTAGTGCGGCGCAACACCAGGGATTCCGGTGCCAACGTGGAACCTGCACAACACAATCAAATTACTTTGCCCCAACTTAACAGTGAGGTTGTCAATCTCACCGGCTTGCTGAAAACAAAGGGTTTAAACGTATCGCATGGAAAATGATGTTTGTTTGCATAAAACAGTAGAGAACAATGATTGCAGTAGATTGTATTTCAGATGTAAAAGAATGGACCGGGATCCACAGTTCACTAGTGGTGTCTCTCCAATAAGATAACTAACATGCTGGGTAAACCAATTACAGCTGGGCAATTGACAATTGATAAGTGCATATAACATGCATGTGTGAGTTGTGGTGTCTACTATGAGATTCATTTGGGCATTACGACAAAGTACATAGACCGCTATCCAGCATGCATCTATGCCTAAATAGTCCACTTTCCGGTTAACATCCGTACCCCTTCCAGTATTAAGTTGCAAGCAACAGACAATTGCATTAAGTAATGTGCGTAATGTAAACAATACATTCATCCTTGAATAAAGCATTGCTGTTTTACCCCTAGTGGCAACAACACATCTACAACCTTAGAACTTGCTGTCACTATCCCAGGTTAAATAGAGGTTGAACCCAACTATCATGCATAAATACCCCTCTTGGAGTTACAAGTATTCACTTGGCCAAGGCTTCAGCAAGTAACGGAGAGCATGCAAGATCACAAATGACATAGACATGATAATATAATATTCAGCTCCACATAGGTATCAATATAAGTCAGATCCCAGCAAACACAACATGTAGCATTACAATAAGATGATCTTGATCATGATAGGCAGCTCACAAGATCTAAACATGATGGCACAAGTGGAGAAGACAACCATCTAGCTACTGCTATGGACCCATAGTCCAAGGATGAACTACTCACGCATCACTCCGGAGGCGGGCATGGCGATGTAGAGCCCTCCGGTGATGATTCCCCTCTCCGGCAGGGTGCCGGGAAGAGCTTCAGAAACCCCCCCGAGTTAGGGTTGACGACGGCGGCGGCAGCGAATATGTTCTGGATGAAAGGCTCGGTGTTTTAGGGTTTTCACGTCTCGGGGAATAAATAGGCGAAGGGGCGATGTCGGCGGACCCCCGAGGGGCCCAAACCACAGGCAGGCGCGGCTGGGCCCACTGCCGCGCCGCCAGGTGGTTTGGCCACCTCGTGGCTCTCCTTCGTCTCTCCTTCGGACTCCGTGTACGTGCTGGAAAAATAGGGACTTGGCCTTTTGTTTCGTGCAATTCCGAGAATATTTCCAGAAGTAACTTTCTGAAACCAAAAACAGCAGAAAACAGGGAACTGGCACTGTGGCATCTTGTTAATAGGTTAGTCCCAGAAAATGCATAAAAGTGATACGAAGTGTATATAAAACATGTAGCAAATGGTATAATATAAGCATGGAACAGCAGAAATTATGGATACGTTGGAGACGTATCAGGAGGGCATTTTGTATGCTTGGAGCTAGCTTGATTCGATTAAGTCAAGTTGTTGGGATGGATCTCCTTTTCTTGTGTAGGTGTTATGCGTCCCTACTCGTTCTGTCCGGCCGTGGTGGCGAGGGGATTGAGCGGAGTGACGCAACATCCTGGGATGATGCAGGAGATTCAGTTTTGATGCTGGTGCAACCTGGTGAACTCTTCTAGGCGGCCTCTGTTTGCCGCCATAATCTTCGGTCAGTTGGCACCAGTTCATCCTATGATATTGTTGATGTATGTCTGGTTGTTGTGCATTGCATCCATTGGGAGCTGATGTGCATATGGTGAAGATGCGTTCTTCCTGTTCGAGACATGCCGGAGATGGGTGAGAGCATCTCTGTTGTGGTTTCTCATATTCAGAGGCCAAGACCCTAATTGGTGATGGCTCTTAGAGATCTTCAGCTCAACCCCTACCTCAAAGGAATCTGCCAACGCGATTGCTGGTTGATCCGCTGACTCTACGGTTGGCTAGATTGCAGGAGGCCCTAAAAGAGTACGATTGCAGGTTTGTTAAGTCCGAGTTCTCGAAGGACTCCCTGGTAGGCTCCGGTTGTACTCTTCGACATTTGCATCATATTTAGCCAGTAATTTTATATGTCCAACTCGTCCAGTTTATTACTTAGGATGGAAGTGGTAATCATTGTGTTGTAACCTACTACAATATCTAATGATACGGTTTCGTTCAAAAAAAAGATTAAAAACATTAGTACTCGAGTAGCTCAATATCCTCGAAACGAACAAAGTTGCAATCTTTTACATTATTTTTGACTGATGTTGACCCAAATTTTCAATGTAGTCTGATTAATTCATATACATGGGCAAAGTGTGGATCAGAGTTACAAAATCCAGGCATAGATTTGGGTTTCTTTTGGTCACTAGATCACCTATTAAATCTAAATAATATATACTAACAATATATTATCAATTTTAGAGGTGCCATGGCACCCCACTAGATCCAACATGCCTCTTTTAACCTAGAAAAATACGTTTATTCTGTTTTTTAGCTAGATTCTAATAGTCACAACACCCATTTTTACCCGTGAAAATAGGCATCGTACCTTTTATATTTGTGCGTGACGAGGCAAGGTGTAATTGCCGCGCGATGACTACACCGTGCAGGGATGCAAGTGGATCCCACTTATATTCCCACTCCTAATTCATTTTATTTTCTCAAAAAATGACTTGTGGATTCAAAAAAGACTTAGGAGTAGGTTGATTCTACCATCTCTCACTTGGATATCTATAATATAAGCATCCAACCACGATTGACTCATTGGGCTTCCATCATGAAAACACTTGTAAACTTATTTTTTCAAATAAATTGCAAGATAATTTTATGTCTATTATCCATGTTTTAAACAAGAGAAAATGTGCCCGTATTGCTTCTTATCGAGTGAATTGCCACGAAACACACCTTCGAGCGAGGTTGTAAAAAAGCTACAACTAAAAAAGATTTTAGCACATAACCCGTTTACTTGGCCAAATCTGTAATAAAAGATATTGCAGTATATGAACAACATCTAGGATGTTTTAAGCCAAAGGGATCTGACAGTGACATGTGGGCCTGTTAGAACTTCGATACAATTTAAGTGTTGCAGTTTTAAACTGTAATTTAAAACTGCGACATTTATTATGCAATGGAGGTAGTACTTATAATAAATACTTAAGCAACTTAGTTCATTCGTGTGCACAATCTTATTTTTGTAGCTGGGTAATCCTAATTTTTTTTGACCGGGGTTAATAACCGTATAATTTTGACCTTTTTTTTTGCCGGGTTAATAACCTTACAGTCGAAGATATATTAAGCGGTAAATTCCCCATTATATACGGCTAGTTTATTGAAAAGATAAGAGCCAAGTCAAAATAAACACAAGGAAAACAGGGGAGACGAGAGGGGGGCATCCCCGACCAAAGCTGGCCATCTGGGCCCGTGCTCGCGGGCCGGCCCGTGAGCACGCGTGCCCGGCCCGCCAAGGGCCTAGCACGGCACGCGGCTAGATGGGCCGTGCCAGGCCCGCGAGTCACCTGGGGCCGTGCTGGGGCCTGCAGGCGAGGCCCGCGTGCCCGGCACGGCACGGCCTGTTTAGCCAACCAGCGCAGCAAGCCCGCGAGTATGATGACAAAGCGCATAAAATAGTGTAAATATGCCGTTAACAGGGGTCGAACCTGGGAGCTCCTTCGCTGGAGCGCGCTGGCCATTGCCACTAGTCCACTGATACTATAGTGTTTCTTTGCAGATCGATGACTTATTATTTATATAGTGAATTTAGTTAGCCTAATTTGCACGGTAAAAGAATCTTGTGCATTTGCGCACACAGGCACGTACACATTTTAGTCCGCTAGAATGTACGTATTTGAACCGCATTATCAGGTTTACATTTTTCTACATGTAATTCTGAACATTTCAGATTTTTTTTCGCACTTTTTAAAATAAAACAGGGAAAAACAGGTACACGGGCCGAATTAAGCCCGCCAGGACTAAACGTGCCCGTGCCGGCCCATTAAGGTGCTGTGCCGTGCCTGGGCCTCTTGGCCAGGCCCGTGTGCCGGCACGGCACGGCCCACTTACTAGACGGGCCGTCACGGGCCGTGCCGTGCCAGGCCCGCCAAGCTCTAGACGTGCCTGGGCCGTGCCGTGCCGGCCCGTTGGCCAGGTTTGTCCCCGACGACGAAAAGCCAAACAAACCAACCCAAGCAAAGGGGGGATCTCCCATTCCTGGGGTCTCCGCGTGCGCCGTCGGCTACGCCTCTCTAGGGTTCCGCCGCCGGTGATGGAGCCGGCGGGAGATTCCGGCGATCTCCGGGGTTCCGGGTCCGGCGCCTCCGCCGGTGCCACGGCGTCTGGCTTCCGCCGCTACGGCCTCAATTTATCCGCCTCCAGCCTTCTCCAGGCCCCGCTCGCCGCGCTCCTCGAGTACTCAGGCGTCGTTCCCGCAGCGCCCGGCCCACAGACGGTGCACCAGGGGGTCCCTTCGTCGTCTTCGTCTGAGGCTGACGGGCTACTTTCCGCCGCCGCGGCCGGAGACGGAGAGGTCTCGATTCGGATCCAGGGTGGCCCCGGCGACCAGGACGCGGCGGGGGCGACGGCAACAGGGGCCTCGCCGCAGGACTCAATTGAGGCGACCGCAGCCTCCGACGTTGACCCGGCCTCCGTGGCGGGAAGGGGAGGCGGTGCTGATGCGGAGACAAGCGGCGGCGGCAGTGGCGGGGCAACGGGAAATGCAGCCGGGGACCGCGCGTACCAACGGTATGACGTGCACCACGTCGCTCGGTGGATCGAGCAGATACTACCATTCTCGCTGCTCTTGCTCGTCGTCTTCATACGCCAGCATCTCCAAGGTTTGGTACACATTTCCCTCCCATTGTCTGCAGAAATGTCGTGCTGTCTGTCTTAATGCTGTGGCGATTATGACCGGTGTAACCATCTTAAGATTGTTGAACAAAACTGAGGCTTTTAATGTTGTGGCGATTAACTAAGCTAAGAAAATATGTTTCTAGCATGGTTAATGCTTGAAAATTTAGCAGTGATGTGCTGCATTTTCATCTTTCATGGCATTTGGCTTTCCGTTTTTTGGAGATTATTTAGTTTTTTTTCCCGTTAGGAGTACAATTAGCTCTTTTTTTTTGCAACAAAGGAGTACAATCATTTCTGATGGTTAATGCTTGTAACTAATCTGCAAAATGTTCCATTTGATTTGTCACAGCGTCTATTTAACTCTGATGCTGTTGAGTGTTATTTATTTTTGGGGCATTACAGTTGGGAAGATAAAATGGTTCAACATCTAGTGACATGGATCCAATGTGGAATATATTTGTAGTCGGGTCTTGGGAGTTAGCTTCCATTACTTAACTTTAATGAACTGGCTCAAAGCAGGGCTCTTGCATTAGATGAGAGCCGCCTCTTCTCTTTCCCAATCTAGTAGAGCTTGAGATTACATGATGAAGTATTTGAACCACTCTCCTATGCTTGTAAATAAATACATTTTCTTCCTACCTTAAGGGATGACTCAAAAGGAACATCTCAACATCTACCAATAACTAGAACTTTCTTGTACAATGTGTTCATATTTTCTTGGTTTTGCAGTTGTACTTAAGATGGATACATTTTTTGCATAGTCCCTTAGCATGTAATCTGGCAGCCAGGGGAAGGCTATGCCAACCAGATTATAGCTTGTGAGTTTGGGGCCAACCTTCTTTTCTCTAAAAAAAGAGATCTGCATCTCGAGGCCTAAATGCTACAACTAGCATGTTACTATGTCAATATGCTAAAATTAAGGGCACCCGGCATAGCCCCCATTTATGCATTATTTAATTGTGTACAAATCAAACTTAGCTCTGTATAAGTAATAGTGGTATAATCAACATTTTGCAATAGAAATTTTTCATTAATCGGGTTTTATTTTTCTGTCTTATCCATTTATATTGGGTCATTAGAAAAGTTACGTGAAGTCATACTGAGTTTGATTTAAGTTTCCTCCTTACCTGTTACTGTTTGCACAATGGTGTGATAGTAGATTTTGCATTCAAAATAATGTAAGGATTGATCTGCAGGTTTCTTTGTCACAATTTGGATTGCTGCTGTAATGTTCAAGTCAAATGATATATTGAAGAAGCAAACTGCTTTGAAGGTTTGATATTATATTTCCAATTTAGCATAGCCTACTGGGGCAACCTTTCCTTTCTTTCATACGTGAATTTGAATGGACTCATGATAACTGTCTGAAACAAAGAGATGTTTCATTAATGTTTTTTTATTAATAACTTCATCGACATAAAATCATTGTCACATAATCAATATCTTGAGGTCATAATTAAATGTACTCCAGAGAGCTTTTAGTCATAATCGCCTTCCTTTTATACTATGTCCAGGAAATGAAGATTTCAATGCAGCTGATGTTGAGTTAGATTATTAGCATTAGGTCATCTAATAGCAAGTGGCTCAGACAGTGCCATGCTTTTTGTTGTCAAACAAGTTGGAACCTGTTTAGATCATGAAAACAGTTCACATTGCCAGTATATTGATATGTCTAACTCTCTTACTTGTCCTCTTTTGCAGGGTGAGAGAAAAGTTGCTATGCTTGTTGGAATCACCGTAATCTTCATGATCCATGTGTTTGGCGTATATTGGTGGTACAGGAACGATGATCTTCTTAGACCTCTGTTCATGCTTCCTCCAAAAGATATACCACCATTCTGGCATGCAATTTTTATCATCATGGTCAATGGTATTGCTACTTCCTGAAAAAGTTCTTAAATTTGCTCTCAGTACTCTAGTGTGCAGTAGCTGAATCTTGGCCAAGTTACATAGAATTGCGTTTTCTGGAGTTGTTGGCTATTCAGTTCAGATTGTCCTATTTGAATCATATACAACATTTCTTATTTGTATAAATAATTGGCCAATGGGCTACTTCAGCTCGTTACTTTGCCTGGTTGCCAATGCAGTATAATTGGATTTAGCCTTGTTCTGTTCTCCCATTAGGTAGTTTTTGTTAGAACTTTACGTGATACAGCAGAAAGGGTGCTCTTTTGATGCCATCATTCCTTTGAGTTCGTCAACTTCTCTTGATTGATATTCACCTTCAGCACAATTCTAAAAGGTTTAGCGAAATGCATGAAAGAAAAATAAGTATGTTGGAAATTCATTTCAATATTTATCTGCACCAGGGATCTAGGAATGCAGGAAATATGGCATGTACTTGATTGTGTTCTGTTTCGAGACTACTGCACTTATACTGGCAACTCATGTATCATGTTCAGCCGAAAACTATTATCCATATCTGTGCTACATGATCATCATTTACTTAGAATTTTTCTAGAAATACAGGAAACATTTTGTTTTTTCTCTAGGTTAGCATCGTTGGTTCCATGGTATGTCGCATCGACATTTATAAATAAGAATTACCTGCAGATACAATGGTCCGCCAGGCAGCAATGACTGTCAAGTGCCTGCTGCTTATGTACTACAAAAACAGCAGAGGTCGTAACTACCGTAGGCAGGTGATAATCTCTTCTATGTTACTGTAATTATAATTTATTTAGTGATGTTCATGTAGTCATGTTTATATCATCCTGTATAACTACCGTATAACTACCGTAGACATGGACCACAAAGCTAAACTGTAGGCATAACATTCTCCTGTTTCCAAACTGGACGATTCGTTGTTCTAAGGGCAATCTGTCTCTGTCCATAATGGCGGCATTTTGTAAAAAAATCACTGAATTAGTGTGGTGCCGCTACTCATTGCTTCATGCATTCTCACAATAGCAGATAATTTTTAACATGCTCACACCTAGTAAGATGCTAAGGTTTTCTCACGATAATCTCTGATGGTATGCCGCTTACTGAATAATGTTGCAAATTCATCATTTGATCAAATTTTGTTCTTGGCTTCATCTGCCATGTGCTCTAGAGTAACATGTGGGCCAGAACTTCCATTTTTAGAACAACTGGTTATAAGGGATTCACTCTGGTGTTAACGTGATGATGTTTCCAAACATAAGTTTTCCTTTCGCCGTGTTTTTGATTCTATGAGATGAGTTATATTCTCGAAAGTTAGCCAAGTTCTAATTGTAATTTTCTTTGTTATTAGATGCCGGCAATTTGCTTTGATCCTTTGCTAAATACTGACGGGTTTGTACCTGGTTCTGATGATTCTCCTATTCTTGTTATTTTCTTAGGGACAAATGTTGACACTTGTTGAGTACCTTCTGCTTCTATACCGTGCTTTACTGCCGACTCCTGTTTGGTACCGATTTTTTCTAAACAAGGAGTATGGAAGTCTGTTCTCATCTTTAACCACTGGATTATACCTGACTTTCAAGTTGACTTCCGTAGTTGAGAAGGTACCATTGTTTATTGCATTTCACTTGCAAATTCAGTGGGTCAATAATATAGAACATAAAGCATTGTCTTGCACATGTCGATCACCTTCTCACTTATGTGTTCTCCAGGTTCAGTCATTCTTATCTGCAGTGAAGGCATTGTCACGTAAAGATGTGCATTATGGGTCTTATGCGACATCAGAACAGGTGAATTGTTGTCAAGTGCCTGAACCAAAAATGCAAGATGCTGTGAATACTATAATGCATTGATATGATACTGTCGTTCCTAGAATAACCTCGACAACTCTATGTGTTCAACTGCTTAATAAAGTCCCCTAAAGTATTAGAGTCAATTTGATATATGCCACTGCGAACTTTGCGTATTCAAAAATTGTCATTTGCAAAATTACGAACTTACGAAAAATGCCACTGCCTGACTGCCAACACTGGGTACTTTGATAAATGGCACTAAGATAGTGGCATATATCGAATTAAATCTTTTTTACAGTGGCATTTCGAATGCGCAAAGTTGGCAGATATATCTAATTAACCTAAAGTGTTAACTCTGGCTTGTTGTAAGTAGTTTTTAGCTGTCTGTTTTGTAGAGTCAAAACTCTTGGCTAACATGAATTTCGGTGTTACTTTACTGTGGTTATTTTTCTTATTGCAACACAAAACACTGCGGAAGTTTGCAATTTTGTATTGCCCTTATTATTTAAAGACAGTTGCATCACGTTATTATTTAAACTCTTGGCTGACAGGAGTTTTGGTGTTACTTTACTGTGGTTAATATTTCTTATTGCAACACAAAACACTCTGGAAGTTTGTAATTTTGCAGTGCTCTTATTATTTTTAAAGATGTTGCATCACGTTATTATTTAATTATTTACCTTCTATTTAAGTTGTCAGTCATCTAAGATCCCAGAATATGAAATAACCAATAGGTCTTCCTGGTTGTTTTGCCATTTTAGTTAGGAGTTACGAATTTTCCAATTGCTAAAGTATCTGTGTGTTGTGTGGAACGCACTGCAGGCAATCGCTGCTGGTGATATGTGTGCCATCTGCCAGGAGAAGATGCATATTCCTGTTCTCCTTCGCTGTAAACATATTTTCTGTGAGGATTGTGTCTCTGAATGGTAACATTCTCTACTTATATATTCCTTCATTGTGCATTATTTGGTCATAGTCTTCGTTACGTTAGGCATCTAGTTTGACGTACAATTCATTCTTGCACTACGATTGGATATGTAATGTGTTCGTGGATTGCTGCTGTGCTTGATGAATTTGCAAGAGGTATGGTCTACAGGATGATTAACCACATTGGAACTCTTAGTATGACCAGAAGTTCTAGAGTTCCTATGAACCAGACCTTTTCGTACGCTGCAGAAGATCCATCTATGCTATGAGATTTTTAGTAATTAGCAGGAGTGGAATGATATTTAATTATCTTTCTTTTGGTAATGTAGTGTTTGAATGTTTAGTTTCATGCCTTAATTTTACTTCTATTCTGTCTGGAATTTTTAACCAATGACAGTCTATCCTGTTTCTGTTCTAGGTTTGAGCGAGAAAGGACTTGCCCCTTGTGTAGAGCGTTGGTAAAGCCTGCTGACATTCGGTCATTTGGTGATGGTTCTACAAGTCTGTTCTTCCAGTTGTTTTAGACTCCAAATGGAAAACGCTAACATATAACAATCAATCACAAGCAGTTGGTTATAAGAGAGTCCAAGTCGATGTCCTTCGTTCTTAATCACGTGGCACCATCTTCTCCATATGTACGGAGGATAATGTGAAAATGTTCGTGAAAACGTCTGACTGCAAACCATTCTGTTCATCCATATGTTCAAGTGATAGTTAGAGAGAGTCGATTGCAACATCAGCATACGTTCGCAACAGAAGGAATTCCTGGTCTGGACTATTGCCGGAGGAATCTACTGCCGCGAATACTGACGGGCTTGATGACGTCCTGCTATGGCTTGTGCGGTGTAAAATTTGTAATTCTTTTAAAGTGAATACGTCTTGGTATAACTGGGGCCTGCAAGTTTTGCTTGCTAGCAAGAATCATGTTTGAGAAAGTGATAGGAATGTAACCTGTAAAGCTGCGATACATGAAAATGTTGAAAACCATATGAATTGTATTCATTACAAACAGTGAATATTACGAAGACCACAATGTTAACACATATTTTATGTTTTGCCCCGTTCCTCTGCTGCTGATCTAATCTGCTTCTGTGATCCTTAATCTTGAACTGTTACAATGAACTGTCTCGATATTTTGCCCGTTCCTCTGCTGCTGATCTAATCTGCTTCTGTGATCCTTAATCTTGAACTGTTACTGTAAACCATAGTATGCTGCTGATCTAATCTGCTTCTGTGATCCTTAATCTTGAACTGTTACTGTAAACCATAGTATGCTGTACGTATATGGTAGGACTAGATATGTTTGTATTCCTTCCCAGGTTGTTGGGATTGTATTCGTATTGTACAAGTAATGATCAATATATATACACCGGAGGGCCTACCCAGTTGGGTACGGCAAAACCCCAAAATCCTATCTTTAACTTGGTATCAGAGCCCCGATCCTTTTCCTACCCTAGCCGCACCACCGCCGCATCCATGGGGACAGAATCAGCCATGGTCAACGTCTCCTCCGCCGTTCTCAGATCGTCGGCGCCCTAGCCGCTGCATCCTCCTCGGCCCCTTCCCTGCCATCAGCTTCCTCCTTCGCCGGCCTGATCACAGTTGATCTTGATCGGAACACCTTCTTCTTATGGAAATCCCAAGTCGTCCCGACTGTCGCCGGCGCCAATCTCTTCGGCTACCTCGACGGATCCATCAAGGCGCCCCCCAAGCTCCTGACTGAAGGTACTGGTGCTGCTGCGCGCCAAGTGCCGAATCCGGCTTACTCCATCTGGTTCCGCACGGATCAGATTGTCCTCGGTGCACTTCGATCCCATCTGCACGTGGACATCCTCGCCCAAATGACGGCGTATACGACCGCGGGCGAGGTCTGGACAGCTCTGCACGCCATGTTCTCGGCGCAAAACAGAGCAAGCCTCAACAACCTCCGTGTCCAGCTCTCGGGCACGAAGAAGAACGAGCTGTCCATAGCCGAGTACTATCAGAAGATGAAGTCCCTCGCCGATGCAATGGCCGGCGCTGGGCACCCCCTATCCGATGATGAGATCATCAGCTACATCAGCGCAGGACTCGGAGAGGAATATGATGCGATCATGGCCTCGCTCACCGTCTTCAACATGCCGGTGACCCTCACTGACTTCTACTCCTTCCTCTTGAGCTGTGAGGCACGTCAAGCTCTTCGGGCCACCCAGGCGGCGGAGTTCTCCTCGTCCGCCAATGCCGCCAACCGCACGACCACCAACAACTCCAACAACATGACTCGAGGTGGGGGTGGGAACCCTGCCGGTCACACTGGCAATCCCTCACGCCAGCAGTCTCAGCAATCTCAGCAAGGTGGTGGCTACCAAGGAGGCGGCTACCAGGGTGGAGGCTACCGTGGTGGTCATGGAGGACAAGGTCGCGGCCGCGGCCGTGGCAATGGCGGACAGCAGCGCTGGCGTCCCAAGTGCCAGGTCTGCGGCAAGTTTGGACACGTAGCTCTTAAGTGTTGCGAACGCTTTAACCATGCTTTCCAAGCTGATGATGCGCCGGCAGGATATGCGCTGGCTGGATACTACGCTGGCAACCATGGCAACCATGGCAATGGTGGCCACCAAGGAGGATACCAGGACGGCAACGACCACTGGATCATGGACACCGGGGCCACCGATCACCTCACTGGTGAGCTTGATCGCCTGCACATGCACGAGCGCTACAACGGACAGGAGCAAGTCCAGGTGGCAAATGGCGCAGGTCTGCATATTTCGAACATTGGTCATTCTACTCTATTTGGCTCAACAAAATCTCTAGCTCTTAGAAATATCCTTCATGTGCCTAAAATTCACAACAACCTTCTATCTGTTTACCGTCTTGTGAGTGACAACCATGTCTTTGTTGAATTTCATCGTGACTATTTTCTTGTTAAGGACCGAGCAACGAAGGCGGTGCTGCTCCAAGGTAGAAGCAAGGGTGGTCTCTATCCTGTCCCTGTTGGTCGCGCCACCTCCGGTCCTCATGCCTTGTCCAGCATCACGTCTAGTCAATGGCATCAGCGTCTTGGCCATCCCTTCAATAAAATCGTCAAGTCGGTTCTTAGCCAGAATAAATTTTCTTGCTCTTCAAGCAATGAGTCGTTCGTGTGTGATGCGTGTCAACGCGCAAAGAGTCATCAGTTACCCTATAGTACTTCTACCCGTGTAACCACCTCTCCTCTTGAACTTATTCATACCGATGTGTGGGGTCCTGCTATTGTTTCTTCTGGAGGATATAAATTTTATGTTAGTTTTGTTGATGATTTCAGTCGTTTCACATGGATCTACTTACTTAAGAATAAATCCGATGTTGAGCAAGTTTTCTATAATTTCCAAAACCATGTTGAACGATTGTTGAACTCCAAGATCCGCACTGTCCAGTCGGATTGGGGCAGTGAGTATCATCGCTTACATAAATATTTTCAGCGCACCAGCATCTCTTATCGCATCTCATGTCCCCATACTTCCCAACAGAATGGTATCGCTGAACGAAAACATAGACATCTCGTTGAGACAGGCTTGGCCATCCTTGCTCACTCCTCCGTTCCTCTTAGGTTCTGGGATGAAGCCTTCCTCCCTGCATGCTATCTCATTAATCTCATGCCGACGCCGGTAATCAACAATGAAACTCCGATGTCACGTCTTCTTCATGTCCAACCGAACTACTCTTTTCTGCGCATATTCGGATGTGCTTGTTGGCCGAGCCTATGGAAGTACAACTCACGCAAGCTCGAGTTCAGATCCAAGATGTGTGTTTTCCTTGGATACAGTCCTTTCCATCGCGGGTATAAGTGCTTAGATCGTTCCACTGGTCGTATCTACATCTCTCGCGACATAGTTTTTGATGAGAAAGTCTTTCCCTATATGACCACTGATAAACCTGATTTATCTTCACTACAAAATCCAGTGTCTTTTCCCTCATCCGAGCCAATAGTACAGAATGCACCTTTGCGCAAATATGATATGTCGCTTTTATCTGGTATTTTGTCTCCTGAAGGTGTACCTATGCCGATGATGATCGATGAGTCCAGGGTACCCAGACCTGCGCCTTGCGCGTCCTCCACTATGGAGCTATCTACGGATCCTGTCCCAGCAGAGAACCCTGCCCCGACACAGACTGGTGCCTCGGTAGAAATTCCTGCCACGACAAACTCCAGCACCTTGGCATCCACTCCTGCGGTTGCAGAGTTTCCTGCCACGCCTCCGTCTCCTGCCAGGTCGCCTTCACCTATTGTGTCGTCTCCACCATCTGCTGCACCTATGCCTGCTCCTCCGGCATCGTCGACTACAGCTCCTGTGGTTGCTAGCTCGCTCCACTCGTGGTCGGCCCCTTATTCCTCGCAAGATCACAGATGGTACGGTTAGATATGACCCTCGGCGTAGAGCGTTCTTTGCCACGCCTGTCTCTCATAGAGATGCGCTCACTGATCCAGCATGGCGCACTGCAATGGAAGCGGAATTTGCTGCCCTTCAATAGAATCGCACATGGATCCTTGTGCCGAAACCTGCAGGTACCAATGTGGTAAGCTATAAATGAATTTTTAAAGTCAAGCAACATTCCGATGGTTCTCTTGACAAATACAAAGCCCGCCTCGTGGCTAGAGGTTTCACTCAGCAATATGGTCTTGATTACCATGACACGTTCCGCCCGGTTGTGAAGGCAGCGACCGTGCGGTTGGTTCTTGCACTTGCTGTTTCTCGTGGCTGGTCGCTGCGTCAGATTGATGTAAGCAATGCTTTTCTGCATGGGTACCTCAATGAGGACGTTTATATGCAGCAGCCCCCCCCGGATTTGAGGACGTTCATCGCCCTTCCTTTGTTTGCAAGCTGCAGAAGTCCCTCTATGGACTTAAGCAATCTCCGAGAGCTGGTACTCCCGTCTAAGTGATAAACTTCAACAGCTTGGTTTTCATCCATCAGTTGCAGATACCTCTTTCTTTTTCTTTCATCACGGTGCAGTCACTATCTATATGCTTGTGTATGTTGATGACATCGTTATCGTGGGGTCATCCAGTGCAGCTGTTGATCGTCTGGTCACCATGTTGGCTCGGGCTTTTCCTATCAAGGATCTAGGTCCTCTTTGGTATTTTCTTGGCTTGGAGGCGACTTATAATTCTGGGGGAGTAACTCTATCTCAGCATAAGTATGCACTGGATCTTTTGCATCGATCAAACATGGAGAATTGTAAGTCTGTCTCTACACCCATGTCAGCTGTTGACAAGCTGTCCTCGCTCAATGGAACCTATCTGACTGATGATGCGGCATTCGCATATAGGAGCATTGTTGGTGGCCTGCAATACTTGACACTTACACGACCAGATATCTCATTTGATGTCAATAAGGTGTGTCAGTTCCTCTCCAAACCCACGGATGTCCATTGGGAAGCGGTGAAGCGGATTTTGAGATATGTAAAGGGAACAGTTCGGTTTGGGTTGCAAATCAAACGATCCAAGTCAACATTGTTGAGTGTGTTTACTGATGCAGATTGGGCCGGTAATGTGGATGATCGCCGGTCTACAGGAGGGTTTGCAGTTTTCTTTGGTCCTACACTTATTTCATGGAGTGCTTGTAAACAACCAACAGTGTCTCGATCCAGCACAGAAGCTGAGTACAAAGCATTGGCCAACGGAGCTGCTGAAGTAACATGGGTTCAGTCTTTGCTCAAGGAACTTCAGATTCCTCAACCTAGAGCGCCTGTTTTGTGGTGTGATAATCTTGGAGCTACCTATCTTACTGCTAATCCAGTATTTCATGCTAGGACTAAACATATCGAAGTTGATTTTCACTTCGTTCGAGAAAAGGTGGCGCTAGGAGCTCTTGATGTTCGATTTGTGTCCTCCGGTGATCAGGTGGCTGATGGGTTTACTAAACCTGCCACTAAACAGATGTTAGACGGTTGTGTCACAATCTAAACCTTGTACCCACCGGTTTAGATTGAGGGGGAATGTAAACCATAGTATGTTGTACGTATATGGTAGGACTAGATATGTTTGTATTCCTTCCCAGGTTGTTGGGATTGTATTCGTATTGTACAAGTAATGATCAATATATATACACCGGAGGGCCTACCCAGTTGGGTACGGCAAAACCCCAAAATCCTATCTTTAACTGTTACAATGTACTGTGTCGATATTTTGCCCCGTTTCTCTGCTGCTGATCTAATCTGCTAATGTGATCCTTAATCTTGAAGTGTTACAGTGTACTGTCTCGATATTCACTGCTTCTAGTATCTGACTCCGCTCAAAAATGTATACGTCGGAGAGGTTGGACGAGTGTTTTTTTTCTTCTGTTAATAGAAAAACGAAAACTGAAATTGAAGTATCATTGAATTTGAGTGTCTGAATTACAAATCATTTTTGACTGTTCTGTTCCATGTGTCCAATGTTGGCACATTTTGGTAAACTTTTGTTTGACGTGTGATTGTGCTTCTCATGTTATTATCGAATGCATGTCTCAGACCATTTTTGTCCTTCCGTCATATCTATGAATTTGACATCTTGGTTCAAGGCTTAATAAGATTTCTTTGCGTAAGCCAGATATGCAACCAGATGTGCTCAGCGTGATTGCCAATCTTTACAGCGCGCCACAGTATTATTGTGGTGATTCAGCGATATGGTCCTCACATATAAATATTGTCATTGGGGCTGAAAGTTATGGTGGTGTAACGATTATTAGTTCAGCTGGGGCTTTGGCGAGAATTTTGAGCCCTAGAGTCTTAGTTGTAATTTTGTTTTTACTAGATGACCCGTTGCGCGACTGCGCAACGCCGGATGCAACTACCACATTGTTGCCAACTAATTTTATTTGCATTCATTTAACTTATACCATATAGAAACTCATAACTTGTATGAAGCAGTGTTATCTTTTGATTCCGAAAGTTATGTACATAAACAGAAAGAACCGAGCAAAAGAGAAATCATGATCGATTCACCTCATTAAGGGAACATAATAAAGGGCAAAAGAACCGAGCTATACTGAACACTGAATCAATGACATAAAGGGGTGAATTAATGAGAGAATAATAGAGTTACAGGCTGAATAAATGAGATAAATAACTGAAGCAATGAGAAAAACAAAACAATGAGAGCAAAATAACTTAAAGAAATATAATTATTGACACATCAGAAATTGGTCTACAGCTTCACCAAATGAGTACAACTATTGACACATCAGAAATTGGTCACAGAATTATAATTAAGCAAGAATAGATGGTGGAGGAGGAGAGAGACCTCAACGGCAGCAGCAGGTTGGGGATGTCGCCGGAAGCAGCACGGCGTAGCGATTGGCGGCGACAGAAGCTTGGGGAAATGGTCGCCAGCAGCCGTAGCTCGGCGAGGCTATCGCTGCCTTCATCTTGACAGCAATTTTTGCACTTGCACCAAAAAGAAAATGTAAACTCAAATCAGTTTGGCTACATAAGATTGTTGTTCTTCCTGCTGCTCTTTAAGTGTGCATCCCAATAGCAGCCATGCATAGGTAAGAAAATACTCCACTAATTCAGACACATTAATTGATTGGCCCAGTCCACATACACATTAATTGATTGGCCCAGTCCACATATAGTCCCCTAATAAGTTGCACCTAAAATAACACGAGACATGTATAGATGAAAGAAACTGAACTTTTTGAATGAATTTAATCTCCCCAGATTATATAGATGTAGAATAAATACTTGAGGAATTTAATCACAAGAAAATACGAATTGCAGGAAGAATTGACCAAACATGCCTCTTATATAGATGTAGATTAAATACTTGAGAAATGATGCATATGACAGTGTAGTACTATAATGAGTAATATCATGTGGCTGTGGACCTTAAGTATGGTCTAAACAGAACATAGAGCTGAATGAAACAAGACGATGCCACAAATATTCAATGGCATATAAGCAATCAATCCAAAAAAAGTATAGCATCCTCTACCCTGAATAACATGGATAATATTGGTGTGGACATTTACATGCTGGGTATGAAACATGCTTAACTCCGGTGATCCTAACCTGCAGGTAAATCTGGCTGTGGCGAAACCATCCCTTGCCTCCTGCTCCAGCCACCACAGCCTTAGCCAAAGGTTGAGGACGAACTGCTACGTATTCCAGCAGGGAGACGTGCTGGAGTCTAGGGGCGCCATGGCCGGCTGTGCCAAGTCCTTCCATCTGCTCTCGTTCTTTCTTCACGTCTGCACAACCCCTTGTACCGATCACTGGCATCGGGCAATACACATAAGAAAGGGGAGAGAGAAGATTGAGAATAGAGAGGGGACAAACTGGGAGAGAGCGAGAAGCTCATCTTAGCGTCTCAGCCGTGCCCATCGCGCCGCTTGCCAAGCTGGGCACTCCCGCCGACAGGCTGTGGCCGCAAGCTGCTCACTGGCGCTCGATGACGGCGGCGTCACTCCAGCCGCCGCCGATATGCTCGATTTCGCACCGGTCTCCTCTTTCTCCTCCAGATCAAGGCACAATCCTCCTCGCCGCCGGGTCGCCGGCCGTCCGAGCCGCCGGTTAGCCGAGCGCCTGGTCCTCCGCGCCGCCGCCATCCTCCAGGACGCAGGCTAGGGTTTGAGTGGGGCTCCGCCATGGGATCTGCAGAGGAGCACGCGGTGGTGCTGGGAGGTGGTCGTCGGGACTGGGGCTCGCCGGGACCGGCCGGGATCTGCCGGCGACGGAGGGGATCGAGAGGAGTGGAGAGGGTGAGAGGGAGGGGCGCGGATTGGGGGGAGATGGGGACGCGGGGATTGGGTGGAGACGGGGCGTGGGTCTGGATTGGTTGGCTAGGGTTTCACCATGGCTCATCTCTCCCGGACGCGCAGCTCAGGTGGGCGCGCGGCTGAAGTCCCGGGCCCAGTGGAAACTGGCCCCAGCAGTCATTGTCTGTGCCCCACGGTTGAAAAGTGAGAAAAGTATTCACTGCATCTGACGGTCAGCTGTGAAACACGCAGCCAATTTACCCTGTTCAACACCGATCGGACGCACCAGGATGAAGCGGAGGGGCAAACCGGGGCAAACGGCGGGTAGGGCGTGAGCCTTTATAGAAGTAATTCAGAGTCATCTATACAGTGTGACTTTAGTTATCACATTATCTGGTTGTATCCACAATTCTTATGTAATATAACACACACAATTACGAAAAAAAATGTTTAGAAATTTGATGAGTATGCTTAAGTTTTGTGAAGTTTTACAAATCACGAGGCAAATGATACTACGGTGTTGCAAAGTGCAAACGTATAGAAAAGGATGGCAAGGGGTGTGTTTCTGCTGCAAGGATACGCCAAACGGTCTTCACAAGGTAATACCTTCAGATTATGCATAAGATGCATACTATAAGTCTATAACTCAAAAAATACGTAACAAATCGCAGAGGCAGTTGCTCAGCTTGAAGAGCTAAACTACCTAAATAACACCGCAAACCTGAACTAATAATAACCTACCATGCATGGGGAAAAAGAGAAAAAATTACGCCGCACTAGTCGTCGTCTATGCCTCGGCGGCGGCAGACGTCTTGTTGGGGTGATCCTTGGGACCTTGCTGGAACACGGAGCCGATCTTGGGTTCGCCGAACATGGAGACGCCCTGGCGGGTCATGAGGCCGGCGTACTCGCCGGCGGCACGGACCTTGTTCTTGAGGCAGACCCAGTGGTCCGCCGCCGGCGCGTCCTTGAACTGCCGGAACCGGTCCTTGGCGCTCTCCATCAGCGTCGCGTCCTCGCCCACGGTCCGCCGGAAGCACTTGGCGGCCTCCTCCTCCGCCGGCCTCTTCACATCGGCCGCACCTTCCGCTGATACCTTGTTGTTGTTCTCCATCGCCCAGCTCTCGCCGCGATCGATCGGAATCTTGTGTGTGGGAGAAGAAAGGACGGGGATGTCGCTGCTACTACGATGATGGGTGGCGATCGAGGACGGGCAGGCTCGGTTGATATAGGCCAAGGCGTTCGTTTTACTTGGGAAGAAAGCTGGGTGACGCCGTGGTGGGGAAGTTGAAGCTTGGTTCCTTGGCCTTGGGGTAAGGGAAAAGAACACAGCTCAAGATATACTGTGTCCCGTTGAACTTTGGATAATTACTCAAGAATCTTTTGATTATACGGAATAATAAATAACAGGAAAAAATAATCTGGTTTCAGAAAATTTCTAGCCGTCTCAACGGGCAAATTCTCCCGCTCCGTCCGGTCGCACTCAAACCAAGCTCTCCACCGCACCAGGCACTCAATTTCTTTGCTTTTTCAGTAGCGCGATACAAAGCACGGAAAGTGTCGACTCCCAGAGGGCAGTGCTCCCTTCATTTGAAAATATTTAAAAAGTATTTACAAGTTTCAACAAAAAAAATCTGGACATAGCCAATGACATAGTATCCTACAATTATGGAAAATCATATTTAAAACTATTTGTGTTATGGGCTACACAAAAATGAAAAAATCTAACAAAATTAGAAATTTGAAAATATGCATATTAAGATCCACACATTTGTCATTTTGTGTAGCTAAGAATACAAATTATATGAACTTGATATTTTGAACGTTCGTGGAATACATCATTGGCTACATCTGGATTGTTTTCAGTTTTTTTGGAACTCATAAATATGATTATTTTTTAAATAACAGGATCACTGGACCTCGGAAGCAAAAAAAAAAAAGTTCCACTCTAGAAAGCACGGAAAAGAGATGTCTGTGTAAAACAGAGGGTGAGACACGACGAAACTCGGCACAAACAAAACTTGCCCACCGTTGCCAGACATGCTTGATCCTGTGGTGTGCAGCGAGATATATTTTGACCGTTCGTGGAATACACCGTTTTCTGAGCTATATATAAATGATAAAAGTATGATCTGATTATAGTGAACAGGCATATTTTCAAAACTACAAAATTAGATTTGTCATTTGTGTATAGCCAAGAGTTTAAAAAAATTCCACCCTGTAGATAACTGGCAACTCTGCGATCCAAGCAGTGATGAAAACAATTCTCAAGTCATTTTTGTGAAGATCTATGAAGCAGCTGGAAATTTGGGATGGCGGAAATAACTGGCTGAGAAAGGTGGAGGGCATGTACAATGGTGATATCTAGAAGTGGCACGTACAATAAAGGCTGAGGTGGAGGAAAGAGAAACTTGAGAAACGTTGAGGTGCCTTTTCTTAATTACAAGAAATCTTAGGAACAATCTCTGTAACCACATATTTAGAAATGACTAGTTATTAGAAATAAGCTTAAAAATAACCCATTATACGTCGTATTTAATTGATATAGTTAGTTGCTTAGTTTAACATGGCAGGATTGAGATATGTCGTGGTGGTGTCACGGCAGATGCCATAGGTATGGCTAAGTGTGGGGCCGAAAGGACGCTGGAGGTATCCGGGGAGGGCTTGCACGCTGAGAAGCGCGCACGGACGAACATCGAACCAAGAACACACAAGCACACACACGCGATTTACCCAGGTTCGGGGCCCTCGTGAGGAGGTAACACCCCTACTCCTGCCTGCCTCTCGATGTATATGGGTGAAGCACAAGCACAAGTACAAGATCTGCTCCTTGAGCTGTATTGCTAGACTATGAACAGTGGTACGAGGTAGAAGATGAAGCTAAACACAAAGGGGGCAAATGAGCTCTTTCTTCTTCCGTCCCTCACGCAGGAGGAGGTACAGGGGTACTTATAGCAGTCCTGGTGGCAACGGCTCTGTCCTCCACGGTGGCTTCACGTGCTCCTGCAGAGATCTCCGGGATTCCTGCAGGAGACTCGCGCCTCCGGGATCTCCGGGTCGTCTCTGCCATGACAGGACCCTTTCTGTCTTGTCCCAGCTTATCCGGGCTGTCCCATCCCGGGATGTCGGTCTGTCAGGCTCCGGGTTCTCCGGCCAGGCGTGCTCCTCTGCCAGGCGAAAAGACAAAAGCCCTTGACTTCCTATCCGAGGTAAGATTTCTTCTCTTCCTTAACCCGGCATGGATATGCCTGGTTTCCTTCCTTGACCCGGCAAGTCTGTGCCGGATCATCTTCGTCCCTTTCCTGCACATGAGAATAAACAAGAGCAGACCGACGGTGATATGTCGGTTAAGGTGACTCAGCTAACATGACCCGGCCTAAGTGACCCGGTTGTCATAAGCCGGTTTGTATTACGCCATGTCTCGGTCCCTCCGGGACTTGGTTGACCCGGTTTGACCTTGACCCGGTCCACTCTTTAGAGCTCTTTATACCACAACTTACCCTACCCGGGGGTAGCCCCCCGACATTAGTCCCCGAAGCTGGTGCGGTTCTACAGCCTCGGATGGAGGGCCACACCAGGTTTAAAAAAACAAACCAACCAACAGCCTTTCCGACTCAAGTATCTCGGTCTAGCCGAGTTTCTCCGAGTCAAATTAGTAACCTTGTTCGAATTTCCTCCTCAACTTGGTCTAACCGACACAACGGGATTCTTTTTACTCCACCGAGTTCCAGTCACGAAATCCGATGCAAAGATATCTCGGTTTGCCTTGATTTGCGCGTACGGCCGACCGTGCCTCTGCACGCGCCGCGCATCGCACGTTGCACACGTCACACGTGTCGTGTCCGGTCACCTCAAACGCAGCCTTTGACCATACTTGACCACCCTGGCGGCGCCTGGGTAACCACGCCAATGATGACGGGCCCACCACTACCCCACTAACGGACGGTTTCGAGCGCAGTTTGGGGAACTGCTCCCGCCGCTTCGCCAACCGCACGCCTCCGCGCCTATAAAATAGGGGAAGAGGAACGGTGAGGTCCTCTTCCTCCGTCGCTCCCCTTTCCACTGCGAAAACCTTTCCGCCGCGCCGCCGCCGTGAAGAACACTCCGTCCTCGCACGACGCCGGGAGCGCTTCGCGGCCATCGACGACCGGAATCGACCGCGCCGCCGCCGCTGAACTCCTTCCCGCGGGATCTGCATTCCGGTATGGATCCCCAATCTCCATTTTCTTGATGAATCATCTCGAGGGTTCTTCCTGCATGTTCTTCATAGTTCATCCTTAGGTGTTCTAGATCTCAAACGGACTTGCTAGGATTAGTTTTGTTTGCTCACAGATGCACCTGCCTAGATCCGTTGCTAGATCTTTCTCGCACTGATGTCCTGGCACGGTTCCTGTTAGTTTCATCCTTCTCTGCCTTAGACTCATGTTTTTTACTTCTTTTTTACTCGCTCGGTAGATCTTTCTTGCTCACAGATTCATGCAAACTCATGTTTATAACTTTTACCCGAATCACTTAACTCGATTTCCGAATCACTTAACACTTATCTTTCCGAATCATCTTCCGGGTGATTCTACCTCGGTTTCCGAATTACATAACTCGGTTTCCGTGCTCTACTCCTGAGGCAGTTGCACGGCTCTTCCGG
Source organism: Poa pratensis (assembly GCA_947311845.1). NCBI lineage: Eukaryota > Viridiplantae > Streptophyta > Magnoliopsida > Poales > Poaceae > Poa > Poa pratensis. The sequence continues at coordinate 78,556,343 of CAMZMU010000042.1, read as the reverse complement.
GTCATATGTCTCGGTTTCCGAGTCATTTGCATTGTTTCTCCGGGTCACTTGTTCCGACTCTAGATTCATAACTCCGAGTTACTTATCTCGGTTGTATTTGTACTTTTTTGCAGGTTTTGCCCTGAGATGTCAGGCCGCAGTACTCCCGACCCGGCCGAGTCATTGGCTGCACCTGGCAACCGAGGCGGATGGGAGGGATCCGATGTGGTGCAAGATGACCTCGATTGGCTGCTCAAGACCCGGCGCATCACGGCCGAGGCTATATGCCGGCTTCCGGGAACGGAACTCGAACCGGTTCTAGAATCGGGTGAACGAGTGGTGTTCCTTGCGCACTTTCAGCGCGGATTTGGACTCCCAGCTAGCCCCTTCTACCGGGACTTTCTCGACTACTTCGGTCTACAACCTCACCATCTCCCTGCCAACGCCATTACATCTCTCTCAGCTTTTACCTCCTTCATGGAGGGGTACCTCGGCCTCTGGCCCACTGTTGCCGCCTGGGCCAAGTACTTCCGCCTCCGGAAGCAAACCATCCGAATAAGGAGGAGGTCGTGAAGGATATGACCGCATGCGGTGCGGCTAGCATCACTCCGAGGAAGCACTCCATCTTTCCTCGGATTACCGGCTTAGAATCCTGCCGGAAGTGGCAAAGGTCCTTTTTCTATGTGAAGAGCCCGGCTGATCGGGATGTTCTCAACCTGCCGGAGTTCAACATCGCTCCCCCCACAGCCGAGTTAAACTGGAACTATGACCCGCAGGACAGCATTCCTGAGGTCCAACTGATCCACCAAACCCTTGAGGGGCTGCTGGAAAAGAAGTTGAGTGCAGACGACCTCTTGAGGACTTTCGTCATGCGCCGAGTCAACCCTCTTCAGCACCGTGTGCACAAGATTTGCCACATGAGTGGTTTGCTGGACCCTATCCGGGTCAGCACCCATGATCTTACCCACCCCCAAGTTAGGAGACGGGTCAAGGCCATCGCCCAGACCGAGATGGCGGACGATTGGCAATGGGGCGTAGAGCCGTTTGAGCGATCCCGGCTTCCGCCTCCGGTTAGTTTGTCACCTTTGAATGACATAGCTCTGCCTTCCGAGGCTACTTTTATCTCGGTGATGCACCTTCTGACTAATCCGAATCTACTTTGCTTTTCCTGCAGCTGTTTACTCGACAAGCCACCGAAGATGGGGACCTGAAGACCAGGAAATGGACAAAAGATCGCCGTGCGCGACCCGAGGAGACTGAAGATCCGGACAACGAGGATTATATGCCGGTTCCTCGTGCCAAGGCTTCTACCTCGGGTAAGCCATCCGCCCGTGTCTTCGTTCAAGACTTGTCCGACGACGAAGATGATGATTGTCAAATCCTAGATCCCATTGATGCTATTCCTATTTCATGGTCTGCACCTCCTGCTACAGCCAATCCGGGTGCGCAAGGCACATCCCGAAACGCGCCGGTGCGTCCGGGTCAGCGGCTCCTCCGGCTAAGAAAGCCAAGAAGGTCGTTACCAAGCGTAAGGCTAAGGTCCTACCAACCAGCAAGGGGTAAGATAAACTTCGTATAACTTTTCTTGCTTTCCTTCTTTCTCTTTTCCTTTAACCGAAGTTAACCTCATCCGAGTTAACATTCTACCTCGGTTTATGCAGCGATCCGATCGCCACAAACAGACCCACAGTTTTTGTCTCCTGTTCCTTCATCGCCACCCTGACGCCAACATCGGGATTAGCAGCCCCGGAGGGCAATCCCTTCCCCGGTGCGCGCTAGCTCAGCCGACATTCCGCCGCCGAATCTTGATTCGGATCTGGGAGGGGACCAAGGCCTCGAGCAAACCTCGGCTCCGGGTCAAGACCAATCTCCCCTCTCTCCTCTTAAGGATTTGGAGACGGAGCGGGGTAAGACTCCGACTGAGACCTCGTCTAAGTTGGATCCCGACCCTCACCTCGCGCACAGCATAAGCACACCAAGCAACAGCAACAGTTGAAGCAACAGCAGAAGCAGCAGCAGAAGCAGCAGCAGCAACAGCAGAAGGAGAAGCCGCAGCAGCAGAAGGAGAAGGACCAGAAACAGCAACAGGAGAGACAGCAAAAGCTGCAGCAAGAGAAACAGCAGAAGCTGCAGCAAGACAAGTCTCGGAAGCAGCAGCAGCCCCCAGTGCCGGTCCATACTCCGGCACCACCGCCTCCAAGTGTGCCAACTCAGCAAGCCTCTGGCCAACCTTCAACTGTCCAGAGCAAGCAAATTACTGTGACTCCAACAGCAAACCGGGCGTACCAAGACCTTCCGAGATGATTTCCCGCCCCCGGGTCAACAGCCATGTTCTTCCGAGTCTTCGCACTCCGAGTGATAACAGCCTCGGCTCGGTTGGACAGTACGTGATGGATTGGAACGCCGCGGACCCGAGCGAAGTTTCTTCTACTCCGGCAAATCCACACCCGGTTGGCCCCGGCCTGGTTGCACAATCCCTACACTCCATGCAGGTCTCGGCCCTTCAGGCTAGCAGGGTTGTCGAGGTAAATCTCTCGGAACTTAGCACTTACTTAAATGATCAATAGTCACACCATCCACAGTCCCCGAGATTCGGGCTGAGTAACTGATACTCGTCCGAGTAATAGGTAACTCGGCGCGAATCTTCAAAAACTTGATCATTTAACTTAACTTGTTAAAAACACTGGGATTCCCAGTCCCCGAGTCTCATGTCGAGTTTACCCGGCATGAGCTTACATTAAACTCGGACAACCAGTCCCCGAGTTTCATGTCTAGCTGACTCGGTATGATCTTTTATCAATCTCGGGCTCCAGTCCCCGAGATTCTTTTTACCCTCACTAACATCTTTCCTTCTGGCAGGATTGCACCAACACTCGGAGCCGGATCTTCAAGAATCTAGCCTTGGAGCACCGGGCGCTTAAGCTCTCCTTCCAGAACCAGCAGGAGGAAATGAAGAAGAAGGAAACGGAGCACAAGCGTGCTCTTAAAGAAGAACAGTCCGAGGTGACTCGGCTCAAGCGGGATCTTGACCGGGTCGAGAAAGAGAAGATGAGCTGAAAAAGGAGAGGAACACGTTGAAGACAGCTCTGGAGAAGCGTGCCGCTGGTGACCAGAAGATTCAAGCGCACATCACTGCATGCGAGGCTAAGGCTACCAAAGCTGAAGAGTCGGATGCCCTCAAGGCAAATGCTGCCAAGTGGCTGGCTGAGCTCACCAAACTCAATGCCGAAATGGACAGTAAGTTTCCGAATCATATCCTTTTTCTTTATATCTTCCTGACATGAAACTTTGTGTCGGTATCTCATTTGATTCGGTGTCAGCCTATTTGCTCTCAGAACACTTTGAGCACTGCCAAGCTGCAGCAGCCAACACTGTGAAGAAGGCCCGAGCTAGGAGGGCCGAGGCATCTGGGCTCCGCTACCCGAGGCTTGGGATATCGACGATCACTTGATCGCACTCCAAGCTCGCATTTCTCCCTTGAAGAGCATCGGCGTCGAGCTTCTTAATGCCAGTATCCGAGCCTACCATGTCTTGTGGCCCGAATCTCCCAGTGTCAAGACTATTGCCGAGTTATCCACATGCTTGCAGCAAACCGAGACTCGGTTAAGGGAATGGAGGTCTTCTTCTGCTCGTGCCGGGGCCGACGCAGCCTTGCTTTTTCTGATGTCTTGGTATGAGGAAATTAACCTCGACGGCTTGCGTACCCTCGCGATGGCTCCCCATGGGCTACCGACCCGGCATTGATCGCGAAGCGTGGGAAGCTGCTACTTTCATGGCCAGGTTTGCCAATACTCGGTCTGTTGAACCTGGTGTGGTTTACTCGGATGATGAAGACGAAGAAGAAGAAGAAGAGGTCAACGCTGAAGGTGACTCTGAGCAAGAATACGGTGACTCTGACTCCGAGTCTGATGACTCCGAATCAACTCCCGATGCCTCGGCTAAGACTGCGAAAATCTGCTGCCGAGATCTCCAAAGAGCCACGGTTGACCGGCCAAACAGTGCTACCGATATTTCCTTGAAGACTATGTCTGATCTTATCGATGCATCGGCAAGCAGCAAGATTACTCCAACTGCCCCCGAGTCTGCTACTCCCTGACCAAAGCTACTCCTGCAACCGAGGTTCCTCCTTCAACCAAGGTTGCTCCCTCATCCGGGTCTGTCCCTGAAACCGAGGCTGCTCCTTCAACCGAGGTTCCTCCTTCCACCGAGGCTCCTGCGTCATCCGGGTCTGTCCTGCAACCAAAGCTGCTCCTTCCTCCGAAGCCGCTGCTTAACTTAGATGAATTCAAACTGTTAAATCCCCGGAATGCCGGGTGCAGATGTAATATACATTTTAAGTTCCTCCGAGACTACTTTTATTTTGCTTAATTCGAACAAGACGAGGTTTATGTTGGATCAATTTAAACCGAGTCCCCGAGTTTATTTTCTTGTTCACTATACTTGTCAATCTTTGCTCTTGTCTACCATTTAGGCGTTCGACAGTCGAGTCACAAGATAGGAATTATAGCATACAATACTTCATAACATTCGAGTTGGGGTTTAAAGTCATCCGACATAAACAAATATGAAAAACAGGGTTAGTAAACAAGCTATGCCGAATCATTTTTGGCCGAGTCTCCGAGTTCATTTTCATGTTCACTACGAACCATCACCTCAGCTCTTGACTGCCTTTTTTGGCGTTTGTCAGTCGAGTCACAAGATCACAATAAGATAGCATACAGTACTTTGAACTTGAGGCAAGGCTTCAAATCATTCGGCATAGGAAAAACATAAATGAAAAAACAAAAGATGACACAAGCATATAGACGAGGCAGTCCCCGAGTTTTGATTCGGGGTGCCGACATTTCATTCATATAGAAACCGAGATACATACACTGCCCTTTATGAGTAAAAGGGTCGGAGTAGAGCTATATTCCATGGACGCTTGGTTTCCTCTCCGGATTTGTCCATCCTGTGCTTCATCGGTTCCTGTGCATCTATAAGATAGTATGAATCATTGTGCAGAGCCTTGCTCACAATGAACGGTCCCTCCCATGGAGGTGTCAACTTATGTCGGCCTGCAGTGCGTTGCACCAGCCTCAGTACCAAATCTCCCTCTTGGAACACCCGAGGGCTGATCTTCCGGCTATGATAGCGTCGGAGATTTTGCTGGTATATTGCTGACCGAGATAAGGCCAGCTCTCGGGCCTCTTCAAGTAGGTCAACACCATCTTCCCGGGCTTCTTTTGCCTCGGTTTCAGTGTACATTGTCACTCTCGGTGCATCATATTGTATGTCGGTTGGCAGAACAGCTTCTGCTCCATAAACCAGAAAGAATGGTGTGTAGCCAGTCGATCGATTCGGTGTGGTCCTGAGACCCCATAATACTGCTGGGAGCTCATCTATCCAACAACCCGGAGTGCGTAACAATGGTGCAATTAACCGAGCCTTTATGCCATCTAGTACCAAGGCATTTGATCTTTCTACCATCCCATTGGCCTGTGGGTGTGCAACTGCAGCTACATCCAGCTTAATTCTCTTCTCGGCACAAAACCGAGCAAATTCTCCCACAGCAAAGTTGGTTCCATTATCTGTGATGATACTGTGTGGATAACCATATCTCAGAATTATGTCCTTCAAGAAAGTCACTGCTGTATGTCCATCACATTTCCGGATTGGCTTTACCTCTATCCATTTGGTGAATTTGTCCACCATCACCAGTATATGAGTCATGTTACCTCGGGCTGGCTTGAATTCTCCCACCATGTCAAGGCACCAAACAGCAAAAGGCCAAGTGATTGGAATTGTCTTGAGTGCCGAGGCTGGCATGTGAATCTTTTTTGCAAATCTCTGACATCCTTCACACTTTCTGACTATGTCTTCAGCTTGTTGCAAAGCAGTGGGCCAGTAGAACCCATGCCGAAATACTTTGGCCACCAAGGCTCTTGAGCAGGCATGATGTCCACACTCCCCTTGATGAATCTCTAGGAGCATTTCTTCTCCTTCTGCCGGGTCAACACACCTCTGCAGCACTGTGGTTGTGCTTCTCTTGTATAGCTCCTTATTGATGATGGTGTATGCTTTTGCTCTTCTCAACACTTGCCTAGACTCGGTTCTATCATCCGGCAGGCTCCCATTAACAAGATATGTCATTATAGGTTGTGCCCACTCCGGGACAGGTCTTACAGGAAACACTGGCATATCTACATCCATTGGCTCAGCATCTACTGGCTCGTCCGACATTTCCTCGTCAGTCCCCGGGTTCTGCTTGGCAGTCCCCGAGTTATCCCCGACATAACCGACATCAACATCCATTGGAACTGCATCTGACTTTGGCATCGGCGGGATATAAATTGATTCGGATTCTGGCGATGGCTTAATGGACGGCTTTCTCAAATGCTCCAAAGCTATTCCGGGTGGAATTGGATCTCTGGATGAACCGAGTTTGGATAGTACATCGGCAGCTTCATTCTCTGCCCGAGGTATATGTGTGTACTCGCATCCTTCAAAAAATCCCGAAATTTTCTGACATGAAATCGATATGATGCCATGTTGGCATCCACTGCATCCCAATTTCCCGAGGTTTGATGTATAACCAGAGCCGAATCACCGAAGCACTCAATTCGGCGAATCCCACTTCCTTGGCCACATTAAGCCCATGGATGAGTGCCTCATACTCGGCTACATTATTGGATGCGGTGAAATGAATTTGCAGCACATATCTCAGTTGATCCTTCTTCGGTGAGGTAAGAACTACTCCGGCACCCAAACCAATCTTTGTCTTGGATCCATCAAAATGCATTGTCCAGTAATTCGGGTCATGGGCTGGTGGCTCATACTGCATCTCGGCCCAATCCACAAGGAAATCCGGCAGTGCCTGAGATTTGATTGCATCTCTTCTCTCATACTGTGGAGTGTAAGGGGATAACTCGATTGCCCATTTGGCAACTCGGCCATTTGCATCTTTGCATCCGATGATCTCCGAGATAGGAGCTTCACACACCACCCTTATTGGATGCTCTTGAAAGTAGTGCTTCAACTTCTTGGCTGCCATATAGACACCATACACCATCTTCTGGTAATGAGGGTAATTCTGCTTGGATGTCGATATCACCTCACTCAGATAATACACCGGCCTCTGCACGGTTTTGCCATCTTCTTCCGCTCCACCACTACTACAGCACTCACAACTCGGTTTGTGGCTGCAATATAGAGCAACATCGGCTCTTTGGGCAGTGGGGAAGCAAGTATCGGAGCAGTGACCAACATCTTTTTTAACTCGGCAAAAGCCGCATTTGCCTGTGGAGTCCACACAAAGTTATTGGTTCTTTTCATCAATTGATACAAGGGCAAGGCCTTTTCTCCTAACCGGCTTACAAACCGGCTTAGGGATGCAAGACAACCAGTAAATTTTTGCACATCTTTAAGATTTTGAGGCAACCTCATATTCTCAATAGCCCGAATCTTTACCGGATTAGCTTCGATACCTCGGCTAGATACAAGGAAACCGAGTAACTTTCCTGCTGGTACACCAAATGTACATTTATCCGGGTTAAGTTTCATCCGGTATTTTCTCAAATTTGCGAATGTTTCTCTTAGATCATCGATCAAGGTTGATTTCTCTTTAGTTTTTATGACTATGTCATCGACATACACCTGCACATTTTTTCCTATTTGATTCTGCAAACATTTTTGCATACACCTTTGATAAGTAGCACCGGCATTTCTCAAACCGAATGTCATGACACGATAGCAATAAGCCCCATACGGGGTGATAAATGCAGTTTTCATTTGATCATCCGGATTTAACGGTATCTGGTGAAAACCAGAGTAAGCATCTACAAAGGATAACAGCTCACACCCGGCTGTGGAATCGATCACTTGATCTATCCGAGGCAGCGGGAATGGATCCTTAGGACATGCTTTGTTCAGGTTCGTGTAATCAATACACATACGCCACACTTTGGCTACATTTGGGTCATCCTTTTTCTTCTCTACCAGGACCGGGTTAGACAACCAGTCCGGGTGCAGTACCTCCATGATGAATCCGGCTGCCAGTAGCCGGGTCAGCTCATCTTGTATCACTTGCCTTCTCTCGTCCGAAAGTCGCCGCATCGGCTGCTTCACGGGCTTCATCTCGGGCCTCACAAATAATGAGTGCTCAGCCAACTCCCTCGGAACACCTTCCAGGTCATGATTCGACCATGCAAAGATGTCTCGGTTCTCACGGAGGAATTGGATGAGCTCGCCTTCCTATTTCTCCGTTAACCCGCTCCCTATGATAGCCTTGCGCTCGGGGTGTTCCGGGTCAACAGTGATCTTCTTGGTCTCCTTGGGCGCCTCGAACGCCGCATTTTGCTCCATGTGGGCCATTCCCGGCATGCCGAGTTGCGCAGCTTGAGCCATGGCCACCACCTGCTTCATCTTTTTCTTCTCAGCAGCTATGATCAGAGACTCGGCCAAGTTAGAGCCAGCCGAGGCACACTCGATGGAGCTCTTGTAGTTACCCGCAATGGTAATGATACCATTCGGTCCTGGCAGCTTCATCTTCAGGTAAGCCATGTGGGTGGATATCATGAACTTGGCCAGAGTTGGCCTGCCGAGTAGAGCATGGTATGGACTTTCGAGGTCTACTATCTCGAACAGGACAGTCTCGGTCCTGGAGTTCTCCTTGGTGCCGAGACATACATCAATCCACATTTTACCCATAGGTGCACATGAGACACCAGGCACTATACCATGAAAAGTTGTGTCGGTTGGTAACAACATGTTGGCAGTAATACCCAACTTCACCATTGTATCTCGGTACATGATGTTGATACTGCTGCCATTGTCAATCAGAACCTTGCTGAATCTGACATTCTGGTTGGGCCCAATGAATGTTGGGTCCACCACCAGAGCATAACCTCCTGGGGTTGGCATGATTCGGGGGTGATCTTTTATCCCCCAGGTAATCTCCTGATCCGACCAGTGCATATATTTTGGCACAGCCGGCATAACAGCATTGACCTCCATCTGGCGCCGCGCCCGACTCTTTTTGTCAGTTGCCTCGGTCACGAACACCACATAACTATGATGAGCTTCATGATACTCATTCTGGCGATTAGGCCGGCATTGCCATAGTTGCCTCCGTGGTTCACCTGATTCACATCATTCGGTTCCCTCCTGTTATCATTCGGCCTCTGTTGCTGCTGTTGATTCGGCCGGTTCACCGGAGTGTTGTTTGCCCCGGTCAGCGCAACACGCTGCTGAGGTTTCGGCAGTGGCGGCCTCGGAGGACCACCCTCTGGTTTCCTCCGGATCCAGCTCCTTCCCTTAAGGTCCTATGGTACCAACTGCATTGCCGAGTCGAGTGATGTGCGGCCCACGCTTATCATTGGTGTGGTATCTGCATGGTCCATCCAGCATTGCCTCATAAGTGGCAGGCAGTTGTGTATCTTGGTTCCAGGGTTTCTTTCCATCTTGGTTCTGGCCCCAAGGTGGGCCATTGTTCTTCGGCCTCTGGCTGCAACCAGCACTCGGTTGCTCTTGATCTACCGCAGCAACCATGTTTGACCCGTACCGAAGATCCGGCCGATCTTCCCTTCTCTTGTGTCCAAAGTTCTGGCTATCATTAGGCCCGAACTGTCCGGGTCTGCTGTTACCCGGGTTTCGTCGACTCGGCTCAGCCGCGTTGAGCAGAGGCTGCATTGGATCTCCAAGTGCATAACTGTCTGCAATCCGAATTGTCTCGGCCAAAGTGGCTGGCATCTCCCTTTGTAACCTTTGCCACAGCATGGAGCCATGTCGGCATCCCTGGGCAAACCATGAAATGGCCTGTGCCTCCACAACTCCTTCGCAGGAATTGCGCACTGTACTCCACCGAGTCAAGTAGTCTCGGTCAGTCTCATTCTGCCTCTGCACACACATAGCCAACTGCTGTGGCCGATTCGGCCTCTTGTATGTGCTAGAGAAGTTACTCACAAAGGCTTCTTCAAAATCCAGCCAGCAGTTGACACTGCCCTCACTCAGATTGTTCAACCAAATTCGGGCTGGTCCTTCCAACATCTGAGGTATGTATCTCACAGCCCACCGGCGGTTTCCTCCGGCCACATTTACTGCCGAAAGATAATCCGACAGCCAGTCCTCTGGCTTGGAGTTACCATCATAGGTCTTCGAACCTCGGGGCAACTGAAAGTGCGGCACTGACGGCTCCCCCATGATTCGGGGCCCGAAGCATTTAGGTCCAGGTGGGCCCTGCTCTTCCAGTATCTCAGACCAATGGAGCCTGTCCAACTTGATGCGTGCATCACCCGGCGCCAACATGCGCGGTCCTAACCTGTCTCCCAGTGCATTGTCATATCTCTGATATCCGGCTCTCTCCAGAGCCGAATTGCCATCATCATACGGTTGTTCCTTGGTCAACACCTTGCGGTTCCTGAACATGCGCAACATTTGGGTGTTGCTGACCATGGTTTTGAGTCGGATACCGAGGTGGTGACCTCGGCCAGCTGGATTGGGATTCCCCTGACCCGGATTTCCCTGAGCCGGGTTACTCCTAGCCCGGCCTGCACCGTTCTGCCCGGCCATCTGCTTTTCAGCATAGTCCGGGTTGTAGGTCTGGATCTGCTTGTTCTTTCCCGAGTTTACACTCGGGTTACGATCTCTACTCGGATGCGGCGAGGAAGCTTGACCTTTGGACCTCTGACTGCCGGCCTTAGCCGAGTGTACAATCTGGGAACCCCCAGCCATGGTGTTGCCCTTCAAACATGCCTCATTCTGTCGGTTGGCTATTGCCACCAACTCATTCACTCTTGCTTGTTGCTTCTGGTAAGCTTCGCCGGTTAAACCGGCTAGCTCAGCTCTTGCTGCCTCTGCAGCTCTAAGGGTCTTGGCAGGAGAGCTATAATTCGGCTTTGCTGCCGTTACCCGAGTCGTACTTGACCCGGATCTACCATCCCTAGCCATCTCTACATTGAGGCCTTTGCCTCTCTTACGCACATCAGCCATGCGAGCAGCATCAAGGCCATGAGCCTTGTTATACTCACGCATTGATCTATCAAACTCTTCTCTAGTCTTGGCCATTTCCAAGGCCTCAGCATGCAGGTCCTTGCGCTGCTGCTCTAACTCTTCCTCGGTCAGGGCTACACCCGTACCAGGTACTATGGGAACGGCGAGTCTTTCGATCACCTTATCCAGAGGAAGAGGCCTGACCGCGGACGTGCCGCCCTGCTCCCGGGTCACCCTCTCCAGGGGTGGCCTGGCCGTCCTAACCGTCTTCTCCGGAGTCGGCATCATCCTCCAGACCAGCTCCAGCCGCAGTTCCGGTCATCATGACCTCTGCGCAGCTCTCGGGGCGAGTGATGCGCCGACCGCGAGCCGCACAAAGAGCAGGAGGATCTTCTGCCTCCAGCACCCGCGCGGGGTACTTGCGGACGAGCTCGGTGGCGACGTAGGTGTGGAGGGAGCCGAAGGCGATGAGGCAGCCGTTGACCGGGAGAGGCCTGCCGCCGAAGCAACCGGCGTTGTCGCTGACGAAGTGCATGTCGCCGAGCTTGCACACCAACCCGCTGAGCACACGCTCGCCGGAGGTGGTGATGGAACCCGTCCGGATGAAGACTCCAGCCAGCGCCGCTGCTGGCCCCACGGTGGGCGCCAACTGTCGTGGTGGTGTCACGGCAGATGCCATAGGTATGGCTAAGTGTGGGGCCGAAAGGACGCTGGAGGTATCCGGGGAGGGCTTGCACGCTGAGAAGCGCGCACGGACGAACATCGAACCAAGAACACACAAGCACACACACGCGATTTACCCAGGTTCGGGGCCCTCGTGAGGAGGTAACACCCCTACTCATGCCTGCCTCTCGATGTATATGGGTGAAGCACAAGCACAAGTACAAGATCTGCTCCTTGAGCTGTATTGCTAGACTATGAACAGTGGTACGAGGTAGAAGATGAAGCTAAACACAAAGGGGGCAAATGAGCTCTTTCTTCTTCCGTCCCTCACGCAGGAGGAGGTACAGGGGTACTTATAGCAGTCCTGGTGGCAACGGCTCTGTCCTCCACGGTGGCTTCACGTGCTCCTGCAGAGATCTCCGGGATTCCTGCAGGAGACTCGCGCCTCCGGGATCTCCGGGTCGTCTCTGCCATGACAGGACCCTTTCTGTCTTGTCCCAGCTTATCCGGGCTGTCCCATCCCGGGATGTCGGTCTGTCAGGCTCCGGGTTCTCCGGCCAGGCGTGCTCCTCTGCCAGGCGAAAAGACAAAAGCCCTTGACTTCCTATCCGAGGTAAGATTTCTTCTCTTCCTTAACCCGGCATGGATATGCCTGGTTTCCTTCCTTGACCCGGCAAGTCTGTGCCGGATCATCTTCGTCCCTTTCCTGCACATGAGAATAAACAAGAGCAGACCGACGGTGATATGTCAGTTAAGGTGACTCAGCTAACATGACCCGGCCTAAGTGACCCGGTTGTCATAAGCCGGTTTGTATTACGCCATGTCTCGGTCCCTCCGGGACTTGGTTGACCCGGTTTGACCTTGACCCGGTCCACTCTTTAGAGCTCTTTATACCACAACTTACCCTACCCGGGTAGCCCCCCGACAAGATAAAAATCTTATCCACCATTGTACATGCTCAGGTAACATTTCCCGTTCTCCAAGACACCATTCGATCTTTGATCTTATCTGAGATTAGGGAAGTCTTGTTAGCGCATCTTTTGAATCTAACCAAGGTACTTGATCAACCGAGGGGTCAGCTGACAATTAAGCAACTTACCGCATTTGTCAACAAGCTCATCGTTGTAATGAATAGGCGAGATGGAGCTCTTTGCAAGGTCGCAGGGAAGTGCTCAGATGAACAGATAAACGCAGCCCAGAAATGTGAAGTTTCCCAAGCATGATGAAAGAAAAATCCCATAAGTTACATCATGGAGTATACAAAAACATCACAGATTCTGCATGTATTCGCCACACGCCAAAACACCACACAGGCACAATGACGCCGCAACCTCGGTTACATTCACTGTTGCAGTATATTCGTTATCTTGTATCACACCACTAACCATATTCACTCTTGCGCGATAGATGGTGGTGCCAGGCTCACTCTATTTGCTTACAGATGAAGCCCGAGCAAGCGACTTTGGAGAACCACAAGAATCTGCCACAAAGGACGTGGAGGCCGGAGATGAGTTAACATGTTTGAGTGTCGCTGCACTTGATGGGCGACCGTGGCCCGACCCACTGCGAGCAGACACTGGTGGCAGTACTTGAGTTGGGTACACCTCACTGACTTCTTCGATGCCTTCATCCACATATATGACATCCTGCATAGTAAGTTGGTGGTACTCTACAATTTCTCGTAGGAATCTATTTTCTCGAGCATACACCGAGTTTTCATGTGCAAGTCGCGCCTTCTCAGCTAATAGTGTCTCTAATTGAAGGCGGATCTGCAAAGCAGAACATATACATGGTTAAACCAGTGTCAATGTGGTAAGTCCCACTACTTATTTATTTATATTTTTTAATATATATTGATTTCGCTGTTGATCAAAATTTGACCACGCATACACGAGAAAAATGCAAGCTTTTTCGTTAGAGTTGCACAAAGTTATGACTCCAGCACATTTCATGTTGTCGTTTAATCATTTTGTCAAGTCCTAACTCCTAAAACCAAAAATCTAGCAATAGAACTGCAGCTGCTGCCTTCTAGGCAAAATTCAAAGAAACATTCAGTTGAGCATAGAACTAACGAGAACTAGTGAACTATGAGGATTGTTTACTTAGTGTTGGCATGATTTCCTTATGATTATGAACACACAATGTTTACTAGCAGGAAAGGAAATCTAATATACTCCCTCCGTATCAAAATATAAGACTTTCTAGCTATTCCGCACACACATGTATCTAGACATGTTTTAGTGCAAGGCTCACAACAACCTTGCACTAAAACATGTCTAGATACATGTGTGTGTGGAATAGCTAGAAAGTCTTATATTTTGATACGGAGGGGGTATTGTTTAGCAAAGAACAAGTTCCAAACCCTTGGACCCAGCAATAGAAGTGCAGCAGCTGCATTATAGAGATAATTTCAAGATGACGTTAAACTAAGAATGGACCTAATGATAACTTGACATGATTTCCAAATGATTCTCAGAGGCTAAGCAGTACAGAATGTGGGGGTAACTATTTTTAGTACGAAATAGACTATAGTCTTCTAGTAAAAACTTAGATTTTAAAAGAATTAGCTAATTTATTTTCAACATAAGGCAGTAATCAAGACTCAAGAGACCGGTGGACTTCGGTCAGAAAATTAGTTAGTTTTTTCTTGTTTAATTCTAAGAGAATTACTAACCAGATCATCGTCTTCTGGGTTATCACCATTGTCTCGACTTTCCCGTAACATTTTATTCTCGTCCTCAAGCTGAGCACAGCGCTCCTTTGCAAAAGCTAAATCTGCCTTCACAGTTTTCAGTTCACGTAATAGCAGCTTTGCTTTTGCTGACATGGCATTTGCAACCTATAAGAGCAAAGGACAGAGCAATTAATAACTCGTCCCACAGAAAAATTAGCCAAACAAGATTCAAGATTAACTGAACTGATTCTACTGTACTCTAAAGGAAAATAGGGAAGCAATACTGAAAAAAAAATCATTTTGTGGAAACTTTTTGGAAAGAATATAGTAGGGCTCATATCGCCACCTCACGAACAAAGGTGTTTCCGAAAGCAGCCAATCAAAACACAGTTGAAATTAAGTTCCACTAGATTAATCAATTGGGCACTTTCCAACTTTCCAAAACCAAAAACGTGAAATGGAGCATTAAAACAGCAAATCTAGTGACACATATTTGCCACCTTACGTCGCGAGATGCCTTCAATTGAGTTCCGTAGTCGAGTGGATTTTGAGGAAAATTTCTGTGAGCAAATTTGTGAGAAACTTCTCCTTGTGGATTTGAACCAGATCCCTTCCGTCTTATGTTCAGTTTCCGTGTCTCTTGAATAATGTCGGCTGTTTTATTCTCTACAATGGTCCGACCTTCCTGAAATAAATAACAAGCTGAGCCAACAAGGGAAACTGAAATAAGAATGAAAATATACGTAAAATATTCTAATTAAGCTCTTGAAAAATGATAAATGCGGCACAACTATCTCTTGTCGTACATATACTGACAGTTTAAAATGGTTCATAATTTCTAGGTTTTAAACAAAAGCAAAGGAATTGCCTTCCTACATCAATTGTGAAAGGTAGCATTGATGCTAACAAATATAGTTCAAGATCAACTTTCGAAAAATAACACATTTTCGAACATGAACTTACTTCGAGGGCACTCTTTATTGTCCCACCAATATAGTTCAGGGAGGAAGCTAAGACCTCAGACCTCTTCTGAGATGGGGGTGTCTCGGACGTCTCTGCTTGTGGCTGTTTAGAGTGTGGTATCTGTGACATCAGTAAAGATTGTCAATGAGCCACATGAGCAGTTCAAGGTGAACTACACATAATGATGATGACAATTAATTACACAAGATTACAAGGGGAATATTGTACTATACAGTCTATACTACAAACCAACATGTACTAAACATGATGTAAGAACGCAGTACAGGCAAGAAAGCTTGCCGTTGTTAAATAGTCACTTGAGAAGTCAAAGTTCAGAATGTACCAGTAATGTGTATTGAAGGGATGATCGAGTACACATTAAATGGAATAAATTCGTACCTTAGAGTTCAGTTAAGTAACTAATGTTAGAAGACAGAATCTCTCACCTGGCCTGGTGATTGACCATCTCTTGGGGGCTGTTGTCTCGCCGGAGAATCGTATTGCTCCGGCGAACCATCCTCGTCAATGAATGACTTTGCTTTCCGAGCAAGCGTCCCCCAAAATCCATACTTGGCCTCGTTCAAGCTCTTCATGGATGTGTACCCATAGCTGGAAGAATCCTGCGCTCGGAAATTAAAAAAACCGCCGATAAACATAAACTCTTAATAACAGACCAAACAATTTTGCCCATTTCAGAGAGCCCCAAGGCCCCCAACCAAAGAATAGCAGCAATCCAACGACAGTGTAGAAGTCTAGCATGACCAGTTCAACGCCAATCCAGCTGCAATAAAAAGGTTAGTCAATCCGCCCAAACACGAAGCAATCCGGCGCTAATCACTCTATAATTGGATCTCCATAATAAATCCAAAGAACGCTTCAACGCCGGAACCGCCGATCGGGGCAGATCCGCGAACGCATCCAGAGACGAAGACTTGCAGGGGTATAATTAAGAGGTTGGGGAAGCTTACAGGGGAAGGGGTGGAGACGGAGGGCTCGTGGCTCCGGCGCGCCGCCGCGGCCGCGGAGGCAGCCGAGGAGGAGTAGGCGGAGGAGAGGGAGGAGGCGTCGCGGTGGGCGGCGGAGGCGCGCATGGCCTGCGCGGCGAGGGATTCCTGCGACGGGGAGGAAGGGCTCACGGGCTGCGGGTGGCGGTGCTCGAAGGGCGGCTCCGGCTGTGGCTTCCGGCGGTACGCCATCGCGGTCGCGGCGGCGGGACGGTGGGGTTCCGACGGGGCAGATGGGTGCGCATATTTTATACTGTACTGGAGATGCGATGCGATGCATTCGGGGGTGGACTGGAACTTTGGCTTGGACTCGACACGAGGCGCAATACCAGGTTCCCCAGAAAAAAAACAAAGTTACCGAGTAGTGACTGTACGTCTGTACCATACTGTCAACAAGAAAGTACTGGCTGTACCAGGCAGAAACATATACGATTTATGGCTGGCTGGTGTAATTAGGCCAATGCCAATGCAAGTTTCTTAGCGCGGTTTCATAGACATTTTGCTTATGTGGCATACTACTTAATGAAAAGAGAGAGTGAGGTTGTAGCTTAGCTAAGATACAACCTTTGTATGTGGCCATAGGTAAAAAAAAGGTTCTAAACCAATCATATGTATGCATTGGCCCAAAATCATTAAATGTAGATACACCAAATAGAAAACAATGCATTGTACTAGTTGTATCTTAAATATTTAATTCTCCTATGATATCGTGTTAAGAGATGATGCATTGGCACAGGCCTTATAAAAGAGTATGTACTATATTGAATTTGAGTTTAGTTTAAGCGAATAATAACATTGTACGGAGTATGTCGAATTTCAGTCACATACGGACATATCACATTTCCCTGCTTGCTTGGGAGAAATTACAAAAAAATTACCAGGTTTACAGTCTGGTGTGACCATATCGTCCGTCCGTGAAAATTGCTTTGTTGTGCAGGAAATACAAACCCACTAGATTGAGAACTTCATGTGAAAAATTGGCTTTGTTTCATGGGGACAGACTAATTTGGCTTGTTTTATGTAACAGGTTTTAAATGGGTAGAGACTTTAGGGTCCAGTGATCTCTTTCATTTAAAAAACAAAACCATATTTATAAATTTTAAAAAAAATCTGAAAACAATTATGCATGTTATCAATGATATATCACACATATGTGCAAAATCTCAATTTAAAATACTTTATGTTCAGAACTACACAATAATGACAGGTGTGGATATAAATGTACATACTTTCAAATCTCTAGAATATACAGTATTTTTTCATTTTTGTGTAGTTCACGATATAAGTATTTCAAATCGAGATTTTGCACGTTTGTGGGATACTTCATGGACAGTTCTGGAGCAGAAATCGTCCCTGGAGGCATCTGGCAACGGCGGTGTTGCTGCCCTATAGCTCTGAGCCTCGACACCTCGCCATTCTTGGTTGGAGGCAAGGCTGGCGAGACCTGATCTCGTTGTGATCTGTAGTTGAGGGCACCTCCTTACCTAGTTGTAGTCACTTGTTGAGGACGGTCGTGTGTGTGCGTGTGTGTGTCCCTCCTTTGTGGAAGTTGTACTCGTGTTGTCTTCCTGTTCAATGAAATCAAACACAAACACTTTTGCGTTTTCTCGAAAAAAGAAAATTGCAGGATATTTTTTAATTTCTTTTGTACTTTTAAATATGATTCTTGAATTTTCTTAAATAAAGGGAGCACTTGACCTCGGGAGTCAAAATGACTTTCCGGTTTTAAATCTGATATATATGCATGCCTCTTGTTCATAAGTTTGGGGGTATGTCTTTGCTCAAATCTGTAGAGGATTATCTTTTGTGTGAATATCATATTTTGATTCTTCGGTTGATGCTAGAAAGGTTCATATTTTTCGTAGGAGTGGATTACAAATGAATCTGGTTTGTTTGGTGTAAGAGGTTTTTAGTATACTATATATGTCCATTCGTTGTTCATAAGTTTGGGGCATGTCTGCTCTCAAATTTCTAATGGGATATCTTCCGTCTGATCTGCGGTATATGGACAAGCAGAAAGAAGGATAAGGAAATAAATGGAGAGAAGGGATATGAAGGAAGAAGAACAAGAAGAAAGAGGGAGGATCTGACTCGCGACATGGCTACACATGGTGCCCAACAAGTGATGGGTGAATGGTGACAATGCTAGCCACTAGAAATAAACAGAAAAACTATAAAATTCCAAATTCCCGACAAAAGAGTTGTTTAGGAGTCTTTATTGAAATTACCATGCGTGAGTCTTTCAAATTGGGAATGGCGTGCAGGTAATTGCCATTCATAAAGTTTGTAGAAATATGATCTGATAATACATTCTTAACATCCCCATGGTAGTGCACGGGCATCAAACTAGTCACATTGTATGTCTAAATCCAGTCACCTACGGACATATCACATTTCTCTGTTTGCTTGGCAGAAAATTAAAAAAAACACCATATTTACGGTTAGGTAACAAAAAGTTACCACTTTTCTCTAGAGTTTCAAAAACCCATCGGTTTTTTTGAGACGCTCGTCTAACCGCAAAACTAAAATGTGGGGGTCCATTGTTAACCTGTCATGCCCATCGGAAACAGTTTCAAACAAACGTGTTAACAACGCATTCGCCAACCAGCACATAACTGTTATTTCTCTCTCCCGCGCGTCCCACTCTCTCTTCTTCCTCTGACCCCTCTCAATTGAGACGCCACTGCCCTGTTTCGTCGCCGCTTCATCCGTTGTTTCGCCGACATGACGAGCTAGAGTCCTAGCTAGGCGATGTGAGTTCCCTGGCACGACTCCCCGTTGCGAAACATGCAAGTCACGTTTGCGGTCGGGTTGGTGGTGGCACCGCCGTAATTGACAGTAACACGACCCGACAAGATATTGAATAAAAATAAAACTTGTAGCAACGCACTGGCACATTTGCTACTACTTTGCTCAAATAGTAAGCATGGGCTATGTTTTCCTGGTTTTAGGGTTAAGATTTGGTGGGGTGGCGCTTAGGTGGTGGCAGCGGGGCCTTTTCCAATAATGTCTCCCCGGCTTCAGCCCCACCTCGATGATGACGTCGAGAAGCTTGTGCGAGTTGTGTGGTTCTTGAGGACTTGTTCTAGCGGTGGGGATCTCCGGATCGTCAAGGAGCTTCATCGGCAGTTCTTCCTTCTTCTTCATCTCCGGGACGGATGTGGTCTTCTTGACCCTCTTGGGGACTTCCCGTCTGCATCCAACAACGCCAGGCTGGCTCAGGGAGGATCGGCAGTGGCAGCGCGCCGTCGACACGGTCTGGAGGTTGAAGACGAAGGGCATCTCAAGAATTTCGTTGTAATTTTCGTTTTTGTTGAAGTTCTCCGTACTATTTGGTGTTTCTTTTAATGCCACAATCCCAATCGCAAAAAAAGGAAGCATGGGCTTTGGCTTTCCCCAAATTTGGTCGAAATTTTACACCTTGTGGTTGTGGTCATGTAGTGTAACACC
The DNA here is from genome assembly GCA_947311845.1 of Poa pratensis. Taxonomy (NCBI): domain Eukaryota; kingdom Viridiplantae; phylum Streptophyta; class Magnoliopsida; order Poales; family Poaceae; genus Poa; species Poa pratensis. Next base: position 78,536,642 of record CAMZMU010000042.1, on the reverse strand, counting down.
CCGGCCCACCCTCGGGCCGGACCTGTCACCACTGGCAGCTCTCTAGAGTATCTAGACTGGCCCCACAGATCAATACTGGTCTTTTCTGCGCACTTTGTGCTCACTCATGCGCACCGGGGAAGGACTTCCCGGTCGGTCACCCATCCTCAAATTGCTTCGGGCCAAGAACACTTAACCTCGGAGTTCTTTTCAGATGAGCTTCCAGAAAAGAAGTTGCAACTTGTTGATATGAGTATTCTATCAATCCTATTAAGCCCTGAGACATGATCTCACATGTAGGTAACCAATTTGCCAAATGACCAAACTCAACACAAGTCCAACCCAGTCGTCGACCCCATTTATTTGAACAAGGCTAGGACTTTCATGGCCCAATGGGTTGGCTTCATGAACAATGATGACGTAGTCTGGTAATGAGTATTCCACATACTAGTCTAGGGGTTAGCCGCTGCTGGAGATTTCTAGTCCCCTCGCCTTCGGCTGCCATCTTGGCGCTGGGAGGTGGGGGGACCTCAAGATCTTTCAGTTTTGTGTTCGTGGTCATAGAGTTTAGTGCTGGTTACAGTGTTCTCCGAATAAAGTTGCTCTAGTTTCTTGGCGGTGTCATGGGGCTAGAAAAAATTGTATCCTCGCGGATCTGTTTCTTCAGATCTAATGAGTTTATATCACTGTGTCTTGTTGCTTCCGTTGGTTTGATTCTTTGTGGAGTTGGAATCGCTCTGCGACGTTACAGTGACGATTTTGTGATTCGACGGCCTGCACTTCTAGGGGATCATCCCCGGCCCAAGCACGTTCATCGCTCATGGCTTTCCATCTTCTTGGATGGGGACTTTCAGAAACCTTTATCGGTAATCAAGTTTGTGCAGGTGAACGCGCAGCAGTATTGTTTCTTCAGTCTGATTGCAGTCTCTTTACTGAAGCCGGGGAATTATTTCGTCTTGCAGAGATTGATATCATGGTGAAGATGTCTCTGAGAGATTTCATTGTAATTCTTAGTTATAGGAGTTACATTGTGAACTTTTGAATAATTCATGCAAAAGTCAAAACAGTGTACCTGTAATTGTTTCGCGCATGAATAAAGTTACAGCTGTTTTCTCAAAACAAAAACAAAAAAACTAGTCTGGGGTCGATTCCCCTTGGGACATTGATTCTTATGTCTCGTGCAAAGGAAAAAACTAACCAGAGTACTAGGCTGATATTATTCATAAATTTGGTGAGGAGGCCACTAATAAATGATGGCTGGAATGAGCAGAGTTAATCATAATCAAGCAAAAACGGGCAGAAAATGCAGCAAGTAAACATTGTGCTATCAAGCACGGGTACTTTATTATTGAATCGAGAGAACTTCTTAATTTATTGTAGACGCAACGCAAGAACTCATAGCAATAGCTTGAATCGAGTATGCATGAAATGACATATGGCTAAATGGGTTCGCCGGTGCAGTTCTTGTAGCACCTGCATAAAGTGACGTAGCAGCGGCCTCTATCGAAGCCCTCATTCTTGCAAAATTTGTTGCATGTGCCGCGCTTTACACACGTGTAGCCGTCATGGGTCCTGCTATCATGACCTTCGCAACCGTCAGATCCAATCCATTCTGCATCCATTAACAAACAATGAGGATCAAGTAAATTGACTTGTGAATCAGTCTGATCTGGAGATGTGTGGGTTGAAGGTATTCCTACCAGATGACATGAGAAGCAGCATCACCAGCCACAGTCCTATCAACGCCTTGTTTGTTCTCATTAGTCCTTTCCCGATGTTCTTCATGTACAATGCCATATCGATACGGTAATGTGGGATTCTTGCTAAATCAAACTGATGAGTCTATGAGCATATCCGTGACTTGTATTTATAGTCAAAGTATGTCAATATTAACATGGTTCTTTTTATGAGAGATTAATTCAACACTTATCCGAACGGCTAGTTTAATTCAACTTAAACATGGCAAATGCTTATCCTAACGCCTAATTAATGCCAATTAGGCACATGGTTGATGACCCATGTTTAATGTAGAGCTAAACATGGCTTATCCTGATTTTTTAAGTATAGTCGTAGGTTAATATTGGTTTGTTTTATATTATATTGGGCATATTTTTATCTTTTTTATGTGCGGTTCCCGGCGAGGGGAGGCGGTGGTGGGGGAGAGCCGGCAGGCTGCGCAGCGCGCGAGAAGCACGCACCGGCGGCGCCCGAGCCTCTCGTGCGACCGGGTGCGAAGATGCGCCGAGAACTTCTGACGTGCGACCGGGTGCGAAGATGTGCCGAGGTGGCCAGCACTGGCGCGAGGCACGGTAATCTTTGGCGCTCGCGCTACCGGCAGCGAACGTGAGCACATTGGCCAGGCCAGCAGGGCCACAACATCCTCGCGCGACAATGTGACGACAAGTCGACAATGATGCTCGCCTTGCACGACCAGCAGAGCCGGCGTATGCGCGTGGAATCTTGACGCTGGCAACACAATCAGTATGGTGCGCGGTCAGGTGGATCCACAGCTCGCGTGGAAGCGCGGCAACGGCACTGCAGAGCTCGGCGTGTTGCTTGTAGGCTTGGCCGATCAGGCAACACACGACGAGCGGCTCTACGGCAGCCGACGACCACGTCTTTTATGCCAACAAGGAACTCTCGGATGTCAATGTTCACCGTCCGTCATCTGGATCAGACGGCGCATCGCACACTTGGTGCATCGTACCATGACCCTCTAGATCACGTTCGTGTATCGAATGCCTATAGTGTAGTTAACAAACCCCACATGAATCTCAGAACGTCGACATTGGTCGGAGACAGTGGTTCTTAGGAGGGAAATACACACCGTTGGTATAAATTACTTCCTCCGTATCAAAATATAAGACTTTCTAACTATTCCACACACACATGTATCTAGACATTTTAGTGCAAGGTCACATAGCTAGAAAGTCTTATATTTTGATACGGAGGAAGTATAAAGTAATCTGCATAAAACAAATTGTCAGAAGAAAACATAAAAATATGGGGGCCATTGTTGCGATCAGATCTTGATTATGCCTCCGCGATCAACAACGAGAGCCTACTCGAGAGAGGTTCAGCGGTAATCAGTTTGGAGCAGTATGTGCCGATAACGTGTTCCACAACCTAGCAAGTCTGGTCCATGTGCGTGGAGCGACATGGCAATCAAAGTAGTCGTACATGCGACAAATTCACATATGTGAAAAATAAACCATATATACAATACATGAGTATATACAGGGTGAGAGGGGCAAGTGTACATGAACAATGTAGAGGTAAACCCCGCACACCTAGAAGAAGTGGCCCATACCTGGCCATACAAGGCGGTAAAAATCCAAACGCGGGGACGCATTTCGTCTGTCCGTGTCCGTTTCTGTGACAGAAACCACGGACTAACATAGTGACGCATTAATTTATGTTTCTTGTTCATTTCATGTTCGCGGTGTCCCATTTCCGGTCCAAATTTGGGCCGGGTTTGCATCCCCACGGATAGTAGACGGACAGTCCGTGTGACCGTTTTGTTGTCTCCCCAGGTTCCTCGTGTGAGCCACCCAACACGCGACGCGGTGAAGGAAGAGGAGCCCGAGGGTGACGTGGAGTTCTAGCGGTTTCTCGAGCTCTACAAGCTCGACGAGTTCAAGGACTGCCCGACCTCCCCGTGTCACTGTACATCTCGGCAGTGGAGGCTCATGGTGTCAGGACACGCGGTGCGCCGGGCCCCACGCCGGAGCTGGAATCAGTGACAGGGCCGGAGGCGTAATGGCTGCCGCTCTTGTTTCCGCGACGCGAAAGCCGGAGGACGAGGTGGAGCAGCTTCCGCGGGAGGGGCTGTCTACGCCACCATGCGCAAGGCCTTCGCCACCACCGGCAACAGGGTGGCCATGGTCACCTCTTGCCTACATCAACCTCGTCGACGACGAGCACGAGTAGTATGCTCCACCGCGGCGCGCGTGCACCGGTGGAGATCCTAGTTAGACCTATGGTTTATATATGTTTTAGTTTTTTATGTTTCTTTGTTTAATGAATGTAACAGACACTTGGGTGCTTATATATGTACAATGGCTTTGGCCAAAATTTGTTAAACTTTTACACCCCGCGGTCATGTAGGTAACCAATTGCCAAACGACCAAACTCGCACGGAGTCCACACCCGCCGCCGACTGCGGCCACCTCCCGCCTCCACTCCACTGCCCGAAAACACGGCCGTCTTGAATGGCTCTCCGTCGCCTCGCCGCGTGCCCGCCTCCTCCTCCTCCTCCTCTTCCTCCGGTCGTTCGCTAACGTTGCTCCACCCCAGCAGGACCCTCGTCGGCGTCGCCGTCCAACCTCGCCCACCACCTGCTCGACGAATTCTCTCGCCCGCGCGCCTCCCGCGACGCGGACCGCCTCCGCCGCCTCGCCGCCCACCTCACCGCTCCGGCTGTCGAGTCCGTCCTCGTGCGGCTCCCCTCCTGGCGCCACGCGCTAGACTTCTTCGGCTGGGCGGACGAGCAGCCGGGCTTCCGCCACTCCTGCTACTCGTTCAACGCCATGGCCTCACTCCTGCCGCGCCACCAATCCGCTCACCTTGACCGGCTCGCCACTAAAATGCTCGCCTCGTGCTGCCCCATGACGCCCGGCGCGCTGGGGTTCCTTCTGCGCTGCCTTGGTGCTGCCGGACTTCCTGACACCGCCTCACTAGTCTTTGACGGCGCGAGGACGCACCTCAGCTGCACACCCAACTCGTACACCTTCAACTGCCTTCTTGGCGCCCTCGCTAAGGCTGGCCGTGCAGACGATGCAGAGACAAGGCTCAGGGAGATGGTGGCGATGTGCGGCGATGCAAGTGTTGATAAGTACACACTCACCTCGCTCCTGCAGTGCTACTGCAATGCAGGCCGTCCAGAGAGCGCCAATGGCGTGTTCCAAAGGATGAGCCAGCGGGGGTGGGTGGACGAGCATGTGCTTACGATGCTGGCAGTGGCTTTCAGCAAGTGGGGGAAAGTGGACGGGGCGTTGAGCTACTGGGGAGGATGGAGGCACTGGGGATGAGGCCAAGTGAGAAGACACTGAGCGTGTTGGTCCATGGGTTTGTAAAGCAGCGCAGGGTCGACAAAGCCATCGAAATGTTTGACAAGATGGCCGCTTATGGGTTTGTTGCTGATTTGTCGATGTACAGTGTGTTAATTGAGGGTCTCTGCAAGGACAAAGAAATAGGAAAAGCGGTTAAATTTTTCGAGGAAATGAAGAGCAGTGAGGTTGCTCCTGATGTCCGCTTGCTCAAGAAGATGGTTGAGGCTTTCTGTCACGAAGGAGATTTTACCACTGTTGGCCCGTTTATCAAGGGAAATGCTGAACATTTGAAACCTAGCGGTGTTATCGCACTGTACAATGTGGTCCTAGAAGGGCTTGTTAACCACGGGCAGGTAGAAGCAGCTTATCAGTTGCTCACCTTGATGCTATGTGGTGTTCAGGAGATTAGTGAAGGTTTGACTGTTGGTGCACATGTGGTTGATACTGGTCAGGATGTTAAGCCAAACTCTGATTCCTTCAACATTGTTGTGTGTGGCCTTTGTAAGGTTAAGAAGCTGGATGATGCCTTAGCTCTCATAAAGGATATGGTTGGCTTTGGTTGCAAGGGAAGGCTATTGATGTTTAATGATTTGATCTATGAGTTGTGCAATTTAGATAGGTTAGATGAAGGATACAAACTGTTTAACCAAATGAAGGATCTTTGTGTGATACCTTCGGAGTTCACATACAATTCGTTATTTTATGGCATTTGCAGGAGAAAAGATCCAAATGGTGCTCTTAATTTACTGAGGGAAATGCACACGAATGGTCATAAACCATGGATAAAGAACTGCACAGAGATGGTGCAACAGCTTTGCTTCAGTGGCAGGATAACAGAAGCCCTTGGCTTTCTAGAAGAAATGCTCAAAATGGGTTTTCTTCCTGACATAGTGACATACTCCGCTGCCATGAATGGACTGTGTAAAACCGGTGAGGTGGACAATGCGTTGGAGCTGTTCCGTGACATTTCTGCCAAATATTATCTTCCTGATGTGGTAGCACATAATATCTTGATAAATGGGTTTCGTATATCAGGTAAATTGAATGAGGCACAAGAAATTATGGAAGAGATGTTGGAGAAGGGCCTGTTTCCTTCTATCGTAACCTACAACCTTATGATTGATGTTTGGTGCAAGTCTGGAAATATTGAAAAAGCGGTTGATTGCTTAAATAAAATGGTTAATGAAGAAGAGTCACCAACAGTAGTTACATATACAAGCTTGATAGATGGACTCTGTAGTGCTGGAAGACCTGATGAAGCCATTGTTTTGTGGCACAAAATGACTGATAAAGGGTGTGCTCCAAATAAGATAGCATATACCGCCTTTTTAAATGGATTGTGCAAGTGTGGTCGAGTAGAGACTGCACTGACATATTATGAGGAGATGATGACGAAAGCTTTTGAGTTAGATACTTTTTCCTGTTTATATTTTATAAATGTTTTGATATCAAATGGATATTCCATTAAAGGGTGTGAGCTTTTGAAAGAGGTTCTCCAAAAAGACATGACACACAGTGATGATTTGAAAATGGTAGGACTAGTAAATAAAGCAGTTGAAGAGCTGTCTAAAGATGGAAGAACTTCTCCAGATATCAGCATACTTATAGAGAAAGGTTTAATTTCAAGGGCTCAAACTATGCCAAAGAAAGATGGAAACAGCTGACATCTGTTGTTGGTGTGAGTTTTGCATGATTTCCTTAAGTCCTTGGCTCTAACCAATGAGCCATGGTGTCAGCTCTATGGTGCCAAGTTATGCAGATTGTTCGTTGCTTCGATCTACATGCCTTTTTGTGCATGCAACTACTTTCAGCTGGAAGATTTTTCTTCAAGGTATGTTTGATCAGGAAAACACTTCTCAGGGGTCACTTGCCTCTTTTGTATCAGTACAACAAATACGTCTTTTGTCAAATTACTTTGTGATGTTTATCGTGTCATATACCATGTATGTTAGAGGGGTTTGGGGCTTAACGTAAACATAAACTGAATTAGTAGCGTTCTCAGTAGGTATCCTCATAGTTCTGATACTGAAGTGGATGGCTACCTTTTGGTTCTACTGGGTCAGTTTAGATGTCCTGTTTAGGCCCAGTTGTATCCAAGACTTCATGTCTTCAGTTAAATACCATATGGAATTGTAGAAGCAAATATGATATGGTGTAAACTTCTTTTATTTGATAATGGTATAGACTAGTGCTATGTTTCTTGCCAAGATCCCCGGCGACATGGCCAGCCAGTGCTACTTGGAGCTGGACCCTCCGTTTCCAGACGACCCTCGCATCTTGGACCTTTACCGAGTTTAGCACGTTGCATTACCATTCTTCAACCCTTGTAGAAATTATATGCAATCCACTTCTCTTAATCAGGATTCGACTATTTGTAGGCGACAGAATGTGAACTAGAACTATACTACTCTTATTGTTAGTGCATGATATATCATGTACGCCCATACCAAGTCGTTTTATGGATCCACTGGCTAGATTATCTATTAGTTATTCAAATATATGTTTCGTACATGTCTAAGTACAGACTATCTCAATCTCGTTTCAGCCTCCATCATGTATCAGATTCTTTCTGGTCATAATTTCTGATCTCTCTCAAGCTTCTGCTGCCCATCCTCCTCCCAACCATGAACACCACCTCCGCCAAGCTTGGTTTCCCTTCAGCGCTTGGCACCCATGTCGCCACCAACACCATTCCCTCCTCCAGTCTCCAAGATCCAGCTCATCAACATCAAGATCCACGTATCAATCGTTCTCGACCTTCATGAGTCCAACTATGGCCAGTGGAGTCAGTCAATTCGGCAACCACATTAACTGCCCTGGACAGTGCTTAAAGACTCTAACCGAGTGCAAAGCAATTTATCCATCATTAGTTGACCCTAGACCTTGTTTCAAACAATATATGGGTTAGTTGACCCCAGACCTTGTTTCAAACAATATATGGGTTGGTTGACCCCAGACCTTTTTTGCATTTCCCACTGTCATGATGTATTTTAACCAACCAACTATTGTAGGGGAGTTTGAGACCAGGGGTTCGAAATGGTATTTATCACTGGAGACCCTGTTATAGGTGGGATAGCCAAATGGTTGGTTTAGTGTGGTTGACTTTATGTTTCCAATCAGAATGGAAGCCACCGACCAACTAATTTGGTAATATCCAGATTAAAGTTCCAATCCAAAACTTTGAGATCTAAAACCATTTTAAAGTTTTCGCCGTTGACAGTCGGCAACCAGCACATATTCCCCAGTAAAAGTTAGTTTTGCACCGAGGAGTAGAACAAAGACTAGGACTTTTTCTTTTCGTTACTAAAAACGGATCTGTCTTTAGATTATGCAGGCTTGTGTATAGTTGAATGTAACATATTTTGTATTCTTTGATGTAACTTCAAGTTATGCACATATACACCAATCTAGTGTTGGTCTCTACATGACTTTTGGCTTTGTTAAGTTTTGATTTTTGATGCGCTTGTGTTAGGATTCTGCTGCAAGGTTGCAAGGGCCAGAAGGGTACTCGTTTTATGTTTAGGCTCTTTACGGTAAACACCAATATACTGCTGCAAGATAACATTAACTATTCGGCTTATATTCCTTTCATGTGATCCAGGATCTTTCTTGCAGTAGCAGGGCAATGGTTTCAGATGAGGGGGTATCTGATGTTTTGGACCTGGAAGTTGTCATGATGAGTGAACAAATGCACAGAAAAGTTCTTAATGTCGAATTTTGGAACTATTTTATCACTCCAGAGTGTGCCCACTCGATGGTGTCTGCGTGGAGTCGGAGTGAATGGTGATTGTGAAGGATCGATATGTACCAACTACAGTTACCAGGAGCAGAAATATCAGATGTTCCTTTGACCATGCTGTAGGAACAGCGGAATCAGTGTAAGTGGATTGTTTCTCAAGCTGTAAATATCAGTACATCTAAATCATTTGTTATTAAAGCCTATATTATTCTTATAAGACATGCCACTCATATTCTTTCACAAAAACATGAGCAGGACGATGATGCAATGGAAATTGACGTTATCTGCGTAAACTTACAAGAGACTTGACCTACGAAGAGAACTTCTACTGGATGCTGCTAAAATGAAAGAGCAGGTAAATATCGTCGATATAGCTAGTAAGTAATTACTGAAACAGTTTCGCAACTATCACCATACAGTGAAGTGAAGAATACTTCTGTGATCCCAAAGTAGTAAAATACACAGTTCTCATGCTGTATCCCAAATTGACATGTCGAGATTTGTAATATAGACTTGTTCCTTATACTATCCCAAATGGATATATGTTCTCCCACAGATTTCTGTTTTTTTCATTTCAATTGAACAGTAGGATCTGTTGCAATTTTAACAAGCAGCATAATTGACATGATTTAAAACAGTTTATAACTACCCTTTGTTCCTTGTACCATTAGGATTTTGACTTTTTGTTAGAAGCAAATTTGATGTTTAGTTTATTTAAACAATTAGGTTCTGACCTTTTATCAGCATCACCTATCTTTGGTTTACTCTGCAGTTTCGTGTGCCAGTTCATGCTCTCTGCAAATAAAAAAATTGACTTTGAAAAATGTATAAATTGCTGCTGTCACGTGACACAAGCAAAACAACGAGAGTTGCAAACATGAAGTTTTTCTCTGTCTGAATTTTACTCTGAAAACTGGTAAGCGGTAGTCACCCCACACAGATACATGAGCTAACAAGCTGATTGCACGTCTTAGCGGAGTTGTTTTTAGAACAGCTCGATGTGGAATAAACCTTTGAATGTAGCTGAGCTTGCTCGAAAAATTATATGTGCCAATCAACTAGTGGAACGGAGAGTCAGTTCTGGACGAGCTTCTGTTTTATTTCAGGCATCTTCACTTTCTCCTTCATTTTTACATAAACTCGAACTTCTAATTATGAAAACCGACTTATGGCCACGTAGAAAAAGAACACTTTTTTTTTGTTTGAGAAAACGCAAAAAAGCTTTTGCGTTTCATTTTATTGAAAAGATGGGAGAGGTCACAGTTACAATTCTCCTAGGAGGTACAGGGCCAAAAAGTAGCAAAAAATGTACATCCCAAGTCGCTGGCATGTCCAGCCGCAGGCCAGGGGCACCAGCTCTCTAGGCCAGAGCGCAGCTTCCTCCTGAATTCGCCCGATGGTGTTCCAAACAGAAGGCAGGGCACCCTCAAACACGCAGTCGTTTCTCTGTTTCCAAATCATCCAAGGGATCAGGAGGGCGAGGGAGGCGAGATCCTTGCGAAGTGGCTTCGGAGTTGCAGGTTTGGCGAGGCGCCACCAGTCGTCCATCGCCTCGAGAGGCTTTGGTGGCCTGAATGTCATTCGCAGCCAGGAAAGCGTCTTGAACAGACCTGATGGGAGAATGGGCACTCCGTCACGAGGTGCGGCATCATTTTCATCACCTGGTCGCACATGAGGCAACAGGGGTGGTATTGCAGGCCTATTATAAGCATCGACCCACAATGATGGGACAGTTGCCCGTACAGGACTGTCCTCCATATTATTAAATTCTTGCTATTTGTGGTTATCTCCAATTTGGCTTCCCAAGCGACAATTAATACTTACTCCCTCTGTTGCGAATTATAAGATGTTCTACTTTTTTTTCGGAATCACATGTATATATATAGAGTTATAGACACGTTTCAGTGTGTTACATTGAAATATCTAAAACATATTACAATTCGAAATGGAGGGAGTACTACATTCAAAGGTATTATATAACCACTTCTCGTTGAAACGATGTTGCACAAACCACGAAAAGTTGGTAACTGAGGAATGCTTGCAGTGTTTGTTCTGAAGAGTGCTTCATTTACTCAAAAGTATGCAAAAGTTGCCATGACAATGGATTGCTGCGTGGCATTGCAATTCTCAGTCGTGGGCAGAGGAAATATTGGTCGTGGCAATGAATTTTCTCTACCATGACAGAGAATTTTGGCACTGCGAGCGCCAATGCATTTCTCTGTTATTCCATCGAAAAACACTTTTGCTTGCCCTTGTAGCCATTCTATTCTACAACTACAAACATATAACTTATTGGTTGTTATTGTCATTAACTATTAATCTGCGCTTAAAGACACTTGGTCATCAGTATACATCCAAACTTAGATTTTAAACGGATACTTAACACAAGCTAATGTTGATCTTGTTCCTGTCTAATTTTTTCCCTACTCGGTGGGACTTGATCAGTCCCAGCGAAGGCACACAAGGGTGGAAGGTACGAAAGTTCCGATGAAATGGTCATTCTTCAGTGGTGAGTGACGTTAGTCTAAGACATGGCCTTGTTGCGCGGTTTGGGCAAGGCATGACCTTCGTGTTGTGTCAGTAGCGCGTGTGATGACTAGTTTTTGGTTGTAAACCAAAAGGCCGCTTGGCTACTATACTATGAAGATGATACATTGTTTTCTGGAACACAAATTCTCACTCTACATGATGTAGAGGGTTCTGAACTGTTGTTGCTGTAAGGGTGTTGCTGTTTTATGCAGAAGCTTGTAGTACATTATTACATTATGTTCTATCGTTAACATGATGCTATCCCATAACCATGTAATCATTAGAGGTTGCGGCGACCAACGTGTACCGGCTACCCGGTTGCAACACCTTTGTTATGATAATTATCTCGTTTGTTTACGTATGTACTTGGACCATGCCTGCACCCACACAGTGCGTTGCCTCATAACTGTTTATTTGCTACACATGATGTGCATATGAACCATCTCATGTCTGGTGTCTTCTATGGAAGAACGGTTTTACGCCTGTACACCACATTATTGGTATGCACACTACTGATCCCTTACATTACATGAGATTATCACCGACAATAAGATACACGTTGTGTATAGTACAGTAGTAGATATAGTAGGTCTCCTTGGTTTTTTAACCCATTCGAGGGAATCAAAGTCTTGATTTTGCTGATGAGCCCATAACAAGCATGACTTTACCCACAGCTTTCCTATCTCTCAAGGCAGCAAAAGCGAGATGAGCCTGTAGAAAAAATTAACGGCAAATGAGAGATATATGTGGTTTGCACTCAATCCGATAGCAGTTTAATATGAGTATGACAATTGACTAGTAACGGTACAGCTCCGCATGTATACCCCCACACAAACAGTAGACCATGAACATGGACATTATTTTGTTAGAGATGACTTGATGGACATTTACCAGAAATACATTAATGATAACCACAAGATTAGGTCAAATGTTCCCGGTAGCAATTTCCTTTTAGAAACAAAACATTACTATTGACGCATATCCAGGAAAATGATGTTCTCTTGGATACTATTCTCCAGAAGCCTCTAGCAATACTCACAAGCACAAGCAAAAATATTATGAATTGTAAGCAGTCAAATGATGCAAAAGAATTTGCGACTATAAGTTACACAGCCGTAGTTCACGAACCGTAAAGTTAGGTCACCAGGATATGCTAGATTATGCAATGGCAAGCACCACAAGTGGTTCATTAGTGACTAACTAGAAATTGCATCCTAATGCATCTATTGTGAAGTTTCTTAATGTTGCTTACCTCCGGGAGCCTATAGGTGTGTGAGATTTGAACTTTTATCAACCCCTTTGAAAGCCATGCCAGAAGTTCGTTAAGTGAGTCAATGAGTACTGCTGGCCGATGAATTAAGTAACTTCCCCAGTACAGGCCATGAATTGTCCAGTTCTGAAACATCACACCACAATTAGCTAGTAGTCTTAATAAACATAAATTCAGCAGAAAGTAGTTCTATCAGTAAGCAGTACCCTTACTACAGAAGTTCGTTTCGAGTGCTGTGAAGTACAAATATACTGAATTCCATTGACCGATTGTATTACAACTTTCTTGCATGTATAATTTTGATGCAAATTAGTTTCAATGTGATTTTGCAGTACCAGTGGTGTTCTCCTTTAGCAAGCCAAAGCCCGTCAAGGCGAAATGCCTATTCTAAGTATATGTAGTAGGTTTTGATTCTAACAATGAAATAGGACCAATCAATTAGATCACAGAGCATTGTAACTAAATACTGGAAGCCAGCATTGGGCCAGTTCCACTTGTAACGACCTTAACCTTCATGCTTCAATGCACTAGTATAACATTTCTTTAAATAAAAAAACAAGCCTTAAGGTTAACATCATTTCCAATGCACTAGTATACCTTAACAAGTGCAATGTTCGCTCGAAGAACTGGAACATCTCCACTAGCAAATCCAATGAGCAGTATATGTGCACCCCAATTGAGAAGTTTCAAACTATCTTGAGTAAGTTTACCCCCAACAGGATCATATAAAACATCAACCCCTTTGAGACCTTTAGCCTTTAAAAAGGATTTGGCGCTCTCAATAACATTCTCCTTGCTCGAGTCAATCACATGATCAGCTCCTATGGACTTGAGATACTGCAATTTCTCAATTCCCCTGAAATCAAGACATATAATATTTAGGTAGCCCAAAACAATTGGCCAAATAACATAAGTACATAACAACGACCTATGTTCAAGAAAATAAAAGGTAACAATGATCAAAGAATTTAGTTGTTCGTGGTAATCACCTGGCAACCGCAATAACAATAGCACCACAAACTTTTCCTATTTGTACAGCAGATACCCCAACACCGCCAGCAGCACCAAGTACAAGTAGAACCTGAAATTACAACTTATATTAATGAGATCACTAATCCACTGGGATAAGCCTAGGAGTACATCAGATAGTTGCCTAAAATGCATCAAAGCTCCTAAAAGTATTCAAGGTGTGTCAAATGAGTCGCAATATACATGTCAGGGAGCTTGGGCGATGGAACCGATAAACTAATGAGGGGAAACGGTCGTGGAGGCAATGAGAACCTTCAGTACAAAGGAATGGGGCAAAGCATACCACATGCAAAGAACGGGTGGCACAGCATCTCGCCAGAACCTGAAGAGACTACCAGAATTCCAGCAGTGCAAGGCCCTGCTTGAGCTCTCTTAACTTGGTGTAGACTTCATGATGTCCAGGTGATGCTGTAGGTGCGCGGAATCGTCCTACAACATCTTGGATTGGATGGCGACCAAGGTGCTATGACAGAGGGCAGCACAGAGTCGAATTCTAACAATGAAGTTGTTGGATGGAAATTCATAGCAATTTCTGGTGCATTTATGTCTAGTTCTATACACGACCGAATTGATGACAAACTGATGTTGTGCAGCTTGTTATCTAGCCCATTGATCTAGCCTGTAGACACCTTGGTGGAGCAACTTATTGCAATGTGCATGGAGCTGGCGATGTTGTCCTCCTGGATAATCAAGTCTTTGCGGCGGGAGATGCTTCTAAGCCAGAGGCAGCAATGGCTACCAATGCTGACTGTAGATCTTGAGGCTCTGGTGGCAGAGGCGGATTAGCTCCACTGCAGGGAGACGAAGAAGAAGCTGGAAGACAGCTGAGGATCATATCGATCGTGGGGCACACTGGGAGGAGCCACAGTTGGGCGACTGGCACTAGCGACATACAATCGGGCAGCATCGTCTCTTCATGCTAGCTCCGCCTGCTGCCTACCGTTGCACGTGAGCAAGAAGGACAACCCTGACACCTTGTGGATCCGGCCCTTGAACTTTGCCTCAACGAACTCCGCGGCCAGGTAACACAAGGCCTAGGCGCCAGCGACAACAAGTAGTACGCGGAGATGCGTTGTAGTGTACTCAAAATGTTCAGTGTGGAGCTAGTTTTGGACAACAAAAGAAGAAGATATAACTTTTTAGGGTCTTCTCTGCAAAATAGACCCTATGTAGGCATCAGTCAACATGCTAAGTGGGCAGATCAGACCTGGGCAGGGCCTGCGAAAAATCACTATTCACTATTAGGACTCATATGTGCATTTTCATACTTTTAGGACTCACTTGACACACCTTGAATACACTGAGGACTTCAGATGCATTTTACTCTTTTATTTAAGCGTATCTACAGGCTTAAATATATTCCACCTAAAAAATTAAGAGAACCGGCATATAGAGTAAGCATCACCCACTGCAAGTGTTTACATATGTGCATATTAATAGTAGGCAACTGTTGGAGCTAAATCATTTAGCTCCCTTCTAATAAGGTTGTGCTTCACACACACTAACACATATGCATATATGACAGACACATGTACGCTCTATATTTCATATATATGCTTGAGTCTACATCTTGGCTTACAATCTTTCCTGCTTTGTTACGTGGGAGGGGTGGTACCCCTATTTATACTTGTACATGACCCTTAAGATTGCTGCCATGTGGCACAATCCAAACCCTACACCATACTTCTAGAATACTCTACAAACTTTAGATATTTCATACTACTCCTAAATATCTTACTCTAGAACATTCCTAATTCTAGAGTTCTCCTACATACCCTGAATACTTCATGATTAAGGTAGAAACTTCTTCTTGCATATACATATGACAAGATTAGTTCTAACAGCAACATGGTAGTTCCATCAACCAGAGGGGAGAAATCAAACAAGGTAAACAACCTACTCACTAATTAAACACAAACAAAAGAATCAAACAAATATGTCAGATGTGCGGTCCCAATTATAAGAATTCTAATTCGGACATGACCCATATGAGATATGAAAAAGCATGATATGAATGCATATTATATGTACAATAAGTACATCTCCAGTTAAATGTGCAATCAAGAATAACACACAAACAATGTGTAATGTAAAGACGAATAGAAGCAAATGGGAACCCACCTGACCAGACTTCAGTTGAGCCCTGTGGACAAGGGCTAAATGTGATGTACCAAATGCAACAGGTAATGCTCCAGCAGCGACCAGGTCACACCCATCAGGCACTAGGAATCTGGTACACAATAAGATGGTATCGATTCAAAACACGGTTTTGCTATTTTAAACTAGCCTGGTTTTCCAAGTTTATTTTTCTGTACATTGGATTCGCTTCGTGCAAGTCTGTAAGTCTGATTTTGATCAAATGCTAACAGATTAACAGAAAGCACTTGGGGCGCCTACCTAAGGCAAAGATCTCTATAGATAAATTTCACATCTTTTCTCGCCCCTTAGATTATTCCGTCTAATCACCAGAGCCAAACACGACAAGTGTAAATTTCCTACAGAAATTACCAACCAGGAGAGGAAAAATGAACTCACAGTCCCTTCTCCTCGGTGACGATGAACTCGGCAAAGGACCCGATGCTGGCGAGGGAGCAGACGCGGTCGCCGGGCCGGAATCTGCGCACGCCGGGGCCGACGGCGTCGACGACGCCCGAGTAGTCGGACCCTGGCACGAAGGGCAGCGGGGGGCGCTCCTGGTACTTGCCCTGCACCTGCAGGAACGTCGCGAAGTTGAGGCTGGTCGCCGCCACACGCACACGCACAGAAGTCGGCGACGAGAGCTCCGGAACAGGCCGGTCACCAGAGACAGCCTCAAACGGCGAGTCGTCGCCGCCGGGTGGTAGCGTGGGGTCCCCGAGCCGCCGCACCACGAGCGCCTCCATTTCTTGGGTTGGGGATTGGACTCTGGAGCAGGTTCGGATTTGGACGGAGAAAGCGAGAAGAGAAGACCGGACTCCCCTGTTTCCAGAGTCCCCCAACGCTAAGAGCAGCCACAACGTTGTGCCAAATCTAGTTCCATTTTGCTATTTTGGCTTTTGGAACTAGTTCCATACATTGTGAGCCTAGTTCTAAAATTTGCAAAACAGGGAATCGGAGCAACTCGGTGCGCCGATGCTAAATTTGTTGATGGAATAGAAAATTGTCTCTCTCATGCGGTGGGAAGAAAGAGAAGGGTGAGGAGAGAGCTCGGTTGGGAAAGAAAAGGCTTTTTTTACATGGTTTTATTCGGAGCTGGGGCCCGCAGTACAGTAATTTAGATTTGGCTACGTTGTGGAGGTGGTTCTATATTTCACTCCGATGCCAAATAACTGTGTATGTCAGATTTGGCGACGAACACGCTGTGGCTGCCCTAACTGCCTACCAGAGCGTTGGAACTTGGAAGGTTGTGCACTTGGAATTTCTTGGTTGGCGGGCGCTAGGCGTCAGCCGGCTGATTTCCCGCACGGATCAGCCGCCTTGCCAGCCGTCCGATCGGTCAGTTCGGTCTCCGGATGAGAACGTCGCTTTCCTTCTTTTCTTTGCGAAACGTCGTTTTCCGCCGCGATGCTGTTGGGCCAGAGACGCGTTGTACCCATCCATCCTAGAAAGCGACACGGTGCTTCACTCTAGTAACAGAAAATGGGTGGAGCCCACAAGGCCTCAACGCCTGGTACTTTTCTACTCCGTGTAGCTATCCTCTCTCTCTCCTCCCTTCGGCTGCATGCCTTCGTGCATGTGTAGTAGTACAACTTTTTCAAGCCATGAAATTCACTAGCACTTGAGGAATTCATTTGGTGTTGAGGACCGAGCGTGGCTCGGTGGCTTGCTCTGGCAGTGGCCAGGCAGCTGACGCAAGTTCGATCCCTAGGATCGACTTGTGTTTTCCTCACCCGGGGTGCTGTTCATTAGGAACAGTACGGAGCGCACTGTTCATGGGGAACAGTGTTCGCCAATAAAGTCCTCACTTCTCCGTCTGTGAGCCACATGAGGTAATATTTCATACCAGACGGTACCGGGTATAAGGGTGTAGTCCTTGGTTAGGCTTACAACTGTGGTGTGCGTGTGTGTGGTGTGAGTGCTTGTAAGTCTGATCAGATACTACAACTTGTATCCCCAGATGAGGGCAAAAAAAAAAAGGAATTCATTTGGTGTTGTGCCAGTGAAGTAATTTGATCTGCTAAACAAAAATTTAAAAAAATTGTAGCACTTTAAACACAGTCATGTAGCAAAAAAAAATCGAACGTAAACATATTTTTTACTTTGTGTGTAACATTTTTCTAAAAAATGCGACATCGTTTTGCATCATTGCCCTATGATCCGTAAAAGCTTGCGACATGCAACAAAAAATGTGTAACATTTTGGAAACACCAATGTAGCAAAACACAATAACGTATACAAGAAAATCTTCGTTCGTTTGCAGCAAAACGTAAAAACACGTATCTTCATTTGCAGCAAAAAACAACAACTTATCCAACATATGTGGTCAACTCATTCAATATTGCAGAAACACGTATGTAGCATTTCCCAAAAAAAAAATTTGTAGCATAGTCCAGAAAATCATTGTAACATTTTACATGGACAAGACGATACCTAAGTGAAATGATCTCGCGCGTCCGATCTATGTAGCAAAAACGTTTCGCGTGTAGCACCATTTGTCTACGTATGCAACATCGAATGTAGCAAAGAAATTTCAGAAATGCTATGTCCGATCTATGTAGCAAAAAAAGTCAAACACAACATTTTTTTTGTCACATGTAGCACTGTATGTAGCAAAAAAATATCAGATCCGTAAAACTTGCGACGTGTAGCAAAAACGAATGTAACATTTTAAACACAGCCATGTAGCAAAAATCAACCAGCCATGTAGCAAAAATCAACAAGCAATGTAGCAAACCCAATTTGTTGTACCAAAATGTTTGAAATGTCACTTTTGAAGAAAATCAATGTAGCACTTTGCCCGTGCTTATCCAACAAAAACCATATTCATATGTAGCAAAAATCCCCAAAAAACTGACCTTCATATCATGGAGGCGCTGCCATGGCTGATTCAAAAGGTCGTCGGCGCAAATCCGACATGCTGGTCGGCCGGAGCAAGATCGAGTGAATATGTAGCACATAGCGTCCATGGGGACCTCCGCCATGGCGTCAATGGTGCCAGTTGTGGTGATGCGGTGGATCAAATCGGGGGAACCCCGTGGGAAGCAAAGCCGAGATGGCGGCGAGGCTCCGGCGGCGCTTGAGGTATCTTGCACGGACAAAGCGCCAGCAAGCGCCCGATTCCATGGATAACGCCGTCAAATGATAGTCCAGAAAATATGTAGCAAATCTCAACACAGTATGCAAAACTCGAAAAAAATCTCTAAGGATGACCATCGCCATTGCCATGTGCCCACAAGAGATGTCGAAGCCATCCATTAATTGTGATGAAACTCTGTGGCCGTGCATACACTGCCTGCGTCCATTTTAGACATCGCCGGCAATATTACTACCAAGTAGAAGTACTACTCCTGAACCAGCAGTAGACACGGGGTTTAGTTTATTTTTACAGCAAGGAAGGGTCTCTAGCTAGTACAGTACTCCGTACTTTTTTTTTTTTTGAACAGCAGATTTATAAAGATATTAAAGCACATATACAAGGTGAGGAACTTCGACAAGCGAAGTTATGTAATACAAACTTTGCAACCTACAAAGGAGAAGCTCAAAAAGATGCTCCAAAGGAGAACGAGGTAAGACTGCAGAAGGAGCCTGATGGCGGATCAGGCGAGAACCCCGACGCGCAACCACAACCACAGTCTTCGAGGGCCTCACATCATGTGCTTGCCTATAGTAACCTGGCGGCTCTCCCAAAGTTCTGATAGGCTTGTGCACTTGAGGTTGAAAAGAGTCGAGCTGAAGATCTGTTGTATGCTTCACCGAGCTCGGCAGCAACTTGTCCCTTCCATTAAATCTGAGGACCAGCAACGATGGCGCTCTCACCCGCCATCGGTGGAACAACCCGAATGGAAAGGCTCTAACGTCCTCACCTGAAGCATCTTCGAACCCATTTCTGATCCAAATGCAGCAAAGTACTTGATTTTTGTGCTCCACCTCACCAACAAGCATTGAGGCCATATGATAAGTCACCAAGCTTGCCTCAAATACATCAAACTGAGTCTTCCAGGCCACCTCACCAGAATTGGTAGTCACCACCATGATGACGATACAAAAATGCTGGTGATATTGCATACAGTTGACCAACAGGAAGAGATGGCACAAATCTCTCGCCTTCAGATTCCTCTTATAAGCATATGGTGAAGTGATGTAGCTGCTAGCAATCCAAACATACCCCAGGAGAAAAAAGCAGTCGCTATAACCTGGAGAATCAGAAGAGGGGATGGGCATAAGACTTGTACGCGTACACTGTCTATGCGTGGGTGACGAAAGCCAAGAAGAAGAACTCCCAGATTGCCATCTCGCCGGCCACCCATGCTCATCCGGAAGCCACAATCCCAACAACATGCTTGAATCTGAATCCACCGCGCTGATGTGTACCCAATCTAGCGTTGGTCTTGTCGTGAGCTCAGCATACTCCGGCATGCATCCGCAAAGTAGAAGGCAGGTCTCAAACGAGCCGAAGAGCCCGCACTGGACAGCGCAGATCGGCCGGAAGCAACCGCCATAGGGAGGCCTCGAGGACGACTTCCCCAGCTGGGGAGGCACCAGATCCCGCCAAGGGACCACAGCTCCGAGACCCTCGCCATCTCCAAACGCCGCCGCCTCGGCCACCTCGGTCAGAACGAAAAGGGGAAGGAGAGTGCAAGACGATCTCAGATCTGATTTATTGGAAAGAAAAAACGAAAAGGAAAAACCTAACTAGGAGATCCCGAACCCCCCTCCCCCTCACCGCCGGCCACCGTGGCCGCCGGTGACGGGAGGGAGGGTGGCCGGAGCGGGGAGTTAGGGTGGAGGTCAAGGAGGGGACGACACAAGGTCAAGACGCCACAGGGGCAAAACTCACAGCGCCCTTTTCCTTCTTCCAGTACTCCGTACTAGTGCTGGTCATAGCGAATGCATGCGCTGGTGGATGTGCATGATGCTGTGTTGTCAGCCAACCGTGCGCGACTAGGGACCGGTAAGCGGCATAGCTGACAGAGCGCGTGCTATTTTTCCATCCTGATCGGGCGGATCCACGCAACGCACGCGCGAGCGAGCAAACCGACTGATGCATCAGTCGGTTGACAAATAGCGTTTTCCAATTTCTTGCCTAGGATGACGAACAGAGGATTTCTCACATCAATTTTACGATTTTTTTAGCGGTGAACGATTTGATCGTTCTATATTCACGCGCATTAGGCGTACCTATGAATTTGTGCAAGCCTGGACGCTTCCCGAGACGACTAAATATTTTCTCAGACAAATAGCATCACATGAATCCAATATTGTTTTCACAACATTTCTAACGAAAAACACGTATACAATACATTACAAGTTCATAACACAGTCAATATTCACAAATTCACAACACATGCTAATGTTTACAAGTTAATGACACATTCAAATGTTCATATTACGAGCGCTAATATTAGATATGATAGCAATTAGGAATAACTCTAAAGAAACTCCGACAATCAACGACAAAAGCTAAAATTTCCAAATGAAACCACAAAGAGACTACAAGATTGAAAAAATATGTATTAGTAAATCATATGGCCATATCTTTAAATATATTCATCATGATTCATGAGGTAACGAAAAATTGAGATAGCTCGAGTGATGTGCTAATTAGCCCTATCCCTACGATATAAATGTCTCCCTTTTCCATTTTTTCATGGCAGAAAACCGTTGAGCAATAACATCACCGTCAAGTTGTCTAAATAATCCCCGGTCTGTGTAACATATCATCAAGTCATTGAACCATCTAGTCTTAAGCTTGTTACACAATTTGGACTTGATGATATTCACTATCGAAAAAGGCCCTCTCAACCGATGTTGTTGGCACTGTACTATCAGAGTCAACTCAATAAGTTTACAGAGCAATGGGAAGACCAAATGAAACTCGATTTCAACCATCTTTGTAACCAAATATTTGAACATTTTGTAAGTAAAAACAGAGCAATGCATTCTCACATGGTGAATGTAAGTCTCAAGTTGGTCTTTTATGGTCACCATTAGAGAAATCAACATGATAAACTGAAGATAAGAGAGCAAACTTATAAATATTAAACATTGAGAAAGAGCTTCAGGCTAGTGTGTGGGAAGCTGGCAAATGCCTCTATAGATGCTTCACAAAAGCCATGACCCATATCCAAACATATCTTGTCAATGGAAACATAGACTGATCTCAACTTTGTAGAAGTGAAGGTTAGTATGGTCATCCCATTAAGCATCGAATGACCCTGCACCAGTATTTGTTTATCCATATGTGTCATCGGAATACCCGTCACCATGCAAATTTGTTGGAACTCATCAAACAAGGCTCGCCAACCACTTTCTCCCATAGAGGCCAAACAATATTTCACATCATTAACTAATTCCATTGCAGGCACAATATTTAGATTTTTTTGCAAAACGTTTTAAAATGAAAGAAAATTTGTATTTCTCCATTTTATCTGTCAGACTTATCGCTTGGGTCAATCCAAGCCCCTCATCATTGACGTCACGAAGAACATACAATGTTTTCAATCACATTCGGTTGAAACGAAGCAATGTTCTATAATGTGAACTCCATCTAGTATCTCCGGGTCTAGTGGACTGCTTTCTTGATTCAAATTTTTCTTGGGCTACTGCATTGATTCCCAATATGAGTCATCCAGTCTTTTCTGATGCTCGAACACTATGCCTTCATTTCTCTTGTTTTTGGATTGCTTTTTGAAGGATCTCATCGAGAGCCTTACTTCCTTTTTTGCATCTTAACATGTCAGCCTCCGCGCGATTTTCAACCTAGCATTTTATTCTAACACAACTCTTGTTTCTTTAGGAGGACAGTTAGTACGCTCATGAATACTGAAAATAGGAGTACATTATTCATGATGCAAAATGTTATTTCATGAGGATGATGAAGAGATGAATTTAGACAGTTCAGTGTATTTTAAACAAGGGGTTTCATATCCCTTTTTATCAGTACTTGTTTGATTGTCAATAAGAGAATCAGTTTGAAACTGAAGTGTCTCATTACCATTTTTCAGGGATTCAATTTCTTACTTCCTCTTGAGAAATTCTAGGTGCAACTTTTCTTGGTTCTTGAAGATTGCTTCACGAGCTTCATTGAGTTTAAGATTTAACTCCTTCGGCTTTTGAGCTAAAGAGTTAAAGCTTCATTTTTCTTCATCTCATTGACAAACAAAATTATCTTTTTATCCAAGGTTCTTTCTTTTTTTCTACCAATTTTAGCAAGTGTTTTATTTGATGATCTAGTGTCATCAAGATCATTACTCACTAAGGTATCAAAATTGAAATTTAAAGATTTTAAGGATACACTAGAGTGTCTTGTCATTAGACATGTGGATTATTGTTCTTCATCACTGAAAGTGTCAGAGATTGATCTTGTGATGCTTGGAGCGGCAACAACAAGTGTAGACTTAGAATCAGATATCGACGATGAGTCTTCAGATTTTGAGTCCCACTCTTGGCGAATGTAGGCACGTCTTTTTTACATGTCCTTCTTGAGGTATCTTCTTGAGGTATCTTGAATGAGAGCGATACTATTTACTGGGTTTTCTCTCGTCCTTTGCTCCCTTGTCCGTCCTGATTTTTTGATTTCTTGTCTCAACTCTTATCATCCTTGTTTTTGTTGTTCTGGAACAGCTGGCAACGCCCGGCTTCACCCGATTGGTAGCACGTTCTGTCATTGGAGTGACTGAAGGACTATCGTGATCTACTTCAAAATCTCTTATATGTGCTTTCTTTGTTGAATTTATTGAAGCGCATGAGCAATAAGGACATGCATGTCTTTATTCAACTTCTCTTTTGAAGTGAGATACATCGTCCGTTTCAAATTTTGAGGCATCATCTTCAGAGGAAGTTTTATTTGGTTTTAGTGGAGTGCCATGTCTACTGCACTACACGAACACAGACAATTGCCGACGGCTTTTTGTCGAGGCCGTCGACATATATGCCATATGCCGAGCGCTTTTCAGAAGCCGCCGGCGTTCGGCGTATACATGGCCGTCGGCGTATATGCTTGTTGCCGACGGTTTTCTCTGACCGGCCGTCGGCATACCCAATCCGTCGGCATTTAAGCATTTACTACCGAGGGCAGCCATCGGCATAGAGATGGCCGTCGGTATAATGGTCTGCCGTTTGGATCCCGTCCAACGTCGGTAGTCGGCGTATATGCTTGTTGCCGACGGTTTTCTCTGACCGGCCGTCGGCATGCCCAATCCGTCGGCATTTAAGCATTTACTACCGAGGGCAGCCGTCGGCATAGAGATGGCCGTCTGTATAATGGTCAGCCGTTTGAATCCCGTCTAACGTCGGTAGTTGTATGCCGACGACGGTCGTGCCAGAGCAGTCGGCATATAGTTGGAAAAATAGAATTGTGATGTGCGGGCGGGGGTCGAACTATGCACCTGGTGGTTCGCTTCGGGCACTCGGCTAACCATTTGACCAGTGATTACTTCATGTATCGAATACATACACGTTTATATTGTACTGTCCTCTACAAGATAGCACTAAAAGTAAAAATGCACTACAATTACAAGATAGCTAACGTCTTGTTGGCAAAAATTAACTCTGCTTTTATCTGCTTAAGAACTGAACGCGCAGAGTAGTTGGAGTAGTTGTTTAGCTCCGCTTGCTTGCAAGATTAGGAAGAGCATTCTGTTTGCTTGACACAATAATTTTGGTTGACATCACTTCTAGCCTATTTCCAAGATGGAGTATATGTAGATTGATTCACTAGTGTAATATGGCCTACTTGCAAAATGAACTTGTACATACAGTACACTCCTTTTGTATTTGTGCATGATTTTTTAGCTAATCCAACCTGTAAGCACTTGTGTAATATTACTAGTACTACTACTACTATATGTTAGTACTCTGTCTTATATATGCATGAGTAGCAAGATATTACATTTTTTTTGCATAAGCAAGTGGAGTAGCGGTAGGAGTATTCAAACTTCTTCCAGTTTTATTTCATGAAAATAGCTGATGCGAAAACATGAGTTTTGGAGTGCTGAAATATGGTTCGTCAATGATCTAATGTAGGCGCATTAGACAAGATTCGTCTGCTCACTGTCCAGTGTCATGCTTGATAATTTGCTTTTGTTGCATCCTGATACTTTGCCATGCTATCATCTGACACATGCCACACATATAACTGGTTCTTTGAGCACTCTTAATGCATTTATCCTATGTTCTCATGCCCATTTGATGAAAAACATAGGCGCTATTTTGATTTCTCACTTTCAGTAGTCTATTCTTGTACTTTCCATGGGATAGTTTTTTTATAGTTTTTCCATGAGTAGTTGGAACGACAAAATAGCTACAGATTATCATGTTTTCTTTGCACTAGACTGAATTTTCTTGCACTAGCTAGACTGAATTTTCATGCAAATGCTTGATTGCAGATCAGAGGACTGGGCGTACACCTGCATTTTGTGGTGAACTGACTATAATTCCAATGAAACGCACTGGTTTAGGTTTACTGATAGCTGCAGGGCAGGCTGATTTCTTGATTTTGCGTTTTGTATGCATGCTTTGTATTGCAGGAATTTGGAAAAAAAACCTTTTTTTTTTGTAAATGCTATATGCCGACGGCAATGCCGTCAGCATAGATAGTGTCCAGGCCGCGTGCGGAGCTGCAAGATTCAGGCACGTGTACATGTATGCCGACGGGTTAGCCGTCGGCATTTGCTGGCACCAGCGAGCAACCAGGTGCTGCCACGTGCCCCACGTCGCATGATATGCCGACGGCCGGGCCATCAGCAAACACCCCGACGCCGTCAAACGGATGTATCCGTTACTTATATTTGCCGACGGCCCAACTAAACCGTCGGCACTCGTGTGTAAGCCGACGGTTTACGTTTACCGATGGCTTTTCATTGTATGCCGATGGAGACATATGCCGACGGCTACACCTATTTGCCGACGGTTTTTGGGTTCTTTGCCGACGGCCCCTATAGTGCTGGAAGTTTAACTGTCATCATGAAGAAGAACATTTTCATGAGTCTCTATCCTTCCAAAAAATTGTGCTCGGACCATGGTTTTCAACTTTGAGGTTTCTCCTTGATGAGGGTGCGCAACGTGTCTGATGACGTGTGAAGGCACGTTCGATGGGAACCACAAGAGGAAGGTGAGATGTAGCGTAGCAACAATTTTCTCTTGATTACAAAACCAAGATTATCAATCCAGTAGGATTTGGAGAAGGCTTCGGCTTGGTGTCAACGACAGTTGTGCCAGAAAACTGTTGACGTGGACCTGTGCACACATGAACAAACTACTTTGCCCCAACGAAACAGAGAGGGTGTCAATCTCTCCGGCTTGCTGAACACAAAGGATTAAACGTATGGTGGAAAATAATATGAGAGAAAAAATGACCAGCGAGCAAATGAATATGAAAAGCTATGAAAACGGTTGTAAGCAATATAAGAAAATAGGACCGGGGTTCACAGTTCACTAGTGACGTCTCTCTAAAAATATACGTGTTGGGTCAACAAATTACATCGGGGCAATTGACAAAGTATGTGTATATAACTATACTATCATGACAACATATTCACCGTTTTATTTAATATGGGCATTACGTCAAAATACATAGACCATTATCAGACTGCATATATGACTAATAATCTACCCCGGGATCGCTATCCAGCATGTCTCCCGAAAGTATTAAGTTGCAAGCAACAGATAATTGCAATAAGTATGGTGCATAATGTAAGCAATGGTTATTAACTTATAGCAATAAACATCGCTGTTTTACCCCTAGTAGCAACAACACATCTCAATCTTTAATCATTTCTGTCAACTTGAGCTGAGACAAGAGAGGCATGAACCCACTATCTAGCATAAATACTCCCTCTACTGATACAAGTAATTACTTCGGCCAAATCATACACAAGAATCAGAGAGCATGCAAGATCATAAATAAAGCATATCATAGATAAACTGAACAATAATGTCATGACTCCATAATTCATCGGATCCCCGCAAACACAACACATAACATTACATATAGATGATCTTAATCATGTTAGGCAGCTCATAAGATCTAAACAATGGAGTACAAGAGAGAGACAACCATCTAGCTACTGCCATGGACCCGTAGTCCCGTGGTGGACTACTCACGCATTACTCCGGAGGCAGGCATGGTGGTGTAGATGCCTCCGGTGACGTTCTCCTCCTCCGGCAGGGTGCCGGGAAGAGCTTCAGAACCCTCCTGATCTAGGGTTGGCGACGGCGGCGGCGACCTCGGAACTTTTCTGGAAAATATGATCGGGTACCGAGGTTTTCGGAGGAAGACAATTTATAGGCGAAAGGGCAACTCGAGGAGGTCTCGGAGCCGCCCAGGTGGGGCCCAGCCGCGGCCAAGCACTAGGCTGCGACTGGGGGCGTCTGGGGCCTATGGGCCCCCCCCCCCTGCAGGCGCCCTCCTGGCTCCGTCTTTGTTTCTTCGTAAAAATAATCTTCGTAAATTATGAGCTGATTCCGAGAAACTTCGCAGAACAACTTTTCTGAAAAAAAAGACAACAGAAAACATGAACTGGCACTGGCATATTGTTAATAGGTTAGTTCCATAAAATGTGCCGAAATGATATAAAATATTATAAAAGCATGTGGCAATGATATATAATAAGCATGAAACATCCAAAAATTATATATACGTTTGGGACGTATCAATGTCCTATTTGTCGTCGAGAGCCAAAATCATCTTCTTCATGATGACTACATTATTTAGAGTAAGTACAATAAGGTGACATAAGCAATCTATTTTTGCTGAGTTGAAGGAGGGAGAAGCGGACTATAAGTTGACAGCCAGCTGCATCACGTGCTCCAATTTTTTTGCGAGAGTGTAATGTGGTACATGTTATGAATATAGTACAAATTTATAGCCAACTTTTATTAGATGGCTATTAACCGAGTATAAATGACATAAAACTAGCCCATAACCAGCAGCTGGCTCGATTATTAGCCTTACTGTTATGTCGGTGGTGTCAAGTCCTTGAATCTTGTTTATGATTTTGGAGTCTTACATACTACTCTCAGAGGATTCAAGATATATTGGTTGGAAGGTGGTTACCTACAGCCGAGAATTTCTTGATGTATCCCCAGTGCCGGTGACAGTGCGGTGGCGCGCGATAAATCGACCAAGAACAGTTGCGCATGTGGTGATGCCGCTTGCATCGCCGAGATCTGGCCTGCTTCTAGTTTACCCAGCTTCTCCATAGACAAGTCAACTTTCATATATAAGCACCTGATCGAGGCGAGCGGCTTGGATATTGACCTTGTTACCGAGGTCGATCGCGCAAGCGATCCTCAATACATCCAGCTTGACCAACTTCTCTAACATCCGAGCTTCCACATGGCCTCCAAGCACTGGGTTTGAATGGTACCGTTGCGGAGTACTCCTCTGAATCAACCGACGCTGCTTAGAATTTTGTACCGATTCGCCCAAAAGCAACCAACTACCTTCTCCGTCGAATTACGAGTACGATCTAGACATTGTGAGTTTTGTTTGAGATCAAACAAAGACTCAGATACCAAATGTTGTGTGCTCGTGTATTAGACATCTCCATGCCATCAAAGACATCCTAAACTGCGACAAATCATTAGACAAAGATATGCCTCCATGACAACACATCGCGAGTTTCATCAGCTCATGGGATCGGAAGGCGGTCAAGCATAATTTTCGCAAACAATTCTTCTCCCACCCGGGCCCCATCTCGGGTGGAACAGTCGAGGCTACACTTACGACACAAGTTTGCTAGTTTGGAATGAACTATAGTTTGGGATGTGTGCATCCCCTTAATTTAGAGGAATGAAGATATACAAATGTTTTTTCTAAAAAATTAAGCATTTTCAGCAAATAAACATCAATTAAAAATAGGGTAATATTCTGGACTTTGTTGTGAAGTTGATGGCATGGAAAGGAAAAGGTCATGAAAACATAACGAGTGCTCTATAATTGCACGGTGATAAGTATACAGAGACAGGGTACTCTTAAGATAAAGGTGCGAACTTCAGCATATTCTAGAGCAGCCTATAATTTTATAAGATTGTGAGCCAGGACACGCCCATATAAAGAAGAAAATCACCTTGTTTGATATGTAGCAACCCAGGCAACACCACTGGGCCCATACATGATTTCTCTTAGCACCTTTCATTCTTATATCAGTGTACTTTCTTTTTGTTTATTAGTCCTTAAATTCATGGTTGCTGAATAACGTTGCCCATTGCAACTAGAGTGACATAATGAGGGCCTAGGTACAGCACTGAAAGCGCTCGCAAAGCAGCTGACAGCTCAAACTAATTTCCAGGAAAGTAAACTTGTTGGTCCAGTTCATGGTACAATGGTGGGCATGTGCGACCTCTTTGCTCATTTCTTAATTCGCATTAATTTACCAAAAAGGATTATACCAGAATCATCTGATCACGCCACCACTTGCCATTGCCAGCTTGCGTGCCCCCTTTACAAGATAGATATCACTCGATCATGTTCAGTGTTCAATGCTACAAACCATTCCAGACTCGAGAGATGAGCAACCATCATAGGCTCAAACTGTCCGATCTCATGCCAAACTCTTGGTTCTACAAGCTGAGGGACATGAAGAGACCCAGGCCACCAAGCCAACAAAGAAGCTCTACGGCTACAAGAACATCCAAGAGATCGTCATCAAGCCACTACTACCATGGAACCACCACTCCCAGACCTCTTCCATTACCAAGACACCAATCCTACTCCTACCTACAAGCAAAGCAAACGCCACCGGAGGAGCTGGACCTCTCCCCTCTCCATCTCAACTCTGAAGCAAGAGACATCCAATTCTGCAAAGATCGGTCGGCAAAACCGAGAAGCGCTGCCTTCGTCATCAACGACGGGTTTCAGGAGTTAAAACTACGTCCAATTCGCACAAGGCCGGTGTCAACAGTCTGGAAGTGTGCAGCACAGCAAGACCCCAAGCAGTACGAGCCCGAGCTCGCCAAGGCTTAGGAGTAGAAGGCTTCATGTCCTCAGCAGTGGTTGCAGAGTTGGCACCAGGATCACTGCTCGCCGGAGAAGCGCCGCGAAGAGGAGCTTCGCCGTCGTGGTGGCGTCGACGGACCCGTACAGGGACTTCTGGGAGAGCGTGGTGGAAATGATCGTCGAGAACGACATGAGTGGGAGTGAGGCTTTGGAGGACCTCCTTGAGTGCTACCTGTCATTGAACTCGAGGGAGTACCATGGAGTAATCACGGATGTGTTCAGCGGAATCTCTCTTCAAGTTACTGATGGCCGTGTTGAGGTGTGAGGAATAATTCGGAGCTTTGAATAATGTGTGTACGTGCTTTTGACTTTCTATGTCTGTAATATACTAGTACTTGCTAATGTATTTGGTGATGTGTTTATGTGTACTAATAATAGCTGACATATGGTAGGCTTTCCAAAGATGTATTTTTCGATATCTTTATGTGATTATTCTGCAACTCTAAGATTTGGATTTTTTTCACATAGTATGACCTTGAAGGCAGGCACAAGACAGATGGTTTTTTCCCAATTAAATTATTCTATTCATGTGCTGCCGCATGACTTAAGGCCATCATCATGTAAATTTCCATGTGGAGACTATTACTATGAAGTTAGCTTTTCATGGAGAGCTTAACTATTTTTTGGTGAAGAATGAGATACTCTGATTTCATTTTCCCTCTATAAAAATTATAATGAATCCAAGAGAGATCATAGCATGTGCTTCAACAAATTCTGGAATGTTAAAGTTTGTTTTCACAGCAATTTTATTGTTCCATAAACGTATCTTGTCCGCGTCTCAGGGTGAAAACCCTTGATCCCCTTGGATCGGGCGGTGGCGGAACTTTGGTGTCATGTGCTAATTCCTAAAGGTGTCGTCTTGGAGTCCATTGTCTGTCTCTCTGTCAGCGGCAGTGCAGTGGCGGTATCGACTCCTAGTGGCGTTCTCCACGATGGAGTAGTGCTTGTATCGATGGTGTGCAGCGTTTGTCGGTGCGCCGATCCGAGCTCTAGGTGAGCTCCGGTCTGCCAAGTGGCGTATTTTGTTCGTCTTGGAACAGGGGTTCCACTGGTGATAGAGACTGAAGGCGAGATGACTTTGTCTGTCCAACTTGCTTCTTCCTCGGTGTAGCTCTCCTTAGGTGTTGATCTTGTCCTATGGTTTTCCTGCTTGTTGGCCAGGTTTACTATCAATGCCTTGTTTGTAGGGCTTTTAGCTTATGTGGCATTGCTTGTAAGACAAGAGGAAACCCTAACATACAAGATAGAGGATCCTACCGAATACTATAAATACCGGAGGACATTCACCCTGAAAATCATCTTTCGTTCATCCTACATTATCACATCTACATCGAGTTGAAGCCCCTTAGCCTTCGTTGCCTCCATAGACTACACCCCCAGACACAAATACATCCTCACCGAACGCATCTATATATAATTTCGACGTGTACCTCTTGTAACACCTTGTAAAATCTTGTAGAAACTTCAAGAATAAAGTATGAAAAACGCTCATCATCTTTGGATCAGCTCTGAGTTTCAGGATGAAATATGCATCTTGAGTCTTCAAGCACACCATATAAGAGTTGCTGTCTTCATTCAAGTGTTTGCATCATTTGGTCTTCATCCGTACTGCCTTTAGCGTTGTTCTCTGACGAATCATGTACATGAGGATCACTCCTTGTGTGTCAGGTAGTGTTGGTGTCTTGGTTTTGAGCTCGTCGTCGCTCAACAGATATTCCTCAAGGCCGCTAGTTGAGTACTCTGGAACATGCAAGTATATGCGCCTTTGAGATCTTAATTAATGAATATCCTCAAGCACACATGATATTCTGATTTAGGTGGCGTTGATTACTTAGTCCTTTGAGGGTTTTCTTCAAGGTCTGTAGCCAGCTAAGTAGATTGTTTGAATTTTGAGTAATAAATACCCTTTATCTAATAAAAAGGAGCATATGCTCCCACTGATAAAAACGAATTTTAAAATGTCAAAAGGTTCCCAAAAAATCGGGTGTACATTTTTTTGTATCACTACAGGAAGCAGGACCAGACCTACGCCGATGGCTTTTTGCCGTCGGCAAAAGCCCAAAGGCCGTCGGCACAGGCTATGCCGACGGCAGCCGTCGGCATAGGTCCGTCGGCGTAGGTCCTTGTAGGCATAGGACAGATGGCCGTCGGCATAGACAAAAGCCGTCGGCATTTTTTTCCGAAATTATTTTTTCCAAAAAAATTATTTTTTTTAAAAAACTAAACTTTTTTATATTTTTTTAATTCTACTCCGAAATTTCTCACTTTTGTTTTTTTATTCAAATTTCGAAATTTCCCACTTAGCCACACACTTAATCTCAGGTCAAAGTACTTACCCTGGTCAAACTTCCCACTCGGTCATCCATTCTCAAATTGCTCCAGCCCAAGCACGCTTAACTTTTGAGTTCATTCCAAATTAGCTTCCAAATGAGATATTAGAACTTACTAATATTAGTATCCTATCAATCATATTAACCCCTGAGTCATGATGTTACACTTTTTATTGTTTAAATTTTATTTGAATAAATAACAATAAAATTTATTTTACTTTATTTTCTCCTTTTTACATTTAATATGAAATAATTCATATCTTTAAATCCGTAAATCGAAATTTAACAAATAAAATGTCTATATCGATTGGAAAAATGAGAGGAATCCATATATGACATCCATATCATCTTTTTCATCATGTATATGACTTTTTGAAACATATTTTTGGTACTTGCTTAACCAAAAAAGTCATTCTGGCACTTAAAGAATGGAAAAATGATATTTATAAAATTATTTTAAAAATTATTTTTGGCAACAATGTTTGCCATACCAAGACACACCTATGTGTCAATAAACTATGGCACGGGGATGATCATAACTTGATAATTTGGCTCGAAACTTATACATGTCTATTGATGATAAACCTTTTTGTGAAGGTTTATTTTGAAAGGTCTGTGAAAACTAAAGTTTATCATTTTTTCTAGCAACTAGTACACATAAAAGGAGTCCATGCCACAGGATTTCATTTTTTGAGTATTTTTTCACTTTCTTTTATTTTTTTGAAAAAATGGTCAAAATGGCCTCCATGCCTATTCATTGAAAGGGGTCACATTTTTCAAAACTATCGAAAGTTCTGTGATATAGTTACTACTTGTGTATCTTAAAATGATTTTTCTGAAATTTTCAGAGTAAACTATCACACACTTGTAGTTCAAATTTGAATTACTTTCGGAAAATCAACAAAAAGTCGTTTAAATAGGAAACATTAGGTAGAAACCGGGAAAATTCATAATATTTTTGTATTGTCCATAAAATATGGTCTACTTTGTGTGATAATTGGATGGGTGCCATTTTGCCCCATATTTGTTGTACTTGTTTCACTAAAAATATCATTTTCGACACTTAAAAAATAAAAATGATATTTATAAAAATAATTTGAAAATACTCAGTTCTGCAACATTGTTTGCCATACCAAGATACACATATGTGTCAAATATGGGCACATTATCACAAACTATGGCACGAGAATGGTCATACCTTGGTCATTTGACTCGAAACTTATACATGTTTATACATGATTGACCTTTTTGTGAAGAAGGTTTTTGGAAACTTTGTCAAAACTCAAGTTTATCATTTTTCCTAGCCACTAGTACACATAAATGGACTCCATGCCAAAGGATTTCATTTTTTGAGTATTTTTTCACTTTCTTTTATTTTATTGAAAAAAGGTCAAAATGGCCGCCGTGCCTATTCATCGAAAGGGTCGCATTTTTCAAAACTATCGACGATTCTGTGATATAACCACCACTGGTGTATCTTAAAAAGAATTTTGTAAAATTTTCAGAGCAAACTATCATACACTTGTAGTTCAAAATTCAATTACTTTCGAAAAATAGGCATAAAATCATTTAAATAGGCAAAATTAGGTAGAAACCAAGAAAATTCCTAATATTGCTGGATTATCCATAAAATATGTTCTACTTTGTGTGATAATTGGATGGGTGCCATTTTGCACCATATTTGTTGTACTTGCTTCACAAAAAATGTCATTTTTGACAATTGAAAATGAAAAAATGATATTTATAAAACTAATTTGAAAAATCTCACTTCTGCAACATTGTTTGTCATACCAAGATACACCTATGTGTCAAATATGGGCACATTATCACAAATTACGTCACGAAATGATCATATCTAGGTCATTTGACTCGAAACTTGTACATGTTTATAGATGATTGACCTTTTTGTGAAAAAGTTTTTGAAAACTTTGTCAAAACTCAAGTTTATCATTTTTCCTACCAACTAGTACACATAAAAGGACTCCATGCCAAAGGATTTTCATTTTTTTTTTTACTATTTTTCACTTTCTTTTATTTTGTTGAAAAAAATGGTCAAAATGGACCCCGTGCCATAATTTGTGATAAAGTGTCCATATTTGACACATAGGTGTGTCTTGGTATGGTAAACATTGTTGCCAAAAACAATTTTCAAAATATTTTTATAAATATCATTTTCTATTTTTTAAGTGCCAAAAATGACTTTTTTATTAAGCAAGTACCAAAAATATGTTGCAAAAAGTCATATACATGATGAAAAAGATGATATGGATGTCATATTTGGATTCCTCTCATTTTTCTAATCGATTTAGACATTTTATTTGTTAAATTTCGATTTACAGATTTAAAGATATGAATTATTTCATATTAAATGAAAAATAGAAAAAAAATCATAGCTAAGCCGTCGGCATAGCCCGGTGAACCTATGCCGACGGATTTGCCGTCGGCGTAGCCCTGTGTCAAAGGGCTGTCCTCCGCGGGCTCTACATCGACGGCCCCGACAAAAAGCCGTCGGTGTAACCTCTGGCCGTCGGCATAGGCCGCCGTTCCTGTAGTGTATGGCCTGTGTTAAAAGATGAATATTGTCGTACGAAAAGTCATTTTGGAGCTAGCATTGAAATTTGCCTTTTGTTTACAAGTCACAATAAATGTTTTTTAACGAAACTTGGTGCACAATTATAAAACGTCTGGAGGTGTAAGCCCGAAATTTTTAACGGATTTTCTGACACTTGATTTAAAAAAATATAATTTCCGTAATGAGGGTAGCTAGTTATCTGAGCCAAAACATCGCCTCCGAAGAGATACATCCTTTTTGGTTAGCAACGGCCAACAGATTAACACAATGACACGACATAACAGAAAACGACTTCCTGGCGAGACCAAGGCACTACGTGAAATATTGCGCAGTTCATTTCCAACAAGAGGCTTCGCAAGTCCTTTCACTTTCTTTCTTTCCTGTTCTTTCTTAACTTTCTTTACGTTTCAGCGGCAAGACCGTGTGGTTGCCGCGTTGCGTAGACCTTGCATCAGCCTCGACAAGTTCCGTTGACTATACGTGCTACCGTGCATAACAAATTAACAACGCGTTTTGTACTATATAACAATCCAATGGATGACTTTTACTTTTGCTTCTGGAATAGGAAATGGTAGTCTTTGGAGATGTGAGGTTGACTTAGAGCCCACGGCTCACCCACATGCGCTAGAAAATCATTCGATGCTTAGCAATCACATGGGCTATGGATTCAACATAGCAATACATCAAGGATCCATCGAACACCTACGTACTCACACCATCCCGAAATATTAATCACGGATTTATTTAAATACGGATATATTTAGACATTTTTAGTGTGTACATATATCCGAATTTAGACAAATTTAAATCAAGTATTTCCGGAGAGAGGGAGTACATGTGTATGTGTGGCAATTGTTTGCTTCTACCCTTAAACCATTGTTCTTTTGCTTCCAGTTAAAACATATGTAAATTCAAAAAAAAAGTTAAGACATTTGTCTAGGTTTCTCATGATTACGTGGCGGTGCATATCTTATCAAGTTCGTATGCATCTTATCGAACATCTCATTGCCTTATATATAGAGCCCATGAGCACGCAACTTTCTCCCATTCGTTTAGACAAAAAGTCAAAAACACACTTGCAGTTCCAAAATCCAAACTTCGTACACACACGCGTGCTAATGTCCACGGCGTCGCAACAGAACCAGCAGCGCCACCGGAGGCTGCGGCTGCGGCGCGTGTTCGACCTCTTCGACCGCGACGGCGACGGCATCATCACTCACGCCGAGCTATCCGGCGCGCTTGGCCGCCTCGGTCTCGCCCTCGGCGCGCAGGCGGGGCCGACGGGCGCGTTGGACGTGGACGCGGTCGTCGCCGCGTACATTTCGCCGGGCATGCCGGGGCTGCGGTTCGCGGACTTCGAGGCGCTGCACGACGAGCTCGTCGGCGATGGTCCGGAACAAGAGGACGAGGAGAGAGAGATGAGGGAGGCGTTCGCTGTGTTCGATGAGAACGGCGACGGGTACATCTCAGCGTCGGAGCTGCAGGCCGTGCTGGGGCGGATGGGGATGCCGGAGGCAGGCTCCATGGCGCGGGTGCAGGACATGATCGCCGCACATGACCGGGACAGCGATGGCCGCGTCGACTTCCAGGAGTTCAAATCTATGATGGCTGACGGTAATGGCGTGTAGGTTTGGTTAAGACTTGGATTTCTCATTCCAAATTACATGCCGTGTGCTGTATATAGTCTTGTACTGTAATCAAGGTCTCCCGTTGGGCACTTAGGATTTTTCCTTTTCATTTGGGGTTGTGTGTCTAACTGTACAGCTGAAGACTTGAAGTTATTGTGTTCCTTTTTAATGTTCTAATTTGATCATCGTATAGAGACCTACCTTAATTTTCTAGCAAAACTAATCCAGACACTAGAGTCATGCCTTGGCCGGCATGGCCTCCCCCTCTGCCCCACTAAGCTCTCCTGTCAGCCTTTACCCCCCTTCTCGATAGGTTTGAACAAAAAAAAAATCGACGAAAGCAGTGAGTGCTCACCAACGCGATCCCCACTGGGACCGATTTTCATTACCATCAGATAACGAAAATACAAAGGTACGGCAGCATCCACAGTAACAGCAAAAGGAAAAACTACGAGCTAGAAATGCAAGAGGAACCAGCCTCTCCGCCGACAGCGCGAGAGAGCTAGGTTCAACCGCCACGGCGAACGAGATAAATCCTAAGCATCGCGGAAGTTAAACTTTACAACCTTTTATCCAGGCGTACATACAAAAGAACCTGCAGCCACAAAGCAGGTCGAAACCAGCACAACAACGAGAAAGAGTTTTAATTCCCAGACAACAACACCGGACGCGATCGTTCGATGATACTTCAGGCGTTCTGGTTCGGTCCTCCCAGCAATTTTAGACCACCAGCATTTCCAGCAGCAACCGATGACGTCGCGATGTTCATCAAGATGTCAGCTCCCGCGCGCAAATCTTCCTGCTCAGCAGAGTTGTGTAAACCTGCCCAGTATTTCACAAAAACACACAGGTAACAGATTAGATCATTAGGATTTCTAATAAGCTTCCTTCAAAACAGGCAGTGTTACGTGTCTTCCAGATGGCCCAGCACACTGCCGCCACCAGAGTGATCTGAACGTTTCTACTAACTGGGAGGAAACGAGGTATCCACTAGAAGTATTGAGAAAAGGAGCTAGGCTTGTTGGGAGCTCCAACGGCTTGGGCAACGGTAGACCAAACAAACTTAGCAGCTGAACAGGTGAAGAAGAGATGGTGGATTGATTCATTCTCATCACAAAATTGACATCTACTGCTTCCAGTCCATCCTCTCCTTAGCAGGTTATCCTTGGTAGCAATGGCATTATGCCAAATGAGCCAGAGCCAAATTTTAATTTTCAAGGGAACTTTTGCTTTCCAGAGATGCTTAAAAGATCTATCAATTCCAGCGCTACTAAGAGAGTAGTACATGGACTTGACACTGAAACGACCATTTTTAGTCCACTTCCACACAGGTCTGTCATCTTCAGAGTTTAAAGCAGTACCAACAAGCAAATTCTGCATCTCCCTTAACTGATCTTGCAAATGAGCAGGCAACCATCTTCTGAAAGTAAGACGCCAGCCAAGTTGAGCTGCCCTAGCCACTGTAATGTCATTCTCATTGCATAAATCAAAAAGGTCAGGGAACTTGTTTCTGAAAGCAACTTGTCCACACCAGGCATCTCCCCAGAAGTGGGACCTGAGCCCATTGCCAATCACCATTTTTCTACCACACAGATAGACCTCTCTAACATGGCATATCAGACCAGAAAGCAGAATCAGATGGTCTGTGTTTGACCCCAAAGATCCCCCCATTGTGAAGATATTTTCTTCTCATGAAATCTTGCCAGGGGCCCATCAAGTCTCCACCACCATTTACACATCAGGCTAATGTTGAAAAGAGTGAGGTTTTTGAAACCCAAGCCACCTTTCTTTTTGGGCTTGCAGATCAACTCCACTTTACCCAATGCATCTTCTTTTTACCAGTGCCCCCAGCCCACAAAAAGGCCCTCATTTGTTTCTCCATACCAACTATATTGGATTTATGAAACAGTCTCAGAGCAAGCTGATAAACTGCAGAAGATGCCAGACAAGCATCCACCTTTGTAACTCTCCCAGCAATAGACATGCTGCCACCCATCCATCCACCCATATGCTTTTTAAAGGAATCCTCAACAAAGTTCATTCATTAACAGTTGCCCTTCTGGCACAATGGGAGTGCCCAAATATTTCATAGGCCACTTCCCTTCTGACAGTTGAACAAGGATGCATATTCCTGCATTTTGTGCTCATCATCCAACACCAGCAGGACCTCAGTCTTATCAAAATTAATTTTCAGACCAGACATTGCCTCAAAAATGTACAACAACAACTTCAAGTTTCTGGCCCCTTCGAGATCATCTTTGAGGAGAAGCACTGTATCATCAGCATATTGCAGGATGGCACAACCACCATCAACCCATCTGTCAGCAAGGCCAGAGAACAACCCATTGTCCTTTGCAAGACAGACCATCTTCGACAAGCAATTAGCAGCAATATTGAAGAGAGTAGGAGCCAAGGGGTCCCCTGCCTGACCCCTTTGAAGCTACCGAAATAAGGACCTTTTTCATCATTGACCTTGACACTAAGGGTACCATTGGTAACAGTATTTCTCAGCAGCTCTAACATATGATCACTGAACCCATCTGTCTACAGCAGTCAAACAGGAAGTCCCAATTCACTTTATCATAAGCTTTCTCAAAATCAATTTTCAGAATCACACCTTGTTGTTTGTTGAACTTGGTGTCTCTCAGGATCTCCTGAAGGAGAGACACACTGTCATGAATGTATCTCCCTTTAATGAAAGCATTTTGACAGGGGTGAATGATTTTATGCATGATGGTCTCCAATCTATTTGTTAGGGCTTTGGTAATAATCTTAAACAGAACCTGGAGCAAGCAGATGGGCCTGAATTTCTGTATGATGTCAGCATCCTCCCCTTTAGGAATGAGAGTAATCACACCATAGTTGATTCTGCCAGAGAAATTTTATGTTGATGGAATCACTAAAAATCAGCAACAAATCCTGCTTTATAATAGGCCAACAAGTCTGATAGAATTCAATAGGAAAACCATCCTGACCAGCTGCCTTGTTTTTCTCCATCTGATCCACCACAGCTTTGATTTCCTCCTCAGAAACTCAGCATCCAGCATAACATTATCCTCTGTTGAAAGTTTTTCCTCATTATTCCAGACATCCTGTCTCATTCTTACTGCAGGAATTTGAGCAGGGCCAAAAAGGTCCCTGTAAAATTCAGTAGCATGTTGAAGGAGATCAGGGGTGCCTTGGATGACATCCCCATTATGCTTCAGAGAAAAATTGTTTTCTTTCTCCTGCGACCATTAGCAATCCTGTGAAAAAACTCTGTGTTATTATCTCCTTGAAGCAACCATTTTCTGCAGATCTCTGTCTCCAAAAGTCTTCTTCTGTGCAAACAACTCCATCAGCTCCTTCTGCATCTCATTTCTCCATCTTAATTGATCAGAGAGAGAGGAGAGGTCTCTTCTTGCAGCTCAAGATCAGAAAGATCCAGAATCAAAGTTTTCCTTCTCTGGACAGCTTGACCTCTCAAATTGGCTCCCCAACCTTTAAGATCTTTCTTAACATTTTTCAGTTTTTTCTGAAACAGATCCAAACTGTTTTTGCTCTAATGGGTTGACACCAAACTTTTGATACTCTCAAAGGAAAGTATCATTTTGGGTCCATCTTTTATCAAATCTGAAATCTTTGTTTTTTCTAGTCCCTCCTTCCATAGTGTCCAGGATAATGGGGCAATGATCAGACACCTCCCTTGAAAGCTTGTGAACAGTTACCAAAGGGAAAAGCAGTTCCCAATCTCTGGACATAATGAACCTATCAAGCTTCTCAAGAGTAGGAGAAGTTTGACTGTTAGACCAGGTAAAACTCCCCCCTGTCATGTGGATCTCACGCATCTCATAAGTATTGATAATGCAATTGAACATATCCATCCACCTCCTATTCAAAACAGGTTTTTTTTTCTGAAACAGATCTAATCAAGTTGAAATCACCCCCCACCAGAAGGGGGAGTGACTGATCACTACAGACC
Organism: Poa pratensis; assembly: GCA_947311845.1. Lineage (NCBI taxonomy): Eukaryota > Viridiplantae > Streptophyta > Magnoliopsida > Poales > Poaceae > Poa > Poa pratensis. The sequence continues at coordinate 78,496,416 of CAMZMU010000042.1, read as the reverse complement.
TGTCCCAACTCAGTCACAAATTCCTCTTTATCAGCTTCTTGGGCTGCACCATACACAATCACCAATTTCCAATTTCTGTGGATCTTCAAATCCTTGAGAACAACTTGAACGAAAAATCTACTGCACTGGGAATCGACAATATCAAATCTGGAAGCATTGAAACCACCAAGAATGCCACCAGCTCTTCCAATGGAAGCAGACCATTTCCAGGAAAATCGATTCAAAGGATCAATTTTCCTTTCTTAATAGTCTCCTGCAGGCCAATGAAATCAAGCTCCTGCTCTTTGATAAGATCTGTCAGAAAAACACTCATACCTTTCTTACCCACTCCTCTGCAGTTTAAAGAGCACCTATCATTGATACTTTGGTTTTTTTTCCTCACCTAGATCCAGTGACAACACCACTCAAAGGGTGGTTGTTGGTCACCTTCACCGAGGCAGCACTACAACCGGCCAGTGCTCCTCCACATGACTTGCCAGAACCTGAGGGCAAGCCTTCCACCATTAGCCTGCGAGCAGTTCTGATGTTTTTCCTTGTACTCTTAGAAAGAACTGGAGTAAAACCATCCTTATCCACCTCTTCTTCACCCCAACCCAACAAGGCTACTTGAATGTTATTATCAGTAGCCTCAGACATAACAGTAGAAGATTTATTAGCAATATTATGTCTAGCTATTTCCAGATCTTTCAAATAATCAATTTTTTCCAAACTAAAAGAAGCAGGATCAACACCCATTTCTAAAGCTCTAGCATGGATATCATCAGCATCAAGAACAGCAAAAGAGTTATGTGAATCAAGATTTGTACCTTCAAGATTACGAAGAGAAGCGTGAATCCTGGCTCTGTCTTCAACCCTATCAGTTGCATTAGCCTGACTTGCAATCCTGGAGCTAGCTCTAATAGTGTATCCCCCAGCTTCAGTCCTGTCCATGTCCACTGTCTTTGCATCATTTTCAGGTCTTCCTGTGTGGAATCAGCCTCAGGTGAGAACCATCCATCTGCATGATCAAAGTAGCCTCTGTGTCCTGACTTGCAACAGAGTCTCTGTCCTTAGCATCAGAGAATTCTTCACACCCAAATCTTTATCATTATTGTGCTCAGAGCCACTACTACCATAATCCACCATTTCCTCAGAACCCAGGGAGTTGTCAGACTCATTTTCAGCAATGGGATCCAGCATATGTTGTACTGCATGCTCAAAGTGTAATTCTTGTCAGAGCCTGATCTAGAAAGCTTACTAACAAATTTCCTGAATTTTGGATCAGCTGGATGTCCATAGAGCTGTCAGAAGGACCTCCACAAGAGGCAGAGGCATCTGGATCAACCCTTTGCAGCTCCTGATACTCAGGAAGCTGAAGCTGAACAGGAAAGGGGTATTAATGTCTCCCAGGTAGCCCAACTGAGTGACATAGCCGGTCTCCATCCCTTTGAGACAGACTTTCACTTTGGTGCCAAAAGAAATAGAGCTATCAGCAGATTCAAGTCATTGTCATTCAGAACATTCTTGCCTTTCTCCTGATTTGTGTCACTGAGACACCATCACATCTCTGTTGAACTGTGTTAGCTTCCTTAAACCATTGCCAATTTTAGGAGGTGCAGAAGAAGAACCCCCAGCACCATTGCCCTCACCATTCATTTTTGCCTCTTTGTGTGTTCCTGGTCTCCACCCTCATGATCAGACACCAAAGACCCATAATAGGTACTAGGGTTGACATTTGGGTCCACCAGCTCTCTGGTGTACTGAAACTCATACAAATCATTCTCTATCTCACCAATCCTGGTATTAGGAACCAGAGCCACATCAATACAACCTATCTTGACCCTAATGAAGCCCATATTTCTCAGATAGTTTTTGTCCAAAGCCAGAGGCTTCCCAATTAACCCTGCAGCATAACAAGCGGTGGCTTTGGTTCTATACTTCATAGGTACCCCTTTGATTCTGAACCAGCTCTCTTGCAGTCTAGCAATTGGCTGAACATCCCCAGCCCATTTTTGCAATTTGATTATTGCCCCAGGCACGGTTTTCATAAAGAGTTTCTCAAAATGAGCTAACTCCTCAATACTTTTGCTATTAGGGAATCTTGTCAAGTATTCTTTTTCTGAAACAGACTTCACATAGAAACGCCAATTGATTTTTGCAGTCTCAGTCCAAACCTGAAACTCATGTTCTATATCCCTACTAGTCACTGCTCCTTGTTCAACAATGATATGAGCATAATTCAGTTGCTCCATAGGTTGTACCTCAGACTGATTCACAGGAAACGAGTAGAAGCCTTGATCAAAATCAGAGCAACCAAAGAATGAGGCCACATAATCCCAGGGATCACGCTCCGGACACACCTTGATATGATGATTTTTTTCCCACAATTGTCACACATAGCCACTAGAGATTCAGTCAGATCAATCACTTCATTTGCCTGGAGCTCAGAAGTAGACCCGGGAACAGTAGGAGGTACGGAGGACCCCAACTGCTCTCGAGAATGTCCAATATCTGGCACAACTGCCTTAGAACCTACTGGAGCAGAGATCGGCTGTAAGCAAGAAGGGTTGATGTTATTGTTTGAAGGGCAGTCAGTGCTGCATTCATTGAATGATAGAAGGAGAATAGATGTCATAGTACAAGCCCAGCTGCGGGCGGAAAACATGAATGAAAATAAGCAGCAGACAGCAAGAGTGAAAGTTATCAGCAAGAGTGAAAGTCATTGGGCTAAGCTTCCTTGCCATCGATCTTCCAGCAAAGAGCCAATCGGTAGCCGAGTCAACAATTCTTGACAAGGTGGTGACAGCAGGGGTAAATCGATTGTTGAAAATGCGCTCGTTTCGTTCTTTCCACAGCTAACATCAGACAAGGGTGACCACCGAATTTCACTGCCTCTGGTCGTCGGGCGTGGCGCCGAGTCGGGTTTGAGTTTGACCACGTCGACCCGGTTGTTCAGCGCGTGGCGGTGAAGTCCTCCATGTCTGGGTCAAATAAAAAGTGGTTTAGCGGTGGCCCTAGTGTGTTTCTTCCACCCAACGCGCAGATCTTCCTGATGCCGGTCGTTCTCAATTTTCCCGTTGACGTGTTCTGGATGTCTCCGCTAGCGATCTTCATGAATTAATGTGTGTGCTACTGTCCGGTCGTGCATGTTTTAAGTGGACGTGTCACAAAGATCCACTTTTATTGGCACCATGGAACATGTCAAAACTTTCGATATCCATGATGTTGGATAGAGGCAAGAATGTCAAACGAATATGATTAGAAGACAATTAAGTTTTAGGGAAACAAAGTTTTGAATGCGATGAAGACATTACTTCACAGTCTGTTGTGAGAACTTGTCTGCAGGACAATGTTCCTATCTGAACCGCACATGTGAGCCTATAATTGGTGCAGCAGCGGCCTTGGTGGACAACACTCAGAGACTTCAGTTTGATGGTGCTTTCCGAGTGCCAAGTCTCGATATTTCACGGTGAAAACGCTAAGTCTGGCCTCTGTTGGTTGTACCTGACAACGAGTATCCTTGTTGAAGGTATTGTTTGTAGAGTTTGGATTTTCTCTTGGATGAATACCTACAATTTTTAATTGAGCGACGACGACGTTCGTGCATTGTTCCCTTTTATAGGCGTCACTTTTGGATGATCTCTTCTGTAGTGCTGGATATTGTATTGGAACCGGTTGCCGCGAGTGATTTGATTTTTTCTTCTACTTTTTGCTTTTTGGCTATATGCATTCTTAATGTCTGAACTAGATATTAAACATTATGTTGCTGTAGAGGGTATGTGTAATTACTAATTAGTACATTTCGGTATTAATATATTCACTTTCTCGAGAGAAAAATGAGAGATTACATTGTTTCTCCTTTTTATCTGGACAACCACACGCTTACATCCGGATTTCCGACCCATGCATTCAGTCATTCACTACCACACGGCCCGTTTCCCCGACTCCCGCGGGGCCCGTCCACGGCTAACCCTCATCCCACCGTCCACGATATTCAAGGTGCGATCAGTACCGTCCACTGCCCAACTGGACGAGGCGTTAAGTACAGTCCCGCCTTTGGCTCCCGACTGTTTATATCTGCAGCGTCGCCCCTCCCATTTCGGTTTCCTCCCAGTAAAACGGACAAGGGGGAAAAGCAGAGTTATTGAGAGGTAAAACCAAGAATAATTAAGTGCAGGGGAAGAAGAACAAAGTGAGAGTAAATAAACCGTCGATCTCGTCCCACTGTAAGTACCGATACGATCGATCTTGGGTTTGGGAGGTCGATCAATCAGGTTGTTGCATGATTTGTCTCCATTTCGGTGCTGTTTGCCTTGCCATAAATCGTTGATCTTGGAATGAAGCATATTTATTTGGTCAGAACGATTTATTAAATCCTTGAATCGAATGTACATGGTGCGATGTAGATGGTATTACGATCATGTAGTTTATCCGAGTGAATTTTGTGTTAAACTCAGCTTTATGTGATTCATGAACCATTGCAATTGATTGATGTTTATGTTTTGGCGACAAGTTTAGGCCAGGAGGGGATGATGTCCGAAAGCGAGGAGCACGGCTCGCTCCTGGAGAAGATCAACGACAAGATCCAGGATTACAAAAAGGGCTCATCGTCGTCCTCCTCCTCCGACTCGGACGACGACAAGAAGAAGCCTAATAAATCCAAGAAGAAGAAGCTGTTTGGCAGGATGCATCCACTTCACCATGTCCTAGGCGGAGGCAAAGGTATAATGATCCGATGAAAACTGATCAATATCGAAATGTAGTACATCTAAATACAATTGTGGTTTGGTTTTTCAGCTGCTGATCTTGTTCTGTGGAGGGACAAGCAGACGTCCGGAAGCATTCTGGCAGGGGTGACTGTGATCTGGTTGCTGTTCGAGGGCATTGGTTACCACCTCCTCACCTTCCTCTGCCACTCGCTCATCGTCTTCCTCACCGTCTGCTTCGTCTGGTCCAACGCTGCGTCCTTCATCAATAGGTATCGCCCATTACTTCTTTTCTGTCCCTCCTCTATTCTTCTGCTCTATGCTTACCGTCAATGTTGTTTTACACCACAAGGCTAGTACGGCATCTTATTGCAGCCATGGCATTTCACAATGTTCCTACACTTCAATACCGAACCTTGCAAATCCACAACTTTTACTTTCACTTTTCTTAGTAGAAAGAAGACTGGTAATATATGAATCGGCATGGTGTGATCACAACATTTATGGTCAATACTAAGTACACATTTTTACAATAAAAACAAAAGTGACGGTCTATACCCGACTATTGTGTTGCCATCAGACTCACATACGCGATTTTTTGCTGTGCTTCTCCTACCTCCATTATTCCATCAACATTTGGATTGCTCTATTTGAGCTTAACTGAATCTAGTTGCTTCATACATGCCATTTGTGCGAAGATGTATTTGTTTTACAGTGCAAAGTTCTCTTTGGTAACTAAAGCTTAGTTGTAAATGCATGCATTGGTTCAATGTATGGTCAAGCTTCTTTATTTATCCAAATGCAAATAGGTTCAACTTCGTAAGAGCTTTGGTTTTTTTAGATAAAATCAATAGATGCCTGCTTAAAATTAATAAATCCCAGCGAGAGCAACTAAATAGTAATTTCCCGCAAAAAACAAATAAATAGAAATTTAAAAAATACGATTAGCAAGTCCCCATAATTTGAAAAGAGAAGTTGTCAAATATAATTGTTATGGTTCATGAGGGAATAAAATATGGAATGGAGACATAATGTTTGGAGAATTAATTTTCTTAGGTCGCTAGATCATATAGTACAAGTGACTTATTTGAATCTGATATCTGATGATTAGGTCTCCTCCCAAGTTCCCAGAGGTGATTTTATCTGAAATCCAGTGCCTGAAGATAGCTCATGTTCTGAGGAAAGAAATCAATGAAGCTTTCCTGACCTTGCAAAATGTTGCTTCCGGAAAAGACCTGAAAACATATCTTAAGGTACCGAGTCCTGCCATATTTTTTTTGGGTTCAACTAATTTGCAGCACTGCTCTCATACTGGCTCAATTTTCGTCTTGCAGTCAATTGGGGTCCTCTGGTTCATTTCTATAATTGGTAGCTGCTTCAGTTTCTTGACTCTGTCTTACACTAGTAAGCCCTCTACCTACTTTCTCGGTTACTTTCGTTGCAAATTAATTTTGTAGTACTGTCTTCTGAAAATGCGTGATGTATGTTATTCTAATTATCCTGAATAATCCTTCGAAAATTATAATATGATTTCAAGGTTTTCTGTATATACAACACTATGGTTTCTTTCACTTTTATTATTATGGATCAAGAACTTGATCCATGAACATCTTCACTGCGATCTTTAAATGCGTGCCAACTGCCAACACACTGTTTTCTTAAATTACACCTAGAATATAAGTTCAGAGAAGTCAAAAAGAAAAGTTAATCGCATACATTCTCAGTTATTTGTACTAGATCATCACATATATGGCTTGTTGCTGAATTTGATTTGTATCCGCAGTTTTCCTGATGGCATACACACTCCCCATGCTCTATGAGAAATATGAAGATGAAGTTGATGTTGTGGGGGAGAAGGCCCTGATAGAGATCAAGAAGCAATATGCAGTGCTCGATGAGAAGGTTCTCTGGAAGATTCCTATGTTATCCGACAAGAAGAACCACTGAAACTGACACTTTCAAGCGTTAAACCCTCTGCATTTCATCTGCAACTTAGCACATCCCGAAAGTAGACATTTGGTTTAATCTCTGCCATCACCTAGCAATCTTTAGATGGCATTATAGATATGTCGAATCATTATGCATTGGTGATTTTACCTTTTGGAGCCTTAGAATAGAACACTATTGATGCTCACTCGAAGTAGTTGCCTTGTCGGTTTCAATTTCAGATTTTGAGTTTATTTTTGGTCACACGATACTTATGTCAGACTAATTTCTATAACTATTTTCACTATTTATTGTATGATTTATTACTTTCTGATACCGAAACATTTAGGTCATTCTGATCGCAATTCATTTGGGAACCTCATTTTTCGTTAAAGATTTTTGGGGACCTCATGTCGCTAACAGATATCTTCATGTGTATTCTGTGGTCCGCTCATGCTATTGTGATTTGTTGCTCATGCTTTAGGTGTTGAATCAAACTAGGGAATGGGAACGTCAACTATGTCAGGGTAATTAAATATCTTAATTGCCAATTGATACAAGAGTTTGTTGAGATGGAGACAGCACCCAAGAACTGCCGAATTCAGAAAACAGAAGACAGATTTCTGTTGTCCTCGGAATTACCGAAAATAAAATAAAAATCTTGGCAAGAAACCTTGAAATAACTTCGGATTGATTGATTCTAGTAAGTGCTCACCCAGTTAATCCAACAAACGCATCGATCTTCCAACGAAGTAATTGATCACGTCCTCGTGTATGCGACCCTGCTGCCGTCTGCCGGGCGCCGGCAACCACAACACTCAACGTGCAGTGAAACCGTGTGGCAAGCTAGCTAGAACCCGGTAACGGCACGACGAGCTCTCCGCGCCCGGCCGGCGCAAGCTTACAGTGACGTCACAAACCGTGATCACATCGGCGTGGTGCCTGAGCAGGCCGAGAACCGTGACTGTTCCCGGCACGGTCGTCCGCACGGTGAGCGGCACGTCCCCAGCGCCGCCGACAACGTCGCCGTACATCTGCGGCGCGTACGAGGCGAGCCGGTCGGCGAGCACGGTGATCCTGACTGTCACCGCCTCGGCGCCTCCCGCGCCGACGCGTCCGGGCGGCACGTCGGCGTCTGCGGCGAGCACGCCGCGGTAGTAGACCTCGGCGCGGCCGGTTGCGTGCACGAAGGACGCGACGGGGCTTGGGTTGCGGATGGAGAGGACAGCGTCGAGCGTCACGTTGAGGGAGAGTGATCCGGGGAGAGGGATACGGAGGTGAGGCGGATCGCGGAGATGGTGGTGTGGGCGGGGTGCGGGCGGAGCGCCGTGATGGCCATCGCGGCGACGGCGGCGGCCAATAGGAGGAGTACGGCGAGGGAGACGACGGCGCAGACGCGGAGCCGGCGGCGGGACGCTGCGTTGTGGTGCTTGCAGTCGGTTGTAGGCATGCTTGGTGGAGTATTCGAGGCTTCGAGCCGGAAGTGGAAGCAAGATTGGAGAATGGAGAGCGACTGAGTGAAGGCGTTAGCGCGCGGGATCTTGAAGAGTGTTAGTTACTACTCCCTCCGGTTCCACAACATAAAATGTTTTACTCCTTCACTCAGTAAAACATTCATATATACACATATGTATTTAGACACATTTTAGTATATATATCCACGTTTTTTAGTATGAATTTAGACAATATGTTTAACATCTAAAATATCTAATATTGTGCAACGAAGGGAGTGCTTGCGCTCAAGAAGGCAGTGGCAATCGGACACAGATCAGGTGACATGCACCTTTTGCATGTCACCGTGTGACATGCGGTCTAAATTCAAATTTAAACATTGCGAAAAAATCTGAAAAAAATCATGCATGTTCAAAATTTGAATTTAGACCGCATGTCACACGGTGACATGCAAAAGGTGCATGTCACCTGATCTGTGTCCGCGGCAATCAGGGGTCAGGAGTCAGAACTATCATGGACCCACTGAGCAACAGCCAACTTGTAAATCTAGAGAGGCCCTCTGGACCTTGAGAGATTTGTAATCTTTTTCACGAAAACGCAAAAAAGCATGTGTTTCGATGCGCCGAAAAAAGAAGGTTATGTACAAATCTTAATAAGAGGATTAACAACACGCCATACAACTCAATCCGAAACTTATTATAGGGGAAAAACCGGTGAAGCCCAGATACCGGCCTATAAGTTATCCGCACAAGCACAAACGCACATGATGTAACAACCCTATTGAAACCCCGCCATGTGAAGTGAGGTGCATATACTGCTTTCTATCCGCTCTCTATGTGGATTCTGGATGATAATGAAAAATGACTAAGAGACTAACGTGTTATTGGGTATTCACAGAAAATTAATTTCAAGATGTTGGTTTAACCACAAGAAATTGAGCCCACAAATTGAGCAAAAATAATGCGGACAAAACATTGAGCTCTTTAGGAAAAGTCGAGGACTAAAAAAAGCGGAGCTAAAGACTCAAGTCCAAAACATGAAGATTTAGAATAAGTTATAAGAAAACTCGTACTAGAGTATTAGATCTCCCAGAACGGACGTGAAACTTGATTGCATGGTTAGTTAGAATGATATTTTTATAACAACAATCTTATACTCAAACTTGTGTGTGCTTCTTCTGTCGTTGAGATTGGTAGGTGTGAGGGCAATGACCCAATGTGGTCGATGTTGGTAAGATAAGGCGATGAAATTGGAAGCTTTATGGCCGTAGCCTATGAGGTGGGGCAACGGCTTGGAATAGTTGGAGAGGTGATCTCCGACATGGGGTGCAATGAGGTTGTCGCCTCGGTCAACATGTTTAGAGTGCGCAGTCTGACTTTATGTTGGAATGACGGTAATGGTCTGCGGATAGTTTTCCCATGAAGCGTTGTAACTCGAGGGCGAGTGGTGATAAGTTGGGGCGTCGCCCCGAAAGGTGGGTGTGGTGGGTTTTGTGGGATGGCACAACTATGATTCAGGGCGACAGCTTCGATAGATTGGAGCGCTAAGGGCGTTTGACGTCGTGTTGTGTCACCAACAATCTTATACTCAAACTTGTGTGTGCTTCTTCTGTCACATTTGGGTGTCGCATCTGCACAATACTTTGTGGAGTGTCGACATTTTCACCTTCGTGACGTGTCCCGGTTTTGTTTCTCTCATAATAGTTACAATTTCTTCTCCTAGATGTGATGGGATGTCCGCTAGTCGGTAAAGTGTTTTCTATGTTCAATTGTGTTTGGAAACTTATTTTCACTCTTTGTTATAGATCGCAAAGGCAACAGAACGAACAAGAACACATCAACGCAGAGGATATTAAGATTTTAACGTGAAAAAGTCTCCAACAAGATGAAAACCGTAGGCGTGACCCAGCGAAATTTCACTATATCGAAAGAGATTACAAACGTTGATGATTTATAATAACAAATTTATAACATGAGTTGTTTATAAGAGTTACATGTAGCAGTGGTGACGTAGATCGAAACTGATATGTCCCACGGGGCGGGCCTCCACTTTGCTCTGACAAAAGTTATCATTTATCTCTATAGTCTTCGCATGGATCACAACTCAACAAGTTCAAGTTCAATTTTTTTTTTAGAAATATGGGTGCGAAACCCTGGCCTCTACATCAAAATGGTGCACACAACGGCCGCAATTATTACCAAGTATCAAATATTCAGTAGTGCTTACAATTCACGGATCACTCAGGAATCAGCCAGATAAATAGGGCTCTAGCTATCTAATCTCTTATGATGTAGCCACCCACCCCGGCAGAAGATAGCCCGTACGACCATCATCATTCGAGTACATCCGGCCATGAGACCACACTGATCCGCAGGCAGAATAAAGGACCACATATGGATCCAATAATTCGCCTCGTGTATAACCTGCAAATAATGAGTAGATTGTGCAATGTTAAAAATAATATCATTACAACAATTCTAAATTTCCCACAGAATGGCTGCCACGCCTATTCTAATTCGTGTTTTTTTGTTTTTTTATCCACCCCATTCAACCAAGTACGAAACATATTTCTACGCTTGTTGGAGGATATATGTTAAAAGTAAAATGCACCAATCTCCAGACATCCCGAGCAAACGAACAAGAGATGAACAAATGCTGAACAATCTCGTATGCATCACAGAAAACACATTTCGTACTACATGTCCATCTCCGTTTAATCAAATTATCTTTTGTTAACAATTCCCGTCTGTTCAAAAACCATATAAGAAAATTTTGATTTTGAAATTTGTTAAGAAATTTATTTTAATTAATTAGGTAACAACTATCTCCTTGACTAGCGAGCATGCAACGCTTCTTTTAACAAAAGTTCTCCAAGATAGTGTCTCAATATCTGAACCCGCACGCACACACAAAATGCATGATCGATCGGTTTCCACTCTCAGCCTCTAATCTCCGATGGGGAAAGTATTTGGTATCGCAGAATTCACGGCGACCAGACATTATTCAAGAGGGCGACGGGTCGAAATACAACCATGTACTCCCCCGTTCATAAAAAGATGTCTTAACTGCATATATCTACACACTAAAATTTGTCTAAATATATCCAAATTTAGATAAAGTTGAGTCATTTTTTTATTTACGGAGGGAGTATAACTCATGCTGCCGCACGAGTAGTGTACCTTGTCACTTCATCACACCAGCAGAGTCCATCGAAGCAAGCAAAATGCAGGCTGAGGAAAATGCCCACACAAAATCTTATTTTTACCGTTTAGTGAAGTCGTCAAACATTTGTTTTTTGTGAAAATACATCACGCGGAATCGGAAATCACCTCATGGTTGCCAGGCAACTCGGCTTTTATCTTTCCCCTCTCACCGTGTGTTTGTATACTTGTACTGTCAGTGTACTTTCTGCTTGATGAGGGTTGGCCTGTTACATGTGTACTTTCTGCATGATTTTTTCGAAATGGGGAATCCTTTCCCTCTGCATTGACTGTTGCGTACATCGTTTTCTTATTTTATTAAATTTCAGTTATTATAAGATATCACATCATGGGTTGCACAGGTCGATACATTAATCAACCTTTCAAAAAAGTAAATATCAGCTAGGCGGGGGACGCCCTTCCACGGCAGCACTGCAGGTGGCGACACATGAGCAAACCGCGGAAGTGGAGCAACGCGAGTGACCGAGTCGTGCACTGGTTTTCCTCCTGGACTCTGATTTCACGCGCGGTACATCACACAATGCGAGCAGTGCACTTTATTTTCTCTTTTCTTTTTCTACAAACCGAAAAACTACCCGGTGAAATATATTGAACTGTAATTTAGCATAATATTTCGTAGCGTGTATTTCGTTGTAGGGCGTGCTGTTGGCTGCGCTCCGTCGTGGTGCCTTTGACGCGTTAAACATTCATATAGATCTTGAATAGGGTACATCAGTCGTTGCGTGTGGGGACCCCGGACTAGCCGTCCGAAATACCCGATTATGCTTAACACAACGATCCCGTGATCAGTCTGTCGTTGCACATAATCCGAACTGAATATCAAAGTTTACATCCATACAATACCGAGTTTAAAGTCTTACAAACCTGGCCATACAGGCCTAATTATACATAGGTGCCTTCAAGGGCCAAACCATCTTTATTCAGCGGAAGCTACGGTAGTAGGGCTAAACCAACTCGACAACACCCGACAGGCAGCTGACTTATGAAGATCTTAGTTCGCATAGACGTCGCCAACTCCTCTTCAACGTAGGGTTCCTCGAAATCTGGCTAAGACAATAGCCAGGGACGAAACCAATATGAGTACATTTGATTGTACTCGCAAACTACCCCAACTTGAGTAGCACTAGATTTTTATTTTAAAAACTTTTATTTGAAAAACTCTCAAAAACCTTTTTCGAAAAGGGGAGAGAGAAGAAGTTTATCCTTTAAGAAAACACCATTTTAACTGTTTTTCCGGAACTCTTCCGGTATCCAACCATAACCTGGTTATGGTTCCAAACCCCTCACCACCTCGTACCAACTCATTGGCACAGGTGGGAAATAACCCTTTCCAAGTCAATTTCCTCAACACAACTCCAGAGTTTGCAAAACTTTGCACATGGCCTTAGTAGTTCTTCCCAACTGTCCATATCCGAGGACTCGGCTATTCGAATAGTTTTACCCTCTGCAGAGGTAGTACGCTTTTCCCACACCCATCCGGTCACTCATCGTGTCAGCCACGTCCCGCCATACCGGAGGTATGCGAAGTTGAGTTCCCGGCCATAGCCTGTCCTTTGCTCATGCTAGTATAGGACCCTGCCGCTACGACACTTTCCACCGACACTCAAATCCTCAGAAACTAAGTGTGGGGACTCGTAGTTCTGCCCGGCGGACCCAAGGGAGCCCTTCAATCCTCTTCCTCCGACACATCCATACCGGCTTCCGGTAGACAACAATGAAGAGGACCCAGGTCAGGGGGTAGGTCCTCAGACCATCCCCTCATGGAACGAGGTCATCCTCGTTATTGAGGCATCCAGTACTAGCACAGGCAAATTATATGACTACGCCCTTGCCCATATGTGGGTAAATGTGGTCGCACAGATTTTTGGCTGGGGATGTAAGTACCAGGACACAATGTGCATTTTTCCTTCCAAAAACAACACCAAACTCTGCTTTACCATCTTCATACCGACCGTTCGGTACTTCAACTTCATTCAAGTATTTTAAAAGAGTTTTGAATAAACATTTTTTTCCCATCCTATAGTTGTAGATAATTACCTTATATATCTACAAGGGTGGCAAAATAGTTTTTCATATCTTTGTAAAAGGTTTTCAAAAATCTTTGATACTAGTGAAGACTCATGTGATTAAAATAGAGGTATATAAGTGCAAGCTCAGTGAAGTAGCTTGCCTTGATCCACAAAGTGGTACTGATCCTGGTCTTCTGGTTCAATAAAACCTCCTTCCTCGATAAATCCGTCAACGGTATCGTCTAAACGTTAAACAATCAAAACAAACAATCACTATACTAGCTCAAGCATCAACACATCATAACAATCACAATGCTGCAAATAGCTACTGTATACATCAAGCAACACAAGGTGGTTTCAAATTGATTGAATTAAATTTTATTTAATTAATTTCAAACTAAGGCAGAAACTAGTTGTACACTAATTAATTCACCATTTAATCTATGTTTGTCACAAAAATTCAAACTAAAATTCTATGGATAGCTACTGGTGTGTAGAAGATCACCCAATTGGTTTGGGATCATTTGGAGTTACAAAACTCCCTACACATCTGTTTTACTTCAGAAGGGTTTTAAACAAGTTTTAGCTACCAAACAAATTTGGTTGCTCCAAAAATTAAATCCTTTTAGGGGTATCTAACCTTGGTTGAGTGTGACCTAACAAAATTGGTTTTAGATCAATTGGATCTACCAACAGTTCACACTAATTGTTTTAGTGCAGAAGGGTGCACTGAAGTTCAACCAAAGGCTAAGGATTTTATACTACTCAATTAATTCTACCAAAATTTGGGGAGCTAAAGGATCCTAATACAAAGCTACCAAAATTGGTTTCAAGTTATTTGGATTTATATAACTCCAGAAACAAATGGTTTAGTGTTTTAAACCTTCTGGAGCATTTTTACTAATACATTTTTATTATTTAATTAAATGGGGTGAGACCACTTTGGTGAGTTTAAGAATTTCATAAGCTTTCCAGAACAGTTGAGTTTGATTTATTTGGATTCCTAGAACTCGAGATTTTGAATTTCTAAACTAGGTCCAGTACTGACTTATTCAGAGAAAAAGAATTTGGAAAATCATCTCCTCTGGATAATGTTTAAAACTATGACATGTGGGGTCGGGTGGTCAGTGACTCAGTGGAAAAATTCCCGCGTGTGGATAATGTTTAAAACGCTGACGGGTGGGTCCCGCTTGTCGGCGTGTAAACAAACGAAGCGGTATGCTACCGTTGGATATAGATCCAACGGCGCACAGTGGCCGCGAACGGCGTCAACCATAAATGGGCGGCGCCGCCGCGCCGGCGACGGTGACGAGCACGGATAGCTCACCTGAGAGCACGGGAGGTGGCGGAGATGATCGGAATCGACGGCGGAGGGAGTGGGGAGCTTCTGGGACAAGTTGCGCGTGCAGGGACGGCTCCAACCGTCGACGGCGTGCTCAGCTCCTCCTCCGCGGCCGTGCGCTAACTCCGGCGAGTCCTCCGCGACGCTGCTGTGCAAGAAACACCGGCAAATCGTGGCGGGTGAGCAAGGGAGTAATGGTGGTGCGGGCAGGGGCCAGAGAGAGAGCAGGGGAAGAGGGGTGCGACCTGGCCGTGGTCGACCTCTTCCTCGACGCGGCAGCGCACTGCCGTGCGTGTGCACGGTGGCTGCAGGGGAAAGCTCGCCTTCCTGGCGATGCTCTGAGGTGAGGAGTGTGAGAGGGAGGTGGTGGAGGTGTGTGGAGAAGAGAGGGTGCGGGGGTGGGTTTTTATAGCGGCGCAGACGGTCGGCGTTTCCACGGCTCGGTGGAGGGGAGAGGAAGGTGGTGGCGCTGGGTCCGGCTGAGGGCGCCAGAGGGGTTGCGGGGAGCGAGGGGGTGCTGCAGGAACGGTCAGTGGTCGAGGGGGACAGGGTAACGCGTGGGGCATCGATGCCGTGCTCGGCCGGCCATGGCGTGCGGCGAGCACGGGTGCGTGCGCTGGGGCCGGCTCGTGCGCGTGCAAGGCAGCAGAGGGGCAGAGGGGTTCGGACGCGACGCGGCGGAGGTGACTGGACCAGAGGGGAGAGGTAGGGCAGCACGAAGGCGTGCAGGGCGTGCCGTGGACCTCGGCGTCGACGCGACGCACGGCGTGCTCTGGCGCGGACGTCGCACACGCCAGAGGGCTCTGCGGCGCTCAGGTCTCGTCGTGCAGAGGCGGAGGGGCTTGGGTGGTGTGGCGGGCACGGCGCGGCGTCGTCTCGGCGTCGCTTCAGCTCTGCCCGCGAGGTGACCCGTGCGGGAGCTTGCCAGGGACGGCAATGGCGTGGCGGCATCGCCTTGCCTCCTCTGGGGTCAACGAGCACGTTTCTTCTCCTTCCCTCGAGTGAGTGAGGTGAGGTGAGTGTGGAGATGCTGCTGGACAGCTCGATTTCTCAAAAACGAGCTCGAATTTGGAAGTTGAATTTCGGCTCAGAGATGAACACAGTGGTGCTCGACATGTGTTCGATCAAATCCCTGAACCAAAACCAAATTTGAAATTTTGAAATTTCTTTTCATAATTTGTTTCCAAATATTTTTCCAGGGTTTGTGCCACCACTGGATGATTTAATTTGGTAGTGTAGTTTGAAGATTTTGATGGTTTTCCAAAGTTAAAGAAACATTTGGAAAATTTGAAAATAGGATTTAGAATAGAATTTAAAATAGAGAGAGGAAAAGAATATGAGGGTAGAGTGGAAGTGATCACCATGTCACCCCACTGAAGTTTTGTTTTGAAGATCAAATTTTGATTTTCTTAAGAAGATAGAAAAAGTTTGTGTGACTTTTGTCACATTACTTTATGTGGGAAACAATTTGTTGTGCTTCTTTTCTTTGTTTTCAAATTTTTATTTTAAGGAAACACCACTCAAGCAAGCAAACACAAGCAAGCACACATAAAGTAACAGAAAATTTTTGTTGGCCCACATTTTTGACTAATAAAACAGGGTTACAGATTTGGGATGTTACAGATCCTTCCCCCCTTAGAATAAATCTCGTCCCGAGATTTTCTAGGCTTAGGTGCTAAAGAGGTTGGGAAACTCGCTTCTAAGATAGTCCTCACGTTCCCAAGTTGCTTCCTCTTCGGAATGATTAGTCCACTGGACTTTGTAAAACTTGATCTTGTTCCTCCGGGTGAGACGAATATCTTCGTCGAGAATTTTGAATGGTCTCTCACGATAGTCAGGTCGGTTCAGGTCGATGGATTGGTGGTCAATGTTCTTGAAAACGTCGGGCTGGTCAGGAACTTCAAGACACTTCCGGAGCAGGAAATGTGGAAGACATCATGAAATTCCGATAATTCTGGGGGTAACTCTAACTGATAGGCTACTTCTCCGCGACGGGCAAGAATCTTGAAAGGTCCAATATATCTGGGTGCCAACTTTCCTTTGACATGGAAACGTTGCATCCCTTTGAGTGGTGTCACCCGAAGATAGACAAAATCTCCAGGTTGAAAAGTGACGTCACGCCGCTTGGGATCAGCATAACTTTTCTGACGGGATTGGGCTGTTTTGAGACGCTCACGGATAAGTTGGACTTGCTCCTCGGCTTCACGGAGGGTATCTGGTCCAAACACTTTTCCTTCTCCGGTCTCGGACCAGTTCAAGGGTGTACGACACTTCTTTCCGTAAAGTGCTTCAAATGGGGCCATTTGCAGGCTAGACTGATAACTATTGTTATAGGAAAATCTGCAAATGGAAGGCAATCTTCCCATTTAGAGCCATAGGCTAGGACACATGCACGAAGCATATCTTCCAGAATCTGGTTTACTCGCTCAGTCTGTCCTCCGGTCTGAGGGTGATAGGCTGTGCTGAATGATAAATGGGTTCCGAGGGCTTCATGAAGAGCTTTCCAGAATCGTGAGGTGAACTGCGTGCCTCTGTCAGATACAATCCTCTTAGGCACTCCGTGCAGGCTTACTATTCTGGAATATACAAGTCTGCTAACTGGTTCCCTCTATAAGTGGTGTTGACCGGAATGAAATGGGCAACCTTGGTCAATCGGTCGACTATGACCCAGATTGAATCATGGCCTCGGTTTGACCTAGGAAGTCCGGTAATGAAATCCATTCCAATTTCATCCCATTTCCACTCGGGGGTCTTAAGGGGTTGGAGCAATCCGGCAGGGCGCTGATGCTCTGCTTTGACTCGCTGACAATTATCACACTTGGCCACGAAGATCCAATTTCCCGCTTCATTCCATGCCACCAAAACTTCTCACGAAGATCTTGGTACATCTTGGTTCCTCCGGGGTGGATCGAGTATGGGGTATTGTGGGCTTCTTTCAGGATTAGACCTTTAAGTTCCTTATCATCGGGCACACATAGGCGTCCTTTGAATCTCAGAACTCCTTCAGCATCTATGGCAAAACCAGGTGCTTTATCAAGGGGTACCTTTTTCTTAATACCTTCAATACTCTCATGACCCTTCTGGGCTTCTTTGATTTGGTCCAACAGGGTTGGGGCTAACTCCAGGTTGGCAAGATATCCATAGCTAACCAATTCAAGTCCGAAATCTTCGAACTCCTTAAATAAGGTTGGCTGCTCTGCTTGGATTAGGGTATTCAGGGTGCATGGCTTCCGGCTCAAGGCATCGGCTACTACGTTGGCTTTTCCGGGATGGTAATGAATTCCGACATCATAGTCCTTAATCAATTCCATCCACCTTCTCTGCCTCAGATTCAACTCCTTCTGAGTGAAAATGTACTTCAAGCTTTTGTGATCTGTAGACCTCACAGCGATGACCCACAAGATAGGGTCGCCATTTTTTTAAAGCAAAAACCACAGCTGCTAACTCCAGGTCATGGGTTGGGTAATTCCCTTCATGCGGTCGCAACTGTCGAGACAGGTACGACACAACTTTTCCTTCTTGCATCAGAACGCAACCAAGTCCGAGACGTGAAGCATCACAATACACGTCGAAACTCTTGGTGACGTCTGGCATGATTAGGATTGGGGCTGAAGTCAATCTCTTCTTCAGTTCTGAAACTATCTTCACACTTCTGGGTCCATTCAAACTTCTTATCCTTCTTCAACAGCTGGGTCATGGGTTTGGCTATACTGGAGAATCCTTCAACGAACTTGCGGTAGTAACCGGCTAGTCCGAGAAAACTTCGGATTTCCGTTACACTGGTAGGTGATTTCCAGTCTAGAATGGCTTTGATTTTCTCGGGGTCAACAGAGATTCCTCCTGCAGACACAACATGTCCGAGGAATGCCACTTCACTTAGCCAAAATTCACACTTACTAAATTTGGCATATAGTTTGTGTTCTCTGAGGGTCTCCAAAACCAAACGCAGATGTTCAGCATGCTCTTCTTCAGTCTTGGAGTAGATAAGGATATCATCAATGAAGACAACCACGAATTTGTCGAGGTACTCCATGAAGATCTTATTCATGAGATTCATGAAATAAGCTGGGGCATTGGTCAAGCCAAAGGACATAACGGTGTATTCAAACAATCCGTACCGGGTGGTGAAGGCGGTTTTGGGAATGTCAGACTCTCGAATCTTCAACTGGTGATAACCTGTCCGAAGATCGATCTTAGAAAAGACTCGGGCTCCGTTCATCTGATCGAACAGATCCTCGATCTTGGGCAGGGGTACTTGTTCTTGATGGTTACATCATTGAGCTTGCGATAATCCACACACAGGCGTGTGGTACCGTCTCTTTTGTCCACGAAGATGATAGGTGATCCCCAAGGTGATGCGCTTGGGCGAATCAGACCTTTACTGAGCTGATCAGCTAACTGCTTCTTCAATTCCACCAGTTCTTCTGGATTCATCCGGTAGGGTCTCTGAGATATAGGGGATGTTCCAGGAATAAGTTCAATCACGAACTCAATATCCCGGTCTGGCGGCATACCAGGCAATTCCTCGGAAAAACATCCTTAAACAGATGGACCACACGGATCTCATCTAGAGTTGGTCGGGCTATGCCTTCATGGCAACAGGGTTGGGATTGATTGGCTTGTGACGCATACTCCACTTCAATTCCTTGGTCTGTGGTGAAGATACTGCTCTTCTGGCACAGTCGATACGACCATGATACTTTGCTAACCAATTCATACCCAGAATGACATCTATGCCTTGGGTTCCTAGAATGATTAGATCGGCTGGAAAGTTTTCTCCTTTGATCTCAAGAGAGACGTCGGGACAAAACAGCTTGGTCTCTACTAGGAACTCTGGGGTTTGTATAAGCAGGGGTTTGGACAAGAGGTTCCCGACTAGACCTCCCTTAACAACAAACTCCTTGGTAACAAAGGAATGGGTAGCACCAGAATCAAACAGACAGTTGCAGGTACTGAGTTGACAAGGAACGTACCCAGCACAACATCTGGCGCTTCCTGGGCTTCTTCAGTGTTGATGTGGTTCAGACGGCCTCTTGCAACAGCAGCATTGCCACGGGGTGCAGCATTCTTGCCATTTCCATTCCCATTTCGGCCTTGTCCAGGATTAGGTGCAGGGGCATTGGGGCGTGGAGCATTCCTCTTGGGATTGGGGCAGTCTCGGGAGTAATGACCCTTGTTGCCGCATTCAAAGCAGACAACGCTGGCAGTAGGGGTAAAAGTGTTGGTGTTTCCTCCGGGACGATTGTTGCCATTGGGGCGGTAGTTGTTGTTGATGTTTGGGCGGGGGACATTGTTGTTGCTGTTGGGACGGTTGGGATAGTTGGGACGTGGAGCTGGGGTGGTCGATAAACTGGCTTGGGTGCTGGCTGGAAGGTGCGGGGTTTCTGACTGCTGGAACCTTCCTGAATATTCATCCTTCTCTTGCGGCCTTCAAACATGGACTTGCGCTTGGTCTCCAGCTGAATGGCCTTGTCCACAAGTGACTCCAGATCACGGAAGTCCTGGACAACCAAGGCACATTGCATCTCATCATGGAGTCCATTCAGAAAACGCTCCATCTTCTTCTTCTCCGTGTCGGTATCTTCAGGAGCATACCGAGCAAGATCGGTAAACTCATCCAGGTAACCAACCACATCTCTGCCTGCCTGCCTTAGCTTACGGAACTCATCCTTCTTCCTCTCGATAAGACCGCTAGAGATGAACTTCTTGCGGAATTTGTCCTTGAACTCCTCCCAGTAATGACATGACCTGCGTGCTGGAGGGTCTTGGTAGTCTCCCACCAAGCTCTTGCGGGTCCAGCAAGGTAGTGGGTAGCATACAGGACCTTCTCATTCTCTCCCACCGAGGCAACTTCCAGGTCGTTCTCAATAGTGCGGATCCAGTCATCTGCTTCCAGGGGGTGAAGTCCCTTGGAATAGGTGGGCGGTGTGGTCTTCTGGAAGTCACTCAGGGTAGAGCGTTGATTTCCACCCTCGTCGCCATTTCCATTGCCACCATTGTGGTTCTGGTTGGCGTGGGCAGCGGCAAGTTGCTGCAGGGCGGCGAGATGAGCTTGACGCTCTTCCCGGGCAGCTTGGCGATCCTCCATGATGATCGCAAGCAGTTGAGCAGCGGTGGGTTCTGGCGGTGGTGGTGGTGCCGCGTGCTGGTTGTGGCGAGTGTTCGTCATCCTGGAATAGATACGATATAAGAGGCAAGGCAAAGAGGCTTTGGCTAACGATGAAGTCACAAAGGGGGTGGTTGATGAAACACTAGTCAAACAAGACCATCACATTTATTCAACACAATCATCACATCAAGGAGTTCACACATCAAGCTTACAACATCCTACTACACCTAATGTACATACTACATGATTTCACTAGGAACCATCACACACACTCTACTCGCATAGGGGGGGTCGACACAGTCCTAAGGTAGTGCTCTCGTCGCTCAACTACTGAGGTGGAACCCCAGGCTCGACGACCTCAACGTCTGAGTCGTAGGGTGGCTCCTCGGGATCCTCCTCCTCGAGAACTGGCTCAGACGGCTCCTCCTCCTCGTCAACTAACTCCTCCTCGTCGTCCTCCTCCTCGTAATCCATCTCCTCAAGGTAGTCCTCATCATCACTGATGAAGGCACTGTTCTCCTTGCGGAGATCCTCGCCCTCCTCCTCCATCTCGTTCGCCTGCTGCTCCATCTCGTCTATCATCTCGTTCTGCTCTGCTACCGTCTTGCGGAGCCTGACGATAGACCTCCTCTGACGGGCCAGCTTCAGGCGGAGATTATCATTCTCCCACTTTAGCTGGGTCTCACGGTCTCGGGCATCGTCGAGGGAGCTACGCTGGAAGTGAACCTTGAGTCTAGCATCGCGCAGGTTCTCCTGGGTGTCGTGAAGTAGCACCTCCATGTCGGTGATGTACTCGCCGAAGAGAGTGTGCTGCGCGGGGTAGGTGGGGTTTCCATCGTCGTCACGCCTCCCGAAGTACTGGAAACGAGTGCCACCAGCTCGTCCTTGTGCTCCTCACAAAGGCGGGCTAGTAGCCTCTGCATAACTCGGGTCAGACCGTCAACCCAAGTAGTGTCCATCGTGGAGTAGACCAAGTCCTTGGAACGGGGTGGCTGAATCCTGCCTCGGACGGACGACTTGATGAGCCAGGACAGGTTCCCATTACCGAGGGAATCGACCTGAGTTCCCTCAAACTCTGGAACAGGGCGTCCCAAAATCTGGCTCAACTCGTACAGGTCCTGCTCGAACATCAGCAGGCCGTCCTTCCTAACTTGGACGAACTCGGTGACGTTGGGTGCCATCTACAAATTTAAGCAAAATTTTAAGTTAGTTAGGTGACATGAGTACAAATGTAAACTTTAATGGAGTAGCAAGTGTGCAAAATTTTAAGGGTTCAAGAAAAGATTACTCTTAATGAGTGTAGGGTTTTAAATAAATAGGGGGGGGGTTGGGAGATAAGAAATTTTCGAAAATACTTCACTTCCTTTTTTAGAAATTAACTTTTGTAACCCTTGACTAACGCCCATGCTAACTAAAGTCTCCTAAAGTCAGGATGGCTCTGATACCAGCTCTGTGGGGACCCCGGACTAGCCGTCCGAAATACCCGATTATGCTTAACACAACGATCCCGTGATCAGTCTGTCGTTGCACATAATCCGAACTGAATATCAAAGTTTACATCCATACAATACCGAGTTTAAAGTCTTACAAACCTGGCCATACAGGCCTAATTATACATAGGTGCCTTCAAGGGCCAAACCATCTTTATTCAGCGGAAGCTACGGTAGTAGGGCTAAACCAACTCGACAACACCCGACAGGCAGCTGACTTATGAAGATCTTAGTTCGCATAGACGTCGCCAAACTCCTCTTCAACGCAGGGTTCCTCGAAATCTGGCTAAGACAATAGCCAGGGACGAAACCAATATGAGTACATTTGATTGTACTCGCAAACTACCCCAACTTGAGTAAGCACTAGCTTTTTATTTTAAAAACTTTTATTTGAAAAACTCTCAAAAACCTTTTTCGAAAAGGGGAGAGAGAAGAAGTTTATCCTTTAAGAAAACACCATTTTAACTGTTTTTCCGGAACTCTTCCGGTATCCAACCATAACCTGGTTATGGTTCCAAACCCCTCACCACCTCGTACCAACTCATTGGCACAGGTGGGAAATAACCCTTTCCAAGTCAATTTCCTCAACACAACTCCAGAGTTTGCAAAACTTTGCACATGGCCTTAGTAGTTCTTCCCAACTGTCCGTATCCGAGGACTCGGCTATTCGAATAGTTTTACCCTCTGCAGAGGTAGTACGCTTTTCCCACACCCATCCGGTCACTCATCGTGTCAGCCACGTCCCGCCATACCGGAGGTATGCGAAGTTGAGTTCCCGGCCATAGCCTGTCCTTTGCTCATGCTAGTATAGGACCCTGCCGCTACGACACTTTCCACGACACTCAAATCCTCAGAAACTAAGTGTGGGACTCGTAGTTCTGCCCGGCGGACCCAAGGGAGCCCTTCAATCCTCTTCCTCCGACACATCCATACCGGCTTCCGGTAGACAACAATGAAGAGGACCCAGGTCAGGGGGTAGGTCCTCAGACCATCCCCTCATGGAACGAGGTCATCCTCGTTTTGAGGCATCCAGTACTAGCACAGGCAAATTATATGACTACGCCCTTGCCCATATGTGGGTAAATGTGGTCGCACAGATTTTTGGCTGGGGATGTAAGTACCAGGACACAATGTGCATTTTTCCTTCCAAAAACAACACCAAACTCTGCTTTACCATCTTCATACCGACCGTTCGGTACTTCAACTTCATTCGTATTTTAAAAGAGTTTTGAATAAACATTTTTTTTTCCATCCTATAGTTGAAGATAATTACCTTATATATCTACAAGGGTGGCAAAATAGTTTTTCATATCTTTGTAAAAGGTTTTAAAAATCTTTGATACTAGTGAAGACTCATGTGATTAAAATAGAGGTATATAAGTGCAAGCTCAGTGAAGTAGCTTGCCTTGATCCACAAAGTGGTACTGATCCTGGTCTTCTGGTTCAATAAAACCTCCTTCCTCGATAAATCCGTCAACGGTATCGTCTAAACGTTAAACAATCAAAACAAACAATCACTATACTAGCTCAAGCATCAACACATCATAACAATCACAATGCTGCAAATAGCTACTGTATACATCAAGCAACACAAGGTGGTTTCAAATTGATTGAATTAAATTTTATTTAATTAATTTCAAACTAAGGCAGAAACTAGTTGTACACTAATTAATTCACCATTTAATCTATGTTTGTCACAAAAATTCAAACTAAAATTCTATGGATAGCTACTGGTGTGTAGAAGATCACCCAATTGGTTTGGGATCATTTGGAGTTACAAAACTCCCTACACATCTGTTTTACTTCAGAAGGGTTTTAAACAAGTTTTAGCTACCAAACAAATTTGGTTGCTCCAAAAATTAAATCCTTTTAGGGGTATCTAACCTTGGTTGAGTGTGACCTAACAAAATTGGTTTTAGATCAATTGGATCTACCAACAGTTCACACTAATTGTTTTAGTGCAGAAGGGTGCACTGAAGTTCAACCAAAGGCTAAGGATTTTATACTACTCAATTAATTCTACCAAAATTTGGGGAGCTAAAGGATCCTAATACAAAGCTACCAAAATTGGTTTCAAGTTATTTGGATTTATATAACTCCAGAAACAAATGGTTTAGTGTTTTAAACCTTCTGGAGCATTTTTACTAATACATTTTTATTATTTAATTAAATGGGGTGAGACCACTTTGGTGAGTTTAAGAATTTCATAAGCTTTCCAGAACAGTTGAGTTTGATTTATTTGGATTCCTAGAACTCGAGATTTTGAATTTCTAAACTAGGTCCAGTACTGACTTATTCAGAGAAAAAGAATTTGGAAAATCATCTCCTCTGGATAATGTTTAAAACTATGACATGTGGGGTCGGGTGGTCAGTGACTCAGTGGAAAAATTCCCGCGTGTGGATAATGTTTAAAACGCTGACGGGTGGGTCCCGCTTGTCGGCGTGTAAACAAACGAAGCGGTATGCTACCGTTGGATATAGATCCAACGGCGCACAGTGGCCGCGAACGGCGTCAACCATAAATGGGCGGCGCCGCCGCGCCGGCGACGGTGACGAGCACGGATAGCTCACCTGAGAGCACGGGAGGTGGCGGAGATGATCGGAATCGACGGCGGAGGGAGTGGGGAGCTTCTGGGACAAGTTGCGCGTGCAGGGACGGCTCCAACCGTCGACGGCGTGCTCAGCTCCTCCTCCGCGGCCGTGCGCTAACTCCGGCGAGTCCTCCGCGACGCTGCTGTGCAAGAAACACCGGCAAATCGTGGCGGGTGAGCAAGGGAGTAATGGTGGTGCGGGCAGGGGCCAGAGAGAGAGCAGGGGAAGAGGGGTGCGACCTGGCCGTGGTCGACCTCTTCCTCGACGCGGCAGCGCACTGCCGTGCGTGTGCACGGTGGCTGCAGGGGAAAGCTCGCCTTCCTGGCGATGCTCTGAGGTGAGGAGTGTGAGAGGGAGGTGGTGGAGGTGTGTGGAGAAGAGAGGGTGCGGGGGTGGGTTTTTATAGCGGCGCAGACGGTCGGCGTTTCCACGGCTCGGTGGAGGGGAGAGGAAGGTGGTGGCGCTGGGTCCGGCTGAGGGCGCCAGAGGGGTTGCGGGGAGCGAGGGGGTGCTGCAGGAACGGTCAGTGGTCGAGGGGGACAGGGTAACGCGTGGGGCATCGATGCCGTGCTCGGCCGGCCATGGCGTGCGGCGAGCACGGGTGCGTGCGCTGGGGCCGGCTCGTGCGCGTGCAAGGCAGCAGAGGGGCAGAGGGGTTCGGACGCGACGCGGCGGAGGTGACTGGACCAGAGGGGAGAGGTAGGGCAGCACGAAGGCGTGCAGGGCGTGCCGTGGACCTCGGCGTCGACGCGACGCACGGCGTGCTCTGGCGCGGACGTCGCACACGCCAGAGGGCTCTGCGGCGCTCAGGTC
This sequence comes from Poa pratensis, assembly GCA_947311845.1. Classification (NCBI taxonomy): domain Eukaryota; kingdom Viridiplantae; phylum Streptophyta; class Magnoliopsida; order Poales; family Poaceae; genus Poa; species Poa pratensis. The sequence continues at coordinate 78,470,777 of CAMZMU010000042.1, read as the reverse complement.
TCGTCGTGCAGAGGCGGAGGGGCTTGGGTGGTGTGGCGGGCACGGCGCGGCGTCGTCTCGGCGTCGCTTCAGCTCTGCCCGCGAGGTGACCCGTGCGGGAGCTTGCCAGGGACGGCAATGGCGTGGCGGCATCGCCTTGCCTCCTCTGGGGTCAACGAGCACGTTTCTTCTCCTTCCCTCGAGTGAGTGAGGTGAGGTGAGTGTGGAGATGCTGCTGGACAGCTCGATTTCTCAAAAACGAGCTCGAATTTGGAAGTTGAATTTCGGCTCAGAGATGAACACAGTGGTGCTCGACATGTGTTCGATCAAATCCCTGAACCAAAACCAAATTTGAAATTTTGAAATTTCTTTTCATAATTTGTTTCCAAATATTTTTCCAGGGTTTGTGCCACCACTGGATGATTTAATTTGGTAGTGTAGTTTGAAGATTTTGATGGTTTTCCAAAGTTAAAGAAACATTTGGAAAATTTGAAAATAGGATTTAGAATAGAATTTAAAATAGAGAGAGGAAAAGAATATGAGGGTAGAGTGGAAGTGATCACCATGTCACCCCACTGAAGTTTTGTTTTGAAGATCAAATTTTGATTTTCTTAAGAAGATAGAAAAAGTTTGTGTGACTTTTGTCACATTACTTTATGTGGGAAACAATTTGTTGTGCTTCTTTTCTTTGTTTTCAAATTTTTTTTTTTAAGGAAACACCACTCAAGCAAGCAAACACAAGCAAGCACACATAAAGTAACAGAAAATTTTTGTTGGCCCACATTTTTGACTAATAAAACAGGGTTACAGATTTGGGGTGTTACATTGCGCCTAATATTTCGTAAATACATCTGTCGTAGTGTGTTCTGCGGGATACGCTCCCCTCAAAAGTCAGTACATCAATACACCGGTAGGCACGAAATAGAGTTGTTCAGGGCATGACATCAAAGGCAGAATATCATTACAACATAAGGCAGTACAACATAGGCACTAAGCGCAACACAAAAAGGCAGTGCAAATATAAAATCTGAGAAGAACATCGAAGGTAGTGCAAAAGATACACTCATGACTGAACATCGAAGGCAGTGCAAAACATGCACTCAGGCAGAACACCGAAAGTTGTGCAAAACATGCATCCAAGGCAGTATATGGACGACAGTTCAAAATATTGGCTAAGCTTAGGGCAGAATATCAGTTTAATGAAACGCAATGCAAAATAGACGTTTGGGGCAGAACATCAAATCATAGGAAGGCAGGACAAAACATGCACTCGAGGCAGGACATAACACACACTTAGCGGAGTGCAACAAAAACGTGCAGGAAATAGCCTTTACACTGCAAAAACGAAAGCAGTGCAACCTATATGTCTATATGTTGTAGAGTGAAAAAAAAATTCGTCAAAACATATCAACATGAGATTTAGTTTTAAAAACGCAATGCGACTAGCTCATTCCCGAAAATGGACGTTCGGTTTGCAAGATATTGTAGCTTTTGTATTCTAATCTAAAAAGAAAAAAAGAAAGGGAAAGCAACGACACACCGGCGCCCAACACGTGAGAGAGGATCTCGCGCGAGGCTATCGGAAAGAATACGCGTGAGGCAGCGCCACGTGACGCACATGGACGGGATACGAAGAGCCCTCTCTAGGAGGGCGCCCTCCTCCTAACATTTTCTTTTTCTAAATGTAAACTAAAGGGCTACATGTAGAGCCTCATTTACAAATGCCGTTTTCGCCGGGCAGCCTCTTCCTACTATGAAGATCTATTTGTGTGTAGGATGTGTGTGGGGTGGGTGGGTGGGGAAGCTGCTACTGGAAGTGGCTTGGAAATGGGTTCCTTTTTGTTTTCGATATGTTTCACTTTGAAGCCACTAGAAGTTGAAAAGAAAGGACGTGAATAAAATCATCAGTTGGTCAACGTTAATGATTTTTTATATATTTGCTAATTTTTAAATTTGATTGAAGAAATTCAATTGCAGGCTTGATATGCTGGAAGTTCAGTAGTTCACTACTGAAAATTAATGTATAGTAAGGAGCTAGAATGTCCTTGGATATTTGATAGTCCATCCGTTTACTAATGTATGTCATTTTACTTATTAGTTTCAGTATTAACTACGTACATACTAAAATGAGTGAATATATGTATGAAATAAGTTCAGATATATTTGAATCGAGAAATAACTAAAATGACTTACTGAACGGAGGAGTACTTGGCTCTTTCCTTTGTCTCAAAGATGTAGACCAAAGAGCTTTGATATATTGACCGCCAAAAGAGAGGTTGGTCAAAGCATCTAGATGATGAGGAGTACTTGGCTCTTTACTGAACGCAGGAGCAGTCATCGGGTCAGTCGCGGCCGCTGCTGAAAGCGACGGTTTACCCGCCAAGTCGACCACGCCCAGGAGTTCGAAAAGTACCGCTGTATTTTCTCAGAAACCCTCGGGCAATTTTTTTTTGTGAACGAGCCCTCAGTCTAATTCCGTTATCCGTATCCGTTGCCAAACCACTTAGGGCAACTCCAACACGGGGACACATTTTGTCAGCCCGTTTCTGTCCACACCCCCAAAGCGGTAACACAATTGTGACGCGTGTAAGTGCGAACCCATTTCTAGTCCATGAAGTGGACCGGGAATACCGATGCAATACCGATGAAGTGGACCGGGAAGGGGAAGCACAACCACAAGGCCGGCTCCTCGACGGGGAATCGACGCGCGACCCCATTCTAGGTGACGCCGGGGGAGGGGCCTGCATTGCGTCAGCATCGCCCATACCTTGAGGGCGACCAGTACCAGTGGTATTGAGACCGGGATTCCGGTGCCAGGATCTGCACCTCACGGACGACTGGCACTTGAATACAAAGAGGATTCCGGTGGTTCCGACAAGCGATCGGCCACGGGCACATACGAATATTGGTGGATATTAATATGTGTAAGCCACGGGCACCTCACGGCCACTTGAATACATTCACCCCCGAACATACGAATATTGAAATATTTCCCATTTTAGTGTAAGCCACACTTGGTGGAAGCACAATTTTAATATATTGAAGCAAGAAGTGAACACGAATTAGACGTGATTGGTAGATTATTTCGTTAAAATAACCTGCAATCTATATTTTTTTATACTCTCAAATTTGTAAAGTTTGACTAAAATCAATATTTGTAAAGTTTAACCTAATATATACACATAGTACTGGACTACTGGTAGTATTTCCTACTCCCTCCGTTCTAATTTAATTGACTTGTTATGCACCACATGTGGATGTATCTATACATGTAACGTGTCTAGATACATCCACATTTGGTGGATAGCAAGTCAATTAAATTGGAACGGAGGGAGTATATACTTGGTTTTTCACCAAAATTAATTGCGAGGTAGTTTTAACTTTTAAAAGAGGAGTTGTACCACCTATGTGTGTCATAATATCGGAATATTCTTTCAGTTGGGATAATGTTCACCCGTCTTCTCGGTCTTTCTGAGATGTAGGGGTAAGATATTCCTATGTTCGGGGGTGAATGTATGCGTGTGTCTATATTTTCCAAAAAAAAAATCGAAGCAAAATGTCTCCGTTACACGTGCCCCGAAAACAATGGATTCCCGTCGGTTTAAGTGCAAACAACCATCAGCTCCTTCCAAGGGTGATTACTCTCCGGCTTTCCCTCCAATTCCAAACCACCCAGAGTCCCACACCCCCAAAGGCCCAAATACCACCACCCCACGCGGTGGCGCCGGATGGCGGCTGCCTATGGCGACCTGGAAGTTCGGTTGATGTCCGCGGTGAAGGCCTCCGCGGCGCGTGGCGACCCCCCGCTTCTCCAGGCCGCTGAGGCCGCGCGCTGCGCCCGCGAGGCCTCCGCCTCCGCCTCGGACGCCACCCGCGGAGGCGGCCTCGCTGCGGCGCTGGTGTCGAATCTATGCTTCGCGCACAACACGGGAGCGATGTGGAAGCTGCTGGACCAGGCCATGGCCTCCCGCCTCGTCTCCCCAATCCAAACCCTGGCCCTCCTTACCCCAAGGTCCCAACTCCCTGCCGATTCCAGCCTCATTTTCATTTCCTCCCTGTTGTTCACACGATCGATCGATTCGGCGGTTGTGAGTTGAGATTTTGATAGCCGTGCGCTTTCTCTGGGATCATTTTACTCTGCAGGTGGTGCCGAACAGGCGGGCGCAGCCGGAAGCGTACCGGCTCTACTTGGAGCTGCTCGGGCGGTATGCGCTTGTGCCCGTGTACTCCAAGAGCGCCGACACAAAGGCCATGTAAGCTTCGTTTTGCTTCATCTATGAGACTTGCAATTTGTTTTACGTCGGTTTGGTTTGGTGTAGTCTGGATAAGTGCACGCTCCCTACAAACTGTAGAATTGGTCAAGGGTGGCTGCAGGATCCTGCTAATGTCTTTGGTGTGCTCCTGCACTTGCTGACGTTGATGATATTTGTCACGCGGGGTGGGCCGTGAGAGGGATTGCTTGCGCTGTATGTGCCATTAGATGTGTGTTGACTGAGAAAATTTGGTACTCCCTCCGATCCGGAATAACCTTCGCAAGCTGTACACACAGTTTGTACTACGGCAGTACGTTCTCTCCGAAAATTATTTCGGATCGGAGGTTAGTATAGAATGGTTGGGTCAAAATGGTAGTACGAAATTCCTGGTCTTAATCTTGAACGATAAATGGCATTCCTTTCCCCATGGCCCAATCATCTCATTGGACTTTGTAAATATTGCGATTTTGACCACATATTTCAGATTGTTTCTAGAATTAATTGTGAATAAACAAACATGTAAAAAACTGCTCAATAAATGTCGGCATCTCTACTATATCATTTATGTTACCCTAGTCCAGGCATATGAGTACCATGCTTAATAATATTTAATCCTTGAGCTAAAACTATTAGAAAAAATCACAACTGTATTTGATTTTGTAGCTCTCAGATGCAGCCTTTCACTTGTTGAAAGAGAGGCTTCCTCGCCACAAAAGGCCTACTCCATTCGTATGTGTGACAATTACTAAGTATTAGGATGCAAATAACATGGTTAAAACAATCATATGAACTGAAAACAACTACTCCCTACCTTAGTAAATATAAGCCTTTTCTTGATTCGTACGTATCTAGACGTATTTTAGTGTGTCGATTCACTCATTTCAGTCTGTATTTGGTCCATATTAAAGTGGTCAAAACACCTTATAATTTGGAATGGAGGGAGCACATAACATGGAAAAGTATTCACAAGAGTATTTAAATTAACAAGTATAGGAAGTGCATTTCAACCAACTAAAGCCTATAATAATATTATTTATCGTCAGATATAATCTGACTATGACCACAATCCTCATGGGCAATCCTGAGGCCCACTATTTACCATATGAATCTCGTGATACTAGTGGTAATGAAATCAAACGAAAGATGTACAATCAAGTATGGATCAGTATATTATAAACTACAAATAATTGAGATTTACCGACTCAATCACTGGGATTCCAAGCTAATGAGAAGGCAAGTTGTAAATGGTGTCTAAAAAAACCAATCGCCACCAAGATCACGGTAATGCTTGAGATACAATGCCACACCTTCATGAATTGGATCTAAGCAACATAATTGTGGAATGCACTGCACAATAACGGACTTAATCACAAGCCACAAAACCGAGCAATTCTGATCAAAATAAATAGTTTGGCACTGATGGGAATTTTTTTCAACTCAAGCACAACTCACACCTCCAAAAACACAGAGGTGCTTCTTGCCATCCATGTGGCGAGCTTGCTAGAGCAAAATGTGTGGTTTGAATTGAGTCGTCAACTCGTTCAATCCCTAGAACGTGTTGAGCACATCTATGACGCCCAACAAGCAGAACAGGGCACCCTTATGACACGCGAGGCTACACCGCACAACTATATAGCTGTGCTTAAGCACGAGCACTTGCAAATTCTTGGGAGCAATAGCAATGAATTCTGCCACCATGAAACTGAGCTATCTCATGCTTTTCCTTCTGGGTGATAGGAGCAGAGCAGGCAGAAGGTCATGGCAAAAGCAGCCAATTGAGCCTGGTACATGACTGCAACCAGGCCTTCTCTGTTGCCGATCAGCTAGAAGCCAGCATTTTAAATGCTTTTAAAAGTTGATTGCATGGATCTAGGATGACCAGCATGTGGACAAAGGGAGTACCTTATACTTTCTAGGCTGAGCACACATAATTACTCCCTATCTAGAACCTCGCTCATACCTTAACATATTAGTTTGCATGCAGCATGTACCAATTGATAGAGCTAAATCACTTAGCTCCCTTCTAATAAGGTTGTGCTTCACACACACACCCACCTCACTCTCTTGTGATTGTGTAAGAGAGTGAGGTGGGTGTGTGTGTGAAGCACAACCTTATTAGAAGGGAGCTAAGTGATTTAGCTCTATCAATTGGTATCAGAGCGCGTTGTGTGTTGTGTTAGCTCGAGTGAGATACGGAGAAGGATGGAGAGATTGTTTCCATTAGATACCCTATGTTCACAAAGAGCAACTACTTGGCATGGTCCATCAAGATGAAGGTGTTAATGCATGCCCAAAGGCTTTGGGACGCTGTCGAGCCAAAAGATCCAAAGGTGCCCCCGGAGGAGAGTAAGGATCAAATGGCGTTGGCTGCAATTTACCAAGGATACCAGAGGACATGCTCTTCCTGGTGTACGGAAAGGAGACAGCCAAGGAGACCTGGGAGGCCCTGAAGATTATGCACATGGGTGCTGAGCGTGTGAAGGATGCCAAGGTACAAACTCTCAAGACGGAGTTCGAGGGGCTGCGCATGAAGGAGTCAGAATCTGTTGATAATTTCGCCTCCCGGTTGACAACCATCGTAAACCAGATCCGAGCACTTGGTGAGGAGTTGAAGGAGGTGTACGCCGTCAAGAAGTTCCTTCGTGCTGTCCCCAACAAGTTACTCCAGATTGCCTCGACCATCGAACAATTTGGCGATCTCAAGACCATGACGATGGAAGAGGTTATTGGGCGACTGAAGGCGCACGAGGAGTGCCTACGAGGAAGTGGTGATGTTATGAGGAGCACTTGCTGCTGACCCGTGCAGAGTGGAAGGCAAGACACGGGGCTGAGAGCTCGTCGCGAGGACGAGGGCGTGGTGGAGGTCGAGGTCGAGGCCGTGGCTGTGGCCGGGCTTGGGATAAGTCTGAGATGAAGTGCTACAACGGTCTTAATTTTGGACATTATGCTTATGAGTGTCCAGAGAAAAATAACAAAGCATTCTTTGCTAAGGCTCTTAGTGACGACGATGAGCCAACACTCCTGTGAGAGGGCTGTTCATAGTGCACGTCCAACGGTGTGATACTGTTACAGGCGGTGGTGTGATACCATCGTCGTAAAGGGCGTCGGTGTGAGGCTGACCACTATGGTGTGATGCCACTGTCTACGGAAAGGTTGATGTGAAGCCAATGAAGCTGGTGTGATGCCATCGTCAAGTGGAAGAGTCGGTGTGAGGCCGACGACTGTGGTGTGATGCCACTGTCACATGGAAGGTCGGTGTGAAACCGAATCGGTGGTGTGATGCCATCTTATATGGAGTCAGTGTGAAGCTGACAAGCACGGCGCGATGCTGTTGCTAGACATGAGGCGGTGCAAGGCCGTCAAAATATGAAGCGCATGGTCCAGGTGATCTGGACTAGAGGATCAGTTGATATGACAAGATTAAGGGGGAGCTAAATTGTAGGAGCTAAATCACTTAGCTCCCTTCCAATAAGGTTGTGCTTCACACACACACTAACACATGCATATATGACATACCACATATATGCTCTATATATCATACATATGCTTGAGGCTACATCTTGACTTACTAGCATTTCCCAGCTTAGTTACATGGGAGGGGTGGTACCCCTATTTATACTTGTACATGACCCTTAAGATTGTTGCCATGTGGCACAATCCAAACCCTACACCATACTTCTAGAATACTCTTACAAACTCTAGATATTTCATACTACTCATAAATATCTTACTCTAGAACATTCTTAATTCTAGAGTTCTCCCTACATACCCTGAATACTTCATGATTAAGCTAGCTCCTTCTACCAGCCAACTACATTGACAAGATTACTCCTAACACTAAATGCATGCTTATAGCCCCTCGTAGTGTATGTTGGTTAGTGCAGCTATTTTTTAATTGTGCTATTTGCTTATGATATGACCAGGACTGTCCGCTATTCTCCAAAAAATTGGTCTTCCGGTTCTAGTTACACAACTACTCAAAGAGAATAAACCCTATTTTTAGTTGTCCATGGTTTAGGCCATGGACAGGGATGCGTGGAAGCTAGATGTGCCGGAACCATGAGTTAGTTTCGAGATCTTATGGGTTTCAACTCTAGACTACCCCAACTTGCCTGGGAATGAAAGGCTTTGTTGTTGTTGGTGTTGTTGTTACGTAGTTATAAATTTTTTCAGATAGACACATATTGTTCTAAAATATTGCTAACTATTATTCTGCATTGGGATCGCAGGATAGCCAAATCTGTTGATGATGCTATGCAGCTTTCACACAGCTATGGGTTTCAGCAAATGGATTTTGGACATACTGTTATTCTTTTTGTTTTAAGTATTATCAACATTTTGACTGATTGTATTTTGGAAGATTGGGCCTTTCCAAGTATCTGTAGCAATGAACATGACAATATTTGTGAAACTGGAGTAAACAATCACATGGCTCTAGATGCCAAGGGGAGTCGGCTTGATAGAAGAGATGAGCAACGTGAACACCTAAGGAGAAACAATACACTTATGGCTCTAGAAGTTGTTGAGAAGATCACTGCTAACCAAAGTGCCCAAGTTTTTCTTCGGCTTGTCTATCTTAACATGTATGCAGAAGTATCTTCTTTCTTTATTTATGTTTGTCTTGTAGATTCTATTGATTAGAGGCTTGTATATTTCTAACTGCGAACTCCATACCTAAAAGTTAAATTTCATTGATTCATCTCAATACAGTTATGTTCTAGTTACAGTTTGTACAACTTACCTAAACAACCCTTGGGATAGAATTTGACCTTCTTTTATCATGATATTAGATCCCTTTTTTGCGAAGTTCATTCACTCTTGTAATCATGCTATATCGTTTCATATCCATTAGATTTCAGATTGCCTGATGTCAGCACTAACGCTGCTCCTTCTTTCACATATATTTTTTCAAATAAATTTGGTTTTCCTGTAATCACATAGCTATTGCTTCATCAGAAATGAAAATCTATATCTTTGTTTTGAAGTTTTCGAATGTAAAAATGTATTATTAGCTTTTGACGCACTGTTTGTATGGATTTTGACCGATGCAATAAGTATATTCTAATTACTTTAATAATTTTGCAAGCTATTCATTTCGAAGGTTCCAGACTGTGTGTTTGATATATTTGCGTTTTACGCTAATGGAAATCATTGTTTCCTTTTTGTATGTGCTAGGGTAGACCAGAAAAATTCAAAAGTTTGCTTCAGAGACTTCAGCTTACTGTTGCCCTTAAATCAAAGAATGTTGCATCTGCAAATACTCTGCTAGATAACATGGTGACCCATTTACAGAAGGTTAGAAGCACTGGTTATCAATTAGGCAGGAGTAGGCTATTAAGGGTTCTTGTTAGTACACAGCCCTCCAGTTCAGCTGCATGCAATATGTTTGGAACTGGAAAGGGCTCTTGTTGGATTCCTTTTGACCTATTTATGGAGAACACGATGGATGATAGACATCTTCATGCTATATCATCAATCGAAGCTCTGATAGGTGCTTGAATATCTACACTTCATAACGTTGAAAATCTGCTGTTACATTTTTTTGTCTAATAGAACAATTGTACAACCCGTCCTAGACTTACAATATTTGGTTGTGCAGAACTCTCCAAGATGCTCCAAGCGCTTAATCGGGCAACCTGGCAAGAGACCTTTCAATCTCTGTGGGTTTCAGCTTTGCGGCATATACAACGAGTTGAGATAACTTTGATTAACATATTTTACTTTACTAAAAAAAGAAGGCTAGCGCATTTTCTTTAACACAAAATTTTCATGTCGTTACTAGGACCCAGGTACTCTGGAAGGACCATTTCCTCATCTTGATTCTCGGCTATGCATGCTGTTAGCTATTGTTCCTTTGGCTATTTCTCACATTTTGATGGAAGATGCTGACAACCTTGAACGGGGAGTGGCCTCTGCTAGAAAAGAAGAATTAGTGTTTTCTCTTCATGTTCTGGGACAATTTTCTGGTCTTCTTTCACCCCCTCCAGCAGCTTTACATGCAGCAAACGCTGCAGCTACGAAAGCAGCGGTTGCTGTATATAGTTTGAAGGCTGGGAGCGAGAACATTCAAATTTCAAAAGATAGTTTCTCTATTAAAGCAGGTTATTGTAACATATATTTCTACATTTGGTATCTTTCGCTTATGCAGTTTCTTTGTAGTAAACAGTGAAACTGATCTCCTAATTATGCTTCCAATTGCAGGGGGGAATATGTTACATCTTATTGTGGAAGCCTGTATAGCTAGAAATTTAGTTGATACATCTTTTTATTTCTATCCTGGCTATGTCGTTCCAGTTAAAGACTTCTCTCCTATCCATGAATCTCCTTGGCAAGCCTTGATGGAAGGGTCTCCACTTATGGGCCTTAAGGATGTCCTTATGGTTATACCTGCTTCGAGGTGAGGAATCAGGGCTCTCTATTACTTTAAATACAATTCATCATGTACCTTCTAGATTATGCTCGTCCACCAGCTTGACTCATGGAAATATTGCTATTTTGTTAGTTTATCAGAGTTGGAGAAACTGCATTCTTTTGCAGTAAGTGGGTCAGAAGAGGAAAAGTTGGCAGCTTCTAAGATTCTATGTGGGGCATCCTTTCTTCGTGGGTGGAACATTCAGGTATGATTCGATTCGAAATGACTATATTGTAGCAGCCAGAAAGAGTGTACACTGTTCAGTTTGAAGAAAGCTGTATCCTATATGCTACTCTTAAAATGGTTCATTGTGCGGTTGTGCCACCTTTTTCTCACTAGGAACATGCTGTCCAAATGGTGCTTAAGCTGCTGTCGACATTCCTTTCCCTAGATCTTGGATCAGCTGGCTGCTATACTCATCACATGCCTATGCTGCATGTTCTCTTATCTGGGATTTCTTCCATTGACACTGTTCATATTCTCTCATTGTATGGCTTGGTAAGATTTTTTTTAAGAATTCTGTTTCACATTAATAGAGGATTCTTTATGTACTGGATTGTATCTGATTTATACACATTATATGCAGCTGATTTATGCACATATAAAAAAATAGTGTTTTTATTATAGTCAGGCACAGAAATCAAAATACCATTGCCCTAACAACATTTTGATTTTCAGGTACCGGAAGTAGCTGCCATTTTGATGCCTATATGTGAAATATTCGGATCCTTACCTAAATCTGATCATAGGAGTTGCAATTTTGAAGATGTTTCTGTGGACTCAATATTCTCAAGTGCTTTCCTGTCCCTTCTTCGCTTGTGGAAATTTCATAGGCCCCCCATGGAGAATGCTCTATCTGGACATGCAGTCTGTGTTTGGCAACTCAATTTAGATTATCTCTTGCAGCTACGTAACAGTCGTCTTGCTTTGAAAAATCCATCTAATGGTTGTAGAGCAAGCACACTTCAGTATGATCCATTATTTCAAAAACCGGTATATATTGATTCGTTTCCAAAGTTAAGGGCATGGTATTTCCAGAATCAGGCTTGCATAACCTCTACTATTTCTAGTGCTTACGAGAGGAAAAACATCCCCCGTCTTGCAAACAAGATACTGAGAATTGTGTGCCGTAAAATGGCAAAAGGTGGCAACCTGTCAGTCAGCCCACAAGCAACATCAAATTCAAGTATGAGTGGCTCACCTGTCAGTGTGCAAGAGGATGGCTGCAAAGTCCCACCTTTTACTGCATGGGAAGTTCTAGAAGCTGTTCCTTTTGTACTTGAGACTGTCTTAACTGCCTGTGAACATGGGGTGCTTTCGTCTCGTGATTTGGTTACAGGTTATATTCTTTTTATCCTTACAAGTATTCAGCTTATATCTAACGATAGGTTTAGTTCCCCATATTTTCTTTTAACCATTATTCAGTATACAGATAACTTTTTACTTATCTGGGCAAGTTATAAATGCCTCCAATTTGGAGAATTAACCCTTCTCTCCCTATATAATCCCGCATATTTGCCACGTGAAATCTTGACTGAACTCCTTGCGGAAACAAAAATAGAAGCTTATCCTTTCTGTTAAATTTTAGCATTTGAACTTACGTGACAGACTAGTACTTGCATAAGTCCCATATATTAATTTCAAGTTGCTCATATATCTCCGAGACTTATCCTAGTGTAAAGTAACTTAAAGAAAAGCCTATACTTTGAATATTCATGCAAAATCCTGAACTGTGGTTGTGGATGAGCAAACAATAAACACTTATAACTTCACATTAAGCTTTGCTCTTTGTGTGTCTCCAGAAGAAACCATTAATTTAGATGATACTCTCGCATGATCTTTTGACTATTATGTATTCGTAAGATAGAATATCAAGATAGTCGCTGAACTGTATCACTTTGCAATTTACCAGCTGACTACACTTAAACTTTGGATAAGGGAGGACATAATCTTCTGTTAGTGGTCTTACTATGTAGGATGGCATTGTAAGCTGGTTTTGTCATGCTAGAGCACACTAAAGGATGTTTGGATGGTTAGTCACTTAGAAAGAAGAAAAGCTTGGTTGGATTTGGAGAGTGGTTTTTAGTTCAGGGGTTTAAGTAGGCTTTGCTATACCAGGTTTAGGGGCTTATAATGGACCTTTTATGTTTAAAAATGGTTGTTGAATTTATATATGCTCTTGTAGAAGAATAATTCACTCCCTAAGTTCTAGCTATTTGAAAAGGATTTTTGTTGATAAATTAGAAAGCTGCAAAAGGTATTTCTTGAAGTTGTAACTATACATTTATCCCTGCATATTTACTCTCACATACCATCATTCTTGATTGCAGGTCTGAGAGATCTTGTTGATTTCTTGCCTGCTTCACTTGCTGCCATTGTCAGCTTCTTTTCAGCAGAAATTACCCGTGGCATATGGAAACCAGTTATGTTGAACGGTACTGACTGGCCCAGTCCAGCGGCAACTCTTTTGGAAGTTGAGTCTGACATAAAGGAAATTCTTGCATCGGCTGGCGTTCATATCAACATCTCTCCGCAATCACGTATGCTCTGTATCTATCTCTTATGCAGATGGTTCTGTTCTGTTTGCTGCATACAGACTACTTTCGTATCAAATTTTCATATCCGTTGTCTATCAACTTATTTGCCCTTGGCAATTCGGCTTTTTCTAGATTGGTACCTCATTATTTCTATTTTTCATGTCAAACTCAAGTTACATATGACGTGATGAATGGGTGCTCAATCTCGAGTATCAGATAATATGAGCAACCATTTTAAGCTGGCAGTATCGCTAGTGCTAAAATTTAGTTGTGTTTTAGTGGCACCTTCAGAAGTCATTCACAAAAGAAAAAATAATCAGAAAATCAATGGCGTTTAAGTGCATTGTAGATTTCGTGGCAATATCATCAAATGAGGCTAGCTTTTCATTAAAAGAGGCTCGGCCTTGTCCCCAGTTAAGGTCATTGAGAGCCGCTGTTTGTTGTTGAAAGCGGGCACACTTCTTTAGTTAGATCTCCTCAAGTGTTCCTTTTGTACTATCTTTAATTTGTGTCAGTATGTAACTTTTTCCATCTTTATTTTATGGGCGTAACTCTTGCTTTTTATTTCATTATGACAAGACATATAAATTAAAGAAGCTGCTGAATGCATTGTGTCTTCTTTGGTCTACCAAAGAATAATTAAACAAAGTCTCTTAGCCGCTAAACTCCTTGTATGGTCTTTCCCTTGCCCAGCTACTCTAGATGCATTCTTCTCATAACTAGTGGCCTCCTAGATCAAGTGGCTAGTGCCGCTCTATTTCAAGTCGTCGCAAACCGATCTTTATCTAATGAATGATGTTTACATGAAAATAGTTCTACACATTTCTTGTTTATAATCCCAAATGTTGTTCTAAATGTACATCTCGGGGTGAAACTTCACAGTATCAAAACTCACAGTTTGGATTTTTTCCGAGAAAACGCAAAGCTGTCCGTCTCGGTGCATTATCTAGAAAGATTATTTTTTCTGAAACGAGGCAAAAGCTTGGCCTATTCTATTAGTTAAGAATAAGAGAGTTGCCCGGTCAATTGACGGAAAACTGGGCGAACATCGATACAACCAAGGCTGAGCCCACCCAAACACCAATGCAACCAAACCCAAACACAACTCCGCTAAGACCGGTCAAACTCCCACCAAAGTCGAAGAGAAAACGCCGTGACTGCTATGGGAAGAGCAAACACGGGATGCTCCAACGAAGATGAAGAAACCAACCATCCAGGAGAGCTGCGCTACTGCGGTGCCGACGACACAACATCGAGGACAGCCTCGTTGCTCACACGACACGAGCGGCGCTCAAGACACTGCCAAACTTCCGGGACCGCCGCCCCGACATCGCTAACACCACCTTCAGGGACCGTCGTCCTGACATACACCTGCTCGCGCTCGATCCATGGCAGCCTGCGGCCCAAGCTGCACAAGGCAAACCGTGCGCAGTCCACGGCCGCCGTACCAACATCCGGGGCCGCCGCCCCGTCATACCCTGCTCGCGCTCGAGACACAACCCAATCTGCACAGAGCAAACCGCACGCAGACAACGGCCGCTGCACCGACATCTGGGGCTGCCGCCCCGACGTAGAGCCAACCCACCTCCGCAGAGACGCGTCGACCGACAAATTTTGTCGCACTAGCGACACATGGTAGCCGCCCAAGCCATGGCAAGCAAGTGCTCCTCCCCTGATCACATGCCCACCAAGGTCTCCGAGGCCGCCGCCTCAACGCACATATTATCTAGAAAGATTATATACAAGCCTTAGCGAAGGCAAAATCATAACACAATGCTGGGGAGGCAAAACAGTTCTCAGACCCAAACCGCCGGCCTCACACCAAGACCTAGTCTCGGATCTGACCCTATCGACTAGGCCGTGCACAACTGGAAGGATTAAGTTTAAATGTAAACTGACATATGCTTCTTTTTAAGGGAAAAAGTTAGTATGATTTTCTTTGAAGGGGTGACATATGCTTCTTATATGATATCTATAATTTTTTCATGGGATTTTCTAGGAAATGTACCTCAGAGACCCATGTACTTGTATGGTTATGCCTTATCCGACCTGTGCTTTAGTAACAATACACAGTACAACACTTGTATCAAAGAATTAAATATCAGTTATCTCACTATTCTCTTCAGTGGTGTACTTTTGCTCTTAAATATCACGTGGTTGGTATACCTACAGTAGTAGTCAGCAGCACATTGTCTTAATGTAAGGCCTTTTATGTGTTAAAATTATCTCTGATATAAGAAACATTATTGGAAAACATCTGAAGCTCTTTAACTGTAACACTCATATCATGGGACTGCTAATGATCAATTTGTACCTCTCCAGGATCGATTATGCCAATGCTTCCATTACCAATGGCAGCTCTTATCAGCTTATCTATAACGCTTAGGATAGAGGAAATTAATCACCTACAAGGAATCATTGACCAGGGACTGGAAACTTGTGCTACATCAAGCTCATCTCCTAGCATGCCAATTGTAGGGGCACTGTGGTCAAAGAAGGTTCGACGGTGGCATAACTATATTATCCTGACATGCTCCGAGTCCCCTTTTACCCGAGATAACAATGCAGTGGCTCAACTTATCAGGAGCTGCTTCTCATCTTTTCTTGGGCCAGTGGTGAATGGACGGTCTTGCTTTGTAGCGAACAGAGGAGTCACTAGTCTGATGGGGCAGTCTCCGGGTCAAAGAGGTTCCTGGCCTTGTATATCACCTGGATATCTTTACATGCGAACTTGCGCAATGTTTCGGGACAACAATTTCGTATGTGAAGAGATCTTCAAGGTTGTCATTGAGAGAGCACGCGCACTAGCAAATGAATGTGGTTGTGATAGACCTTCTCGTCTGAGGTCAGGTCGGATGTCGCTGTGTTCTGCATCATCCTCAGTAGAGCAGATAGCATCACTTGCAACAGCTATGCTTTGCCATGCTGGTGGGATGAAGTTGATCAATCTCCTGTACAAGCAGGTTGTGCCGACTTTGCTTGTTTCAGCAGGAGAGACGAAACTGGGTTCTGCAGGACCACTGTGCAGCATATTTGAAGGATTTGCTTTGGCATTTGTTGTCCTCTTGTCTGGGGCCAGCATTTGGGGGTTGGAGTAAACTCCCCAGTTTACACTTCAGGACACACAACGACGAGGCAACGGACTGTAGGCCAGCACTTGGAGTTCATGGCGAATGTAATGGAGGGTAGCATGAATCTTGGCTGTGGTGAGGCCACATGGAGGGCATATGTTCTCTGCTTCGTGGGTTTGCTCGTCGAATTTGTTCCAGCGTGGATCCCTGAAGTGAAGCTCGAGACTCTGCAGAAATTGGCCTCGGGGCTTCAGAAATGGAACGAGCATGATCTTGCGCTGTCTCTCCTCGAGCGAGGGGGCCCAAAGGCCATAACTACAGTGGTCGAGTCCATGCTATGATACGCTGCTGCTCAGCGCCTCAACTGCTACTGTAATCTGCAACCAGTTAACCATCAGAGAAACATACCCTCTGTAACCGCCTGTTCATAGGCAGTCCTACAGTACCGAAAAGATTCCCAGCAGTTCGTGAATCGTGATGCATTCAGAGTTACTGCCGCAGTGATGCTGCCGTTTTGCCACGCATTACTATATATTTACAGGTCAGTTCTTCCTGTGTATATAATTCATGGCATGATGGGAAATCATAGTATGGAGACAGTATCTGCATGTTTGTCTTGCTCGTCAATTTGTAAGTCCATTACATTCTTTGAGAAGAGCATGCAATTCACGCTGACAGAAACACATCGTCCTTCATAGCTGACACGATAGCACAACTCAGAGAGCTCATAGAGTGGGTAAAATATAGAAGCCTCACAATAACAACATCCACTGGAGAATGTTGATGTAAGATTTTATTGTTACTATAATTTTTACATGGTAGAAAAATTGTATCAGTACTATCAACTTTATAAGTTCAAACACTACGTTCCCAAGATATAGCTGTGGCTGCTGTAACTATTCACCGAAGTATGAATCTGTTTTCCATCATTTCCTCTCTTTTCTGTCCCCTCTTATATTCTTTCAATAAGTTAAAATACTTTGTTCCCAAGTTAAAACACTCGTGATTCGCCCCCTCGTGGTCACCTCGCGTCAGATGGGAACATCATGGAAGCAGAGTGGGTGACTTGGACTCGCTGTCTCATCAGTGCGACCGCGAGAACAAGTTCAAAGAACTAGCTACTTGTTTGCTCCGAGTCTGCTAACTTGTGACCACTTGTTTGTTCCTGACTAGCGATCGGTACGCTTCAATTATTGTTTGTGGGGTGGCTTCCTTCCGGGGTAGTCACTGTCGAGAATCTCCTCGTCTGAGACCTGAAATCGACCAAGTCTACGAGTGGCTGAACTAGTGTTCGACTGTCACTTCAGATGCTGTATTAGACAGATACAAAATCTCCAAGGAAAATGCTATCCAAGCGTCTCTCTCCCGCGACGTTTGGACGCACCCTCGTGGAGACTTCTTCTTCCTATGATTCCTTCCAAGTTCTTCTCTAGATCTCATGTATCCCCTTTTGCGAGTTGTTACCATTGGTATCAGATTAGGGGACTATATGGTGCAGCATGCGTGATTGTTGTTTCCTCCTGATTCGAGGTCCTTTAAATGGTTGCTGGACCGGCCTGCTTTTACGTCGATTTCGGCCGATTTCGTCGCTGGATCCCGGTTGGGTTGAAATTGGAGAGCAACGGCTCCCAAATAATGCCTGCAAACCTAGTTCGTCCTGGAGGCGACGGCGAGGTGGCAAGTGGCAACGCGTACCGATTTGATGTTGGCTGCTATCCGCGAGAGATTTCATTTTTTTCAAGGTAATACGATTCTCATTAATAATTAAAATACGAGATACAAAGTACGTATGTATCGATCTTATAGATCTGCAAAAATAGGATAAACCTATGTGACAGTGACTGGAGACACGTTTTGTTTGTTCGTGTACTTAGAGCATCTCTAGCAGATCCCTTAAAAACCAGCCCTTAATACGTGTATAAGGAAAATCGTAAACCTGTTTTGCGGCTGTGGCATCCGTAAACGCAAACAGTAAATCAGGTTTATGGTTTTAGCTTATATTGATAATTTTGGAGCAGAAAAACTTAATATAACAGCAAAATTCAATCAAATTTATCAAAGTTTCAACATCACACAATACAAGAATAATCCATATTTCAACAATCATTCAAATTCAAATAATTTAACAAATAATGAATGCTCCGGAAGGGAAAGAATAGTTCTATCACACATGAAAAAATCAAATAAATTGGGAGAATATGACCTCCCATACAGCTGCCAATGATGCTCCATGAGATTAGGCTGAAGCTGGTGGTGTGTCTCAGTGTGCTCAATCGGCCGTTATGTATCAAACATTGTTTGGATCTTGTCTGGGTTTTATAAAGGCTTCACGCGGCTGTCAACATTGTCATAGATAGGCAACAAGTTCAAATCTCTCTCATCCTCAACAATCATGTTGTGTAGAATCACACAAGTTTAAATCCCTCTCATCCTCAACAAGCATCGTCGTCCTCCATCTCTTTTTCGGACGATGAAGAGTCATCGAAAAAATTTCTCTGACGGGCTCAAAGTGGAGAACAAACTCATTTACAAATCAAACCTCGAATTAAGCGTGGTGTCGGACTAAAATCGATTCATAAACTACAACTACGAACTAATTCCATCAATTTTACTTCAAATCCGTGGGCGAACGTGGACAGTGCGGGCAGAGGACGAGCTGGGGCTAGAAAGGCGTCCAGGAGACGGGGCAGGAAGGCGTGGGCGCTGGGAGCGGCGGCCAAGCGGCTTAGGACCAGCCGGCAGGATTTCCGCTCAATCCCCTCGCCGGACTCAGGACGTCGAAGCTCACCCGGGAGGAGAACGGGACCAGAATGGGAGCAGCCAGCCTCGAGCGAGCTTTCTGACGGGCGGGAATGGCGCGGCGCACTGCTGGGGCTTCTACGCGGGCTTGGCAGGGGCGAGCGAAATCGCTGGGCGGAAGGCGACGGCGGCACGAGATTTGGGAGCGGGAGCTGAATGTTCTACCCGCCAACACGTCGGGCGAGATGAGGGACATCTGAAAAATCGAGCCAAAGTCTTCATATCTAAAAGAAATGCAAATCCATTCGAGGGGAACCTTAAAAACTTTTAAGGGTTGGGCAAAAATAAGGGATCTGCTCGAGACACGATTTCCGTCCAAACCCTTAAAAAAGCAGTTATTATAAGGATTTGCTCCTTTTAAAGGATTTGCTTGTCGCGTGTCGGAACGCGGACACCGGGGATGCGGGGACCCCCTATTTGTTCGGTAGGAGGGCGCGAGGCACTTCAAACTCGGTTTCTGGATAAAGACACAAGCACACAAGGATTTTACCCAGATTCAGGACGTGTTGCCGCGTAACACCCTTCGTCTTGTTTTGTCTAGATGTATTGAGGTGGTGTCGAATTACAAAGGGAGTGAGCTCTCGCCTGCTCTCTTCTCGGGACTGAGTGGGAGGTGAGCCCTTGGGTTCCCGAGGTGCTCCGTTCCTCCAGCCCCCGAGTCTAAGGTGTTACCCGTGAGTATTGCTAGCTGATGGCTTCTTGTTGTTCTCCTCCTTTTTTCCAGTTGACCACTATCCTCCTTTTATACTGAAAGGGGTTACCACGGCAGTCTTCCTGCATGAGCGCCACCACCGAGGCATGGCATGTGTCGCGGCGGTGTCGAGGTGGCACCAGCTTGGCTCCGCGCTGTCCCGCATGTCGTGTGCTCCACTTGCGCCGAGGGGGACGGCGTGACTTGTCTTGTCAAAGGTCTACCGAGCTTGCCATGCCCGAGAAGCAACCTCTAGCGCGGGCAGAAGCCGCAAGGAACTCGCGCCATGTTTCCGCCTTCTGTTCTCGGTGCCACAGCTATTCCACTTGTTGAGGTGGTGCGTGGGGGTTGTCGTTGATAGCATCTGAGACGTTGCCTGCCTCTCCATCCATAGGGGTTCCCCGGGTAGATGTAGATCTTATATGTCTCGATGCTCTCTGTCATTCAGGAACTCGTTGCGGGGACCTTCTTCATCTGATAGTGTAGAGAGATAGTCCACGCGCTCGACAATCGTGGTACCCGAGGACCCGGCACCGACACTGCTAGAGATGCTCTTAGGTGTGGTGTGTTTCTATGCGGTTCTTGTCGCTTCGTTTGCGCCTTTATATCTGGTTTTCGTACAGTTTCCCCAAATAAACTGGACAACTCTTTTCTTCTTAATGAAAGTCAATGGTTACTCGAAATAAACACACATGTGGACAACAATGACCATGCACCGAAGCAATTCAGCGCCCAAGATGGTTTTTTTGTCATAGATGTTGTGTATTCGGTAGGTTATTTTTTTAAACATGACACTACTCCCGCTGCCACTTTCCGCACCGGCTCCTAAACGGTTGATCGTGCCACAATCACCCGCGTGCTCTCACCATGCCTTATCTGTTGGGAAGACTTTATTTTTTTTATCGTTTTACCCATTTTGGTTTTTCACTCTTAAGGGCATCTCCAGCGCCCCCCCCCCCCCCCCCCAGCGCCCCAGGGCTCTTTTTTTAGCACCGACACAAATATATTCTCCCAGTCGTCACTCAGGAGCCCAATTTCGGCCGGATTGGGCCAAAGTTTCATCCGGCGTACCCATGTCGAACCTAGGCCGCTAGGCGGCGACTGGGGGCGCCGGCGGAGAGAAAAAACGTGGGAAAGAGCGCGGGCCCTCCCTTTCAGCGATCAGACGAGAAGACGCGCGAAACAAAAGAAAAAACCCACCGTCCGGTTACCTCACGCCGCCGGACATGCGCGTCCCCGACGACTGGAGGCTCAGCGCCGGCGGCGTGCCGTTGCCGCAGGTGCCCGAAGGGGCAGACTTCCTGGCGGAGATCGAGGTCGTCCGCGCCGGCCTGACGGACGAGGAGCGCGACGACCCATGCTACCACCCGAAGAACCACGCCGCGTGTATCGTCTATTTCGACCGGCGGCACGACAGGGAGCTGGCGGCGTTCAACGGCCCGCCATCTGCACCGTCGCGCAACAACTCCGTCGGGCGGAGGCAATGGTGGGGAGCGCTGGGGCGCACGCTGACCGCCGTCCTCGAACACGGCGACGACGTAGCGAAGGACGAGCCGCCGAGCGAGGACGACAACGACGGAGCTGAGCCTAGCCGTGTCCCGAAGGATGAGCCGCCGAGCGGCGATGACGGCGGCGACTACACCGCGTTCTACAGCCAGCTGGGCATGTAGAACGGCTGCGACGATGTCGAGATCGCCCTTTTTTATTTTTATTAGTACTTATTTTCTTTATCTTTTATGAACTTCGCCAGAAATAGGTAATATTCCGCTTATATATTAACTTCATTTAAATTTCATCTAAATTTAATTAAATTTTGTCTAAATTTGGTTTTTTGAATAATTCTCTTGAGTTTATGGCTGGAAACCGACGCCCTAGGCCGAGAAATAGCACCGTCGGCCCCAAAAAAGGCCCATTTTAGTTTCGATATTTTGTCTTTGCCGTAAGACGGGGCAAAAGCAAAAGCAGCAGAGGACAAAAATGATGTAGGAAAGATTGGCTCGACCGTTCCCCTCCCCCCTGCTACAGTAGATCGAGGCGGAGAAAAGGCGTCCCTGGTCTTCGCCGGTGAATCCGCCGCTTCCCTCCGTCTCCGGCGCCGTTTCGGCGTTGCGAGGCGGGGGGAAGCTTCGGATCTCGTCCGTGCGTGTAGATAGGTGTAGGTTTTTAGGTAGTAGGGTTTGTTGCTCTCGGATCTGTCGATCCGGTGAGGGCTTGTGCTCCGGGCTTGGTCGTCGACGTGAAGACGGCGACCGGCGTGTGGAGCTTTTGTCCCCTGCTCCTCTCTTCGCCGCAGTAGGGTGGGCTCTGGTCCTGCTGTGGAGGATCTGGGGGTGGTGCGGCCGTCCTGGTCAACGTGTGGTTCTCGGAGGTGCTCGCCGGCTTTTTGAGCGTTGTTCTGCCTTCTCCGGCCGGCCGTGGTGGCGAGGGGAGGAGTTCGTGGTTCAGCTTGCTCTGCTTTCAGAAGGCCTTGCTTCGTCGTGCCCTGGCCTGCCGTGGTGGCGAGGGGGGAAGTTCAAGGCGTGCTTGGTTTCTCGGCGACAGCTCCGGCAAAGAGGAGGTCGTGCTCAGTGCAGGGTTGTTGGAAGCTGGGTGGTTGCGGGGAGGATGCGCTATGGCCGTGCGTGTTCAACGTGCTCGGTTTCGTCACCTGCGGCGGACGGCTCATGCGGTATTCTACAAGAGTGGGGGTGCTCTCTCTCCGGGGCGTGGCGGCGGCCTGACTGCTTCCTCTCCAGCGACGAAGAGGTTGCTAGCGGGTGTTGTGGAGGTTCAGCGATCAAGGTTCCAGGTTCTGTGTTGTGTTCTTGGCCTTGTTGCTGTTGTACTGGGTTCCTTTCTTCTTTGTTCTTCGGCGTGCGTTTGTTCTTCTCTCTGTAATTTCTGTTGATAGCTCGCTGTGGAAGATCCACTTCAAAAAAAAAAATGATGTAGGAAGTAGTGGGGTAAAAGTAAAAGAGAACGACTATGTGTAAGTCGCCTTATATTTGGCATAACCGTTAGGCGTTAGGATAACTTTTGTTAATCACGGAACTCATGCATGCATGCGCATGCGCGCACGCCAGTACGCACGGGATGAGAGATAGAATAGTCCTCTTTTGCATCCATGCACAAAAATCCAAAAAACCTGATGTCATCCCGCATTAAATGCGAAACTCGAAAATTCAAAAAGTTTTGTAGCCCAAACCGTTTATCCGATTCAAAATCTGTTTGCACCGTTGGACTAGTCGCGACGAGATCTTCGAAACTAGATCCCATGTTGATATGTTCTGACAACTTTTTTTTTTCCCGAAAGTTACCACCCCCGTAACATATAAGTTACCAAGGCTTGAATACTTAAGTTACCCACCATATTAGCAATTAGTTTTCGGGTGGAAATAGAACATTTTTTATTGTTTTTTTAGATTTTTACGAGATTTAGAGTTATCAGATCACTTTGAGATGGTAAATTTATCGTGTATAAGTATTATGATGATAACTGTCGATTTCATAGTGAAAACTACACATAAAAAAGATGGGCATTGTGTTCGTAGCTATTATTTAGAGGATAACTCCATCAGTACATGGTGGGTAACTCCATCGGTACTGGTGAATAACTCTATCAGTACAGGGTGGGTAACTATACCATAAACACATGAGTAAATTTATAAGTATTAGATGGGTAAACTTCATGGGTAACTCCATCATTACTAGGTCTCTATCAGTAGTGTGGATAACTCCACCACTACTAAGTACTAACTCTACCAGTATTTGGTGGGTAACTCTATCAGTCTAGGGTAGGTAACAACATCAGTCTAGGGTGGGTAACAACATCAGTCCAGGGTGGTAACTCTTTTAGTTTAGGGTGGATAACTTTATCACTACTGGGTGGATAACTTTATCAGTTTAGGGTGAGCAGTCCAGGGTGGTAACTCTTTTAGTTTAGTGTGGGTAACTTTATCACTACTGGGTGGATAACTTTATCAGTTTAGGGTGGGTAACTACTTCAGTCTATGGTGGATAGCTATATCACTACTGGGTGGATAACTTTTTCAGTATATAGTGGGTAACTTTATCACTTCTGAGTGGTTAACTCATTCAGTCTAGGATGCGTAACTCCATCACTACTGAGTAGGTAACTCTTTCAATATGGGGTGGGTAACTTGATCAGTTTATTGTGGGTAACTTCATCACTACTGTGTGGGTAACTAATCTATATATATGGCGCCATATCCGTGGGTAACTGCATCAGTCTCGACTTATGACAAATCGATGGTTCCCGAACTCCGATGATGTTTCACGATGGTCAGGGCCAGCCAACAATAGTCTGGGCGACGTCGGGAGGGTCACCGAGCTCCGGCGAGAGTCGATGGGGATTGGAGATGAACGACGAGGGTCCTAGTAGCCTTGAAAAGGGTGAAGCCGCGCTCCTCAGAGCGTCAAGGGGCGAGGCGGGGTGGTCATCGGCTATCAAAACATGGCTCAATCAGACAAATAGGACGACGTCTCAACGCGGCGACAGGGATAGGATCGGTGAGACGACAGTGTGGTCGACAACACCGACGAGCGAGACACAGGTGCACGGCTAGCCAGCAGCCCAGCACTTAGCAAAGCACAACAAGCATCCATGGTTCCCAACCATGTATACGCAAGTATACTCCTACCACACAAAAGCATTGAAATACAAAAAAATCATTTCGCATATACTCCCTCCGTTCCAAATTAATTGATTTCCATTTGTCCGCATGTGGATGTATCTAGACATGTTACATGTATAGATATATTCATATTTGTATAAATGGAAGTCATTCAATTTGTTTGCTGCAGAGATGTACACACATGAACTAGAGTAAGAGAGTGAGCTCAGATCGATAGCAATCAGCTTAGATCGACACTAATGCACGCGTACAAACTTGTACAGTATGTTGTATCCAATCGATTGATGCACAAAGCATTGCAGGAGAACTAGTACAAACGTCGGGCTAGTGGCTAGCAGCCAGGCAGTAGGGTCGCCTCGGTCAGACCCTGTGCTCAGGCCAGATGTGTAGCCGCCGGGGTGAGGACCAGCTCCGGCCAGATGCGCCGCTACAATAGAGGTGAGAAGCCGCTATCAGCCAGATGCGCCGCCGCGAGGGGTGAGGAGCACCTCCAGCCAGATGTGTCGCTGCCGCCACAAAGATGAAGAACAGAGGGAGCGGGACAGGACAGGCAAGGAGGCTCGAGCTCATGGTCGGAGCAGGGGCTAGGCGCTGGTCTTGGCGTTGGAATTGGGGAGGAGAAGAAGGGTGCCGCGTCGGATGCTGGCAAACAGCGGCCTGCGCGACGGGAGCACCTCGTTCATCTCGTCGCCCTTGACCAGCACCGTCTTCCCGTGTGTAGTTGAAGTCGAATTCCAGGTCGTCCTGCCACGGCGCCGATCCGCCTGGTCAACCCTCTCGCTCCGCCCATGGTGTCTGCTACCGCCGCGCCTTCCTGGCATCACCGCCGCGTCCGGCTTGCAGGTGGCGACCACCGCAGTGAGCGTGATGCGTTGTTGGCGTCGGCGGCGGCCACGGCGGCGTGGACGGCCGCGGCGACCTTGTCCCCCTTGGCGCCCGCGGCGTAGGCCCCTTCGCGCACTGCGCTGCCACGAGCGTGGCTGCGGACCGGGAAGAGCAGTCGGCGGCGGCGGCCGGCGTCGATGGCTGCGGCGGCGCTAACCCTACCGAGCGAGCAGGAGGAGAGGACGGGGTCGGGATGTGAGGGGAGGGGCTCTGGTGGTGGTCTGGTGGATAACAGACATCTCAGCCAGCAAACAAATCTGGATCGCACAGACTAAGATCGACGGCTCATGTACGTGCGTCGAGTTAAGCCCCCTGGCAGGCGCCTGCTAGTTAGATTTCCCGAAAGTAAAATATCAAAATTTTAGAGGTAAAAGTAAAATGGGTAACAAAAAGAAAAAAAAAATCGGTTCCCCACCTTTCTCCCTCCTTGCTTCTCCTTCAACCCCACGACGGAACGCGACCGACCGAAATAGAGAGAGTTGCCCGACCACCTTGCTAGAGTTGGGGCCGCGGTGGCGCTAGAGACACCGAGCCGAAGGGTCAGCGAGAAAGGAAGAGAGTAGTAAGAGGATCGGCTAAGGCAGAGAAAGGAAGGCGAGAAATGGAGAGCAACAAGGTGGTGGTCTGCGATAACGGCACCGGGTAAGACCTCCTACCCCTGATCCACCTTCTGGAGGCTGTTCCATTCCTAGATCCGCCTCTGCCGACCAGCTATTGTTGTTCTGCTTCCGGTGATTGATCGATACGAGTGCCTTCTTGACGAACCGCCCATGAGTCGAGCCCGGTTCTGCTCGAATCAGCAGAGGGTAATGCGGAATTGGGATCTCGTTATCGTTGTGGTGCGGAGTTATATTCCTTTAGGTCAAGAAATGTTTAGAGGTATATATGAATATTAGATAAGGCCTTACCCCTTCGTATTTCTCTAGCTGCATTCTCTTATGAAGCCCAGTTATTCGAATCATAACTTGGTTGGGTGAAATCTCTAGCTGCTGTGTTGTCAACATTTTGTTATTATCTTTTTGGCAACAGGGGAACCTGAAAAAGTTTCTGTTATGACCGGATGGTTTTGCTTTTCTAATTTGACACCTACGTTGCAGTATGTAAAGTGCGGCTTTGCCGGAGAGAACTTTCCTACATCTGTGTTTCCTTGTGTCGTTGGACGGCCATTGCTTCGCTATGAGGAGTCACTTCAGGAACAGGAATTGACGGTCTGGATGCCATGCTTCATTCTGTCCCTCTAATGGATTTTGTTTTTCTGATGACACCCCATAATCAGTGCATGTGTTCGATGCAGGATATTGTCGTTGGAGCTGCTTGCGCTGATTTGAGACATCAACTTGATGTATCATATCCTGTCACAAATGGCATTGTTCAAAATTGGGATGATATGGGTCACATATGGGATCATGCATTCTATAGTGAACTCAAGGTATGCATATTTATATGCTTTACTTTGCTTGTACCCTGCTGTGAGTTTCTTAAAAAAAAAATAGTTTCTCAGTAAAAAATGCCTTCTACTTTCTTCATCTAGGTTGATCCATCTGAGTGTAAAATTCTACTGACAGACCCACCACTCAATCCTCTGAAAAACCGTGAACAAATGGTAGGTTTTTTGTCAGACTGATTTATAATGCAAACTAAATTTATTTATATTGACTAGTAAACTGAATCCCACGGTTAACAGATTGAGACAATGTTTGAGAAATACAACTTTTCTGGTGTCTTCATCCAGATCCAAGCAGTTCTTTCACTATATGCTCAAGGTAACTTACCCTCCCGTCCTCTACACAATTAAGGGCACACAAAATGGCACTAGTACTCTTTAATACATGTATTTCTACTTTCCAGGTTTGCTGACTGGACTTGTCATAGATTCTGGTGATGGTGTCACTCATGTGGTATGACAATAATATTATTCCCTATACTATGCTCGTGCAAGGTAGCCACATTATCAGAAATATAAAGCCCTTTATTTGTTATCAGCTCGTGCACTTCCTTAATCTATGGCCATATGATTCAGTAGCTATAACTATTATTCCTTCGTACCGTTCCAACCAATTACTCCACTTCTCCAACCAATTACTCCACTTCTCATGCATGCACTTCGTTCTCTGTTTTCTCGCCTGTCTCTGTAATTCATTTCCCGCACTACATGCCACTCACGAACTCCTACTAATTGTTGTTGCCATACATCGTTGCTACCCTTTTCCTACTTTTACAACAGCAGCCCTCCGTTTAATGCAGCGAATAAATCATAAGTGAAGCCTGGATTTGGAAAGTCCCCTTCAACATCATAGTTGGCCCGGTGCAAAGTCTATGTTATGTTGACGTATGACCACCAGGCTATAATTTAATGAGATAATATGGATACATGGTATATTCTGTTTAATATTTTATTTTCAAAGGCTATGCCTTCCACTATATGGAAAGACCCCACTAACAATCAATAGATTGCTATTTTCACTCTCTCATGTATCTTATACTAATATTACCAGGTTTCAACATAAAAAATGCTGTAGGAAAATCTATAGCATTAACTTAAAACTGAAATATAAAAGTCCGCAGTAACGCACGGGGCATCTTCTAGTTAAAATTAATCTCAGGTGCTATAGTTAAGTTCCCATTGAATTAATGTATAAGGAAAGTAAACCTTTAAGACGTCAGCTTGTTTTCTTATGGATGCAATACTCAGCATAAAGGGCGTACGCAGTGCTGAAAGCTCCCACACATTGTGGGGTTTGGGGAAGGGAATTTCTAGGCAACATTTCCCTTGCTTTTTATGCAAGGAAGTTGATTCGAAGCCAGGACCTCCAGGACACAAGTGGAGATACTCTACCACTGTGTCATTCCCGCCTTTCATGCAACACTCAGCATAATAGTAAAAAAGTCTATCAGCTGTATTTTAATTGCAGAAATAATTTCAGAACTTCAATAATACCAACATAACTGTTTACATTGTTAGGAACAAAATGTAATAGCGATAGGTGAGGTGGAGAAAATAAAAGTATTCCTCACTTACCTTTTGTAATTTTTTACCGAAGTATTGGTCATTTATTAGCTGTTACTCCCTCCATCCCCAAATACGAGGCATATAAACTTGGTTAAAAGTCAAAGATTTTAAAGTTAAACCAAATATATTGAAAGAAATATCAACAACTACAATATTGAATAGATACAATA
Organism: Poa pratensis; assembly: GCA_947311845.1. Taxonomy (NCBI): domain Eukaryota; kingdom Viridiplantae; phylum Streptophyta; class Magnoliopsida; order Poales; family Poaceae; genus Poa; species Poa pratensis. Next base: position 78,442,336 of record CAMZMU010000042.1, on the reverse strand, counting down.
TGAAAATATATCTTATGGTGAATCTATTGATATTGATTTGATATTGTAAATGTTCATATTTTTGTATATATACTTGGTCAAACTTATAAACATTGACTTTTTGACTCAATTTATAAGCCACCTATTTGAAGACGGAGGGAGTACTTGTTTTTTTTGAGGGAAATACTTGTTAGTTTATTAACACAAGGATTATAGAATGTAGCAGTAATGTAGGAAATTATTTTACAAGACTAATGAAAATGGAGATCATGATATTGTTGGCACTGTGATCTGCCATTTTGTACTGATCTGGTGTATTTGCATCATAAAGATTTTAGGATGCATTGTTTCTTTGTAGAAGTCACAGCCATTATGAGTTTATTTGTTCTCCTTGTTTTCTTTCCATATGCAGTATTTATTAGTTTCTTGCTGTCTCTAGCTTTAGTTTTGTTTCCTGTAATCTTATTTTTCTCTACATATGCAGGTGCCTGTAGTTGATGGATATTCTTATCCACATCTGACAAAAAGAATGAATGTAGCTGGAAGGCATATCACATCTTATCTTGTTGACCTACTTTCAAGAAGAGGGTAGGTCCCTTACCAGCTACCATGCTGAGATGTTAAATTTGCTCGGTGCAGCCTTCTACATTATTGCTTCAGTAATTTTCTCATCCTCTTAATTTTCCAATTTCAAAAGGTATGCTATGAACAAATCCGCTGATTTTGAGACTGTCAGAGAAATAAAAGAGAAGTTATGCTATATAAGGTCAGTTCTATTGTTCTAGTTCTTGGTTCGTGGTTATAGATTGCTGTTATATGTTATAAGAATGACGGTTGAAAGATGTGCAGTTATGATTACAAACGTGAGTATCAGCTAGGCCTTGAAACTACAATCCTTGTCAAGAGCTACACTGTAAGTATATTACCCTGCTTTTGTTTGATTATTGGTCTCTTTTGTGTTGTGAATTCAATTCTTCTGATCAGCTTCCAGATGGAAGAGTAATTAAAGTGGGAACTGAGAGGTTTCAAGCTCCCGAGGCTCTGTTTACTCCTGTAAGCTTATTTTCATTATATTTTGTTATGATTTGGAAAGTCTTTCCGATTCTGCAAAAATATCTCCAGTGGTAGTCTTCATAAGATATATTTACTGGACAGGAACTCATAGATGTTGAAGGTGATGGTTTGGCAGACATGGCATTCCGTTGCATTCAGGAAATGGACATTGACAACCGGATGACGGTATATACATCTTTACATTTATTTCAGTTATTATTTCGTGATGTGTTTAGATGGAAGTACTATGAGAATAGCCAATGCGTTATATTGTACAATTGCAGCTTATGGGAACTATATTATCTAGAGGCCTGTTATTCATGTAATTATTATCTACGTAAACATAATCATAGATTTTGTAAGCTTTTGTACGTTTGCTATTGGTGGCAACTTAATCAAGTGTATGATATGACATCTTGAGTTTTACTCCTACAACATAAGGTTACATATCTAGGTTATCTCCTTAGAGTAGGATATACCTGTTTCCTTTTTTATCTTAGTTCAAATTCTGACAATGCCTTGTGACGGAATAGATGTTGGTAATGTTTTCAGGTTTGATATATATTAACCTAAGAAGGGACTGAGAACATATTGAAATATTACTCTTTATACTTACATTCAGAATAACTACTTCCCTAGGTATATCACTGCATGCTCGTTATTTTTTTCTTATGTCCAATAATATTTGCAGCTTTACCAACATATCGTCCTCAGTGGAGGAAGTACCATGTATCCTGGTCTGCCAAGTCGGTAAGATGTTAATTTTGATGTTCATATTAACGAAGATTTGCATATCCTATTTACTACATGACACATTTTTTTTAGATAAGGGGGTGCGGATCCCCGGCCTCTGCATCCAAAAGATGCACACAGCCATCCGCAATTATTTAAACATCCAAGAATACAAGTTTACAGTTCAACGGTCACATAAAGTGGCTACAAAGATCAACCAGCGAAACAAAAGAATATTAAGCATCTAAACGTCTAGGTTGAAACCATCCACCCCGGCTGAAGATAGCCCGCACAACCGTCAGCATACGGGTACATCCGGCATCCATAAGTCCACGCTGGTCCGCAGGAAGTAGGAATGACCATGAGTGGATCCAATAGCATGCCTTGTGAATAACCTGCAAATAATGAGTTGAAGTTGATTTGTTAAAAACAATATCATTTCTACAGTTCCAAATGGCCCATAATATGGCCGCAACACCAATACGAATACGAGCTTTAGTAATTTTATCTATTCCATTCAACCAACTACCAAACAAATTCGCAATGCTAGTAGGTGGGTAAACATTAAAAGTGAAGTGCACTAGTCGCCATATATCACGAGCAAATGGACACTTAATAAAGAGGTGCTCCACGGACTCATCCGCATCGCAAAAAACACACTTCTTACATCCTATCCATTGTCTCTTAATCAAATTGTCTTTTGTCAAAATTTCCTTTCTATTAAGAAACCATAGGAAGATTTTTATTTTTAATGGAATCTTTAACTTCCATAGATACTTACGCAAATATCTAGTATGTCCATTTAATAAGTCCTCGTAATAAGACTTAACCGTAAAGGTTCCATTAGAAGTTAGACTCCATTTAAATTTATCCTCCTCTTCTACTAGGTTCACTTGCATCAACCTCTCAACCATGTTAAGCCAACTTGTTCTATTATGTCCTATTAATACCCTTCTAAAAGGTAGATTAATAGGTACAGTCCCAAGAACATTAGCTACATGACACATGAGTCACACATTTCTTTTATCATCACTTATACAACTAAATTGTTCGGTCAGTCTTCTGGGCTGTTTGATGTGTTTCTGGTTCTTCCTCCTATCTACCAATCATTATTTTTCTTTTGCAATTTTCTATATAGAATCTAGGTTGCATATAACTAACTAGCTGATACCTTTTTGAAGTCTGGAGAAAGAAATTCTTGATCGCTATCTGGACGTCGTTTTGAAAGGAAACAAGGATGGGCTGAAGGTATTATGTTTAATTATTCTATCAAGGCTTGCTGTCTCACCGTACCATCAATCAGAACATAGCGTAGGCTTGTGCAAATATGGGCGATCTGAATGCGTTAGCTTATTGGAATGAATCGAAAGGGAATAATATGAATACATTTGCCAGAATAGCATTATCTTTTCAATAAATGTTTGCTCTTGTTCTGTTCCCTAATGTGTCTGCTTTTGATTAAGCACAGAAATTACGGCTGCGGATAGAAGATCCTCCACGGAGAAAGCATATGGTTTATCTAGGTGGTGCGGTACTCGCTGGAATCATGAAGGTAGTGTTTTGTAGCCTGATGTTTGAACCTAATAATCCCCTTTGACATGAAATTTCCGACAATTTGGGCTTAAAATACATGGTATATGTGGTAATTTGTTGCACCGAGGTACGTTTTCGAACCAACTGGGTGGTGATGCATTCCATATGGAACATCCATTCATCAAAACCATGGCGAAGAGCAAATAACTGAACAGAAACGTAACACAAGAATGAAACCATCTGTGACTGCACATTATCACGGTCTGGCCTTCTCGTATACTTTGCTGACTTGTCGTTAAACAAACAGGATGCACCGGAGTTCTGGATCACAAAGCAGGAGTACCAGGAAGAAGGTGTTGCCTGCCTAAGGAAGTGTGGACAAGCGTGACCATGCAGAATGTTCTACCATCATAAGCAAGGCTTCAGAATCGAAATAAAAACTGAAAACGGTAACACGACTGCCATGCTCAGCATGGATGGTGGATGCAGATCATATATATGAGCAAGAAGAGGGCACTAGTGTTGTTTGTCCTCCCAAATGTTCACCTTCCTTATAGTGCGCTGATGTAGCCCATCGTAGACGCATATATATTTCTAGAGTTTTCTGACGGTGAAAACAATAGGATGGGTGGAGCCATATGCTGAACCTAGAATTGTTTCGTTTTTTGTTCACAATCGTAGTTTTCTGGACACTTCTTTTTGCTTCTCTGTATTGCGTTTAGTGCATAAAAAAAGTACCCTTGTACACGATCTTAGGGCTCAGGTCATGCAACACGGTCAGCAAATGATGACGTATCAAGACGGCGCTTCGATGAGCTTCACACCCAGATGGCGGTGGCACCCTGGCAACTGGCTAGGATGAGGTTGATGCGGTCGGTGGACGAGGAGGACATGGACCTAGAAGGTTCATTGTAACACCCCGACCCACCCTTTGTTGGCGACTGTTACCCTGGCAGCATTTTACCCAACCCACCCCTTGGTGGCGGCGGTTACCCCTGTCATCTCTTTAAAATCTCTAAACCGGCTTCACATATTAACACCAAGTCTTTTCTACGCACATTGTTCTCACTTGAGTGCACCACGGAAGGAACCAGTCTAAGCACGCTTAATATCGGGGTTCTTTGGGATGAGCTTTCGGAAAAGAGCTTGCTTCTTGACATTGGTATCTTTCATCTATCAATCCTCCTAGGTTGTGACATTCATTTCGAACCGTAAAGCATTCTGTTAGATTTACCTGTATCGCCCATATGGCTGTGACCTTCACCAGAAGCATCATCAACGGCAGTGAACCCTGGGCATCCAGATCAATGAAAAAGTGCAGGGTGATAGCGGTGGCTCATGCGAATGTTGTCAAGGCGGCGGTAGACCAGTTGCAAGGGTACCTGAATCCAGCAACACTCAGATAAGCAATTTTTCGGATCTCACATGGGACAGTTAATTCCAAAAAAAAAATACCATGTACATAATGCATACATGCAAAGTTTGAAACTTAAAACACAAAAGTATATAACTTGGGCAAAAGTCAAAATGCCTGAGGAACCATACGAGCATCGGGATTTTCGCTCATCAAGTTGCATATTTCTCTTCATTTGTGGAGCCACTTGAAATTTTGAACGAATGAAGTCAATACTTGCGTGCATGATTTATTTCAAAATTTTATGGAACTTAAGATACTGTTGTTTTCACGTTGTGAAACTTGGGTACTCCTGATCCCATGACTATTCACCACACTCGATCTCCTCTTTTTCTTGCCACAACTCGTGCTCCTCTTCCCAACAAATAGGAAACAAAATTTCAGAAAATCATGAACATTCTGAAAAATGATTGAAATGGAAAAATAAATAAAAATATAAATATCGGTACTTTTCGACGACCTGCAAACCTAGATATATTCTCGCTTGAAATATCCAAAGCTAAGAGAGTGACGCGTTGGCGTGTATGCCGACCTCGCTGCCAAGATGCAACCACGGGAGCACCATACACGTATCAAAGATCGAAAGTCAATAAACGCGGCAGCTGCCTTTATTGCCAGCTCAAATGACCTCCGGTGTGTCTCCGAGTGGAGCGTCGGCCGACCACTGTACTGACGCGGCTGACTCGTTACATGAAACAGGAGAAGTTGTTATCGCAGGCCTGTTCAATGAGTCCATGTTCAGTTCAGAGATCGACTTGGATGTAGGCTACCTACTACTCATACTAATCCCTCTGTATTAAAATATAAGGCTTTTTATCATTTTTAACTTTGTCCTAATTCGCACGTATGTAGACATGTTTAGTGAGTTGATTTACTCATTTTAGAATGAATCAGGACAAAGTCGGAAAAATAGAAAGTGTTACATTTTGATGCTGAGTGAGTACTAGCTAGCTAGTTAGCTCCCTTTGAGAGTCATCACTTTGCGTCTCCTCTCTCTCCGACGGCTCAGCCGGCCTGGGTAGAGGGGAGAGAGGTGCCCGGTCCTCATATTCATGCTAGTTGTAAGGTTTGTGCTTACGCCCATGTGACGGGCTAGCGTGACACCGTTTGGAGCTGCTATCTCGCCCGTTCGATCCAGTTTTCTTGGTGGTGGCCGGTGGTGCGTAGAGTCTAAATCTGATGCCTTGCCGGAAGATTTTGAGTTGCGCTCAGCGGAAGTCATCAATGGCGATAATCTTGCATTGCCGTTATCCATGATCACATGGGCCACTCCGCGCTAGGGCACTGGTGTTGCTCTAGCCTTCTCTTCCTCTCGTGTAGGATGTTCAAGGGCTCCCTCGCGGCAACCAACCAACGTCGCGTCTTCTCCAAGTGGTTTCGTCCCGGGAGTGGAGGTTGATAGCCACGAGGTCGAGCCCATCAATGAAGACGGTGGTGAGTGACTCGATTGTGTTTTATATTTTTGTTTGAGGGTTCACTTCGTAAAATTTGGGGCTTGTTTGAAAATTTTATTCCCTTTAAGGTCTCTAGGTAATTTGTACCACGGTTTAAAGCAACTCTTCAGGGTCCTTCCGTTTGTTAAAAAAAAAAATCTTGCCATGTTCACCTAGATTCCCTTCTTCACCACAAAAAGGACCTACGTCCCTTTCAAACCATCAGATTTTTACCATCAATTGCTCCTTTACTCATTAAATTTATTATGAAAAATATTCAAATTGCGAGCTGCAGATATTACCACTCATAAACTATAAACAATCCACAATCTAACTTGACGATCATGACCGCGCTCCCCTTCCATCGCCACCACCTCTAATCGTCGATCCCTGCCATAGGGTAGAAGTTTCACATTTTTTGCTTGAGCCTCGATTAGTTCTGCTCGAGCCAGCCAATAGTTGAGTAAAGAAAAATTTATTTCACCTAAACTAAAGTAATATTCCACATTCGATATACTCCCTTCACTCCAAACTCTAAGGTGTACTTTAATTGTCAAATCCAAGCTTTAATTTGACCAAGAGTTAGTCAAATAATTTGTGGGTTACGTGATAGAAAGTATATGCCATTGGATTCAGGTATTTTCTGGTAATTTTGATGTTGAGACATGATATCGTATAGAAATTCACAGTCAAAGTTTGAATTTGCGTAGCCAAAATACGTTTTATATGTCTCGAGGGAGTGAGCGTTGTATTCCGCCGGTGTACTGAATGAAGATTCAATCACTCTATGTCCTTATCGAGAAAAACAAGAACCATCACGAACCTTCTATCGTGCTTCTTTCTGATCCCCCCGTTAGATAGAAAGATGAGGCGAACAAAATTCAGAATAGAGCATGAGTGAGCACAGCAAATTAAGGACAATCAACCTCGTATATCATCACCAGGCAAGAGATGCAGAGATATGTATGATACAACAATGAAAATTTCCATTGAAGGAAACAAAAAGGAATTGATTTTTACAAGTTCATATACACCCACCCACGCCTACCTCCAGCTGATCCTATGTAGTGCTCGGATTTATTTTCACCAACAAAAACAATACGAGAACCCGGCACACGTAGAACACCTCTAAACGCCCAGCCCCGGCCGGTATGATCTCTAACCTCTACATCCTGAATCCAAAACACAACAACATGGCACCTCTGAAAAAAAATGCTTCTGCCGATCATCTGCGAAGCTCATGAGTGATGAGGCATTAAACAAAAAAAGAAAAGGGTGTCCTGATCTATCACAAATTGCTTCCTATTCTCCTTTTTGTGTGTGTGTTTCTTGATTGAGATCGAGAATGCTTCTTCGTTCCGTGGCAGCCTTGGCACGACAGGGCGCTGCATGCATGGTTCGTGCCTGGATCGAACCATTAAGATGCGTTCATCTGATCGAGGAGTATGACGACAGCCATGGCGAGCGCTGGCTCGAAGCCCGGCTCTACTACCAGCCGGAACACGTCCGGGCCGACGGCGGCCTCCTTCCGGCACACCCTGGCCACGCGTCGACGCTGCTCGCCGCCGGAGGCCGAGGAGGTGCAGGCGAACATGTCGAGGCTTCGGCTGGCGTACGAGCCCTCGACGTCGTACCGGCAGCGAGACGCGTCCACGGTGCCGTTGGACGCCCGCGCCGGCGACAGGCGAGCCAGGGACTTGGTCGGGAGCAGGCTCATGTTCCGCCGCGCCGTGAACCGCTTAGGCGCCGGTGTCGCCGCGGACGACGACGACGCAGCCGCGTCGCCTTCGTAGATGAGCCACTCGTCCGCCAAGCTCAGCTTCTGCAAGATCACGAAACAAACACCCAATCGATGTAAGGAAACCTTCTTCCCAAGATATTAACTAGGGAACCAAACCAAGAAACAGAGCAAATCAGGAAGACAGTATTAACAGTACCTTGCGGCGGATGGTGAGGAGGGCACGGCCGTCGGCGTCCATGAGGACGACCTCGCGGGGCGAGCCGCCGGCGTACGTCTCGACGCGGAAGACGAGGTTGCCCTTGCTATCGAACACCGTGAACCCTTTCCCGTTGAACAGCAGCGACCGGCGCCACACGGTCAGCGACACCGCCTCTCCCTTCTCCTCAGCTGCCGCTGCTTCTGCCAGAGAAGCAGCCACCGCGGCGGCGGCTGCGACGTTGGGGTGCACCTTGGTCATTGATGGAAGCTCCGATCGACGACGCTTAGTTTGTGCTGTTCTGAGGCAGGAAGCAGAGGAAGTCAAGGTGTAGGCGGAACTATCAGAGGAGAGAGTAGTGGTGTGGGCTGTGGGGTGAGGTGAGGTGAAATCGAGAATAGTGTGGTGCCGTGGATTTATAGCTTGGGAGACGCGTGGACGGAAATGCCCTCGCGATTTGTTTTTGGACCTCTCGCGATCATGTGGTCTAATGGTGAACACTTGGTTGGTGACTTTTTTCTTCTTTTACAGTTTTAGATGGAACTTCAATTTTCGTTAACCATACTCGCAGCTAGATCGATGGCAACCAAATTGTATTCCGAGCCACGAATGCAAACCTAAATCGGAGAAAGAAGGAGCGACATGAGTCGGGAAGATGAGCAAAGTGGGTAGGAACAAGGTGAAGGTGAAGATGAAGAAGAAGAGGGGTGGCTGACTGCCAATAAAGACACCTTAGGAGGCTAGGTAGCCGTTGGACAACTAGCATCAACACGTCTCGGCAAGACGAGGTGCACGTATGATCAGGTGGTCGCTAGTCGTGGACGACAATAGGGGGTTTTACGATAAACATCAAGAGATGAAGTGGGTGGGCCATGATTGCGAGGAGCACACAACAATATGGTCACAACTACATAGTTCGAGGCAAAGTGTGGAAGGGTGAGGGTGAGAGATAAAGGTGTTCGCCGCTTCCACCACCACGGTTCTGGATGACGACACGTCTATCCTCTTTTGAGAGGACCGGTGGTTGGAAGTAGGGCTGGACTAACGAGTTGCTCGGATCGTTAAGGCTCGGCTCGTTATGACTTGTGATCGTTAAGTCTCGGATCGTTAAGCTCATTAAGGATAACGAGCTAAACTTAAAGATTGGCTCGGTTCGTTATATGCTCGCGAGCGCTCATGAGCAACTCGTTAAAGCTTGTTAAGAAGATGTGCCAGGGTATTCAACTAATTAAGCAAGCTATCAAGCAAGCATCAGGAGAGCCAAAAAAAATCATCCATATAGAGAACATTTGTTTGTTCTCCTTATGGGCTATTTGCATATTAACGTTAGATGTGCTACATTATAAGGCCAACCATGCAGATTTGCAGACTGTCGACGATGCTAACGAGCTTAACGAGTAGCTCGTGAAACTCGTTAGATTGATTGTTTAACTCGTTATTGTTAACGAGCTAAAATTGCTGCTCAGCTCGGTTCATTAAGAAAACGAGCCGAGCTCAAACGAGTCGAGCTACCGAGCGCTCATTAAGCTTACCGAGCTTTGAGCTTTATGTAAACACATCTATCCAATATCATGCGATAAGCACGGGATTGGCCAGCGGCGGGTACGAAGGTGCTAGTGGAGAAGTTCCCTGCGAGGCATAGTTCTTAGGGAACGTCATGTTGTAATCTAAGGTGCCGCCTGTTCTTGGGCTTGTACAAAACTATGTTTCTATCCATCCATCCATCAAGATGGCGGTTTAGAGTGAGAGAGAGAGCTAGAGATAGAGGGGGGATGGACAACGAGAAGGAGGAGGATGAGTGCGAGGAAGGCACAACATGTAAGAGGAGGAACACAAGAGGAATGAGGCTAAATAAGATCATAAAACCTCGGTGTTGGGATGAAAATTCCTAGTTCGACTTCTGGTTGGACTCATCGGTGCACATGCACCATTGGAGTAGTGCACTTTTCATTGTTCGTTCATATGTCATAGAGTTGATTTACACCTTGATGAGATACTATGACCTGGCGGATACATTTTGGATGGCCTCAACTTTTCTGTTTGTAAGCCGAGTTGGTTTGCATCGACGCTCGGATTTGCACGGTATTGTTTAATAACCAATAATATTTGGCAGTGTTTATCGATCAATACATAATATAGGGTTATCGTCCCTTTCAGAAAAAGAAAAAAACAATCAGCATGTATTGACCTTTTTTAGGACAAAACAGTCGATATCTGACGATAGAATACTGCGTAAAAAAAAACCTTCGACCATATGGCCAGAGAACGGCCATTTGCTCATTAGTCCTCGCTAAGAATAACCTTGTGTTGAAATCAGTACCCTCCTCGGCCTCCCTTTTCCGTAGATATTTCTCTATGTTTACATAAACATTAATGCTTTGCTTTCACGAAACAATATGAAATTTCTCTTTCACAATAAGCAATGCACATAGACAGAACGAGGACAATTGATCAGCTCATACTGAATGCGCCAACACAAGTTAGTGAACTCATAAATATTAGATGAACATGACATTTAGGTTTTTTTTTCTTTCAAAATGGAGGTTCAAACCCGGGCTCACAACATTTAGGTGCCACACAAAAAAATTCAATTGGATTAACAGAAGGTTGGTAAGTAAGCAACATCATCCTTTTGTCACTACTTTATTGATTATATATTTACAGTCTCTTTTTTCCAGAAACAATAATTAACCGGTCGCTAACAGGTTGATGCAAATTCCCTTCATCTAGTCCCCCACTTGTGCAGCCTTTTTGTTTGATGCAGCGCTGAAGCGCCCTCCTGAATTAACAATCACTTTTTGATCAGCTCATACTGATCACAAAATTTATGATCACTTTATGTCTTTTCTTACGATCACAAAATTAAGCAAATGCACACAAACAAAGCAAAGGACAATTGACCAGCTCATACTGAGTGCGCCAGCATGTCAATAAACTCACAAGTGTAGTAGTACAAGCTGAATATGACATTTATATTTTTTTTCTTTTTCGAAATGGATATGGCATTTAGATGCCACAACATATTAGTCAATTGGGTTAAACAAGGTTGGTAAGTAAGCAACATCATATTTTTGTCACTACTTCATGAAGTTTATATATTTACAGTCTCTTTTTTCCAGAAACAATAATTTATGGTGGCTACTGGCTAACAGGTGCAAGCAATTCAATTCATCTTCTCCCCCACTTGGTGCAGCCCTTTTGTTTGATGCAACACCGAAGCATACCCCTGAATTAACAATCACTTTTTGAGAGCTACTTATATTGGCTTGATAATTGGTCATCCTTAGCCACTAATCTGAACAGAGAGCGACCAATGGCAAAGAGATAATCGCAACAACCCACACGACACTGTTAAACTAAAATATCTTTGCACATGCAAAGCGTCTGGTTTAAGCACCTAGTCGTATCATGGAAAAGGTAAACCCATTTCGCGGCCCAGGGCGCGCCACCTCGGACGCGCTAACCACCAATTAGCGATGTAAACTAGGCACCAAGGCGCCCCAACGCTGGGCGCTCTTATCTCGGGCGGTGTGGCATATCATTATCTCGCCAATGCGATGCTTCGTCCCTAGCTGGGTGCCAGCTTAGATCATCGTCGACATCACCCTTAATGCCCAGGATAAGTTTATATACCAATTGACGTCGCCGTCGTCCTATGCCATGGGAGGCTGGGTGCGGTCACCGGCTTAATTTGGCGTGTTACGGTATCGCTTGTTTTTGGATATGCTTAATCAGCTCTTAGTTGGGTGAGCAAACTCTAGTACGAGTAATGCGTCAAGGATAGTCGTTGTACTTTTTTTTTCCCTTTTGTAGAAGAAACTTTCATCCGGTTTAGTATCATCGTTGTGGGGCTGGAGATGAAGTGAAGCAAGCTGAGTCATATGTGGCGGAGAGATGTTCTGTTTGTAATTGTATAGCGTGTTATAGAGGTAGTGGTGTTATTAGTGGTGGTGATTAAAAGCTAGGCTAGCCGCAAGTCCCTGACGTGTTTTTGATTACTAGTTTCGTGGATGGGTTGTAAACTTCTGAATGTCATACTGTAAAAGTCTTCTTGTTGTTGTGTGTTTCTTGGTGATCTGCTTCTGGCTGGATGCACGGAATACCTGAAGAAGATGGCACAACAGCAAAATCACACGCGCTAATATTAAAAGTAGCGCCTTGTGTTGGCGGTTAATAAGCTCTACTATAAGTATATTTAAGTAAGTGTTTGTTTACCATGAAAAAGTAGCGCCATATGGTAACTAAGTCGTCTACTGTTAGTAATTCATGAAAATTGATAATATGTTTCCTGTTGGGAGCAATGGAAGTTCTTCAGCGCTTACTAACACAGCACCTTTGTGTGTTTTATTGATATAAAAATATACTACTACGGCAAATGTTAAATGAATAATTTTCTAGCTTCCATCACAACTGTTTGATCTAGATGTGCCAGATGGTCTGCCTCAAGACTGAACAATTCGGACATGTGCTGAAGGTTTTTGTCAGTATACCGAGAAAAGGTTGCCGCGGCTTCTTGATCTATCCCATTGTACCTATGATAAAGCACCCTACTCCTATCTTCCACGATGTGTTAGGCCCGGCGTGCAGCAGATAAGGGGAGCGAAGCCAATAATGCAGCAGCTAAATCGGTGAATGGGAATAATGGCAGCCTGCCGTAAGAGCTGAGACCAGAGATTCCAACTTTCCGGGAAGCGCCAAGCGTGAACGGCCATGGAAGATTTGGCAAACACACAAATCGGAATGGGTGGCACCCGCACCAGCACCAGCACCGCCTGTGATGGATGCGGAGAACTCTACCCCGTCACCACAACTTTCCGTCCGGGAGAAGATGAAAGAAAACGGAAGCGACCGAGAATGATAGGCAGATCGCGTCATCTTTCAACAGGAAAGTAGAGGGATACCGTTGCGGTACGAAAGATCGACCCGATCCGCGGCGTCTGTTTATGCTCGAATGAATGAGTGAAATCTAAGGCCGAGAGTGACGGGTGATTCACGCAGCAGCTGTTCATGCGGACACACGTCTACGTCTGTGGCTGCGAAAGAATCTGGTACGTTCCCGCCTTGTTTTCTCCTGTGCTCTTTTTTTTAGATACAAGGCCAAAGGCCCAACGTTAAATTAATAACGCCAAGAACGGCGACAGAGTACATGGTGCTGAACCCAGCTTACAACAAAGTGCTGCACACTCACACAGAAACACAGAGCTACCGACGAGATTACAGTTGAAACACCAAAGGCAAACAACGCCGAAGAAGGAGAGCACAAGCAGGACGGGCCGAGGTGTCGGGCCGGAGCTCACCCAAAGCACGGGCACACCAACGCACACGGCACACCGCCGAGACCAACTACACCAACCAAGGAGCATCGCCAGCAGGATCATCAACGCCACTCTCCGCAAAGGCAGACAGGCTCAGTCAGCAAACCCTGCACAAGAAACACCGAGGTACAGAACAAGGTACAAGCTTTGCCCGAGGGAGCTCGACGCACAACGCCACAGCACCTCCGGAAAGCAGCCTGCCGTGAACTCCAGGGCGGTGTCTTCAAGAAGCACACGACGCCACAGCGCCGCCACCGCCCGGTCCGAGGACCTTGGATTTTCATCCGGAGCGAAGAAGGACCAAGAGAAGCCGCTACGACGCCTTCAAGAAGGGAACGACGTCCGTGGACGCCGCCGTCGCATCCCGAGAAGACCCAGGGAAAGGGTTTCCCCCCGGCAAACTCTCCCCGCCTTCAACACAGGGCACCAAGCATCGACAAGCGACACCCAAGCCACTGTCACCGCAAGCCACACGCCGGCCACCCCGCCACCCCTGTGGCCGAGGTCACCGACCAGCACCTGAGTCCCTGGCTCGCCCGCCAACCAAAGGACTCCCACCGTCCAGGGCCGCCGCCCCGGCGTCCTAGCTCCGCGCACCGCTGAAGAGGGCAAGACGAGGAAGGAGGCTCCACCACCATGTCAACCACCGGCAGCCCCCATGGCTAGCCGTGGCACCAGACATGGCCCGGATGCGATAGAGCTCGAGAAACGAGGCGGCCATGGCCGCAGCACCCTACCGGCCACCCGGAGACCTCCAAGCAGACCAGCAACCCGCAGCACCGCCGCCACGCCAGCAACCTTGGATCGAGACCGAGCAGCAGAGTCGGAGGCGAGAAATACCGGCAGCCCGCGCGACCCGCATCGGGCCCAGATTGGGCCCAGATCGGGCCCGGGGCGCCGCCGCACCCATCTCCTTGCCGGCAGCTCCCGGCGCCGCCACCGCCGCTAGAACTGCCGCTGTGCCGCCCCTGAACGTCGTTGTCGCCTCCCCTGCAACTCCCGGCCGCGCACATCGCCGTAAACACCGCCACCAGCGCCGCCCGCTTGACGCCCCGCCTCCGCGCGAAGGGAGCACGTCGGGGCGCGCCGCCTCACCCGCCGTCTTTGCCGGCCGGGCGCGGCCGCCACCGCCGGCGCCGGCGGCGGCAGCGGCCGGAGAGAGGAGATCGGCGCCGCTTTTTTTTTTTTAGGGTTTGGGGTCCGCTGGAGCGGCTCGCGCGAGCCGCCCGAGCGGAAGAGGTCTTTCCCACCCCATGTTGTGCCTTTGTTCTCCTGTGCTCTCTCTTTCCGTTTCTTTAGTTTTGAAGAAAACATGTCCACCCTTTTCGTTTTTCAGGGCATGTATAAGGCTAAGATCTTAGGGCATATCATACTACAGCTGTACTGTAAAAGACCAGGAACTCTCAAAAAAAAAAAGATCTCAGGGCATATCCAGTCGGTGTGCCTCACCAGGCAGAACACACGGCGCTATTTTGGCCAGCCTGTGGGAAATGGCGCTATTCTGAATCCTGCGGGGGAGATTCTCAGCCGTGAACCCAGGCCGCCCCCTAGCCGTCAGTTTTGGGCATATTTTACATAAACAAAAACCGACACATTCTGCATACAAATTCACACATAAAAATAGTTTAAGATACAAATTCACACACAAATAGTTTTACAATGCAAGCAAATAGAATAAATCAAACTAGGCATTGACATTGCCAGCATTCGCATTGCCATTGCCTTTTCGCTACCACAAGTGCTGCACTAAATCATTATGTGTATTCCTGCAGGACATTGATATCGTTTTGAGTTCCTGGCATATTAAAAAAGGAATGTAAAATCCATAGATCATATGTAGCCACGGCCTCGAGAATCACCGAGCACTATCCTTTGTGGCCTTTGTACATCCTCTGCCATTTAAATGGACAGTTCTTCCATGCCCAATGCATGCAGTCGATACTTTCAAGCATCACAGGAAAGGCTCTTACTTCATTGCAAGCTAGGACTGTCTTCCGCATTGGGTGATCGCAAGCAGGCTGGTCCAAACACTGCAACCACTGCCCGGCAGAACCTGTTCAAGCACTTAATGGATGCGGCCTCGGACATGCGCATATACTCATCCTGCGCATCAGTGGGAGCACCGTATGCAAGCAACCTCTTGACAATCGTGCACTTTTGAATTGAGGTAAAGCCTACCACACCGATACAGTCCTTCTTCAATTTAAAGTAGGTGTCGAACTCCCGGATGGCATGCATGATGTTTAGGAAGAGCTTGCGGTTCATCCTGAAACTGCGCCGAAACACAACCTCGTCCTGCAGGGGATCATCGGCGAAGTAGTCGGAGTAGAGGATGCAGTACCCCTCATAGCGTTGCCTCGGCTTGCTCTTGCGGCGACCGTTCGCCGAGCCACCACCCGACGACCGCGCGTCGTTGGCGAGCAGGCCGGCGAGGCAGCTGAGGATCACCAAGTGTTCTTCATCGTCGATAGCGGCCTGCTCTTCCTCAACAAACAACTCGGTGAGAATCTCCTCGGCGTCGAAGTCCATGGCTGGGTCAGATGAAACGCCAAACACCTAGCAGGCGGGGTGGACGCGTTTCGCCTCGAGAATCGCCCTGGAGGCTAGATCGCTGCTAGATCGCGGCAGAGGGGACTGGGCGGCGCCGGCGGTGGGGAGGGGCTAGACGGCGGTCTTCCTAGCTGCTTGTGTGCGGCAGAGGAAGGAGGGGTGGTGCCGGCAGCGACATGGCGACGACGAGGTGGACAGAGGAAAAGGCGAGTCGGGTGGGGAAAATGCGATGTCTCCCCGACAGCGCTGCCCCACGCGTGCTTTTCCTAACGCCGCCCCCAGTCCGAACCCAATGGGATGGGTTCCGCCTGGGAGACCTGGCGCTAGTTTCTGCCAAAACGATGCTATTTGTGTTCTTGGGGGCGACTGGGAAAGAAACGACCCTATTTGAACCAAACGGTGCTATTTCGCCTCCTGTGGGGATGAGTGGAGATGCCCTCACAGTGTAGGCGTAGCAGGAACTATCATCGTCGGTCACCACGTGGGCGATGTTCGCCGTAGCCCGTCGCTTGCAGCCAGCTGCCTAGTTTTGGAAGAGAAAGTTCACATAGTGTTAAGATCAAGTTTAATAATAGAGCCAGCAACCGGCTATAAGAATTTGGCATGTTATTTATTTTATACATGTTCGTATTTTCTTTCCGTATCGGAATGAATGGACTGAATTCTAGGGCCGAGCAGCAGCTGTTCATACGGACACATGTTACCTATGCGGCTGCGGAAGATTCTGGTACGTTCTCCCCTTGCTTGTTTGCCGACCGTACCCGTGGATCATCAATCTACTTAATGGTACGTACCGTGGAGAATTTCACCTTTTGGGATTTCTCTTTCGATTTCTTCAATTTGGAGAGAAGTTCACCCTTTTCGTTTTCCAAAGTATATTGAGGCCAAGATACTCATTGACGATCATCGTCTTGTCTCCACGTGGGCGATGTTTCCACGGCACATCGCTTGCAGCCTGCTGCCTAGTGTTAATGTCTTGACAACCACTGGTCAACAAAAAGATCTAGGGTTGTAATTCATAATACTACATGTAAAACATGGACATTTTTATTGAAATATACTATTACTCTGTAGAAGTACCTAGTGTACATGATAATATACACGAAAGAACACTTTTGAGCTTTTGCACCCAAATACACACAACAACAAATACAACGAAAAATTACAACGCGGTGAAAAAAGAGGAACATTAGTTCTGGCGACAAAATATCTCATTTGGAAGGGTGGCCTCCGTTGCGTCGAAGCCTTGGATACGCCAAATGTATCGAGCGGAAATGACTACTTTTAGCGGATCATTTAACTTTGATTGTTACATATATGTGTTCCGTGGTTCGTTATAATATGTTGCGGCTGATGTGCATGCTTTGAATTTTTTAGCTCGCAACCTCAGCATGTTACCTTGCATGCTTGGCCAGTTAGGGCTTCCTTAATACCTGACCCCTTGTAATCTGTAGATGGCTTGGTCGGTTCTGAAAGTGGATGCTATTTCAAGCCTTTCCACATAATAGATTTATATTTTCTTCTCTCATAACCTTTTGGTATTTTTGGCAGATTTAGTTTGATCGCTGTTTCCAAACAAATATAGTTCTTGCTTGTCATGATCCATTTTTATTCTTGGACAATACTATGCAAGCAATAGTTTGGATGTTTGCACGACAGCACCAGAACACAATATTTTAATTTCAAGTTGATGAAACCGGCCAAGACTGATGACTAGACGTAAATTTTGCTAGCCACACAAGTTGGACGTGAAAATGATATATGATTCTTGCTTACTAAGCGTACGGAGTTCATAAAAATGTGATGAGTTTCAAGATCTGGCGTACGGAAGAGATTTTCCTGGGTCCTTGCATGCAAATTTAATTTTCATGACACCTACCAGGGGACTCAAATCGAGACAGAATAAAATCAGTTACTTTTCACATCTCACTTGGCTACATTGAGTGCAAGGGTAAACCCATTTACCTAATTTTATTTTGCTGGTTTTCAATGGAGAAAATACTCTAGTCATCTTTCAAACCAAAACAAATTTCAGAAAACCATTGCATATTGCTAAACGTGCAACAGTGTGTGACAACAAATGAATCTAGTGAAACATCTGATAATTAAGCTAATCGGAGGACAATCAAACAAAATAATATGGACTGCCATGGTTTGCAGGAAATTTCATGTGGCTGGATTTGAAAGTTGTATGTTTGCGTGGACTATAGTGTTGGCAGATAGTTAGTCACATTCTAGGTTTGTAGGAAACCTTGCTCAAGTGCCGCTCAAGGAGCGTCCCGAGTGAAGACCCACCCTGGACCGTGGTCAGAGGTAGAAACGACGACCTCTACATACATTAATTGTGACATTCTTTAATACTTTGTCGGGATGCTCTCGTGTTCTTGGCTCAGAGCAGCTCTAGGAGAAATCCTGCATCTGAGGGGGTCTGATGATGGCGTCATTTCCCTCCCGAGGGCATCATTTGTGAACTTGACCCAACTAGAGGGACTAGCAGACGGCATGTTTGATGGTGTCTTATTTGGCAACGATGGCGGTGGTTAGAGGAGATAGGTCATGTATGCGTTTTGGTAGACGGTGGCTTTGAGCATGTATGAGGGGTTTCGTGTACCTCGCTTTCTCTTTGTGGAACCGGAGCTATTGAGGAGGAGCCTTGGAGCTGACGATGATAGAGCTCGGGTCTTAGGGTGCGGGTGCTTGGTGGCCACAAGCTCGACATTTTTTCCCAGCAGCATTCATCTTTCGATTAAAATTGTTTTATCCCTATCTTAGATGGTTGTTTTTTTTTACATGGGCGGACAATGGTTTTGGTGTTCGTCCATGCACGGGCTTCGCCGGTGGGCATCTAAGGTGAAATTGGAGTTGCTGGCTCGGAGAGAAGTGATGACGCCGGACAATCGATGGCAGCCTCCATAGTTGATATTTTCTCAACTACGTGTATGTTCCATGTGGGTAGCCACGTCGAGTGCCATGTAGTTTGTGGGCATGTGCCAGAATTATCGCCTAATTTTTGCTAATTTACAAGAAATTCTTGTTTTATTAACTACAAAATGGGGCAAAAAATCACTGACTTTTAAAGTAAGTTTTACATATATTTGTTAAGCAAATATCACTTGTAACCCCCGAGCTCAAATGGTCTCGTTTTTAAATTTAAAATTTCATTTTTTTCTCCTAGTCCCCAAAAATTGTTAAAAAAGAACCATACAGCTATGTACACATGTCAAGCGTGTAGGACCAAAGTAGCATTGGTGTACTTTTTCATATATGGCATGCACAAAAATACAAATGATTTTAAGGAAATATGAATTATTTTCTGACTTTTGAGAGTCACGATTTGTGATTTTTTGTGTAGTATACAATATAGCTTATTTTCTAGCAAAACTTAGAAGAAATGTAGTAGATAACATTTGTATATGTGTATGCGTAACTTTTCTAGAATTTGTGGAAACTTTCTTTTACAGACTGATTTCTTGTGGGTGGGGTGCGGGTATCGAGTTGTAGTGATGGTTTCGTGACTTTCGTCAGGCTTAAAGAGGAGGTTTGGTGGACAATCCGCTACATATTTTTTAGAGCATCTCCACCGGGGGCCTCTAAAGGACCCCCCAAAGGCCCTTTGGGGGCCGAACACCAAAAACGCCCACCAGCGGCACCCCCAAAGTCTCGCCCCGAGCGATTTTATGTCCGGCACCCCCATGGGGTGCCGGACATCGCCTCGGGCCTGGCCCTGACAGCGCTGGCCCGCCCGTCATACACACAACACGCCCGTCCCGTGTTAATGAAGGCTGCGCAGGAGGCCGTTCCGCCGCGTTTAATGTCGAGGCGACGATACGGCGCCACGCCTGTCATCACGCGTCGCAATAATGCCGCGCTCGTTCCCCTGGCGGGCGCAGAGCGAAGCGACGCGTCGCAATAACGCCGCGCCGCTTCCAATGGCGCAGACGGAAGCGACGCGTGCTGGTGTCGAAGCGACGCGTGCTGGTGCCGCCACCGCTTCCCCTGGCCACACATTGACGCCGACGAAGCAATCGATGCCAATGGGGGAGAAATTTAGAGGGTTTAAGGGAATATGGGTTTGTTCTCTTGTGGTTCTCTTGCATCCTTACTCTTTGTGTTGCATGGTTGCTTAAATTCTTTATATAAACCCTCGTAAAAGGGATTGTCATCAATTACCAAAATGGGGGAGATTGAAAGTGCATGGTTGCCCCCATGCGTGGTTTTGGTAATTAATGACAATCCTTATGGACTAATGTTTACATTGAGATATTCTTATAGATCTTGTCCATGGGAAAAGATTGGATTTCATGTGTTGGAATCTTGAAGATGACATGATGACCAATGCTCTATTCAAGGGTTTATATGAAGAATGGTCATGTGTAGAGTTGAGCTTATTGCAAGTATGGCTTGGAAAAGAAGATTGAGTGACAATCATGTTTACCTCCAAGCCATTATACATATCAAGAGAAGAAGATGAAGTGCAAGCTCAATATGATGCATCTCGGAAGATATCATTTGATTGAGTCTTGCAAAGGAGACATGAAGACGGAGCTTAGCGATGCCCTCCCATAATGGAGTATGGGGGAGCATTTGGAGAAGTCTTCATCAAGCATGTGCTAGCAAGCTGTAACATCCCAAAAATATTATCAGTGTTATTATTTCAAAAATGAGAGGCAACAAAAACTTTTGTTAATTATTATGTGTGGTTAGCAAATTATTGCTTCTGGTAATCAATTCTTGTTGCTTGTGTTATTTATTTCTTGCTAATTGTGTTGCTTGTTCTAAATAAAAATAGGAAGAAAAGAAAAGAAATAAAATAACAAGTAAAGCAAGAAATGATAAAAGTGACAAATAAGAAACTCAATAATGTTCCAAACAAAATTCAGAGGAATGGTATATGAAACCTCTCATTTACATCCTTATCACTTATCTCTTCCAAATAATATTTTACACCTATTTTAAAATTCAAAAGTAAAAACAATTGAAATAAAACAAAATGCAATAATTAAAACCCTATGAAAGAAAATGATTCAAAACATTTTATTTTGAAATGCCAAATTTTGTGGAGCTACTACATGCTATGTGGAAGCCTCACAAATATTTGTGAATTTTTCTAAAATGTTTAAGTACCTCAAAGAAATTCCAGAAATGCTGCTGGAAATAAAAAGAAGAAAAAGAAGCAGAGAAGGACCTAGTTGTAAATAGAAAAAAGAATCCAGGGGCGTTCTGCAAGAACGTCGTCGTCCACCTCTCTCCCTCGCCCCGACGCGTCACCGTGTCGCCGTGACATTCCCCGCCGTTTCCGCGCTCCCCAGGCCCCCCTGGCCGCGCTCTCCCTCGCTCCCGTGCCTCTGCAGCCGCGGCGCCGCAGAGGAGAGCATTCACGACCTCCCTCGCCTCGAATCCACCCCAGCGCCGCCGTGGCAGCTGCGGCAATGCCGGCCCAAATTCGCGCAGCTCACTGCACCTCGACACGCACCACTCGAGCCAGAGCTTCTAGAACATGTCCGGACCCCGGTGAACGCCGTGTCTCCACGTCCCTCGCACCGCCGCGTCGGATTCGAGGAGAAATATCTCCGCCGTGCGCCATGGACGTCGCCCGTGCACTCCGTCCACGCTACGCTGACCCTGCGCTATAAAACCACCCCCGCACCCCTCTGGGAACACCACACCACCCCACTCCCTCACCTCTCCCTCTCGATTCGCCGTGCACCGCCAGGAGGGCGTGCTCTGCCGCAGCCTCTGCCGCCGTTGAGGTCGAGCACGGCCGCGACGCCACACTCTCCCTTTCCCTTCTTTCTGGCCTGCACGCTCTTCTGCAACCACACCGCACTCACGTGCCTCGCTTTTCCCTCTGTTTAGGGCAAAGGAGAGGAGCCAGGACCTCGCCGGAGCTCGTGCCCGTGGCCGTGGAAGTTGGAGACCTCGCCGTCGCAGCTACACGCCGTCCCAGCAAGCACAGCTCGCACCAGCACCTTCCTCGAGCCTCCGCAGTCGATCTGCATCATCGCCACGACCTCCCGAGCCCTCTAGGTGAGAGATTCATCCACCTCGCCGTCGCCGGCGCGGCAGCGCCGCTGGAATATGGTCGCCGTCGTTGCGATTCACGTGGGCCGTTGGATCTCGATCCAACGGACGCGTACCGCTTCGGTTAAAAGAAAGAGAGAGAGACTGACGGGCGGGCCCCGCTCGTCAGGGTTTTATTAATTTTCCAGCGCACGTTGAGTCACTGACTGGTGGAGCCCACCTGTCAGGGATTTCAACTTTATCCAGAACAATTAGGTTTTCGAATTTAGTTTTCTCAGAGAATTCAGCACTGGACCTAACTTCAAAAATCAATAACTTGAGATTTAGGAATCCAAATAAATCAAACTCAATTGTTCTGGAAAGCTTATGAAAATGTTTAACCAACCAATTGGATTCATTCATTTAATTAAATAAATAAAAAGTATTATTAAAAATACTACAGAAGGTTTAAATTCTAAACTTGTTTGTTTCTGATACTCTGTTAGTCCAAATAATTCCAAACCAATTTTTTAGCTTAGTACTGCCTTGTTTAGCTTCCCTAATTTTGGTAGAATTAATTGTGCAGTAGGATTTGTTTAGTTTAAAGTTGAAGTTTAAACACCCTTCTGCACTCAAACATTTAAATATGTTAATGGTTAACCCAAATGAATTAGGACCAATTTTGTTAGATCACATTTAGCCATGTTTAGTTACCCCTAAAAGGATTTAATTTTAGGATCAACAGAACTTAATTGGTAGCTAAAACTTGATTATTAAGTTACTGGATTCAAACAAATGTGTAGGGAGTTTAGTAACTCCAATTGATCCAAATCAAATTGTGTTGTCTTCTACACATCAGTAGCTTTCCATAGAATTTTAGTTTGTATTTTTGTGACCAACAGAACTCAAGTTGTGGAATTAAACATGTTCAACAAGTTTCTGCCATAATTTAGAAGTAATTAAATAATGTTTAATTCAATTATTTGAAACCAAATTGTATGGTTTGATGTGTGCAGTAGCTATTGTGATGTTCATGATTGTTATGTTGAGATGATTGCTTGTATAGCTTAGTGATTGTTTGCATTGTTTGTTTATTAATTAGACGAGAACGTTGTCGGATATATCGAGGAAGGAGAGTTTGCTGAAATTGAAGAACAAGAGCAAGATCACTTTGCCAAGCAAGGCAAGCTATTCTCTGAGCTTGCACTACAAACATATGCATCTACTTTCATAACATGTTTTACTCTCAAGCAAGATTTATAAAACCCATTTCAAAAGTATATGGAAATTATTTTGCCACCTATGTAGAAATTAAGATAGTTATATCAAATTATAGGATGGGAAAAACAATATGTTTATTCAAAACTCCTTTGAAATTACTTGTGAGTTTATGAAATGCCGAGATGTCGGTGTTGGAATGGAGAAGTGGAAAAATGGTGATGTTTATGAAAAATGCACAGTGTCCTAGTACTATGACGACCAATCTTACCCTGTGCGACCACATTTACCATATATGGGAAAAGGCTTAGTCATGTAGTTTGCTCTTATTAGTATGGGATACCTCATCGACGGAGATGACTCCGTTATGCATGAGGGGATGGTCCGAGGACCTACCCCCTGACCCGGGTCCTCACACAAGTTGGTGGGGAGGATAGAAGGTTCCACCATAAACCGCCGGACAAAACTATGAGTCCTCACACTTAGGGTTTCTGACGGGAAACTGGACTGGGTGTCGATGGAAAGTGTCATATGGGAAGGATCCTATACTAGCATGAGCAAATAAGAGGCTATGGCCGGCGGCTTACTTCGCATACACCTGGTATGGCGAGACGTGGCAGACACGATGAGTTGCCGGATGGATGTGGGTAAAAGCGTGCTACCTCTGCAGAGTGTTAAAACTATTCGAATAGCCGAGTCCTCGGATATGGACAATTGGGAGACTGTCCTAAGACCTTGTGCAAGTTTTTAAAAGACTTTGAGTTTTAAAAGAAAAATGAAGTGGAGAATGTTTCCTACACCTATACCAACGGATCGGTATGAGGTGGTTGGATGAAAGTGGACCATGACGGGCTATGGTCGGAAAAAGGAGAGTTTTGGAGAAACAGATAAAATGGTGACTTCTTTAAAATAGTTATAAAACTCTTCTTACCTTTTTCAATAAAGATATAGAGATGTTTTAAATAAATAAAAGTTGTCAACTAAAATAAAACTAGTGCATACTCATGTTGGGGTAGTTTGCGAGTACATTCAAATGTACTCATATTGGTTTCGTCCCTGGCTATTGTCCTAGCCAGACTACGAGGAGGAGCACTACGCCGAGCAGGAGTATGGCGACTTCTACGCCAACTAAGGATCTCCACAAGTCAGCTGCCTGTCGGGTTGTCATCGTTAGAATATGATGTCTACTACGCCGTAGCTTCCGCTGATATTTTGGTTTGGCCCATGAAGGCACCTATGTAAGACTTGGTCTAAATGACCATTTATGTAAGACTTTTATTCGGTATTGTAATGGATGTAAACTTTGGTATCCAATTCGGATTATGTGCAACGACAGACTGATCACGGGATCGTTGTGTTAAGCATAATCGGGTATTTCGGACAGCTAGTCCGGGGTCCCCACAGACTTGGTATCAGAGCCATCCTGACTTTAGGAAACCTTAGTTAGCATGGTCGTTTGTCAAATGTTACAAAAGATGAATTTCTAAAAAGAAAGGAATGAAGTATTTTGAAAACTGCTTATCTCCAATCCTCTTACTTATGCAAAATTTTACTCTCATTAAATATTACATTTTCCTTATCCCTAAAATTTTGCACACCTCTCATTAAGCTTAAAATTTGACTCACTTGTTGCCCTACTATATTAAAATTTTGATACACTTGTCACCTAACTAACTTAAAATTTTGCTTAAAAATTGTAGATGGCACTCCATTGGACCGAGTTCGTTCAGCTGAGAAGGACAGCAAGCTGACGTTTGAGAGGGACTTGTTCGAGTTGACCAAGCTGTTAGGTCGCCCCGCTCCAGAGTTTGAGGGAGCTCAGATTGATGTTCACGGTGTCGGAAGGCTGAGCTGGCTCATCAGGTCGTCAGTTCGCAGGAACATCAAGTCTCCCAGTTCCAGGACGCTCATCTTCACCACCAAGGAGGCCACCTGGGTTGACGGTCTCTGTACTGCTACACAGAGGATGCTAGCCCGACTTTGTGAGGAGCACAAGGCGGAGTTAGTAGACTCCCGTTTCCGGTTCTACGGGAGGCGCAACTGTGATGGACACCCTACTCCTTCCCTTACCACCCGATGTTTGGGAGCTACATCATGGACATGGAGATCTTACTTCAGTGCACTCAGGATGATCTGTTGCGCACTAGGATTCAGCTCACTTTGACCGCGAGTCGCTCGTTGAGCTTCGCGAGAACGAGTGAAGCTGATGGAGGAGAAGGTCGCTCTTCTCAGGAAGAGGGCCCAGCTGAGGAGACTATCGTGAAGCTCCGCACGAAGGTGGCAGAGCAGGACGGGCTGATTGAGGATCTAGAGCACCATACTGACGAGATGGAGGAGGAGGGCGAGGATCTCCGCAAGGAGAACAACGCTTTCCTCAGTGACGATGATGACTTCGTGGAGGAGATGGACTGTGAGGAGGAGGATGATGAGGAGGAGTTAGTTGACGAGGAGGAGGAGCCACTCGAGCAGTTCTCGAGGACGAGGAGGAGGATCCCGAGGAGCCACCTACCAGTCAGATGCTGACGTGTTAGAGCTGGAGGTTCCACCTCAGTAGGCGAGTGACTTGATCACTACCGCAGGATTAGGTTGACCCCTATCTAGTCGAGTCGTAGTAGTGGTTCTTTTGGAAACCAGATGTTATGTATCTAGATGTAAGTGATGTTGTAAGCTTGATGTTGTAAGCTTGTTGTTGATGTGAACTCCTTGATGTGATGTTGGTAATATATAAGTATGTTTGTCTTGTTTAAATCTGTGTGAAATATTTTCATATAACCTTAAATTAATCAACCACTTGAAGATCGTCTTTTCCCTTAGTCGAACTTTTCTTGCCTTGCCTCTTATACCCGGTGTGCTTCAGGATGCCGCCCCGTCGCATGCGGAAGGATCAGGATCAGCACCACCACCACCGGACCCAACCCCGCCCAACTTCTCGCGCTTATCATGGAGGAACGTGAAATGCCCGGCAAGAGCGCCAGCTCATCTCGTTGCCCTACAACAACTCGCAGCCGCTTATAACAACAACAACAACAACAACAACAACAACAACAACAATGGTGGTAATGGCAATGGCGATGGAAACCAGCGATCCACCTTAGGCGATTTTCAGAAGACCAACCCACCCACCTACTCCAAGGGACTTCACCCACTAGAAGCCGATGATTGGCTTCGCACCATCGACAACAATCTGAAGTTGCTGCTGTGGGAGAATGAGAAAGTGTTGTATGCAACCCACTATCTCGCTGGACCTGCAAGAGCTTGGTGGGAAACTACCAAGGCTCTCCAGCAAGCTGGTCATGTCATCAACTGGGCTGAGTTCCAGGAGAAGTTCCGCAAGAAGCATATTCCCGGGACTTATTGAGAGGAAGAAGGATGAGTTCCGCAAGCTGAGGCAGGGAAGTAAGATGTGGTCGGTTATCTGGATGAGTTTACCGACTTATCTCGGTATGCTCCTGATGACACCGACAAAGAGAGAAGAAGATGGAGCGTTTCATGAGTGGACTCATGATGAACTGCAGTGTGCTTGGTTATCCATGACTTCCGTGATCTGGAGTCACTTGTGGACAAAGCCATCCAGCTGGAGACCAAGCGCAAGTCTATGTATGAAGGTCGCAAGAGGAGGATGAATGCTCAGGAAGGTTCGAGCAGCCAGAAACCTCGTATCTTTCAGCAGAACACCAGGCCTGCCTATCGTCCACCCCAAGCTCCACGCCCCAATTACCCTAACCGCCCAAACAACTTCAACCGCCCCAATGACAATAACCGTCCCGGAGGAAACTTCAACAACTTCACCCGCAATCCCAATGTGATCTGCTTTGAATGCGGCAACAAGGGTCACTACTCCAAAGAATGTCCCAATCCCAAGAGGAATGTCCAGCGCCCCAATGCGCCGGCACAGAACAATGGTCAAGGCCGCAATGGAAATGGAAATGGCAAGAATGCCGCACCCGCGGAAATGCTGCTGTTGCCAAGGGTCGTCTGCACCACATCAATGCTGAAGAAGCTCAGGATGCTCCGGATGTTGTGCTGGGTACGTTCCTTGTCAACTCAGTACCTGCAACTGTTCTGTTTGATTCTGGTGCTACCCATTCATTTGTTACCCAAGAATTTGTTGCTAAGGGAGGTTTAGTCGAGAGCCTCTTACCCAAACCCATGGTCATCCAAATCCCAGAATCCACCGTAGAGACCAAGATGTTTTGCTCCGATGTACCCCTTGAGATCAAAGGAGAAAAGTTTCCAGTTAACTTAATTGTTCTGGGAACCCAAGGCATCGATGTTATACTCGGTATGAATTGGTTAGCCAAGTACCATGGTCGAATTGACTGTGCCAGAAGAGCTGTATCCATCACCACCGACAAAGAAGTAGAAGTGGAGTATGTGTCTGAAACTAGTCAATCCACCCAGGCTGCCATGAGAGCATAGCTCGACCTGCCCTAGATGAGATCCGTGTTGTTCACCTGTTCAAGGATGTTTTCCCAGAAGAATTGCCTGGTATGCCGCCAGACCGGGAAATTGAGTTCATAATTGAGCTTATCCCAGGAACCGCCCCTATATCCCAAAGACCTTATCGGATGAATCCGGAAGAGCTGGTTGAGTTGAAGAAGCAATTGGCAGATATGCTCAGCAAAGGTCTTGTTCGCCCAAGCGCTTCACCTTGGGGATCACCCATTATTTTGTGGACAAGAGAGACGGTACCACACGCCTGTGTGTGGATTATCGCAAGCTGAATGACGTGACCATTAAAAATAAGTACCCTCTTCCCAAGATCGAGGATCTGTTCGATCAAATGAACGGAGCCCGAGTCTTTTCCAAGATCGATCTTCGGACAGGATACCATCAGTTGAAGATCCGAGAGACAGATATTCCCAAGACCGCCTTCACCACTCGTTACGGTTTGTTTGAATACACCGTGATGTCTTTTGGTCTGACCAATGCCCCAGCCTATTTCATGAATCTCATGAACAAGATTTTCATGGAGTACCTCGACAAGTTCGTGGTAGTTTTCCTTGATGACATCCTTATTTATTCCAAGACCGAAGAAGAGCATGCTGAACACCTGCGTCTAGTTTTGGAGACCTCCGAGAGCACCAGCTGTATGCCAAGCTTAGCAAGTGTGAGTTTTGGCTCAGTGAAGTGGCATTTCTCGGACATGTTGTGTCTGCCGGAGGAATTTCTGTGACCCAGAGAAGATCCAAGCCATTTTGACTGGTTATCCCCAACCAGTGTGAAATCCGAAGCTTTCTCGGACTTGCCGGTTATTACCGCAAGTTCGTTGAAGGATTTTCCAGTATAGCCAAACCTATGACCCAACTGTTGAAGAAGGACAAGAAATTTGAATGGACTCAGAAGTGTGAGGATAGTTTCCAAGAACTGAAGAAGAGACTAACCTCAGCCCCAATCCTGATCATGCCAGACGTCACCCAGAGTTTCGACGTGTATTGCGATGCATCACGCCTCGGACTTGGTTGCGTTCTGATGCAAGAAGGCAAAGTTGTGTCGTACCTGTCCCGGCAGTTGCGACCGCATGAAGAGAATTACCCAACCCATGACTTGGAGTTAGCTGCTGTTGTTCTTGCTCTCAAAACGTGGCGTCCCTATCTTGCGGGACATCGCTGCGAGGTCTATACAGATCACAAAAGCTTGAAGTATATTTTCACCCAGAAAGATCTGAACCTGCGACAGAGGAGATGGATGGAATTAATCAAGGATTATGATATTGGAATCCATTATCACCCTGGAAAGGCTAATGTAGTTGCCGATGCCCTTAGTCGCAAACCTTGCACCCTGAATGCCCTGATCCAAGCCGAACAGCCAGCCTTGTTCAAAGAGTTCCAAGATTTTGGACTAGAGCTTGTTAGCCATGGTTATCTCGCCAATTTAGAGTTAACCCCAACCCTGATGGATCAAATCAAAGAAGCCCAAAAAGGTCATGAAAGCATAGAGGGAATTAGGAAGAAGATTTCCCTCAGTAAAGTGTGCCCAATGTCACGGAACTTAAGGAGTTAATCCTGAAGGAGGCCCATGAGACCCCTTATTCAATCCACCCCGGCGGAACCAAAATGTACCAAGACCTTCGAGAAAGATTTTGGTGGCATGGAATGAAGCGAGAGATTGGTTCGTTCGTAGCCAAGTGCGAATCTGCCAGCGAGTTAAGGCTGAACATCAGCGACCCGCTGGATTGCTTCAACCATTAAAAATTCCCGAGTGGAAGTGGGATGAGATTGGAATGGATTTTATTACCGGACTTCCAAGATCTAACCGAGGCCATGATTCAATCTGGGTCATCGTTGATCGACTGACCAAGGTTGCCCACTTTGTTCCTGTCAAGACCACTCATACCGGAGCTCAGTTAGCAGACCTGTATATTTCCAGAATAGTGAGCCTGCATGGTGTGCCTAAGAAGATTGTATCTGATAGAGGCACGCAATTCACCTCAAGATTCTGGAAATCCCTTCATGAAGCCCTCGGAACCAAGTTAGCATTTAGCACAGCTTATCATCCCCAGACCGATGGCCAAACTGAGCGAGTAAACCAGATATTGGAGGACATGCTTCGCGCATGTGTTCTATCCTATGGTTCCAAATGGGAAGATTGTCTTCCGTTTGCAGAGTTCTCGTACAACAGCAGTTATCAGTCCAGTCTGCAAATGGCCCCTTTTGAAGCCCTTTACGGCAAGAAGTGTCGTACACCCCTGAATTGGTCCGACACCGGAGAAAGCAAATTGTTCGGACCAGATACCCTCCGTGAAGCTGAAGAGCAAGTTCAGCTTATTCGTGAACGCCTCAAAACTGCCCAATCCTGTCAAAAGAGTTACGCTGACACCAAGCGCCGTGATCTCACTTTCAGTGTCGGAGATCATGTTTATCTCCGAGTGACACCCCTCAAAGGAATGCAGCGTTTCCATGTCAAAGGAAAATTAGCGCCAAGGTATATTGGACCCTTCAAGATCATTGCTCGTCGAGGAGAAGTATCCTATCAGCTGGAATTGCCCTAGGAGTTAGGAGATTATCATGATGTCTTCCACATTTCCTTGCTACGGAAGTGTCTTGAAGTTCCTGACCAGCCTGATGTTTTCAAAAACATCGACCACCTCTCCATCGACTTGAACCAAGACCTGACCTATCGTGAGAGACCTCTCAAGATTCTCGAAGAAGATGTTCGTGTTACCCGAAGACGTGCGATCAAGTTTTACAAAGTCCAGTGGACTAACCACTCTGAAGAAGAAGCAACTTGGGAACGCGAAGATTATCTTCGGAGCGAATTCCCAGACCTCTTTAGTACCTAAGCCTAATAAATCTCGGGACGAGATTTATTCTAAGGGGGGAAGGATTGTAACATCCCAAAAATATTATCAGTGTTATTATTCCAAAAATGAGAGCCAACAAAAACTTTTGTTAATTATTATGTGTGGTTAGCAAATTATTGCTTGTGGTAATCAATTCTTTTTGCTTGTGTTATTTATTTCTTGCTAATTGTGTTGCTTGCTCTAAATAAAAATAGGAAGAAAAGAAAAGAAATAAAATAACAAGTAAAGCAAGAAATGATAAAAGTGACAAATAAGAAACTCAATAATGTTCCAAACAAAATTCAGAGGAATGGTATATGAAACCTCTCATTTACATCCTTATCACTTATCTCTTCCAAATAATATTTTACACCTATTTTAAAATTCAAAAGTAAAAACAATTGAAATAAAACAAAATGCAATAATTAAAACCCTATGAAAGAAAATGATTCAAAACATTTTATTTTGAAATGCCAAATTTTGTGGCGCTACTACATGCTATGTGGAAGCCTCACAAATATTTGTGAATTTTTCTAAAATGTTTAAGTACCTCAAAGAAATTCCAGAAATGCTGCTGGAAATAAAAAAGAAGAAAAAGAAGCAGAGAAGGACCTAGTTGTAAATAGAAAAAAGAATCCAGGGGCGTTCTGCAAGAACGTCGTCGTCCACCTCTCTCCCTCGCCCCGACGCGTCGCCGTGTCGCCGTGACGTTCCCCGCCGTTTCCGCGCTCCCCAGGCCCCCCTGGCCGCGCTCTCCCTCGCTCCCATGCCTCTGCAGCCGCGGCGCCGCAGAGGAGAGCATTCACGACCTCCCTCGCCTCGAATCCACCCCAGCGCCGCCGTGGCAGCCGCGGCAATGCCGGCCCAAATTCGCGCAGCTCACTGCACCTCGACACGCACCACTCGAGCCAGAGCTTCTAGAACATGTCCGGACCCCGGTGAACGCCGTGTCTCCACGTCCCTCGCACCGCCGCGTCGGATTCGAGGAGAAATATCTCCGCCGTGCGCCATGGACGTCGCACGTGCACTCCGTCCACGCTACGCCATCCCTGCGCTATAAAACCACCCCCGCACCCCTCTGGGAACACCACACCACCCCACTCCCTCACCTCTCCCTCTCGATTCGCCGTGCACCGCCAGGAGGGCGTGCTCTGCCGCAGCCTCTGCCGCCGTTGAGGTCGAGCACGGCCGCGACGCCACACTCTCCCTTTCCCTTCTTTTTGGCCTGCACGCTCTTCTGCAACCACACCGCACTCACGCGCCTCGCTTTTCCCTCTGCTTAGGGCAAAGGAGAGGAGCCAGGACCTCGCCGGAGCTCGTGCCCGTGGCCGTGGAAGTTGGAGACCTCGCCGTCGCCGCTACACGCCGTCCCAGCAAGCACAGCTCGCACCAGCACCTTCCTCGAGCCTCCGCAGTCGATCTGCATCATCGCCACGACCTCCCGAGCCCTCTAGGTGAGAGATTCATCCACCTCGCCATCGCCGGCGCGGCAGCGCCGCTGGAATATGGTCGCCGTCGTTGCGATTCACGTGGGCCGTTGGATCTCCGATCCAACGGACGCGTACCGCTTCGGTTAAAAGAAAGAGAGAGAGAGAGACTGACGGGGGGCCCCGCTCATCATAGTTTTATTAATTTTCCAGCGCACTATGAGTCACTGACTGGTGGAGCCCACCTGTCAGGGATTTCAACTTTATCCAGAACAGTTAGGTTTTCGAATTTAGTTTTCTCAGATAATTCAGCACTGGACCTAACTTCAAAAATCAATAACTTGAGATTTATGATTCCAAATAAATCAAACTCAATTGTTCTGGAAAGCTTATGAAAATTTTTAACCAACCCAATTGGATTCATTCCATTTAATTAAATAAATAAAAAGTATTATTAAAAATACTACAGAAGGTTTAAATTCTAAACTTGTTTGTTTCTGATACTCTGTTAGTCCAAATAATTCCAAACCAATTTTGTTAGCTTAGTACTGCCTTGTTTTAGCTTCCCTAATTGTGGTAAAATTAATTGTGCAATAGGATTTGTTTAGTTTAAAGTTGAAGTTTAAACACCCTTCTGCACTCAAACATTTAAAAATGTTGAATGGTTAACCCAAATGAATTAGGACCAATTTTGTTAGATCACATTTAGCCATGTTTAGTTACCCCTAAAAGTATTTAATTTTAGGATCAACAGAACTTATTTGGTAGCTAAAACCTGATTATTAAGTTACTGGATTCAAACAAATGTGTAGGGAGTTTAGTAACTCCAATTGATCCAAATCAAATTGAGATGTCTTCTACACATCAGTAGCTTTCCATAGAATTTTAGTTTGTATTTTTTGACCAACAGAACTCAAGTTGTGGAATTAAACATGTTCAACTAGTTTCTGCCATAATTTAGAAGTAATTAAATAATGTTTAGTTCAATTATTTGAAAACCAAATTGTATGGTTTGATGTGTGCAGTAGCTATTTGTGATGTTCATGATTGTTATGTTGAGATGATTGCTTGTATAGCTTAGTGATTGTTTGCATTGTTTCTTTATTAATTAGACGAGAACGTTGTCGGATATATCGAGGAAGGAGAATTTGTTGAAACTGAAGAACAAGATCAAGGTCACTTTGCCGAGCAAGGCAAGCTATTCTCTGAGCTTGCACTACAAACACATGCATCTACTTTCATAACATGTTTTAATCTCAAGGCAAGATTTATAAAACCCATTTCAAAAGTATATGGAAATTATTTTGCCACCTATGTAGAAATATAAGATAGTTATATCAAATTATAGGATGGGAAAAACAAATATGGTTTATTCAAAACTCCTTTGTAATTACTTGTGAGATTATGAAATGCCGAGATGTCGGTGTTGAAATGGGGAAGTAGAAAATGGTGATGTTTACGAAAAATGCACTGTGTCCTAGTACTATGACGACCAATCTTACCCGGTGCGACCACATTTACCATATATGGGAAAAGGCTTAGTCATGTAGTTTGCTCTTATTAGTATGGGATACCTCATCGATGGAGATGACTCCGTTATGCATGAGGGGATGGTCCGAGGACCTACCCCCTGACCCGGGTCCTCACACAAGTTGGTGGGGAGGATAGAAGGTTCCACCATAAACCGTCGGACAAAACTATGAGTCCTCACACTTAGGGTTTCTGACGGGAAACTGGACTGGGTGTCGATGGAAAGTGTCATATGGGAAGGATCCTATACTAGCATGAGCAAATAAGAGGCTATGGCCGGCGGCTTACTTCGCATACACCTGGTATGGCGAGACGTGGCAGACACGATGAGTTGCCGGATGGATGTGGGCTAAAAGCGTGCTACCTCTGCAGAGTGTTAAAAACTATTCGAATAGCCGAGTCCTCGGATATGGACAATTGGGAGACTGTCCTAAGACCTTGTGCAAGTTTTTGAAAGACTTTGAGTTTTAAAAGAAAATGAAGTGGAGAATGTTCCTTATACCTATACCAACGGATCGGTATGAGGTAGATGGAGGAAGTGGACCATGACGGGCTATGGTCGGAAAAAGGGGGAGTTTTGGAGAAACAAGTAAAATGATGATTTCTTTAAAAGTGGTTATAAAACTCTTCTTACCTTTTTCAATAAAGATATAGAGATGTTTAAAATAAATAAAAGTTGTCCATTAAGTCAAAACTAGTGCATACTCATGTTGGGGTAGTTTGCGAGTACATTCAAATGTACTCATATTGGTTTCGTCCCTGGCTATTGACCTAGCCAGACTACGAGGAGGAGCACTACGCCGAGCAAGAGTATGGCGACTTCTACGCCAACTAAGGATCTCCACAAGTCAGATGCCTGTCGGGTTGTCATCGTTAGAATATGATGTCTACTACGCCGTAGCTTCCGCTGATATTTTGGTTTGGCCCATGAAGGCACCTATGTAAGACTTGGTCTAAATGACCATTTATGTAAGACTCTTTATTCGGTATTGTAATGGATGTAAACTTTGGTATCCAATTCGGATTATGTGCAACGACAGACTGATCACGGGATCGTTGTGTTAAGCATAATCGGGTATTTCGGACAGCTAGTCCGGGGTCCCCACACAAGCACAATCAAGAAATGTGCTTCAACTTGAGAGAGTCAAGATCGTCATCATCGAGCTCAAGTGGAATGCGGAAGGCAAAGGTATGATCTTGATAGGTTTTCTATTTTACCGGTCTCATGTTGTTAGTGAGAGACCGGGTTATAGTATAAACGACGTACTATCAAGAGGAGCTCTCAAGTGAGTAACTTGATCGCATCTTTGTGAAGAGCTCAAACCTTTGCATACTTGCCATATCATCTTTCTTAGTTCTTATTTGGTTTTCTCCTTGTTGAGTTTTGGTGCTTGTTGTGATCTTCACGACAAGCCCAAGTTCACCGAAAACGAATTTCGTATGGAAAACTTGTTGCGTTTTCGGTTTTGGAGGTTTGCCGGTTATTCCTTTTTAGAGAGGTTTTAACTTTCTCCATTTGGTTTTATCTTACATTGTTGGAATATGATGTTTCTCTACATGATCTTGTAAAGCTCTTCGTTGCGATTCCAACGAGCCCGAGAACATCGAAAACGGAGTCCGGATGATCAAGATATCTTCGTTTTCATGTTCAGTGTTTCTGCAGTTTTCTGAGGGGCGGAAGTTCCGGATTTGGCCGGAAATTCCGGCCATCCGGAAGTTCCGGGCAAATTTCCGGCCAAAGTTCCGGCCGAGTACAGAACCATTTTTTAGTCGCTTTTATGGGGGTCCGGAAGTTCCCGGCCGGAAGTTCCGGCCCTGGGACCGGAAGTTCCGGCCTAAGTGAGCCTGCAACGGCTATTTCGGTGGGAGGGGCTATAAATACCCCTCCCCTTCTTCAACCTTGGGCAGCTCATTTTTCCTCTCTCTCCTCCATTGTTTGACCTTGGAAAAGCTTGTCCCCTCTCAATCCCTCCCATGATTCTTGCATATCTTTGAGGGAAAGTGAGAGGAGATCTAGATCAACATTTCCACCAATCCATCTCTCCTCTAAGTGAGGGAACCCTTTGGATCTAGATCTTGGAGTTCCATTTGTTGAGTTCTTTTTTGTTCTTCCTCTCTTCTCCCCCCCCCCCCATAATCATTAGTTGCTTTTGGTGGGTTTTGAGAGTGAAGGATTTGAGCACTTGTGCTCTTGCCTTTTGCATTTGGTGCATCGGTGTGCTCTCCACGAGGATTCGTGGAAGTTGAAAGCTTGTGAACTTATTACTCTTGGGTCTTTGGACCCTAGACGCCCACGTGGTGGTTGAGACCCTTGGTGGTCACTTGTAGCCGTTCGGGAGTCCCCAATCCCGTTGTGGGTTGTGCCCCGGATTGTTGTTGAAAGCCGTTCGGGAGCCCCCAATCCCGTTGTGGGTTGTGCCCCGGATTGTTGTTGAAAGGCTCCGGTTTCCGCCTTGAAGGAATTACGATAGTGGAAGGTGAACCAAGCCTTTGTGGTGCGGTTCATCGGAGAAGAAGGTGAAACCTTTGTGGTTATTGAACCGTTGTGTCGGTTCACACCTCTCCAACGAGACGTACTCCCTTAACAAGGAGGAACTCGGGAATACATCCCCGTCTCCGCGTGCCTCGGTTATTTCTATACCCGAGCCTTTTACTTATGCAATTTACATTGTGATAGCCTTCGTGCTTGAAGTATTCTATAGCTATCACCTTGTTGCTTGTCTTGCTTAGCATAAGTTGTTGGTGCACATAGGTGAGCCTAGTTTATTTAAGTTGTCGGCTTGTTAATTTAAACACCTAGTTTTATTTCGCAATTAGCAAGCCTAAACCGGAAAAGTTTTAATCGCATTCACCCCCCCTCTAGGCGACATCATTGTCCTTTCAATTGGTATCAGAGCCTGGGCTCTCTTTTTGGGCTTTACCACCTAGAGAGTAAAAGATGTCGTTTAGAGAATTAGTGCACGATCCCCTTTTATATTCGATGGCACAAATTATGATGTTTGGAAAATCGCATGCTTAATCTTTTTAGTGGCCATGGGTCCAAATTATATTAAGAGGATTGTGGATGTGGGTTTTTCTCCTCCAAAGGATGAGGATGAGGAAAACTCTCATCTCGAGACTCTAGTTTCTAATGGTCTTATATGTGTTTTGAGCGATGTAGTTCTTGCTTCAATCATGCCTTTCGGAACGCTCATGAGCTTTGGACCAAGCTTCAAGATATATATGAAGTGTCCAAATTATTGAGGATGATTTTCTCCTTCCACCTCCGGCCGTGATGAGTTCACAACTTCTTCCACTTCACCAACATGTGATTTGTCACAAGGTAATGATATGGTGAGTGGTGATAGAAATTGCTTTGTTGATGGTGAATATTCTATTGACTATACTTCATCTCTATCTCATTGCAATGTTCTATCTTTGGACTTAAACTCTTGTAGCACCCTAAATGTCTTACATGCTAGAGTTGATAGTCCTTGCATATCATGTAATAGTTGCTTAACTAAATCTCATGATGATATGCTCTCTATGTCTTGTTGCCTTGATAAAAATGCTTCTTTTCCTCAAGTATTTGTTGTCTAACAATGTAGAGGAAACCGAACATTTTGGAACAAGACATGGATTTAATATGGTGCTTCAAGTATTTCTTCATCATCTTCAATCATTAATCATGTTTGCCTTATGGCTAAGGATTCCGAGGTATCTCCCACCTCGAATCAAATTGTGATGATGTGGATGAGGATTCTCATGAAGAAGGTTTTGATATTGAATCCTTAACCAAGAAGGGTGAGATGGTACTTGGTGCTCTCCCAAAGGTAGTAAAGCTATCCCTCATCTATGTGAAATCATTGCTTATGTTACTAAGAGTAGGGAATTCATTGAGGATTTGGAAAGTCAATTTGATGAGAAATGTCAAATTGAGAGAGATGACTCTATCAATATAGCTTCCTTGAAAGCTTCTCTTGAAGAAGAAGAAGAAGAAGAAGCTTAGGCTTCTCTTGAAGAGAGACTTGAATCTCTTGATGAGTCTAATGATCTTATTATTGCTAAAATCATTAAGGAAAGAGATCATGCCTTGCTAAATATAAAGTGCTTAAAAAGGAAAAAGTTGAATTTGGTGTTGGCAATGCTAGACTAAGTGAGGACATAGAGAGACTTGACAAAGCTCACAAGGCTTTAGAAAGTGAACACTCTCTCCTTATCAAGTCTCATGATCAACTCCAAACTCAACTATCTAAGAATGATAAGCTTGCCAAATTGTCTCTTCTATTTCTAATATTAATGATGCTTGTGCTACTAACTCCACTTCTTGTGAAGCATCTATTTTGAAGGAGAATGTTGAGCTAAGGGCTCAACTTGAGTTGCTAACTAGCAAGTATGGGAAATTAGAAGAAAGTCATGAAAAGCTTCTAGCTCTAATGAGGACCTTCTAGCATCCCATGCTAGGCTAAAGTTAGCTCATGAGGCTATTATGTCAAAGGTAACATCTTGTGAGCCTCATGTGGAAATGGCACAACTTCTTCTAGAAATGCTTTATTGCCATGTGCTAGTCCTAGTGATTCATCCACTCACAATGTTGCTACATCTTGTGATGAATTACTTTCCATACCTTGTTGCTCTAACAATGAAGCTTCTACTTCCTCTAGTGTTTTGTTGATACTAACCATGTAGAGGAATTAAAAGAGCTCAAGGCCCAAGTCACTTCTTTGAAGAAAGACTTGGAAAAGCGTCATGTTGGGAAGTCCACACTTGACAATATGTTGAGTGTTCAAAGACGCCCCAATGACAAGAGTGGACTTGGATTCAACTCCAATAACAAGAACAAGTCCAAGATACAAGAAGAAAAGGGCCAAGAACAAGTCAAAGATTCGGCCAAGATTGTTTGCTTCAAGTGCAAAGTTGAAGGGCACCATGTTAGATCTTGCCCTTTGAAGAAGAAGCCTTAGTGAGAAGCAACAAGGGAAGAAGCTCAAGTTCAAACTCAAGTTCCTCAAGTTGAAGAACGGCCTCTTCCCAAGAAGAATCAAGCTACTCCTCCTCAAGTCGGATTCCAACTAAGAAGAGAGGAGGAAGTCGATGTTGCCGTGAGAAGGGTCACCTTGCTTCTTCATGCACAAATGGTACCTTATCCAACCCCATTATAGTTGATGATGTTTATTCTCTTCAAAAGGATAAGGTTGGCAATGTGTTTGCCAAATATGTTGGTACTCAAAGTGGTGTCAAGAAAAGAACCATTTGGGTTACCAAACCTATTGTGACTAACCTCTTAGGACCCAACTTGGTTGGGGACCAACAAGCAAAAACTTGATCAATAGGTGTTGTTGGAGGCATTGGAGACTTGGCTACATCATGAAGAATTAAGGGATCTTCATCAATTATATTCTCTCAAGCCAAGTCATTTGGATTATATTGTTCTATCTCATATCCAATGTTCCTCCTTGCGGTAACTTTTATTTAAATCATATATATTGAAAGTTGCTTGCACCCTTGCATGTGTTAGGTTTTGTACCTTGCTAGTGTTTGTATGTGTTGTGCTCTCTACTTACTTATCTTGAG
The DNA here is from genome assembly GCA_947311845.1 of Poa pratensis. Classification (NCBI taxonomy): domain Eukaryota; kingdom Viridiplantae; phylum Streptophyta; class Magnoliopsida; order Poales; family Poaceae; genus Poa; species Poa pratensis. Next base: position 78,403,380 of record CAMZMU010000042.1, on the reverse strand, counting down.
AAATCAAGTATGTGTATTTTGGTTTGCACACCATTTACTTGTTTTGAGCCTTATTGCTTTATTTGCTATCTTATCTTGTTGGCTCTCTTTGAGAGATTAATGGACTATTCATTTTGGAGAGTGATATGCTTTGTGCACTTCACAATCCTAAAATGTGTGTACATGAGGAATACCACTTAGTGTTGATATTCAATATTATCTATTCTCTATGTGGTATGTCATGCTCATGAGAAATTCAAATTCTATAATGTCCATTAATTTCTTGAGTTGGTTTTGTTTGCCTCTTGTTTTCAAATAAATGGATTATCACATTATGGGGGAGTAATAAGCTATGTGCATATTACAAGCCTAGAAAATGTGAACATGTGAGGTTTTGCCACCTAGAATTGATATTGTCAATTATCTTGTTCCTATGTGGCATGTTTCTCAAACAAGTTCCATATTTGCTTAAATGCCTTTTTCTCTCATCTTTTGGATCTTGTGTGTGAGAAAGTTTCTTGGTGCTTTGCATGATCGTTGATCAAATTGAAGCCGTCAAGAATCTCTATCTAAGCATGTGCTCATTTCCTATCTTTGACATATGCTTATTTGTTGTGAAGTTGGTCTTGTTATCATTCCTATACCAGAGAAATATCTCCATACTCCTTGTTCATGACAAGTGATACTCACATTTGGTGAAATTTGTAGACCATCTTCATTTGGCTATTGCTTTGAATTGCCTTATTTTGTTGCCAAAACTTGTTTTATCAAACTCTTTTTGTCTTCTTTGTATCCTATGGATCTTATTGTTCTTCTTGAATTTGACTAGTGTTTGTATAATATATATGGTGTGTGATGATCCCATTGGTGTGCATTTGTATTCAAATGCAAAATCATAAATAATGCACACATATTGGGGGAGCTATCCTATATGTTTTTGAACACTATTTGTCTTTAATTGGTTTTAGATCCCGATGATATGTCTCTTTGAAGACAAGCATTTTTCGTCTTGGTACTTTGTGCCATCATGAAAAATGTAGAGGGTTTGGTTATTCCTTGACCATATTTTCATTTGGTATCTTTTCTTTTGGTATCTTCAATCATGTGTTGATTTGGGTATTTGATATAATTTGGACAAATTCTTTTCGTGTCACACTAATGTGTTCTCTTGTTTTAATTGGTGTTTTATCCAAATTGTATCTCTTTTGGTTCTTGAAAGTCTTGTGCATGCATATTTACTATATGTATTTTTTGGCATGCTTACTTTCGTTGATCCAATATATAGGATAAACTCCATCAAATCCTATATGGCTAAGATGTGCATGAAATTCAATTTCACATTAATATGCACATATTTATGTGGAGTTTGTCCTATGTATTGTAGTTGCTCTAACTACTTTGGACCCAATGAGTTTGGGTACCATGTTGTACTTGAATTTGTTTTAGGTACATTGGAGATGCATTGGAAGCTTGTCTCATTTACAAGGAAGGTGGTGTCACCATGTGTTCATTGGAGCCAAGTTTGGATGATCGTTAACTCTTATCTTCTACATCACCAATGCTATCTCGGTAACAAGTATCTACCTCATGCATACATTTCTAGCTTTCAACCTTGTGTAGGTTGTATCTTGGCATGAATCTCTTTTGTTGCAATTAATTTGGTTCTTGCAAAACGTCTTTATTGCAAATGTGAGTAAGCCGGGATGATTACATATAAGGGGACTATATATTCATTTCTATGATTCATCGATCCCAATTATGTCAATCTAGCACTTTCTACTTAAAGTCTCTCATGTGCAACATTGATGAATTTTCAAAATCATTTGCGTTTTGTGATACTTGTTATCTTACTCGGAGCATCCATTTGTTAACCTTTATCCCTTGTGGATGGTTTTTTATGCTATGATGAGTATGTGTTGGAAGTTCATTTATATTCCGTTAAGATATAATTTGGCTTTGTGCTATGTTTTTAAGCAAAGATCTTATTGGTGTATTTATGACTTCCTCTTGGATATCATGATCTTTACCCTTGTATCTATCTTGTGTGTACATGTTTATTTGTAGACCCATATCTTAGTGATTCGTGTCTACTTAGAAACTTATACACATGAGAATAGTACATCTTTAATTGATATTCCAATTCTTTAGTGATCACCTCTTATTGCTTTTGATTCTTTGGTGGTTTCTAAATGGCACAAGCTTTATTTTCATGGTTATGCTTTTCGCATCTTACTAAGCTTGTGGAGCTATTTGCTTTATCTCCTTTGGTGTGTGGGTATGGGAAAGACATGATATGCACTATGTGCAACTCTTTGAAAGACTATGTTGATGCACTCATCCTTGTATTAGTCTCCTATAATGTCTTTTTATCTCACACCCATTATTTTATTTGCCGCTCCTTGCTCTTGTTGCAAAACATTTTTGTTGCAAGTTGTTTTGCCTCACTTCTCATTTATATTCTCTTGCATGCATGTGTTGTGTTCGAATTTATCTAGGAGGGAGTGAGGATTCCATGTTGTGCACACTATATTGAAATACAAATCCTATTTGTGCACGTACCTTGGGGAGTTCCCTCTTGATATTTAGAACACTTTTCGGATCCTTTTGATTGCTTGCTTCTTTCGTTGAAGTATCTTTCTATTTGATATTCTTTTGCAATCTTTGGATCCTCAATATAGTTTGATCTCCCTCCATCTATTCTTCATTGGATATGTGCATTTGATTTCACTCATATTATGAGAAATGCACACTTATGGGGGAGCTCTCACTATATTGGCCTTCTAAGTTTTTCCTCCCATTTCGGCAATCGATGCCAATGGGGGAGAAATTTAGAGGGTTTAAGGGAATATGGGTTTGTTCTCTTGCGGTTCTCTTGCATCCTTGCTCTTTGTGTTGCATGGTTGCTTAAATTCATTATATAAACCCTCGTAAAAGGGATTGTCATCAATTACCAAAATGGGGGAGATTGAAAGTGCATGGTTGCCCCCATGCGTGGTTTTGGTAATTAATGACAATCCTTATGGACTAATGTTTACATTGAGATATTCTTATAGATCTTGTCCATGGAAAATATTGGAGTTCATGTGTTGGACTCTTGAAGATGACATGATGACCAATGCTCTATTCAAGGGTTTATATGAAGAATGGTCATGTGTAGAGTTGAGCTTATTGCAAGTATGGCTTGGAAAAGAAGATTGAGTGAACAATCATGTTTACCTCCAAGCCATCATACATATCAAGAGAAGAAGATGAAGTGCAAGCTCAATATGATGCATCTCGGAAGATATCATTTGATTGAGCTTGCAAAGGAGACATGAAGACGGAGCTTAGCGAGACCCTCCCATAATGGAGTATGAGGGAGCATTTGGAGAAGTCTTCATCAAGCATGTGCTAGCTAGCTGATGCATGTAAAATGCATACATGAACTTTGCACTTTAATTGCTTATATTCTAATCATATTTGCATCATATAAGGGTTATATCAATGTTTTATAATGATTTTGGGAATACTTCATAGTTTTCCCATTTATTTGGAATTAACCCTGTTTTTCCAGAAAACGTCTTTTTTAGTGTTTCAGACTTTCCGGGAGCTTCGGGACTCCAAAAAGGGCAAGGTCAAAGAGCACGGTTCAGAATTTTCGAGACGAACGCAATGGGCTTAAATTCAAGACCAGAAGCCCAACAGGCTGGAAATGGGAGGGTCCCACGCGGCCTAAAGTACATGGCCGCGTGGGCCCAGCTCGTTTCCACCTCGGAGCTCCGTGGCCGTCGATCTTTGTCCACCGACTCCGTCTTGACCTAAAAACGCCTATAAAAAAGGTCCCCTGGCGTTTCGCGAAAGGAGGCGGCGGAGAAACACAAAACCACGAAGCAGAGAGACAGAAGGCTGCCGCCGGAGAAGATCGGAGGGGGGAAACGCTGCCGGAATCACCTCCGGTTGGCTCCGCCATCCCCCCTCCGGAGTCTCCATCAACACCATCGTCAAGACCAGCACCATCTCCATCACCATCTTCGTGATCCACTTCATCCCCCTCATAGTTTGAGATTGTTCGAACCCTAGCTATTGTTTAAGTGCTATTCTACCTGTGTATGATTGGCTACTTGTCATTGTTCGAGGGTGAGATTATATTTTCAGATTGTGTTGTACCACTTATGCCACTGAATATCATCATGTTCGCACGTTGTGAGTAGTTCCCGTATGTTCCTGAGGGCATAGGATGAATTGGCAATGATTTATATATGACATGTGTTGGTATTTTGTCAAGAGTTTATCTTTTATGTGATTCTATGATGGTGTTGTGCGAACGTCGACTGCACAACACTTCACCTATATGGGCTCATAGGAGAACACCGTAGTATAATGAATTGAGAGACTTGGGAGGACATGTAAACCTGAGACCGAGTCATGAAGTTATATTATGAGGGTATTAGTATCGGGGACCTTAGAGTGTAATGCTATGGTGGGACTTTATGTCTTAATAATTCTTGTGCAGTCATTTACTTGGCCACATGATCCATCATAAGGGGTTGTAGTTTATTTATTTAGCTATACCTAATTATGGCTCCGTCCAAAGAAGATTAAAACTTGACAAGATATTCAACGTGTTGTTTAATAAATCTCTATGCCTAGCAATATCCATGCCGCCCTCGGGAACGTTTGCCACATATAAGTCACACATCACTTGAGCTTGTCCTCTTGCCACATAAGAGGATTGGGCTTTCTCTCTTTGAGAGCTTTCACTTGCTACTATATGTTATCTGCTTTGCAACTATACAACCGAAAATACCAAAAACACTTGCATCTTTCATTGTTTTATCAATCTTGCTAACCAATACCTTCAGCTCCTCGTGGGTTCGACAACCTTTTCTAATTGAAAGGTACTACAATTGATCTCCTGCACTTGGGAGTCATCAAGATACTTTTCTGGCGCCGTTGCCGGGGAGCGTAGCGCTATTGGTAAGAAGTTTGGTAAGGAAACTTGAAAGCTGTTTTATCTCATTGTTACTATGGCATTTATGAATCGTGCCTCGCTGCATCTTGCTCTATATGAAAGTGCTTATGCCACTACTGCAAAGGTGGTTGAAACTACTTGTCTGAGGTACCTAAAGTGGGATTTAAAATTCCCATGGTCATGTTAAAAGAGTTATGAAAAATCCATTCACAGGGGATGGAATTAAGTCTGCATGTGAACACATAGAAACAATTGATGAAATATGTGGTTTATTTAGGCTTCCTGGTATTTCTGATGATCAAATAAAAAGGAAGCTATTATATTTGTCTTTATCTGGTAATGCTCGTGATTGGTACATGTCTTTGGATGAAGAAGTGAAAACTGATTGGAGTATTTTGAGGGGGTTTTTCTTAAATATTTTACTCCCAAAGAAAGTACTAATATTTTGCAGGAAGAAGATGATGAAACATAAGCTTGGAAGAGGAAGAATGTGAAGAAGAGGATAAAAACCTAAGCTTGGGGATGCCCATGCAATCTCAAGAGATGATGGAAATGATGAACAACTAGAGAATGAAGAGTTGGATCTCCCAACTTCACCATCAACAAATGATAGTAACACTCAAACTCAAAAATCTTTTGTTATTTATGAGAATCCATGTTATGATGAGTGTGAAACTGAAAATGCTATGGTCCTATATGATAACCCATGCTATTATGATGAAACTAAAAATGCTCCTTTACTTTCTATTAATGCTACTAGTGAACTTATTGATGATAATGAGGAGTATTGCTTAAATATGCTATATGATAATGCTTTAGATGATGGTCCTATGCTTATTGATAAACCTCCATGTTTAGTTGTTACTAAATTATGTGAGGATAAAAATGACTACTTGCTGTTTGTGATAGTGCTCTTACTCATGAGAGCCCTACTTTGTTCTTGAACTCTCCTACTTACACCATAAAGGAGAAATTTGCTTATGTTGAGAAATACTTATGTGGTTTGCAATTATCTTTAGTTCCAAATCTTTGTTGCAACCATGATATTAAACTTGATATTGATCTTAACAACTATTTTGAAAGAGGGAAGCATGCTAATAAACTCCAAAATAAATTTAATGATCCTCTTATTTCCCAAATTATCTAAGTTGGAAGATTCTATTGGTTATATGGTTGAATACACTTTACTACTTGCAACTATTATGAAAGAGGAGGTGATAAGAACCCTCTTTATGCTACTAATAATTATGGGCTGCAAGTAACTATTGTTAATATGCATTGGAAAACTTATTCATTCATATACAAAATGCCAATGCATAGAAAAAAGTTAGACTTCGTTGTTATTACTTTGTGTTTTGTTTTCTCTCAACTAGGTTTCAACTTGACTATTATTTTGATCGGTTTGAGAGCACCATGGGACCCTGGTATTATGCATGGAACACTTCCCAAGGAAGAGGGGAACATCATTCAAGCTCCCTCATGAGCTTCATCTTCAATAAACAAAAGTAAGAAGCCTAGCTATATGGCTATAAAGAAAGCGCTTTGCGGGAGGCAACCCGGTTATTTTTGTGTGTGATTTTTCTTTGTGTCCTCTTGCTGTAACAAGAGATTTTGTGTCTAGTTAGTTTCTGGAGTTTTTAATAAAGTGCCAAGTTTTACCCATTTTGGTCTTGAAAAGTTGCTTATAGCGTTCGGAGATTTTATTCCTGCACGAATCAGTGCACGGTATGATTTTTAATTCTTATTATGTAACTCCGAATGAGCTCATATTTGAACTGTAGTTGCAACTTTTCATCCTCTGTATGCATGAATTTTTCGGAATTTTTCGAGAAAGTTTGGTAGGGTAGAAAAATACGTTTTGCTGCTGCTGTTTTTCTGGACAGATTCTGTCCCATTTTGTTTGATGCATGCTTTGAGCTTTTAAGTTGAATCTTTTTATCCAATTGAGTTTATGAGTAGGCATACAACATTATACACTTTCTGGACATTCATATGAATTTTTGTTCAAGGATTATATGCAGCAAGGAACCTATTTGTTTATCACTATTAATGCACCCCACAGAAAAGAGATGGGAGAAACGGTGTTTTGAAGTTTTTTCACAGGGATTGGAGGAGATGCACCAAGAGCTATCCAAGGATGGTGAAGACCATAAGCTTGGGGATGTGAAGACAACCCCGCTGGACCTACACACTCTCGGTTTGCACACGTCCAACTTCTGTTTTTCGATCGAAACACTTTATCGCATAAACTTGGAGCGTCGTTTTTGTTTTTGTTTGAGTCTTGAGAGACCACCACACTATCATTATATATGAGAGAGCTACTGGAAATATGGGTTGAAATATGTTGGATGCTTTTATAAGATTGGGAAAAGGGATGTTTGACTTGATTTTTAATGATACATATAGTTGCATGATTCATGAGCTTGTTTATGAGTAATAGTTTGCAAATCCTTTTTGAAGAGCTATACTTATTCATGTTTTGGTGCTGATTGTTATTTTACTTGGTTTAACATGGATTAGTTAGTTCTATGGACACTCATGCATGCATCTAGATGGTCAACTTTCTCCTCTTGCTAGCCCAAAAATTCCAACAAATAAAAACTTGTTTCCAACACCTTCAACCAAAGTTTTTCCAGTGAGTCCACCATATCTACCTATTAGCTTTATGCTATTCCGAGTTGTTTATCATGTTATTTTGTTTATCTATACCTCTGAATTAAAATGCTTATGTTGTTGATTGTTATGGGAAAAGTTGGTTATATAGCTCTCACGAACTTGATGCACACTTTACTTTTATTGCATAAATAAAACATGACCCATTGTGATTAAAATTATGATGTTATGAGCTTGACAAATGTCTTTGGTTGAGAGTTAGCATATGTGCTGTCACATGGAATGCTTTCAACATTGCACTCATTATATTAGTTGATGTCATGTACTTTTGTTTATGGATGCTTCATGGTGAAATAAATGAGGAAATGAGTAGTTTAAATGAGTTTGTATAAATGGTTAGAGAGACGCCTGGGCCGCTAATCTAAGCCATGCATCATTCATGGTGGAAATTTACTTACATGCTATGGTGAACCTCTGTGATACACCTTACAATAAAAAGCTATCCAATGGTAAATAAAAAGGGTGTTGAGATTGTTCATTATGTTTGTTTGTCTTGTCATTTTGATATGGGCTTGTTCCATATCCTGGGACAAGAGGTACCCCAGTTGACGCTCTTGATGATACTATTTTACTTACAATGATATTTAAATTGAACTTGCTTTGTTTCCCGAGTTGAGTAACACATGGAGTAGGTACTCGTATTCAAGGGGCATGAGACTTTCAACCTTTACTTTGTCAAGCACATTACTCATATTTGCTTTCACTTTAAACTTAATCATTCAAGATGCTATGATAGGGGCAATGAGAGCTTGACACCAAGGATTACCATATTACAATCATTAACTTAAGTAGAGAAGTTCAGAAGTTAGATGAAACTTATTCATGTTTTACCTCTACTCACTTATACATCTTTCCAAAGTGTCCACCTATCATATTCAGATTTTCATCATCACTCTATGACCAATGTAGGATGTCCATACTTATCATTATGCATACATGTGGTCCATACTACTATCTGTTATGTTACACTTTGTGAACTATCATTGAACATCCTTGCATTGAATACTTGATATCACTTCATAAACTATCTTGCATATTGCTACTCCTTTGAAGAATGAATCATTTGACTATATGTAGCAATAGTAATCATCTTTGATATTCATTGTTAAGTATTAAATTGCAAAGTCCATGTTAGTTTTATCATCTTCATACTCGAGGACGAGCATGGATTAAGCTTGGGGATGTTGATGCATGTAAAATGCATACATGAACTTTGCACTTTAATTGCTTATATTCCAATCATATTTGCATCATATAAGGGTTATATCAATGTTTTATAATGATTTTGGGAATACTTCATAGTTTTCCCATTTATTTGGAATTAACCCTGTTTTTCCAGAAAACGTCTTTTTTAGTGTTTCAGACTTTCCGGGAGCTTCGGGACTCCAAAAAGGGCAAGGTCAAAGAGCACGGTTCAGAATTTTCGAGACGAACGCAATGGGCTTAAATTGAAGACCAGAAGCCCAACAGGCTGGAAATGGGAGGGTCCCACGCGGCCTAAAGTACATGGCCGCGTGGGCCCAGCTCGTTTCCACCTCGGAGCTCCGTGGCCGTCGATCTTTGCTCCACCGACTCCGTCTTGACCTAAAAACGCCTATAAAAAAGGTCCCCTGGCGTTTCGCGAAAGGAGGCGGCGGAGAAACACAAAACCACGAAACAGAGACAGAAGGCTGCCGCCGGAGAAGATCGGAGGGGGAAACGCTGCCGGAATCACCTCCGGTAGGCTCCTCCATCCCCCCTCCGGAGTCTCCATCAACACCACCGTCAAGACCAGCACCATCTCCATCACCATCTTCGTGATCCACTTCATCCCCCTCATAGTTTGAGATTGTTCGAACCCTAGCTATTGTTTAAGTGCTATTCTACCTGTGTATGATTGGCTACTTGTCATTGTTCGAGGGTGAGATTATATTTTCAGATTGTGTTGTACCACTTATGCCACTGAATATCATCATGTTCGCACGTTGTGAGTAGTTCCCGTATGTTCCTGAGGGCATAGGATGAATTGGCAATGATTTATATATGACATGTGTTGGTATTTTGTCAAGAGTTTATCTTTATGTGATTCTATGATGGTGTTGTGCGAACGTCGACTGCATAACACTCACCTATATGGGCTCATAGGAGAACACTATAGTATAATGAATTGAGAGACTTGGGAGGACATGTAAACCTGAGACCGAGTCATGAAGTTATATTATGAGGGTATTAGTATCGGGGACCTTAGAGTGTAATGCTATGGTGGGACTTTATGTCTTAATAATTCTTGTGCAGTCATTTACTTGGCCACATGATCCATCATAAGGGGTTGTAGTTTATTTATTTAGCTATACCTAATTATGGCTCCGTCCAAAGAAGATTAAAACTTGACAAGATATTCAACGTGTTGTTTAATTGTAACAGCCCAAAATTTGAGAACCTAAAAACCCGAATAAAATTTCCACTTTTTGTGTTCCATTGCATCATGGCATCCATGTTAAGTTGTTAATCAACAAAACAATTGATTTGATACCGTTGGAAAACAATTGCCAAACTTGTCTTAACAAAATTCCAAACCAATGGAAGCAACCAAAGTTGAAAAACCAAATTCCTATGACATTGTATATTTTGTCAAGGAAGTTCCAAGTTTCACAAATAATGCTTTGCACTTGTTTTCAAACCTCCAAAGCGATTTCAAATTGCAAATTGCCAAATATCCCTAAACCAACCGCTCTAAAGGAAAGTGGTTCAAACTATTTTATTTTTCAATACCAAAATTTGTGGAGCTTCTACAAGTTAAGGGGAGCCTCCCCAAATTTTCTCGACTTTTTATAAAAAGTTTAAGTGCCTCAGAAAAATCAAGGAAAGGCAACTGATTTTTAAAAGGTTTTAGTTTTAAAAAGGAGAAAGGACCTATCCGTGATTGCCACAAAAGTCCAAGGGCAAAGTGCAAAATCCTCTTCTTCTCCCTGTAGCCACGCCCTCCTTTGCCGCCGTGTCGCTCCCGAGCGTGCACGCCGCCCCGGCCCCCCCCTGCTCTCCTCTGCCTGCAAGGAGAAGAAGAGCACGCCCCCACCGAGCCCCACTTGCTCCTTCCCCTCGCTCACCTGCTCCCCTCTCGCTCCCCTTGCTTCCCCCACCACGGCCGAGCCGCCATGGCCGTCGCCGACGCATCGCCACCGTTGTAGGCCTCCCCGAGGCAAGCCGAGGCCACCACGATCTCCGCCTTGACCACCTCCTCCTCTACGAGCAAGGAATCGCCCAGGGGAGCTGAGCACCGCCGTCGCCATCCGTTTCTTCCCGAGCTCCGGTCGCCGCCGCCGCGGACGATCCCGTCACCGTCGAGCCATCTCAGGTCCTCCCGTGCACACCACGACGTCCGCCTCTTCGTCCTCTACCTCCCGGCCAGAGGAATCGAGCCGCGGCGCGAGGAGCTGCCGTCGCCATGCTCGACTTCCCGACCGCGGCCGCTGCGTCACCGCCGCGTCGCCGGGCGATTCCGACCGTCCCCGCTCCTCTCCGGCCCTCCCAAGCACACCCACACGCGCAGGGTGAGCATGCGACCCTCCCTGTGCCCTCCTCTCGCTCCCTCGTGACCCGTAGCTCCAGTTCACCGGAGCTCGCCGTCGCGTCGCCTGTTTGCGTGCACACCGGATATTCCGAGTCTACGTCGACCGGATAATCCGTTTAGTTCCAGTACTCGAACCACCTTTTTCTTTTCCAGGAATCGGATAATCCGAATAAAAAGTGGATCGGATTTTCCGTTAAATGCCAGTACCTCAGTTACCTCAATTCTTCTCTAATCGGATATTCCGAGTCCAGAAGGGGAATCGGAAATTCCGGTTCAGTCCAGTACTAAAATATTTCTTGTTTCACCCTTTCTCAAATCCGGTTAACTAAAATTGTGGTAGTTTATAATAACTTAGCAAAAGGGACTTAATTAAAAGAGGGAGTTTAGAGATGCGATAACTTTTGTTCGGTACATCAGAAAAATATGTTCGATATACCGAAATGTCCGGAAAAATGTGAATTATCCAAATGCACCCATCTCATGCATCTTTGCTCACAATAAAAGTAATGCATCCTAAGAAGCTAGTAACTTCATTAAGTTAAATAAGGGGTTTCTCTTCTCCTGTTGAAATAATTATTTCCCTCGCCCCATTTAAATTGCTAGATAGCTTATAATAAGTTTGGTGCATCAAAATGTCATGTCATCATGTTTGTGCATTGCACCTGTTGCATTCATGTGTATTGATTGTTCCTTTCCGGTATTGTCTGTGCATCGATAGATCACGGAGTTGAAGTGCCGCCACAGTTTCGTGACGATCCCTCTTATCCGCCATATCAACAAGGCAAGCGTAATCCCCCCTCTGAGCATATCTTATCCTATGTTTCCGCAAATATTTTCTCCACTATAATATTGCATGCGGTTCTAAATGTCAATTTTGCTGGATTAGAGTATCCTATAGTTGCATTAAGTTTCCGATGCCATTACCTGTTTTCCCTCCTATTAAACCTAGAATTGTTTTGTGGCCTGAGATACTTACTATGCTATGTTGATGCTTAGCCATGCGTAGTAAATTGCATAGCTATACGATGGATGGTTTGTGGTGGAAACAGGTGATGAGATGAATGGGTGTTGATGGTGGAGAATTGTGGTAATGGATAATAAAATGCTAAAAGGTGGGGATGAGAGGCCACGGTGGTTGTGGTGCTTTGTCTCGTTCCCGTCGCCTAGGTGCGAGTTCTGCACCTCTTGAACCAAGACTGAGCGTGCAACCATGCGTGAGGCCTATGCATTCGCAGTGCAGGAACCCTCATAGACTAAATAACTCGGGCGGGGCTAGCCAGGGTCCTCTAGTTCGAACTTCCATTTGCGTGTGCGTGGTGATGGTGGTTTGAACTGGGATGAGGATGGTGGTGTTAGGAAAATAAGTGTCCGCGGGACAGGGTGTTGGAGGAGTCACCAAACCTGTCCTACCGGCACTGATGATCCTGGAGAGTCCTTAACGAGGGAGAAGTCGACACCGCTCCCACCCAGCCGGCTTTCCAAGGAAGAGAGCTAATTGTACAGGTAATGGGCCGGACGGTACGCGTGGTGAAGGAGCTGGAGCCCCCCGGGACTCCGGGGACTTCCACTTTGTACACCCCTGCAGGGATAAATCTTTTCGAAAAGCCGTGTCCGCGGTTATGGACGACTTGGGAAGTGAAGGTAGGATCATAGAATAACTTTAACGGAATGATTAAAAACTGGGTACTAGAGGTACCACTCACAATTGTAAGGTGAGCTTCCTCGAGGGTGATTCGGGGAGGTGCCTTTGATGAACAGGTACAATGGTTGATGATGAGTAAGTTGATCAAGAAAAGAGTTACTTCTTACCCCTTTTCAAAATAATCTGATTAGTCGATGCCATGGAGTTGTGTTTTATAAACAAAATCAGCTTTATGCAAAACAGCCATAAAACCTTGAAAGCCAATCATCGAGCATATATTAGCTCTTAATCTTGCGAGTTCGTCGAACTCAACGTCGTTTGCTTATTTTCAGGAGAGGACTTCACCGACCTCGAAGGTGGGTTCTTTGTGGACGTCGACGAGTAGTCTGGGGTTCCCAGGTGGCAGCTTGGGACATCCCGGAACAGCTGGCATTGGTTGGTTATTTGCAGGCCTCTTAGGCCATAATTTGGTTCTTGTTGTTTAGAACAACACACTTCGCTTCCGCATGTTGTAATGTTGGTCTGTGACCTCTGGTCGTCATTTGCTATCTTTCTCTATTATAAGAGTTGAACTATATGATTTGTGTCGTAGAGTCTGTGATTGTGCCAGTTGTTCCACAAGTCTTGATCTCTCTATTATGCTTTGATAGTGTGTCTGGTGGTATCGGATAACCGGAGACACAGTATCACTGTATAGCAGTCAGGTCGGGGCGCCACATTAATAAATCTCTATGCCTAGCAATATCCATGCCGCCCTCGGGAACATTTGCCACATATAAGTCACACATCACTTGAGCTTATCCTCTTGCCACATAAGAGGATTGGGTTTTCTCTCTTTGAGAGCTTTCACTTGCTACTATATGTTATCTGCTTTGCAACTATACAACCGAAAATACCAAAAACACTTGCGTCTTTCATTGTTTTATTTATCAATCTTGCTAACCAATACCTTCAGCTCCTCGTGGGTTCGACAACCTTTTCTAATTGAAAGGTACTACAATTGATCTCCTGCACTTGGGAGTCATCACTAGCACAATCAACTTGAGAGAGTCAAGATCGTCATCATCGAGCTCAAGTGGAATACGCAAGGCAAAGGTATGATCTTGATAGGTTTTCTATTTTACCGGTCTTATGTTGTTAGTGAGAGACCGGGTTATAGGATAGACGACGTACTATCAAGAGGGGCTCTCAAGTGAGTAACTTGATCGTATCTTTGTGGAGAGCTCAAACATTTGCATACTTGCCATATAATCTTTCTTGGTTCTTATTTGGTTTTCTCCTTGTTAAGTTTTGGTGCCTTTTGTGATCTTCACGACAAGCCCAAGTTCACTGAAAACGAATTTCGTATGGAAAACTTGTTGCGTTTTCGGTTTTGGAGGTTTGCCGGTTATTCCTTTTTAGAGAGGTTTTACCTTTCTCCATTTGGTTTTATCTTCCATTGTTGGAATATGATGTTTCTCTGCATGATCTTGTAAATCTCTTCGTTGCGATTCCAACGAGCCCGAGAACATCGAAAACGGAGTCCGGATGATCAAGATATATTCGTTTTCGTGTTCAGTGTTTCTGCAGTTTTCTGAGGGGCGGAAGTTCCGGATTTGGCCGGAAATTCCAGCCATCTGGAAGTTCCAGGCAAATTTCCGGCCAAAGTTCTGGTCGAGTACAGAACCGTTTTATAGTCGCTTTTCTGGGGGTTCGGAAGTTCCCGGCCGGAAGTTCCGGCCCTGGGACCGGAAGTTCCGGCCTAAGTGAGCCTGCAACGGCTATTTCGGTGGGAGGGGCTATAAATACCCCTCCCCTTCTTCAACCTTGGGCAGCTCGTTTTTCCCTCTCTCTCCTCCATTGTTTGACCTTGGAAAAGCTTGTCCCCTCTCAATACCTCCCATGATTCTAGCATATCTTTGAGGGAAAAGTGAGAGGAGATCTAGATCTACATTTCCACCAATCCATCTCTCCTCTAAGTGAGGGGAACCCTTTGGATCTAGATCTTGGAGTTCCATTTGTTGAGTTCTTCTTTGTTCTTCCTCTCTTCTCCCCCCATAAGCATTAGTTGCTTTTGGTGGGATTTGAGAGTGAAGGATTTGAGCACTTGTGCTCTTGCCTTTTGCATTTGGTGCATCGGTGTGCTCTCCACGAGGATTCGTGGAAGTTGAAAGCTTTGTGAACTTATTACTCTTGGGTCTTTGGACCCTAGACGCCCACGTGGTGGTTGAGACCCTTGGTGGTCACTTGTAGCCGTTCGGGAGCCCCCAATCCCGTTGTGGGTTGTGCGCCGGATTGTTGTTGAAAACCATTCGGGAGCCCTCAATCCCGTTGTGGGTTGTGCCCCTGATTGTTGTTTAAAGGCTCTGGTTTCCGCCTTGAAGGAATTACGATAGTGGAAGGTGAACCAAGCCTTTGTGGTGCGGTTCATCGGAGAAGAAGGTGACACCTTTGTGGTTGTTGAACCGTTGTGTCGGTTCACACCTCTCCAACGAGACGTACTCCCTTAACAAGGAGGAACTCGGGAATACATCCTCGTCTCCGCGTGCCTCGGTTATTTCTATACCCAAGCCTTTTACTTATGCAATTTACATTGTGATAGCCTTCGTGCTTGAAGTATTCTATAGCTATCACCTTGTTGCTTGTCTTGCTTAGCATAAGTTGTTGGTGCACATAGGTGAGCCTAGTTTATTTAAGTTGTCGGCTTGTTAATTTAAACACCTAGTTTTATTCCGCAATTAGCAAGCCTAAACCGGAAAAGTTTTAATCGCCTATTCACCCCCCTCTAGGCGACATCATTGTCCTTTCACCTTGGATGAGTCTCGAACAGAGGATATACCCCAGGTTTCAGATGAGGAAAATAGTCTACTCACTAAACTCTATTCAGAGGAGGAGGTGAAAAAGGCAGTCTTCCAAATGAAACTTAACACAGCTCCTGGTCCCGACGGCTTCCCGACAGAGTTCTACCAGAACTTCTGGATGTTATCAAATCGGATCTTCTGCAGCTATTCGCTTGTCTACATGATGGACAACTAGAGTTGTTTCGTCTCAATTTTGGTGAGATAATTTTACTACCTAAGATTAACGAGGCAGAAAGGATTCAACAATACAGACCGATATGCCTCCTTAATGTTAGTTTTAATTTTTTCACCAAAGTTGCTATGATTCGACTGAATAGTGTGGCTGACCATGTAGTTCGACCGCCCCAGGCAGCTTTCATGCAAGGGCGCAACATCCTAGATGGAGTAGCGATCCTACATGAAACTGTGCACGAACTACATAGGAAAAAGTTGGATGGGGTCATCCTTAAAATTGATTTTGAGAAAGCTTATGATAAAGTCAATTGGTCGTTTCTCCAACATACCCTCAGAATGAAAGGTTTTTCTACTGAGTGGAGAGCGCTAGTAGATAGATTTGTTTCGAGAGGAAGTGTAGCCATTAAAGGTAATGATGACACTGGCAAATTCTTCCAAACGAAAAAAGGCCTTAGACAAGGTGACCCACTATTGCCAATACTATTTAATATAGTGGCGGATGTGTTGACTATCTTGATCGAACGCGCTAAATCTGAGGGCCAAATTGAAGGAGTGATTCCACATCTTGTCGATGGTGGCTTATCGATTCTTCAATACGCCGATGATACAATTCTCTTTATCGAACATGACATTGATAAAGCTCGTAACTTAAAGCTGATTTTGTCAGCCTTCGAACAACTGTCGGGTCTTAAGATTAATTTCCATAAAAGTGAACTGTTTTGCTTCGGCGAAGCTCAAGATAACGCCGCCTTATATGCTGAACTTTTCGGCTGTGAGCAAGGTCAATTTTCTATCAACTATTTGGGTATTCCGATTCATTATCGGAGACTTACAAATGCTGAGTGAAAAAAGGTGGAGGAAAGACTTCAACTACGTTTAAATAGCTGGAAAGGCAAACTTCTATCCCAGGGAGGAAGATTGGTGCTCATAAATTCAGCGCTGACGAACATGGTACTGTATATGATATCATTCTTCCAATTACGTAAAGGAGTCTTAAAACGATTGGATTATTTCCGATCTAGATTCTTTTGGCAAGGGGATTGTGAGAAGAAAAAGTATCGACTAACTAAGTGGAGTGTGGTTTGCTGTCCTAAAGACCAAGGAGGGCTCGGAGTTCATGACCTTGAGGTCAAGAACAAAGCTCTGCTCGGTAAATGGCTCTCCAAGCTTCTCTATGAGGATGGAGCTTGGCAAACCCTCCTTAGGAGAAAATATGTGGGATCTCAAGCATTATCTCAGGTTCTTTGGAAACCTGGTGATTCGCACTTCTGGGCAGGCCTTATGGCTACGAAGAAGTTCTTTTTCCCTCAAGGTTCTTTCTCAATTAGGGATGGATCGAAAGTTCGTTTTTGGGAGGACAAATGGCTTGGCCAATCCACTCTCCAAGAACAATATCCGGCTCTATATGCAATTGTACGAAACAAGAGCGACACGATCGCTAAGGTGTTGGATTCCCACCCACCAAATGTTTCGTTCAGGAGAAGTTTACTTGGAACGAGACTAGCATCCTGGAATGCTTTGCTCCGCCGATTGGATTCCATCAATCTTTCAGAAGGCCGAGATAAATTTCAATGGAATCTTACGAAGAATGGTAAATTCTCGGTTGATTCCATGTATAGAGCATTAATCTTACCCGTTGGTCCGGTCGATATTAAAGATAATAATAAAATTTGGAAGATGAAGATCCCACTAAAAACTAAGGTGTTTGCGTGGTATCTTCGTCGAGGAGTAATTCTTACAAAAGATAACCTTTCCAAACGCAATTGACACGGAAGTAGAAAGTGTGTCTTCTGTCATCACGATGAGACCATTACACATCTTTTCTTCCAGTGCGAGTTCGCCAGGTCTATATGGTCAGCCATCCAGATAGGTTCTACCTTACATCCTCCGCGTTCCGTTGCAAACATTTTTGGCAACTGGTTAAACGGGGGTAGATCCTAGGTTCAAACTATTCAGTAGGGTGGGAGCGCTTGCACTACCAGGAAAACCCTTATAGGGAGGTTGGCACTCTGTGGTGCACCCTTAATTGGTGCGCCACAGAATTATTTTTTATGGCGCACCCTTAATTGGTGCGCCACAGAAAGTCACATTTCTGTGGCGCACATGGCCAGGTGCGCCACAGAAAGTTATCTGGGGGGCGGGTTAAAATTTGAAAAAAAAATTTTGTGGCGCACCAAAAAGACAAAAAAGTGACATTCTGTGGTGCACCTTTTTTTCAAATCCCACCCCCCCCCCCCCGGTGGATCGCCTTTTTAGTCTTGCAGGAATTAAATGAAAATGATAAAAAATTCAATAAATAAAATCCTTTGACATGTAGTTAGGTTTGAGTGTCTAGTATGTATAGAAATTTTGAAATATGAATTTTGACCTTTTCTGCAACAAACAGGGAAAAAAACTTGTAACGGCCATAACTTTTGCATACGACGTCGAAATAACGCAAATAATATGTCAAAAAAATCGTGAGAAAAATCAGACGATTCCAAAACAAAAAAAAAAGTTATTTTAAACAGACGATTTTTCGCAGCAAAATCAAAAAGAAAGAAAAAAAGAAAAAAAATTCAAAAAGTCCAAAAAAGACACAGAAATTCAAAATCAAAAAGTCCAAAAGTTATAACAAAGAAGATTGTTGAATTTTTTGGATTTTTTGAATTGTTTTGACTTTTTTGAATTTTTTGAAATTTTTGGATTTTTTGAATTTTTTTAAGTTTTTTTGAATTTTTTTTGGATCTTTTGAAACTTTTGAATCTCCATTTGAAACTTTAGAAGTTTTTGAAAAATCGGATATTTAAAAACACACATTTATAACACATACCACATATACACACATAATACTTAAGAGGGTTCATATCATATATATCAATAAGAACTTGAGTAGCACAAGGGTAGGTGGACTGGGTGGAACTTAGAAGTTAAATGTGCTAGGGTTGGAGCAGTTTGAGGATGGGTGACCTAGCGGGAAGGTATCAGTTCAAAAAATTCAAAAAATATGAAAATAATTCCAATAATTAGGATTTTTCATATTATTTCTTTTTTTGATTTTTCTGAATTTTTTTGAAACTTTTTTCTATTTTTTGCATTTTTTGTATTTTTTGAATTTTTTGAGAATTCTGTGACGCACCAATTAAGGGTGCGCCACAGAAATAATTTTTGTGGCGAGAGGATGCGCCACAGAAAGTCAAAAACGTGCGCCACAGAAAGGCCTTTCTGTGGTAGTGTTGTTGTTATTTGGTCGATGTGCCTATGTAGAAATGACAAGGTTTTTAACGATAAAAATGCTTCTTTCATGCAGGTGATCTATCGGTGTACAGCAACCTTACGAGCATGGTCGGCCCTACAACGTGTGGAGCACCAAGACTTGTTTTTGGAGGTGGCATCGCGTTTGGAGGTGGCGGACAGGGAGTTATTCTCCCGGCATGGATGGCAACATAGCCTCCGGATCGACCTTCCAGCAGCATAGGCGGATTTACAATTTCTCATTCTGATATGTAATTCGCCTTTTTTATTCTTCAGCATCAGGTACTTGTGAACTCGTGAACTTGTGGCTGTGTGCATCCTATCTATGCAGATGCCGGGTGTAATGCTCAAAACTTTTAAGTAATAAAATCGCTTTATCTAAAAAAAATCACTTTTGTGGGGATTTAGAATCCATCCAACACTTGCTCACTCACACCAACTGGTACGGTTGACCAAGGGAAGAAGGTATATAGTTCTTTAGTGGAGTCTTGTAGGTTATTCTCGTTTTCTCCTAAAGTCTTCCTCTCAATTGTAAGTCTGATTAACCGCGCTCTGGCTCTACCTTGGAAGTTGGAAGCTGTGAATTGTGTGAACCTTTGTTCACTGGATGCAGTGGAACAGGGAGGTTCGGTCCCATGTTTCTAAAGCAAAACAAATTGTCCTCTCCAGATCATACCGGCTTCCATCGTCATCGAAAAAGGGACATCCAACAAGAAAACATAGAGCACGGTTACATGAAAGATGGATCCATCGGGATAGATATTTGATTCTCTGCACGACCGAATAGTCACGCATGATCCAGACCCGCATCATACATTGTTGGTGAGCAAGGAGTATTCCAGATCTCAGCAAAAACTATACATTGACCGTGGGCCAAAATGAAAGTGACTATAGAGAGGCTCAAGCATCTGTTCACGTTGACACTAGTGAGCTGCCTTTCCACGATCAACCACGAAATGAGGTCGTGAAGGATTTCGCCATTTTGCAGACTTCTCTCTCGGTACTTCAATTCTTAGGCATCACTCCTTTTCCGTGATAAGGAGAGGAGATCCCGTTTCCTTTTGCGATTCCTCAGTAGATTGACAGATCACCGTAATTTCTCGATGCTTGCACGAGCAGCAAACAACTGTAATCGACCACGACACGTATACCTCACAACTCCCGAGTTGATGAAACTGGCCGGACTGGCCACTGCTAGGTGCAGATCTTGCCAGCAGCGCCTTTCGCATTAGAAAATGAGGTATTGTCCGATCCTGAACTCCTGATTAACTAACGCTGGCCGACCGGACCGCGGCAAGAATATATGCGCTGGGCTTGCAGATTTGCTAATGCGATCCATGTACCTGCAGCGTGATCTTCCTCACTTGTGTGTGCATCACATGCAGTATAGCGGCTCGAAATCGAGATTGAAGCTATATTTCTAACTACATGGGCAGGAGGAAAAACACATATGCAGCAAGAATCATTTTAGCTGTTTGCAAGATCATCCACTAATCAACATATTGGTAGTCCGTATTTGGTGCGCTTATTATATCATCTCCACTCACGGCCCCAAATTGTGTCCGGCAGCAGCATCAGGCGGGCGCTATTAACGACGTCCGGACGCGCCGCGGGCTCTTGGGTGCACTAGGAGGCGGGATCCCTGATATAAATGTTTATTGACGTGTATATAACAGTAGTAGGAGACTAGGAGTAGACCCTCAAGGGAGTGTGATTGTGACTCGTCGCACGAGGGTCTGCTACCGCTCACTTAAGACTAGCCCACATTGCTAGTTCATGCGCCGCAAGAGGTGGAACTAAATTTTGATCCCACACAACTAAATCATGAGGGCAATTCATGTATGGAAGGAGGTCTGACTAAATTTTAGTCCAACATTATTAGTTGAGAGAGAGTTAGACCTCTACGAGGGTGCTCTCGCTAAGACATGATAAGAGGAGTGGCCACTTGCCTTGCCCGTGAGCACGTCGTGTTTCGTAAACGAGCGGGGCTGGGTTCAGAGTTTAGACACATGCACATTGCGTTTATTTTGCTGTCGGAAAATTAATTGTGTTCAGTTTCTCCCCGCAACTAACATAAACATCACTATATAAACAGGCAACCATGGACCCTATATATATCACCGGAAAACTAGATCGCATTTACTGATTTAGAGCATCTCCAACAGGCACCCAACACGGAGGCGCTCTAAATTTTTTTTACAGCGCCAAAAAGTCGTTTTAGCGCGTCAGACGTCTGTTTTGGTTTAGCAGACGCACTATAATTTAGCGCACGAACACAACAGTTTTCCAGACGCTGTAAAATACAGCTCCACAATATGTTTTCTTTACAAATAGGTAAAATTGTTTTATAAATAGGTCCCTAATCAAAAATGAAAAATAGCAACCATGGCCCCAATCATTGGAGCTAGCTAGCTCTTCTTCCCCACGGGAGACGGGACCGCAACTCTTCAATCGCTGCAGCATCCAACGACGCCGGCTCCTCCACACGGCTACTGACTTCCGCTTGGTGCTGGGACATTGCATCTGCTTCACGGCGCCGGCCGCCCCACCCTTCTCCGATTTGGCGGCCGAGCATGACCTCATCACCCTTCTCCGATTTGGCGGCCGTGTTAGGCGGCGACCTGCAGGGGCGAGGGCGGCGGCGGCCTGCTGGGGTGGGGCGGCGAGCCCGGGGCGTGGGCGGCCAGCAGGAGGGCGGCGGTCGATTCCGACGGCCGACGGCTGATTCCGACGGGCGGCAGTCGATTCCGGCGGGCGGCAGCCGAGCGGCGGTCTCGATTCCCTCCGGCAACGCCTAGCTGAAGTTTCACGGTGGCCGTTGTCCTTCCCGCGCCTTCTTCCTTCTATCCCGCGCGCTGGAAGTCACGCACCAAATATGGAGCAAACTATCCAGTTTGGTATTTTTTGCCAAATCTTGACGTTTTCGTGAACTAACGACGCATCTGGCCGTTCCCGGAAACTAATTGCAAATCTGGCCCCTGAGGTCGGCGCCAACTCAAATGGAGCCGACCTTGTGCAGATGGCAATGGCGCCGACCCCATCAGCCACCAAAATGCAAATTTTGTATGGCGCCGAACTGCACAAGGTCGGCTCCATTTGCGTTGGCGCCGACCTCATGGGCCAGATTTGCAATTAGTTTCCGGGAACGGCCAGATATGTCGTTAGTTCGCGAGAAGGGTCAGATTTGGCAAAAAATACTCCAGTTTGGACCAGCGCGCTGGACGATTTTTACGGCGCCCTGACATATAGAGCCTCTGCTGAAGCGATGCTTTTAGCCCCGCGCGCGCTAAAAAGCGGTTATTTGAAGCGTGATGTTTATTTGAGGCATCTATTGGAGATGCTCTTACCTCGTCGTGCTCACACAGCACTGCTGCTCCATCTCACACGTTGTTTTCGGCTACTCCATCCCATCGAGGCACCAGCAAGCCAGCCACAAAATTTCATGTTCAGTCAATAGCGTGCCAATGATTGGAGCCCCGAATCATACGGAAATCCATTGCGCTCCAATTTACGCATTTGGGTGGCGCAGCTGCGCCTGGGATCAGCAGCTAGTGCTCGTCCCGATCTTGAAGATGACACACAGGCAGACATCATTTTGCCTTGAAGATGACACAAAATGGTGGGCGATAAATTAGTGTATATGGCATTTTTCGCTGGTGGCTGGTCAGGTGATTTTCGGAAAGACCTGAAGGCCGGATCATCACAACCACAACACATAATGTCACACGAATCAAGTGCAACGATTGATCGAAGTTACTCCCTTTTTTTCCGACCCTTTTTTTTTTTTTGACAAACTATCACTTAACGAATAAATTATAAATACACATACGAAATCCAGTCGAGCTAAATTCTGGCACACGGGCCTATTTATCCCCATGATAGATTGGACTACATTCTGGTCCACGGGCCTATTTAGTCAGTTTTGGGTACGGAACACTTACTAGAATTTTCAGTATTTGTAGAACACTAACCTAAAATCCTGGAAATTTACATGCCCTGTCAAAAGTAGTGTCAGATAACAACGTGAGCGTTCAAGACTCACCCCTTCAAGAAGAGATACCCAATGAACATCCATGATCCATCCCAGCATTCTTCGCAGAGCACATTCGAGCAACCTTCAAAAGAATGATAAGACAAAACAAATCGACCGATATGAGAGTAATATTGGTAGATCCTCTGTATCTACAGATAGACAGAACTGCAATCGGCATGCAATGCAGCCGCTACAAAAGATATTCAGAAGTCTTCAACTCGATCCCCAGCAATATCAATTATTCAGATCTAGGATCTCTTAAATTTCTCTATCAGGACTTCTAATCCTTCCAGTCTTTCACACCTCTTGCCAACCATGGGACCCCTTTAGACGACAATCAGAAGCCAGAAACATATTACCAATGTATGATCTGCCATCACAAAAGCGCCCCTGATTAGAATGCTACACCCATCGTTCCAAATTCGGGAGTCACAATGATGGTACTGGTAAATGCAAAATGAAGTCTCTTATAAAGAATAAGGATCAACTGATACCTGATGTTAAAGAGCGCACAAATGGCTCACATAAATTCATGGGCATGTTAATTTTAAAGAAGGATTTCAGTTCAGACTGATTATTCCTTAGTATGCAGAGGCTATGTCCCTGAGAGAGAAAAATAAGAATAATAAGAAGGCACCTGTGGGGACCCCGGACTAACTGTCCGAAATACCCTTGTGCCTACATATCAGCGATCCCATGATCAGTGCGTCGCTGAAGCACAATTAAACTTGGTAACCAAAGAACATCCATACATACCGAATTTATTTACTTACTTGATGGAAGTGATCAGCTTCATCAGGTGCTTGCAGCGGAAATCACCAAACAACGTGGAGCCCAAGTCATTTGCCAGAACCCTACAGGCAGCAACTGATTGGGAAGCGCCCTAGTTCGCACTGACGTCCTCGAAACCGTCTTCCTTAATCTGCTCTTCTCTAGAATCTGGCTAAGACAATAGCCAGGGACGAAACCAATATGAGTACATTTGATTGTACTCGCAAACTACCCCAACTTGAGTATGCACTATTTTAGTTTTATTTTTTTTATTTCAAAGACTTTTATTATTGAAAAACATCTTTATATCTTTATTGAAAAACATCTCTATATATATTTATTTAAAAAGGTAAGAAGAAGTTTATAACTATCCTTTAAGAAATCATTATTTTAGTTATTTCTCAAAAACTCCTCCTTTTTCCCGACCATAACTCATTATGGTCCAATTAACTTCAACAACCTCATACTAACTCATTAGTATAGGTATGTAACAGCATCTCCCCTTCAATTTCATTTTAAACTTAAACACCTTTCAAAACTTGCCCAAAACTTGCACATGGTCTTAGCAGTTCTTCCCAACTGTCCATATCCGAGGACTCGGCTATTCGAATAGTTTTACCCTCTGCAGAGGTAGCACGCTTTTCCCACACCCATCCGGTCACTCATCGTGTCAGCCACGTCCCGCCATACCAGGGGTATGCGAAGTTGAGTTCCCGGCCATAGCCTGTCCTTTACTCATGCTAGTATAGGATCCTACCGCTACGAAACCGGTTCCATCGACACTTAAATCCATGCCCGTCGGAAACTAAGTGTGAGGACTTCGTAGTTCTGCCCGGCGGACCCAAGGGAGCCCTTCAATCCTCTTTCTACAATACAATCATACCGGCTTCCGGTAGACTTCTTAAGAGGACCCAGGTCAGGGGCAGGTCACCAAACCATCCCCTCATGGAACGAGGTCATCCTCGTTGTTGAGGCATCCAGTACTAACACGAGCAAATTATATGACTACGCCCTTGCCCATATGTGGGTAAATGTGGTCGCACAGGTTATTGGTTGTTCGGTAAGTACCAGGACACAATGTGCATTTTTCATAAACATCACCACACTTCACTTCTCCACTTCCATACCGACATCCCGGTATACCATAATTCATCCAAGGATTTTCAAAGGAGTTTTGAATAAACAATGTTTTTCCCATCCTATAGTTTTATATAAACAACTGATATCTCTACATAGAGTGACAAAATAGTTTTTCATAAACTTTTGAAAAGGTTTTCACAATCATTTCCAATTTTCTTAGCAAAATATTTTTAACCAAAACTTGGGTGGTTCGTAATCCCACCAAAAAGATTTTCATAGAAGGATTTGGAGTAAAACAAATTCACTTCGAAATCGTTGTAAACCACTGACACCTCTATGTCGGGTGTCTCAATAATTATACTTGTATTTTGGAAAAGGGTTTTCAAAAGCATGGCTTTCGTGGCAAACACCACATAAGTCCTTTACGCTATTTATAAGTAAAACAGGTAAATCAAAATAGATGTATATAGATGCAAGCTCAGTGAAGTAGCTTGCCTGATTTCAGCATGATGTCCCTGGACTTCTTCTCACTGATCAAAGAAATAAACTCCGACCCTTCTTCAATAAATCCTTTCCAACGATCCCCCGGTAACGTTTATATCTAGCGTCGCAAAAAGAAAAGAACACAATCAACACACAGTAGGACACTCCAACAACAGCATCAAGCAATACTAACAAACACAATCAAGAGGGAAGACTATCATTTAACAAACAAGTTGGGCAATCACCACGCTACTCATGCTTATAAGGATATGGTTAAAGTTGTGATTAAGCATCTTTATTTAAATAGGAAATACTTCAGACAAAAGTTATCTGTAAACCAAAATATCTCACCAAGTGAAGGTGAAGACATTAACATGAACAAGCAATACCTACAACTACTAAACTACTCAATCAAGCATCACAACAACTCTCAAGCATCACACACAGCTACTGCACACACAAAGCAACACAATTTGATTTCAATTTAATTGAATTGACTATTATTTAATTAGGCCTTAAATATGGCAGAAATTAGTGGTGCATGTTTAATTGCATAACTTGGGTTCTGTTGGTCACAAAAATACAAACTAAATTTCTACAGAAAGCTACTGATGTGTAGAAGACCACACAATTGGGTTTGATTCATTTGGAGTTATTAAACTCCCTACACAATTGTTTTATTACAGAAACTATTTAATCAAGTTTTTGCTACAACTCAAGTTATTTTTATCCAAAAATCAAATCCTTTTAGGGGCATCTAACCTTGACTAAATGTGACCTAACAAAATTGGTCCTAACCCATTTGGATTAACCATTATTTTTTTATAATTGTTTTAGTCCAGAAAGGTTTTCTAATATTTAATCTAATGCCAATTAATTAATAATGCTCAATTAAATCTACCAAAATTAGGGGAGCTAAAGGATGGCAGTACTAAGCTAACAAAATTGGTTTCATGTCATTTGGACCAATATAACTCCAGAAACAATTCATATGGTGTTTTAAACCTCTTGTGGCATTTTAAAGAGGGTACTTTTATTATTAACCTAAATAAGATGAAACCACTTATGTTGGATTAACAATTTCCTAAGCTTTCCAGAACATTTTAGTTTGATTTATTTGGGACACATGAATCTTGAGATATGGAATTATTTAGTGTTAAAGATACTCTTTATAAGATTCATTCTAGCCATATTTAAAAATGTATTCACACAAAACTAATCTAACAACAAAATAAACAATCATAGCACAGGTTACTAACAGTACTAACATATTTTAACATATTAAGGATCAGTAACACACAAGTGGCAGTACCACAACAATCAACAATAAGCACAACCCACAATTTCCTAACTAAAAGCAATTTATCTAATTCATTTTTATTAGTGGCAGAACAGCACTTTTACTAAAAATTGCACCTAGGGAGTTCTGTACATCAAACAATCATGCCATGCTAGGGATATGTTCTCCTATACATATAGAAGACAATCCAATTGGATTTACTCCAAAAATCATTTCACAAAAATCTACAAAAATCATGAAAGTGCTACTGGTGTGTTCACAAGATTGAATAGAACTTTTGTTTTAGGCTTCATTTGCATACAAGACCAGCATAACTAGAAAGGTATCACTTCAGGCTTTCCATAGAATTTTAGTTTGCAATATTTGGAGTCATAAAACTCTAGATATTGAATATTTAGTGAAGAATGTATTTTGTACAAGATTTAATCTAGACATCAAATAAAAATAGATTTTAGCAAGCAACCAACTCTACATGTTTAAGAAAACACAGGGGAACACAACAAAATTTGAATCACTCAAATTCATAGCACATGGATTTAATGGTGATTTAAATCCTAGACTAGATCTAGCAGGGAAAATAAATCAGGAAATTAGATCTAATAAAAAGAAAAGGAATGGGCTGGATCTGGCTGGATTTGGGCCGTGCAGTGTGGAGAGAGGCCCAGTTCGCGGCCCATGCGCGCGAGCGAAACGGTACGGCCCTTTTCTTCTTCCCCTCGACGCGAACAGCGAGCGGAGCTCGGCAGGAGCACGGCGGCGACGGCATCGACGGCTCCGGTGAACCTGGGAAGAAAACAAGGGGTGCGTGAGGGAGAGTGGAGCAAGGGAAACTCGTAGGTGCAACAATGGAGGCGAAGGGTGGTCTGTGCAGCCCGCGAGCTGGCTCGATATGCGGCTGCCGGAGCGGAAGGGGATGAAGATGGCACGGTGGATTCGAGGGTTCATTCCCCGATTCCTCGTGCTAAGATGGAGAGGACGACGAGGCGGTGCCTATGGTGGCCTTCGATCTGTGTGGGGTGGCTTGCATCGACGGCGAGGCGCGACGGCAGCTTCGGCCGTGGTTTGTGTCCGTGGAAGAAATGGAGAGAGCGAGCGAGAGGGGGAAATGAGTGAGGGGGCAGAGGAGTGGCGGTGGAGTGCTTCTTATTGTCTCCAGAGCGAGGCGTGCGGCAGAGGAGAGCGAGGGGAGGGGAGCACGGCGACGTCGGCGTGGCGGAGGAAGCACGGCGGTGTGCCGTGTTGCGCTGCTGCTACAGTAGGTCAACGGATATTTTGCAAAACGCCCCCTGAACTCCTTTTTCCTCTCACAGATAGGTCCTCGGCTAGTTCTTTTATCCCCCTTTTTAAAACCAGTAGGTCTTCAGGGATTTAATTAGGGTGCTAAAACATTTTACAAAAATGTGAGAAAATTCAGGAAGCCTCCCATAGTTATAAGGAAGCTCCACAAAAATTAGTTTTGCAAAATAAAATGTTTTGCTCCATTTTTATCCATAGGATTTTAAATAGGCCATTTTTGGTAATTACTAAATTGCATTTCTTTAATACTTTGAAGCAAGTGATAAAATATTATTTGGAGCTTTTGGAACTTTCTTGACAAATAATGTAACTTCAAATAAGTTATATTTTCATGGAGAAGATATTGGTTTGAAAGAAGGAGAGAAATAGGGAGGGAAAATAATTTATGAAGATCATTTTTAATTCCTGACCTTAATTTCCTTGTTGAATAATTTGAGAGGTTGGTCTTAATGCGAAAAGTAGGTTTACTTGAAAAGGGAGTGAGATGGGGTTGAGATGATTACTATTTCATCTCATTCCTAGAATAAGGAAATTATAAATGTTTTCATAAAATAAAGGAGTAGACAGGGAGGGAACTTTTAATAAGACCATTTCCCTGAAGTGAGGATTTTCTCTTAGGTGTGTATAATTTTAGAGGGTTTGTTTCATTTAAGTCACATTCCAAATTTGTGGTAAGTGTGTTTTTAATTTACTAGCACACTTGATTAATTATACCTACAAGCAACAACATAACAAGATCCAGATCACAACATTCAACAAGAATGATACATTCAAGACAAACAAGTTACATACACAAAAATTAGCAGGCACACATACCAGTCAACACAAGTCACACAAGGTCAAACATAGCAATATAAGGGAGAACACAATCATTTGTGAAATAATAAAAAAAAGTTTTTGTTGGTTCTGAATTTTGGGTCTTGTTAATTCGTATTATTCTTTTGGGATGTTACAGCACCCTTTCCTTACCATAAGCATTCCATTTGCATAATGAAATCGCCAGATCTAGTCCACGGAGTGCTTGTCATTGTTAGAGTTATATTGATGATGACATATGGTCTCCTTCATATTGGCCTTTCGCCTCCCACCTGTGCATGTATTAATGTATATATGATGGCTTTGACCTCCTGATAATATCAAATGACTATTATCCTAAACTTAACAGTTATACCACCTTAAAAAATTTCAACTTGAAACTCTTTGTTAGAAAGAATTCCAAAAGGATAAATGTCTACTACCCCTTCTCTTTTTGATTTATTATATTTATAATTTTTTACCCTGAAAACAGAACAAAACTGAGATGGAAGAGTGAACTGAGAAGTATATGTCATACCTTTTCTCATGTTGATTTGTTGACTCTGCGGACTGGTGAGCTGGTAGCATCAGTACAGCGTAATGGTGAAGTTGCACTCCTTGCCACATTAGAAACTAATATGGATTTAGTATTTTCAGTGTTACTTTTGTTCAATGTTAAATTGTCGATAATTTAAAAGAGGAATTAATTGCTCCGTTTACCAGCATATTGGTTTATGTTACATATTGTTGGTTCCGGAATGTAAAAATGTCTACCTATTCCAACAAATGATACATATTTTACATAGAATAATTATTGTGAAGAATGCACATACGAGAGTAGGCATAAATGAGTAAACTAATGAGAATGAAAATAACCAAAGCAAAGAAAGCCGAAATGTGACGGCAAAGGCTAACAAGATGAAGATCACTAGTTTCTCTCAAAAAAAGATGGAAGATCACTAGAGTCCTATTCAGCAAGAAAATGATATTTTGTAATTTATATGACACTTTTCAGAGAATACAACTTTC
Source organism: Poa pratensis (assembly GCA_947311845.1). Lineage (NCBI taxonomy): Eukaryota > Viridiplantae > Streptophyta > Magnoliopsida > Poales > Poaceae > Poa > Poa pratensis. Next base: position 78,373,550 of record CAMZMU010000042.1, on the reverse strand, counting down.
CATGTTTGCAGTTATCTAGAATGTTCTGAAAACTCGTAATACCGATAAAGTCCATTGGCAAAATGAAATCTATCTGTTGAAAGTGTCAAGGGTAGCTACAACTGAATCAGGTAGTTTCCTAGACAGCTCAGGCAGCCGATCTTTGTACATGACCTAGCATCTTGCGATAATTTGAAAAACTTTGTTGATAAGGTAATTATAAAATACTCCTGGTTTTATCCTGGTATAAGGTCAGAGAGAATGAATGCAAAGCAATGTTCCATCTTGGGCATCCAACAATAATATTCATCCCTTATGCTGATGTTTCTGTTCCCCTGAGGAAAAGCAGCAGCAGCCTCATTTCTTTACGCATGATAGATCGACAGCCTCACAGACTCGAACAACAATCCAGAAAGCAATTTCAGTAAGACTGCAATAATGAAGCTTATGTCCATCTGGTTTTGCGTTACACCAGATCAAGATTTGGAACATATCCATCCAGTCTCATCTCATCAACGAGCATGTCAAGGAGTTGATACATGTCCTCAGCACCATGCTGTGGTTCATCCCCTGCATAAAATTCAAGAACTCTGCCGCTAACCTCAACCCAGCTGCAACCTGGAACTTTGCTGACACCCCTCTCTCTCATCAGTCCTCTCATCCGTGCAGAGTCATCCAATCTATCTGAACTTGCATATATCTTGGACGAAACCACATAGTTCCACGAGTTTGAGGGCTCCAGCTGCATGAGCTTGTCGATGACTCTACCACTGACCTCAACATCCTTGCACTTCCGACAAGCGGCAAGCAAGGCCCCCAACATCACTGCATCTGCCTTACCAGGGATCTTCTCAATAAAGTCCCATGCTTCTTCTAAATGTCCAGCGCGTGCCAGTAAATCAACCATGCAGGAGTAGTGCTCGATTTTAGGAATGATTTGAAACTCAGGTGTCAAGGAATTGAACCATCGCCGACCATCTTCAGTAATCCTGCATGCACACAGGCAGAAAGTACTCCTATGAAAGTGACATCGTCCGGTCGGAGCCCTTCCTCTTTCCTCATCAGTTCAAACTGCCGAATGGCTTCACGGCCTCGTCCATTAAAAGCAAGACCACAGATCAAAGCATTCCATGAAGCTTCATTCCTGCACGGCAATTTCTCAAACACTTCTACCGCTTTGTTAAGATCACCACATTTTGAGTACATATCCACCAATGCAGTCCCAACGTAGACATTGCTGTATAGGCCTCTTTGTGAGGCGTAGCTGTCCAGTTCTGTGCCTAGCTCCAAAGCTCCAACTGCAGCGCAGGCCGAGAGCACCCCTACTAGTGTTATCTTATCTGGGCATGCCCCTGCTTGCCGCATGCTGTAAAATAATGAAATGGCTTCCTTTGACATGCCGTTCTGCGCGTAACTGCGTGCGTCATCATAGATACCATACACAAACGATCAGGTCAGATAACATGACGTTCATTAGCGATTGTTTCAAAATAAGGACAGAAGTGGATCTATCGATACTTACCCGGTGATCATGGCATTCCACGCGACAATATCCTTATCTGCAATGTCATCAAACACTCTCCGTGCCTCCCCCATCTCTCCGCACTTCTCATACATCCCAACGAGAGCTGAGCCAACTAGCGATCCAACCTCAACCCCTGCAGTTTTCACCCAGTCCTCCAACCACCTACCAAGCACCAGGTCCCCTGCATCCCTGCATGCTGCAAGCACGACCGCCACTGTCACCGCGTTGGGCGCCACCGCACCCTCAGCAACCATCGAACGGAACATGCGCGCCACGTCGTCTGCCATCCCCGCCCTCTCATACGCCTTTATCATGGCGTTCCAAGAGACGACGTCCCGATGGATAATTCCGTCGAACACCTTACGGCAGCGCGGGGGTCGCCGAGGTTGGAATACATGGTGATGAGGGAGTGGACGGTGTGGTCGTGGTACTGTAGCCCGAGCTTCTGAAGAAGCGCGTGCGCTGAGAGGGCGAGGGACGGCGCGGGGCAGCGGGCGGCGGCGAGGAGGAGGAAAGGGAGCGTGTAGGTGTCCGGGCGGAGCGCGGAGCGGAGCATGAGGAGGAAGAGCTGGAGGGAGGTGCGTGGGCGGGAGGAGACGAAGAAGCGGAGCGCGACGTTGAAGGAGAAGGCGGTGGGGCGGGGTGGGAGGTGAGGAGGAGAAGGGCGTAGTCGGAGGCGGCGATGGTGGTGGTAGTGGTGGTGGAGGAGACGGAGAGGAGCTTGGAGAGGAAGTGGTTGTACGGGAATGGGGCGTGGTGGGAGGCAGAGACGAGGAGGTGGGCGTGGAGCTGCTTCACGGCGGCGAGGGAGTGACATCTCGAGTGGAGCTTGGAGATGACGGAGGAGACGGACGGCGCGGTGGGCATTCCAGCGTCGCCTCGCCGCCAGTGACTCTTCCGTCGTGTTCGGGTGTGCCGCGGTTTAGCCCATCGTGTTTGGCTTGTCACATTTTCACAATTTCGCATAGTGAAGATTTTTAACTCCCAAGTTCCAGTGATCTGTTGTTTAAAAAAATGAAAGAATATATATTTACAAGTTTTAGAATATTTTTTGGGAAAAAATAGAATTTAGTTCATCGTGTATCCCACAAATATGCGAAATATAAATTTCAAATACTTTGTATTCTGAACAACACAAAAATGACAAAACTTTGGATCTGAGTATGTATGTCTTCATATCTTTTTTCCGGATATATTTTCAAACTACAACGAGATTGGTAAAATAGAAATCTATCAAATTCATACATTTTCATTGTGTATATTCCACCCGAGGTAAATGGTGACGGTCATGCCCACTGCAAGTTGAAACGCCTTTATTATATAATTGAAACACAAATATTTCGGAAATTCAGATTGGCAAACCAGCTCATATGTTCTTGTCCCATTATGAAATTTGAAAAGAATAGTAAAACGACTCCAAAAACTCTTTAAAATATATTGGCACCAAATGTATTCAAATGTTATACATGTGTGCAAAGTTTCGTGCCAAAAAGACATTTCTGGTGCTCTGGAAAACATGGGATTTTGAAATGTCTTTTTTGGAGTCTGATTTTGTTTCTATACCACAAATCAAAAAACATGTTATTTCTTGACAAAACTTGGCACGTCTATATCGGACTTGCATGTGTTTTGTTGTCCATTGTTCTCAGTTTTTTTTATTGTTTTACCTTGTTTTTAATTTTTTTAATCAGGCAGGAGTATATGAGCTCGTGATCCAAAACGGCACTCCCTAAATATTTGCCTTTTAAGTATATCATCATACCTAACTTCACTGCTCTCTAACGCCAGTCGTCACCTAACCGGCACTACAATCTGAAGAGCCTCGAGATCGATTTGGCCTTTGTTCCACTATAGTACCATTTTTTACGAGGGTGGACAAATGGCTCCCGAGTTACATGGAGCTCATTTTTCGAAAAGAAATCAAAATCGGCACTTTTGAGTTTCCAGAAATCAAGACAAAATTCCAGGAGGTAGGTAGTGTCTAGATCTACAACTGTACGAGATTTTAAATCGAAATCCGTCATATTGTGGGCTGGGAAGAAATCACAAATCGGTGTGAACAGCACATAGTTTTTAAAACTTGAATTTTTCCTGATTTGTCTTCTTTGCGACCATTAGGTACGATGTGGAATTCCTGATCTTGTAATATGTCATAGAGGCCGCGTCAAGGGGCTAATTTTTAAAATAATACGCTTTATTTATTTATTTCCAAAAATAATACGCTTCATGGCCGAAGACTCGTCTTTGCGGAAGACGACAAGTCCCATGTGCAAGGAATCTGCATGTGGCAAGGACCATGCATGCAACTACCTATCGTCTTCCCCAAAAAACGACAAGGCCCTAAGACGAATGACTAATATTTAAAAAAAATAAAACGCGTATTATTTCCTAATTAAATAAATTTCGCGTATTATTTAAAAAAAAATAGCCGTCAAGGGCCAGTCGATGCAGGGTCACAGTCTCACAGAGAGCAACGTACGTGAGACAGCATCCAGCGTGAACTTTCAGCACTAGAAATTAGGATTGGTGTCCGGACTGGTCTGGGAACCGCCAGTCCGACCCGTTTTCATGTCTATCATCAAATTTTCTGCCTGATTGTGTTCAAATATATATATGCAGGCATATCACTCGTTATGAACAAGTTTTTCCTCTTTTAGGGTAGTGCATCTAGGACGTCACGAAGGCTGAGATGGCTGTGGACTTGAAAACCCGCCTAGAAACAATGAAGGTATATAAGAGGAGAGTGTGCCGGCGGCTCCCCGTTATACCTGATGAGATTGTCTTCGAGTTTCTCTCTCCGGCTACCTGCTAAAGCTCTCATGCGGTTCAAGTCCGTTAGCAAGAGCTGGTGTGCCATCATCTCCGATCCATGCTTCATCCGTTTGCATCTCAAACAACAATCTGCGAAAAACCAACATGAGCCTTCCTTCCTCATCACCCCACACGCACTCGACAAGGTGATCGACGATGAGGTCTGGCCGACCACTTTTTCCAACCACATCCCCTTCTACTCATGGCAAGATGGCCAGGACAATGCGTGCCTTGTGCACTCGACAACCTTCCATGGCGAGTTTGGGTCAGTTTATGGCATGGTGCACTGCGATGGGCTTGTATTGTTGTCGGCTGACACCAATGCATATGTCTTCAACCCGGCCTGATGGCGAAGAGGATGCGTGGGAATTCCCAACTATCGGTTTGGGCCTTGACACTCGCACCAATACCTACAAGGTTGCTCGCTACTTTCACCGTTCCGTAGATTTCTCCAAGAGAACCTACAGTGTTGGAATGGAAATTCTTACTATTGATGGCGATGACGATGATGATCCGTGCTGGAGGAGTGTTGCGCATGATCCACCGTTGCCAATTCAACCAGGGTTTTCCGATACACACTTCAAGGGCTCTTTGTATTTCCTCGTTTGGGATGAACTCGTTGAAAGGCGGTCACAAGGTGTTCTCCGCTTTAATTTAGAAGATGAAACATTTAGCTTCATATGCCACCCCGAACTTTCGTCGTCCAAAGGTGAGCCACTATACTTTGCTGAGCTAGGTGGGGAATTATGCCTAGCTCAATGTTGTGACGGAAAACAAGTAATCTGGATGTTACAATTTGGTGATGACCATCAATGGGTTCAGCACTATGTTTATTATTTACCGGAGCCAGAGTCATGCAGGTTCGGAATATTTTCTGTCATTTGGAAAGATGTTTTGCTTCTTCGCAGTGGTAATTGTCTTTACCACTATGATGTTTCACGTCAAGATGCAACGGAGGTTGTTCGGCTAGACCGGCTGAGGTACAAGAATCCTAGAACAGGGTCGTTCGATTTTGTTGGTCAGGACACTTGTAGGAAAAGGTTATAGGTAGGTTGCTATTCTGTGGCGCACCCTTAATTGGTGCGCCACATAAATAATTTCTGTGGCGCATGGTTCTGCATGCGCCACAGAAATTTGCAATTCTGTGGCGCACTAAAGTTACATGCGCCACAGAATTTCAGATTTCTGTGGCGCATATTGCTATATGCGCCACATAAATAGAAATACAGATTTCTGTGGCGCATGTGGACCGTGCGCCACAGAAATACGACTTTCTGTGGCGCATCTGGCCACATGCGCCACAGAAATGCCACAAAATCTCTCTCCACGTATGTATCCTCTCACTCTCACAGCCACACACGTCTCACGTTAAAAAAAAAGGCCCACACACGCACGCGACGCACAACCACACACATCTCTCCCTATCCCCTCGTCTCTTCTCATCGACGCACAGGGACACACGCATGTGGCCATCTACCACCTCCCGCTGCCATGGCCCCCGCCGCCCGCAGCCTCCCGCTCCTCCTCCGTCTGCTCTAGCGCAGACTGGCCTCCGTGCGCTCCGGCCGTCGCCGGCTACCTGAGCCCCGGTCGCCGCTTTCTCCCATCCATGGCCACCACCACCACCACCACGGCCATCTCCCGCCTCGTTGCAGGGCGCCGCCGACCTGCCGCCCCCTTTCGCCCCGCGCGTCCTCTGCCTTGTCGCCCCTGCTGCTGCCGCCTCCTACACACACACCCACCACGCACGCACGCACCCACCCACGCCGGCTCGAGCTGGAGCCCTCCCGGCGGCCGCGGCGGTGACCTGAGCAGCGCGGCTAGGAGAGGGGAGCCCGTCCCGGCGCCGCGTAGACCTGGAGGCCCTCGTCCGCGAGAGCGAGGAGGGGAAGAGGCGCACTAGGCGCAGCACGGCAGGGTGGTCCTGGGCGTCGACGGCAGCAGGTCCAGCAGGTCGCGGCGGAGGCCCCGACCCTCTTGAGCCCCATTAGTCCTCGAGCAAAACGCAGCAGGTCGCTTGACGTCCAGCAGGTCGCGGCGGAGGCCATCGTCGGTTGGGAAGCGGCGTCGATGGCCAGGAATCGGTGCGCCGCGCTGGCGGCGGCTGGGAGGTCGTTGGCCGCCAGGGCTCGGCGCGGCGTCGAGCGCGCGGGAGCGAGAGAGGGCCGCGGCGGCGCGGTCGAGGTCGGGGCGCCGGGCGAGGACATCCCGTGCAGCCAGCGCCGTATTTTTTTTAAAAAAACGACGAAGACATTCTGTGGCGCATGCTTACCGAGTGCGCCACAAAAAATCCGTGTATTTCTGTGGCGCACGTGTGTGGGTGCGCCACAGAAAAAAAAAATAGTGGCGACAATTCTGTGGTGCACCCCAGCAGTGGCGGGTGCGCCACAGAATTCTAAAAAGGTGCGCCACTAATAGACGTTTTCCTACTAGTGGGATATCTTCATCTTCAACCTTATTTCCTACACGAGAGTCTTCTTCAAGTTGCAAAGCCAAGCAGAGACAACACCTGTTGGCTGTAAGGACTACCAAGGAGAGTATATTAGTGTGGAGATGAAGAATCAATGATTCAAGTACATCGTCACCTAGTCCAGTGGATGAGAAGCATTCAAGAGAGGGCCATCTTAATTACCAGTTTGCAGTTGCTCGTCTTCTAGAGTATGTTTTTTGAATTGTTGCTTGTCTTTTTTATCACTATAAGTTCCAGCTATAGAAGGCCATACATGTACCCGCTGGACTTGGACAATGAACTTATATTTGATCTGTTCTTTTTTTTCTTATCTTGTGGGCAGTGGGTGCCTCCTAATCCGTCCTTCCCTAAATTTCTCACCATGAGATAAGATTACAGTTTGCTTGTCTTCTACTTGTAGATTGTTGATCACCATGAGATAAGAACCGTCCCTACACTTGTGCTCTCGGGTACAACGTACCTTGATATGTGGAAACATTGTCAAAAAAAAATCTGAATTTTTTTTACACTCATTATTCTACTCAGTACAAAATTGGATAGTAAATAATTCTCGTTGACTTCTAGGCAAAAAGTGAAATCCCGGACAAATCTAGCGTGTATTTAGCGCTACTTTAGACAAAAAATTTATATCTAGCGTTTAGTAGAAAACTTTTTTGTACGGTAACAATACTTGTAATGTTTGCCTGAATCTCAGTTTTGGAACTTTTTTTAAAAAAAAACTCAGTTTATTTTCAAATATCAAGATATATATAGGTTGCGGTTGTGAGGGTAGATTTAAAAAATCGGGCGGACTAATATTCCGTAAAGAAAGCTATCATTAGTGGAACATAAAAGGTTAACTCTTCCCTCCAATATCAACAGTACAACCGCAACCAGTCCTTTCTTCGTCTAGGGGGTGGGAGGGGATGCCACAAAGGCAAAGATAGCAAAATTTACACATAAATAAACTGCTCCAGCCCAACAAAATACTTATGTACACCAAGTTTCAACTACATTCTGCACCCATATCATATCAACTCCGCCAACTTACTCATATCGCGGGACGTTTCCAGGATATATTCAAATCGAGTAACCCAATTCGAAATCTCTCATCTCATAACCGCTGCGGGCAGCCATTCTGATCTCAGCTCTTAGTTGTACAAGTTGCATCTAGTCAAACACACGAAACACAATTACTCCACGACGCAATGTTTGTGTCTACCAACCCAATGTTGGCCAAGAACACGGCACCAGGCGCATGTGATTCCGCTTCCGACCATGATCCGATGAGCGCACGTATCAAGCACAAGCCCGACAAGAAAATGGCATTTTTTTTTTGGAGTGAAAGCTTCCCCTCTGCATCAATTGATGCACTCTTTTTTTTTTTTTTGCGAAGTTTCAAAAATCAGTGTTTACATTTCAATGGCTGTATTTTGGTTATGCCTAATTAATAAAGCTTACCGCTTGCTTTTTAGAATCCATACTCTACCACGAAGAAGTATCTAAAAAAGGCTTACTTGTGAACGTAGGGAGTACGTGTTATTGCTAAACTAATTTTTAAATTTGATGCACGCAAAAATCAGAACGCTAGGTAAAAAAGGGTACCGTATCGTGGGAGTACTTCAGAATTGCATTTTCAAGGTGAGTGCCATCGTTTTAACACAAAACACGTACACGCCGGACAGGAATGGTGCGGCAATTGGATGCATGAAGCTGGCAAAGTAGTAGCCCGTGCAGTCTCTGGAGGCCTGTTTTCGGCCTATTTGGTTGCATGGATTTCGTACACAGCGCGAATCTTAAAGCAGCCTCGCGCCAGACCCAGCAGGAACGGTCGATTCGGTCGTTTCCACTGAGCCACCCTCACGAAGGCAAAAAATCGAGTCATCCTGCACGCGCTGGGAAGGGGCGGGAGACGTCACGTCCCTTCTGGAACACGCGCCAGAAATCCTCTCACCGCCCATCTCCCCACTCACTCTTCCCCTTCCCTCCTCTCTTCCTCCGCGATTCCGCTGCCGCCGGCACATCCACAGCTCCGCTGCCTGCAATCTCTGTGGGAAGAAGATCTGCGTCAACCGGCCACCCCTGCTTCTTCGTCTTCCTGCTAGATCTGCGTCGGAAGCTGGCGACCGTCGTGCTCATCGTCTTCCTCGACAGCTTCATCCATGGCGGTAATGGTGTCCTCCACCCCTTATTAGCTTGCTATTACCATAGATCTGTTGTTCGTGATTGATTTGTCGGCGTAGGGTTACATGCACGGTAGATCTATGTATTTTAGGGTTCGATCTGCCAAGTTTTACATGTTTGTGATGTGCCCATGATGAACAGCAGATGTATCTGAGTGATTTGTGGCACCGTTCGGAAAACAAGGTAGATTCCTACATGGTCTTCGGCACGGTGCTTCGACCCTATGAACGCTCGTGATTTTGCTAGCTCAGGCCACCAGTAGATCTGCTAGATGATGTTGCATACGTTTTGTTGATGATCCTTTTATAGATACGGCCGATGATTAAACTATAGGCCACGATAGTTGAAAGAAGATTGCATGTAGAACAAGTGGTCAATGTAGGGACAACGTGTGCATTACCCCTTCGTTCTTATATGCACTCTTTTTTCCACTTACTGCTATGATGTATGAGGCTTGAATTTGGATCTATTTATCAATGTGCTGCCAATGATGATGGGTATCGACCACCTGGCAGCCACCAAAATTAAGAACTAGATACAAGTCATTGTGTCTTGTGCTTCATTTTGTTGGTTTCATGTGGTGCATACCTGAGGCTATCTTCTGTTCTTCTGCCCCATTCTGCCCCATTATGTTGCTACTTGATTTCTTGCGCTTTCGTGCCCATGACCTATTGAACATGTCATGCAATCACTCACCACCAGACAGCCACCAAAACTAAGAAGGATTCACAACATTAGTGTGTTTTACTTGTTTTTGTTAGCTTTTCTGGTGGCGAATAACTGTGTAGGCCTTGCTCAACATAACTGAGGCCACATTTTACTTGTGATCTTGTCTTTCTGTCTTGCGTGATGACGTTTTGACACTAGTTGGTAATTTGTTTTGCAGTTGGTGAAAGAGACTGGCAGTGCTTCAAGAGGAGGAAGGTCCCGTCGGCCACTTCCATGGGGATGTGTCCCCAACCCACTTCTGTCCGGACACCTGGCTTGGACTTGCTGCCCATTCCTCCAGCGTTTCGTCATCACCTAGGAGAGGTGCCGAAAGAGATCGTCCTCAAGACGAACACTGGCTGCAACTAGATTGTGACCGTCGTCGACCATAACGGAGCTGCAGCGATTGACAACGGCTGGGCACCATTTGCCATGTGCCACAACCTCGAGGTCGGGCAGCTGATCACCTTCAAGATGATCAGTACTAAAGTCTACAGAGTTACCATCTTCGACACCGATGGCGACGAGATTGTGAAGAAGTGTGATGAACATCCTCTGAACCTGCATCTGGTACCTGCCACCGCAGCGCAGTTTTGAAGTCTCTCTTTACCTGGTCTAGGGTCGCTGTGAATGTTATCGATATGAACCAGTGACTGTTATCGCTTGTTGCTACCCATGCTGTTAAGAATGTTGCCCTTTTATCCTAGCACTGTCCATATTTTCATATTGTCTTAGTTCTTTCAGTTCTGGTGCCCTATGATGTGGTAATCTCACCACTCGAAGAAGTGGTGATAGTACAAACATAGGCGCATGTAACCAAACGTCGTGAGAGCGACCTTATTTCAACGTGCGACCAACCAAATAGCGTGTGCTTGAATTTTTGCACCAAGTGAAACGGGTCTGACCAGCACATTGTTGGCAACCAAACGGTTGCACAACATGGCTCAGGTCTCGTTTTTGCAGGGCCAGGCCCAACTCAGCCACGGATGTAAAAAAGCTAAAATCGACGCGGGCAACCAAACACGCCCTTGGTGTTGATGCGAATCCTAGGAGAAACAGTCCTCCATCGTTTTCTCCGCTTGACGGCTTGTGGGAGGAATGTGGCGCATAGCGAGAAAGAACCATATTCTATCTCCACGGAGAAGCATCTAAAAAAGGCAACCAAAACCATCGCATATTCCAATCCCTCGCCGACTGACCACACATTTTTGTTCGCTGGCCTGGTCGCTTCTCTCTTCCGCTCACCACCTGTACGTTCACACCAAGGTTGTCCCTTTCTTTTTTCTATTACTGAAAAGTCCACGGCAACGTGGTCGTCCGTCGTCGTTGCACAACTTAAATAACCGAATGGTCTGTTGACTAGACTAGGACTCAGGATGCTTATATATCTATCCATCTATACTTCTTATAAAGCAAAACCTCACTAAGTGCAATTAATATTTTTCTATCTCCACATGTAAGCTATCCACATCATCCACTATTTGAGCCAATCATTTATCCATGTCATCACCACATCATCTACTATTTGCGACATTTATTTATCCATGTCATCCATATTTATGAATGATATTCATCAATACATGCAAGTTATTCAGATTATAAATTCTTTTAGTCATACAATTTTCACATCATCATTTTTAGGTTTAAATATACGAGCACTTCATATTAATTAAAATTATATTTTCAACTATTATGACTAATCAAATCCTCCATATTACCGAGAACTTTATTCTTTTCATGCATCAAATGTTTTTTCTTTATACTCTTATAATTCCTTTTAAGGTTCCGCAACGCGTGGGGGTATCTTTCTAGTTACTCAAACGAACACATGCACGCCGACTCAAATTGCTACACTCATTCTAAGCTAATCGTGGCGGAGCCAGGATGTAAAGCATGTGATGTCATTTCAAATCTATGATGTCAAATGCATGCGTTTAATTAATTTTAATTTTTTCTTGGTAAATTTTGTTTATACACAAAGGTTTTGTTAAAATCTGGTCAACTGACCACACATTTTTTTTAACACAGTACAACGCAGACGCTCACATACACGCGCATACACTCACCCCTATGAACGCACACACGCACACCCTACCCCTATGAGCAGCCCGAGAGACTGAGCCGACGGTTGGGTCTTCAGATTGACGAAGTCACCACGGGCGCCTCGCTGTCGACGGGAACGTCGCCTCCCACTGAAGAATATTTCGCCTAGATGAGAAAACCATCGTCAAACCTGGAGTTTGAACTCTGATGAGCTGGGGTACAACCACCCTCCTAACCATCTTGCCACACATGTCATGTCACAAGGTGGCTCTGCCAATGTAAGCTAACACATCTACTCCACCCAGTTCAACTGAACAATGTAAGTCAAGAAGATACAAACTCAAGAACATAATCGAACTTCAAAAACAGTGTTTTTTGTCTGCAAAAGGTTCAGCACAAAAAAAAAGAGGTACTACGAGTAAAGAATTCGTCCAGCCAAAAGCCCGCTGGCGTGAAGGCACTAGTAGAAAAAGGACCTCTAGTCGCGGTTCCAGAGCCCCTTTAGTCGCGGCTGGGCAACCGCGACTAAGCAAGCGGGACTAAAGCCCCCCCCCCCCCCCCTTTAGTCGCGGCGGGTTCCGAACCGGGACTAGAGGTCCCTCCACGTGAGGACGTGGGGACGTGGTGTGTTGGGACCTTTAGTCCTGGTTGGTAGCACCAACCGGGATGGGTTTTTGGTTTTTTTTTTCCGATTTAATTGCAGGGTTTAGGGTTTATATATGCCGGGGTTTGGTTATAGGTTCCCTGTCCCATGTCGTAACCGTGGTTTCACTAGTAACCCTTCCCATAACGTAACCGGTAACCGTTACGGTGACGGTGACCGTTACGGTGACGGTTACCGTAACGTTTTCCACGTCGTAACCGTTCCCGTGTCGTATGAAGTCGATGCACATATTTATAACACATACAATTAAATTAAGTAATACTTTTAGATCGTAGTCAAGAGTTGATGCGCCAAGAGTTATCGTAGTACAAGAGTTGAAGCAAAACAACAAGTTATTTACACGCTTTCATGCTTTCAGCATCGTAGTACTCTCCTTTCTCCGATAAGGCCTCCGAAAGGTAAAATCCCGCCAATTCCTCTCCAATTGCTTTGAAGCGGTGCTCGAATGGTAGCTTGCAGCGCTTTTTTGCCAACTCTGCACTTTTCATATTCCATTTCTCGGTGACTAGTACATGTACATACTCGCAAACGAAGTATGCACATAACTCAGTTCCCTTTGGTTGCTCCAAGCAAGACTATACAAGAATAGATTTCAATCAATAATAATGAAGTATGCATGAGAATGTTGTGTGGACGTAGGTAGCAGTACTTACCTTGTTCAACTTCCAATCCAGCTTTTTGGGCCACCCACCTGCAGGATCTTCCTCGACAAACCTTTCCAAACGCTGCCCGACAAAGAACATTCACAAATGATTTATTCGTTAATGACTTGACATGAAGATATGAATGACAGAGGCGGTAAGAAATGAATGTACCTTGCTAGGAAGTCGAAACAACTCCTGTATTTGTCAGGATGATACCTCAATGAGTCAAGTGAATGAATAAGTCCTTTGCGATGTTCAATGACAAGAAGAATCCAGTGGTAGCTGCGCACAGTCATGCATAACTCATCAGTTAAACTTAACATCGGGTGAGCAAATTAGAATGTGTAGAAGACACTAAAACTTACCCGAAGTGGTAAGGCCAATATATAGTTCTTTTGTCGCGGTATCGCTTGAACACCCTTAGCAAATCATCCGGTGTGTTCTTGTTATACAAGGGATTTATTATGGTTGCTTCGTTATATTTATCCGGGTCAATGAACCCAATGTCATGCTGGTTCAGCTTTTTGAGCTCGAGCATCTTCAATCTGCATAATATAGCACACAAAAGATTAAAGTGAGAATAATTACAAACAATGAACGAGACTAGGTAAAGACTTAAATAAATCACTTACAGGCAATAGGAACTCATGATAGATTTGTCGAGTGCCCGCAGATTGTATAGCTGAAAAAGTTCGCTAAACCGAACAATGTGGTTGTAGTCTTCTAAGAAGTGCTCATCGTCTTTCCTACATTTCAGAACGACAGAAGCTGTCCCTTTCTTTGCGGCTTTCAAGTACCAAAAATGGAGAGCACGCATTTTTGTTGGTAACTTGCATTTCACCAAAGCTTCCCCCATAACAAATTTACTTACTGGTGGAGCTGTTGGTGCAGTCTCAAAGTTCAATCTCGAAGCATATTCGTCTATAGGAACTTGCGCTTCGGCGGCAAGACGACGGATTTCCTCTAAGTCAAACACCATCGGCGCTTTAGGGTTAGATTGTACTAGTTGTTTTCCGCGCTGGGGAACTCGACTATCTTTGTTCGTCGGTGGCGGGACAATTAGCGGGGGGACAGAACGTACGGGTTGTTCTCCGAGCTGGGGAACTTGTTTACCTATCTTCGGCGGCGGTGGGACCGATGGTGCTGCTTTTGTAGCTTCCTTCGCGGCGGGTCCGATGGTGCTGCTTGTTTATCTTTTGCCGCCGGCGGCGGGACTGACTATGCGTCTTGTTCACCTTTTTTCGGCGCCTCCACCTCTGTCACCGCGTCATATGACTTTTGAATATAACGGTCATAGTCAGATGGCGGCTTCTCTGGAGGGACATATAAGTTGTCGATGACTCGATTACAAGCCTGTGCAGTATAGCCGGCGGTAAAATTTGGCGGCGGCACTTTCGGTGCGAACAATGTTTTATTATACTCCGCCACGGCTGCTTCGTTTTGCTCATGAGTCTTCTGCCAAGGTAACCTCGGATCAGGCGATGTGGCCCTTTTAGTTCGCCTCCTGACCGGGGAAGACGCGCGCTTTCTCCGGAGAAGCGCTACGGACACTTCCTCACGCGGTGGCGGAGATGGAGATGGACTGTGCTGACTGAGATGGTCCTCTACATCAATTTCCGGTGGGGGTCCCTGTCACGCGGTGCCGGAGATGGATGTGTCTCATCGATACCCGGGCAGGATGGGCTTTGCTGAGTCGGTGGCTTTGAGAACTTGATGTACTTCTTGTTCCACTGGACGAAACCACCCTTGACATCGTACAATGTCTCCTCACCGTCACCTCCAGAAATCTCAAGAGCCAATGATTCAAATCCCGGCGCAATTTCATCCACCCCGACAACAGCATAGCCAGGAGCAATGTCACCATTATGGTAGCTTGCTCCGGCGTCACTCGGTAAAGCATAGCCGTCCGCCACCTTCGTGGATATGTTAACCACAGGTGCATGTAGCTCACATGGTGTCTTCTCCGTGACATCATCCACGGGGTAGTGAGCATCGACATCTATTTGCGTGGAACCCACGCTGCTTCTAAGCTGAGATCGAGCATCCATGAGTTGCTGCTGCTGAGACGGCCCTGTCTGACTATTAATTGACTCCATGAGTTGCTGCACCTTGAGTTCCAATTCCGTTAGCCGCTCTTCACCCTTCTTCTTCTTTCTTGCACGGCTTCTATAAGTGTCAGCGTGTTGCGGATACGCTTTCTTAATGGTGACACCGCCGGGCATGCCTCGTAAACGTCCCCAGTGTTCAGGATTCCCTAGGGCCCGTGTCAGCTCGTCGTCCTCTCTATAGGGTTTCCACACACCCCGTTTAACTTCCTCTATTACCTTTTCAATCTTCGGGACGATTTCTTCTACTTTTTTCTTGAATTTTTCAACCTTCGGGACAATATACCCTGTTTCCTCGTCCAACGTTGCACCATGCGCGAACAACCAGAATTTGGACCTTTCGGGCCAGTAGTATGTCTGTGGAGTGATATCTTTAGCAAAGATTTTATCTTCTAAGGCTAGCCACTTAGGAATGGCTGACCTGTAGCCACCTGTCCCCAAGTTATGGTGGTGAACCTTATTCGCAACATTTGCCTTATTTATGTTCGATCGGGCCACAGCCGCATCTGATTTCTTATACGCCTTAAACTCTTCCCAGTGATCTCTTATCTTCACTAGTTTTTCTTCACTGAAATCTGGATCAACTGTTGCATATTTTGCCCATAATGTTTGCTTATATTTCCGAAATGCTTCGGCCATCTTGGAGAGAGTCCACTGCTTGAGTTTCAACTTCGTGGTGGGTTCAATATCATCCGGGAGGTTAAAATGCTCCAAGAGTGTGTCAAAAAAGAAATCTTTCAAATGCTTGTGGACATAGCAGGGGTCATCCTCGGCAACGCCCGCCGGCTTATTCCATTCTGGTATGGAGATCGGGACCGAGTCCCTAACAATAACTCCAGCTTGACCTATATATTTTTGCGGTTCTCTGGGGGTTCCACCGGATCGCCCTCTTCATCAATTTCATAGATCGGTAACTTTGCATCTTTGCTCGTCATTCTTTTCGTGCGGCCTCGAGGAGCTTGATTCTTAGCCTTTTTATTCGAGGTGGAGGCCTAAAGTAAGAAATATAATGCGTTACTAAGTGCAATACAAATCAGTTAATGCATTTTGTGATCAACAAAATATAGAATTCATATATATACCTCGAGGTGGAGGGTGTTCGAGGTGGAGGGTGTTATTTCTTCTTCATCTAAAAGACCCTCACCAGAGTCCATCAGAAATTGTGAGGCAAATTCCTCAAAATCAAGATCTACACCGGCACCGGCGCCTTCTCCACCGGCAGCATCTTTATCGCGATGCTCAAAAATACTCTGCATTAATATGTCTTCATTCTCCTCGTCTCGCACATAGCCAGGCTCCATAGCTCAATGTTCCTACACTCAATAAAATTTGCATAAATTTGCATGTATAAATTAGCATTTATAAATTTGCATCTATAATTTGCTAACACATGTATAAATTTGCATTTATAAATTTGCATCTATAATTTGCTAACACATTGTTAAATTTGCATTTATAAATTTGCATCTATAATTTGCTAACACATTGTTAAATTTGCATTTATAAATTTGCATCTATAATTTGCTAACACATTGTTAAATTTGCATTTATAAATTTTAAATTCGCTAACAACCTAAATTGCTAACACTAAATTTGCTAACAACCTATATTGCTAACAACCTAAATTGCTAACACTAAATTTGCTAACAACCTAAATTGCTAACCTAAATTGCTAACACTAAATTTGCTAACAAACTAAATTGGTAACACTAAATTGCTAACACTATATTTGCTAACACTAGCTAATAACCTAAAAATGAAAACAAAAATGAATAAGGAAAACAAATTAACCTGAGGAGATGGGGCTCGGGCAGGGGAGGCGGCTAGAGATGGACACGGCACGGCGGAGCAGGGGCGGCTGGCCGGAGATGGGCACCACGGCGCGGCGGAGCAGGGGCGGCTGGCCGGAGAGGGGCACCACGGCGCGGCGGAGATGGGCACCACGGCGAGGCAGGGGAGGCGGCTGGAGATGGACACGGCGCGGCGGAGCAGGGGCGGCTGGCCGGAGATGGGCACCACGGCGCGGCGGAGCAGGGCGGCTGGCCGGAGAGGGGCACCACGGCGCGGCGGAGATGGGCACCACGGCGAGGCAGGGGAGGGGCGCGCGGCGTGGCGTCGGAGATGGGCACCACGGCGAGGCAGGGGCGGCTGGCCGGAGATGGGCACTACGGCGCGGCGGAGCAGGGCTTCGCCGGCGTTGTCGCGTCGTGGGAGCCCGAGGCGTGTCTTCGATTTGGGGGATTTTGCGAAAAATTTCGCAGAGTCCCCCACTAAACGGCGCGGAATCGACCTCTAGTTGTGGTTGCTGGCTGCAACCGCGACTAAAGACCCTTTAGTCGCGGTTGCAGCCACCAACCGCGACTACAGGTCCCCCTGGGCTAGCCAGCAACCGCGACTAGAGGTCGACCTGGGCCGCTAAAATTTTGGCGCCAAGCCCAGGGGGACCTGTAGTCGCGGTTGGTGGCTGCAACCGCGACTAGTTGGGCTTTTTCTATTTTTTTTTGTTGTTTCTGTTTTCTTTTTCTGTTTTGAATGTTTTAAAGGTGTTACTGATTTGATTTAAATGTGCCAAACTGGTTTTTGATCAGGGGTGTGTTTCTTTTCTACTCCCTCCGTTCGGAAAAGGATGTCACAAAAATGAACTATAGATAGACCATTTTTGTGACATCCTTTTCCGAACGGAGGGAGTATTTTTTTTGCTGTTTCCGTTTTTTTTTGTTGTATTTGTTTTCTTTTATATTTTGATTTAAGTTCTTTTTTAATTGTTTTTGTTTCTAGTTTCTTTTCCTATTTTGTTTTAGACCTCAACAACAAAATGACTGCCAATATTTTATCATGTACTAACATCTCCAACTACCTAAATTAACCATGCCCCTTTCAGAGATCCTTGCCGCTGCTTGGATCCGACCGAGGGGAGGGTTCCCGGAACCGAATGATTTGTGTCGGTCGATGAACTGAAGGATTATATAGATATATAGAACAGAACACACGGTTTCCCCTGCATACAGCCCAACGGTGGCTCGTGAGTGCCTGCATATCAAATCGACCTTCGATCCACAGCGGCAAGACGTCTCTGATGATCTACGACCGTCCCAAAAAGTGTTGGGAATGTCGCAGATCATCAGAGCGCCTTGCCGCTGCTTGGATCGGACCGAGGGGCATGGCTACCACTTCCACCACCACCACCACTCCCACCTCCTCGGCAATTCATCATTGCGTCACCCTAATCCAGTGGCTGGATTCAACCTACCTGAGGGCTTGTGTTTCCAACAGCGTCGTTGTGTTGTCCTTGTTCACCGTCCTACAGGAGGTGGCTCCAATGGCTGGCCGGTGAACAAGGACGAACACAATAATGCCAGGGAACATGCCAGCAGGTAGGCTAAATCCAGCCATTGGATTCGGTGGCGAAGGTAGACGCTCGTTGTGTGCCGTTCGCTGCAGGGACGCCGCTATTTATAGGCGATTAGAAAGTGTACCTGTGGATGAGGTGGGAGTGGTGGTGGTGGTGGGAGTGCTGATCCAACAGCTCACAAGCCCTCAAAAGAAACACACCCCTGATCCAACGGCTCAGAAGCGTTTGAAAGAAACACACGATCCGTGTGATTCTTTAGTCCCGGTTGGTGTTACCAACCGGGACTAGTTCTAAAAATCCAACGGCTCACAAGCCCTCAAAAGAAACACACCCCTGATCCAACGGCTCACAAGCGTTTGAAAGAAACACACGATCCGTGTGCTTCTTCAGTCCCGGTTGGTGTTACCAACCGGGACTAAAGGCGGGCTTTGCGGTCACGACTCGTGTCCTCCCGCCACCGTTTCCCGCCAACGTTTCCCGCCCAAATATTTCCCGCTATCGTTCCCGCCACCGTTTCCCGCCAAATGCCGGCACCGGTAGTTCTATAAAACCCAGTCGAAGGTAGGCATGGTACTCACTTGAGCGCAAGCATGGTGTGTATTGGTCCTTGCGAGAAGTGTGTGTCCGGGTTTCACATTTCCGCATCCGAGCATCTCGCCAGGCTTTCGAGCAATTTGAAGGTAGATGGTAGGGTAGTTCCAATTGAAGAAATTTTGCACACTGAGAGTCATCTCGCTTTGCTCGGGGCGAAGCTATGCCGCGATGGGTTTCCGTATAGGACCCCGCTCCAAATTCGTGCAGAAATGCTCAGGCTTGCAGATAAGTTTGACAGGAAAGTTACGAATAGTCCGTTCTACCGAACTGAAGCTGACCGTGTTTCGTACGGTCGTTCCTGTCTCTGGGTAGTTGACAGCGATGATGACGACGATTTCATGCCGTCGTCAAAGGAAAGGAGGGTTGAAGCACTGAGCAAGAAGGCTGAAGCTTCGTCCAAGGGGAAAGGCAAGGAGGCAAAATCTTCGTCCAAGGGCAAAGGAGGCTGAACCTTCGTCCAAGGGCAAAGGCAAGGAGGCAGAGTCTTTGTTTTACTTGTGTTGTATCGTAATTTCAAGTTGTACCTTAATTTGTTCTATCCAGTATTTAGAACTAGTGAAGTTGTAACGTAGATCTCTAGTTCTATGTTAAATCGTCTCCGCATAAGACGGTTGATCGCACATCGGAGTTGTATCTTGGTTCACACAACTTACGAACACACTCTTAACTAATACCAATAAACAGTCCACAATAAAAGTAAAGAAGAAAAACAAATAGAAAAAAGGACCACGGCACAGAAATGTCGCACGGTTACATAAAAGGTTTAATACATATTAATTATTACACATCACCAACAACATCCCTACCTAGCTAGTGTTCACTTGTTCTTCGTGTGTGTCCCTTTCTTCTTATTGCACCGTAGCCATGGACAAACTTCTTCATTTAACGTGATGGTTGGGTCAATTTTCACTTTGAAGGGCGGAATTTCATGAAACTTATTGTAATCTTCTGACATGTCTGTGTGGTCCTCCACTCCCACGATGTTTCTTTTACCTGAAAGAACTATGTGGCGCTTTGGCTCATCGTATGATGTATTCGCTTGCTTATCTTTTCTTTTTTTTGGTAGGGTAGACATGTCCTTCACATAGAAAACCTGAGCCACTTCACTGGCTAAAATGAATGGTTCGTTCTCGTAATGAAGATTCTTGAAATCCACTGTAGTCATTCCGTACCGTGTGTCTACGGCTACACCGCCATCTAGGTTGAACCATTTGCACTTGAACAAAGGAATCTTAAATGAAGGTCCATAGTCCAGTTCCCATATCTCCTCTATGTAACCATAATATGTTACCTTTTCCCCACTGCAGCCATCTATTGCATCAAAGCGAACACCACTGTTTTGGTTGGTGCTCTTTTTATCTTGGTCGGCCGTGTAAAATGTATTTCCATTTATCTCGTACCCTTGAAAAGTCAATATAGTCGAAGATGGTGACTTGGCCAAATAGTATAGCTGTAGTTCATTTGTGGTGACATTCATCAGAAGTTTCTGTAACCAACCGCCAAAAGTCTTGAAGTGTACTCCATCAATCTCATCTTCTGGGTATTGGGAGCGTAAATAATTCTTGTGTTGCTCGATATACGGAGCCACCAAGATGGAATTATGCAGAACTGTGTAGTGTGCTCGAGTGAAAGAATCCACGTCTTCACATATGATTGCTTTCTTTCCTAGCGTGCCTTTTCCACGCAGTCTCCCCTCATGACGCGATTGAGGAACACCAATCGGCTTAAGATCAGGAATAAAGTCAACACAAAACTCAATGACCTCCTCAGTTCCATAACCCTTGGAGATGCTTCCTTCTGGCCTAGCACGGTTATGAACGTATTTCTTTAAGACTCCCATAAACCTCTCAAAGGGGAACATGTTGTGTAGAAATACAGGACCGAGAACACGTATCTCTTCCACCAGGTGAACTAGAAGGTGCGTCATAATATTGAAGAAGGTTGGTGGGAACACCAACTCGAAGCTGACAAGACATTGGACCACATCATTCTCTATATCTTTTAGAGTAAGTGGATTGATAACCTTCTGAGAAATTGCATTCAGGAATGCACATAGCTTCACAATGGGTACTCGAACATTTTCTGGTAGAAGTCCCCTCAATGCAACCGGAAGTAATTGTGTCATAATCACGTGACAGTCATGAGACTTCAGGTTCTGGAATTTTTGCTCTGCCATGTTTATTATTCCCTTTATATTCGACGAGAAGCCAGATGGAACCTTCATACTGCGAAGACATTCAAAAAATATTTTCTTCTCTTCTTTCGTAAGAGCGTAGCTCGCAGGACCTTGATGATTATCAGAATGATCGTCGTCTCGTGAATGCATACGTCGATGGGCCTGTCTTGCTTCCGGTGTATCTTTTGACTTTCCATACACGCCCAACAAGTTAAGCAGGTTCAAGCAAAGATTTTTTGTCACGTGCATCACGTCGATTGCAGAGTGAACCTCTAGCATTATCCAATAGGGCAGCTCCCAAAATATAGATTTCTTCTTCCACATGGGAACGTGGTTCTGAGCGTCATTCGGAACAGATAGTGCTCCAGCACCCTTCCCAAATATTACTTTTAAATCCTTGACCATATCATGTATAACAGAACTAGAAGGTCGAGTAGGCTTCCGCCGAATATCTTCCTCACCTTTGTAATGTTGGCCTTCCTTTCTTACTGGATGCCTCGGTACAAGCCATCGACGATGGCCCAGGTACACAATCTTGTTACCTATATGTTTACCTTGAGTCTCACCTAAACAATGCGTACATGCATTGTATCCCTTGTTTGACTGTCCTGAAATGTTACTAAGAGCAGGCCAATCATTGATGGTTACAAACAAGAGCGCTCGTAGGTCAAATTCCGTTTGTCCGTGCTCATCCCACACACGCACACCTTCATCAGTCCACAACTGTAAAAGTTCTTCCACCAATGGCCTCAGATACACGTCAATGTCGTTGCCAGGTTGCTTCGGGCCTTGGATGAGCACTGGCATCATAATGAACTTCCGCTTCATGCACAACCAGGGAGGAAGGTTATATATACATAGAGTCACAGGCCAAGTGCTATGACTGGAGCTCTGCTCTCCAAATGGATTAAATCCATCTGTACTTAGACCAAATCTTAAGTTCCTAGCGTCATCCGAAAATTTCGGGAACTCTCTGTCGATTTTTCTCCACTGGGACCCATCAGCGGGGTGTCTCATCATCAGGTCTTTTTTACGTTCTTCTTTGTGCCAGCGCAACAACTTGGCATGCTCTTTGTTTTGGAACAAACGTTTCAGACGTGGTATTATAGGAGCATACCACATCACCTTGGCAGGAATCCTCTTCCTTGGACAACCTTGCTCGCCCTCAACTTCACCTGGGTCATCTCGCCCAATCTTAAACCGCAATGCACCGCATACAGGACAAGCATTTAAATTTTCGTGCTTGCCGCGGTAGAGGATGCAGTCATTAATGCATGCATGTATCTTCTGCACCTCTAATCCTAGAGGGCAGACAACCTTCTTTGCTTCGTACGTACTAGAGGGCAATTCGTTTTCATTTGGAAGCATCTTCTTAATTATTTTCAGCAAACTTTCAAAGTGCTTGTCGGTAGTACCACTCTCTGCCTTCCATTGTAGCATTTCCAGTATGGTACCGAGCTTTTTCTGGCCATCTGTACAAGTTGGGTACAACAATTTGGTGTGATCGGCTAACATGCGCTCCAACTTCAACCTCTCGTTTTCACTTCCACAGTCCATTTGTGCATCATGAATGGCCTGACGAAGATCATCGTCAGGCTCATCTTTTTTTTCATCCTCTTCAACTTCGTCTTCCCCCATTGAAGTACCACCGTGTTCATCGAACATAGGATAGTTGTCATTATCCTCTTCTTCTTCATTCTCTTCCATTATAACCCCTGTTTCTCCGTGCTTGGTCCAACAATAATAACCACGCATGAAACCATTTTGCAACAGGTGTTGGTGAAGCTTGGCTGAGGAAGGGTAATCCTTCTTATTCTCACAGAGACTGCATGGACAACACATAAAACCATTTTTTCGCTTGCTTATCTCGGCCACAGTGAGAAATTCATGCATGCCCTTAAGGAAATCGTCAGAAACTCGGGAACCGTACATCCATTGACGTCTCATCTGCATTATGCATGCCAGTAATGAATAGATAAGTGACCATAATAATTCTTACAAGTTCTTCAAGCAAAGTAGAGTGGCGACAAATGTAATACATTGTAGCATTAAATATTCATTAATTTAAACTAACATAGAACTATCTAAAGAATTTAAATCCAACAACAAATGCGAACATAATCGCAACTAAGGTCATTATTGAACCAACAGCATAATGATACCAAGCCTCTTGACTAATGGCATAACTTCTAATTTTTTTAAGCTTCAAGCGCATCGCATCCAACTTGATCTCGTAAGCATCAACGACGTCGGCAAGCTTCGAGCGCATCCCATCCAACTTGATCTCGTAAGTATCGACGACGTCGGCAAGCTTGAACTGGTGTTCATCGATGATGTTGGCAAGCTTGACCTCCAATTTCCTCTTCTCTTCTTGGCGGAGATCTTCACTTATTTTTAATTTAGCTTTCAAATCATCGTTCTCTTTCACAAAAAATTCAACAATAGGGTCCATTGGAATTTCCGGTTCAACTACCTCCTAGACAAATATATATTTATGTCAAAGTTGGTCGGCATGATTGTCATAAACACGAAACGAAACAAATATATAGTTATTAACAGTCATACCACATCCGAATAATAGAACGGACGAGAGCCGGTGGGGGTATTTGTGAAAACCATGGCACTATATATATATAAAAAACAATTATACAACTTATACAAAAAAACAAATAATTATGGAACAAAATCATACAACAAAGATTTTTTTTAAATAAAAAAGAAGGCTCACCTAGGTGGTGTCGGTGACAAGACGGCGCGGTCTATCGACGACGGTGAGGACGTGAATGTTGTGACACTGAAATACAAAAACATAATTTAGTTTAAGCTCAAACTGAATAAACAAAATTGAGCTAAATAAGCAAAATGAGCTAACTTAGGCATTTCATCAAACACCTACCTAGCACTAGAAATATAAAATGAGCTAAATAAGCTAAACAACTAAAGAAACGGGCCCGGAAGAGAGAGTTTGCAGTTGCTAACCCTTGGATAGATGCACCGCCGTCAATCTTAACAAATGGGGCAAAAAATCGTGGAAGAAATCGAGCTCGGTGGAGAGAAAATGGAGATGAAACTCGAGCTCAAAATGGCCATGGCTGGCTCGGGGTGGAAGATATAGTTGAAGGACCTGCAGTCCCGGTTCCAACCACGAACCGCGACTAAAGGGCACCTTTAGTCGCGGTTCGTGGCTGGAACCGCGACTAAAGGTCCCGCACCAACCGGACACCTGTCCTAACCGTTGGAGATGTCGGAGCCGGAGCCCTCTAGTCGCGGTTCGGAAAGAAACCGGGACTAAAGGTCCGGCTCTATTGCCTCTTTTCTACTAGTGAGGCAGCAACCACCACCAACCTGTCTTTGAACCCCACCGCCACCGGCCGGTCAGTCGGTCACCGCACTCCCCTCCCCTTTCCTTCCTCTCGCCCCACGTTACCTCCGCCCGCCGCCGGCGTCCTCCCCCCAGTCCCGCCGGAGATGGCGACGGAGGGTCTGGTGCCCATCACGCGGGACTACCTCGCGCGCTACTACGACAAGTACCCGCTGGCCCCGCTCCCCGACGCCGTCACCGCCCTCGCGGCGCGCCTCCGCGCCCTCGCCGCCGACCTCGCCGCCGTATCCCCCTTATCCCCCGGTGAGCGCCCTCTCCGCTGTCTCCACGCGATCCGCTTACTTCGAGACCCTGCCCATGCTAGTACCTTTTGATCCCACCACGACTCGTATACTTGGTCTTCTGTTACTATTTAAGAAGTGCGGGCGGTTTGCTCGCTGGCCGGGGTCATCGGAGCTTGCTTCTTCTTGGGACGTGCACGCACCTTTGCGGAATTAGGTTGGGTTTACAGACAATTGGTTGTTCCAAACGGTTAAAGTTAGTTGTTGACAGCACATTGACTAATTGGGCCTGGGGGACTTGCTACTCAGGATTTTGTACAAGTTCTGTTCCTTTTCCCACTCTGATGACTATGCGGAATTTCGTACTAACTGGCTAGTGCTGTTGTCTTGTATGAGGTGCTAAATGCTACTGCTACCTCCGTATCAAAATACCAGATGTTTTAGATATTTCAGTACGGACTACGTACCGATTGAAATGAGTGAATCAACACACTAGTACGCATCTAGGTACGCCCATATCAGAAAAATGCTAAAACATCTTATATTTAGGTACGGAGATAGTACCAAATACTAATTGACTTCAACCTTTAGTTTCAGAAACTGGAACTATCAGTAGGGTGCGTGCAGTGCTTCTACTTGACCTTCTTTAGTCTGTTTGCTCGATTCGCTGATGTTTGATCTGGCAAAGGGCGTCTAATTTATAACATTTGTGTGCTGTTCACTAGTCCTATAAGTCATCTACGCTTCATCTTTTTCTAGTTCGTTTGTATTTCATCTACCCGTAAACTGCAAAACCAAACTGATATCGATGGATCACGGAATGAAAGAACTTGCCAGACACTTGCCAGACACTACGAACCCACACGTGTTAATTTTAGGTAAGAAAGACAACACAAATCCATTTGAAATATAAAGTAAAAACCCCTTGTACTTGTAAGGTGGGTGCTCACATTATAAAGGGAAGAAACAAATGTAACACCCTTAAGAAGAAAGTAGGCTGGAAACTAGGAGCATGCACAGAAGAAAGTAGGCTGGAAACTAGGAGTGTGCACAGAAGTTTTGTAACTGACATTTGAAATGATTGTTTTTCATTTTTGACCAGAAATCCATATTGAATTTGTTATCGCCACTTAGTTGACATATTGGCAGCAACCCTACTTATCAGTGCGACGTTCAGTGAAAAAGCAAGATGAACTTAGTGTATGTAAAATGAAATTGTCCCATTTTAAATAAGAGAAATATGCATGATACCATAAGTTATCAGTGGGAGATCTCATGCTTTGGTTTCTGGTGACTTATGTTGTTAATCCATGTAGGTATTGTGGGTAAAGGCTCACGAGTGTGTAAGGGTTGATGCTGTAAAACTATAGCCATTTCATATTAGTAACTATCAGGCCTATATATGGCCGTGTGCAAGTTTAACTGATATTTTTTTTGACTTGCTGGGAAGAATTCCTGGGCTATCCAAAAAATTGAAGAATTGATGGGGCTTAGACATTACGAAATACTTGCTGGGAAATAACTCACACCAAGTAGAGTAACCCCACCTCAGTTCTCTCTTTACCTTTACTCAAATGAAGAACTCCTGATCGAACGCATCAAGGACCAAATTTATCGTATGAAAGTAATACCTGCTGTGCTCTCCTTCTCGAGTCTACTTGTTATCTTTGCCGCAATTATCTTCATATTTTTCCCAAAAGAAAGCCATATTGCTCCAATCGTAGTACTATAATGTTAGAATGACACATTTAGTTCACTGGGCACCCAATTTCTCGTGTAGGGCTCTATTAACTATCAGAAAGGAACTAGCTTTTCACTTGGACACTGAACAAAAGCTTTTGTGGTTATCCTAATGCTGGAGAATCAAATATAGGGTGATCTTTCGGAAGCAATCATTGTCCTGACATGAACACCCTATCTGTTTTGCATGTCCAAGATGAGGAGCTGTTGGAACAAGAAGCAGCTGGTGTACCTGCCCCTAAAATAGATGAGAACATGTGGAAGAACAGAGAACAAATGGAAGAGATTCTGTTTTTGCTTCAGAAATCTCGTCGTCCCATTGCAGTAAGTTTAGCTCTGGATTTTGCTGGGAGGATGAATTCTTCCTTTCAATTTGAAAGTTAATTTGCATGTGCGTGCAACAGCTTCAACAGAAGTCCACGCCAGAAGACGCTGATATAGTTTCTACACTCGACGATGTTGAAACTAAATTGAAGGATATGTTGAAGAAGTTAGAACAGTTTCAGTTAAAAGTTGCCGATAATGTTTTCAATACAGGTTGACATTCTTTCTTCCTTTTTTCTGTTTATACTGTTAATTATTTCAGAAATATAGGACAAAAATACAATTATCCATTTGAACTAAGCAATTATTATTGTATATTCAGCACCTGATAATTTATACTTATGGTTTTCTAATATGTTTGGATATCGATAATTCCATCTCCTTCCCTAGTAATTTACCTGGTTGCTAACATCAGTGCTATACTGTTCTATGAGTTTTTTCAACTGTGAATTCCGCAGTCCCACATGTTGGCGTACTGTGATCCTATTTTCAGAAGAAATAGTTTACTATGATATGCTCAAAGATATTTTATTGCCATGTGGCTTACCAGCCCTTTTATAGTATTATGTCTGCAACTGAAAATTTTAGAGTAAACAGTGTTTCTTTCGTCATTTTGAGACCTTATAATTTAGTATTTTACATTCATTTGTGCTGCAGTTATGACATACATGCCACAAGACTTCCGCGGTACACTGATCAGGCAACAGCGAGAACGCTCCGAGAGGAATAAGCAAGCGGAGGTTGATGCTGTAGTTAGTGCTGGTGGAAGCATACACGACCGATACGCATTGCTGTGGAAACAGCAAATGGATAGGTTCATCTCCTTTCAGTTATCGGTTATACATGTTCATTATCAATAAATTTATAATCTGTTTCCATCATGTTCTGCAGGCGGGTGCAATTAGCGCAGCTTGGTTCTGCATCAGGTGTATATAAGACACTTGTTAGGTACTTGGTTGGTGTTCCACAGGTTAGCTATTTTTTGGGAATCATATTGATGATGTTGTTAACATCGATATTATAAATTTGTGATTGCGATGTTTTGTGTTTTTAGGATAGATAGGATTATTGAAAACTTTGAAATCCCATCTCATATTGGCATATCGTTATGATTTATGAAGATATATAATGTTAAATGTTCCTTGGTATGCATTATTCCTTTTGAAATGCAATATTACATGATGTCATAGTGTAATGCCCAGTTTCTTGTACTTGCAGGTTTTATTGGATTTCATTCGACAAATAAATGATGCTAATGGGTATGCATATTATATTTTTATCAAAAAAGAAGCTAGCATGTAGTGCCTGTATATGGAATAAAAGATACAAATTGATGATTCCGATTTCCTTTCTTTCAAATCATTTTTCTCTTCAGGCCTATGGAAGTGCAAAGAGAACGTTATGGGCCAGCACTATACACACTCACAAAACTGGTGCTTGCAATTCGGTTGTATCTACATCTCTCTTTGGCACGATCTGGAAAGAAGAAAATGTGAGCGAGCTTCTATCTAAAAGAATATACGCTTTCTTACTAGCTATATGACATCTTTTTTGGGTTCATCGTGACCTTCCTTTTCCGTCTGAGATTATCATCATATCATGTCCCTTCTAATTGATTCTAAAACTCTATTTGTTGAAAACTAAACAGAGAGAAAGATGACATCGCTGCATTGCAGCAGGCTGTGGTTATATACACTGAGGAATTCGGAAAGTTCACTACATTCATTGGGTAACTAGATTTCGTCATCAACATTATCTAATATTTATGTGCTGTATCTATAGTTTTTGATTGTTGATGACTTGATGTTCCCATGTTACTAGTGCTCAACATACATGTTTATAAGATTTAACTTGCGATCATCTTCTGTTCACATATCCTTCAGTGCAATGCTTAGATCCAAAGAAGACACGTAATATTTTACAATCTTATTCCTGTGCTTTACAGGATATAATTACTTTGACTTCCTGCTTCTTCACATGGTTTTGATACATTTTTTTACTTTATACCCATAGCCTATTCCTCCTTTGGCTATAAGGTTTGCAGTTTGGGTCATTTTTTAACTTGTTAACTGTAAGCAATTTTGAGGAGAAACATGAGTTGATCATTTGTGCAGCCTTCAAGTAATATGGCTAACATCTTGGTTGTCAGCCCTACTCCATTGGAGCTATTTGGTGCCTGCTTATTTCGGGAAATGGCAGTACCATCTTGAGTATAACCAAATGTAGCCTATAAGTAACACGAAGAAGAATAATCTTCACTGTAGGAAGCTAGATGATGATCTTGTTATGCAGATTTAATGATTTATCATGCCTGACTAGATCCTATACGTTATATATCCTCCGTAGAAAATGATTACTTCTATTTAGATTTTTAGTACTCTATTAACTGCTGAGAGAAACCACTGCAGGGAGGTTTTTGTGAATGCTCCATTCTTCATATCTGCCGAAGATGCAGGTGCTGATTCAAGGTATTGTCTCCATTCAGTAGGAGTTTGACGATACATTTTTCAATAGGTTGTTTGCACTTAGCTTACTAAACAACATAAAGAGTTTCGAAAGGGTATGCAGAACTGAAAGATTAACTTACTTTCACACCTTTCTTGTAGGACAAGCGATGAGTACCGAGAAACCATTATTCCAGCTGGAAAGACACATGAGGTACCGATCTTTTTTGGACAGAACTGTTTTTTTGATTCATTGATAGATCCTACAAATGCAAATTCCGTCTATAGTATCTTTGTACTCGAATAGTAATCTGCAACATCTAATCATCTATAAGCTTATTTGTATGGCTTTTAGGGTGTCAAGATGCTTATGTCCTGTCGGTCATATTCTGCAGGTTATTTTAAGTGTTGAGGCTGTCAACTCATATATTGCATGGGATTTCTCTTTGCCACAAGGGGCCCTCAGCACGTTACTGGTACTATTTTGAATCTGTTATAAAGAACACAAAAGGATTAGTTAATTTTCTATTTTGTAGATTCATCTTTTTCTTAGGTATACAGGCAGTTTCTCCTTTCTATTAAAGAGTGGACATAATCTTTTCTATTGTAGTTGGAGTTGATTTTAGCTTGTGCTGATCATTGATTCTTCTTCTGCATGTTTTCAGTAGCTTAGATGAGCATGAATTTGGGTCTAGGAACTTTCTTATTCTATGTTTTAATTTAATGCAAAGGCCTATACTTGTATTGTAAACAATCAGTAGATCATATCCGAGCTATTGTAACCAAGCAGTTTGATCTGTTACATTTGTCTATTGAAATACTTCACTATTGAATTTTTCTTCTTCAACTGTAACTGAATTTTTTGATCTGCACAGGATATTGGCTTTCATGTGGAGTACATAAGCCCGTCAGGGGAGAAAACAGTAAGTTCATATATTTTCTGGGATAATTCAATTATGTTTTTGCTGCTTACAAAAGCAACTGAAATAACCTAAACATGTCTTCTCTAATATAGTTTATCATTTGTGGATATTTATGGTGTTAATGTATTGGTAGTAGTATGACAGCAGCTATCATGGTTTAGTGCTTGGATTGCAGAGCTGACTAGTGCTGATTGTTCGCCTCTTAGCAGTAGCTGTTTTGTGAGTCTATCAATCAACTGGTAGTTATCTGGAAATCTGACCTAGTTGGCTAGTTGTATGACAATAACTCTTCATTATTGCAAAATTTACACACCAGTCCACAATGTGTAGCAGGAACCAGATTTTCCAGTGACAGATATATGTTAATGGAATGTCTATAGATAGATAGAAATTGTTACTCTAGATTGAAAAAGATACATGGTCAAAATGATAGAATTGTGTCAACTCAAAGACAGACTGAAACTGCTGTTTTACTGGTTACTGGCCAAGGTCCAGATGTTTGGAACAAAAAGGAAAAGCTTTACCTTGTTGCATGCTGGTGTAGGTCATGGCAGCTGCTTTCCCAACCTGCCTTGATGGAAGTGATGCAGCTTTCTTAAGTACGACCCCTTCTGTTGTGTCTTGAGTGTTTCTTAAGCACGCTCTGGCATGGGGTGGCCTCGTAGGTCTCCTATCTCTTACATGTGACCTTGTTTTCATCGTTCTCCGTCCTAGCTGTTCGCGTATTTTTTGACAAATCTGGCCTTTTTGATCAACTAAACACATATATAGCCTCTTCTCAAAACTATTTTCAAATCTGGCCTTTCGAGGTCGGCGCCAATGAGGATGGAGCCGAACTTGTTCACTTGGCGACAGAAAATCACATAATTTTCCTAAGGATTTAGAATTTTTAAAACAGGGGTCGGCGCCATCCTCGTTGGAGCCGACCTCAGGGCCAGATTTGGAAATAGTTTTGGAGAGAGGCCAGATTTGAGATTAGTTTCGCAAAAAGGCCATATTTGGCAAAAAATACGCTGTTCGCTGGTAGGATCGGTGCTCCACGGCCTGGAGAGAGAGGGCAGGTTCAACGATAGCTTGGTGTTTAGTGCAATAGTGCCTGATAGTTTCCTCGAGAAGCGTGATTTTATTCCTGCTCGCGAGTCTCGGTTGCCTAGTGTTAGGTGTGCCTACTCCGGTTTTCTTGCTCGACTTTGAGTTGGTGATGTCTTTTGCTTCCCTCTCGGATACCCTTTTTCTTTTGACCTGCTTTGTAAGAGGGTTTCCTCATCACCTTGTATCAATCGTTTGTGCTTAGTTTATAAAGAGGGGAGAAAGCCCCTATTTCGAGAGGCCAAAATTTTGCCTTGGAGAACACCGCTTACTGCTTCCTTCCTCAAATCGTCTTTTCCATATATATGACCATGTAGTAACTAAGTTTGTCCATGTAGCACAGGAATCTGACCAAAGCTAAAAAATTGACTAGGGCAACTATAAGAAAACTCATATACGAAGTGTGCAGAACATTGTAGTATGAAATGTCTATGCATCTCTTTATTATTTGCACTCATAATTAAACAAAACCACACAAGTCTTTTTAACCTAACAACCAACAGGTTGCCACTGGTTTCATAAAGTATTGTAGATATGTCTGCACGATCCTGTAAAAAAAGAGATGTATGAATGATACGTACATTAATTTCAACATTTATCTGTGTTAATTGTATTCTCAAATGAATTTGTATGTATTTTTGCAGTTAATTCTTCCCTACCGACGTTATGAAGCTGACCAGGTGAGTTCACTTTTATTGCTTATTCTCTGTTTGCTTCAAATTATTCTACTTTTCAGGTCATATAATTGTTTTGATTTTAAATGAGTTAGATTACAATCAAGTGTTCGACTTATGATCACGATGAAATGTTTGTATTGGCAGTTTGTGTTGGGTTTCACCCACAGGATCGATCACATATAACTAGACGAACACACGCGAACACAAAAGTATTGCCAAGGGCACGTGTCGTGCCCGTCCTTTTTCCTCTTTATTTCTCTTCTCAAATCTCGGTACAATCTGGTGTTACACGACCTGCATATATATATGCAGCCACGACCAAACCGACCTAAGCAAACTAAACCTACTCGTACAAAGACTCCCGATTACACTTTCCTAAACAGACTCCTAGCAACACTAAACGGATTCAATCCGAACTGGACTTAGACAACTACTGTATGCAAGCCTACTGGACCATGAACTCACGTACATGAAACTGCAGCCTTGCCGAATAAACTAATCATAATTTCCTAATTAGACCCTCACGTGATTAAGGCAAGATTATTTCCAACAGTTTGGCATGACTAGAAAGGATTCTGAGGATTGATCTTCCTTGACAGGAAGAACAGAAAATGTTCTTGGCACCACAATTTGCATGTTTAGGGCTTTAGGCTGGTGCCAGAGAGACCCTTTATCCAGATCCTCTGGTGTCGTAATATAACTTGGACTGTGGCAAGAGGACTGCATGGTCAACCGTAATCCCCCAATCAGAAGTGCAAAACCCACCTTAGTCGCTCTAGTCCTTTGATTTGTCATCAGGCAACCGTAAGCCTTTCCAGTTAAGTACCAGAGCCGATATGAGTACTGTTATCCAGCAACCCAAATTTAGACCTCCACCCAACATCATTAAATTTAAGGTCATTTGTTTTGCTACTCGCTGACAATGAGTCAAAACTTAGAAACATTGGTTTTGTTAATAAGTTGCTAGATGTACAATCCCAGTCGGTTCACTAAGGAACAATTGATGTAGCCCTTCACAAAAAACGGTAGGCAAGAGTGGTTGCTTTAGCTTTAGCTTTAGCAGCAGTAATTTTAGAGTACAATCTCCCTCTGCTCTTCGAATGGTTAACATTTTGTTTGTCCTGCACAGGGTAACTTTTGCACTGTTTTGGCTGGATCATACAAGCTTGTATGGGACAACTCATATTCAACATTCTTCAAAAAGGTATTTAATGAAGCTTATCTTACATGTAACTTTGCATTTTGTAGAAGCCATACAGTAGGTGAGAAATCCTGGTCTCCGTTATACAGTTTATTATTCCAATGACTGTGTCTTTAAGCCATTTTCTGTTCTCTATATAGTCTTGGAAAAACTGTGACTCCCATTCCTGATTAGCAAGCATTCTCAGCAGCTAAATTACTGATGTTAAACATTATGAAAAGTTTGGGAAGCACAAAAATAAAGAAATTACAAACAAACGTAAAAGGAAAAAAAGTAAGCTAGAAAAACACCAGAAATTCAACCAGCCAAGTCCTGAGACATTACAAGATATTGTGCATCCCTCATTTAAAAGCATAGAACTCTAGCTATATTGTTCGAGTGATTGTGAATTTCATGTGCGTGACAGACCCTCCGGTACAAGGTGGACGCAGTGCCTCCGGTCATCGAACCCGTGTAGCCTGCCGCTGAAACCTGATGGAGCCAGACTTGATGTAAAGCCACAAGGGCTGAGGGCCTGCGTCGGAGTAGCCGCGCAGATGCATCTAAAGCCCTTGCACCATGCTGTAACCTTATTCTTTTGCCAACTGCGAAGCGGCAATTCTAATTGAGTAGTTCCAGCAATTAACACGTTACACATATCTCACTGGTCTGTGAGCGCAAAATATGTATCTTTGTGTGCAAATGTTTTTCCTTTTTCCTGTACGTCATGATGATGGGAGTTGTTGTATTTTCGCCGACTGTCTTGTTTTTTCTGTCACATTTTTGTGGGACCTTGGACCTGGTAAGAGCCATCCTCGTCCCTCCCCACTAGGTAGCGATCGCTGTAAGGTTGAGCCGACGAACTGGCATTTGTAAATTGTTGGTTTGGTAGACAACGTTGGTGCTGACGCTTGAGCACGGAGACGAGGCAGGGTCAGTGGGTGATGACAGTGCTTTGGGGATACCAATGGTCAGAGCAAAGCTTTGAGGTACCTCAAGCCGGATAAGCGGGATTATGTGACCTACGAATCAAGGTGCTTGGCCAAGGGAATTTGCTAAAGAGCGCAAGTTAAGACCAAGTCAGAGGAATGAGCCTAGATTTATGTGTGAAAGTGGAGACGGTCGTATATTCTGTGGTGTTTGGCACGTGCTCAAAACCGCTGAAGAACAAGGAAATCAAGTGTTCTATGCACAGAACAGAACGATTGACCCAAACAGCATCGCGCCTAGAATGCTCGATTGGGCAAAAGAGGATATGCACACCTGACTATATTAACCTAACCATACATCAAGTACACCCGACCTCTACGAGCAGTACAACACACGATGATGAACATTTAAAATAAAATAAAATAAGCCACGCATTAACCAACACCGACATCAACCACTACCCTAGTGGACAAGCGGGATTTTATGTGACCTACAAATCCCTGTACAAAGAGCATTTGAGTAACAGCTGTTCTTTTATGCCAAAAATTGCTAATTTCAATAACTAACTTATATAACTCTGTACAGAGCACTTCGAGTGCATTCCTGGATCCTATAAATAAATATATCCGTGCGACTCCCTAATCTCTTTTCACAGTCTGTACAATGTGATAATCTGCTAAATCCTACAAGCCGTGCATCCTGTATACACATATAATGAGCATGCCTCCTTTCAATTCCTATGTGTTGTGTTGTTCAAGCTGCCTTGAGAAGAAGGGAATCCCCCGCTGTACTCAAAGGCCCTGCTGTCCATCTCAAATGTTGTGGATGACGTTGACGCATTGGAGTACGGATACCTTGGTGTGAACTTCTTTGCCACCGAATCTACGCTGAATGAAGAGCTCGTCGATACTGAACCGGACGTGAGCCCGTGGTCTTGCATTATCAACTCGATCTCCCTCACGATGTTGTTCATCGATGGGCGGTCAGGCCCCGCCTCTTCCACGCATTGCAGAGCCATCTTCACGAACCTTGGGAAGCCCAGGAGCTCCCCCATTTTGAGAAGAATTGGGTCCATCACATCCTTCAGCCCACAGTACATGTCTTCCATATCTAATGCCGTCTTCACTTCACGGACAATGTACTTCTTCTCGTATATAGGTGGTTTGGCCACTATTAGCTCTAGTAGTACCACACCGAAGCTGTAGACATCACTCTTCGCCGTGAGTTGCTGCGTCATGTAGTACTCTGGGTCTAGGTAGCCCTGCATGGACGTCAATTGTTTTTAACAGCTTAGAACTGAAATTTAAGTGATCTGTAAGTGTTCTTGAAGAAAGTTTTCATGTCAGACGAAGTGCAAGCCTACCAGTGTTCCCTTTACATTTGTGCAGAGCTCGCCTTCCTCGCTGTCTAATACCAACAAGGAGAGGCCAAA
The DNA here is from genome assembly GCA_947311845.1 of Poa pratensis. NCBI lineage: Eukaryota > Viridiplantae > Streptophyta > Magnoliopsida > Poales > Poaceae > Poa > Poa pratensis. The sequence continues at coordinate 78,337,974 of CAMZMU010000042.1, read as the reverse complement.
GTCTGCGACCTTTGCGGTCATCTTCGCATCAAGGAGAATGTTTGTGGACTTCACATCCCTGTGAATGATTGGAGGATTGGCATGGTCATGGAGGTAAGCTAGCCCTCTAGCTGAATCCAGGGCTATCTTCAGTCGCATACCCCAATCCAGTTGTACTCCTTTAATACCTGTAGTGACCCATTATGATCAGCCTCGTGGCGAGAAGACTAGGTACAAGACAGAAACTGTAACCCGATATATGTGCTGCCTCCAGAAGTTGGGCCCCAAAAAAGGCACATAACTTGTATAACTCGATTTAATTGTGACAATGAGATGGAAGAACATGTTAACATACCGTACAGTGACTCGCTTAGAGTTCCATTGGAAATAAACTCGTAAACAAGCATCCTTTCGCCCTTCTCGAAGCAGAAACCAACTAGTCCGACCAAGTTCTTGTGATGCACTCTCGAGAGTAGCTCGATTTCTGTCTTGAACTCAAGCCCACCCTGCATGGACCCTTGCTTGGACCTCTTGATGGCTATGAGCTGGCCATCCATAAGTTTTCCTCGGTACACCTGTTTCCGATCGGAACAGAACATTTTTATAGACCTGTCCCAAAGATGATAGGAACCTTTAATTTCTCGAAAGGGCTGTTTGCTTACCGTTCCATAGCCTCCTGCTCCAATTGCATTGATTTCTCGGAAGTCGTTCGTGCTCAGCTTGAGCTCTTCCAGTGTGAAGACTCTAGCGCTCTTGAGCTTTGGCGCTTCACCAATGTCTTCTGTAGTTGATCCCCATGAAGCTGAACATAAAGTTCAAAAGTGAGGCAGAGCAACTTAATACAATGTAATTTGTATGCAATGTTATCTACGAAGTACAGTGCAGTACCAAAAGGATCGTTGAGTGAAACAAGCTTCCGAGCCCGTTTCCTTTGACGCGCGGCGTAAACCCCAATTAGCGCGAGCCCGATTACCAAAAGAACAGAGCCGGTCACAACACCAATCAAAACAGCTCGAGAAACTGCATCATCAACAGCTACATATCAGCCCTGATATCCATTTGGCAGCATAAAGAACATCACCTGAACAACTGGGCCATTTGTCAACTGTACCTTTGTCGTGGAATGCATAAGGATGTGAGACCACAAAGTAAGGCCCAAAAATCTCCGGTGGCTTGTAAGTCTGAAGTGTCAGATTGAAGCAGTTCAGCACCTGGGAGTAATTGAACTTCTTCTGGTTTACTGGGCAAGCCCTGAATTCCACCTCTAGGTATGCATCGCCGGTGTATGGTACTAAGTCTAGCTTGTTTGGGGTACAGTTGTCAAGTGTACTCGAGAGGTTGCTGTGCAGTTCATCAAGGTACTTGTTGACATCGCCAAAGGAAGGAGATCTAAATTTTATGGTTTCAACAAATGGATCTTTACACTGTGCATTAAAGGGACGATGCACGGTTGGAGGTTCAGTTAGCTGGTCCGTGCAGAGAGTCGTGTCTGACAGAAAAGAATCACTGCAGAGTGGGTTTCCTTCAAGCCTGACAACAACAGAGCAGCAAAAATAAAGAGAGTAAGTTTGAAGAAAATGGAAGCATCGTCAAGAAATAATAGGTCTTGAAATGAGCAGTGATACTCACTTGAGATTTGTGTAGTTGAGGGTGCTGTACACTGTAACTGAGGTAATTTTGTTGTTCCGGATGTCGACAAGGTCTAGGTCCTTGCTGATGTTATTGCCCATGTCAAGCGTATCGTTCAGTTCATTATCACTCAATACTCTGCAGTATGTTTCACTGTTTAGCAAATTTTGAAAACCATAATGCACAATGTAGAGATCCTATGGTTGTTGTATTGTCTTACACATGTTGCAAGTCAGGCAGGCTGAAAAGCTCCTGTGGTAGTTTCCCGGAAATCCCAACTGACTGCATTGTACTGTATGGAAAAACGAAAGAGTTAAATATTTTCTGCTACTAATATGCCTCTTTAAGTACTGAAGTCAGATAGCACTGTAACTTACAGGGTCATTAACTTGGGCAAATCTGTAAACCAGCTTGGAACACCAGAAGATGTGAAGGTATTGTTGCTTAGGTCCCTGTTCATATATTGCCGTTTCACTTGTCAATGATAGCTAGTGAAAGTATGTACAGAACGTGATTGAGATTGCGTTAAGTTCTTACACATTTTGAAGACTAGGTAGCTGAGTTAAATTAGGCATTAGTCCACCTAGCTTGTTGTTTGACAGCATTCTGAGTTTTCAAAGAAAAAATTACAAGTGACACATCAACGATTTATCTCATCGAAATAAAAAAAACATTTTGCGAGATTGTCATCTAAACAACAACGTTGAAATGGTCGGACGAGTTCTTACAGAACATGGAGCTTAGTGAGGTTTTTCATAGCAGGAAATTGGCCCGTGAAGAGATTATCATTTAGACGGCTGTTTTCCAAATGCACATCAAAATAATCAGCTTGCCACAAACACTCCAACTCCCCAAATCAATTCTAGAACAAGTTGTCTGAACACTTACAGTACTTCAAGTGTTGGGATCACCCCAATAGATGCTGGAATAGTTCCACTAATTTTGTTCCTGTCCAGCAGTCTTTTTTTTTCGATAAAGGTTAATATATTAATATCCAGAAGATCAACAAATCATGGTCTGACATAGTACGGTGCAAATGAGTAGTTGCATGCTGGAACTTACATATGCTTGAGGCGCATGTTGGAGTTGAACATATATTCTGGGATAGGACCTTCGAGAGAATTTTGGTTAAGATGGCTACAAAGGGCAGAAATGACAAATGAATGAGTGATAACCAGATGATAAATATGATTGAAAAAACTGATGTTACTTATGAAACTTACAAGTGTTCTGCCTTAAGAAGCTGGTCGAATCCAGCGCCATTGTCCCTGGAGTTTGGTATGCGCCCGGTCAAATTGTTATCAGCTAGGTCTAGCCATTTAACATTGGAGAGCTTGCCCAATGAGGATGGGATGCTACCCGTGAAGTTGTTTGAGTTTAGAGCACTGCGGAAAGACATCGAGTGAGATCTGGTGAACAAATAATTCTTACAAACGTATGTGTGAACTGTTCAAGGAACAGCAAGAATCTTACAAGAATTCGATTTGTGCCAGGTTTCCTAGTTCACTCGGAATAGTACCGCTGAAACTGCAACCTATTAATACTCTGCAACATCATTCAAGTTACATGGAAGATAGTAAGTCAGTAACTAAGGTGGAAAACAGAAAGATTATGTAGTTCATAGGTCTACTGCCTCTTTGTACAGTAACAGAAACTTCTGCAACTTACAAGTGTGTAAGCTGAATCAACTTCCCAATAGCAGGTGTAAGTGGACCGGCTAGGCCTTTATTTGAGGATAGATCCCTGCATTGCATTCATGGTCAGTGATTTAAGAGTCCTAATATTACTTTATTGTGTAGCAAACATAAAACAGGCAAAAGCGCATGGGCAATAGCACTTACAAGACCCTGAGCTCAGTCAGGCTTCCTATGTCGTCACTCAGAGTGCCTTTCATGTTCATACCAAATAGGTTTCTGCGACATAGAAGGGAGTTGGTGGAAATCAAAATCAGATAGAATCTTGGACAGGTCGTAGCAAATGGTTTGGTCAACAATTCTACTCACATTGATCTAATCCTTGAGTTTCCATTGCATATAAGTCCATCCCATTTGTCACCGCAAGGATCATTAGATTTCTTCTTCCAGCTAGCAGGCAGATTTGACCATTTCTTCATCAAGGATTTGAGAGCAGCCGCTGCAAAGGGGGTAGGACCGAGGGACAGACAACTTGTGAAACCAACTTTACGACCAGCTTTTAGATACTGTTTCAGTCAAGAGAAATCTGTTTGGGAGTCTGGTGGTATCGTGGGCAAACTGCTATCTAATACAGTAGGATCCAAAAGAAGTGCCGCAACAATCTGTTGGGCAAATAATTACAGCAGCAAAAAGTATGGCATCTGAAATCATGAAGCTAGTACAAGATTCCAAATCCCTAGTCCATCCGAAGGCCAAATGTTGCCGAAGTAAACTAGTACGAAGCAATCAACTAATTAAGCTAGATTCCATAATACTTCAGCCGCTATTTGTTTTGGGACGCCAAGAACAAGCTAAAAAAAACTAAAAAGTAGCTGATGCAAATGAACAGCCCCACGAAACCACAAGAAGGAACCAAGAAGAACATACCATCCTGTGGGTTGGTGGCGGCGTCGGCGATCCTCCACTCGGCGAAGAGGCACAAGACGAGCAGCAAGAGGAGCCGCCCCTTGGCCATCTCCTCCCTGCCCCCTGCAAAAGACTGATCTTTTCTCTTTCTGAAGCTTCGATTCCTGTGCTGCTCCCGGAGAGCTGTGCGGCGACGGCGGAGAAGGGTTGCAAGAACTTTTCTGAGCTGGAAGAACAGAGCAAGTCGCCGACGCTGAATGGTAGGAGGAGTGTCGGAAATGAAATCATCAAATTATAGAAGGCGACGCGTGCTGCTCCCGTTTTACTGGGTCAAACCCCTGGACTCTTCCTCCTTGTATTATATGGAGTAGTTTATTTGTACTAACCACAGTAGTTAGGTTTGACACTCTCCTCCTCCTTGTATGGAGTAGTATGTACGTATTTCAGTATTATTTTAACTGCAGCTGTAGAGCAAGTCTAGTACACTGGTGGTTACCGACAACCTTGGCCCCACTGGACGTCAGATGATCTGAATCCAGCCGTATTTTATTGCGAGTACACGAATCTGGTAACGTTGATATTAATACAGTTATACACGATATGATAGTGTTTTCTCTGAAGTATGCTTAACCATATAATGGGAACCCGTTGTTTTGTACATTTTTCTTTATGGTTGACGAGTCTACACGGCTCAACAACCTGGTCAAGCCGTCTCGAACAAAAGGAAAACACGGATCAAGCAACACGATGGCACCCACGATAATGTACTGCATACACCCTTCATTTCAAATGCATCCAAAATTGCAAAAAAAAAAAAAACAAATATGTTCGCGCATGTATAGTAACATGTTGTATGTTCACCAATTCATTTCACGAAAAAATGACTTTGTTGTGCCTTCAGACGTCTAGAAAAAAGGTAAATACAAGAAATCCTGCCATCTCTAGCTTTCGTACCATTGTACATGCCCTTACCTCAAAATCAGTTAGTGGAAACATATTTTGTTCCTATCCTCTAAACCACAACTAGTCGAAACAAAAACCATTATGTGTGGTTTTGGGTAGTAGTAGAAAATTTACGCCCTATTTTCAGATATACTCAGGGTCTGTTTGTTTGGGCTGCAGCTTTTGAGAAGCAGCTGTAGCTGTTGAGCTGTGGAAAAGCTGTGAGAAGCAGCTGTTGGAAGCAGAGATTTGATATTTGACAGGAGTGCTGTTGGCAGCTGTTGCTGTTGGTTTTCTAGGTGAAATGTCTGGAATGCCCTGAGTGTTGAAGATGTTGTATAAATACTGATTTGACACGAATTAGCTATTTCTGAGTGTTTTAAGAGCTAAATTATCTCAATTTACCTTTTTAGCTAAAATTATTTTTAATGTGCTTTGAATTGGAATACCAATTTACCAACGCATCCTTTTGCAAAAGGTAGGTTTTAATCAACACTAAAAATTGCAATCTTTTTAAAAAAATAAAAAACTTGGAAATTTGCAAACTTTTTTAAAAATGGTGCACTGAAGCATGCCTCTCTAAATTTGTACTAAACAACGCATCAGCCTGTTTCTAATGACGGACGCGTATCATGCTTGCAACAAACAACAGCAGGGATCAGTATCAGCGTCGTCAGGGCAAATGAACAAGTCAACAAGAAGACGTAGCACACCTGCTAATCTGAAACACGTGCCTACAAAACTGAGAACAGAGGCAGTCTGATGGTAGAATCATGTATGTTCTGCAGCTTCGGTTTCGCGCATCCAACGAAAAAACCGACAGATCGCACTACAATACTTGTTCGTTTGAGCGAAGGGTAGGAGAGAAAACGACGAGGATCAGTCGGAGCAGCGCATCGCCAATTCGTCGGAGAATCTCCGGACGGCGGACGACAAACGACGAGCGGCGGCGCCTCGAACAGCTCCAGCCGCCGGCGACCGACGGGCGATTGAGGGACGGCGCGAGCTGGAGGAGGTAGATCCATTCATACAAAAAATCAGCAAAACAAAGAACGGACCGACAAACAGCCAGATGTGGGGATAGGGGGCTGCTGCTGCATACACGACAAGAACATCTAGATCTAAAGAGAAAAATAATAGAGATGGGGGGCTGCTGCACGCATCTGAAGGATGGCAGGACCTTGGGTCTCCACGGCAGTGGACGAAGAACTGGCAGGGTCGGAGCACAGCTTGAGGAAACCGACGGAGAAGATCCCGGGAATGGCGCTAGACGATGCAGGGCGGCTGCGGCGGACCGAGAAGCTCCGGTGGCCGGCGACTGACGGCGACGAGACCGACCGGTGGGGGGCGACGCGATTCGGAGGAGCTGAGAACGGGGCGAGAAGACCTTGCACGTACGGCGGCGGGAAGCCTAACCCTAGCTTACCATGGCTGCGGGACGGGGAAAAGGGGAAGAAGAGCTCGGGGGCTGTTGGATCGATCGATTTGCACGGTGCTGTCTGGTTTATATTGCGGTGGCAGGTTTTCTGTAAATAGCCCGAACTAGGGAGGGCATTTCGGTCCACTACACTCGGGAAGCAGGGGAGAAGCTCGGGAAGCACCTCTCGCCCAGCTTTCGCTCTCACACGCCGAGACAGTGCATTTCGCTACCGCGTTTTTGACAATCGCTTTTCTACCTTTGTTTGTTTGCACTTCAGCTTTTCCACGCTAAAAGCAGAAGCGCAAGTGGAAACAAACAGGGCCTCAACCATGGACGTCTGGAGAGAAAAAGTCCCCCTTCATCCCACGCCGGGAGAGCTCTCCTTGCTCGGACCGTATCGTCGCAAACCTTGTCTCCGACAACCACTCTTAACCGACACCCTGCAGTCTCCGTCGCCCGCCTAGCCTACTCTGATTCACTGGTCGGTTGGCTCTACCTCCGCCGCCGCCCCTACCGAGTAGACATAGAAGTATAGAACACTTGCCTCAAAGTTCTTGTGCCGTTTGCAGCGTCTCCAGCAGACGCAAGCCTAGTTCAAAATTTGGGGCTGAAAATGGTTCCAAAGCGGATAGTAAATCGGATATCAATCTGTTCACGTCGCCGTGTAGGCCTTGGTTTCTATCTACGGCTCTGCGCTGAGGGAGACGGACATGATCAATGATCTCATGGAACATCTGCAAAGACCCGACCAAGCAGGAAAGGTTCATCAGCAAAATCAGCATTATGAGAAGGTTCTCCTAATAAACGGACAAACATGTCAGTATGCATGTTACTTGTTATGTTACTCACGCTAAAGACATTGGTGCGTTGCTCCATATTTAACTCGCACAGGTCCTTTCCTCAGTTGTTTCCACCCGTAAGTGGCGACGACTCGGTCCCTCCCTGACTCCCTCCTTTCAGCATCTTCCTTGGAAACCCGTTCGTGCCTGTTTAGAGAATTATTTACTTGCACAACAACCTTCAGCTTGATATGTCAAAAGGATACTAGGGAAATGGGCGCGGCAATGCCGCGCTTGTGGAGTGAATGAATTTTAAATTTGGTAACGTGTATATTTTAAATTTTTGTAGTTTTGGGAAGTAGTGAATTTGAGAGAAGGTTGTGTAATGATGAAATCCGTTGGAATTTACTGAAATTTGTTGGAATTAATTTAACTCTATAATCAGAGGAAAATACATTTTGTGAACATTTGTTAAATTTGATTTAAGTTCTATTCGTAATTGCAGGTAAAGTCCGTTGGAATTTACTGAAATTTGTTGGAATTAATTTAACTCTATAATCGGAGGGAAATACATTTTGTGAACATTTGTTAAATTCGATTTAAGTTTTATTCGTAATTGCAGGTAATTTTTTTTTGTTCAGAATATGTATGTAATAAAGTATTTTAAAATGTAGCTACATAGTTAGAGGGAGTTAAGTTTTGTTATCTTTGTACATGTCAAATAAATTGAATTGGTGAAATATAGTTCCATGTTGTCATATTTTTTTTTGTTTCACACCATAATCGAAGGGAATATATTATGTGAGCATTTTTTTTCAAATTTAATCTATAATTAGGGAAAATTGAATTTGTATTTCCTACATATATTAACGGATTTGGAATATGAAAATACGTTTGCAATATGTTGTAAGTAGGTAGCTGAAAGGATCGTATGGCCACCTAGAGGGGGGTGAATAGGTGCTACTCCAATTTTTAATTCTTTTTCGATTAAGGCTTGACACAAAGGTAAATTCTCTAGATATGCAACTAAGATGAATTTACCTATATGACAAGTTAAGTCTAAACAAGATAAGATACAAGTAGTAAATAACAAGAAAGGAGTAACCGATCGGGAAGCACGCGGAGACAAGGATGTATTCCCGAGTTCCTCCTTTTTAGGGGAGTACGTCTCGTTGGAGGGGTGTGAGTTTCAAACTCAAGACGCCACAAATGGCCTCACCCTATTCTCCGATGAACCTCGCACAAAAGCTCGGTCCACCTTCCACTATCGGAGACCTTCAAGGCGGAATCCGGAGCCCTTACAACAAGCTTGGAGCACAACCCACAAAAGGATTGGGAGCTCCCAAGCACCACAGCTTCACTACACAAAAGTAGCAAGCAAGTAAGTACAACAAGATGCCTAGGTTTTCCTAGTGGAAACCCTAGGCTCAAATCCCTCAAGTGAATGAGGGGGAAATGAAGAACCGCTTGGTGAAGATGTAGATCCGGGCCTTCTCCTTCAATCCTCCAAAGATCAACAAGTTTGGGTGGAGGGATTGGGAGATCTAATGTTTCTTGAGCTTGCAACAATGGTGTACTTCAGATCTGGGCGAGCTAAGAGCTGGAGGTAGGTGGAGGGGTATTTATACCCCTCCAGAAAAACTAGCCGTTTTTCTGTCCACTAAGTCCGGAGACTCCGGACCGGGGGCGGAAACTCCGGACTGACTCCGGGGTAACTCCGGTCGCGATACAGCGGCTGCCGCCGCGATGTTCATCTTCTCAGCAGACCGGAAACTCCGGTCTTGGAGGCCGGAAACTCCGGTAGGGCCGGAAACTCCGGACCTACTCCGGGGCAACTCCGGACCCAATACCGCACGCGCCGTCGTGGGAAGTTCTTCGATTCAAAATCTTGTCTGGGGCGGAGACTCCGGACCACGGGACCGGAAACTCCGGCCGGTGCGGAGACTCCGGTGTTACTCCGGGGTAACTCCGCACCCCATACCGCGGCTGCCGTCCTGAGGAGCTTTTGCTCCAGAATTTCAAATTGACCGGAGACTCCGGCCACAGAGACCGGAGACTCCGGACTGGACAGGCAAATGCAAGCTTCTTTTTCTTGTCAAGTGTTTCGATGCAAAGTGTAATTGTATCATTTCATTCCTGCACCACTTAACATCATATTAAATAATTCCTAGTGTTGTTGCCTAACACACAAAACATAGGGGACATAAAATATGTCCTTTCAATCTCCCCCTTTTTGGTGTTAGATGACAACACTCGGATTTGCAATAAAGCACACAACAATTATCGACATGTACCACAAAGGATTTGAGAGGCTCCCCCTACATGTGTGCATACAAGTAGTTTGCATTTGAATACAAATGCTCAACATGTAGAGGAGAGACAACTCACAAGAAATATATGGAACAATATAAATTACACCAACATGAGACAAATCATGATATAGGGTTGAGGTGAAAAGGAACCATACCTTGTGCATAACTATGACATAGAGACCAATGCACAATAATAGACCATAAATAATATCATCTCAACCATAGGAATTATGAAATCCATAGTCTCATACCACACAGAGTACCACAAATAGGAACATAGTCTCACAACATAAAACCAAAGCAAATAGGTTCAAATGACATAAGATAAATGGACACAAGCGCAAATAAATGATAAACGCACGTGCTTGTGTCCGACCCATGCAAATCCCACGGTGAGAGAGCCTAATAGAACTACTTCTCCCCCTTTGGCATCGAAACACCAAAAAGGGAGAAGAGCGATGCTAACGGAACCCAAGGCGATCACTCGTCGTCTTCATCATCGTCGGCATCACTGTCCTCATCATCACCACTCCCATCATCATCTTCAGCATCACTTGCTTCAACACTATCTTCTTCCTCATCACTTTCTTCTTCATAGCGCATAGGAGCCTTGCCGGTGTTGCGAGAAGAGGAGGGCATGGAGGTCACCTCGGCATAATCAGACCAATGAAATGTATCCTCATTCCACTTGTCAAGAGAGATAGTTGAATCGGATGGCGGAGTTTCGGGATCACCCTCATTGCGAGGAGGAGTGGTACCACCATTGCTGATCTTGCGCATTTCCTTCATCATCTTGGCTTGGTTGGACAAGATCCTCTTGTTAGTGACATAAGTTTGATGATTTTCCTTGTGCAACCCAACACCCATACACATCATAGCCCTTTGCCACCAAGAAACTTTCTTCAACTCCTCGTTGACTCTTTGTTTGCCACCTTGATCCCAAGAGGGTGGAGTGGCATTTTTTCTTCTTGCCCTAGGAGCTTCTTGCTCCTCTATCTCTTCATAAGAGGCTTGAGTAAGGTGATGGCGGAGTACTTGAAGGGTGCCATATGTGTGTTTCTTGAAATGAGATTGATTGAGGTTGGGAATCTTCTTGAGAATGAGCTTCATGACATAGGGAGCATACATAGGATTCTTCCTCTCGTGAATAGCAATGTTGATCTCACACTTGATAAAATCCATGACATCAATCTCAAACCCTTGACAATTCGGACCGGCAAGGTATGTCTTGTGGCAATGGTACATGAGGTTGACAAGAGCTCCACGGATAGCATCCGTATTCCCGGCTTGAGGTGCAATGCTCCAACGAAACATGCGAATCAAGATGTTGTAGATGGGCTTGAGTCCTTTGGTGGTAGCAAGGGCACCCCCTTAGCAGCAAGAGGGGCAAGGATCTTCTTATCATAGGCCACCCTTCAACATGCATCCGGTGACCAACGGGTTCATTCACACCTTTGAACACATACCCCAAGCTTCTCCAAATTCTGAAGTGTGCACTAACTTTGAGAGGCCCCGTCATCCATGTCATTTTGGTGTCCTCCTCATCTCCAAGCACAAGAGTGGCAAAGAACTGTTGGACCATGTCAATATCATAGTCTTGTTGGGTGGTAATAAGGGGCTCAAGTCCAATCTTCCTAGCAACCCATAATGCATCCGCAAAGTATGTCTTCTTGGCCAACACGTCAAAGTTCAGCGGTTTTTGAGGACACACAAGAGCTTTTGGGTCCAAATTGGCATATATTTCCTTCATAATGAGCTCTTGCTCCTTTCTCCAAAAGTGACCATCGGTGGAGTTGTTTGGCATGTCATAGAAATTCTGCGCCCTCATTGTCCGAAATTCTTCCTTGTTCAACCCCTTCAAAGTGGTCAAGTTGTCAAACTTGGCCTTCTTGGCCCTTTCTTCTCGAAGGAGGGCAGCCTCTTGCCTAGCCCTTCTAGCATCAGCAGCCTGTTTCTGCTTAAGAGCACCACTCTGCACATGCTTGTCTTGTTCTTCATCATAGATCAAATAGTCTCGACCTTGGAGCTTGTTCTTCTTTGACTTCTTAATAGTCGAGGATGAGGATGAAGGACCGGGATACTTCTTGTTAGCTGTGAAACAGGAGTAGATAGGTAGCATTGAGGTAAGCATACATGTCCATGGAATCTCAACGAGAGAAAAAGGTAGAGGAATTTCTTCTCAGGTTTGATCTAGACCGGAGTTTCCGGTCTCAGGGGGCGGAGTTTCCGGCCACACCGGAGTCTCCGGACCAGAAGGCCGGAGTCTCCGGCCCTGATGCCAAAACTCGAATCTAGGTCAAAACTGAGGGGAAACTCACACTAGCAATTTTCTAGATAGTACATTGCCATCCTAAAGGTTCTACACCACGAATTTCTACAAGAACTACTCTCAAAACTAGATCTAGGATGAAATCCTAGAGAAGGAGAGAGAGTGGTACCCGAGTCCTTCATGGCGAGATCCAAACGGAGGGGAGGAAGATCCCCAACGCTTGGGAAGTGGAGGAGCCGGTGGCACGGCGGATTCCGGCGGCGGGGAGCGGCCGGAGGCGGTCTTGGAGCTTGTGGCGGCGGCTGGGGAGAGTTGGGGTCGGGGGTGTGAGGAAGTTATGAGATAACTCCCCACCCCGAGCCCTTAAGATCCCAGCGAAACGACCGAGGCCGGAGTCTCCGGCCTAAAGCACCGGAGTTTCCGGTTGGACCGGAGTTTCCGGGTTTTAGGGCGGAGACTCTGGACAGACCGGAGTCTCCGGTGCTGAACACCGGAGTCTCCGGACCCAAAAGCTCCAAAACAGCAGATTTAAATGGAGGACATGTATGATGCAAGATGAGCACGGCTTTTAGATAAGATGGCTTAGGTTAAGAACAAAGTCACTGATGGTGAGATACACACTAGGAATTGCAAGATGCAAATATAAAAAGCCAATTCCAAGTGTTTTTCCCAAAACACAATAAAGGTCTAGAAACCAAATAAAATCCATGAAGATCAAATAAGATCAACTCTTCACAAAGAAGAGGGCGGTGGCCTAAGCCACCATGTATGAGTTGTGGTGTGACACCGCGAAGATGTATCTTGGGTTCACGGCCACTACTCGTCATTTAAGCTCACAATTCATAAAATGAAAATATAGAGACAAAATGAGTTCTTGCTATCGGCATAATGGGGGGAGGGATAGTCCAATGGATTAGGACCGCACTCCCCCTATGTCCATGCCTACATCCAAACCAAATAACTATTGTCTAATATGGGTAGGTATGCAAGAAGTCCACTAAGTCCAATTGCTTATGTCCACCACATTTAGTTCTCCTCTCAACTCCTTGAATCTTGCTTCACCAAGAGGCTTTGTGAACATATCGGCGAGTTGATGCTTGGTGTTGACATACTTGATTGTAATATCACCCTTCTCAACATGATCTCGAATAAAATGATACGGATCTCAATATGCTTGGTCTTCCCATGAAGTACCGGATTGTGAGCAATTTTGATGGCACTTTCATTGTCACATAAAAGAGGCACTTTGTCACAAATGACACCATAATCCTTTAAAGTTTGCCTCATCCATAATAATTGTGCACAACAACTTCCGGCGGCAATGTATTCGGCTTCGGTGGAGGACGAGGCCACACAATTTTGCTTCTTGGAAGACCAACTCACAAGAGACCTACCAAGGAATTGGCAAGTACCCGAAGTTGATTTTCTATCCATTTTGCAACCCGCCCAATCCGCATCCGAATAACCTACAAGATCAAAGCTTGTCCCATGGGGGTACCAAAGACCATAGTTAGGAGTATCTATCAAGTATCTTAGAATCCTTTTAACCGCGGTTTCATGACTTTCCTTAGGACTTGATTGGAATCTTGCACACATACCCACACTAAACATAATATCCGGTCTAGATGCACAAAGGTAAAGTAAAGATCCAATCATAGAACGATAAAGCTTGGGATCAACTTCCTTACCTCCGGATCTAAGTGTAGATCCGCCTTGGAGTCCATGGGAAACTTATATGGCTTGGCATTGTTCATATCAAATTTCTTGAGCATGTCTTGAATATACTTGGCTTGACATAAGAATGTTCCTTCTCTCCATTGGTGGATTTCAAAGCCAAGAAAATACTTCAATTCTCCCATCATGGACATCTCAAATTCCTTGGTCATTAGCTTAGAGAATTGATCACTAAATTCATGATTAGTAGAACCAAAGATAATATCATCAACATATATTTGGCATACGAAAAACTCTCCATTTATCCTTTTTGTAAAAAGGGTGGGATCGATTACCCCAATTTCAAAACCACGGTCTACTAAGAACTCCTTGAGATGATCATACCAAGCACGTGGAGCTTGCTTGAGCCCATAAAGAGCCTTATGTAGTAAGTAGACATGGTTAGGAAATTTAGGGTCTTCAAAACCCGGAGGTTGTTTCACATACACTAATTCATTTAGTGGACCATTTAGAAAAGCACTTTTAACATCCATTTGATATAAGGTAATGTTATGAGTAGATGCATAGGCAATTAATAAACGAATAGATTCAAGTCTAGCAACGGGGGCATAGTTTCACCGTAGTCGACTCCTTCGATTTGGGTGTAGCCTTGTGCAACCAATCTTGCTTTGTTGCGAATGACTTGACCATGTGAGTCTTGCTTGTTCTTGAATATCCACTTGGTTCCAATGACATTATGTGATGTGTCTTTGGGTCTTTCAACTAATGACCATACTTTGTTGCGCTCGAAATTGTTCAATTCTTCATGCATGGCCGCAACCCAATCCATGTCTTCAAGAGCATCATATACCTTGAGAGGTTCTAAGCTAGACAAACAAGAGACATGACCACAAAAGTTAGATAATTGATTACGTGTGGACACACCCTTATGAATACTCCCAAGGATATTCTCTTTGAAGTGTTGTAGATGATCCAATGTTGATGCACGCCGAATGACTCGGCGTTCTATAGCTTGACCAATTGTTTCACCAACACGAACATCTTCATCATTTCCTTCTTCTTGTTCATGGTCAACCCGAAGTGGAGTTCTTGGAGATGGGGGTTCATCATGTTCTTGTTCTCCACTAGAGTTGGGTGGGTCTTGACCATTATCTTGCTCATGTGGATGAATATCTTGATCTTGTTCTTGTATAGCTTGTTGATCAATTGTTGAGGTGGATGGTTCAACTGAGTAGAACTTGTTCCTTCTTCTTGAGTGTCAATAATAGGTTCTTCAATAGGAATAAGTTCCCCTATGCCCATAGTTCTTATGGCTTGAGATGGAGGTACATCACCTACATCATCATGATCAATATGCTCCGCTTGGGAGCCATTATCCTCGACAAACTCCACATTCATAGATTCTTCAACACATCCGGTGGATATGTTGTAGACCCTATAAGTATGGGAGTTTGCGGCATATCCAACAAGAATACCATCAAAAGTTCTAGATGCAAATTTAGCAATTGGGCAACCTTTAATGTAAACATGGCATTTGCATCCAAATACGCGAAAGTAAGAGACATTTGGCTTTTTACCGGTAAGGAGTTCATATGGTGTCTTTTTCATGAGAGGACGAAAGAAGAGCCGGTTTGAGTAGTGGCAAGCGGTGTTGATGGCTTCGGCCCAAAAGTTGTATGGGGAATGAAATTCGGCCAACATAGTTCTTGCCATATCAATAAGAGTGCGGTTCTTCCTTTCGGCGACACCATTTTGTTGGGGAGTATAAGCAGCGGAATATTGGTGTTGAATGCCCTCCCCACTTAGGAAATCATCCATAGTGTAATTCTTGAACTCCGTACCATTGTCACTTCTTATTGCCAAAATCTTGGAGTCATATTGGCGTTGAACCAAGGTTGCAAAGTCAATGAATATCTTTTGAGTTTCACTCTTCCTCTTGATGTAGAAAGTCCAACAATATCTTGTATAATCATCCACAATCACCAAACAATATTTCTTGCCACCAAGACTCTCATATGTGGGAGGCCCAAAGAGATCCATATGAAGGAGCTCCAAAGGCTTCTTAGTGGAGATAATGCTCTTCTTGGGGTGATTCTTTTCATGCATCTTTCCGGCTATGCAAGCACTACAAGGACGATCTTTGGAAAAATTAACATCGGTTAGTCCTACCACGTGTCCACCCTTCACAAGAGTTTGCAAATTTCTCATACCGACATGGCCTAGCCGGCGATGCCAAAGCCAACCCTTGTCGGATTTAGCCATTAGACACGTGGCAATTTGAGTGGTCTCTTTCGAGAAATCGACCACATACAAACCGTTCACACGAAATCCAACAAAGGCTACTTTAAGAGATTGAGTGAAGAGGATGGTCACGTGGTGTTTATTAAAGATAACGGTGTAACCGACATTGCATAATTGACCAACGGAAAGTAAATTATATGAAAGGGATTCAACAAGAAGGACCTTCTCAATGGATAACTCCGGAGTGATCACTACCTTGCCATATCCCAATACCTTAAGTCTTGCATCGTTCCCGACGGTGACATGAGAGAATGTGAGTAATTGTTTCAATAGGCCCTTTACTAATTCTTTGCTTCCGGTCATGTGAGATGAACACCCACTATCAATGAGCCATGAAGATCCACCGGAAGAAAAGTCCTACAAGAAATCAAGTCTTTGTTTTAGGTACCCATTGTGGAATGGGTCCTCTTTTGTTAGTCACAAGGGTCTTTGGAACCCAAATAGCATAGTGATAATCATCTCCATATGAAGTGCCAACATATTTAGCAAAAACACAACCATTTCTAGATTTCATAAGAACATATGAAGGGTTGTATTTTCCCGCAAAGTCATTGTGAGTGGCATTGCCCCTTGTGGCATCACTACTCGCAATGGTAGTCTCCTTTGCTTGTGCGGGCTTGGCCTTCTTCTTGTTCTTGTTCTTCTTTTCTTCTTGGCAACATAACCAAGGCCCTCTTTCCCTATGTGTGGCTTTTGCGCTTGCAAGAGCTCATAAAGAGGTTTCTCACCTTGAGGGCTAGAGGCCTTGGCAAGCTCATCCTTCAACCTAGCATTTTCCTCAATGACATTTGCATGATCACAAGAAGAAGTAGAGGAGCTAGGTGCATCAATTTTAGTAGATTGTATTTGAAGTTGTTCAAAAGACTTGGTGAGAGTAGAGTGTTCACTCTCCAAGGCCTTGTGAGCCTTAGTGAGCTTCTCTAGCTCATCGGTTAGTCTATTATGACCAACACCAAATACGATCTTTTGTTTCTCTAAAACTTTGTATTTAGCAATAGCATGGTCACGTTCTTTAATGATTTTAGAAAGAGTTTCATTTTGAGATTCATCAAAATTCTCAAGCTTCTCTCAAGAGAAACTCGAAGCTCATGCTCTTCCTCAATAGCCATGGTAAGGGAAGCGATCTCATTAGCATTTTCTCTTTCAAGTCTCCCCTTTTCTTCAAGGAGATCTTGTGCCATGCCATATTGATTCATAAGAATCTCAAGCCGAATCTTGCATTCACCTTGCAAGTTAGTCATCAAGAAATCCAAAGCAACATTTTCTTCCTTAACTCTAAGACTCATAAGTTCATGTATTTCATTCATAGTCTTAGAAGGAGGGGAAGATGATACCTCGGAGAGTTTGGCCATGAGACACGTAGCGGATTTGGTGGTGACATTATCATTGGGGGATTCAAAGAGAGAAGGGGTTGTCGATGAAGCAATGGCTAAAGCGGCCACTCCACTTGTGGTTGTTTCTTCTTCATCACTCTCCTCCCCGGACATATATTCTTCTCTTGCCACCAACACCTTGGTAGGTGGCTTCTTGTTGGAGATGAACTTCTTGAAGTAGGGCTTCATGGGAGAAGACCTTGAAGCTTCCTTGAGAATGAGTCTTCCTCCATGTTCTTCACGGTTCTCATAAGGGCATTGGGCAACATAGTGAAATTTATCTTGACAATTGAAGCAAGTCTTCATTTTTGGGTTGCCCTCCTTGTAACCACTTGATTTGTACTTTTGATCACATGAGCTTTAGCTTTAGATGGATTCTTCCAAAAGGTCTTTGCCGCTAGAGCCACATAATCTCTATGAGCACTCATGAGTTCCTCGGGTGTAACTTCCTTCTTCATGATCTTGGTCTTCATCTTGTTCCACCACCTTGGCCTTCAAAGCAAGTGAGGAACTTCGGGCCATTCCAAGAGCACGGGCACGAGAGTCTCTAGCAATTTGGGCTTGGACCTTGTAAGATTGCATCTCTTGCATGACTTCATTTGAGGTCAAGGTGTCATAGTTGTGCTTTCCTTGGAGACTCTTCAAGTCGGCCTCTTCAAACGGCATGAGGGCATTCACATACTTCCTCTTGATGTAAGTATCATCCACATGTTTAGCACCAAGGTCTCTATATGCGGAAGCAAGAGCCTTGAGCCTTTGATACATCTCCTCATGAGTTTCATCATCTTTCTTGTAGAAGCCTTCAATTTGATTGCTCATGGCTTCATATCTATTTCTCCTCATGCTATCATTTCCAACGAACACCTCCGTGAGGGATGCCCATGCTTCCTTAGCGGTGGTGCAATCTTCGATGTGATGAATGTTCTTCTCACCCACCGCAACACGGATCACATCAAGAGCGGTGGCATTTAGTTGAGCTTCAACTTCTTCTCGCCTTGTCAAATCATTTTCATCCACCGCCTTGTATCCATCTACAATGATCTTCCAAAGACCTATGCAACCACTTTTCAAGTGAGATTTCATAGAAGATTGCCAATGAGTAAAAGAGGATGCATTAAGACTAGGTGGTGCTCCTCTTAAGTGAATAGGAGGATGAGGGATAGGTAGGTCGGGAGAGTATGCAAAAGGAACTCTAGCATGTTCTCCTTTCCCATTAGTGTTTTAGATGGGGATTCATTTTTATTTTGGTCCACCCCCGGATCCCTTTATCCTCGTTCTCCTTTAACTCCACTTGAGGAATCTCCAGAGAAGGAGGTGATGCGGTTACCTTTGCTTCCGAGAGTTTTGCTATCATTTCACGCAACTCATCCATTTTGGTTTCCATAGAGGTCTTCAAGTTAGTGAAGTCCTCCATGGAAACCGAAGTGGCCGGAAGAGCAAGAGGGTTCCCATCGGCATCGAAGGCCATATTTCTCTTAGGCGGTTAAGCCCGAATAAAGAGCCGAGGCTCTGATACCAATTGAAAGGATCGTATGGCCACCTAGAGGGGGGGGTGAATAGGTGCTACTCCAATTTTTAATTCTTTTTCGATTAAGGCTTGACACAAAGGTAAATTCTCTAGATATGCAACTAAGATGAATTTACCTATATGACAAGTTAAGTCTAAACAAGATAAGATACAAGTAGTAAATAACAAGAAAGGAGTAACCGATCGGGAAGCACGCGGAGACAAGGATGTATTCCCGAGTTCCTCCTTTTTAGGGGAGTACGTCTCGTTGGAGGGGTGTGAGTTTCAAACTCAAGACGCCACAAATGGCCTCACCCTATTCTCCGATGAACCTCGCACAAAAGCTCGGTCCACCTTCCACTATCGGAGACCTTCAAGGCGGAATCCGGAGCCCTTACAACAAGCTTGGAGCACAACCCACAAAAGGATTGGGAGCTCCCAAGCACCACAGCTTCACTACACAAAAGTAGCAAGCAAGTAAGTACAACAAGATGCCTAGGTTTTCCTAGTGGAAACCCTAGGCTCAAATCCCTCAAGTGAATGAGGGGGAAATGAAGAACCGCTTGGTGAAGATGTAGATCCGGGCCTTCTCCTTCAATCCTCCAAAGATCAACAAGTTTGGGTGGAGGGATTGGGAGATCTAATGTTTCTTGAGCTTGCAACAATGGTGTACTTCAGATCTGGGCGAGCTAAGAGCTGGAGGTAGGTGGAGGGGTATTTATACCCCTCCAGAAAAACTAGCCGTTTTTCTGTCCACTAAGTCCGGAGACTCCGGACCGGGAGGCGGGGAAACTCCGGACTGACTCCGGGCGCGATACAGCGGCTGCCGCCGCGATGTTCATCTTCTCAGCAGACCGGAAACTCCGGTCTTGGAGTCCGGAAACTCCGGTAGGGCCGGAAACTCCGGACCTACTCCGGACCCAATACCGCACGCGCCGTCGTGGGAAGTTCTTCGATTCAAAAATCTTGTCTGGGGCGGAGACTCCGGACCACGGGACCGGAAACTCCGGCCGGTGCGGAGACTCCGGTGTTACTCCGGGGTAACTCCGCACCCCATACCGCGGCTGCCGTCCTGAGGAGCTTTTGCTCCAGAATTTCAAATTGACCGGAGACTCCGGCCACAGAGACCGGAGACTCCGGACTGGACAGGCAAATGCAAGCTTCTTTTTCTTGTCAAGTGTTTCGATGCAAAGTGTAATTGTATCATTTCATTCCTGCACCACTTAACATCATATTAAATAATTCCTAGTGTTGTTGCCTAACACACAAAACATAGGGGACATAAAATATGTCCTTTCAGTAGCTTTTTGTGGTTTTTATTTCAGTTGAAAAGAAAGTTGTGAAATTCAAATTTTGTGTGAAATGGTATTGAAGATTTGAAATATTGGAAAGATCACAATGTATTTGGAATGGCTATTTTGGGTTTTCACAAATTTGTGTGTGGAAATTGGAATAATTTGGGAAAAGTCACTAAGTATTTGAAATGAGGGTTTCGATGTTTTTTCAAAAAAAAAATTGAAATTGGTTTGAATTTATTTGGAGTTCTGTTTGAAAAGTTACAAAATTTTGTATAATAGGAAAATAAAACAGAATGGAAAAAAATAAAAGGGCCGAGCTGGCCACAGAGGAAGCAGGCCAGCCCATGTAGAAGCCTAGAATCCCGGCCCAGGCCCGCTGTGACGTCAGCGTGACGTCACAGCTGGCCGGACTCTGCCGCGGCGGCGCGGAGGACGCCGGCGTCGCGGCACTGCGATTGGGGACGCGCGGGTGAGCGCGTGGGGTACGCCTGGGCGCGGGCTGTCCGTAGGTGGCGGCGCCGCCGGAGTTTGGCCACCGGAGCGTCGCCGGCGGGCAGAAAACGCGTCGACGGGCACCGCGCATGCCGGAGGCGATTCCGGGCGGCGTGCGGCGTGCCGACAAATGGCGCTCGGCCAGGAGGAAGAGGCGGCCACGACGGAGGTCAGACCTACGAGGGAAACAAAAAAGAGCCAACTGAATTTTTATATTTGTCCACTACAGACTGAACTTTCAGCTTACCATCTACCGTTGGTTGGGACAAATATACCTAAAAATACTGCGTGTCAAAAGCCTCCCTTCTCTTCTTTCTCTCTCCTCTATCCTCTCGCTCCCTTCTCGTTGAGAGTCCCCTCCGGCCTCCCGGCGCCTCTCCCTCTCGTCTCCGCGGCTCTGCCGACGGTAGATGGGGTGGGGGAGGTTGCCGGTCTCTGCTTGTAGTTAGTAGTAGTAGGTTGTTTTCTTCCCGTGTGGAGAATGGTGTCTTGCCGTGTTTGGGTAGAGCTGCAGCGTTTCCAAGCAACGCTGGAGAGGGCCGAGGTTCTCCTTCCCGCGGGCGTCGGTGGCCGGCGTTAGAGGGGGTGGGCTCTGGGCAATGCCTGCTAAATAAGCTTGCTCTGTGGCGGATTGGAGTGCTGCTGCTGATTTGCTTTTCTCTCGGTTGCTGGCATGGTGCTAGAGGCCAGAGGAAGGAGGATGCAGTGCTACGTCCCTGGATTCGTCGCGGGTTCTCTCCTCTTTGCCTCGCTGGGCCACAATCAAGCTGTGGCTTCGGTGGTTGGAGGTGTGCCCCCTACTGTCATCCGTGGTGGAGGGTGTGGTGGACAAGTGCTTCCGACGGAGGCTTTTTCAATAAGCTCGATTCTGGAGCGGTACCTTCCGCTCTGCCTGCTCTCTCTGGCCGCCATGGAGGCGGAAGATGGCGGGTGGTGCTGGAGGTTGCTGCTCGGGGTGGTTTTTGCATATCGGTCGGCTAGAGTAGGGATTGGAAGGCCTTCTTTGTGCTCGCCGTGGAGGTGAGATGGAGGATGGTGTTCTTCTTCCTCTTGACGGCCGGTGGTTTCTGCAGCAGGTTCGTTTCTCCATCCGTGCTTCTCTGTCCGGCCGTGGCGGCGAGGGGAGAGCTCGGTGGTTGTTGGCGTCCTGGTTTTGTTGTTGGTGGAGGTGGTGGTCTTCCTTGATGATTCTGCTCCGGCCGGCCGTGGCGGCGAGGGGAGTGGTTGTCGGAAGATTGGGTGTTCTTGGTGGCTGGCCTGGTCGTTGCGGAGGCGGCGGGAAGATGGGTGGTTTGAGGGAGCGAGTGCTATGGCTGTGTACGTTCATCGAGCTGGGTGTCCGTCGCGTCGCGGCGGCCGGATTTGCAGTCGACTACAACATGTGGAGGTGCTTTCTTCCCCGGGAATGGAGGTACGGCGGCTCCGGCAGCGTCTGAGGTGTTTGGGGCGATGGGTGGATCCGATTGTGTTTTTTCCAGGTGGCTCGGGGTGTTTAGTGCAATTTGCTGGGTCTCGTTGTAATTTTTGGTTCCTACTGGACCTGTCTGTAAGTTGTACTGAGCTTCCTTTTATATTTATCGGATCCTGTTCAAAAAAAAAAAAATCTACCGTTGGTTGGACATGGCCAATCACGCGATGTACGGTTGGGCGTACACAAGATGCACAACGACATGGTATATATATACCAGACTGAACTTTCATCGCGTGATTGGCCATGTCCAACCAACGGTAGATGGTAAGCTGAAAGTTCAGTCTGTAGTGGACAAATATAAAAATTCAGTTGGCTCTTTTTTGTTTCCCTCGTAGGTCTGACTTCAGAAATCACCGATGTGCCTTTCAGCCTGGCTAGTTTTTATCTCTGATAGTGAAACAAGGTTTTTTTTATCTCTGAAAGTTTTCACAAACATGAATTCATATTTTAAACATTCATCACTAATAAATACGACATACTTCAAACAACACAAAGTTCAAACACCACATTGTTCAAACACGACATAGTTCAAATATATTTTAAACATGTCATTAGCCATACTACATGCCATTACCTAGAAGATACTAGTCCGTGTCTGAATTAATCCCTATTGTTTGGTCTCCCGTCCACCATCCAAGGTATCTGCGTGCGAAAATCGCACCGACGATGTACTTCTTCCTTCCTCCTAGGTTGAAGATCAACACATATGCCGGTGGCGGTGGGAGTGGCTCGACGATGGCCTCATCCGCATTGGAATTCTCCTGCACCAACTCATCACAAGGTTGAAGAGCAACCTCAAGTTCCTATTTGGTGGATGCGTTCTTTTCACATTGCCAATATGCCTTATTGAAGCACGACGGCATCCATGTCATCGCGGTTGGGCGGATCATATCGGCTTCCTTTCTCAACCCAAACGAGCCCAACCAACTCGACGGCTCGTCAGAGAACCCTAGCGAATTACCTAGGGTGTAGCAGCGCTCCCACTGCGCCGAAGCCTCCCAATCTTCGTAGCCACGTCTGTGGGTGCAACGTGGCAAGAGGGTCGTGGCGCGAGAGGGAAACGACGGTGCCCCATGATGGCACAAAGATTGGAGGCACCCCACAAAGCCACGAAGACAATGAGACGATGGTGGCACACACGTGAGCGGTGGAGTGGGAGCTCCCGGGCCCGGCGTCACGGGTCTCGGTGTCATAGAAAAACGACATGAACCCATTGCTCCGCTTTTCGTATTTGTTTTCAGTGATTTTTGTACTTGTTTTTATCTCTGAGGTTTCCGACTCTAGAGATACAACCAGAAACAAAACAAGACAAGCATGATTTCACTATGTTCGTTCTCAACTTTCTCGAATGCAATCCAATGTTTCAAGTCAGGGCGAGGACGGCAAAATCCAGGGCCCTCTGTGAAATGATTAGATGGGGCCCATCTCAACCTTATTTGTCTTTGTTTGACCATCTAGAACATCATTATAAACAATAATATCAAGTACAATGGGTATAAGGATCAATTGACCGAATGCCACGGAAGTATTTGACATGCACGTACACCAAGAGTATATATACTCCCTCCTTCCATGAAAGGGTATATTTCCAGCTTTCTTGCAAAGTAAAACTATCTCAAACTTTGACTTTGTTTACAAAAAGTATATAACAATATTGATTAAAACAAATAGTTATACGATGAAAACATATTTTATCATGAATAAAATTATAGTAATTTTACTTCTAGTGTATTTTAAGGGATGAGAGAGGATAATCCCCAAATATTCCCACCAACCACCTCATTTTTGCCTAACACAAAAACTTTAGTCCATGCTAGTGTATTGTAGGAGAAAAGTATTTGTGGGGATTTGTGGGGTTGAGTGTTCACCAAATCCCCCTCATCCCCACTATTCCCATTCCTAAAATATACTAGAGGTAAACAAGGCTTATGCGTTACCAAAATGGGAAGAAACAGGTGAAAGAAGACCCCGAAGAAGATCCAAAGTGGTCCTCATAATTGAACACCGCCGAGAAACTCCACGACCCGAAAAAAAAACAAAGAAATTCCCGTCTCTCCGCCGCCGTTCCACCGCCCCGTCTCCGACTCGCCGGCGGCCGCCCGCCCTCCAGACCCCTCCACCCTGCTCCACCCGCCGGCCGCGGCCGCCCGTGCAGAGTCCCAATTTCCGCTCTAACAAGCCGCGGGATTTCCTCGAATTCGTCGAAATCCCCGAGCCGAGCTGAGTTGGCGGCGCGATGGGGGCGAACGCCGACCCCTCGGGGTCCCTCGGCGGACCCAGACGCCACCCCTCCCCTGCGGCCGTGGCGCTGCAGCACGGCCTGGCCGCGAGCACCGCGGCCGCGCTGCGCCACGACCCCGGGCTCGCCATGCGGTGGTCGCCCGAGGAACAGGCCGTGCTCGACGAAGGATTGGCCAAGTAAGCTTCTGGGGTTCTCTATCTCATTCCCGGAGGTAGCGATTTTGGGGACAGTCCGTACTATTTTGGAAGTAGCGTGGTTGGAAGTATATGTTTCGAACCTAAGTAAGGCCTTGCTAAATTGCATGGGACACTTAATGTGAACTTCCAGTCATTTTTGTGAAGATGAACTTCCATACGATACGAGCTGACCTGAGAATAAATGTTGCGCCTGTCAATGAAATTATGTCATGATGTACTTGGAAGAACAGCTAAATTCGGCACTAGTCACTGCATTGGTTCGCAGGAAGATGCTATAATTAGCAAAGTTGAATTGCCATGTTTTTAGATTTTTTGCTCGTTCTCGTATTCTAGCTCAAATTTGTCTCTTTATTGTCACTTAATATTCCTGTCCTTATCTGTACTGAGATTACATGGATCCATCTTATTATGTGGCTCTGCAACCATTGCAGGTATGTGAGTGATGCGGCTATAGTTCGCTATGCAAAGATTGCTCTGGGTTTGCCCAACAAGACAGTTCGAGATGTCGCCCTTCGTTGCAGATGGGTGGCTGTAAGTTGTATGCTGAGCCCTTTGCTTCATGTATCAGTACTATGCCAAACAGTTTTTCATATTACTTAAGGCATTAACACGTTTTTTGGGTATGATAAACGTAAATACAACTACCAGCTTTCTTGTGAATGATGTGAAAGAAACTGTTTTTTCTCCACACTTTTTTGTTTTGGCTCCTTGGTATGTGAAGGCTGTGATCATGGTTGATATAAGCCTCTATTTTCATTTGATTAAGTAATATGTGTAGCGTATTTCGCATAGCACTAACACATGAAGCAAATACATCCTCTTGTCAAGAAAATTGGGATTCTTTATTAACTGATGTTAGTTTGTTGTATTGGTCAAATGCTTATTCTCATTTCGCTAGCACCCGCATTCCTTGTTTAACTCCAATAGTTGTGCCCTTCTCGACTGAACCATCATGTTAAGATGCCCTGTGTACCAGTCTGGAATGCCATTTAAATAAGGGACATGTGACCCACTTAGAAAACAAAGGAGTGGTGCATTCGGGAAGCGGATGCACGATATGATTTTTCTCTACTGCCATTACAATATTTAGCAGTTAGCACTGCCTCAAATATCTAAAATATTGTTGTACTAAAATTATAACTAGTATCCTTGGTATCTTCATTGGTACAAATCATTAAAGCTAATGTACTAGTCACTACGTCATCACCACATGTCCTATCTAAAATCAGCATTCGTTTTGGATGGATCTTTTGAAGCCATTTCATCACAGTGGTTTGGGTTCGCCATGAAGAAATAATCATGCTGGATATTGTATATTTGTTCACAGTTCCTTGTGTGTATGCACTGGATAGGTGCTGCCTAACAAATTGTAATGTATGAAGTAACTAACATATATTTCTCATGCAGAAAAAGGAGAACAACAAGAAAAAGAAGGAAGAGTTGGTTAAGAAAAGCAAAGAAAAGAAGGTTGTCAGTTATCTCAACTACCTTCTCCTTTGATGGCCCTGTTTTATCTTTCATTATTGAATCATTTCAGTAGATGTGCAAATTTAAGTACCAAAAGAAGTCAGTACTTTTTTTTTGAAAGCAAAAGAAATCAGTACTTGATTTATAGAGAAAAACTCATATTAGGTTGTGAAATTTTAGTTTTAGGATTCTATACAACTATAGAACATTCTCAACTGAATAGTTTTTCTTATGGTTTTTATGTTTCTATCGAACTGTAGGAAAGAGTTAGTGACTCTTCAACAAAAGGGCCTGCTTACTTGGCACGATCCAATGTCCCTCCATATTCCATTCCTGTTCTCCCTATGGATGATCATGATGGATCATACAAAGGTTAGTATTTTGTTGATTTTGGGATTGTGCACATTGTCATTTATATTTAATACTTTTGGGGGCGTCTATTTTTTCCTTTGCAGTTTGTAGTTGCAGCCTAGTAAGACCTTTCTAAAAACTGTTGTTTTGATTTTTGCCAGAATTCTGTTCCTGCCGTTATGTTAGGGTGTAAAAATGGTTCTCCTAGTTTCGTACTAATTCGCTTAAGTTGCTCCTTAACATATGCCAAGGAATGGCTTACAGTTTACTTTAACGAGCATTGTTTGATATCAAGGAATGGCTTGCAGTTTACTTTAACGGGTTTAGTAGACAACAATAACGTTTTGATCATCATCTTCTTTAAAGCTTGTTAAAGTTATTAATATCATAAACTTTGGTCAACAAAGTATCTTTCCTATTTGCTTAGGATAGACTTGTGATTTGCCTTTCTTATCATGAACTATCATATCATTGCAGCAATTGGTGGTCCAACTGGGGAACTTCTGGAGCATAATGCACATTTGTTAAATCAGATCTATACAAATATTTCAAACATGCAGGTATTTCCTATCTTCTATGTTAAAGTTTCAGGCTCCGGCATTCAGCTCTGACAAAATAAGATCATGTGAAAAGCAAATATGTATGTTGTCGTGTGATGGTTGTGGCTTAAATTGCAATCTCCACGGTGTCTGTTGTGGTCTGTTAGTTGCGGCTTAAATTTCAAGGTCACTGTACGGTGTTTTAGCTGAGCCTTCAAGTTGTGGAATTGTCCACATGAATACATATTCTATATCACCTCTGCAATATCCACAATTCCACATGAATTTTCAAGATGCTTATAATCTTACATTGGCAAAACGAGGGCGGAGATGAAACCTGTTGTATTGTATTTGTTGATATTATACATGCGTCTCATATTCATTTGATATTTTTCATGTTATTTACGTTTAAATATTTATTGGCTTTTTTGCAGGTACAGGAGAACCTCTCTCTTTTATGTGAGACTAGGGATAATATACTCACAGTTCTGGGACAGTAAGTTCTGCAACTAGCTCAAGACCTCCTGAATACTTGTATTAAATTCTTTGCATCTTGCATGGAAAAACTTGGGTGCTTATCACCTATTTAGTCTGCCATTGCTAGGTGTATGCTCATAAGATTGTTTTCTCGTTGTTAAACTGTGAAGGAAAACACATCCACATGTTTTTAAAGTTTCTACTGACTGCAAAGCATGTTAATCTTCCCTTATGTTATCAATCATGCGGTATACAAGGTATTTGAGTCGCCAAGCCAAGTCAAGTCACCAGCCCTGCGACTCGCTGTATAGCCGACAAAAGTCGCTGTATAGTCGCCTGAATAGTCTCGACTCTCGAGTCACCCCAATCTTGAGAAAACGACTTGGCAATTATACAGCAACTATACATCAACTTTTTAGCCACTAAAAAACCATGGCGGTATATACTTTAACACCAGTATCTTTTCTTCTTCGTTGGGGATACAATTGGCTGCTCTTTTATTATTCTTGTTATGTCAACTGTCAAGTACACTTTCTGTTAAAGCATTTTGAACAAAGCACTTTCTGTTTGTAGCGATCCTTTTGAGATGTTTCGCATATCCAGTGAAACTGCAATAACGTAGCGACTGAATTCTTTTTTTTTTCTATTGCAGGGTAAGCAATGCTCCTGAAATAATGAGGCAGATGCCACCCCTACCTGTAAAGTTGAATGAAGATCTGGCAATCTCTGTGTTGCCAAGGCCTCCGCACCCTCGTACATGACTGCACGCAGTACTTGGCTCACTCGATCAGCTTTGCACACAGATGAGAGTTGAAAGCTGGGCCCGTTAGCTTAAGCAAAACTGCTCTAGGTACCAGATGCATGTTTGTGCCTTCCCGATGCTAGATCCGGCCTTGCAACAACTTATATCTTGGTCTCTCTGTTCAGCTGATGCCCTAGATGTTCCATGTACAAAGCCAGCAGTTTCAGTTTAAAATGTCCTCAAACCCGTAGTACTTTTAGGGAAACATAGGGTTAAACCTTTGTACAGTCAACCAGTGTAAAGAAAAGCAGTTGGAGTTGTTATGTTCAGCATTGGCGTCTTAGTTAGCACAGCTTTCAGAAAGTGTGCGCACATGACACCATATAATTTTTTTTGTCTCCGTTTTAGTTTTGTTAATTATATACTCTGCAGCTCTGTCAGTATCAGATTAGCGTTGTAACTGTTATATCCTTTGTTTTTTCCACTGAAAGGATTATAGAACTACTTGACCATTCCTTTCCTGACGGGAGTGCAGTTTTGGCTCCTGAGCACATATGCTCCTGCATGAGTACGAAATTTGAAATAGTAAAACAGTTTAAAATTTTTGAAAAAAATCGACAACCAACATGCAAGTTTTCTACATACGTGCATATTTTCGTGAAGAAATGACATTTGTTGCATTGATTTATTTATTTACAGAGTCACATCCAAAAATTTCAGGTAATCATCCTTAACTTTCTCAGCATTGCCAAAACAGTAAATTTCAGTCTTATATTCAAAGAAATATAGAATGAGATTCATGTTCACTGCCTTAGTGAGATCATGCTCAAGAAACAGAACGGTGTCGTCAACGTATTGTAGTATAGATAGTTGGATACCATCTCCCCCTCGACAAGGTGAGGTACACGTCCACCTACTTGATCGTCTTCGGCTGCTCTTGCAATATGCACGGCTAACATATATGTCACTATATTAAACAATTTCAGAGATGGCATATATGCTTGTTTTAACTCTTTTTATGAAACAATGAACAATATCATCATGTATACAAACCCCCACCCCAGCCCTTTGAACAAACCTAACAATCCATTCACACCACGTTGGTGCAAATCCTCTCATGCACAAAGCTTGTTGTAAAATTAACAATTTAACTTTATCATGGCCCTTCTCAAAATCAATTTTAAACAAAAACCCATCCAGTATTTGTCGTTGAAATTTTTGAATGGTTTCGTGCTAGACAACTTCGCCCTCTAAATTATGTCGTGTTGGCCTGAAAAAAAGAGGTAACACGATTGGTAGCAACGTTTGTAAAGACTTTGAAACTTGCATTGAGAAGGCAGATTATTCTATCTTATTTAGTTCCACTCACATCTCTCTTTTTTTCGGTAGCAAAGTGATAACCCCAGAATTAAATTTAAATAATGGCAAATCACCCGTATCCATTAAGTCAACCTTTACGAGTTACCAAAATCTATGATAAAACTCCGCAGATGGTCATGGAGCTTTGTTATTCTCCATCTATGAGATTGCTTCGTAAACTTACTTCTCAGTAAAGTGTGTATATTTTGTTAGCCTCAATCTAGTGCTTGTATCATTGACCAGTCTGAATATTTAATACTTGCCGAGACGGGTATCGTTGATGGATCTCGTGAGCGAGCCAAACCAGTAAGTCAAGTTGTCATGACTCGGTGGGCTAAAGAGCTCTGCTCTCCTAGAGCGTAAAATTCTGAAATTTCATGTTTGTGTTTAGGGTCACGTAACATGTTTTCCTATTGTTTTTCACCTCATTCAGATTTTATCATTAACCCGCTGGGAGATAATCAGGAGGACTACCTATGGAAAATTGCTGATGGGTGAGGAGGAAAACAATGTCGATATGCAGGAACTTGTCATCCAAAGCATACTCTCTTCTACAAATAATGAATAAGAATGAAGGGAAGGTCGATTTAGTTCTTGAATAGCAATGCCGTTTTTTTTTTGTCTCCCATGGCGGAGAGAGTTCCACGAATATCCAAACAAAATAGGGAAATGTTGTATAAAAATCAAGTGCCCAATGTCATCCTGCCAAGCATGTTTGATCAAATTTTAGACTTTGCGAAAAATAAGGTTAGGCAATGCATGGTCAAAGTTGAAGTCTTGAAGATGTATGTGTGGCAGAGAAATATCTCTATAACGTGTTCACCATATAAATAATGAAGCGGGCAAGACATGATGTTCTAATTTGCTTTTTTTTATGTGACCTTGATCTTGTGTTGATGAAATACCACACAAATGGTTCGGATTTGTAAATTCGGTTCCGTAAATACACGGTATGCGCTAAGCGCCAGGTATAAATCTACTTAATACTTATTCAGCTAGCTAATGGTATTGAAGGAACATAAGTACTTCTTTAGTTTCCTCTGATATATGCATCTCTTATTCCATGTAGTTTGGCTGCCGCCTCCTGCATGTTGATACGTTCACCTGGAGATGGCTTCGTACAGCAAAGTCCAATGTATAGCATAGACAACAAAGAGTGTACACTTTTTTCCTTCAAGGCCGCTGGAGCTTCTTGGTAAATCTTCAAATCATGTAGTAGCTGAGGATCAACAATCTCCAATACCCTATGAGGGATGTTGGTCTCCGTAAAATTTACAATGTTGAGTCCATCCTTAAACATGTCATCAGTTGGCCTTCTCTTAAGGAATATTTCTAGTAGGATGACACCAAAGCTATAAACATCCGCAGCAGTTGAGACTTGACCACCCCCAGCATATTCTACATATATCATGAATAAAAAGAGGAGTTAATTTTACTTTGGCAGGTTGACATTAGATGAAGCACCACTAGGTATAAAATGGGTCGGTACCTGGAGCAGCATATCCGATGGTTCCCACCAGTCCAACCGAAGAAGAGTCTGGTTTACCAAGAGATACTTTTGTGGAGCCAACTTTGAATATTGCAAGGCCAAAATCTCCAACATGAGCTATCATATTTTCATCCAAAAGAATGTTGCTGGGCTTTAGATCACAATGAACCATTGTTACTTGGTTGTTATGGTGTAGGTATTCCATTGCATCTGCTACATCAACCACAATGCTCATCCTTTGAGTCATTGTGAGAAGGTTCAAATATGAAGAGCTTTCATAGTCTCGAGTTGAGTATTGTAGCTTATGTAAGTCTCCTCGTGGCATGAGCTCATACACCAGAGCCTTGAAATCATTACCATTAAAATAAATGCTTGAGCACACGGTTAGGATAGGGACCAGATTACGATGCCGCACAATTCTCAATGCATTACATTCTGCAATGAAGCTCTTTTGTGCTCCTCTTGTCTCTAGATTGAAGACTTTAACAGCAACCTGATCTTTGTAATCAAATAGTTTTCCTTGATACACAGAACAGAATCTCCCTCTGCCAATTAGGTTGGACGTTGAGAATCCGTTTGTTGCTCTGGATAGATCATTGAAAGACACTTTAGGAAATTTTGTAGCAAATGATGGCAAAGATATATTTTTTCTCTTGTGTTTCCGTCTCCATAGATATATCCCAAATATGACAATTGCAAGTGACACGATACTTCCTATTGGGATAACAACTTTCAGCACTAAAGATGCCTTGTGCTTAATTGAATTAGAAGCCATAATAGCACATGTTAGCATATGTAACTCCGGTGCCCCACCACAAAGCCCTTGGTTTCCGTCAATCCGTAATGCAGTAGCATTATTGAAGATACCTTTTATTGGAACCTCACCATTCAGATGGTTGAATGACAAATCTAATTTCTCAAGATGTTGTAGGTTGCCCAAAGATGATGGTATTGACCCAGTTAAGTTATTGGAAGACAATTTCAAAACTTTGAGGCCCGTTATCTTGCCTAACGAAGTAGGAATTCTTCCTGTTGGAGAAGAACTCTCTAGAACCAGCTAATACGAGACGCACAAGACAAGGAAGCTGAGACTTACCATGCTTGTATACAATTGTAATCGTGTTGTACATGTACTCTTGCATATAAATATATGACAGACCGAGGCGTGCGGTAAGCAGCCCGGATTCACAATTTACATGGTATCAGACACCAGCCGGTCTTCTTCCTCCTCCAAATCCTAAATATCTCCGATCTACAACCCTAGCCCTTCCCAATCCACCAGCCTCGCCGCACCATGACGGCCGATGAGCTCAAGAAACTCGAAGAAGAACTGAAGCAACGCGAGTCACTCCTCCAAACTCGCCAGGCCGAACTTGATCGCCGTTCCGCCGAGATGGGCAAAGCCCCAGATGCCACACAATCTGTCCCAAACCCTAACCCCTCCTCCTACGTCGCCTCTATCAAAACCCACGTCCCTATCACCCTTGATCTTCAGGACTCGAACTATGCAAAGTGGCGGGAGCTGTTTCTCGTCGCTCTCGGTCGTTATGGCCTCTCCAACCACGTCGTCGGCGATGCCGGCGCCACCCCCTCCGATACCTCGCCCACCTCTGATTGGGGCCGAGATGACTACACCGTGCTCTCATGGATCTATGGCTCGATCTCCACCGAGCTCTTCGGCATCATCATGGCCCCTGGTTCGACGGCGCGGCAGATTTGGGACTCCATCGCCAACCTCTTCCACGACAACAAGAAGAGCCGTGCCCTTGCTCTGGACGCCGAGTTCCGCAACACACCACAAGGCGATCTGTCCGTCCATGACTACTGCGCCAAACTCAAGTCCCTCGCCGATGCTCTCCGTGACGTCGGCCAGCCCATCTTCGACGAGACGCTCGTCCTCACGGTTCTCCGCGGTCTAAACGAGCAGTTCAGCCATCTTCGCTCATTTCTTCCGTTCCAGGTGCCGTTCCCGTCCTTCCTGCAGACGCACTCGGCTCTCGTCCTCGAGGAGACACAGAAAAAGACCGACGCCAAGAACGCAGCAGCAACAGCACTCTGGGCTAGCGGCCAGAGCATTCTTCCTCAGCATGGCGGCGTCGTGGCGCCCCCTTCCGGCCGTGGGGCCGGATCCAGCAGCAGCGACCCACGCTCTCCCGCCTTCCACCCCACCGGGCCCTACAACAACTCTAGTCGTGATGGTGGCAACGGCGGCCGACACGGATGCGGCGGTGGCCGCGGACGCGGTCGCGACAATCCGTGGATGTTCAACCCATGGACCGGCCTTCCGACTCGAGCTCAACAGCAGCAGCAGCATACTCCCGCCCAGCCTTGGCAGTCTCGCTGGCAGGCCCCTACCGCCGGTGTCCTTGGCCCGACTCTTGGTCCCTCACCGTTCCAAGCATACACAGCGTACGGTTCCCAAAACACTAGCAACAACAACAGCATAGTCCCGGCATCATCAGTCGGCCACCCAGGAGGACAGCGACAGCAGCAGATTGATCCAGCTCTTCAGAACTTGCAGATTCCAGGCAACGAGTGGTTTATGGACACTGGTGCGTCGTCCCACATGGCATCCGATCATGGTACACTCTCCTCTGTTACTCCCTCTACCTCTCAAAATATTTTTGTCGGCAACGGCGCCTCTCTTCCTGTCACGCACATTGGTTCTTCCATGTTTCCTTCTTCCTCTAAATCTTTCCATCTCCGCAATATTCTAGTCATTCCCCAAATTATTAAAAATCTTATATCCGTTCGTCAATTCACCACTGATAACCTTTGCTCCATTGAGTTTGATCCGTTTGGTTTCTCTGTGAAGGACCTTCTTTCCAAAACCGTAATTCTTCGATGCAATAGTTCTGGCCCTCTCTACCCACTATGCAGCTCCAGTCAAGCCCAAGCTCTTCTTGCCGCCACCTCCAACGATCTATGGCATCGTCGCCTCGGACATCCTGGCCATCACACCATGTCACGTCTCCATCACCTTCAACATGTTCCATCCAGCAAACCGTCCTCTACATTATGTCATGCTTGTCAACTAGGTCGTCATGTTAGGTTACCTTTTTATCCGTCAGTATCGTCCACTGTTAAACCTTTTCAATTGTTGCATTGCGATCTTTGGACCTCCCCAATACCTAGTACTTCGGGATTTTGTTACTACCTTATTATTGTGGACGATTTTACTCACTATTTTTGGAGTTTTCCTTTACGTAAAAAATCTGATATACATGCCACCCTTCTTGCCTTTCATGCCTACGCCAACACCCAATTCACCTTACCCATCCTAGCTATTCAATGTGACAATGGCCGTGAATTCGACAACACTAAGGTAGATTCCTTTTGCGCTCAACATGGCATTCTTCTTCGATTTTCTTGTCCCTACACCTCCCAACAAAATGGCAAAGCTGAGCGTGCCATCCGGACCACTAACAATGTCATCCGTACCCTTTTAATCCAAGCTTCCATACCTCCATCCCTGTGGGCTGAGGCTCTCCACACCGCCACTTTTCTTATAAATATTCGCCCAACTTCCGCCAAATCTTTTTCAACACCATATGAACTTCTTCATGCTACTCCACCACCATACAAAATTTTACGCGTCTTTGGTTGTCTTTGTTATCCAAATACTCTCGCAACCTCACCTAACAAACTTTCCCCTCGTTCCACTAA
This sequence comes from Poa pratensis, assembly GCA_947311845.1. Classification (NCBI taxonomy): domain Eukaryota; kingdom Viridiplantae; phylum Streptophyta; class Magnoliopsida; order Poales; family Poaceae; genus Poa; species Poa pratensis. The sequence continues at coordinate 78,303,459 of CAMZMU010000042.1, read as the reverse complement.
ATGTGTATTTCTAGGATATCCAACTCGCCACAAAGGTTATCGATGTCTTGATCTTACCACTCGTCGTATCATTATCTCCCGTCATGTAATTTTTGATGAACACACCTTTCCGTATGCTCCTGACTCGCCATCACCATCCCAGCCTACCCCTAATATAGACATATTTGATCCCATACCACCCATTTTATCGTCCCCAACTCACCAGCCCAATGCAACCTCGCAGCAGCAATCCACCGCACCAAATTTTGCTGCGGCAGAGAACTCTGCCGCACCACAATCCCCTGCCGGCGCCCATTCTCCTCCACCTTCACCGCCTTCGCCACCCTCGCCCGCGTCAGCCTCACCCGAGCCACCTCCTATACCTCAAACCAATATACATGAGCCCTTTATTCATCGAACTCGATCTACCACCGGTCGCCTGCCACCCCCTATTGATCGGTTAAATCTTTCTGCCATCGTTTCCTCTCCACTCCCGCACAACTATCTCATAGCCCTTCGAGATCCTAATTGGCGTGCTGCCATGCAGGAAGAGTTCGATGCTCTCACTCTCAATCGCACTTGGACACTTGTTCCTCCTCCTCCCAATGCTAACATAGTTACTGGCAAATGGATATTTCGTCATAAGTTTAATTCTGATGGATCTCTCTCTCGTCACAAAGCTCGATGGGTTGTTCGAGGCTTCTCTCAACAACCCGGTGTCGATTTCGATGAAACATTTAGCCCTGTTGTCAAACCTGCCACTATTCGTCTAGTCTTGTCTATTTCTATTTCTAACAATTGGCCTATTCATCAACTCGATGTTAAAAATGCTTTTCTTCACGGCTATCTTGATGAGGTTGTCTACAGCCAACAGCCCTCCGGGTTTGTTGATCCGCTATATCCCAATCATGTTTGTCGTCTCCTAAAATCTCTCTACGGCCTAAAACAGGCCCCTCGTGCATGGTTTCAACGTTTCTCCTCCTTCGCTCGCACTCTTGGGTTTACTGAATCTAAATCCGATGCTTCTTTATTTATCCTTCGTCGGGGCACTAACACTGCTTATCTTCTTCTTTATGTTGACGACATCATATTAACAGCCTCTACTCCTACTTTTCTCACTACCATAACTACATCACTCAGTAAAGAATTTGCAATGAAGGATCTCGGCCCTCTTCATCACTTTCTCGGTAACTCTGTCACTCGTACATCCACTAGCCTACATCTCTCACAACGACAATACCTTCTTGATGTTCTTTCTCGTGCCGGCATGCGTGACTGTCATCCTGTGGCTACTCCCATTGACACCAAGTCTAAACTCTCTTCTCTCGGTGGTTCTCCTGTTTCCGATCCTTCTCTCTACCGCAGTCTCGCCGGGGCGCTTCAATACGCCACTCTCACTCACCCTGAAATCGCTTATGCGGTTCAACAAGTTTGTCTACATATGCATGATCCGCGTGAGCCCCATTTTTCTCTCATAAAACGCATTCTTCGCTATCTTAAAGGAACCTTAGATCATGGTCTTGTTCTTCATCGTTCTTCTTCTACATCTCTTGTGGCCTATTCGGATGCTGACTGGGCCGGCTGCCCAGACACCAGGCGCTCTACGTCAGGATACTGCATGTATTATGGGGACAATTTGATTAGCTGGTCATCTCGCCGTCAGACGACTGTCTCTCGTTCCAGTGCAGAAGCTGAATATCGTGCAGTTGCTACCGCGGTTGCTGAGTCATGTTGGGTTCGACAGCTATTACAGGAGCTCCTCTGTCCAATTTCGACAGCGACAATTGTCTATTGTGACAATGTTAGTGCAGTTTATCTCTCGGCTAACCCTGTTCATCATCGACGGACCAAACACATAGAGCTTGACATTCACTTTGTCAGGGAGAAAGTAGCTCTTGGTGCCATTCGGGTTCTCCATGTCCCCTCATCGTCACAGTTCGCTGATATTTTCACGAAGGGATTGCCTACGGCCTTGTTTCGAGAATTTCGGTCCAGTCTTCATGTCGATGCTCTCCCTAGTTCAGACTGCGGGGGTGTGTTGGAGAAGAACTCTCTAGAACCAGCTAATACGAGACGCACAAGACAAGGAAGCTGAGACTTACCATGCTTGTATACAATTGTAATCGTGTTGTACATGTACTCTTGCATATAAATATATGACAGACCGAGGCGTGCGGTAAGCAGCCCGGATTCACAATTTACACTTCCGCTGAAAATATTGGAGTTTAACTCAATGTCTTCTAAACTTTCACAATCACCAAGAGTGTTTGGAATATCACCAGATAGCTTGTTTGATGAAATTATCAAATGTACTAGTTGTTTTGCATTGCCAATGTCAGTGGAGAGTTTTCCATCGAGGTTGTTGAAAGATAAATCAACAACAAATATTGTTGGGATTTTGAAGATCTCCATTGGAACCGTACCATGAAAATTGTTGTCTGAAATGGCCAAATACTGAAGCATTGGAAAATTTCCAAAACTTGGTGGTATGTTCCCGCTGAACTGGTTTGAGTATAGATAGAGCTCTCCCAGTTGAGACAAATGGGACAAGGACGATGGAATGACTCCGTAAAGAAGTTTATGAATAAACCTACTTTCTGAACTTTTTTAAGAGTTCCAATCCAATCCGGAACTACACCAGTAAAGCGATTACCCCCCAGTGATAAGGAAAATAGGTTGCAAAGGTTTGCTATGCCTGGAGGAAAATCTCCCGATAGGTGATTTCCTGTTAAGTATAGTTCCTGCAGTTGATTGGAAAGGTTACCTCATGAACTTGGTACGTGGCCTGATAGATGATTCCACCTCATTGATAACATTCGTAGCTCCGTACAGTTGCCTAAGCCATCCAAAAAATCCCACTCCTCCCTGCTGTGTGCTTGGAGTTGATTCCGGTCAAGATTCAAATATGAGAGTTTGGTAAGTTTGCCAACCGTGATGGGCACCAAACCAGTGAAATTGTTAAACGATAAATAGATGAAGCTTAAACTGGAAGCATTACTGAATGAACTAGGAATGTGTCCTGTAAAGAAGTTGTCATGCAATACAAGTTGCTGGAGATTGGGAAGAGAGGTACATAGATTTTGTGGTATCTCTCCACTTAGACCATTGAGAGCAAGTCCAAGAGAGATGAGAGTAGAAAGATTCAAAATGGCTTGTGGAAACATGCCTGACAGTTTATTGTCACATGTTTGCAGGTACTGCAAGTTGGCCAGTTTTGCAAGCTCATCGGGGATGTTTCCCTTGATGTGATTTTCCTCAAAATTAATCATGATGAGTGTTGTGGTGTTGGCAAGAGATGTTGGGATGGTGCCAGTAAGGTTATTATCAGAAATTTCCAGCACACGGAGGCGGGGAGGGAAATCACCAGGAAATTGGCCAACTAGATTGTTCACCCTAACACTCAGTACCTCAAGCTTCGAGCAGTTTGCGAAACTCGGCATCCTTCCTTGCAGCTTGTTCATATGCAAGCGGAGGACCTTGAGGCTTTGTAGGTTCGCGAGGGAGGATGGGATCTCTCCTGTGAGTGCATTTCTAGCTAGGTTTAGAGACCGAAGGAATGTTAGATTTCCAAGAGAAGGAGAGATGTGCCCTACTAAACTTCGATTTGTAAGGTTTAGAGAAGTGACACGAAGTGGTGGAGTCTTCACCCTGCACAAGACACCTTCGCAATTGCAGAAATGGGTGCTATCATTCCAGGACATGAAGACTTGTTGAGGATCGAGACTGATTGCATCCTTGAATCCAAGCAACGATAGCCGATCTGTCTCATTTCCATAGAAGGGGGAGGAGCTACATACAACGGCATGTGTACTGCAAGTCACCAAGACCAAGAGAAGTAATTTTCGGATCTGAATAGTAACTTTCATGGCTGGGCAGCTAGTGGGATGCTCATTCATCAAATTTGATCGATCTTCGGTATGTAATATATGCGTGCATAAGAACAAGGAGAAAAATTTAGATGCCCGATAAATAACATGATATATGCTTGCAGATGTTCGTGCTTACCTGGAGATGTCTTTTCCTTTCCTGACAGGAAAAAGATCTACGCTTTCAGCTGCAGGGTAGACACGAGTCGAGAAAGCATATGTGTGTACAGGCTTGGAGTGTTTGATTCACCTTCACTATTGTGGCCTTAATTTATAGGCGGATTTTCACATGCTCAAACACGCTATCTGCAGCTAACTGGTCCTTATCTAGTCTATAATGCACTACTAGACTCCCTGGGCCGGTCGCCGCTGGGTCTTGGTCATCGTCGTTTACTGTGCACAAGTTGACTCGTCAACGGTGGCGCATCGAAGACGAAGCTACCAGGGAGGTGTTGAGACAGCAGTGTCATTTTTATTTATTTATTAAGAAGATGGTGGCCGGTTTAGTAGTGGAAGAAACCGGACGAAAACCATACAACGAGCATCAACAACAAAACAAGCAGCCCACACAAACGCATAGAGCAACACCTATAGCAGACAACATCTAGAAGCAAACTGACCTCTAACAAACTCGCCCAACCTATCACAACCTCAAACACACAACACGACTACCTCAAAAGGTCACAACAATCAAGTAGAAGCAGAACTTTTCCTTGCAACGCCAAGCTTCTTCTTACTCATATTCCTGAGAGACTTCTCCACCTTCATGATTTCATCTTCTGAAGCTGACCCCGCCAAGACGCGAACAATCTGCTTGCCATATCCAGGGTGAGTCGCCTCCAAATCGAGAAGCAAATCACAAACCTCTTCGCCCAGCAGAATCTTCGAGCTAGGCGCCAATACACGAGTATCAGTAACCTCGTCACTCAAAGATGAGGAAGTGACATGAGCAATCAAATATCCACTATCCACGGAAGCAGACAACTGGCAGGGCTCAGACGGGGGTGGCGATGGCGCGACAATCGCTGATTCCCCACATGGCTCACCCAAAGATGAGAAACTAACAGAAGCAACCGAAACTCCACTATCCATAGAGGCAGGCGGTTGGTAGGACTCGGATGTAGGGGTGATGGAACCACATTCACCTCCACGACTTCAGTGAGCCCAACTCTACAGGAAGCACCGTAGATGGTTCCCCACCAGGCTCCTGCAGCTCAGGCATGACTTGCACAACTGGAGCCACAAACTCGGTGATGACTGCACCTCTCGGGATAGGCGACGTCTCATGCAGACCACGAGGAGAAAAATCTCCAAAGAAGCATTCAGCCCCCTCATCAGTGGAAACAATCAAAGAGACACTCAACGCAACCTGAAGCTCAGCTAAAGCATCACGAAGCTCAGATCGAACCAACTCAACCTTCTGAAGTAGCTCCATGCGCAGCAGGGCAACCTGTGACTCAAAAGTTGAGACCAAAAAATCTTTGCAATACGCAGATGGGGACCTTTGCAGCGACGACGAGTGGCCAACGAGTAATCAGTTTGCTAAATTCTTTGAAACAGCAGTGTCATTGCACATCAACTGCACTATTCAAACAAGTAATCAGTTGCTACGTTCTGCAATATTCAAGACACGAGTGGGTCGGTGAGATCAAAACTCATTTAGTGCAATGAGTGGGTTTTTGAATGTCTGGAATGAAAGGATTATTATTTGTAGGTGCAGGACCCTCAAATTTCTCAATACGAAAGAGAATTTGGAGGTGGATGCTTGGGTAGAGCTATTGGAATGAAAGTTTCGCCCAAAAGAAAAAGTCTGTATTGAACTATGATTTGAATTCCTTTCTTATTAGTGAAATATGTTCGCTGTGTTACAAGAGATAGCAAGAAAACGATGAAGAGCGGAAAGATCAAACCAACGGGGACACGAGATTTAACGTGGAAAACCCCTCCAAACAAAGGAGAGAAAAAAACCATGGGCGCCAGCCAGCAATAATTCACTATATCGGGTGAGGTTACAAACGCCGTGGGTTTACAATGTATGGCTTAGCCCAATATGACGGCTTACAAGATGTATTTATAGCGGTGGTGCAAAACCCTAAGTCGGCTGCAGTTCGACTCGGACACGATCCGTACCGTACCGTGGGGCTGCCGCCCCGCACCCCTGCGAGCGCAGGATAGCCCGGTGACGGGCCTCCGCTTTGCTCCGAAGTTAGCCGCTCACTTTATATCGTCATATAAATTTGGATCACCATAAAACAACACATTGCCTTGATCAGCCTTTAAGCCTTTTAGAAGCGAGCATTTCCGCAGCTTCTATTTTACCTAAAGCTCTTCCACCAGACTCTACTTCCATTCGTTCACCTTAGATTTATTGGTTGTCTACATCCGTCTAATCCCAGGAATGCTTCTCTGGAATGAATTCATTGGTTCAAATTCTTTTCAATCTAAAAAAAGTTGAATATGGAACTTTTCTAGGTGAAATGGGCAACTGGATCAGACACCTTGCAAGTAAAACAACAAAAATGATGCTCATGGAATCATGCAACTATCACGATGCGCCCGAGAGTCATTTCATGCGGAAACATATGATAGTTTTAGTTTGTGAAAGTTTTCATATTGACAGACAAACTCGTGAGCTTGCAGAAACACCCATTGTTAATTCAAGCTGACAAAAAGGAAATACCAGCCAAAAAGAGAAAAACAAGCTTTCCCATATACCGCAGAAGAACTGCAAAGCTTGAAACCCTGCCAACTGGACAACATGATCCTCACCTTTACGCCACGACACATCGAGCTGGTAATTCCACACCGACGGTTTGTCCCACTCCATAGATGCGCAAGCAGATTTGAGAGGCCGGTTGTATGGTTGCAGAGTGGTTCGCGCGCTTGGTTTGCGGAGAGGGCAATGAAGAAAACTAGCAGCAAGGGTGGGGGGTCATATTTATTTGTGCATTTCTGACGATTAGTATTCCAAAAATAACTAGCCTCGCATTCAGTTTCACCACTTCGATTTCACAAGGTTACAATTGTAGTTGCAATTTTCGAGATTGTGGTTCATTTCACGCCATGCTACCATGCAATTAGCCCTGCATTCAGTTTCACCACTTCGATTTCACGCAGTTGCAATTGCAGTTGCAATTCTCGAGATCGTGGTTCATTTCAAGCCCGGCTATCATATGATTAGCTAAAGTTTTTAGTGTCAAATCTTCCGGGAAGCTGCAACTTCGGCCTTATATAGACATGCCAGCAATAGTATGGAAGGTCAAAAAATAGCGGGAGAAGCTGCTTTCAATACCAGGACTGCCCTCATTAGTTTGTTTACTGACCGACTTAATCGATATATTATAGGAGGTTGGCATTTGTATGGCCCGTCACAAGAAATATTGGAGGCGGCACAATTATTTGCCCGGTTACACTAGTAGAAAACAAGGCTTTGGTGCGCCCCCCTTTAGTACCGGTTGTTCTAAAACCGGTACTAAAGGGGCATTAGCACCGGCGGGTTTGTGTGCCAGCCGGGGCGGTTTAACCGGTACTAAAGGCTACCCTTTAAATACCAACCGGTACTAAAGGGTTGGAGGCCCCGCGGCACATGCCGCCGCGGATGGTGGCCCCACGCGGACCTTTAGTACCGGTTGGTAATTACAACCGGTACTAAAGGTCTCGGCCACTATAACCCTTCTTCCACCCCGAGCCAGCTCCATTTGAGCTCGAACTCAACTCCATTTTTCCTCTCTCTTTGCTCTCCCAAGCTCAAATTCACCCTTTTTTCTCCAACAACTTCCAAGATTGGTGGCACCTACATATATAAGGGTTAGCAACTTCATCTTCTCTTCCGGCATTTCAAGTTTAGCTCATTTTCGTGCAAGTTTAGCAAGTTTGATTTTGGTGGTGCTTGCAAGGTGTTTGATGAAATGCCTAAGTTAGGGATTTCATTTGTTTTATATGCATTTTGAGCTCAAATTAAAGTATAATTTGTGGTTTTATATAGTGTCCCCTTCCTCACCGCCGTCGATCGCCCGCGCCGCTCCGTCACCGACACCACCTCGGTGAGCCTCTTTTTTATCTTTTATTTTAAAAATGTTAGTTATATGATTTAAATGCATAATTATTTCTTGTATAATTTTCTTATGTTTTTTTATATATGTATAGTGTCATGGTTTTGATATCCGTCCCCTCGGCCCTCGTCCGGTCTATGATTCGGATGTGGTATATCTTTTTAACTATTTATTTTGTTTCGTGTTTATAACAATCATGCCGACCAACTTGACGTAGATATATTTTTATTTAGGAGGTAGTTGAACCGGAAATTCCAGCCGACCCTATTGTCGAGTATTTTAAAAAAGAAAACGACGATTTGAGAGCAAAATTGAAGATAAGTGAAGATCTTCGTCTCCAATGCCTAGAAGAGAAGATGGAATTGGACTTGAAGATTGCCGACATCGTTGATGCTCACGGGGTCGAGCTTGCCGACGTCGTCGCTGCTACGAGAGGAAGATGGATGCAATGCGCGTCAAGCTTAAAAAGATTAGAAAATATGCCATTAGTCAAGAGGCTTGGTATCATTATGCTGTTGGTTCAATAGTTACCTTGGTTGCGATTCTGATCGCATTTGTTGTTGGATTTAAATTCTTTAGATAGTTGTATGTTAGTTTCGATTGATGTATGTTTCGTGAGAACTATGTATTACATTTGGGCACTACTCTACTTTGATTTTAATGTGATGAACTTGTATTAATTAATTTGGTCACGTATCTCTATTCATTATTTAGCTGGTGTAATGGTTTTTGATGTATTTATGTAATGCAGATGAGCCGAGAATGGATGTACGGTGATCGACGCTGTCCCGAGTTCATTGATGGCATGCATCGTTTTCTCGATGTGGTTAAGTTAAACAAGCTGAAGAATGGTTTTATGATTTGTCCATGTGATGAATGTCGGAATACGAGGAATTACCCGAGCGTAAGAACCATACACTCCCACTTGTTGCGACAAGGCTTCATGCCCAATTATTTTTGTTGGACCAAGCATGGAGAAAGAGGGGTTATAATGGAAGACCCTGAAGAAGAGGATGATGACAACTATCCTGTGTTCTCTGAACACGGTGATACTACAATGGGGGAAGACGAAGTTGAGCTCGAGGTCATTGTTGATCAGTCCGATGATGATGATCTTCGTCGGGTCATTCTTGATGAACAGATGAAGTGCGGAAGTGAAAACGAGTGGTCGAAGTTGGAGCGCATGTTAGAGGATCACAAAAAATTGTTGTACCCAAATTGTGAAGATGGCCAGAAAAAGCTGGGTACCACCCTGGAATTGCTGCAGTGGAAGGCAAAGAATGGAATATCTGACAAGGCATTTCAGGAGTTGCTACAAATATTTAAGAAGAGTCTTCCAAGGAATAATGAATTGCCGCACAATACATACGAAGCAAAGAAGATTGTCTGCCCTCTAGGATTAGAGGTGGAGAAGATACATGCATGCATCAATGACTGCATCCTCTACCGCGGTGAGAAGTACGAGAATTTGAATGCATGCCCGATATGCGGTGCATTGCGGTATAAGATCGGGCGAGATGACCCAGGTGATGTTGAGGGCGAGCCGAGCCCCAGGAAGAGGGTTCCCGCGAAGGTGATGTGGTATGCTCCTATAATACCACGGTTGAAACGTTTGTTCCGAAACAAAGAGCATGCCAAGTTGTTGCGATGGCACAAAGAAGACCGTAAGGAAGACGAGATGCTGAGACACCCCGCTGATGGGTCTCAGTGGAGAAACATCGACAGTGCGTTTGGGGAATTTGCAGCTGACGCAAGGAACTTAAGGTTTGGTCTAAGTACAGATGGCTTGAATCCGTTTGGGGAGCAGAGCAGCAGTCATAGCACCTGGCCCGTGACTCTATGTATCTATAACCTTCCTCCTTGGTTGTGCATGAAGCAAAAGTATATTATGATGCCAGTGCTTATCCAAGGCCCGAAGCAACCCGGCAACGACATTGATGTGTATCTGAGGCCATTAGTTGACGAACTTTTACAGTTGTGGTCTGACGAAGGCGTACGTGTGTGGGATGAGTACAAACAGGAGGAATTTGGCCTACGAGCGTTGCTGTTTGTAACCATCAATGATTGGCCTGCTCTTAGTAACATTTCAGGACAGTCAAACAAGGGATACAATGCATGCACGCACTGTTTAGATAAGACTGACAGTATATATTTAGGTAACAAGAATGTGTACCTTGGTCATCGTCGATTTCTTCCAAACAGGCATCCCGTAAGAAAGCAGGCAAGCATTTCAAAGGTGAGGCAGATAACCGAACGAAGCCTACACGCCCTGATGGTGATGTTATATATGGCATGGTCAAGGATTTGGAAGTAATATTTGGAAAGGGTCCTGGCAGTCTAAATGTTCCGAAAGACGCTAACAAGCGCGTACCCTTGTGGAAAAAGAAATCTATATTTTGGGATTTACCCTATTGGAAAATCCTAGAGGTTCGCTCTGCAATCGACGTGATGCACGTGACGAAAAATCTTTGCGTGAACCTGCTAAACTTCTTAGGCGTGTATGGGAAGACGAAAGATACATCGGATGCACGGCAGGACCAGCAAAGTACGCACGAACGAGACAACCTGAATCCAGAGAAGTACCAAGGTACTGCCAGCTACGCTCTTACCAAAGAAGAGAAGGAGATCTTTTTTCAAGTCCTGAGCAGTATCAAGGTCCCGTCTGGCTACTCGTCGAATATAAAGGGAATAATAAACATGGCAGAGAAAAAGTTCCAAAACCTGAAGTCTCATGACTGCCACGTGATTATGACACAATTACTTCCGGTTGCATTGAGGGGGCTTCTACCGGAAAACGTTCGAGTACCCATTGTGAAGCTATATGTGCATTCCTGAATGCAATTTCTCAGAAGGTAATCGATCCAGCAACTCTACCAAGTTTACAGACGGGTGTGGTCCAATGTCTTGTCAGCTTCGAGTTGGTGTTTCCACCGTCCTTCTTCAATATTATGACGCACCTCATAGTTCACCTCGTCGAAGAGATTTCCATTCTCGGTCCTGTATTTCTACACAACATGTTCCCCTTTGAGAGGTTCATGGGAGTCTTAAAGAAATACGTTCATAACCGTGCTAGGCCAGAAGGAAGCATGTCCAAGGGCTATGGAACAGAGGAGGTCATTGAGTTTTGTGTTGACTTTATTCCTGATCTTAAGCCGATCGGTGTTCCTCAATCGCGCCATGAGGGGAGACTGCGTGGAAAAGGCACGCTAGGAAAGAAAGCAACAAGATGTATGGACGGGCATTCTTTCACTCAAGCACACTACACAGTTCTACAAAATTCCAGATTGGTGGCTCCGTATATCGTGAAACACATGGATATTTTACGCTCCCAATACCCGGAGAGACTAACTTCTGGATTAAAGGGAAACACGTGGATACTTTCGGCAGTTGGTTGCGTACACATCTCATTAATAACACACTGTTGGACAAGAGCTATACTTGTTGGCCAAGTCACCATCTTCGACTATATTGACTTTCCAAGGGTACGAGATAAATGGGAATACATTTTACACGGAAACCCAAGACAAAAAGAGCACTAACCAAAACAGTGGTGTCCGCTTTGATGCAACAAACGACGATGGGACAAAGGACACATATTATGGTTGCATACAGCAGATATGGGAACTTGACTATGGACCTTCTTTTAAGATCCCTTTGTTTCAGTGCAAATGGGTCAACCTGTCAAGCGGGGTAGAGATAGACCGGCGGTACGGAATGACTACAGTGGATCTCAAGAATCTTGCGTACCGCACCGAGCCATTCGTCCTAGCCAATGATGTGGCTCAGGTTTTCTATGTGAAGGACATGTCTTCCAGACCGAAAAAAAGAAAAGATAAGCAAGCCGGTACATCATACGATGAGCCAAAGCGCCACATAGTTCTTTCAGGAAAAAGAAACATCGTGGGAGTGGAGGACAAGACAGACATGTCAGAAGATTACAATAAGTTTCATGAAATTCCGCCCTTCAAAGTGAAAACTGACCCAAGCATCGTGTTAAATGATGAAGAATGTCCATGGCTACGGCGCAATCAGAAGAAAGGGACACACAAGAAGAAAAAGTGAACACTAGATATTGATGTTGTTGCTGATGTGTAATAATGTATTAAACCTTTTATGTAACTATGTTCTGAAAACTCAGAAGAGAGATCTAAACACTAATTTTTGGTTCTAAAAACTCCAAAGGCTTACAAGCGCTCGAAAAAGTTGGATCAAAACACACGGCTTCCCCATCATACAACCCAACGGTGGCTCGTGAGTGCCCTGCATATCAAATGCACCGTTGGGCTGTATGACGGGAATCCGAATGATTTGTATTCGGTCGATGAACTGGAGTATTTTGTAGATAGAACAAAACACATGGTTTCCCCTGCATACAGCCCAACAGTGGCTCGTGAGTGCCCGCATATCAAATGCACTGTTGGACGTATGCAGGGAATCTGAATGCTTTGTATATCAAATGAGTGTCGAACATGCTCGAGAGGGGGGGGGTTTATATAGGGTCATGTGGCTGATCGAACACTGGTTTTGCCCTCAAAAGAAACACACCCCCTGATCCAACGGCTCACAAGTTCTTCAAAGAAACACACCCCTGATCCAACGGCTCACAAGCGCTTGAAAAAACACACGATCCGTGTGCTTCCTTACTTCCGGTTGGCGAGGCGGGCTTCGCGGTCACGACTCGTGTCAGACACGTGTCCTCCCCTATCGCTGTCCTGGCCATGTGTCCTCCCCCTGCGCTGCCTGGTCACATACGTGTCCTACCCCAGCGCTGGGGAGGACACGTGTCCCCCTACGTATTGGCGTTGACGATAATAGATATAAAAACAAAAAAAATTGATAGATAGTTATTACAACTTTTTAGACAATTAAATTAAATATATATTAAAGAAAAAGAAACTAGAGAAAAAAACAAAATAGAAACCAAATAGATATAAAAAACAGAAAACATAAAAGAAAAAAAAACTAGAGAAAAAATCAAAAGCCTATTAATACCGGTTGTTTGGTACAACCGGTACTAAAGGGGTGGGCTTCGCGCGCGAAATTTCGCCGCGGCCCAAAACAGACCTTTAGTACCGGTTGTACTCTACAACCGGTACTAAACCGGTGCTAAAGGGTGTTTTGATGGCAGTTAAGTGAGGGGATCGCGATTCGATCCCCAAATTCGCCAAGTCCAGAGACCTCCCGCGCCGACTCCTCGCTCCTCGACGACGCCGGCGAAGCCCTGCTCCGGCGAAGGCCCTCCGCCGCGGATGCCCCTCCACCGCGCCCCTCCACGCCGTCGACGGCGCCGCCGCCCTCCGCCACGCCCTCCAGGTGCCGCGTGCCCTCCGTCGACCGCGCGCCCAAGGCCGGCCCTGACGCCGCGCCCTCCACGCGCCGTCGACGCGTACGCCGGCCGCACCGCCACGCGCGGCGCCTCCTCCTCGACGCGACCCTGCTCTGGCCGGCGTCCGCGCCATCGCCTCCTCCCTCGCCGCGTCGACCTCCGCCACCCCTGCTCCCTCCTCTCTGCTCCGCCTCCGCCCCTGCTCCGCCTCCCTCCTCTGCTCCGGCCCACGCGCGCCATCGCCGCCCCTGCTCCGGCGCGGCCCCCACCCTGCTCCGGCCTCCAAGGTTAGTTTTTTTTCTTTTTTTCAGTACTGTGTTGTGACCACGAGGTCACGGGTTCACGTCCTGGAAACAGCCTCTTGCAGAAATGCAGGGAAAGGCTGCGTACTATAGACCCAAAGTGGTCGGACCCTTCCCCGGACCCTGCGCAAGTGGGAGCTACTGCACCGGGCTGCCCTTTTTCAGTACTGTGTTCTTTAGATTAATTAGTAGTGTTCATTTTTTTGTTTTTAGTACTGTTATTTAGTAGTGATGTTTAGGTTGAGTAAATTTAAGTAGTGCTCATTTTTTTATGTTTGAATTTTAGTTGAGTAAATTTCAAAACTAGGCAAACAAAAATTTAGGTTGAGTAAATTTTACTTGACATGTTTGAATTTTGGTTGACATGTTTGAATTTTAGTTGAGTTAGAAATTTATTAAAGTTAGAAATTTTTTCCAAAGTTAGAAAATTTGAAAATGTAGCAAATTTATCAAAGTTAGAAAATTTGAAAATGTAGCAAAGTTAGAAAATTTACCAAAGTTTGAAAATTAGCAAAGAAATGTTATTTTTACTTGCAATATTTATAAGAAATGTATCAAAACAATGTTATTTTTAGATGCAATATTATTGTGTATAAGAATATTAAAGTTGTTTGCTATGAATTACAAATTTGCAGTGACATTGAGCTATGGAGGACGATGCCCCCATCATCGACGCCCCCTTCATCAGAGATTTGGAGGAAGAAGACCGATGCAAGCAATAATAGATAATAGGGCTGCCGGACCCAATTCCGATGGAGAAGATTCCGATGGAGAAGATTCCGACGAAGAAGACGCCGAAGAATTCAGCGCGAAATGTTTGAACGACTCCGGTGAGGGACTTGAGTTACAAAACTTCAGAGACGACGACGACGACGAAGAAGAACTGTCGTTAGAAAACTCCGTAGAAAACTCCGGATCACTAGCTAAGAACGACTCCGGCAAGGTATATATTAAGTCTTGTTGATCACTAGCTAGATGCATTAATTGATTTATATGCGCACTTATTAACGAAACATTTTTCTTTCAGCCCTCTGGATCTAAGTCGTCAATCCCTACACGAGGCCCGGCCCAAGGGTTAAAGCTCCCGGATGGTGCAACGTTGTCGATCGACAAAGTTACCATAAATGGCAAACCGGGGAAACCCGATGGAATCTACACTAAATATGTAGCTCAATGCGGAGTTCTTGTTAGGGACATGGTCCCGATCACCGTGGCAGAATGGAATGAGCCGAAGAAAGCCAACATTGGCGCAAAATATCTCGACCAAAGAATTAAAGATACCCTTTGGGACTCGATATTGGCTTCTTTCAGCCTACCGGCAGATCTCCCACAGAAGATGAAGGATAAAGTCAAGGAGTGGACTCTTAGCAAGATGGCCCAGCAATTCAACAACTGTAAGAATACATTGTGGAGAAAATATGGGAACAAAGATATAGTTTTCACTGGACATCTAGAGAAGCTAAAAGATTACTGGCCTGAATTTGTGGCGTATAAGAAATCGGCCGTCGCTGTGGCCCGATCGACCCAAAATAAGTTGAATGCTAAGAAGAAGAAATATTTCCATCATTTGGGCTCAGGTGGCTACAAGACTGCCTTGCCTAAGTGGGTAGCCTATGAAAACGAGCTGCGTCAAAAAGGGATCACTCCACAGACAGATGACTGGCCCGACAGGTCCAAGTTCTGGTTGTTCGCGCATGGGGCAGTGTTGGACCCGGACACAGGGCTGATTGTTGCAAAGGGAAAATGGCGGAAAAAGATTAATAGAGTCGTCAAAAAAATAAAAAAAGTAATAGTACTAGTCAAGGAGGGAAAATATGTTCCCGATAGAGAGGACGACGAGCTTTCACAAGCCCTCGGGAATAAAGAACACTGGGGACGATGTCGAGGCAGAGGAGGCGGGGTTGGTTTTCTTGAAGGGTTTCCGGAGGACGTTGCAACTTATAGAAAACATTGTAGAAGTAAGAAGAGGGAGGCGGAGAGGGTTATTGCATTAGAACGCACGGTGCAGGCTGTGCAGGAGCAACTGGCCTCAATTACCCAGCAAAGGGAATCTCAGCTGCGAGTAGAAGATCCTGCAGTCGATGCTACAAGGGAATCTCAGCGGAAAAGCAGTGTGGGTTCCACGCAGCTACAAGATCCTGCAGTTGATGAACCAGTTGCTGAACCGTCGGCGGCTCACTACCCCGTGGATGATATCACGGAGAAGACAAATTGTGAGTTACATGCGCCAATGAAGAACATTAGTTTCCTGGTGGCGATTGGCTATGCTTTACCACATCAAGTTGGAGCAACCTTCCATTTTGGTGAGATTCTGGCTGGATTTGCTCGTGTCGGGGTCATGAAAGTTATGTCGGGATTCAACTCAATAAATCTTGACATTCCTGGAGCTTAAGGCGAGAAGACATTGGGAGAAGTCGAGCTTGGTATCGTTCTATGGAAGAAGAAATACATCAAGTTTCCAGACTCTCGGCGCCAAGGCCACCGACTCCTTCGGCTAGAAATTCACCACATCAAAGTCCACCCACCTCCCCCGTGGATTGGGAGCCCACCGCGAGTCCATCGCCCGCGCCATCCCGTCAGCCGACTGATGCACCCACTAGTAACTTGACAAAGCGGAAGTTGTTCACGTCGTCCCCTGTCAAGAAACGTGGAAAAAACCCAAGGAAGTCAAGGCTCCTGAGAAGTTAGCTCCTGAGATGACACAGGAGGAAATACATGTGAGACTACGTGAAGAGTCGAGAGCCTTTTTTGAGAAGAAAAAAAAGGAAAGACTGGAGGCAAAACTTGACCCCATAAAGGAAGTTCTGAAGACTATACCAAATGAGGTAAAGGATCGCACCGTTGACAACCTATATGACCCTCCACCGCCGCCCATTTCAGACTCTGAGCGAGGTATTGACAAGGTACTTTCCTCGCAGATGGAGCAAGATAAAGTGCGCGAGAAAAGAGTTGCCCAACTCGGAGAACAAGAAGCACAATCGCTCGCCCCGCTCATTGTGCCTTCTGAAGCTCGGAAATCGAGCATGGAATTTACCCCACAATATGATTTGAACTCAGGCTCACTAGTACAGAACGACACATCGGAAACGGGCCAAAAACCCCTTCGGCAACGGAGAAAGGGTCCGTGTCCCCGACCCTGTCACTGATGTGAAGGCCATCATCGGTAACGGAGGCAAAAAACCGTCACCGATGAGGCATAAGTTGGCTACGGTTACGGACCCATCTCCGTTTGCGATGTATCAGTGCATCAGTAACGGAGATTCTATTTTACTCGTTTGCATTGAGGTTCTTTCAAAAGCCTACAGGAGCAATTCGGTTGCCAAATTACATTCAAAATCTCACAGCAGAAGCACAAAGTTGCTACCAAATCCATTCATAACGTATATAAGAATTGTCATCATTACATAGCATCAAAAGATGAGTTACACATGCCTCGCTAATCCTATCATTCTCATGCCTCCCTAAACTTAACTTTTATGACACTCCACTCTTCTCCAGCTCCACCTTCTTCCTCAGTTCCGAAGCGCCGAAAACGGAATTCGACCTAGCAAAAGACTCGAGTAGCGGTTTCATGCTTCTCCAAATCACATCTGCAGCCAAAATGCTACACACATACACAAAATAGATGGAGAAACTAAAAACAAGAAACCACACCGAGCTCGCAAGACTCCTTAGCAAATTAATCTTGCCAAATTCTTCGTAGCGAGACTTGCTCCATCTTGGACGGTGTCGCCGAAATATAATAACGTCACCGCTGTGACATTTCGGCCACACTGTCCAAGACACTCTTAATTAAAAAAGTGTTTTGAACAGTGCAGCGAAACGTCACAACAGCGACGGCTCACGGATATGATCCCACTTTGTATTTAGCTCTTTTAAAGCTTGTTTGGATCTGCATGGCGCTTCTGCATATAAAATACATGGATGTCTAGTTAGAAAAGAGCCAAATATGATGCTACATGACATAAATACAATTTAAGATGAAAACAGTTTACACCTTAAGCGCCTATATCCGTGTGCTTGATGTCCGATCGAAACGATTTGGAGGCAGAACTTGAAGGTGATGTTACCTTCAATTGCCTCACCATTTTTATGCATTGTCGCCGAAATATACTATTACTTCATACACTAGCTATACAAAACCACAACGAGGATTAGCACATTGACAAATACTAAAAACAAACACAACACAATACTAGACTTCAAATACTAGACAAGTTGAAGGTAATGTATTCATCATCGGCAGTACTAAAAACAAACACAACACAATACTAGACTTCAAATACTAGACAAGTTTTTATATGCTACTTTAAAAAAAATGTAAGATCTAGTGTTGAGGGTGTATTCATCATCGGCAGTACTACAATACTAGACAGAACACAATACTACAATACTAGACAGTACTACAATAGTAGATCGGTAGATGCTACTTTAAATAAAATGTAAGATCTAGTGTCGAGGGGTGTATTCATCATCGGCACTAGACAGAACACAATACTAGACTTCAAATACTAGAGAAGTTTTCTGTGCTACTTTAAACAAAATGTAAGATCTAGTCGGCTACATACCCGGGGAAGATGCACGGCAATAGACCAGTAGATCCGCGTCGGCGACATACTCGGGGAAGATGGGCGGCGGCTCGCCGACGAGCCGCTGGGGGGGATGCGCGGCGGCTCACGACGCGCCGCTGGGGGGGATGCGCGGCGGCTCACGACGCGCCGCTGGGCCGCTGGGGGAAGATGCGCCGACGCGCCGCTGGGGGAAGATGCACGGCGGCGATGCCGGCCGGACGCGCCGCTCAGATCTGCGAGATAAGGGTTAGGTCTGGAGCCGCCGCCACACTATGACTGTGGAGTGAGAGTGAGAGTGAGAGCGAGAGCGTTAGGGTTGCCGCAGTGGCACATTTATAGCATATAACATCGCAAACGGAGGCGATAAACAACCGTTTCCTCTAATTTCTTCACTGACACACTGGGCCTACTTACAAAGGATCGATAGAGTAATTGAACTAACTATCTACTCTACTTGTTCTGCTTACGCCCTGCCTCCGCGCCATTGTCATCCGCGGCGCGGCGTCGCTTCTTGCCGGTTGCCTTTTCCTCAAGCGCGTGCTCCTCCTCCTCCTCCGGCTCGTGCTCCTCCTTCTCCGGCCGTGCGTCCTTCTCCGGCGAATCCTCCTCTCGCGCCTCCTTCTCCGGAGCGTGATCCTCCTTCTCCGGCGCCTCCTCCTCCGGCGCCTCCTCCGATGCCTCCTCCTCCGACGCCTCCTCCGACGCCTCCTCGTCGTCGTCGTCGTCGGCGTCGTATTCTTCCTGGCTAGAATAATACGGCTCCGGCGGGTCCTCCGCTCCTCTTCCTCCGGCGACTCGTCCTCTTCGGAGTCGTCTTCTCCTTCGCGTGAAGACGGCGGGTCCGAGTCGTCTTCTACAGAGCGTGAAGATGGCGGGTCCGAGTCATCGGGGTCCGAGTCCGGCGGCCCGTCTTGATCCCACCATGGAACTTCACCGCGGTCTTCCGCGCTCGCGTCGTCGCTCGGGACTTGCTCGTTCTGCCACCAGGTTCCTCCATGGCGGTTGTGCTAGTGTGGTAGATAATGTGGGAGAGAACGAAGGGGAGAATGCGGGACCTGCCTGGCTTCGCGCGGTTCCAGTCACATTTTATTAGCGTCGATCAGGCGTTCCAATCCCTCGTGAATTAAGCCGCATTGAACAGGCGCGCTTCCAGATTGCAACTGCAATTTCCCAAGCACATCGCAAACGGATATACATAAACAACCGTAGCCATAGAGATACATATTGGAAACGGAGACAAATTTATGACCGTTGCCAATACTTTTGGTAACGGAGATATAAAATTCTCCGTAACCAATGCTGACGGACCAGCCTCTGCCAGGCCTCGTCCGCAACGCTAAAATCGCGATTCTCTGTCGCCTAACTCGTGCCGTTTCTATAGAGGGATATCCGATGTGTCGTTCTGTACTAGTGGCTGCCTCTGGTGGAAAATCCGAGTGCTCTAACAACACAGTTATGGAATTTGCATTGCTGGTACATGACCGCCGCAAAAGAAGGGAGATTCTATCTCATGGCGGCGGTTAAGGAACAACACTACTTCCGAGAATATGGTGTGCAGGTTGAGTCCGAAGAACTTTTTCAGATGTACAATCAACGTGCTCTCGACAAATCTATTATCAGCTCCTATTGTCTGTAAGTAATTTATTCGTGTAATTTAATTATTTATAGTTAAGCTCTCGTTCATTGCTTGTAATCCTCACAACATTCTTTGTACGCTAATTATGCAGAATGAAGATACGTGAATGCAGAATCGGAGGAATCTGGGACATTGGGTTCATTGACCCGGATAAAGTTCATGTCAAGACCATAACTGATAGTCCCGAGGCCACAGAGGACGTTTTGCTAACGTTTTTTAAGCAACAAAGTACCAAAAAGGAAATACTTTTTCCTTACAACTTCAGGTGAGTTTTACTGTCTTGTACACATTATATTTTGCTTTCCCGATATTAAGTGTAATCGATAAGTTCTGAATACCTGCGTATATAAATGTGCGCAGGTACCACTACATTCTGCTAATCATTAGACTCGAGGATGGAGAAGTTGAAGTCTGGGACTCATTAAGGAAAGATCAAGATGAATACAAAAGCGTGCGTCTAATGCTCAAGAGGTAATTTCAATCGCACTATATCGGCCTCTTTCGTTCATTTCCGGATATCAAAAGTATAAGTAATAACTCCTCAATTCATTTTATTTTCCGGACAGTGTTTACAGAAAGTTCAAAGCGGAAGAACGCGGTGAATGGCCAGAAAAGCTGGAGTTCAAGTCTAACTTAGTAAGTACTACTACGTGTATCTTTCTAATACCATTATCATTCTCTTGATTATTATTTGATTAAATTATATTCTTGTATATATAGTGGTGTCTGCGACAACCACAGGGGACGGAACTATGTGGATACTACGTTTGCGAGTATATTCACATGCTGGTCAATGAGAGAGTCAATAGTGTAAGAAATCGAGAGGTACGTAAACATCATACACAACTTTTATTTTGCCACCATCAATTGTGTTTAGTTTCGATCATAACTGATTTGATTTCCTTCTTTTAAAGATGTCAAAGAAGCGGAACCGACTCCTACCACAAAACCGCGTAAAAGCTATTGCGGAGGAATTGGCGGGATTCTTACTTACGCATGTCATAGATGAACTCGGTGAATTCCACTTTGTCGACAGACCCCCTCCACCCCCTCCGTGCATGTAATAGCTAGCAGTGATCTCCATTGTAATTAGGAGTACTTTATATGTAACGAGAGTACTTTATATGTGTATAATGAGTACTTTATATGTGTAATGAGTACTTTATACGTGATCTCCTCCGAAACCTTGAAAAACGAGCGAAAAGGAAAAAAACAGAACCCTAAACCCCGAAAAATAATCGAAAACAAAAAAACAAAAACAAAAACCCCCTGTTCGCCCACGTGGAGACCCTTTATTACCGGTTTTAGTTTTGTACCGGTACTAAAGGGGTACCCCTTTTGCACAACCGGTACTAAAGGCCCAATAGGACCGGTACTAGAGGTCAGTTCTCTACTAGTGTTACGACCTTTATATTATCGCTGTCGGATTTTTCCATGCTCGGCTGACTCACTAGAGGAGGCACGCTTAGAGCTTGGCCACACACAAATAAGACTATAGGAGCCGACCTTTTTTTATAGGCGGTTTATCTTAAGTAACCGACTGTAGCATTTGGTATTCTGTTATTTTTTAATTGATAGAACCGCCGCTAGTTGCCGATTTAATACTCTTACTAGTGATATAAACAACACCAACACCCTGGCCATTGTCACAAACTAAAATGAGTAAAGAAAAGATGCATTAACTTTACCACTGAATTCAGCTTAAAAACGCAGTAATATTATAGTCTACTTGGATCTCATTTTCAAAATCCTAGCCACAAAGAACGACACAGTGGAATTTCATAATGACATTGTAATTATATTTTCTCAAATGATTTAATTTTGATTTGACTAAGTTTACTAATAATACATTGTTTTTTTCTGAACCGACCGACCAAATTTACAGTTTGATATGTTCTACAATCCTTTATTTTACGCCTGCATATCTATTTGTGTTTTCCCTATTTCTATGTTTTTTTTAGGCTAAGTATAAACTTTATTACGAAACAATTTGGGCAGAATCACCCATTACATCACTCCTGGCGCACCACTCAGGCACCTCCTACTCCCATGACAAAGAAGAATTTAACTCACATTTTGCACCCTCTCTTGTCAAACTATGTGCTACTTTATTCGTGCATCTTTTACTATAACTAACCGAGCAAGATGAAAACCACAAACGACCTTGAATTTTCAAGTCCTCAATGACTACAGCTTCCCTGGAGTAGTCTGCCTTTCTACTATTTAACGTCATGGCGAGCAGCTGGGAATCCGTCTCAAACTTTGCACGAATTACTCCCAGCTCAGATGCTAGACTAAAAGCTTCCTCCATTGCTCTCAGTTCTGAAGTAAACGCATCATGTATAGCATCAGAGCACCCTGCCCTTGCAGCAACGACCTCTCCCTTATCATTTCTTGCAACAACTCCCCACCCTCCTTTCTTCTCTCCTTCAACATAAGAGGCATCGACGTTGAATTTAATAACATCCACATCTGGAGGTAACCATCGATTATCGATTACCGTTGTGCTATCCCGCTTTAAAGCAAAGCAGTTTAGGTACTCCGTTGAAGTACATTGTACCTGACGAATCATACAGACAACGAACTAGGTAATTCGCCCTCTCTGATCCTATTTCTCTCTTTCCACCATAGCCACCACATAGTGATTATTTGCAAACGCTGATTTCTTGGCAAATCCCAAATTAAATCCATAGTTCTTTCAACACTCTCACATCCTTCCAGCTTCATTCTTAGACCTTCATACCCCAAAGCACGCCATAACTGTTTCACTTCTTTGCATTTGACAAAAAGATGACAGCCATCCTCCTGGACACGGTTACAGAATAGACAATTTGGATTCTCAATCTTCACTCCCCTACGCATTAGGTTACTTCTCAATGCTAAAGAATTGTGTGCACATCTCCACCAGAAATGCTTAATTTTGTTTGGGCATTCTAGTCTCCATATTCTCCACCGCTTCTTCAAGCCTCTCCCACCAAGAATTTCAGGTTGCGCACTCGTACTAGCATCCAAACCGTTCTCCTGGATCTGCAATTCTGTAAGCAATTTGTAAAGGGCCATAAGAGCACACGACATTTTTTGGCACGAAGCAGGCGTGGGCGTCCACATAGAGGAACCGCTGGAGGCCCACGCAACAAATCCGCTAGCCCGCTCCAGCCCATCGGCTGCTTCCTGGACTCCAATCTTCTCCAGCCCAGCCCAACCAGGCCCGACCGACGCAAACGAGTGTACGCCTGCTCGCTTCTCTGCTTCTTCCTCCTCCACCCTAGCACGGCGCCGCCCGCGCTGCTCTCACTCCGCCCCAGTCGCCAGCTCCAAACACCGTCCCTTCTCATTCCTTTTCTATCGTCGCCACCCGGCCTCGGCGTCCCTTCTCCGGTGACCACCATAGTAGCTTCGCACGGCGCCGCTCGTCCGCTCCCTCCCCGAGTCGCCGCCGCTGCCACCGCCAAGGGACGGGGCGGGCGACGTTTCCTCTCTGATTCTCGAGCACTAGAGGCGGCCGCGTGCGTGTGATTCAGCGATTACGTCGCTTCCTGCTGGTGAGTTTGTGTTCGCTTGCCGCTCCCCTGCTCGCTTGTGACTCCCATGTCTTATATTATACGTGAGATGTTCGTGTCTTGTATGTAGAGTATCTGGAATTATTAAGTTATGATTGCGCATTGTCACTCTTAGTTGCTTTTATTGGGACTGAGAGAGAGAGAGAGTCTGAGAGGGGCAGGGGACTGTTGGAGAGTGCCATGGTTGAGTAGCTTGTTTAGCTCTGACATGGTATAATTGTAAGCAACGTGGACAAGAGAGATCTGAATTTCTTACAAGGCTGCAAGTTCTAGCTTGTATCGTACCTTGGGCCCAGCTGTCATTTTGGCCTAGCTCCGCCACGGTAAGAGATGCTGGAAAGGGTGTACGTTTAAAAACAAATCATTGCCTACCCTTCTTTTCTGCTCTTTACATCATTTCGTATTAACTGAAAACCATGTGTATGATGCCTTCTTCTCATATTCATTTTTTTTCCACTGTACAGTGATGCAATGACTGCTTTGAGGAATTAGTCTGCATAAGATTATGCTTTTCACTTTGCGAAGATTCACAACACCAGCTGGAGTACGGTTCATATCTGTTGCAAATGCAGCAGGCTTGGTCGAGACGTTTCTCCTATTCATTTCGCTGCACTGTTGAAGGAATGCAGGTCTGTGAATGCAGTTCACCAGGTTCACCAACAGCTAATTTCTTCGGGCCTTCTCTCTTATCCAGCATCACTGGTGGAGGTGTCGTTTCCACCATTGCCATCTGAACCATTTATATCACCAAAATCTTTGGGTACTGGTGTTGTAGCTGCTTATCTTGCTTGTGGTTCTACAAATGAAGCTCTCTCAGCGTTAGAGCATGTTACACCGTCACCAGCTGTCTGGTGGAATCTACTCATCCGAGAACACATCAAAGAGGGCCACCTTGACCATGCAATTGCGATATCTTGCCGCATGCTGCGTGCTGGAACTAGACCAGACCATTTCACTCTACCTCATGTACTAAAAGCCTGTGGAGAGCTACCTTCATACCGATGTGGTGTCACATTCCATGGAGTTATATGTCGCAATGGCTTTGACTCGAACGTCTTTATCTGCAATGCGCTGGTGGCAATGTATGCCCGCTGTGGTTCACTAGAGGAAGCCAGTTTGGTGTTTGAGGAAATAACTCGGAAGGGAATTGATGATGTCATCTCATGGAACTCAATTGTTAAGGCCCATGTTAAACATAATAGTCCATGGACTGCGTTGGATATGTTCTCGAAAATGGCAATGATTGTCCATGAGAAGGCTACAAATGACAGGTCTGACATCATTAGCATTGTGAGCATTCTTCCTGCATGCGCTTCTCTAAAGGCACTACCTCAAACTAGAGAAATTCATGGCCATGCCATCCGGCATGGTACATTTCCAGATGCTTTTGTAGGCAATGCTCTGACTGATACTTATGCAAAATGTGGTTCGATGAAGGATGCGGTAAAGGTTTTCAATATGATGGAATTCAAAGACGTTGTCTCTTGGAATGCAATGGTGACTGGGTATTCCCAAAGTGGGAACTTTGAGGCAGCCTTTGAGATGTTCAAGAATATGCGCAAGGAAAATATCTCATTAGACGTTGTGACCTGGACTGCTGTGATTGCTGGGTATGCTCAGAGAGGATGCAGCCAAGAGGCACTCAACATTTTCCGACAAATGGTTTTTTCTGGGTCAGAGCCAAATTCTGTTACAATCATCTCTTTGTTGTCCGCTTGTGCTTCCTTGGGAGCATGTTCTCAGGGTATGGAAACTCACGCCTACTCTTTGAAGAATGGCCTTCTATCTTTGGATAATTATTTTGGTGGTGATGGTGATGATGAGGATCTCATGGTGCACAATGCATTAATAGATATGTACTCAAAGTGCAGGATGTTCAAAGCTGCACGTTCCATATTTGATTCTATACCCCGAAAGGAACGTAATGTAGTGACTTGGACTGTCATGATAGGTGGGTATGCACAGTATGGGGACTCAAATGATGCCCTCATGCTTTTCTCAGAGATGATATCGAAACCACACCCAGTTGCTCCAAATGCATATACAGTTTCTTGTGTCATGATGGCCTGCGCACATCTGACAGCCCTGCGTATGGGTAAGCAGATTCATGCTTATGTGGTTCGTCAACATCGATATGAAGCATCTACATACTTCGTGGCAAACTGTCTCATTGATATGTACTCAAAGTGTGGGGACGTCAATACAGCTAGGTATGTATTTGATGGCATGCCTCAAAGGAATGCTATTTCTTGGACGTCAATGATGTCAGGATATGGAATGCATGGTCGTGGTCATGAGACCCTGGAGATATTTGACAATATGCAAAAGGCAGGCTTTGTTCCTGACGATATATCGTTCCTTGTTGTTCTGTACGCTTGCAGCCATTCTGGAATGGTCGATCGAGGTCTGGCATATTTTGACAGCATGGGTAGAGATTATGGTTTGGCTGCCTGTGCAGAGCATTATGCTTGTGTTATTGACTTGCTGGCCCGCTCTGGGCGACTAGATAAGGCATGGAATATAGTTAAGGACATGCCAATGGAACCTACTGCAGTAGTCTGGGTCGCATTACTTAGTGCCTGTAGAGTACATTCAAATGTGGAACTTGCTGAATATGCTCTTAGCAAGCTAGTTGAGATGAATGCAGAGAATGATGGATCGTACACACTCATCTCCAACATATATGCTAAAGCAGGGCGCTGGAAGGATGTAGCCAGAATCAGAAACCTGATGAAGAACTCAGGGATTAAGAAAAGACCGGGATGTAGCTGGGTCCAGGGTAAGAAAGGAACTGCATCATTCTTTGTCGGAGATAGATCTCATTCTCTATCCCCTCAGATTTATGCTCTTCTGGAGAGATTGATCGATCGCATCAAATCTATGGGTTATGTCCCTGAGACTGATTTTGCACTGCACGATGTCGATGATGAGGAGAAAAATAACCTTCTTGTTGAGCACAGCGAGAAGCTTGCTCTGGCATATGGCCTCCTCACAACTTCCCCTGGTACTCCAATCAGGATCACAAAGAACTTGCGTGTTTGTGGTGATTGCCACACTGCATTCACATACATCTCAAAAATTGTTGACCATGAGATCATAGTGCGGGATCCCAGTCGTTTCCATCATTTTAAGAATGGCTTGTGTTCTTGCGGTGGCTATTGGTGACCACTTCTATTGTGGAAGTAGCAGAGGCTGAAGCATAAACTAACAGTATACTGCAGTTGGGTTTCCTGCACAGAAAATACTAATGTACTTGTAATTCTTTGATACTAATTAACCACCAAGAGATGAAGAGTTTCTGATTTCGTGTCATATCTATTTTGTTTATAAATTTTTCAGTTATTTCATCAATAAAATTATTTTAATCAAAGTTCTGCACTCTATTCTTGAAAAATGAGTTTTTTTTTTAATGTTTGGTGCGGTAAAAGGTAAATCAATCATGAAAATAAGGTATTGCGTATTATTCTCTTGGCCCTAATCTCTTCTCTTTAGCCATCGTAGATATGTTCATTCCTAATTATGCAGGAGTTGTAATCCCATCAGTTGATTTCGTTCATAGTTGCTGGAACGATTCGGCTTTGTGTAGAGCTATATTTCGCTAGATTAATGCTAGTTCCAGGTTTTGTCCTGGCTACACATTTAACTTATAGATTGTATGTTGGACCTTGACACTCCAGCCTTCAAGGGTGGCACCATACTGCTGCAACATCAACAGCTAAGCCTTATGGGTGGCACCATACTGCTGAAATGGTGAAAAGAAATTTAGCAATCATGTTTTAGAATCTCGTTATGCAATTATGCAGAAATTTAATGGAGTGGAATTTGCCAGCACAGCGAGACTCTGGCCAGCGTGATCTTCGCCTTTGACAGGATTTATATGGCATAAAATGTGTTTCGACTGTCAAGTGGACATCCACCAGTGGGGTATCCCTTGTGGGCTGATGCTCTAGTTTTTGGTTGAATGGTCACGCACTTTGATCTTTGGTTAGGCATATGAATTGAACGAAGTTTAGAAGTTTCTCTTAAAAAAAACATTATCAGCACAGGTTGTTCTTGTTTCATAGTAACAAAAATTGCAAGGATACACCCAACAAAAGCAAAATTTACACCTCAAACACTGATTTGATTTCGCTCCGGATAAAACAAAAACAAGAAAATAACTGAATTGCTTGTGAGCAAAATCATGAGGCGATAAAAGAAAGTTGTGACAGAAAAACAACGCAGGACTTTATATCTCTTCTCTATATACTTTGTGTGGAAAGAAGCAACTCTGCAACTAAAGCATGCCAGTATGAGCCTCGTGTTTCTTGCGTATAAAAGATCCTTTGAGCTAACTTGATGGTTTCATCTTTGCTTCAAGATCCTTCACGATATTAGTAAGAGATCTCGCATCCCGAGCTTTAGCCAGTTTACCATGATCATCAAACTGCAGAAAGTATGTAGATCATTTTAGTAATTAAGTTTGTTGAGTCTGTGTATTTGGTTTCGCAGAATAGATCGATGCCAATGTTCTGAACGCAAACAAGAGGGCAGTACCAAAAAAAAAAGATATGTTACACCTTATACACTGCATGATCAAAAGCCTTACCTTCTCCAGCTGTAGAGCACGATCCTTGAGCTCATCGGCCGTAAAACCTTTCTTGTGAATCGCCTGAAGGACCTTTAACAGGTGTGTCTGGAGACTCTCTGAACAGTGCTCCCCAAGATTACTTTCAGGGAAGGAAGAATCACAGCCAAAAGGGCACTTCATGGGCCTCATGGAGCAGACAGTAACGCAATGCCTATCCATATCACGCCTAAGAAGGCGTTTCTCGCAGCCCTGCTCGCACTGGAGGATCTTGAACAGGCAAGCTGCGTCATGATCCTTCATGCAACGGACAGAAACCATTACTCGGCATCCCTCATTTGGGCAAACGACGGGCCTGAAGCTACATTGTGCCTTGTGACCAGCAAGTCGTTCTTCATCTTCATACTTCTCAGGGCAGTGGAACTTGGTTTTCAGGTCTACATTCTTGAGGAGGACCTCTGCGATAGCTTCTCTCCTCTCCAGCGGCCAGAAGCGGGTCATCTCCATCTCTTGCACAAAGTCATCGATCTTGTCATCACGGCTGTCGCTCAACAACCACCCAGAGACATGGCCGATGATGTTCCTCTTGGTGCTACTGAAATCGTCCATGAAGATGGACACGATCTCGTAAGGGTCATCGGGCATCTCATTCTCGGGGTCTTGATTCGCCTCCGACTCGATGAGGGCATCGGCTATGAAGGTCTCGCTTTTCTGCGTGATGTAGTCCACCATCTCCTTCCTGAGGTCAACGGCGACGACAGACGGCTTCCTGAACAGATCACCGGTCGTGCTGTCGACGCAGACCGCAGCCAGGCCAGGGAGCAAGAACTGCGCCAGCTTGTGCATGGCTTCGGAGTCGCAGTACGGGCACTGGACAAGCTCGCCTTCGGCCCTCACCGGTCCAGGATCGGCGACCGGAAGATCCATTTCGCCCTGAGGTCCAGCACCTGCCTTGGCTGATCCAGGATCGGCGCCTGGAGGGTCCATTTCTCCGTGAGACCAAACACCTGCAGATGCACGTCAAGCAGCATAGTCAGGACTCGGGCAGGACCCAGGATGCATGAGCAGACAACAAGGGAAACTTGAAAATCCTAAGCTTTCTTGGTTCGGGCCACGAGTTGTGAATGGAGGAAATCTCAATGAAAATAATGCAAATTGTGAATAGAAACTGATGGCATTGCAAAACGCGGGGGATGGGGATGGGGTTGCGTCAACTGGGATCGATCTGTGAAGGAAAAAGATCCACCTTTCGATTCGATTGCTCAGAGCAGAGAGAAGAGAGAACGAACAGGGGCTCCTCCTTACCAGGAAAGGGACCGGTGCCGGATGGATGTCCGCTCCACGCCGGTCCGGTACGAAGCAGGGAAGAGGAGGAAGACGCCCTTCTCTTCTCTTCTCTTCCGAGGTGGCGACGGGGGCGGAAGGTGTTTCGCCGGCGCAGGTAGAGAGAATATATCGAGAGACTTTCTTTGCTTTGGGGCGGAGAGGGGGAACACCAGGGAAGGAAGGCAAACGTTTGGAATCGCCTAAAATTAGCCCGGGATTGACGGTTGTAATGCGACGGAAGTTCTATTATTAGCTCAATGTTCAGCATAACACGAAGAACAGAACGTGCAAGTTTTGTGGTGAACACGCACAAGCTTTGATCTAAATTTATGTGTGCCAAGTTTACCAGCAGAGATTTCCGGCTACCGGGCGTGATCTCTTTTTTGAAAACTCATAAAATAAACTCCATTTCCATGCAAAAAAAAAAAAAAAAACTCCATTTACATGTTGTCAATGACATGACTCGTACCCGTCTAGGGTTTTATACCGCTTCGGCGACTCGGCGACTACCAAGGCGATCTTCATGATCGCATCGTTCCCGATCGAACTCCTCCCTCGATCTCGATTGAGGGGAGTTTCATCATGGCAAGCCAAGATTCACAGACCTCAAGGGTGAACGGTAGTGGAGGGAAGGCGCAGGTTCCGCCCGCGAGGGAGGATGTGGAGGGCGAGAAGTTAGAGGTGGCGGGAACGGATCCCAGGGATCCGATCTCCATGAGAGGCCGAAACACATGCATCTGCGGGAAGAGGAGGAGGAAGATGTAATTCTGGAAGAGGACATTGCGGATTTGGAGAAGGATGCAAAATTCATGGCGGTGGCTAGGGTTCATACCACAAAAACATTTAATCATGGTGCGTTTTATGGGCAGATGAGAGCAGCCTGGAACTTAGCCCAAGTTGTTGAATTTCGTGCAATAGAGGACAATCTCTTCTCTGTTCAGATGTCCTGTCTGGCGGATTGGGAGCGGGTAATGGAAGAGGGACCTTGGATCTTCCGAGGATGTCCAGTTTTGTTTGCCAAGTATGATGGATGGTCCAATGTGGAGGGCATTGAGCTCTTCAAGTTTCAAGCCTGGGTTCGCGTGATGGGGCTCAGTGAGAAGATGAAATCCGAGAGCATTGCTGGGCAGCTTGCTAGGCGTGCGGAAGATATGGTCCGTGTGGATGAAAAATCTGTGAAAGGACAAGGAGGTGGTATTCGAGTGTGTGTAACGCTAGATGTGTGGAAGCCATTATCGAGATGTGCTAGCATGACCATACGCATGAAGAAAGTCCTCTTCCCTTTTGAGTATGAGAAAATGTATATCTTCTGTGGAATCTGTGGCATGATGGGTCATGTGACGAAGGAGCATGGTAATGGCGTTCATGATCCACGAGATATAATGTACCCAGCAAACTTAACTGCGCTGGAGTTTAGGAGAGAGGAGAATTGGCAAGGCCATGGTGGGGGTAGAGGCGGACGCTCAGGGCGTGGGCGAGGAGGCAGGGACGGTGGCCGGGGCTCGTATGTACCCACGGATCAGTGGGACGACGAGGAGCTAGATGATACAGCTTCTAGTCCTGTTAAGCCTGCTGAGTATCGTGGCAATTCAGCTGGGTATAAGCGCCGGCTAGATTTTAATGCAGAGAAGAATGATAGCCGTGTTAATCCGCCGCTGTTGCTGACAGATGGGATCCACGAAACATAGTGAGAAAGATATACAGGAGGAGGAAGAAGAACATAATGTTGCTAATGACAATTCGTCACAGGACAGCAAACGACAGAAGTCGAGTGAATCTAAAATAATGGACTTGGCAAAATCGGCGGGCTCCGAGACGGAGCACCGCCAGGCCTAATGGATTCCTTCATCTGGAACTGTCGGGGGGGGGGGGGGGGAGGAACCACCGGACAGTTCGAGAGGTACAGTTTATGTGCCAAAGGTACAAACCAGGTCTCGTTTTCTTATGTGAAACAAGACAATCAGAGGAAAGACTGGCAAGGATGCGTGGAAGATTTGGTCTTAAAGGTTTTACATGCGTTGGGAGTGACGGTCGAAGTGGAGGCTAGCTCTGTTGTGGCATGAGTCGTTAACAGTAGTGGTCCTGGGTAAAGGCAGTAGATTCATTGATGTGTCGATCTCTGAAGGACCAAGTGCAGCAACTTGGCGAGCCGAGAGTAGAGAACCACCATCTCATGTGGGACCTCCTTAGTAACTTGCGGACTACCTCGACACTTCCATGGCTAGTGGCAGGGGACTTCAACGAGGCGATGTGGCAACACGAACATTTTTCTGGGCGAGAAAGGCCAGAAGGCCAGATGAGAGCTTTCCGTGACACACTAGCTGCATGTGAACTTGCGGATTTAGGCTTCAAAGGCTATCCGTTCACATATGACAATAAACAGCAAGGTGATCGGAATTTAAAAGTGAGACTCGATCGGGTCTGCGCGGACACAGAATGGAGAGAACTGTTTCCGATGGCAAAGGTGGAACATGTAATGTCATCACGTTCAGATCACGTGCCATTGTTACTTAGAATGACACAAAGAGATGCAGTGCCGCGGCAACGCATGCTGCGGTATGAGATAATGTGGGAGCGTGACTCCACACACCTAGAGGTCATCTCAAATGGGTTGGAAAAGTCAAAGAAAGAAGGGCATTTGTGAGATGTTGAAGGATCGCTGAAAAAGGTTATGGCTGAACTAGGAGCATGGAGTAAACAAAAATTTGGGCATGTACGTAAAGAACTTGAAACTTTACGTGCAGAGCTGAACGGACTTGCCCAAGCTAATGCTGATCGTGTGCTCGTTCGATCTAAGATGGATCGGATGGATGAACTTCTGTATCGAGAAGAGATGATGTGGTTGCAACGATCAAGAATTGATTGGTTGAAGGAGAGGGTGACAGAAACACGAAATATTTCCATCAGAAGGTTGTGTGGAGAGCTAGAAAAAATCATGTCAAAAGCTTAAGAAGGAAGGACGGGGCAGTCTGTACCTCTCCGACAGACATGGAGAGGATGGCTTCCTCGTATTTTAAAGAACTGTACACAAAAGATCCGACGTTGGATCCTCGTTCCATCTTGAATCTTTTCGAGGGCAAGGTCACAAATGAGATGAATGAAGCGCTAACAAAAGAATTCTCTGAGAAGGAAATTAGTGACGCTCTATTCCAAATTGGTCCCTAAAAGCGCCTGGGGCGGATGGACTCCCAGCACGCTTTCATCAAAGGAATTGGGCTACTATGAAACATGAGGTTATAGAGGCAGTTCAGTGCTTCTTTAGAACAGGGCTGATGCCTGAAGGTGTGAATGAAACGGTGATTGTGTTGATCCCCAAAAACAATCAGCCCGGGTGCATGAAGGATTTTAGACCGATCCCTTTGTGCAATGTTCTATATAAAATTGTTTCAAAGTGCATGGTGAATCGTTTGCGTCTAATATTGGATGACTTGATCTCTGAATGACAAAGTACATTTGTACCGGGAAGGCTTATTACGGACAATGTGGTGGTGGCGTTTGAAGTTCTGCACCACATACAACAAGAACGAGATCCTGATTCAGCAAGCTGTGCATATAAACTTGATCTGTCAAAGGCATACGACCGTGTTGATTGGGTGTTCTTGGAACAAGCGATGCTGAAAAATTGGCTTCTCTCACGTATGGGTAGATCATGCAATGTGTAACCACGGTACGTTTTGCGGTAAAATTCAACGGCAAAATTTTGGATTGGTTTTCTCCATCACGAGGTCTTCGACAAGGTGATCCACTGTCACCGTTTCTATTACTTTTTGTCGCTGACTCGTTGACGAGCTTAATACAGGAGGCTGTACATAACATGGGGCTTGAACCGGTGACTATTTTTGGTCAGCACCAGCTATCTCACACCTCTTGTTTGCGGATGATACGATGATGTTCTTCAAGGCAAATGGGGAGCAGGCAAATATGGTGAAGGAAGTATTGGCAAAATATGCTGAAGGGACAGGACAACTGATCAATCCGGCAAAATGCAGTACATACTTCGGTGAAGTTTGTACAGCAGCGAACCAAGCTTTGGTCAGGGACATCCTACAAGTACAAGCGGATCAGTTTGATGATAAATATCTGGGATTGCCAATTCCGGAAGGTCGGATGTACAGGGGACGTTTACAAACCTTGCTAGAGCATCTTATGAAAAGAATGGTTGATTGGGGGGGAAGATGATGTCTATAGCAGCGAAGGAAACATTGATAAAAGCAATAGAACAATCTATTCCGACATTTATAATGGGGTTTTTAAAATTACCCATGTCGGTATGTGACGAGCTAACAAGGTTGATCAGAAGTTACTAGTGGGGAGTGGAGGATGGGAGGCATAAAACTCACTGGGTTGCTGATGGCCCTTCACGTAGTTACCTGTGTGAAAAGTAAATGGGTTAGGTTGAGACTCCAAGTGCAGAGTGTGTAGTAAGTGGAAGACTTGTTTTCCTCACGAGGGGTGACTCGAGAGTTTAATATCGAACTCTCGGGGAATCAGTAGTGAAAGATTTATCTTTCTATCCTTCTCTTGGTTATCTGCAAAACAAAGTAAATGTTTTGGTTCTCAACCTCACCTAGTGGTTGTCAAGCACAAGGTGTGAGAATAATATCAAGATAATATGCAATGGGAACAAGAAATAAATATGCAATGGTGGTAAATAAATATGCAAGGATGGTGGTAACAATGATAAATGATATTTTTGGGTTTTATATGATGTATGCAAGATGTAAAAGTGTTTTTGTATTTTTGGATTTTTAAATGGCAGAAAATGAAAATGGATAAAAGTTGTTGGAAAGGTGTTTCTTATGATTAAAAATGGACCGGGGTTCATGGTTTCACAAATGCACTCTCTCTTTAATAAAGTGGTAGACAATGGAACACTAGAGTTGACATATGAGATTGCAACACAAAAGTTTAGTGACAAGTTACTAGTTATATGGGCATCATGTCCTAACATAGAGACCTTTTGTTTATTAGTCTCACTCATACTCCACCAAGATGCGAACTAAATCATAACACCTCAGTAATTAAGATGAATCAGAGTATAGCTTTAAGTTTCATGACATGAAGTTAAAATAAGAACATGCAAGATCTAGTCATGGAGAAGTGGCATGGTCACCCACAACCCTTGTAGCATGGTATTTTTGTTTATCCCTAGTGAGGCAACAAAGTAAGGTAAAACACCCAAGTGGCTCGCGATATTACAGTGGTCAGCTTACCGCACTCACCACCCCCCCCCCCCCCCCCCCCCCGTTAATCCAAGTAATGCACACATCACCCCACACACGCTCTCATAAACATGCTTGATCAAAACAAGTAGACACGAATGGGGTACATAATATGCATCTACTTTCATAACTGAAACAAAACTTGCAATTTCAAACATATATTAAATCATAAAAAGATCCACCACATAGGTATTACATAGATGACCGTAATCATGTTCAGCAGCTCATACGGTACTAATTAGTGAAGCTCAAAGAGAGGAGAGATACATAAGTTACTTCCACAAACCCATAGTTCAGGGGTGGACTACTCCCTCTTCATCATGGAGACGGTGGAGAAGTCGTTGGAGAAGATGGAGACCATGCCGGCAGCGCCCCGCCGGAGTTTTTCCCCCTCCAATCTGCAGCTCCAGGTCTCTGTTTCGGTGTTTCTGTGTTTCGGCGGCACTCCTTTCCGAAGGGCATCGGGGAATATTTTATAGTCGGTTTTAGGTCAAGACGGAGTTGGTGGAGGAAAGATCGACGACAGCGGAGCCTCAAGGGCCAAAAGAGGGGGTCCCATGCGGCCAAGGGCCTCCGCTTGTTCGCTTCCTTCGCTCCCAAGTCTTCTTCCTTCCAAAAAACTGATGCTCGTAAATTTCCAGGTCATTTGGACGTCGTTTGGGTCCCTGAAACATCAAAATATAGAAAATAGGGTTTTCTGCCTACGCGGGTGATACGTCTCCAACGTATCCATAATTTCTGATGTTCCATGCTTATATTATACCATTTGCTACATGTTTTATATACACTTATATCATTTTATGCATTTTCTGGGACTAACCTATTAACAAGATGCCACAGTGCCAGTTCCCTGTTTTCTGCTGTTTTTGGTTTCAGAAAAGTACTTCTGCGAATATTCTCGGAATTGCACGAAACAAAAGGCCACGTCCCTATTTTTCCAGCACGTCACGGAGTCCGAAGGAGAGACGAAGGAGGGCGCCGAGGTGGCCAAACCACACCCGGCGCGGGTGGGCCCCCTGCCGCGCCACAGGTGGTGTGGGCCCCTCGAGCTCCACCGACGTTGCCCCTTCGCCTATATATTGCCTCAGACGCGAAAACCCTAAAAACCAAGTCATATTTCCAAGAGTTCCGCAGCGCCGCCGCCATCGACGACAAGTTTCGGGGGACAGAAGTCTCTGTTCCGGCACGCTGCCGGGACGGGGAATTGCCCCCGGAGTCATCTCCATCGACTCCACCGCCATCTTCATCGCCGCTGCTGACTCCCATGATGAGGAGGGAGTAGTTCTCCCCCGAGGCTGAGGGCTCTACCGGTAGCTATGTGGTTCATCTCTCTCTCCATGGTGTGATCTTTATGTGATCATGTGTATTGCTAGTATCGCTGAATACATTAATAATGTTTATGCTACTCAAGTGATTTTGTCTAGTTTCTGGAGTCATTGTGACAACACGGTATCAAGGTGACAGTGTGGGTACTTGTGTGACTCTATGAATAATTTAGACATTTATCATGGCTTATTCTTGGGAATTGTGGTGTTTGTTTACTCAGACTTTGAGGTGTGCTTTTGCAGCCCTACGTAGTACTCTTGCTTCATCAAGAAGGAGAATAATCCCGAGCAGTATTTACTTGTGTTCAGTTGTGCTAATCTAGTTGAATATGTAGATGTTACTCTTTATCTATTATGCACTCTATAGGTTACTTTAATATGAACTCCGGTACTCTCCACGGTGTAAAGGTGACAGTGTGTGCACCGTGTGTGATTCCTTTATGACGTTGTGGCGCTTGTTTACTCCGGCTTGAGGTGTGCTTTTGTAGCCCTACACAATGAATGGTGTTTGTTATCCAACAAGAGAGTGTTTAAGAGTAGCTTTTACTTATTCAGTTATGAGATCATTGTTGAGAGTGTCCACTAGTGAAAGTATGATCCCTAGGCCTTGTTTCTAAGCATTGAAACACCGTTTACACAAGTTCTGCTACATGTTTGCTTGCTGCCATCTTTATTTCAGATTGCAGTTACTACTTATAATCATCCATATACTTGTATTTCACTATCTCTTCGCCGAACTAGTGCACCTATACATCTGACAAGTGTATTGGGTGTGTTGGGGACACAAGAGACTTCTTGTATCTTAATTGCAGGGTTGCTTGAGAGGGATATCTTTGACCTCTACCTCCCTGAGTTCGATAAACCTTGGGTGATTCACTTAAGGGAAACTTGCTGCTGTTCTACAAACCTCTGCTCTTGGAGGCCCAACACTGTCTACAAGAATAGAAGCACACGTAGACATCAAGCTATTTTCTGGCGCCGTTGCCGGGGAGGTAAGGTAAAAGGTATTCACATCCTCTGGCTACTAAGCTATTTTCTAGTATGTTGCTAGTGTGTGAGTGCTCGAAGTTATTTCCTTTAGATTCTGCAATTATTCTTTTTGTTTCTTGTTTTTATTTTCACTAGTTAGGCTTAATGGAAAACAACAAAAAATTAGAGATCTTTATGAACTTTATATTGAATTAGGACATGATGCTTTTGAAGAGAAAATTAAAAAACCTATGGAGGCTTGTTTGCATGATGGTAGCAATGGTATTACTATAAATTCTTTGAACACCATTATTGCAATGCTATGGAAAAGTCTAAGCTTGGGGAAGCTAGTTGTGATGAATATGATATTTTTAGTCCCCCAAGCTTTAAGGAGGAAATTTGCTTTGATGATACTTTGCCTCCAATATATGATGATTATAATCATTGTGATATTTTCAGTCCACCTACTATTGAGGATATAGTTTATGTTGATTATGATATGCCTCCTATATATGATGTTTACAATGATGAATATGATATTTCAGTCCATCTACTATTGAGGATAAAATTCATTATGATTATTCTATGCCTCCAATTTTTGATGATTGCAATGATGGATGTGATACTTTTACTCTCACTATTACTAATGATAATGTTCATGCTTATGTGGAGAGTAATGATACTTTATGCATGTGGATCATGATAAGAATGCTTATGTGATAGCTATATTGTTGAGTTTATTCATGATGCCGCTGAAAATTATTTTGAGAGAGGAAAGTATGGTTATAGAAATCTTCATGTTACTAAATTTCTTCTCTTTATGATGAATGTTTTGAGCTTTCTCTTGATTTGCTTTTATTTGCTGGGTACTTTAAGACCTACTGGTCCTTATGAGAGAGGGAGACACGATTTCATATATCACAATAATATTAAGTCTTCTCTCTTTATGTTGAAATTTTTGAAGTTACACTTGTTTTGCTTTCTATGCTAGTCACTTTGTTCTTCATTGACTTGTTTTCTTACAAGACTCCTATGCATAGAAAGAGTGTTAGATTTAAACATGTTTTATATATGCTTCTTGATGCTCTCTTTTATGTTTCAACTCTCATCTTTATGTGGGCATCATAAAAATCACTATGCCTAGCTAAAAGGCTTTAAAGAAAAGCGCTTATGGGAGACAACCCATTGTTTTTATTTTCTGTTATTTTTTTTTCTTTGAGTCAAGGAGTTTGTTACTTCTGTAGCAACTCCTTTGTATCTTTATTTTATTGCATTGTTGTGCCAAGTAAAGTTCTTATTGAAAGTTGATGCAAGATTTGGATTTCTGCGCAGTAACAGATTTTTAGCTGTCACGAATTTGAGCTTTTCTCCTGAGAAAATTCGAAAAATTCTAAAAAATCACGCATCTTCCTCAGATATGTACGCAACTTTCATTAATTGGCCAGTTCCATCTGAGCAACTTAAGTGCCTCGAAAAAATTCGTCTTCAGACTGTTCTGTTTTTGACAGATTCTGCCTTTTGTTTTGCATTCGCTCTTTTACGATGTTTGAGTGGATTTCTTTGCTCCACAAAGCATTGGTGGCTGTAGCTAATGTCCAGAAGCTTTTAATGATTGTGTCATACAGAATATGAGAATTTTTGATTATGCACTAACCCTCTAATGAGAACTATTTCGAGTTTGGTGTGAAGGAAGTTTTCAAGGATCAAGAGAGAAGGTGATATTATGTGATCAAGAAGAGTGAAAAGCCTAAGCTTGGGGATGCCCCCGTGGTTCATCCCACCATATTCAAGAAGACTCAAGCGTCTAAGCTTGGGGATGCCCAAGGCATCCCCTTCTTCATCAACAACTTATCAGGTCATCTCTAGTGAAACTATATTTTAATTCTTTCACATCTTATGCGCTTTACTTGGAGCGTCTGTGTGCTTTTATTTTTGTTTTTGTTTGAATAAATTCGGATCCTAGCAATCCTTGTGTGGGAGAGAGACACGCTCCGCTTTTTCATGTGAATACTCATGTTCTTCACTTATATTTGTTGAGTATTCTTAACTAGCTACTGCAGTGCTTTTAGCTCCTGTTTTTCATGCATCTCTTCGAGCTGTTAGCACTTGTTTATAAATACTCTCTTGCTGCATTATATTATCATTTGGAGAGTTTATGTTTAAATAAATTGATTGGTGTTTGTTTGGAAGAAAGAAAATGCTACATGTGGTAGTTGGTATTGGAAAAGACATCTTGCTTAGTCATGTACTAGTTGATTGTTTCTTGTTTCGATTTGACACTTTGCAATTGTTTTGAGCTCTCAAGTAGATCATGTTTAAGCTCTTGCATCATGTAGTTAAAGCCTAGTAGTGGAGAACTACCGTAGAGCTTGTTGAGACTTGGGATGCATATTTGTTTCTCTAAGGTCTAGATATTTTCTGGTAAAATGTTTGAGCAACAAGGAAGACAGTGTAGAGTCTTATAATACTTGCAATATGTTTTTATTGATTCTTGCTGTACCGGTTTATACTTGTGTTTGCTTCAAACAACCTTGCTAGCCTAAACTCTGTACTGAGAGGGAATGCTTCTCGTGCATCCAAACTTGAGCCAAAACCCATGCCATTTGTGTCCACCATACCTACCTACTATGTGGTATTTCCTGCCATTCCAAGTAAATACTTCATGTGCTACCTTTAAACTATTCAAAACTTTATTACTCCTTATTTGTGTCAATGTTTTATAGCTCATGAGGAAGTATGTGGTGTTTTATCTTTCAATCTTGTCATTTACTTCTGACAGACTTTCACCAATGGACTAGTGGCATATACATCCGCTTATCCAATAATTTGCAAAAAGAGCTGGCAACGGGGTGCCCAGCCCCAATTAATTACAACTTTCATTAATAATTCTCTTCACATGTTTTGCCCTGATTTATCAGTAAGCAAATAGACACTCCTCCATGGTATGTGAATGTTGGAAGGCACCCGAGGATTCGGTTAGCCATGGCTTGTGTAAGCAAAAGGTTGGGAGGAGTGTCATCTATAAAGAAACTAAAATACATGTGTAAACAAAAGAGAAGAGGGATGATCTACCTTGCTGGTAGAGATAACGTCCTTCATGGGAGCCGCTCTTGAAAGTCTGGTTGACAAGGGGGTTAGAGTGCCCACTACCATTCGTTGACAACAACAAACACCTCTCAAATACTTATTTTGTGCTCTCTATATGCTTT
The DNA here is from genome assembly GCA_947311845.1 of Poa pratensis. NCBI lineage: Eukaryota > Viridiplantae > Streptophyta > Magnoliopsida > Poales > Poaceae > Poa > Poa pratensis. Next base: position 78,263,549 of record CAMZMU010000042.1, on the reverse strand, counting down.
CGAAAACTTAAAAAGCTCTAGCACATGATTTAATCCCTGCTTCCCTCTGCGAAGGGCCTATCTTTTACTTTATGTTGAGTCAGTTTACCTACTCCTTTCTATCTTAGAAGCAAACACTTGTGTCAACTTTGTGTGCATTGATTCTTACATGTTTACTTATTGCACTTGTTATATTGCTTTATGTTGACAACTATCCATGAGATATACATGTTACAAGTTGAAAGCAATTGCTGAAACTTAATCATCCTTTGTGTTGCTTCAATGCCTTTTACTTTGAATCTATTGCTTTATGAGTTACCTCTTATGCAAAACTTTTTGATGCTTGTCTTGAAAGTACTATTCATGAAAAGTTTTTGCTTATATGATTCATTGTTTACTCTTTATCTATTGTTAGCAAACTATAGACCATTGCTTTGAGTCACTTCATTCATGACATGAGCCTTGCAATATATTGATCAAGATTGTGTGAAAGCATGTCTCCTCAGAAATTATTTGTTGTTATCGTTTTACCTACTCGAGGACGAGTAGAACTAAGCTTGGGGATGCTTGATACGTCTCCAACGTATCCATAATTTCTGATGTTCCATGCTTATATTATACCATTTGCTACATGTTTTATATACACTTCATATCACTTTTATGCATTTTCTGGGACTAACCTATTAACAAGATGCCACAGTGCCAGTTCCCTGTTTTCTGCTGTTTTTGGTTTCAGAAAAGTACTTCTGCGAATATTCTCGGAATTGCACGAAACAAAAGGCCACGTCCCTATTTTTCCAGCCGTCACGGAGTCCGAAGGAGAGACGAAGGAGGGCCGAGGTGGCCAAACCACACCGGCGGGGTGGGCCCCCTGCCGCGCCACAGGTGGTGTGGGCCCCTCGGCTCCACCGACGTTGCCCCTTCGCCTATATATTGCCTCGACGCGAAAACCCTAAAAACCAAGTCATATTCCACGAAGAGTTCCGCAGCGCCGCCGCCATCGACGACAAGTTTCGGGGGACAGAAGTCTCTGTTCCGGCACGCTGCCGGGACGGGGAATTGCCCCCGGAGTCATCTCCATCGACTCCACCGCCATCTTCATCGCCGCTGCTGACTCCCATGATGAGGAGGGAGTAGTTCTCCCCCGAGGCTGAGGGCTCTACCGGTAGCTATGTGGTTCATCTCTCTCTCCATGGTGTGATCTTTATGTGATCATGTGTATTGCTAGTATCGCTGAATACATTAATAATGTTTATGCTACTCAAGTGATTTTGTCTAGTTTCTGGAGTCATTGTGACAACACGGTATCAAGGTGACAGTGTGGGTACTTGTGTGACTCTATGAATAATTTAGACATTTATCATGGCTTATTCTTGGGAATTGTGGTGTTTGTTTACTCAGACTTTGAGGTGTGCTTTTGCAGCCCTACATAGTACTCTTGTGTTATCAAGAAGGAGAATAATCCCGAGCAGTATTTACTTGTGTTCAGTTGTGCTAATCTAGTTGAATATGTAGATGTTACTCTTTATCTATTATGCACTCTATAGGTTACTTTAATATGAACTCCGGTACTCTCCACGGTGTAAAGGTGACAGTGTGTGCACCGTGTGTGATTCCTTTATGACGTTGTGGCGCTTGTTTACTCCGGCTTGAGGTGTGCTTTTGTAGCCCTACACAATGAATGGTGTTTGTTATCCAACAAGAGAGTGTTTAAGAGTAGCTTTTACTTATTCAGTTATGAGATCATTGTTGAGAGTGTCCACTAGTGAAAGTATGATCCCTAGGCCTTGTTTCTAAGCATTGAAACACCGTTTACATCAAGTTCTGCTACATGTTTGCTTGCTGCCATCTTTATTTCAGATTGCAGTTACTACTTATAATCATCCTATCACTTGTATTTCACTATCTCTTCGCCGAACTAGTGCACCTATACATCTGACAAGTGTATTGGGTGTGTTGGGGACACAAGAGACTTCTTGTATCTTAATTGCAGGGTTGCTTGAGAGGATATCTTTGACCTCTACCTCCCTGAGTTCGATAAACCTTGGGTGATTCACTTAAGGGAAACTTGCTGCTGTTCTACAAACCTCTGCTCTTGGAGGCCCAACACTGTCTACAAGAATAGAAGCACACGTAGACATCAGCGGGGTTAATTCCATAAAAATAGGAAATCAATAAAATATTTTCAAAATCATGATAAAATATTGATATAACCCTTGTATGATGCAAATATGATTGGAATATAAGTAATATAGTACAAAGTTCATGTATGCATTTTACATGCATCAGTTGCATAAGAAAAATTGATACGTCCAAAGAACCGTGTGAGTTTAGGCTTCCGGGATATGCGGATATTTAATCAGGCTATGCTTGCAAAACAAGCATGGAGATTATTGGAGAGACCTAATAGCCTTTGTGCTCGATTACTAAAAGCTAAGTACTACAGAAGGGGAAATCTCCTGGATATGGTTTTCCCTGCCAGTGCTTCGTCGGCATGGAAAGGTGTGGAGTATGGTTAGAATTGCTGAAAAAAAGGAGGCATATGGAGGATTAGTAATGGATACAAAGTGAATGTTTGGAGAGATCCTTGGATCCCAAGCTTGGACCGCTCAAGAGTGCCAATATCGGTGAAAGGTAATTGTCGGTTCACAAAGGTTGCACATTTTATTTCACCTGTTGGGACATGGAATGAAGAAAGAATACGGCAATTTTTACCTGCGGACGCTGAGGAAATTCTGAATATTAGGTTGTCTCCAAGACAACCAGAAGATTTTCTGGCGTGGGGTTTGGAAAAATCTGGGTTGTTCACCGTACGGAGCGCATATCATCTGGGAGTGGACGAGTGCCTTTCACAAGGGGGTGTATCCACCAGTTCGAGGCCGGATGGGGACATACCTGTCTGGAAAATGTTCTGGAAGATTGGAGTACCGCAAAAAATGAAGATATGTGCTTGGAAACTTTTAGTTGGGGGCCTTCCAACTCGTGAAACTAAGAAGAATCGACACATGGAAACTGAAAATACATGCCAGAGATGCAGATGTAAGGAGGAGGACGGCTTCCACGCTGTCATTGCTTGCCCCCAGGGCTTCGGCTTTGTGGGATGCAATGCATGATATCTGGCCAATTCCAGCGAAGGAAGATATAGTCCATACTGGCCCGGAGTGGCTTTTTGATCTGTTGGTTACACTGACAGAGGAGGGGAGACTGTGTGCTCTACTGATCATCTAGAGGAATTGGCACAATCGAAATGAGGTGATACATGGGAAGAAAGAAGCATCAATTGAAGCATCTCGGCTGTTCTTACAGAGTTATGCAAACTCTTTGCTATGGATTAAATCTAATGACGGCAGAGATGTAATAAAAGGGAAATCGCCGGTCATGGTTGAAGGGAGTAGCAGGAAAATGCCGAGGGAAACTATAACCCCAGAGGTGATGACCTGGCCTAAACCACCGGAGAATTGGATCGGTGTTTCTGTAGATGGATCATATGACTCAACACAAAATGAGGCAGGGACGGGAGTAATCATTAGAGATGCCAAAGGAGATTTCATTTTGGCTTCTTGCAAATATTACGCTCACTGTTCTGATCCTCTTGAGGCTGAGGCACTAGCCCTCAGAGATGGCATCACCATGGCATTGGACTACACGGCACAGAATGTTGTGTTTCAAACGGATTGTGTTAATCTGGTCCAGGCAGTAAAGGAGAAAGATTTGAATAGATCACATATAGGCCACCTTGTGAATGATATTAAAAAGTTTTTAGTGGGAGAGAGGGAGTTTGAAGTTAGTGTTATAAACAGAGTGAATAATAGGGTTGCAGATCGTCTAGCTTATATTTCGAGAGCGGAGCACCGTACCGACTTGTGGTTACAGGATGCTCCTGATGCTCTGGTAGACCTTCTGGCTGCTGATTGTAATCCTATCATCATTTAATAAAACTCCCTGTGTTGCGCTAAAAAAAATAGTGTCAATGACATAAATGTGCAAAATCTCAATTTGAAATACTACCTTGAGCCTTCCATTCTGTTATACTTTTAATCAATTTTCGTATAAAATTAATTACCGAAATCAACATCACAAATACACTAGCACATCTAACCACATACGACAACCTAGACATATCTAGCACACATGTATATGGATAAAAAACTAGTACGAACCGAGAGAGTAGTATCAGATACGTGTTAACCGAGAAAGTCCCCACCACAACATTGTCACCATCGGCCGTGGCGATGATAAGGAGGCAGTCGGACGGTTGGTGCCGATGTCGTCGAATGGAAGCGAGCAATCGCTCTGAGATGCTCCCCAAAATCTTATCGGCTCTCTTCCGTGCAGGGTCCCAAGGGATAGTGTTTCGGAAGCCTGCTCTCCTAGATGACTACGCACGCGGTTGCCAAGATGGGTAGGTTTGGAAACATCACAACAAAATGAATTAGGCAGTGGAGACATGAAGACATTGGTATCCGGTGTTAAATATAAAGTATGGCCTTTTTCACCAGTTCGGACTTTTAGGATAATTGGCTAGTGCATTTGTCTAATATGGTATCAGAGCCAAGAGGTCTCAAGCTCAAGACCTAGCCAACGCACTATTTATCTAAAAACAATTGCATCTGTCATCGGTCCCAAGTCTGAGGGTCTTCCTGTACGTCACAACCTAGACGTGAGGGGTAATGTTAAATATAAAGCATTAACCTTTCCCATCAGTTCGGATTTTTGGGATAATTGACTAGTGCATCTGTCTATTATCATGTACACTTGGATCCGTCTGTCATATTCATGTTCTATATTGTTTGGAGAGACAGATGATGCAAGCGCCACGCAGCGGAAAAAGCGGTGCACGTGCATGCTTGACATGTACACACTGTTGGTGCACCAAGTAAAAAAATTAAGTTTCCACCAAAATAAGGTCTAACTCGAACTCTCGTGAAACGCAACACGCGTGAGAGGTGTGGCGAGGCGGGAGGCGGAGGTGAAGTGTGTGTAAACCCTTTATATTTTCACTCATTTAGTGAGAGTAGGAGAGCTCCCTAAACAGTTCCAACTTTCTGATACTGGCAATGTGGGACTAAGTTTTATCCCACTCCTTTGTGTACACAACATGCAACAAATTGAATGATCCCTTGAGTTTTTTCCTTCATAATTTGTTAGTTTAAAACTGTGACACTTATTTTGTAGTGGAGTACTTTATATTCATGACAAATGTGTGATCCTCTTAAGTCCTTCGGTGAGGGAGAAGATGACTGTGAGCTCTGATATCACCCAAGCCACAGGGTGCCAAGTATATGTTTTGATCTTAGCATCATAATTTACATTTTTCTTTTAGCTTTCGTCATCAGATCTATGTCTTTTTTGATTCACTAGATTCCAGAATTTACAGTGTTTTATTTTTGTCTAGCAACCTGGTGAACTTGATGGGATTTGAAACATATTTGTAGTGTCAACTGGCGCTCTCTCTCCTGTATGCAAGAACCTTTCAAGCATGCTACTTGCGAGCCTCGTTCAGATAATTTTTGACGGAAGCCTCGTTCAGATAATGATCCCTATACTTGCCAGCACATCCACACAACTAGCACGCCTCAAAGTCATCATACGAGCGACGGAGGGAGGCATGCTGCCGCGCCACAACTTGCTAGTTTGCTCCAACGAGTGATAAAAATGACCATATATGAGTTTTGAGCCGACATAGACGTTCTGGTCTATGCTAGTGTCAAACCGTGAGCAAATTAACTAAGATTGCGCTGGAACAGCAAATTGGTGTCAAATATCTAATCAACTTATTTTGTTCAACTGTAAGTCAACTTCTCTAAATATTGATTAACTGTGTATTGTTATGAAATAATTTCCCATTTTCTTCTGTTACCGCGACAGCGCACGGACATCCTGCTAGTTCCACGAAAAGCTTAAAACTGAACTGTTGAACAACATGACATTTTAGACTGTTTCGTTGTCTTTTCTAACCTATCATGTGGCACACACAAAAATTCTGCCCAAAGATAATCCGTAAACTATCGGTATACACCAAAAATCTTGCATGTGTCCACACAACATCCTTATCATCCTAATTGCATGTCTTACATGGAGACAAGCATCATTGTTCCCAAATTTCCGGTGTGTCTTATATGTCCTAATGGACAAGAAACTGCATGTTTCCGCTGTTTCCTTTAGGTACGTCACTGTTTGATCTGCGCTGCAAAACAGTTTCAACAAGAGATTCATCAGAATTGCATGATCTCCCGTGACTTGTGGATGTTGAGGCACCAACCACCACCTCCATCCGAAAATTTATTGCATCAAATCTAAACTTCTTTGCCCAAGAATGTATGCAAAAACCTATGGTCCTCGGTGCCCCAATAATTCTCTTTCTGAACCAGTTCACACTTCACAGCCTCGTTATCTCATCCCTGCTGCCCCCACTGTTGCTTCACAGAGACAGATTAGCAACAAAAAGAATTAAATCATTTTGATTTATTCTACATGAAAAGCTTGTGAGATGAGTGTGCCAATCCTTTTTGTGCTGTCTCTATATAAGTGTGGATATTCTCAGCGTTTATGTGTGCTTCTGGATTGAGATACATGAAAAGTCGAGACTAGTTGATACACTGACATTGCTGTGTTTGATTGCACCGCACGATGGAGCACACAAGAAATGGCGATTTCAAGGTTAGCTACGAACAGGAGCTGTTCGGCCGGCGGAGGAACGGCACCTTACCGGCCTGCCTTGACCTCACGAGTGAGGCCATCAAGGCCGGCCCGGCGAGGGTTCCACTGCAGCCCAAGAGCAGCACCTCAAGCCGGCGACGCACTTACGCTGACGGCGAGCTGGACGTGTTCTCGGCGGAGCGTTACTTCAAGGGTGCAACGGACTACGACCACAAGGAGGCCTCCGCCGCGCCCGTGGAGACGGTGGCGAGGCCCGCTGTTCCACTGGCCAAACCGGCGTGGACCTGCGCGTCGGCGGTGAGCGCCGGCTCAGGGGCCAGCGCCAACAGCCAGACCGTGCTCCTCCGGGACGCGCGTCGCAGCCTGGGATACCGCGGGATGAACTGTTGCCTGCAGGTTGGCGAGCTCCTTCGTCCGTGCTCCGGGAAGAGGGCCGTGCGCGTCGACGACGGGGGCGTGGCGAAGGAGGCCGCCGAAGCAAGCAAGACGGCGGCGAGCAGAATCGAGTGGTACAGAGACCTGAGGATGGAGAAGGCTAACCTCGGCCTAGCAGGCGACAGCAACCGTGGCGTGGTTGCTTCCGGCAGCATCCATCCAAACTTGTCTCTTGGCGCGGCGAAAGTGGCAGCCATCGGCAGAGAGGAGAAGGCGGCCGCATACATGAGCGCGAGCTTCAGGACAGGAAGCTTCACTCTCCAAGCTCCGGTGAAAGTCAGCGGCGGTAAAGGCGGAGGCCGCGACGACAACGATGACAGCGGGAGCGATTCGAGCTCGGACCTGTTCGAGATCAAGAGCCTCGTGATCGATGACAGCCCCTACGAGCCCAGCGAGGCGAGTATCCAATGGAGTGTGGTGACCGCGAGCGCCGTCGACATGTCGGAGCGCGGTGGCGGCCGCGCCGGCTCTCAGAGGAGCGGTCGTGGAACGATGAGTCAGAACAGGGAGCGGCCGGCCGGGATGCTGACGGGTTGCGTCAGCCGAAGGGCCGTCGACGTGTCGGCCATGAGCGACGTACGCAGGTTCTCCGATTCGTCGGTGCGCCGGCGCATTGACGGGTAACCCGAACTCGTAGAATGCAAACCCGTAGTCTGTGCTCCTGTGTAAGCGTTCGGCATTCCATCTTGTTCACTGCTTCACACCAACCGAAAAAAATTATACGAGTTCAATTTCCTTCAAAGAGAAAGGAAGATCGCGGCATATGTATCGATAAAACACAACCATGTTTATAAGAAAAGGTCGTCTCAAGTATACATCTTAAGTGTCGCATAAGGTCGATACAAAAATCAGCCACCGAAAAAGAAGTAACGCGCCTCATTGTTTTGAGCCTTAGTTTTTTATTTATCGTTTTTCTCAACCAATTACCAAATGTCTCCCAAAACATTTACCCTCACAAAAGAGTACAAAATAATAATCTTTTATCCGCAAGTGACCTTTCCAAAAAAGAGTCGGTGGAGTTCATAGTAACTTGAGAAAGGTTTAAGAGTGAATGTATATATTATGAATCAATTCCTTCCTCCTCGCTGAGAAGCCGGGCAACTTCTCTTGCGACGGCTCCTATGTGGAGGCCTAAATGGTGAACACAATTGAGAAACCAATGGACCAGAACGGTGGACTCAGCAACCGCATCCACCAGATCCTCTACTCACTCGAAACAACGACGACAATTCCGTGACCGCTAGCAGCTGCGGCAAGATTTGCGGGGTCCGATGGCACCCAACTACGTGAACAAATCACTTGACGTAGCAGAGAAAAATTTACTATTTGTCACAGCAAGATGGCCTGATGTCCATCATTACCATGCCATGAACACAAATGCCTACGAGCAGTCCCTGTCCCACATCGGCACATTATTAATACAAGAGACATTAGACACTGTGATTGTTTCTAGGCACAAAGTGGCAACCAGATCTGAGGTCTAAATACAATATAACAAGGTTACATCATCAATCAGACCTTGTCTGTTCTACAGTATTAATGCTACTGAACATTGTACAAACGAAGAATGTTGCAACGATTTCTTCCCGCTTGGATAGAATGGAAAGTCCAGGTCGATCGGAACTCTGGATGGATTTTGTTGACCTGCTTTCTCATAATTTTTGCTATTAGAAATTAAGATCATCGTACTCATCGTAGACTTCAGCACCACCACCATCGCCATAACCGTCCTTGTTGTAATCAGCATAGTCATCGCCACCTTCAAGTGTTTCACCGTCATCATGTGCGTATTCCCCATCAAAGTCCAGGTCTCCTTTTTCATATGCCTCGCTATCTTCATCTTTAGTCTGCTTGCAGTATGTGTATGGGCAAATCAGGAAACATTACAAAGTAGACAAGAAAATAACTCAATATGACTTGCACTGTAATTCCATGCACGACTAGCAACACTAAGCATGTTTGTAGAATATATGATCAATTAACCCTCACAGAGGCAAAGAATTCATAACAAATAAAAATTCAGTGACCAGAAACAAAGAAATCATACATTGTACAATCCACCAACTGCATCCACGTTGATTTTTGACCCAAGTCCCTGCAAGAAACAACATTATTTACTAAATGCCAGTTTCTTTACATGCTTAGTTTAACATGTAATACAATGTCCACACGACAAACAATTTTTGGGTGTCTATGGCTCAGTACCTTCCGTTTTAACATATTGTACGTTGCTTCTGCCGGTGTTTCAGCAGGTGTGGAGTTCTTTGTGTCTTCGTTACGTCTCCGTTTCTACATTAAAAATGAATAGGGTAATCATGAACTCAATCCAAAATAGTAAGCATACACAGGAGGGTTGTGTTACAGTATTAAGATTTCAAACCTTGTGTTCTCCAACGCCCACGCCTCTAGCTGCCAATTCAGCTGCTAAAGCTTCCTTTGCAGCTTGTTCCTGTTAAAGAAAGCAGCAGACAGTTACAACCTCTGGTCAGAATAAGAACTGTCTCATGTTACTAAGGTACAGGAACTACCTCTAGGTATTCTTTGTTCATTTCCTCCCAAATTATCTTTTTGTACTGTGTCTCTTCCTCGTTGTGAAGATACCCATCAACCTACAAAATTAAATGCTACAGGATCTCAAACATGGCCAAATAGATGTCTTCAACAGATTAGTCTGAAAAGTGTCTCCAACAGATGTATGGAAAATGGTACCTCCAGGTCGTCAATATCAGAAAAACTTTCTGGATCAGCATCAGCTTTACTGTCTTCACCTAAGGATGCCAAATAGCATTCAAAAGTTGATCAGTAACAATCAACTTGGCAATATGAACCCAAAAGGGGGCAGGTTAACTGAACAAGAATTACTATTGCATGTCACAGGGGTAACTAACAAACCTCCCACTTCAGGGCCTTTTGAAGCCACATTATCCTTTGCAATTTCCTCAGAACTAATCTTTGAAGATTTATCTCCAACTGAGTCCTGCTTCAAAGAAGGCAAACTGAATTTACAAAAACACAAATACATATAGAGCACACAAAATGGAAAATAACAGAAAGATGTAATGAATCGGTAACACATGTGGGATACATCAGGATAAAATAAATCAATAGTTTGAGAATATAAATAAATTTTACAAGTTCAAATTCATCAGAAGATGCCGCAGCACCAAAGAATTGTTTTTTGTATTTCATGTCCTTCAGGTACATAGGGACTGGTAGATTTAGGCTTATTGGTATGTCCTATATCTGGTCGGATAAGTGAACTATTTGCTCCTATCTTGTGAGATTGTGTGACAATCCGCCTCAGCTGGTAAGCCAAATGCAGCACACTACTGGGTCATGAATGCATAAGCTCATTTGGGTGAATAGTCCCAAGTTGCTTAGAAACTACCATCAACATATAAGCGAGGGGTTCCAAGGCAACTAACCATGGGTGACCATTTTGCACCAGTTGAGTTCGAAAAAAATGCAAATGGTTAGTTGTATATAATGTATGGCCAGTCCAAATGAGGTTCGATCCAAGCCAGATCAGAACCTGGGGTAATTGGCAAGTGGAAGGGGCTGGAGAAGAAGCAAAGGAGGTAGGAGAGGCCAGCACCGCCTGAGATCTTTCCTCATTTTGCAACAATCCAATATCGCTGAAGTCTCTTCTACCCCACCAAGAAACAGAACACTGGTGAGGTTATCTTATCACCTAAATCTAGTCCACCTCCCAAAGCACGGGTGGTGATACCACTCTTGGCCATGACGACATCATCGGTGACATTTCACATGGATGAAGGCAGTCAGGTGTACTGTAGCACTTCTTGATAGTTGAGTAAGCATGAGATTGAGTATGTTCAGGACAGGATAATTACCTTTGTAGGGCTTATGATGTTATGTTCAACATCAGAATTATGCATCTCACAAACTGACTCTCCTAACGTTGCCTCCATTGCAGCAGCTTCCTCGGCTTTTTTAGCAGCTTCCAGTCTCTGTTTTTCAGCTCGTTGGAAAGCTGGAGGGTTAGCACCACCATCCAGTCCACCCGACAGTTTAGTAAGCTGGAGGGTCATGTGTCAATGGTGAATGAATGAAGCATCAAAACCAATGGAATACAAACATAGTAAGTGTCTATTACTTTGTTGTAGCATTTCTCACAAAGTCCATGAGCAAAATGCTCGGCTTCTTTATCCTTATGCTTGCAGAGGACTTCTCCAGATATGGGTGAAGATTTTGAACCAGGCTCTTCATCAGCCTTTGCCAGAAAATCTTCAATCTAGCAAAGGGGCATGAAGTGCTTATGAATATGTTGTATGTAAAAAGAAGTGGGCAGTAAATACAATTGGTTATTAATAAGATCCCTCCTGTCTCTAGTCTACCCTAATCCTCAGGGTCCATTTTCATTCATAGTATAGCATACAGCCATACATAAACATTTATATTGGCATGCCATCCAAGGTCAAGACAGATAATGACACATTTGTAGTAGATGGCAAAATGAGACTGTAGAGACATGAAATGGCATGCCAATGCTCTAGCACATAAAATGCTATCACCTATAATTAGCTGTCTCAATGGCTAAAAGGAAATAACAATTACTCCCTCAGTTTCTAAATAGAAGATGGTCTATGTGTTGCACATGTTAACTAGATGGGGACCACAATGAGTGAACATACATACTAAAACGTGTCTAGATCCATGCACATATATGTGAATCTAGAAAAAGGCTAAAACGTCTTATATGTATGAACGGAGGGAGTATTTGCTTTAGTATCACACACAAAGTCTAATTCTTGTCACATGAGATAAACCTCCCACTCACAGATGGATGATAATCACTTTGGTATGCTTCAGAATGGACAGCTTAAGAATGACGTTCACAACATGCTGACAATCAAACAATTTGCACCAACTCATCACCGTCAAAGGGTTGGGAAAGTGACTAGTAGAACTGAAATCATTTGATGAACAGAGACAGCCCCATTTGGCAACTTCAATTAAGGCAGATACATACCGTCAAGCTACCCGAATCTGTGTTTTCAAACTCAATCAAGCGCTTAGTCAGTGTAGCCTCACATACATGCACAACAGCAACCTGACAAAAATAACACAGTTTATGTCAACTCACACGCAAACCTACATTATGCATCGAATGTGCTGCATTAATGTTGATCAACACAAAAGAAGTAATTTTGAATACAATTCTCAACTAAGTCAGCATCTGAGCTTACAATGTTTGACTTGGTATAATTATACCCATGCGAAAGTGCAGCGATATATAATGCTGCACCACATAATCCGCTTGGCTTCCTCCCAGTCTGCAACACAGGACAAACTATTACTCCCTCCGTTCGGAAAAGGATGTCACAAAAATGGTCTATCTATAGTTCATTTTTGTGACATCTTTTTCCGAACGGAGGGAGTACAATCTTGCAAAGAAACCCTAATAAATAAAAAGGTAGAAGAAAGAAGATGCTAGCCTGCATCCAATCTCGCTTCATGCTAGCTACGATGCGCAAAGCTGTGTCTGAGACATCATTGTCCCTTTTCCCAATTAAACCTGCAGACAATACCAATAAATTAGACAAAAAAGCGTGAATGATTTTCTCTCTAACAAGTGCAATTGTCCGCCTAACTACGTTGTACAACTCTGTATTAGGTACACCATAAAAACCATGCATTACAAGCAAACATCCACATGGGCAAGGAAAAGCTCATTCAGGAGTCAAAGTAGCTCTTATGTGAGGCGCTCACCAGGATACTCGTCAGAATAACACGTCTAGACGATGGTTCAGGGACAAAAAATATTTCTTCTAACACAACTCATCACCTTGCTTCCACCATCTAAACCAAGGTGCCACTGGCCCCGCCATCCCTCCATAGACCCATGTCATGGTTTTTATCAGCATCATGGTGGGTAACGGTCCTAGGACCGAGGTTTGTCCGTCCATGGTGGGCATGACTTCAAGGAGCAAGACTTGTGTAGTCATGGCGCTGGAGATGAAAGGAGAGAAGATTGGTTGGGGGCAGAATAGCATTAGCTTATTCGCGGTCCTTAGATAGTCAATATGGGATACATGGGTATCGTGCACCTTTTACAGAGAAGACTCAACTAGACGCCTAAGAATAGAATGAAAGGAACCCCAACTTTCCTGAACAAACCATATAATTATCATCCAAACTAAGCCAGTCTCTTTCCACCTGAATACATATCCTTACAAACTAAATATATACTATTCGTGTTCTCCTTTTTTATCTCCCTTTATCTGCCTACTACATTGTCAATGATAGAACCAGCCTATACTTGTTGGTCCCTCCTTGGATAGCAATGCATGAATGCCCCGCTCCTGCCACCTACTGCCGCATGCTTCCCTGGTCGTTGTGAAGTTTGCTGCCACGGTATTGCTCGGAGCTTACACGCCCCATAGAATGATATATCAGAAAATCTCGGTAAGAAACTCCTCAGGTCCAAGAAACTCAGTTGAGGCATTTTTTTGAAACATCAACCGCTGGAATCAAGACACAGGATTATGCCTCATTCATCATGAAATTGCAGTGACCTTGCAACCAAAAGAACATAACTTTTCTCCATCAATTAGGGTCACATGCAAATCCAGCACCCCAAAACACTGGTACATCTTGACAGCAGGAGAGTCATTGCACCCCTTCAATATGAATCCAGCCAAATAAAAAGGGTGCAGCGGACGCAACAAAAATCCAGAGAGGAGATTGGACTGTTGCTGAAAGGAAGAAAAAACAAGGGCAATGGTTCCCGCAGGCTTGTTGTGCCTAGAACACGGGTTGGGAGATGCATAAAAGAAAGCGGAGGAAGGCTCAAAGGATAAATAGAATGGTATAGAGAAGATTCCATCTTTAAAAACAAGTGATTAAGTTTAATTCAGGATCGATGAACAATATAATTTAGTCTTAAAATGCGAAATAAATAGGACGGCTTCATTTTAGCTGTTTTGTTACGAGTTTCAAGTACTCGATGCTGGCAGGCTTGCGAAAGACACAAAAATGGATCCATGTGTAGAAGAGGGGTGCACAACATTGCACAAAACAATCTCAACAAAATAAATTTACAATAGAACATATGCTTAACTTACGTTCTGTAAAACGATGGATAAAAAGGCTGGGATCTATGAGCTTCTGAACAATTGGATGTTCTGAAAGTAGCAAAACTTGGCAAAGCTGCAGAAAAACAGCACCTAGGACATAACTGAAACAAAAATTTAGATGGGCCCTTCTACTAAGAACTACAAGATAAAGTGCAACAGAATGGTCACTTACACACTAATCTTCAAATAGTCCGAGAAATCGATAAGAAGGTAAGCTTTTTTACTTTGCCTGACAAGAAAAGCAATTTAACAAGGATGTAAGTATTAACCATATAGTTTGCGGAAACCAGAACGACAACCATAAAGAACATAAAAAGGAAACAAGGAAGTTTTGACATTTTAAGCACAATAAATAATGGTAGTGCTTTCAACCGCAAATATAATAAGTTAATTTGTACACTGACAGAGTCTACAGAGTCTAGTAAGTAGTAATACCAATCTCGTGCGGACGAGCAGATACCCTTCTTTATATATTGATTGCCAAAGGTAAATTTTTGATAATTGCATCCTAATTTTCAATATCGTGAATTCAATAAAAAGAACTCAAGGCTGCTTTAAGACTACTTAAAAAGAAAAGACCCTTGTAGTTAGACAACCGATATGCGACGTATGGGAGTTGCCGCTGATCTGCGACATCAATAGATAAGCATGGTATGCGAATATGTGTTGTTGATCTCCGCATCGCGATGCTACTTTCGTAGGGGAGAGCAGTCAGTCCCCACCAAGGTGAGTATAAGGGCAGGAAGTATTAAGAATAACAAACAAACAAAAATCAATCACTGGGCTACTCAGAAGAACTCTGAATTAGAGAATACATGATAGCACAATCTCAACAGTACAATATTCCTTACAATATACTGTAGAAGTATATACTACCTCTGTTCCAATGAATAAGGCGTATAAATTTAGTAAAAGTCAAAGCTTACTAACCTTGACCAAATATATATTGGAAAATATCAGCAACTACAATATTAAATATATACAATATGAAAATATATTCTATGGTGGATCTACTGAGATCGGTTTGGTATCGTAAATGTTCATATTTGTATCTATAACATTGGTCAAACTTAGAAGACGTTGATTTTTGACTAATTTTATATGATGTATTCATTGAACGAAGCGGGAATATATCTAAGGGGCATGAGTTCTTCATGCATGTCTATGGTCTGAAGAAGTTTGGTCTTTATTGTCTGTTGTTTTACAAACTCGCCGGGACAGAAGTTTTCTCTGGATCAAGCATTTAATCTTCTAGTTGGAAACCAGAGGACTTGGAAACAAAATATAACATAATGTGGCAACCCTGTATTGCAATTTTTCAAACTCTATGATAAAGTACGCTTTTGCAGCTTTTTACCAAGAAATTAAATTAGGAGTTGCTGCGATGAAGAAAGCGCTATAAAATACACCAAAGAATACTCCTAACCCACCGAATATGGAGGTGAACAAGGTCATGTGTGAAAAGGGCATATGAAAAATGGATAGGAAGTTTTACGATAAAGAAGAAAAATTATAAATTAGGTGAGAGCGTACCGGCAGGCAATGTAAAGACAAGCAGCTGCAACATGAGATGTTCGACGGCCCCTTGTAAAATTATGGTCGACAGCTAGCTGCACTTGAACAAGAAGAAATATCATCATCATAATTTATCATAACTATTTTAGAAAAGATAGTTACTGAGTGATAACAGAATTGCATACTGTATAAAATTTATGAGCCATATCGATGATGGTATCTCCACCACCAACATGTAAGCTAGTCACGATCTGCCAAATCTCGTCTCTCCCTAGAGAAATAAATCAGAAACTTACTTCTCAAAGCTGGAGGCGCGATCAATACAATAAAGGAATACCCTAAAGGCCATACCTTTCATTAAAGTTCTTTCATGGGAAAGGGAGCTGCCACTCTCGATGCTGCTCAGAAGGTTTCCAGCCAGCCGGCTCTGCACACATCCAAGAAAAATCAACCTGACAAACTAGACAGCTAAATTAAAAAAAAGAACAATAAGAAGCACAATAACAAGATCAACCTGCCCCGAACTGTCCTTGACAAAAGTAGGCTCATCAGTGTAAATCTCCTGATCAAGAACCTTCCCACACTGCCCACAACATCTGACCATCAAACAAGACAAGACACACATGAACAACTGGTGAAGCTACTTAACAGTAATCTACTGAGCAACAAATGACAGACTGATTAATACAATAAGACCATGATCATACTGGATAATATTGCCTGACTTCGCATGCAATGAGAAGAACAAAGAAAGAACATGAAAGGGGTCTCACTCACATATATCCTTTGTCAGGATCCTTCACGTATGGGCACTCATCAGCACAGTGAGTACAGTAAACCATTGCTCAACAGAAGTAGACCGCGGAGGATGCTCCAACTACGGTCAGCCCTCAAACAGGAGGAGTACGAGCAATGGTCTTCAACCTTCAAAAGAACAAAGGAATAGTATTCAGATTGGTGGGAAGTAAATACAAGTATGGGAACAGCACACCTGGGTACGCATTTTTTTTCCTGCCCAGTTCTAATCTACGTTTCTACCAACGCATATTAGAAGTGAAAGCATTAAAGATAGTATGTGAGGTCGACCTACTTTTTTCCCTGTGTGGCACTTACTCTGGACTCTGGAGGTTGAACAGGGAAGCGCTCTGCAATCGCGAGGCGTCAAGAGCACTGCGGGGGGCAAACGATTCGTCGGTGGGAGGCTAGGCGGCGGTGCAGTAGGTGGAGGGCGTCTTCAGCGGAGGGGCGGGCAGCCCGCCCTGCCTCAGGGGAAGGGCGCGTCGGTGATGGGGATCGACGGCAGCGCTGCTCAAGGGGAGGGCTTGCGGCGAGGGAGGGGTTGGGAGGCAGTCGGAGGCGCCGAGGCGGGGAGGAGGGACTGCGCGGCGGCGCGGAAATGTGGAGAGAGGAAGAAGCGGCGGCCTGGCAGTGGCCGGGGCGGGGAGGGACGGCGGAGCGGTGGACGGAGAGACAACAGCGAGGGTTCTTCGAGGTTTCGACCAGAGCACGGCTTTTCTTTTTCTTTATCTTTTCCAATCTGTCTCTTATTTCGATCTACAGAATCTAGATCACTTTGCCTCTGATCTTTAGATTTTCTTACAATGGTAATTTTCTTTGGTAATAATTTTCTTTTGAAAACACAGAGAGACGCGTAAAACATATCTGAAATACCGAGCAGGCGGATCGGGCCTTAAAATTGAGAAGTCACCACGAACGTGCTATTGAGGGAGACAACATCTCCTACTAAATTATTTTATCCTTATACCACACACAATGTGCCAAATCCACGATATGAACTCCGGTGGGTTAAATGTAAAGCCATCCTTCTAACAATCCAATTATAATTTGGTTGAACGATAAATGGTAACTATCTTTTAACTGTGTAGTTGCGCCACCTAAGGAAGAGATAAAAAAAGCTCCAACACAAATTCAACTAGGGTCACAAAATGTTGTGTCATAAAATTATTTGCAATCCAGAGTTTGTTGCTAACTACTCCCTCTGTTTCAAATTAGTTGAGTTGGGTTAGTCAAGACCAGAAGGGTTTGGCGCGCTTTGCTGCGCCCGACTGTATTATCTCTAAGTATAGATTGGTGTCTCTTATATGAGAAAGTACAAGTTCATACTCTTTTTAGATAAATATTGTACTTATGAGTATAACAACTGCAATATAAATTGTATAAGAGAATTAACAACTTTGGATTTGTTATTCTCTTAAGGAGGCGAGCCCGACAACTCATGTGTAGAGCGGAGGATCCGTGCAAGGCAGGGCTAGTCGAGGTGCAGCTGGAAGTAGAGCTGTTGTGTTTCTCTCGTTCTTGTGCTTGCAGGGAAGGAGGAGATAAAGTGAGGATGGGGACGTGAGGAGGGAAGCTCGGGTGCTGCGTTATCCGGATCTACAAAAGGGAGTCATTGGTGGTCGTGCACAGGAGGAAAGCGAGAACAACACTCGAGACCGAATCCTTCCCAATCCATGATGCCCTTGAGCAGTAGTGGTGAATTTGCGGTCAAATCGACACAGTTGTGGCAGAGCAGCCGGATTTGAGGCCGAATGGATGAGAAAGAGGAGGCAATGTTCACTAGAAGAGAGGCATTAGGGCAACCGGAAAATTACAATCGACATTTGTTGTGCACGCGTTGGCCTCGTGTTTAATTTAACAACACATCATGCTGCTTTTTGGTTTGACAAAAAAAAAATGAAAACATTACATCAAACAGAGCTGCTGGAGCAAGATTCCCTCCCCCCCTCCCCCCCAAATGACCTAATATGGACACGAGTCGGTGGTGGCCGTGTGCGGGCGGACCTCGATGGCCAACATCACCTGAGGCCAAATATCTTCCGATCTGCGGTGCGCCAGTGCCCTTGTACAATGGTGGTGAATTCGCAGCCGAATCGGTAAGAGTTGTGGCGGAACTGCCGGATTCTTGGCCAAATCGATGTGAGAAGAGACAACAGTGGTCACCGTAGGAGTGACGTGAGGGGCGACATGAAACTTCGACTGGTACTTAGCGTGCGCGTATTGGCCTTTCTGTTATATAACATCAAAACCCAAATATTTATATTTGGAGCACTTGGTGTTTTTTTATTTGACAAAAAATGAAAATTTACGTTAGGGCAGCGCATCAAATGACTTGAAAAGAGTGATGCCGTAAAATAGGAAAGTTATTGAAAATGCTCTAAGAGAGGGGTAATAATATGTAGTAGATAGACAAATCTGTTTTCTATTAACCTGAACAGACAAATTATATTTCTCTTACCTTGGTCTAAATCAATAAAAGGCACGTGGAGAGCTCTATTCCTATGAGCTTCTTACCTTTGGTCTAAACCAATAGAAAGCTGACACGTGGAGCAACAAGAGATCTCTATTGCTAGAGAGCTTAGTTCTTGTAAGGATATAAATATATCTATACTTGTTTAGTGTCAAAATAGATATGTATTTCGACAGACTTAAGTCAAGTAATTTAGAACAGAGAGAGTAGTTTCTTAAATTCGGTCACTTCTTCAGCATGGCATGCTGCTAAATAGGTCAAGAAAATTGTATAGACGTCAGGATCCGGTGGAACGGAGGCACGAGATGGGCTCACGGCCAGGAGAGCAACCTACACACAACACCAACATTTGGTGCAAGCACAAAACACAAAAACTGCAGCTAGCCCCAATTCTTCGTCTAATAAGTTGTACCTAGCCCAAATTATTGATTGGACAGCTTCGCGTCGACACATAAGCTAGTCAGGTTGGACAGCTTCACGCACATACATCCCTCCCTATATCAGTTATTTTTTACTGACGAAAATACACGTGAGTCTTAAGACATATAAAACGGGTCGTTGTAAAAAACGAATGTATCTGCATACATGATTACTATGTACGGTACATATTATTTGTTGGGAGTATTCCAAATTAGTCGTGTCGTAACAATGTTTGTCTTGTTAAATGTTAGCCATAATTTTTACATCTTATAGATGATGTGGATTGTAGTGTAAATATAATACATGATACAAAAATACGGTTCAATGATCATGGGTCCACATGTTAGATACATGTTAAGCACTAAATCAATGTTTTGTGTTAAATGCAACTCACTAGAGCATCTCTAACAGTTGACCTAAATTAGGAGGTTGTTTTTGGGTATAGGGCACCTGTTTTAGCGTTTTAGGGCACCAAATTTTGTTCTGCTTTACCAGCTGCCCTATAATAGGGCACCTGCTCTCCAACAGCTGCCCAAAGTTAGTGCCCTAAACTAGATCCGACGGTAGTGAGGGACAAAAACACATCGGACGGTAACCGTGCATCGTCACCATTTTAACCGGAAGGTTATCAAATTGTATAAACTGAATGTAAATATGCTAGCAATCCATTGATCGATCCGTGGGTGTGAGCAGGATCATGTCCGCCATGGCGTGGATGTGGAGGACCTAGCTGCGCCACCCGGACCGAGCGCAGCGCCTCCCGTCCCCTGCTACTCCGCTGCGGGGAGGCGGGGACGCTCCTCGACGTCATCCGCGACGCCGCTCGACCTATGCGCTCGGAGACCTGCGCGTCGACCTCGATTCGCCATGGCCGCCGCCGGCGGAGCTCGCCGAAGTAGCAGGGATTGCCGGCGGCGGGGGCAATCGGTAGGGGACGTCAAGGGGCCTCTATTCCGGAGAGAGGCGGTGCGGGGTTTCGCCGGTGCAGAAAGGGGATGTGGGAGAAAGGTGAACTTACAGCCTGGCAGTTACGTGCACACGCTGTAAAATTGACGGAAAGGGCATGGGGTGCGCGCGGCCTCTCGTGCCCCATATATGGGGCAGAGAGGATCAAATTATAGGGCAGCCCTATAATAGGGCACCACATAGGGCAGCCCTATAATAGGGCACCACATAGGGCAGCTGTTGGAGAGCTGTTTTTACCCCCCCCCCCCCCCCCCCCACCCGTGCCTAAAAAACGGTTTTTTGGGCACCATGCCTAATATAGGGCAGCTGTTAGAGATGCTCTTAGACGAATAATTAGGGCTAGCTACAAAAGGTGTTTGATTTCTCTGTTTTGTGCAACTTTTACACCAAAGTTGGTGTTATGTGCAATTTCATCCGGCCAGGGTCAGGCGGGACCGAACTTGGGCAGTGGGGCCCTTCTGGTGCCCTTTTACTTCCTCGAAGAATCAAATTTGTAAATAGTGATTTTCTGCAAATTGAAAACAAGTAGAAATAACAACTGACTCTGGACACTAGGTTAGTCCAAGAAAATAATGTATGATGTTAAACCCTATTAAAAACATGTAATAATGGTATAATAATAGCATGATCGTCATTTAAAAAAATTAGCGAGGATCACTAAATAATTATACATACGTTCGGAAAGTATAAAAGCTCACCACCATGGTCAAGCTTCGAGACACCCCTTCCATTAATTACGATTGAACGAAGTGAATTTTAATTTAATTTTGCTTATGTTTCGAAAATTTTGGGCAAAAAAATTTACACGTCCTCTCATAATGATGGGTATCGTTGGAAGTATTGGCTGGACAGACCACGAACGACTGTCGAATGCTCCTCAAGTGGATAAGAAATGAAAACAAATGGACACGAAATGGACGGCCACCGTTGCTGTTGCCCTAAAATCGAAACGAACGCATTGGCTAAGAAGTTAGTTAGGCTAGGCGTGAATTGTGCTACTCCGAAATTCTCCGTTTTGGAGTAGACACACCCTTGGCAATTTTGCCCGCCAACGCAAAGCAAATATAATTAAATCCCAAACCATATCAGACGGCAAAGACAAAGACGTAAAACTAGTTGATTCGATGATTGCCATTAAATAAGTTTTCTAAGCTAACATAACAACACAAAGACGTAAAACTAGTGGGGGCTAACATTGAGTAGTAACATACTTATATTACTACCCTATGTTACCACCTTCATAGTGGATACTAAATTTTTCGTAGTGTTATGCATGATAGTATTTATCAGGTTGTAGACTTATTTTGCCTTTGGGGTGTGTAATGTTACGGTAACTACCCATGTTATTCCATTTGCATCTCTCTTCATTAATTGCAAGCCACATCATTTTTTTTTTGCCTACGTGGAATCTATGTTACTAGCTATGTTATTCCCACTATAAGTTGTGTGGTAGATGTGCAGGAACTTTTGAATTTTTTCTAGAAAATGAGTTATTATTGCGTTGTAGGTCTCACTATTGCATGTCAAAGCGAATGTAACACGCTACAGAAAAATCACAGCGATTCCAATATTGACAACATTTTCTTTGAAACAATTCCACAAAGTTAATAGACTTATGTGCAACTTGTCAGGTTCTACCGTTAATATTTTTATTTATTAGCCAAATTCATGCCGCCTCTAATGTTTTCCTTTTCTCTAAATTTCCGTCCAGGTGATCTTTCTGACGATCGCTCGCTGCATCGTCGACTTCTTAGATGACAACATGAACATCTTTGGTTTCTCAAGATTGCAATTTGGGGAGAGTTACGGTGAAATTTGATGGGCATAAGAACTTGCCTATGCTGACTCTTGGGAGGCAGTCGACCAAACAAGCATTCTTGGGAGGCCATGACCTAGTGAAAGATATGGTTGCATGACTCCTCACATGAAGTGCATTCTTTCTTTCTTTTGTATTCTAGAAAAATATTGCATTCTTCCTTATTGCGAGAACAATTTGCATTCTTCCGCTAGAAGCATCGATTCATACAAATAATTTGTTCTACCCACACTGAGAAAGCCCCAATTGCATGATGTAGAATTGGTTGCAGATCCTCACTCCAGGTGGTTGAACCACACTTTAGCCCTCATAAGTCATAACACATTGGCTAAAACCGATGCAAACACATTGGCTAAGAAGTTGGGTATGCATGAATCACGATTCTCCGGAATTCCCCGTTTCGGAATAGGCACACCCTTTTGGGTATTTTACCCGCAAACACAAAGTAAGAATAAACACAAATAAATACTCAAGCTCAAACCAACAAAGACATCCGCATGCATCATCGCGAACTAGAAAAGAACACCCCAAAACCAAAAGAATGTAAAAACTTTACATAGCTAACGTGTGGGTCGAGGGATCATATGGAGACGCTATTTGGTATCCCTCTCCCGGTGAGGCCCTTCTCGGCGCCGGCGACGTCCGGGAACATCAGCGTGTAGGGCACCTTAACCGGGCCCCTCCGGTTAGTCAGCCGCGGGTCCTTGTTCCTTTCAGTGACTCTCTTCTCCACCCTCCTGAGCTCCTCACGGAACCGGTCGAGCAGCTGTAGCAGCTCGCCGTCGTCCGTCCACGTGGACGTGGCGCGCTGCCCGAGGTAGACCTCGTCGGATGTGTGGTTGGAGAGCACCTCGATGAGCGCCAGGCCCAGCGTGGCGGTGAACCTGTCCGGTATCATCTCCAGAAAGAACTTGTCCGGGTCGGCCTCGAGCTGCGTCATCTCCGGCGTCCCCGGCAGCGGCACGAACCGGCGGCACCGGGTGGGGCGGTTCGGCGGGAACCCCGCGTAGCCGTACTGCCCGAAGTTGACGGCGGCGTGCAGCGCGGAGGCGATCCAGATGAGCGTCGACAGGGACTCCGCGAGGTGGTCGACGGTGTCCAAGGCCAGCCAGCACGCCGGGTCGCCTTGCCGGTCGCCGTGGCCCACGGAGCGGACGTCGTCCCACCAGGCCTGCAGCTCCGTGTCAGCCGCGACCTCGTTGTCGTGGTGGTAGAAGTGCGCGCAGTAGCTGCGCACCCAGCCGTCGATGGCGTGCCACACGTCGAGGCCGTCCACCGCGTACGGGTAGTCCTCGATGTGCAGCGCCAGGCCGCCGGGCAAGCTGGGGTCCTTGGAGGCCATCCCTCTCTTGATGAGATCGTTGGGCAGGGACTGCTCGGTGAACCTCCAGTCCCCGTAGATGGCCGACGACATCTCCACGGCGTACTTCCCCGGGTACATGGTCCTCTCCAGGAGGCCACCGGCGTTGAGGAGTATGCTCCTGGCCAAGGTGTTGATCTGCATCGTGTCCTTGAAGTGCGGCTCCAGGAGCTTGTGGATCGGGTGCATCGCGCTCAGCTGCCTCTTCGTCGCGATGATGAACGGCTCCACCGCCGCGTGCGTGAACAGCCTGCAGTTTGATTTGATCCATCAGCAACAGCAAGCTCCGATGGACCGATCTTACATTGTCAGGTGATGTTTACTCTTCTTAGTTCTTACCAGTGGCTAATGAGCTGATGGTACCCTGAATCGTTGACAGAGACATGGGCCTTGGCGAGCTGCCACAGATGCGCATCCGTCCCATGGCTCGCCGGGAGGAAGATCCTGCTGATCTCGCCGTCGCTGTCGTGGTCGCTTGGCAGGCTCAGCTCGATGACGACCGGTTTCAGGGTCCCGTCGCCCTTGAGGAAGAGCAGTGTGCGCGACGCGTAGATGCACACGCCCAGCGTGTTGATGCGCCTCAGGTACGGCATCAGGTAGTCGTGGTGATCCAGGATGTAGAGCCGATTCTGACGCATTGCCTGCAAACACCCATGGATAATTAAGAGGGGATTCTGTCTGATAAGAATATAACAAGAACAGGGAGCAATTTTACTAACCATTTCGATGGTTACATCTGGAAATTGGCTCTCCACATGTTCGGCGGTTATCGAGCTCTTCTTCCCGCCACTGCTGACAGGAGGAAATTTCTGCGGTGTGAAGGATTGGCTCTTGTCAGTCACTCAACGTTCTTGTGCCAAGATTTTCAGTCAGGGAAATTCAAAGTTATTACTACTTACTTGCAGTCTCTTAATCGCGACAGGGTTGAGACCAGCGAGCATTTCCCGGGCGAACTCTTCGTCGCTCTTCCACGCCTCACTGTCATCTGCATCATCGATCATATCCAAGTTCAAACAAACCACCAGTACATTGTCAAATCGAGCAAACAAGAAAACAGATAATATAGTAACTCACGCTGGATGACTTGCGGAGTGGGGAACTTGACGGGGTTGTCCTTGACATTCTTGGCCACCTGCTTGTAAGTCTTGCGAGACGGCACGGAGGTCTTGACCTGCTCCATGACCTCGCCGTCCGCCGCCGGCTGCGATTGCTTGCTGTACAGGTCCCTGGTGAGCTGCTCCATGGACTTGAAGTCGTTGCCCTGGATCATCGTCTTCATCTCCGGGACAACGAAGTGCGTCACCGCCTGCACGCCCAGCGTCAGCACCTCGGCCAGCTTCCCCGGGCTGAACCGCTCGTCCGGCGGGATGTAGAAGTCCAGGTTGATCACGTGCTTGCGCGTCTCCGTCACCTCGTCTGAAATCAGCTTGCAATGGCGGTAAGCCATGAGAGGATTATATATTACCTGTCTTGCTGAGGGCGCGGCCTGTCCGGCAGCGGCGCGGGTAGGGGTGCGTCCTGCTTCCGCCCATGACCGGCCGGACGTGCTCCGGGCTGTCCGGGTTGCCCAGGTCGTTGTAGTAGTCGAAATCGTACACGCGCTCCCAGTCCTTCCGCTCTCCCCTTCCGTTCCCTCGCAGACTCCTCAGCTCCTCGTCCCGCAGCAGCAGCAGCGCCTCTGGCGTCTTGGAAGGCAGGTAGCTCTGGTGCATCTCCCAAACCTTAATCCGTTAGTAATGGAAGGGCGAACTAATGGAACAGTTGTGGTAAAATTGGTTCTGAATGGAGTCCTGACCGTGTTGATGAAGAAGAGGCGGTCGGAGTTGGTCTTCTTGTAGGGGTACACCCATGAGTTGCACTCGAAGTGGATGCTCCGGTCCTCGGCGAGCTCCAGCCGCACGTGCCGGAGGAAGAACTGGTCATTGCGGTTGCCGTTCTTGACGGCCACGGCCCCGGGCGTGCCGAACTCGGCCTCCACCACGAACGTCACGTGATACGTCGTCGTTCTCGTCTTCCCGTGCTTGCTCTTCTTGCCGCCCCGCAGCGGCGCCTCCGCGCTCAGCTTCCCCTTCCTCGTCCCTGCATCCTCCGGTGATCAGTTCGTTGCAGCTGCACACCCACACACAAATAATAATTTGACAGTGCAATGCATCTGCATGCACTCACCGTGATCAATCTGGGTGCCGCTGAACAGGCGCAGGGTGGTGGATTTCCCCGGCGTCGAGAGGCCCAAGTTCTTGGCGACGACCACGGTGCCATTGATGGTGATGGCGTTCTCCGGCGGGACTGCGCTCCTGTCCCACAGGCACGGCATTTGCATAGACCAGCTAGATCAGCACGGCATGCAGGAGGATCGATGGTGATAATTATTATCCACCAGAATTCCTGATGCAAGCGTCGGATTACTGCCACGATCGAGATTATATACATCTGGGCCTGGATCCTTGGAGTGTGCTCTAGGAGGAAATCGTTTCTCTGAACTGGAGGAACAAGCTGGAAAGGTGGAGAATGTGTGCCAGCCTTTGGACTCACCTCTGGCATCTGATGCTGCCTCCCTGAGCTGCAAAGGAGCAAAAGGATGATACTCTGCCTTCTGAAAGTGGTCGTAACTTCTGGCTCTATGTCACTGATACATCTTATGATGCCAGAAAAGAAGTGGTTCTAATAAATCGTAATGAGGGAGATGGCTTGTTCACATTCGCAGTACCAGGCTTTAAACATAAAAGGAAGCCATGAATGAATTATTTACCTTCGCATCTGTGGATATGCACAGTAATGTTTTTCCAGACAGCTCTTGAAAGTTCAGGATGCAGTATGTCGGGCTGTCAGTCAACATGTACAATTGTGCATCCGTTGCCATGCAATTATCAGTTTGCTGCTGGAATTGGTAACAATATATGTTTAGGACATGGAGAATTTGTGGAACAGTTATTTCTAATACTGGTGGAATCAAACTTCTGCTAATTATCAGTTAGCTGTGGAGATTGGTAGTTACTTTCAGCTGATGTTTTACTTTCCTTGGTTCAAAAAATTATTTAAACTCTTTAATATTTAAATAGACACTTGAAAAATGGTATGGAGATTTTCTTTATCAAAATGTACAGTTTTAGCTATTAACTCGTCCTTTGCTTGTAATCCAATAAACGGGAGTTCTAAGTTTCTTTGAAATTTTACAAGATTTTGAATAAATTTTAAACTATTCTGAAACTGACCGTAAATAGCAGGAGCTCTGCCTATGCATTATTAGAAGAAGAGTTGATCCAGTTAAATTTTAAACTATTCTGAAACTAACCTAACCCTATTCTAATTATTGCCGTCGTAGCTGTTGAGTTCAAACTCGTCGTCTTTATCGTCACCGTCGAGATAGATGGTGGCAGAGGAGGAGGTGTAGTTGGACGAGGTGCCGGCGTCCCGGCGTCGTCCCGCGCCAACCTAAAATATTTATATTATGGAACAGAAACAAACAGAGTATGCGGGAAAAAATGACTGTATCATTGACATCAAGCGAAGGGAGTGAATCCTAGCTGTTCTACCAGGTCGTTCAAGGTGAAAAGAAGGCGTGTCGGTACACAAGCCAGAAATGTAGTGGGTAGAGAACTATAAGAGCGCAGAGCAAAATGAGAAAATACATGCCAACAAAACAATAAACAATTTTACTCCAACTTATTCACACTTGATAAACTAACAACATGAAACCATTCTCGTATCAAGAAGATGAACAATTGTGTCAGTTTCGTTAGTCCTATCCTACCAAATATGACATAAGTTCCAGGCCATTCAAGTCAAAGTCCAACACCAGAGATCTTCCCTATCTTGTCCTCATGTCACAGTAACTGGTATAAGCTTGCACATCGCACATTCATGTGTTGGTGGTGCCAAGATCACAAACAGCACCCCTCATTTTCGAAATTACTATCTTGTGCAACAAAGATATCATGGAATTAGGTTCTAGTATTCACAGGCAACTATCCCTTGTATGTAGGGCTCCAACCTTGCACTAACATCAGCAAGTGCAGAGATCTCACAGTAATTGCAGGGCTCCTTCCTGTGTACAACTACATGGTGCAGAACCATCCTCTCCATGTGAAACATCTTTGGTGTACTGAAACCATTCCCAGCTACATCACTGTATCAGGCGACAATCCATGCTGTAAAAATCAACATGTAGATGCTATCTCCTCATACTTCCTCATATGTATGGCTCCCTCCCTCAGGATTGGCACAACCCTTCTAGCATCACAGGTGAGCAATTTCCGATGACAAGATGAACAACACATGCTGAATAACAGGACAGCCATCAGACAGTATACATGGCCAAGCTGAAAAAGGCACCTCATTTTCAAATCCAGTTCAAAATGTGACCTGTGAACATATGGCTTCACAGCTCACTGTGTTCTATAATCAGGTAGTCGGCAAATGTGCTGACCAAGTATACCTCAAAATCATATACCTTCAAAGGGTAAAATACTATTGGAAGATCATGGCAAAGCACATCAACAGAATCAACCATGGCCATCCTGCAGCATGTTCAGCAAGCCATCAGACCCATACAGAAGCATTTTGCTACACATTAATGGTATCCTGAGGTGTGCATTTTGCAAATCCTCACGGTTGATACTTGACACTCCACTAGCTCAACTTTTCATTGGTCACTCACAACCACAAGGGTCATGTTGCTTCCCGGTCATGCACGGCACATACAATTTCTACATTCCATATCTTTAAAAGGTGAAGTAACAAGCAGAGCAAGTTATCAACGCTCTGGGTTAACTTCAGGATGCCTGACATTTTCATACAGTTTGTGTGACAAAGGAGATCTCAGGACAGAGCTCAGTCAACTTTCCCATCTTTGGGGCATTTCTTCCCTTCTGCAGCACTTCGGGATTGTCGCCTTCTGGCTTGGATATGACGGACAGATTCAGCAACCAAGACACTAAAATCTGGGATGATCTGGCCAGTAGCGGGTGGATTAAAGCCAACCTTCTTATAAGCCTGTGATATGTACCTCTGAGATCTTACCAAGTGAACATTGCAGAGGGAAGGCACTGATGCTTTTAGGATGGGCCTGTTGCAAGTAATTTGCCCAATCTCTGCACCACTGAAACATTATCAAGAATCTAGTTAGCATCGCCACTATAAAGTTCACTAACTAGAAAAACTCTAAAGGAAACGGTGACTCATCTTAAAACATAATCAGGTCCACTGGTGGAGAGAAAATATTTACAGGCAGCAAAAAGTAAGTCAACTACTAACTGCTGTACAGAATGTCAGAAACTAAATCACAGTTCAAAGCTAATCCCAAAAACACACTCCAACTCCATCCTGTTGGTCAAAACTAATTGTAGAAAGAACCAATCCACACTAGGTTCAAGACCAAAACGAAAGCCATCTATGTAGTCAATACTAAGAAACCCGAAGAATTCACTAAGTCAGTAATAAAGACGGAGAAGCCAATTCTTGACAGAGAAACACGGTCATACTTAAATGAATAAAAAACATTATGCCTTAACAACAACCTTAAGTTGATTACCAAGACTACTAATGATGAATCCAACTGCTGCAAAGCATATAAATCTATATAACTAGAGATCAAATTTTCTGATTACTGGTAAACATCAAACCAAATAAACATACAGCTCAAATTACTGCACTTTGTTATAGGAGCAGTTTTAACGATGGTCCTAAAGACAAAGCAAATCAAATCAATCACAAACCCAGATCATCGCGCAACATCTCATGTTGCTTCAGCTTAGTGGAAGCATAAACATTTCTGTTTTCAGAACCAAAAAATGAGCTTTCCGTATGGTCAGGCCTATCTTTCCGATTGGCTAAATTCACTCTATATAGGTATGATATAGCTCAGGCAGACTGAACACAAATAGGCCATAATGTCAAAAGGAATCAAATAGAATAAATCTATAAGCTCACACACTGTACCGACTAATCTACCTTTAGTTTATCCTGTTATTTTACAAGGTAAAGGGCACTTCTTTCAACTTTGAACGCTCTTCTGCCACACAATCAGAAACTACTGAATCGGAGGTGGCAGCACTGCTAGGGTTTATGTCCTTATTGGACGAGAATGCCAAAATTGACTGATCATCACCAAAACAGTAACCGAGCGGCACGACAGAGAACAATATTTGTGTTAACTTTCCGTATACACAAGGGTTTCTTCCAACATGTTTAGAGCAGACAAATTTTGTGTATAAAAAATAGTTGAGGACCTGGACTGTGCTTGCCTTGGGACACAAACCAATATAAACGGGAACATCATACTGGCCTACAGTTCGCTGGTACCAGTTACAAGATTAAACATCAATAACATAAATGTGCTCGAATCTACACAGAAAAACGTAATGGATTCAAACAATAACCCAGTTCAAACTCGTATCTAAGGATGCACAGACAGGATATGAGACCAAGAATCGGCAATTTGTTTTGCCACAAGGACCTATGACTGCATAGAAAAAATGGCGTTGTTGAGAGGAATCTCCTGACCTAATCATGCCAAAACAGGGATAACGACTACGAAAGACATAAATCCTTTCCGAGAAGTATCGTTATCCCCGGATGGATGGCCAGATCCAGCAGAGCAGAAGAGAGGAGGAACCCTAACTAACGCGACCGAGCAAGATCCAAGCTTTCTTTCCGCTGTAGTACAACAACTCGCAGGTGGCTCACCTCTTGATGATGTGTCCGCAGCCCTTGTAGAGCGCCTGCGTGCGGTCGCAGAGGATGTGCGAGTGGCAGAACTTGGCCATGGCCATGGCCCGCACCTTGCAGCCTGTGAATCCGCACTTCTTCCGCCTGGGCACGGCGGGCTTGGCTGCGTCGGCGGCGCCGGGGGCGGAGGGCGGCTGCTCGGCCTCGAGCGGGCTGCGGCCGAGCTCCCAGACGTACTGGCGGTGGCGCGCGCGCACCTCCTCCGCCATGGCCCAGTAGATGCGGCGGTAGACGCCGAAGAGCCGCGCGAGGCGGCGGCGCCGCCGGCGGAGCACCTCCTCGCGGGTGAGGGCCTCGGCCGTGGCCTCCATCGCCGGCGACGGCGGCGCGCCGGGGGAGCTAGGGTTTGCCGCGGCGGCGGACGACTCGGGCGGAGGCTCCGGCTTGGGCGTGGCCAGCGCCGGCGCCTCCGGGCTGGTTGTTGCGGGCGGGCGGTGGGAGGAGGTCATGGCGCGCCGGGATCCTCGCCGGATTTGGGGGGGAGCGAGAGGAGGAAGGAGGAGGATGGATGGGTCGGGGTCGGGCCGGAGGGAGGATTTGGGGAGAGGGGGCGGCGGACGCACGCTGTTGTTTAACCGTTTATCGCCTACACGTGACGGGACGGGTCTCTGTTCTTGTGCTCAAAAATGGCCCAAATCATCTCACACTTGATGAAATCCATGACATCAACTTCTTGGCCTTGGCAATTTGGACCGGCTTGGAAAACCTTGTAAGCATGGTATAGGAGATTGACAAGCCCTCCTCGAATGGCATCCACATTTCCGGCTTGAGGAGCAAGATTGAACTGAACCATGCGAAGGAAAATGTTGAAGGTGGGGAGGAGGTCTTGATTAGTGTCAACAGATGATGCAACAGAATATAAGGGGCGCAAGTGACGCTTGTTGTAGGCGACCCCTTCCACATGCATCATCTTCCCAACAGGAGTAGTGGCCCTCTTGAACTCATAGCCCAAACACCTTCCAAACTCCACAAAGTTGGAGGTGCACTTGCGAGAACCAGTCATCCAAGTCATGGTGACCTCTTCATCATTATCAAAAACCACGGTGGCGAAGAACTGATGAATAAGCTGAATATCATAGTCTTCATGAGTGTGAGAGATGAGCCTCTCAAGTCCAAGCTTCCGAGCAATCCACACGGCCTCTTGAAAGTATGGCTTCTTGTTCAAGTTCTCAAGGTTCAACACCTTTTGCTCACAAACCATATGCTTCTCAATGCGAGCATAGATCTCTTGCATAATCAGCTGCTGCTCTCTCCTTGGAAAGTTGGGGTCAGTGGTGTTGGATGGAAGGTCAAAGAATTGTTGTGATCTCATCCGACGGAACTCATGCTTCCCCATACCCAAAACTGTGGTCAAGGAGTCAAAGTGAGCTCTCTCGGCCTCTTCTTCATCATCAAACCCACCTAGGGCAGCACGTCTTGTCTCTTCTTCATCCATGGTACTCTGCTGTCGCAGGCGGTCAGTGTTGCTGTCATACAAGAGCTTGTCCCGAGTTTGAATGCGATCTTTCCTTGCAACCTTGTGGGGGTGTTTGATGGAAGATTTGGTCCTCGGAACACCTGTGAGATACAGAGTAGAGGGATAGCATGGAGGTAAGCTTGCATGTCCATGAAAGCCAAAGAAAAAAATTGAGTCAAGTTTTCCCTCAGGTATGATCTAGACCGGAGTCTCCGGTCTCAGGGGGCGGATACTCCGGCCACACCGGATTCTCCGGTCTGTGAGGACCGGAGTTTCCGGCCTGAGACTGTAGACTTCAACCTAGGTCAAAACTAAGGGGAAACCTGGCACAACTAATTTTATAGAGTGTACATTGCCAACATAAGGATTCTACACCATGAAGTACAAGCAAATCTTCTCTCAAAACAAGATCTAGAGTGAAAGTCTAGAGAGAGAGAAGATGAACCTTTGCCCGTCATGGTGAAGGTCAAACGAAGGGGAGAAGGGTCCCCAACGCTTGGAGGGTGGACGAGCCTGTGGCACGGCGGAATCCGGCGGCGGGGAGCAGCCGGAGAGGCACTTCGAGGCGGCGGCGGCGGCTGGGAGAGGTTTGGGGGTCAGGGGTGAGAGAGAAGTTGTGAGTCAACTCCTCACCCCGAGCCCACTTAGGATCCCAGCGAAACTGCCTAGACCGGAGTTTCCGGCCTAAACACACCGGAGTCTCCGGCCTAAGCCAGAGATTCCGGGGTTTAGGGCGGAAACTTCAGTCAGACCGGATATCCGGCCCAAGGACCGGAGTTTCCGGCCCCACCGACTCAAAAATGCCAGATTTTTGTTGTTGGACATGCAAGATGCAAGAGGAGCAAGTTTTTAGAAAGATAGGCCTGGGATAAGACACAAAGTCACTGAGATGGTACTTCACACTCAAACTTGGTAAGAGGCACAAAAATCAAATAAAAATCATCATTTGAGTGTGTTTTCCATAAAGACCAACGGATAGGCAAAAAGGCCATAAAGCTCCAAAAAGATCAAATCTTCACAAAGAAGATGTCGGTGGCCTAGGCCACCATGTATGAGTGTATGTGGTGTGACACCGCGAAGATATATCTTGGGTTCACCGCCACTACTCGTCATTTAAGCTCACAATTCATAAAATGAACAATATAGAGACAAAATGAGTTCTTACTATCGGCATAATGGGGGGAGGGATAGTCCAATGGATTAGGACCGCACTCCCCCTATGTCCATGCCTACACCTAAACCAAACATATAGCTAAGATATAGGTGTGTATGCAAGATAGTCAAGCGACGCTCCCCGAATCTACGATATTTAGCTCATGCCTCAAATAAGTGAACCTTGCTTCATCAAGTGGCTTCGTGAACATATCGGCAAGTTGGATCTTCGTGGGAATATAGCCAAGCTCAATGTCACCCCGGTTGATGTGATCACGAATGAAGTGATAACGAATCTCAATATGCTTCGTTCTTGAGTGCTCCACCGGGTTGTGGCCAATCTTGATAGCACTTTCATTGTCACATAAAAGAGGCACTTTGTCACAATGGACACCGTATTCCTTTAAAGTTTGCCTCATCCATAACAATTGAGTGCAACAACTAGCGGCCGCCACATACTCGGCTTCGGTGGTGGAGAGAGATATGCAATTTTGCTTCTTAGAAGACCAACTCACCAAGGACCTACCAAGGAATTGGCATGCCCCGGAAGTTGATTTCCTATCATCCTTGCAACCGGCCCAATCCGAATCCGTGTAACCGGCAAGAGAGAATGTTGAGCCTTTAGGATACCACAAACCAAACCTTGGGGTATGAACCAAATATCGAAAGATTCGAAGAACCCGTTTGGTGGCTTTCTTTGGGAGCCGCTTGGTACCTTGCACACACTCCTACACTCAACACAATATCGGGTCTAGATGCACAAAGATAAAGCAAAGAACCAATCATAGAGCGATAGAGTTTTTGATCAACATCTTTACCCTTTGGATTAAGTTCAAGATGACACTTGGTGTCCATAGGAAACTTCTTCTCTTTAGCATTTTGAACCTCTTGAGCATGTCTTGGATATATTTGGCTTGAGAGATGAAAGTCCCTCCACTCAATTGCTTGATCTCAAAACCAAGGAAGTACTTCAACTCTCCCATCATGGACATCTCGAACCTATCGGTCATAAGCTTTGAAAATTCATCATTAAAAGCTTTGTTAGATGAGCCAAATATGATATCATCAACATAAAGTTGGCATATGAAAAGCTCCCCTTTAACCCTCTTGGTAAAAAGAGTGGGATCGATTTGCCCCACTTCAAAGCCACGGTCTACAATAGCTCTCTTAGGTGCTCATACCAAGCACGAGGTGCTTGTTTGAGACCATAGAGCGCCTTATCAAGCTTGTAGACATGGTTAGGGAAGTGTGGATCCTCAAATCCCGGAGGTTGCTTAACATATACCAACTCCTTTAAAGGACCATTAAGAAAGGCACTTTTCACATCCATTTGTTGCAATTTGAAATTATGATGTGATGCATATGCAAGAAGGATACGGATGGACTCAAGGCGAGCCACGGGAGCATAGGTCTCTCCAAAATCAATGCCTTCAACTTGAGAGTACCCTTGAGCTACCAATCTTGCCTTGTTCCTCACAACCATTCCATGCTCATCTTGCTTGTTCTTGAATATCCACTTGGTGCCTATAACATTGAGGCAATCTTTTGGCTTCTCCACTAGATTCCACACTTTGTTGCGCTTGAAGTTGTTGAGCTCTTCATGCATGGCTTCCAACCAATCCGGATCTTCAAGAGCTTCAAAGACTTTCTTTGGTTCCACCATAGAGATGTGGGCTTGATGTTCACTAAAGCTTGCCAATTGTTTTCTTGTGGTGACCTTGTTCTTGCATCACAAGGATATTTCTAGATGAAGACTCTTTCTTCTCCAATCCTTTTTGACTCTTGCTATCGACGGGTTTCGATATCCTCATTGTTGCGAGGAATTTCGCTTGATCATCTTGATCATTTGAGTCCCCGTCTTGACCGGAATGGTGACCTTGATCATCTTGATGCACATCTTCAATAATAGAAGGAGATGGTTGATCTTGGTCTTGACCTTGGCTAGTTGACAATAGGAGAACTTGGTTCTTGCATAGCCTCTTGGTCAACTTGAGGAGGGTCTTGAACTTGTTCTTGGGTAGGTGCATCATTTGCTTCCATAGAAGGTGCAACTTCAACTTGTGATGATGGAGTCTCCACTTGAGTGGAGCTTGGACTTGCTTGAGGAGGCTCATGATGGACTTCAATGGGGCGATAGAAACCAACCCCCATTCTTCTTATTGCATCTTGAGGTTCCTCATTATCTACATCACAAACATGAAATTGCGCCACTTGGGAGCCGTCATTCTCATCGAACCTCACACTACAAGATTCCACAACTCTCCCTAAGGATTTGTCGTAGACTCTATAAGTGTGAGAGTTCGCACCGTACCCAACAAAAACACCCTCTAAAGCTTTAGCTTCAAATTTAGATAAATGAACACCTTTGATTTTGTAGAAACACTTACAACCAAACACACGGTAGTAGGAGACATTGGGCTTGTTGCCGGTAAGCATTTCATATGGAGTTTCCTTCTTTCCTTTGCGAAAGAATAACCGGTTGGAGGAGTGACACGCCGTGGAGATAGCTTCGGCCCACAAGAAGAGTGGAGACTTAAACTCCGCCAACATGGACCTAGCCATATCCATAAGAGTCCGGTTCTTCCTCTCGGCTACACCGTTTTGTTGAGGGGTATACGCAGCGGAATATTGATGACGAATTCCCTCTTCACTAAGAAACTCATTCAAGGTGTAGTTCTTGAACTCGGAGCCATTGTCACTTCTAATGGCCAATATGGGAACATTGTGTTGACGTTGAACTTCATTGGAGAAGTCGATGACGGTTTGTTGAGTTTCATCCTTCGTCTTGAAGAAGAAAACCCAAGTAAATCTTGAATAGTCATCAACAATCACCAAACAATACTTCTTCCCACCAAGACTCGGTTGAGGCACGGCACCAAAGAGATCAACATGAAGAAGTTCCAATATCCTCTTTGATGAGATGATGGTGTTGCTTGGGTGGGGAGAATCATGCATCTTTCCTTCAACACAAGCCCTACAAAGACGATCTCTAGAAAAAGAAACATTCTCTTTTAGTCCAAGAATGTGGCCACCCTTGTGAAGACTTTGCAAAGTTCTCATGTTGACATGGGACAAGCGGCGATGCCACAACCACCCCACGTCGGCCTTTCCGAATAGGCATATTGCTTGAGTGTTGGTAGACCCCGAAAAGTCTACCACAAACAACTCATTTTCAACATACCCAACGAACATGACCTTTAGAGTCTTGCTCCTCAAGAGTACCACCATATCAATAGTAAAATGGACATCAAAGTTCATCTTATTAAGAGCACGAACGGACATAAGATTGTAACCTAGAGACTCAACAAGCATGACATTTACAAGGGTGATATCCCTTGCAACTACCACCTTGCCGAGACTCTTTACCTCGGCTTTTGACTTGTCACCATAAGAGACGGTTGAGTGATTTAGATTTGGTCTCAACTCCGTCATAATCTCCTTGCTTCCGGTCATATGACTAGTGCATCCACTATCAACCACCCATTTCGATCCACCGGAAGCATAGTCCTACAAGAGATCATTGCTTGGATTTAGGTACCCATTTCTCAATGGGTCCTCTTTGGTTAGCAACAAGGGTCTTAGGAACCCAAATAGAGTAATCAATGTAACCATCATAGGACCAACATATTGTGCATAAACATCCCCATAATAATCAACATAAAGAATATAGTTGGGGTTGTTATGCCCCGCAAAGTCACTACGAGTGGTCTTGCCCCTTGTGGCACTACCACCCGCAATGGAAGTCTTGGCTTGTGCGGGCTTGGTCTTGATCTTCTTGTTGTTGCTCACTTTCTTCTTGGGCTCGGCTACATAACCAAGACCCTCCTTCCCTTTGTGTGGTTTTTGCTCAAATAAGTAAGCAATACCCTTATCTTTACCTTTGGGAATAGAGGTCTTGGCACTAGTGGCCTTGGCAAGATCACCTTCAACCTAGCATTTTCTTCAATAACATTTTCATGAACACGAGGAAGAATAGATATGCTAGTTGAGCTAGATTTAGAAAGTTGAGTTTGAAGTTGCTCATGAGACTTGACTAAAGGGAGTGAGTCGTTTCCAAGGCCTTGTGAGCCTTGTCAAGCTTCTCCATATCCTCAAGAAGTCTAGCATTAGCAACCCCAAGTTCAACTTTCTCCTTTTTAAGCACTTTATATTTAGCAAAGACATGATCTCTATCCTTAATGATTTTATTAATGATATCATCATTTTTAGCATCAAGAGAATCAAGTCTTTCCTCAAGAGAACATCTTTCTTCACTCTCTTCATCAAGAGAGGCATTCAAGGATGCTATGGAAGCATTCAAAGAGGCAATGGTGAGAGAATCCTCTCTCTCAATCTTACTCTTTTCTTGAAGAAGTTCTTCGGCCGCACATAGTTGTCTCATGAGAGACTCAACATGTTCCTTAGCTTCACCTTGCAAGTTAGTCATGAAAGTATCGAAAGCAACAAGTTCCTTCTTAATCACAAGACTAGATTGATCACTCATTTCATGCATAGTCTTGGGAGAAGGAGATGATACCTCGGTGACATGAGCCATGAGGCAACGAGCGTTGTTGGTGGAGAAGTTCTCATTGGGGGATTCAAAGAGAGAAGATGATGAAGTTGATACAA
Source organism: Poa pratensis (assembly GCA_947311845.1). Lineage (NCBI taxonomy): Eukaryota > Viridiplantae > Streptophyta > Magnoliopsida > Poales > Poaceae > Poa > Poa pratensis. The sequence goes on along the minus strand of CAMZMU010000042.1, from coordinate 78,226,088 downwards.
TAGCCAATGCGGCTACCTCTTTAGTAGGTGCATCTTCATCTTCGGAATCACTTGTGGCATATTCTTCTTGTGCCACCAACACAATTCTTGGTGCCTTCTTGAAGAAAGGCTTCCTTGGTCTTGCGGGCTTCTTTTGGATCAACCTTGAGTGGTCCTTGGGGATGAGCTTCCCACCATTTTGCTCTCGGTTCTCATAAGGACACTCTCTTATGTAGTGGTTCTTGTCATGACAATTGTAGCAAGTCTTCCTTGAGGCTAGCTCTTTCTTCCCACTTGAGTTGTTCTCTTTATCAACTTGAGCTTTTGCCGGGTCTTGCCAAAACACTCTTGTGGCAAGAGCTATATGACCATTTAGAGCTTGTTCAAGATCATTGGGAGCAATGTTGCTTGGGCACGCTTCAACCTCATCCTCATCAAGACATACCACCTTGGCCTTCAAAGCAAGTGAGGGGCCTTGTTTCATCCCCATGGCCCTAGCACGGTTATCTTCGGCATTCTTGGTGGCAACCTTGGAGGCTTGCACTTCTTGCATAACTTCATTGGATGTCATTTCGTTGTAGTTGTGTCTTCCTTGAATGGACTTCAACTCGATGGGCTCGAAAGGCAAGAGAGCATTCACATACTTCCTCTTGACAAGCATCATCCACATAGGTTGCCCCCACATCATAGAAGGCCTTTGCAAGAGTCTTGAGTCTTCCATACATGTCTTCATGATTCTCATTGTCAAACATGTAGAAGCCTTCGGCATCATTGCTCAAAGAATCATATCTATTTCTCTTCATGCTTTCATTCCCAAGAAATGCAACCTCAAGACAATTCCAAGCTTCTTTGGCGGTGGTGGCGTGAAGAACATAATGCTTGTCACTTTCACTCAATGAAAGTTCAATCATGTGGAGTGCGGAGGCATTGAGTTGCTTTTCGGCAAACTCTCTTCTTGTCACATTGCTTGGATCCGCGACCTTGTATCCATCTTCAATGATCCTCCAAAGCTCGATAGAGGCACTGTTAATATGAGATTTCATTGAGCGTTGCCAACTAGCAAAAGCTAATGCATTAAGCTTAGGTGGAGGACCAATGGGGTTTATGCGGGTGGTGATAGGTGGGTCGATAGGGTACCATCCCGGAACGGCATGGTACTCTTCCTTCCCATCTACATGCTTGGTAGGAGGTGGAGGAGGTGGTTTAGATCCGGAGGTGGTTTCCACCCCCTTTTTTTTCTTTTACCCTCCTCGGAATCACCTTCATCGGAGTTAGAGACACCCTCTAGTGGGATATTTCCGAAACCTTGGCATTTGTGATTTCATGAGCATGTCACGCAACTCATCAAATTTGACATTCATGGACGATGTCAATGTTGTTTCCAACGATTTGATATCGGCCATGGATGCTTGGCCTTGGCTCTTAGCCTTGGCAAGATCGGCCTCATCCTCACTTTGTGTCATACTTCTCTTAGGCGGTTAAGCCCAAAACAAGAGAGCCTAGGCTCTGATACCAATTGAAAGGATCGGTATGACACCTAGAGGGGGGGGGGTGAATAGGTGCTACTCCAATTTTAGTCTTTTTCAATTTAGGCTTGACACAAAAGGTAAATTCTCTAGATATGCAACTACGGTGAATTTACCTATATGACAAGCTAGCAACTAAGCACGATATATAATAAGGCGGTAAACAAGGATAGAGGTAACCGAAGTCAAAGCACGCGGAGACACGGATGTAATCCCGAGTTCCTCCTTTTTAGGGGAGTACGTCTCGTTGGAGAGGTGTGAACCAACACAATGGTTCAACGGCCACAAAGGCCTCACCCTCTTCTCCGGTGAACCGCACCACAAAGGTTTGGTTCACTTCAACTATCGGAAACCTTCAAGGCGGAGTCCGGAGCCTTTACAACAACGATTTGGGGCACAACCCACAAAGGATTGGGGGCTCCCAAACAGCTACAATCTGTCACAAAGACAATCAAGTGAGTACAACAATGGGCTAGGTTTTCCTAGTGGAAACCCTAGCAAATGGTCCCTCAAGTGAATGAGGGGGAAATGAAAACGGCTTGGTGAAGATGTAGATCGGGGCCTTCTCCTTCAATCCTCCAAAGATCAACGAGTTTGGGTGGAGGGATTGGGAGATCTAGTGATTCTTGAGCTTGCAACAATGGTGTCTTCAATTCTGGGCGAGCTAGCTGGCTGGAGGTAGGTGGAGGGGTATTTATACCCCTCCCAGAAATGTAGCGTTGCAGTCAAGCTTCACACCGGAGTCTCCGGCCCTAGTGACCGGAAACTCCGGCCTGGGGCGAAAACTCCGGCCCCCACCAGGGGCTGAACCACTTCCAGCCTGGGCGAGGCACAGGCAGATACTCCGGTCCCTGGGGCCGGAAACTTTGGCCAAGGGCGGAAACTCCGGCCCCTGAGGCCGGAAACTCCGGCCCCCACCAGGGGCTGAACCAGATTTCCGCCTCTTACAAGTACATGTACTCTCGAGGCTCTGCTTCTTCGAGGAAAAATCCTGAGTCCGGAGACTCCGGTCCTGGGGACCGGAAACTCTGGCCTGAAACACTCCAGAAACCTCATTTCTCTTTTTGGTGTTGATGCACATGTGTTGTACACAATTAAAGCTGCATCACTTAACACCATATTAAATCATCACACCTGTTGTTAACTAACACACAAAATTAAGAGATCACAAATGTTCTTTCACTGTCGACGTGGGCGGGAAGGTCGAGTGTGGGCCCTACCAAGCGTCACCGCCTTCGTCCGTTCGGCCCAACATGATCTTAAACCAAATGTGTACCATTATGTTGTAACCTTGGGTGTTTTTCACGGTCCTAGAGGCAAGATACATAGACATAATAGAGATAGAGGAAGAACTAGAGTGACGTCATAGAAGATATATTGGAGGGGAAAACAATATGGGAATAAAAAGAGACATCTTGCCGCCATCATTAGTTGAACTGGGGGGGGGGGGTACTTTGATCACAATAAAAATATAGGCATCGCCTCGAGCCCTCGACTCATTCCCGAATATGGCGCGGTGAGCGAGAAGGAGTGTGCGAGAGACTATATTCTCATGCTCATACAATATTAGAAGATCTCACTATACAAAGTGGTTCAACTCTCTCCCAACTAGCAATGTGTGACTAAACTTTAGTTTCACTCACATCCATGTACATGAATGAGTAAAAGGAATTTCAGAATTTAGTTGGGCTCTAAAGTTGTGGCCCAACTACAAGCCCACCAAATCCCAGCATCGGCGACGTGTGCCATCGTTGTGCCATCGACGACGTGTGCCTGGTATTTCCCTCTAAGAGTGAATAAAGTGAACCGGCGGGCACCTGCTCCTGCCTAATTTTTTTTTTTAAATCTTGATTTAAACCACTTTTGAAAAGTCAAAAAAATCTGTAAAAAATCAGATGCATAGGTAATGCAAATCCAATGCGCCGGCAAGTGAGTTTCGTGAAGAATTTGTATTTACGTTGGCTACGTAAAAAAGACAAATTTGCAAATGCTACAGTACTGCTGTATAGCAGTGTATATACGTCATAGATTTGTCTTTTTTACACAGGCCAAATGAAAGATCGTTTCTCCACGAAATTTTGTACTATTACTGCATACATGTGTATGCATGTCTCCATTTTTTTCCGGAATTTTTGAACATTCGGAAGGTCCTCGTCCTGGGCAGAAGCAAATGTACCCAGGTTCATCCTGGTATTTCCCTCTAAATGATGCTGAAGATATCCGATCGTACTACTCCATCTAGGAAAACGGTGTAAAGAAACACGGCGTGAAAATTCCCAAAGTATTATCCTCAACAAAGTTCTAGACAAATGTCAAAAAACAAAGTTCAAGACAGTTCCGAAATTCAAAGATCACATATCGATCACACCTAGCGCCGGCAGTGGCATCCCCTGGCCGTGCCGGCGCCGAGGTAGACGCACCGGCCGCCGGCGCAACCGTTGTAGTGGCAGGCGTAGCTGCAGGCGTGGTTCATGGCCGTCACTTACCTTCCCCTTCACTTACCTTGGCCTTCCTTTGGCATTGGGCAAGCTACGTTTTGCTCATCTGCAGTACCTTATTGATCGAGCACGCGCCAAGCTTGCTACCTGGAAGGGCAAGCTGCTGAACGCCGGGGGTCGACGCGCCATCACCTCGTCCGTGCTCGACTCGCTGATGATCTTCACTCTCACAACCCTCAAGGCGCCCAAGAAGCTGATCAAGGTGTTCGACAATATTCGTCGCCGCTTTATCTGGGACATTGAGGAGGACGAAGCCGCGGGCGGGAAGTGCAAGGTGCGCTGGCAGACTGTCTGCTCTCCGAAGGACTGCGGCGGCCTTGGAATCCTGAACCTGGACGCCTTTGCGCGTGCACTTCGGGTGCGTTGGCTATGGCAGCGCTGGCAGCGCCCTGTCATATCCCGATCTCACTAGCACTGAACACAATCCATGGATACAAGGTTTTCCACAGCGTCGCGCTGGGAGTTGGTGAACTCGACGACGAATCGCGAGAGAGGAGGAAGAGAGAGTTACACTGTTCTAAGACAGGAATTAGTTCGTAATTGATTGCCCCCTCGACTGGACGCTTCCTCGTCCTATAGCAGCTCATGTCGTGTGTTGGGTCTTCCCTGAGCCTGGGCCTGGGCCTTGTTCCTCTTGGGCTTTGCTCCTCGCACATCGTTCTCCAGCCTTCCTCTTGATCATCAGTGCCTCTAGCAGAGTACGGGTCGTGACAGTACCCCCCCCTGGAGTACCGGCTTGCCCCCAAGCCGGGGCATCAGGAAACTTGTTCACCATTGCGTTGAGGTACTCCCAGGTGCTGCAGCTGTCGGGCCATCCAGTCCACTGCACGCGAATCTGAGGAACTTGCTTCCCACCTCGTCGCACCCAGCGTTCAGCTTCGATGAATTTTGGCTGCACTACAACATCAACCTCCATTAGCGCAACTGGAAGTGTAGGACTGGCAGACTCACCAGGGCGGAGAGCCTTCTTCAGCAGGGAGACGTGCACCACGGAGTGGATGCGCGCCTTGTCAGGCAACAACAGTTTATACGAGACGTTGCCCACTCGTTGCAGAATTTGGAATGGCCCGAAGAATTTGAATCCCAGCTTCTGTGATGTTCTGTGTGCAACCGATGTCTGCACGTACGGCTGCAGTTTGAGATAAACCCATTCGCCCACTTGGAATGTGCGTTCAGATCGCTTCTTGTCCGCCTGAGCTTTCATTCGAATTTGAGCGCGCTCCAGGTTGTGTTTGATCACAGGCATGATTTTTGCTCTCTCAGCCAGCCACTCATCCAGATCAGTGTTGCCAGTGCTGTCTGTATGTTGGAACCCAAATGGTCTAGGTTTCCTTCCATAGAGCGCTTCAAATGGTGATCGCCCCAAAGCAGAATGCAAGGATGTGTTGTACCAATATTCAGCCAGTGTTAGCCATTTAGCCCATTTGTTAGGGTTATCATGGACAAAGCAGTGCAGGTAATTCTCGAGGCATTGGTTTAGTCTCTCTGTTTGCCCGTCAGTCTGTGGGTGATAAGAGGAACTCAGGTTTAGGGTGGTGTCTGCCAACTTGAAGAGTTGTTGCCAGAATTGACTGATGAATATTTTGTCCCTGTCAGATATCAAAACCTTGGGCATGCTGTGTAGCCTAAACACGTTGTCAAAGAACAGTTGTGCTACCGTGGTTGCCGTGAACGGATGTTTCAGTGGTATGAAATGGGCATATTTCGAGAACTTGTCGACCACGACCAGAATTGTGTCATAGCGGTTGGATGTTGGCAGCCCTTCAATGAAATCCAAGCCAACTGAATGCCAAGCTTCGGGAGGAATAGGTAGTGGCTGAAGTTTGCCCGGCAATTTGACATATTCCCCTTTTGCTTGCTGGCAAATGGTGCAGTGTTGCACATATTGGAAAACATCCTGTTTCAGCCCTGGCCATGTAAACAGTTGTCTCACTCTGTGGTATGTGACTCAAAATCCCGAGTGCCCACCAATTCCACTATCATGCAATGCTTTTAGGATAGCTTGGTGTGCTTCCTTGTGTTTGCCAAGCCATATGCGTCCCTTGTGTCGTATGACCCCATCAGTGAGAGAAAACCCTTGGTCATTTGGTGTATGCACACTTAATTCAGCGAGTAGTTTCTTTGCTTGCTCATCCTGCATGTACCCTTCAACAACAATTTCCAGCCAGCGAGGTGTGACAGTTGAGACTGCACACACTGTTTGGGGTCTGCGGGATAATGAGTCTGCTGCCACATTGGTCACCCCTTTCTTGTAAACTATCTTGTATTGCAGCCCTAGTAGTTTGAAGAACGCCTTCTGTTGCATTGGCATATTAAACTTGTGATCCCCCAGGTGGATAAGACTGCGCTGGTCTGTGTGAATAATGAATGGTTTGTGCACTAAATATGGCTTCCATTTCTCCACTGCAAGCAATATTGCTAAGCACTCCTTGTCATAAATCGACATTGTCTGATTTTTAGGACCAAGGGCCTTGCTAAGGAATGCAAGAGGGTGACCTTTCTGCATCAAGACAGCACCCACACCTGTAGCACAAGCATCAGCTTCTATAATGAATTCCATATCAAAGTTGGGCAATGCCAACACAGGGGCCTGCACCAATGCCAACCAGCCAATTCATCAAGTAGTTCGTCTACAATTGGCATGGGGTAGCGATCTTTCACAGTTACCGCGTTCAGCTGTCTATAATCGACACAGAAACGCCAAGTACCATCTTTCTTCTTCACTAGCAGCACAGGTGATGAGAAGGGACTCTGACTTGGTTTAATAATTCCTTGTTTGATCATGTCCTTTATTTGACGCTCGATCTCGTCCTTCTGCTGTGGTGAATACCTATATGGTTTCACGTTTACTGGTTGAACACCAGTCATCAGAGGAATGTGATGATCGAACTCACGTCTGGGTGGCAGCCCTTGTGGTGTGGCAAAGCACCCTTGATGCTGTTGCAGTATATTTTCAATTTCGAATGGCATTTCTGAATCAGCCGTACTGTCTGTGACTGGACACAGACGCACCAATTGAGCAAGCGCTCTCTGTGCTATGAGGTGTTTCAGTTCTGTACCCGAAATTACTTCACAACTAACCACCTTGTCCTTGATGCCCTTGAGCGTGATTCTCTTGTCATTGTGGCGGAATCTGAGTACCTTTTTCGGCCAATTTATCCACATTTTCCCACATTCATTCAACCAATCCATCCCAAGTATGATGTCGTAACAGGGAATGTCAAAAACACGAAATGTACCCACAAATTTATTGTTCTGGCATTCCCATCCCATTTGAGCAACTGCTTCTGTGATTCGTGTTTTACCCCCATCGGCCACTTGCACAGTTACTGGTTCCATTTGTGTCAACGGTAGGCTCAGTTGCTCCACTGCTGTTTTGCTAATAAAACTCCCACAGCTTCCTGAATCGATGAGGATCAGAACCTGCTTACCATTCACACTACCTTGTAGCCGAATGCTTTTCTGTGTGGTGGTGCCTGCTAAGGCACAATGAGAAATGGTACAAAGGGACTCATCACTGCTAGCATCTGTTTTTGCTTCATCATCACTTTCAGTATTTTCTATTTGCAGCGCTTCTATCAACTCCTCAACCACATGAAGTGGCACTGACTTACTGCATCTATGTCCAGGGAGAATTTTTCGCCACACTTGAAACATTCACCACGTTCTCGGCGTTGTGCCTTCAGTGCTTGCAGTTTATCACTCCATGGTGTCTTGACTAGTGTTTTCTCTTCCCCTTTGCCACTTTCATCAGGATTTGAGCCCATGATGCCCTTGCCTGGAAACCCTGTGCGACTGTACTTGTTTCTATATTCATTGTTTGACCTTGGGTAGAAGGATTGGCGTCCCTCTTCTAGCAACTCTTCTTGTGTTTCAGCCAAGGATAATGCCATGTCCACAGTTTTGGGTTTGTGCAACTGAATTGCCCTTCTGATCTCACGCTTGAGGCCATTGACAAATTTGGTCACGAAATAAGCTTCATCATAATGCTTGTTGTGCACCAACACCCTGTGCCGCAGAGCTTCAAATTTCTGGTAGTATTTTTCCACAGTGTGTGTTTGCATCTCTCCAAGGCCTCCAAATATCTGTGATGGTTATCCTTCCCAAACTTCCATGAATTGCCACACACAGCTCTTCCTAAGTTGGTACATCATGCTCAGCTTCGAAAGTCTGAAGCCACAGTGCTGCATTGCCCACAAAGTGCATTGTGGCAAAACTTGCCCAAGTATCATGCTCAACAGCATATAATGCAAAATATTTCTCACAGACGGTCTTCCACCATTTAGGGTTGTCTCCATCAAATTTTGGAAAGTCTGTCTTGGGTGGACGTGAACGATAATTGCCCCCCCGAGATGCTGGATACCCACTGTCCTCAAATGCAGTAGCCCCTTCTCCTAAATCGAAATTGATTGGAGTGTGTGGAAACTCCTTCCTGCTACTACCTCGAGCTGGTACAGTTACCTTCAGAGCTGTTGTCAGTGTTCCTGGATCTGCACCCTCAGCAGCAGTTCCTCCTGCTCGAGCACCTGCTGACGCTGGTCTTGCTGCTTCCAGCGTCTCCAACCTCGTACCCATCGTGCCCAGTGTGTTCTGAATCTCCTTGATCGACTCATCCACTTGCGGAACCCATGTGTTCAAACCCTTCAATGTTTCGTTGATTGACTTTAGTGTACCTGAGGTTTCCGCACACTGCTTGTGCAGTTCATCACCTTGCTTCTTCAGGGCACCGAGGTCTGACTGTACCCGCTCCATCAGAACTCCGTCGGTCGACCCCCACACCGCCGCGCCGGAAGCCAACGTCAACCGCCGCCTAAAGGACTCGCCTCCGATGGTGCACGGATTCGCCGTGGAACCGGGATTTTACCCCTCACAGATGGATCTGCGAGGAACCGTTCCGCCGCCGCGATATCTGCACCCGAGCAATCTACCGCCGCCAAGCGCCACCGTGGTCGTCGCTGACACCAATCGACCGCTCCGTCGCCGCGAGAGGCCGAGCTGCTGATGGGATTTAATAGATGTTGCTCAACCTTCAGCACTCTTCGCTCGATTCGCCGCCGGATCAGATCGCTAGATCAAATCCTCAACTCACTCACTGTTTTTGGTGGAAATTTTTCTGGTGGTGCCTCAGATCCGAAAATCTTGTGGCTCTGGTACCATATGTCATATCCCGATCTCACTAGCACTGAACACAATCCATGGATACAAGGTTTTCCACAGCGTCGCGCTGGGAGTTGGTGAACTCGACGACGAATCGCGAGAGAGGAGGAAGAGAGAGTTACACTGTTCTAAGACAGGAATTAGTTCGTAATTGATTGCCCCCTCGACTGGACGCTTCCTCGTCCTATAGCAGCTCATGTCGTGTGTTGGGTCTTCCCTGAGCCTGGGCCTGGGCCTTGTTCCTCTTGGGCTTTGCTCCTCGCACATCGTTCTCCAGCCTTCCTCTTGATCATCAGTGCCTCTAGCAGAGTACGGGTCGTGACACACCCAGACAGACCTTGGGTCAGCATGGAAGTGCCCTGCGATGACCTCGATTACGCTCTGTTCGCGGCTGCCACCAGGGTCACGATCGGTGATGGGAAGATGGCAAGTTTCTGGCTCTCCACTTGGCTTGGTTCTGCTCCACTTCGCGACCAGTTCCCCACGCTCTACAAGTTCTCCCGCCAAAAACGGCGATCGGTTGCCGCTGCTCTACATGACCATCGGTGGGTCATTGATCTTCGAAATGCACCAAGGCCCACCATCCTGTCTGATTTCCTCAGGCTATGGCGTCTCGTCGACGACGCGCAAGTCAACCTGTCCGATCTGGTGCCTGACACGATTACCTGGATGGCTTCGGAGGAGGGATGCTACTCCGCCAAGGGAGTGTATCGCCTTCAATTCGAGGGAAAGATCAGAAGCGACATGCCGGAGAAGATTTGGGGCAATTGGGCGCCACCCAAAACTAAGTTCTTCGCTTGGTTGCTGCTGCAAAATCGACTGTGGACGTCTGATAGGCTGATGCAACGTCGATGGCCAAACTGCTACTTCTGCCCGTTCTGCGTTCGTAATCTGGAGACTTCTTGGCATCTCTTCTTCGAATGCCCTTTCGCGAAGCTCTACTGGCTTTCCATCGCAACCTGGAGGAATTGCGGTGGCCTCAACCCACACAGCTGGCGCAATGGCACTTCGGTTCATCAAGTTTGGGAAAACATGGTGCAAGCTACCCCTGCTGCTCATCACGAAGGCATTCAGTCCCTAATCATCTTGGGGTGCTGGATCCTCTGGAAAGAACGGAACAGCCGTGTCTTCAAGGAGAAGCCTTCTTCCTTGCGTTGGCTGCTCAACCAATCCCAAGAAGAAGCTAAGGCTTGGGCGTTGGCAGGAGCAAAGAAGCTGCGTCGCATGATTTGGGAACCCCCATGACTTTCCTTTGCTATTTTTCAGACCTTGTCTGTTTTTTCTCCACACTTCTTTTCGGTTATTCATTTGCCTAAGGGCTGCATGTAAATACTCTATCTACTATAAATGAAAAGCCAGCAATTGTTGGATCTTTCAAAAAAATGGCCGTCACCCCCGGGTCGCACAGCTCCTCCACGAAGGTCTCCCCGCACCCGTGGTTGGACGCGTAGTCGCCCACCCATGCCGACACTACATACCAACAACATCAACAGTTCAACTCGGTGCAAGAAAAATACAGGAAGATGCACATGCATGGCTGGCTACTGATGCTTGCTTGCTCGTAACCGTGGATAGAGAGGCGACGAGGAGGAAAACGATGACGCCGCGTGCCGCGCTGTATCTGAACGCCATTGATTTGGATCAAGACCGATCGGCGTAGCTGCCTAGCTTGGCCGGGAGCCGACAGAAGTAGTACACATGTTTTATAGGGAGGTTTGATTGTGGTGATATGGCAAGAATCGAAATTAGTAAGTCCAAGTCAAGCCTGTCTCTTTTTTATCGACGCTGTGAAATCTTTCCTGTAATCTTCTCAGCGTATAGCTCCCTGGCATGACCCCTGCGTGGGCGTTGTAGGCTAGAATATCTTCACAGGCACAATACCTTCCTTTGGCTGCCATATCACGGGAGATTAAACACCAGGCACAACATGGCCACAGCTCGTGCTATACACAGCTTGCTCAAAAAAATTAACTACTTTAACTTAGAATTTGAGTCATAGCTATACAAATTACAGATCCAACTGTAGATGGTAGCAAATTCAGATTAGAATGTGATTGTGGAGCAGTACTATACGCCAGATCTGAATTTCTCGAGTTGGGTGTCTAATTTGATACTCCCTCCGTTCCTATATATAAGATGTTTTAGTTCTTTCCACATTCAAATGTATCTAGACATGTTTTCATATCTATATTCACCAATTTTAGTCCGCATCTAGACCACATTTCAAATAGATAAAACATCTTATATTTAGGAGCTGATGGAGTACATTTTCTATTACAACATTCGAAGATGTGCACAAGAAAGAGTGTAAGGATGTGGTATTTGTCGTGAGGATTGGAGAAGTTGTGTGCGGCGAATGGGTTCAGGTCATCGCAGAGGCAGACATTAAAAAAAGGTTGTCCGGGGTTCATGAGAGTTTCCATGTCGCTTCATGGACCAGTTCTAAACAATGTAGGCCCCAGTAAGAAGCTAATATATCTAATGGGCCAATGGGTTAATACCCGGTAACAATGGAGGCTAACTACAGTACATGATTTCATATGATTGTACAAATGATCTAAAGGAAAAATATGATTGTACAAACGAAAAAATGCCCCCGCAGTGCATCAATATTAGATGCAGCTGCGAACATGGGAGCAATCCTCCATCATGTTCTTGGTGCTTTGTCTTGTCTAGTTCTTGTTCTAGCAGCATCCTGCAACTTCTGAAAAAACTGAGGATGCCAAAAGCTTCAGCTACTGAGTTGTGTCGACGGGTAGTTGGAACTACGAAAATCATGGATGCGTTCTCACTGATCCGGCGAGCTCTGCATGAAAGGAAGACAATACAATTAGATAAACGACGTATCATAAGACTTTAGGGATAACATTCTAGCTAAATGCCAACAATCAAAAGAACGACTGTAGGGAGAATATAACTGTTTTCAAGGATAAACCATGAACAAAGTGGTAACTGAAGGGTAAATAACAAGGCTATGGCTGGTTAAAAGTTGAGGATATGGCAAAAATTGAGATGTGCGATTTTTGCGAAAGACAACATAACATACATGTTTCTATGTTGCAAAGTAAATCACAGGTCGTGGCAAGTACTTACCAGGCCAAGAGCTTCGGCGGCAGTTTTGACATTACCAGCAGTACAGACAGTCCTGTAAAGAGACAGAAGGTGAACCCTCTCTGCGACTTCTAAATTCTTTTTTAGTCCACCAGCAACCATTTCCATTTCGGCCTGAAGGATACAAGAAAAAAGAGCTTTGCATTAATTATGTTTTTCTCACCAAAAGGAGGATAAATATGCAATAATAACGTTGCAAAATGCCACAATAATTAAGTCATAAGTTTTTGAAATTCAGGTTACAAGCGTAGTACAAGAGACTAAGTTAGTTATTGCCATGCAGTATTAATGATAATCAGTAAATAGCATTTATCTTGGTGAAAGCCATGTAGTGAGGCAACTCAGATAGCCAAAAGCCAAGTATTACCGATAGAAATAGCACCATGTCACCAGTGATCATAAAACTAGCACATAAAACCGAATATTCATGCTAGCGAAATACAATCACCAAGGAGGACTGGTGTAAAGTCACAATACGATCTACTATAGGCCCCAGAAGGATAAACCATGGAAAACCAATAGCAACTCATCCAAGCTTTCTTCCTCAGCTCACCCCAAAAAAAGTTAGGTCTCGTGGTTACTACAATTGTTTCCCTTGGATTTACATGTTGTCAAAACATAAATAAACTCATATAGGATGACGTAGGCCACTAGCACAAGAAGTTGGCCAGGGAATCACAAGTTCACAGATCTTAAGAAACCAAAGGATGAAAATGGATTGAGAGATGAAAATAGCAGCACTGGAAGAAAATTTGCCAAGCTAAAAGCAAAATACATACCGAATTTTCTTCTGGAGGAAATACATTATGAATTCTGGAAATTTTCACAAGTTCATCTAGTGCCTCTGTTCGTTTTCCCTGAATCTCTAGAGCCTGAGGGCAATGTACAGATCGAATCAATAGGACTGATACGTACGTAAGATCATAAACATGTTTAAAACCCTAGGTAGATCCATACCCAGGATTGCAAGAGGCACGCACGAGTGCGAGCTGCAACTGATGCACAAACTAGTGTGGCAGCACGGGACTTGTCCAGACAAATATTTATAGCAAGACCAGCAAGAAAATTTCTTGGATTCTCTCCATTAATTTGTGCTGCTCCCATGTCTTCTGCTATTCTTTACCACGAAAAAAAAAGATCAGGACCATGCCGATCAAGTAGGCAATCAAACTAAAACAATTATTTAAGATAAAATAAGCAAAACTACAAGTTATTTATAGCAGATAGTTGCCAGGAAGAGCTGAATGAACATGTGATGTGAAACCTCAAAAAAGTTGGGCTGAAACAAAAAAAACCTGCTGATATCATCAAGAACAAAGCCTGTTGTTGCCCTATAGAAAGAATCACGTGAATTCTCTGCGTCAAATGAGACGTTTAAACCTGATATCTTGCACAACTGCCTTAGCTGCAGTAGAAAACAAGGCATGGTTAATCAACAGTAAGAAGCCATGTCGACAAACTGTAACCTTATTTATTTCAACAATATTTCTAGTGTACAAAAGATTGGAGGATTTATTTGACACAAATAAATCTTAAATGATTGCATAATAATATTTGCAATAAGATATTTCAGAAATGCCTATAAAGCAAAAAAAAAAAACTTTAAGTAGTTAGGGTGATTGGTGTAATAAATCACTGCAGTGGCTAACGAATGTGCCGTAAGAAAGGAGAGGAGAAAGAGATATATTTTCGAAGAGACTAGACCAAGAAGCTATGCTAGGGTTTACAGTGTAAAAAAGAATCACATTTCTTTGCTTCCAGATGTTCCACGCTGCCACAATGAAGGATTGCATACAGAAAGGCTTCTTCAAGATCGATTCTGCATCAGGGGCAAGGTGTTCCACTTCAGAGTTGGCACTGATGAGCATTTGATATAGGCCCAGCAGGGCAGGACCAGAAGAGATGAGTGAGCCTTAGGCTCATCAGTACTACACAAAATACAGATTATTTTCTCATTGATCTTGCTGTTTACGCCTTTGTAGCATGCGTCTAGTATTGAGCCTGTTAGGAGAAACGAAGCAAAAGCTGTCAGTTTCGAGGTGCATTTGGATTCTAAATCCAGGAAGTGCAAGCAGTGGGCCGTAAGATGAAAGAAGGAGGCTTCATAAAACTTGCATCCATAAAACTCTACCCCCCAGGGATAGTTCCAGGCGTCAGTCCTGTGCATGCTAAAATGGTGTTTGGGGAGAACGTGCCTGAATTCATTAAGTTCGTCAGAGGCTTGGGCAGTAAGGGGAGGTGGAAGAGGTCCAGAGGCTCCGAGCATGTGAGAACACTGTTGGCTGAAGTGAGATTGACAGCTTAGGGGAATGTGGTACGATTCGCCTCTCCGGTCCACCAATCACCCAAGAAGATAGTTGTGTCGCCTCTTGCAAGGAGGCTTGAAGACATCTCACCACCAGAAGAAACCAGATGGCCCAGCAGCCTGAGTTAACACATCCATGGTAGTGATTCCAAATGACGCACACCTAAGGAATGCCAAGCTTGTTGTAAAACTGGTGAAGATGTTCATTTTGAACTTAGAGATTTGTGATGCCAAGCTGCCAGCTATTTGGATCTTCAAGAGTATTCAGATTTTCCCCGATGGCATAAGCACCGTGTTTTATCAATGGCGTCTTTCACTCCCTCGGGGAGCTTCAGAATGCAAAGATAAAAAGTTGGGAGGGCACGCATAACAGCTTTAACCATAATGCGACAGACGAACAGTTTTGCTTTTAGTCCACAGTTTACTGATGCTGGCCATTTTTCCTGTAATTACATGCATGTATGCCAGGCAACAGCTCCCGGCTTTTAGCTTCTGGGGACAAGCTGGAGCTGGCAGGTTAAACTCTCCAGGTTCCACCGTTTAAGCCAGTGCAAATTTGCACTTGTATAGTTAGGTTTACAATTTTCTAACTTCTACCAGAACTAGGTTCTTCCAAGGTTAGATTTTAGAAATCAAAATTTTAAGCCTGAGTCAACCAACAGGGAATAATATTTAGCAAGCATTAGATGCTAAAAACACAATGCAATGGAAGGGATTAAAATCCATAACATCAAATATTGAACAGTTAGAAACAATCTAGAGGACCAGAGTATCTTATCAGAACGCAAATTTTGCTTGTGTCTCTGAAAGACAACCTACTTTCTATTACAAAATACTGACCCTTGCCTGCTACAGAAGCTATATTACAGTAAGAGCATGCCAGCCTAAAATTTAGGAAAATGAGGTTATAAAAATTGGAAAATTTAGAATGCGAGAATGTTAATAGGTAGAAAGACTAACTTGAATTGCATCATCATATCTATAATCCTTCCCCGCAATCCTATTGTCAATTATTGCTGGAACATGGAAAGATTTAAAGATTTGAGACATGAAGAACTATGAAAATTCTCAGGAGTATTATCTGCTTTCCAACATTACCTGCCAAAGAAAAAGTGTTAACACAATTAGTTATCTACCAGTTTGTACCACCTCCTGTTAAGAAAAAGGAAAGTGGAAAGCAGAGTATGATAAGACATATTAGAACTTATGAGCAGCCCCAATCTCAGGATTCATATTTGCAGTTTGGACTACCGCAATGAAGACGAAAAAGTTTGTGTCAATCAATACCAATAACTCAAATAATTTAGGCCAGACACCACCCAAATGCTTGGATTTAATTTGTAAAGGAAGTTCCTTCCTCTCTCCTTGGATACCATGTTAGTACTTCAAACCATAGTTTTACCAGAATAGTCGCGATTTGGCACTTTCTGGGAGACAAGTTAATTAGGGGTATACATCTCGATTCGTGGATGCAAGGTTGGGTTCGTGAATCGGAGAAGATTTGGTTCGTGATTAGTAAATTTATAAGCTTTATGTAGCAGAAGATCCATGCTTCAATGCTTTAATAAAAAGAAATAATGATGCAAGGGTGGCTGGGTCAGCCCAGCCCATCAAAAAGCCATCTCCCCCAGTCGTCTCTTCCCTGTTCTGACCTATGACACCAGGTGCCACTCTCTCTTCCAACTCTCACCAAGGCAGCTGTTCCTCCGAACCTGCAGCCGCAGCTCCCCCCAAATTGAAATTGCAGCCACTAGTACACTACCTACTCTATTACCCCATATTTCTTGGTCACTCCTTGCCTCTCCACCATGTCGATGGGCTTGGGCGACTCGGTGACGAAGGCACTCAAGGAGTCAAGGGTGGCCTCATACAGAGATGGCGGAGATAGGCAGACAGCGTTGCGATGGTGGAGCAGTGATGTCAGAAGATGGGTTTGGTGGACCTGTGGCAGAGTCAGCATGGTCAAGTGCCTGGGGCAACCTGGCTCACTTTTCTACCAGGCAGCGAATTGTCAACGAATAAGAGCGATTTCGAACCCCGCTCTAGATCGGTCCATATAGATTGTGGTTCAGTGTCTTGGCTAGCGAATCTGGTAACTATGGTTCAACCAAAGATTCGATCAAATCTCACACATGGCAGCGATAATAGAAAAAACTACATTTAAATATAAAAAGCAAGCTTAAAGCAAAGTTAGAGGCCTAGAGCACAAATTTTTAATACTACAACATGACCTGGTTTTAAAAATTTGTAACTGAAGCAAGACAACTAATAAGTTGGTACGGTTTTTGTAGCTTTCCGTGGTCAAACAAGTAATGAATTGTGGTTTTGTGACAAGAAAATGAAAAGATATGGTAAGCTGACATAAGATCTTCTGACGTTGTGGTTCTATGAAATTCCTTCCCAAATGGAAGTAAAGATCAGAGCAAATAAAACTGTGTTACTAGACAAATTTAGAAGTTTAAACAAATTTTAAAAACGAGATTCTGGGAGAAGCTGATGGAGGGTAGCTTCTGGGAAAATCTGGAAAATAAGCTGAAAAGAAGGGGGCCATACACTTCTACTATTTACGACACGATTAAATGAATGAATCAGGAAGTTCACAATTATCCGTTTTTCTGATTGGTATGCTTATTTCATATGCAAGCTGGTCAGGTTCAATATTCCTTATTGATTCATATGTAAACAGGAAACCAAACAAATTAGTTTCATAAATTTACAGGCATTCACCTCGGACCAATCTATTGGCCAGTCTCGACCACCTCTCGGCTTCCGGCCCAGGTCCACCGCCTCCGTTTCTATCTCCGGCCACCACTCCGGGAGCCTGGCCTGTGGTTCCCTCCTCTTGACCTTCCTCGCAGGCTCCTGGACGCGGCTGACCGGAGGCAGCACAGGCGACGACACAGCCACCACCACCTCCTTCCCTCCCAAGCTCCGGTCCCTTTTGGTCACCACAGGCCCGCCTTCCGGCCCATCCCACCAGCTCCGTCCCCACAGGTGGCGCCAGGCCCGAAGGACCAGCCCCAGCAACGCCCACGCCGCGGCGGAGAGGGCGAGAGACCAGAGAAGGGCGGAGGCGGCGAACTGCAGCGACGAGCGGCGGAAGGTCAGGACCACGCGGTCCCCGCCGACGACGCGGACGGAGGAGCGGAGGTCGCCGTAGGCCTCGTCGGCCTCCGCGGCGAGGCGCTGCAACCGCAGCTCTACGCGGCGGCGGAGGCGCCAGAGCTCCGACTCTAGGGCTCCGAGGTCGTCGTCGGGGGCGAGGGGGCGCGCGGGCGTGGGCGTGGGGGCGGCGGCCTTGCTGCCGGAACGGAAGGGGCTAGGGTTTGTGCCGCGGAAGCGCCGGTCGAAGGCAGAGGTTGTGACTGCCCGGCGGCTGCGGGGTAGGTGGCATTGCCGGAGCGAGGGGAGAGACGGGAAGGAGGTGGAGGCGACCGGCGCCATCGCCGGCGAAGCGGCGGCCGTGGCTAAGGCCATCGCATGAGCTTGTGTGAGAGGAAGGGGGTTTGGAGGGGTTGGTATTCCGATGACGTGGCAGAGATGGCTGGAGCATATGTTGTGAACCGCATCTCACGTGACAGTCCTAAATTCAAATTTTATGTTTCAAAAAATGCAGAACATTTGTTTACAAATTCATAACCAAAGTCAAGATAACTGCACAGAAACAAAAAGATGAAGTGAACATGAATAGTGGCAAGAAGACAAAACACAAAATGACAATATTCACATAACAGTTGTCTTTTTAGTTATTCACGCAACAATTTGTCTTTTTATTTCTATGCGTGTAGTTTGAATTTGGTTAAAGTTATAGGGAACGTAAACACACATTTTATGAGCACCCACAAATTTGTTTAGAAAATTTTGACAATCGTTATTTGAATTTTAAAGGGGTATCATGGTATATCATGTAATATACGGCATCACAATATATTTTCTCATATGGCTAAGGAAGAAACGGCTCAAACATGGGTGACCGGCATAGTGAGGCTGATGCTTCTTATCTCCTTCCTGGCTTTCTCCTTCTCATCTCTTCTTTCATGACGAAGTCATCGCTCGCTCTTCTTTGATCTCTTTTTCCTCGATAAGTCTCTTTTTCTCATCTCTTCTTTCTCGGATGGACTTTTCTTTGAGCAATCTGTCGACTTCTGCTTCTATAGCGTCTCTTTTGGGTCCTGAGACGCAACGCGTTGTTTGCTTTACAGGCTTAGCGCCTGGAGTAAGTTGGAGAGAGTGCTCGGCGAATTCCCTGGGAATACCTGGCATGTCAGCTGGACACCACGCAAATATATCCCAGTTCTCATGGAGGAATTCGACAAGCGCGCTTTCCTATGCGGGAGTTAGACTCGACGACACATTGACTGTCTTGGATGCATCAGTCGGGTGCACCTGGTGTGCCCTTGTGTCGTTTGTTGCATTGAAAGCTCTGTCACTGCTTGCCTTTTGTGTTCTGGCATGAGTGTGTGATCGTTGGAGAGTGGAGGTCAGCAAATGTTTGTTCCATCCCAAACATCTCCGAGATTTTGCTGAAGTCTCGGTCGCATGCGTCAGACCTTTGAAAGTTTTCATTGACTGTTATGACTCCTTTGGGTCCTGGCATGTTCAACTTGAGGTACGCATAGTGTGGTACTGCCATGAATCAGGCGAACATCGGGCGTCCAAGTATACAGTCGACGACCTCGAACTCAATCGACTCTGTCCTGAAGTGACTTGGGTCGCCGAACGTAACGTCGAGTTATACTGTGCCTTCTGGGAGGATAGCTTGCCTGGGACAATACCATGAAAGGTGTTTGTGGACTTTGGTAAGTTTTTGACTGACATTTTCATCTACGAAGTGTGTCGGTGAAGATGATGTTGATGCCACTGCGTCCATTCATGAAGACCTTGGTCATGGCGTATCTACCAATCTCAGCGTCCGGTACCAGGGCTGCATGCCCTGGTCGATATACTTCTGGTAGGTGGTCGTCCGGTCGAAGATGATTGCAGTGTCTGATCCTTTCAAGAATTCTGGCACGGCTGGAGGTGCCATGACTGCCATGTTGACGTGTCAAGTGTGTAACTTCTGCTGCCTATTGGAGGGGCGACCTTTCAGAATCATGTACATCTGCCCTTTGAGGCTGAGGGTACTCATCTTCTTTTCCTGTGGCACATGGTGTATGGCGCCCGCAACCTGTCCTCCCGTACCAGGTTGTGGTGGACGGCTGTGCTGGTGGTGCCGCATGCGTTGGAGCTGTCTGCACGGGTGTGGGTGCTACCCTTTTGAGTCTGATCATGTAATCGACTGTCAGTTGGTCGAATTCCCTGCAATTCCTCAGCGTATGGTTGGAGATTAATCTTCCGTCATCCCCTTTGAACAGGTTGAATCGGCAATGATCGTCCATCTTTTCTTCGAATGACCACTCGGGTTTTGAATCGGTGCGTCTGCGCCAATCTTGTATTTTGTAGTTGCCGCTGCGCTGCTCACGATCTCGACTGTCACGGCGATCATCATATCGACTGTCGCGACGATCGTCGGGTCGACTGTCACGGCGATCGTCGGGTCGCCTGTCATCTCTGGCTTCTGTATCGTTCGGCTGGGAGAATCCAGACGCCACGAAGTTTGTTCTGTCGTCGTCATTATAACGGTTTTTTGCGTTTGCGCCTTCGATCATCTTTGTAGCTATCCTGACGGTCTCGACTTTCGCGGCGGTCGTCGTTGTCGTGTGGAGAGGTAGGGCGGTTTTGTTCGAACTGAATCTTCTCCATCTGCCCACTCGATTGCTATCTTCATGAGGTTGGCCATGGAGGATGGCTTTTTGCGACCAAGTGCTTCCTTGAAATCCTTTCTTGCGACTCCATGGTGAAGACATTCATGGCTCTATCCTCAGAGATTGTGCCCACTGATATGCGGATGGCAGTCCATCGCCGTATGTATGACCTGAGTGGTTCATCGTGTCGTTGTACGCAGGCCCTCAGTTCTTCGAAAGTTTTTGGTCGCTCGCATAGAGGGTCGAAGTATTTGATGAAATCTTCCCGCAAGTGCTCCCAAGAGTCGTATGATGACTCGGGTAGCGCTTTGAGCCAGTCGTGGGCCGTGCCTTCGAGCATCAGCTGTATGTACTGCATTGCTGTAATTGTTGTGCCTCGTTGGCATGCGACTGCTAGCCTGTAGTCTTCGAGCCATCCTGATGGTTCCTGTCTGCAGTTAAATTTGGGTGTCGATTTTAACCCAAACTTCTTTGGCATTTTGGCCTCGCGAATACGTCAGGTGAAGCAACGAGCTCCGCAGAGCCCCATGTCGCGACTGGCGTCTGAATCACTGCTGTCAGATCTTCTGGATCTGCTTCTGCTTGATCGATGACGGCTCGAGTCTCTCCGTGCGTTGTCCCTTCGAGGACTGCGACTGCGATGATCACGTGAAGCGTGTCGTGAGCTGCTTGTGCCGTGCTCCCGGCTCCTCCCAGGGGTGCGGGTAGATGGCTGGATCGCCCGTACCGCCAGTGCAAGCGATTTCATTCTGCTGATGATGTAAGGCTGCGTTCGGGTCGCTGCTGAAGGTGTTGTTGCTTTGAGATAAGCTCCGAGTGACAGCAGGGCACCTCGGTCGTTTTGGGTACTAACATTACTTCTTCATCCACTGTCATGAATGTCAGATCTAGGTTGCGGGTGAGTCCCGATGTTTCTCCTTCTGGAACACGTGCTAGCCTCGATCTCTGTCTTGGACTTGGGTTGCCTGTGGAGGCGAGGGACAGCTGCCTCCTTCGCACACTCGAGATGATGGCCTGCCTTTTGCATTCTTCGAGCGTTGCTCTATATTTTTGCAGTCTAATGGTCTCTTGCCAGTTAAAGTACTAGTAGGTCAACATCTCATCTGGAGTTGCGTCTGCTGGCATCATAGTACACTCCTTGATAACCTTATCTGATTTTGCTGCCATCTCGGCTGTGATCGTTAGTTTTGTGACTCCATCTGGCAGAGTTGCCGTGCATGGGTACTCTGCAGGCCTGCGGGTGGCAGCAGCTTCTGATGTTTCCGCGCTGAACGCGACATAGACCTGATGAGGCATGACTCGAGGACATGCATATGTACTATCGATGCCTGTCATGGATTCGACCTCGTCGTCCAGGCTCATGTCAGAATTACCCTGCTTGCTGGAGTGGTTGCCAGAGTCGACATATGCTTCGGGTGCTTTGCCCGAGTTGTTGGTTTAGACCTCGTGATCAGCATGGATCTCTGGGCCGACGAAGTCCTCCAGGCAGATGTTGTCATTCATATCTTCATCGTGTGGAGTGTCGTTGTCGATGTTGTCTCCAGGTTGGATGTTGGAGTCGAGGACCATGTCGAGTAGTCCGGTGGACTCGATTGTGCTCTCGTGGTAGGCAGATTCAACTTCATCACTTGGGAATTCTTTTGCCATGAGTTCATCAAGTTCCCTTGTTGACATGGATGAGACAGGCGAGCCAATCGGCGAGATTTGTTCAATTTGTGATGAAGCAGTTTCCAGGTTGATGGTGGCGCGGGTGCAGCCGATGGAGCCTCGAGTGCCACAGTCGTGATCGGATCGGTCAAGTCCTGCACACCAAATTTGTCGACGAAAAAATTGAATTTTCCAACAGTTATGTCCAACCCTGAGTTGAGACTCGCAAAAGTCTTCTGAGCTTCTGGTGAGTATGGCTCGATTCTTCTTGGCGAGGTGACCCTTGAAGTTGGCGAGTGATTGCCTGTTGATTTTATGCTTTTGATGTCGCCGGCGATTGTTCGCAGGCGGGTGCGATCGACGAGTTGTCGTTTGTCGATGGAGTTGGCAAGTTGCCGTTTGCAGATGCGATCGGCGAGTCGCCGTTTGATGATGGGACCGGCGAAACCGCGAACCCAACACTACCTGTTCCCACAGACGGCGCCAATTGACGAGGGGTGTCCTCAGCAATACCCATGGTTAGGTACCTAGGGTTGAGATTATGGGGTAGAGAACGTGTAGAGTTGGTAGTATCGACCGCTGACAAGCCGGATTTACCCAGGTTCAAGGCCCTCGAGTGAGGTAAAACCCCTACGTCCTGCTTGTCTGTATTGATGATGTGAACAATGGAGCTACAAGGGTCCCGACGAGTTGTTGTTCTCGCAAGGGTTTTGGGTGTTTGAGTATTGCGTGGTCTCGATCGGTCGCCCTCCCAGCCTTTATATAGGAGGCTGGGTCTCGGATACGTAACCGACCAGGATTACAGATAAGGAAACTTAACCGACTATGCCTAACTTGGGAAGCAATCCTTCGTCTTGGACCACCCTTCATGGGTTTCAATGGGCTACTGATAATTGGGCTTTAGTCATCACGTGCACGAGGAATCCTCATAGAAGGGTACCCGAAGGGTATAACCTCGTCACTATCGCTCCTCACTCTTCTCCTTCCGCAACCGCAACTGTGTGATCCATCCCACCGCCACTAGAAGAGCCAGAGTCGGGGCCTATGTGGCTGACCACGTGATACGTCCATTTTGCATCACTATTTTATATCATAATTTACTGTTATTCATTGATATATTTCATATTTAGAGATGATACTTATGTTATTTTACCTATTTTGCATGTTTGATGATTATTGGAGAATTAACCACCGGTGTCAGAATTCTGCTGGAAAAAGGACCGTCAAGACACCATATTTCTGAAGATCTACAATTCACAGAAAATATCCCAAAGTTCTTATTTTGTCAGTTGGCGAGGCTAGCCAAAAGGGGAGGCCAAGGTGGGCCACCATGGGCCCACACCATGCCATGGAGCGGCCCACCATGCATCGTGTTGGTTGGTTGACACGCTAGGACATATTTAAATGTTATGTATGTCTAAGGTGGTGTTAACTAGGCCTGCGTGCCAAATCTAAGGTCGAACCCGCCATGGGTCGGTTTGTATCGGTCTGAGTCGGACCAGATTAGGAGTCCGAGTCAGTTAGGGTTTAGTTCGGCGATCCCTGCCCCTTTGTCCTTTATAAACAGAGGAGGTGTCACAATATTAGGTGAGTTGAAAATTATGTAGAACTAAAAGTTCAAGGTTGCCTCCGTCCTAAGGGACCGGCGTGTAGACGGAGTCTCCGACGTTCGTCAGTTATCTTTGAAATAGAGGCATGAGTGTTCTTGAATCTGTCAAGAGTTATCGTGCGTGACAAGAAGGCTCTTGGATCTGCCAAGGGTTGTCGAGCTTGGCGTGAGACGTGGTGTTCATCATCTTGTTGCTCGCCGTGGGATTCGTTCTTCAGGTTGCGCGGATTGCTCCCGTGATTGGAAGAATAGTTATCCGGTGTTTCTTGCGGTGAAAGATCGGGCAAACAATCCACATCATCTGGTATCAGAGCGCCAGGTTGATCACCGCGAATGGAAGACGACGAGTTGGTGATGAGGGCATCGTCGGCATCGTGTTGGTTGGTTGACACGGTAGGACATATTTAATTAAATATTATGTAAAGTCTAAGGTAGTGTTAACTAGACCTGCGTGCCAAATCTAAGGCCGAACCCGCCATGGGTCGGTTTCTATCAGTCTGAGTCAGGCCAGATTAGGAGTCCAAGTCGGTTAGGGTTTAGTTCGGCGACCCCTACCCTTTGTTCTTTATAAACAAAGGGGGTGTCACAATATTAGGGGAGTTGAAAATTATGTAGAACATTGTGTTCAAGGTTGCCTCCGTCCTAAGGGATCGGCGTGTAGACGGCGTCTCGGACGTTCGTCAGTTATCTTTGAAATAGAGGCATGAGTGTTCTTGAATCTGTCAAGAGTTATCGTGCGTGGCGAGAAGGCTCTTGGATCTGCCAAGGGTTGTCGAGTTTGGCGTGAGGCGTGGTATTCATCATCTCGTTGCTCGCCGTGGGATTCGTTCTCTCGTTCTTCAGGTTGCACGGATTACCCCGTGATTGGAAGAATAGTTATCTCGGTGGTTCTTGCAGTGAAAGATCGGACAAACATCTACATCATCTAGTATCAGAGCGCCAGGTTGATCACCGCGAGGTTCGTCCAGTTGAAGATTCATCTGCAGGTTTGTAAAGATTGGCAGATTTCTTTTGCTGGAACTGTTGGTGGAAGGCGTCGAGTTGGTACGGTTGTGCATCTCGGCGAGTTGGAGTTGGCAAGGAAGATCGCGGGCCGTTTCGATTTCCAAATCTGATTTGAGATCGGTTCCGTCGCTGGGAAAAGGCAGGTTCGATCGATTCCTGTTGTTTCCGTGCACGGAGTCCAGGTAGAAAAGGAAAGTAAGGAAAGTATCTCTCCTCGTGGGCCAGCAGAGGAAAGGAAAACAGCGGAGGTAGTGGATCCGAATTTTCGATCAGCTCTGCTTCGTGCGCTAGGAGTCTGGCATCTCTACTACTTATAAAAGAGCAAATATTTTCTTTCCTAAGCGCACCCAGGCTAACGTACACAGATTAAAACGGGCATATTATAGCCTCAGGATCTGGCCCAACAATTCAGATCTCACCGTCCACAAAACAACTAACCCCACCATGTGTGCACTTAGCAAATAGAGGGAGCGGACGAAAACTCTGCCGTCTGCGTATGGGAGCAGAATCACCATCCCGTACGAGCATAATTAACGGGAGAAAAAATCTCTAATACAGCCACGGTCAAGGAAACCTCTAAAATTAGCAATCAATGACCCCGGATGATAACTGCTCAGCCCACGACGCTCCTGCCCCGCCGCCTCCTCCGAGTCCTCTCCACGCGAATCCGTTCCACGCGTCGTCGCCGCCACCAGCTTGTGCACTCGAGGCGTGGCCGTCATTTGGGTCATGAGCGACCTCCAGGTGACCGACTGCGAAGAGATGGACCGGGCGTGGGCGGCCTCCAAGGTCTTCGTCCAGCGCATTCATCGGTGCCAGCTTCATCCTCAAGAAGATCGGCCTAGGCTCAAAAAAAAAAAAAAAGATCGGCCTCATGTCTACCCACAAGTGCGGCGTCCACGCTGGTACTCGCACATGTGAATAATTTTCATGTTACCGAGCTGATTGATTGGATGGCTGCTCCATGTAATCTTCATTCAGATCCGGTGCTTCCTTTGATTATTGGAAGGTTGACGATCTGGATTGGACCATGGTATCCCAAGATTTGAGAATGTCGTGATGTGCTACTGTTGATCAAATTCACTTGTGCCCTGCCAGCATTGCGGTCGCTATTGGCAGATCCGTGCTGATTTCGTAGTCGATCATCTCATATGATCAATCGCATCAGGTGGAACGACAAGGTACCGGCGATATTCATGTTGCAGCTAATTCCAATTCTTTGTTTGGCCTCACTGTAAACAAATTATGTGTGCCTCAATTGTACATGTCATTTTCCAACAGCACAGGTGACTAGACATTGTGTCTGTTTGATGTATGGAACATTAGAAAATCCATGCCGAACCAAATTAAGTATTCATGTCATTTCACGAGCAAGAAAAAATAAATCTTGGGTACTACAGCAACATCATCAACATCTAATAATTCATGATTAACATGGATATTAGATAAAAGTAGGTAGTTAATTATTCTGGATGGTGTATTCGTTCACGTAAAGGATTAATTTGGCTGGTGCCTTATGGGCTTAGAAGATTTATGGAGCTCAGCGATCAAATGGTGTATTTGTACTGTTGTTTTGGCATGTTTTAATTCAAATAAGCAATATAAGGCTGATTTGGTAGAACCCTCCCTTCTGCATATAAGTATTTTTTTTGCATGTGTATTATCTATGTCATTTACTTTTCCTATTGTAGGTGTGCTAGGAAACATTTCTCATGTTTCTGAAGTTGTCCAGTTTATCTTGCAAGTACAAGAAGGGATCAATTAGATGATTGCATGTTTTCTCATATTTTCTAAGATTACTAATTTATTGAGCGTTTCATTCAAGCAGGTCTTCCTTTGAGCTGTTTATTTTCTGCTGGAAGAATTAGATGGTGCCAAGTTGTTTCAGCATGCTGGAATTGTGTTTGAAGTTCATTGACGATTGTTAGTTAGAAGAACTGTTATTAGATAGATTAGTCATCATAAATCGCAATGTCGTAGTACTGATGCGAAAAGGTTTCTTTCCACATTTTGTTTGAAAGATTTTTAAGTTCGACATCGTCACTATATTCATGTAAAATGGTCTGTGAGCATATTTTTTTGA
Source organism: Poa pratensis (assembly GCA_947311845.1). Taxonomy (NCBI): domain Eukaryota; kingdom Viridiplantae; phylum Streptophyta; class Magnoliopsida; order Poales; family Poaceae; genus Poa; species Poa pratensis. The sequence continues at coordinate 78,199,424 of CAMZMU010000042.1, read as the reverse complement.
AAGAAGTTATTGAAATATATGTGCTCAATAGCACCTGATTAGCAAGTGGGTATGGATGTGTATACAGTTGTCAAATTTATAAAAGATCATTTTAAATAAAAGATTTTGTTTCATTGAGACTTATATTAGATATAATAAGGTATATAATGTCGACCGTCACTCTATGGACATATAAGAGCGTTTTGAACCAAGCGTTGTACTACCGTTAACTCGAAGGGAGAAATGATCGTGCATTGCACGTGCACGCTAACTAGTCGTTGGAAAGGTAAAAAAGAAAAAAAAAGGCTTGGTTCGGATCAGTACAAGGAAAGGAAAGAGATCAGAATTATTTCAGTTGGAAGGTTCACGTTGTTTTCCTTGGTAGTTGCACGGACTGCAGGCACCAAAAGAATAAAAAAAAAAGGCACAAATCTGGAAGTTGCATCTACAGCGTATTCAGCTTATTTGGATATGTGGTGTACGGGATTTTATCCTGCTGCGTTTCGGATGATTTGCGTGGTGCGTTTACACGTTGCAATTCGACAGATTGTGTGTCTCAATCAGGTTTGGTGGTGCCAAACATGGAGGGCGCCAAGAACAAGTCTAGCTAGCCGAGAGGGAGGATGTGGTGTGGTAGGCCAGCAAAGACTTGAGAATGAAGAAGGATCGTGGCGATGTGAAAATTTGACGCCACAAGCGTTGGAGAAGACCTTCCGGCGTTGAGGACAACGCCTCTCTAAGAAGGGGAGGATGATACGGGCATCATCGGCATCGTGTTGGTTGGTTGACATGCTAGGACATATTTAAATGTTATGTAAATGTCTAAGGTGGTGTTAACTAGGCCTGCGTGCCAAATCTAAGGTCGAACCCGCCATGGGTCGGTTTGTATCGGTCTGAGTCGGACCAGATTAGGAGTCCGAGTCGGTTAGGGTTTAGTTCGGCGATCCCTACCCCTTTGTCTTTTATAAACAGAGGGGGTGTCACATTATTAGGGGAGTTGAAAATTATGTAGAACTAAAAGTTCAAGATTGCCTCCGTCCTAAGGGACCGGCGTGTAGACGGCGTCTCCGACGTTCCTCAGTTATCTTTGAAATAGAGGCATGAGTGTTCTTGAATCTGTCAAGAGTTATCGTGCGTGGCAAGAAGGCTCTTGGATCTGCCAAGGGTTGTCGAGCTTGGCGTGAGGCGTGGTGTTCATCATCTTGTTGCTCGCCGTGAGATTCGTTCTCTCGTTCTTCAGGTTGCGCGGATTGCTCCGTGATTGGAAGAATAGTTATTCGGTGGTTCTTGCGGTGAAAGTTCGGCCAAACATCTACATCAGTTGGTTATCTATGTATCCCTTGGTGTGAGTTGCCGTTATGGAATATTAATGAGAAGTTTCATCGTTTACTTTCTACACACTTTATTCTAGTTTGCAAATTATGTCATGTGGATGATCTTGTTATTAGTATTGGTGTCACTTTGGGAGCATTAAGTAAATCTTTTTGGTTTTGGCAAACTTAGCATTGGTCAGTAGCAACAATACTTTGAGGCTTAAGTAGAGAGAGGGAAGTGCATGTAGATATATTATTCCATGATCTTTCTTTCTTGTTGGCTCATAAGCTTAGTATTCTCAAGTTAAAATTATTTGTGTTTCCAAGGAAGATTGCATAATTGTTTTTACTATATGTATATTTGTTTGTATCCTTCAACTCTTATGCTTGCTACACAACCTTGCTAGCCAAAAACCTGTATTGAGAGGGAATGCTTCTCATACATCCAAACCTTGAGCCAAAAACCATTGCCATTTGTGTCCACCATAACTACCTATTATGTGGTATTTCCTGCCACTCCAAGTAAATACTTCATGTGCTACCTTTAACTATTCAAAAACTATCATCTCTTATTTGTGTCACTGTTTATTAGCTCATGAGTAAGTATGTGGGTTATTCTCTATTTAACTTGTCAGACAGACTTTCACCAATGGACTAGTGACATATACATCCGCTTATCCAATAATTTTGCAAAAAGAGCTGGCAAATGGGGTGCCCAGTCCCAATTAATTACAACTATAACTGCTTAATTCTCTTCACATGTTTTGCCATGATTTATCAGAAGCAAATTTCAAAGTGTTAAACATTATCAAATAGGCACTCCTCCATGGTATGTGATTGTTGGAAGGCACCTGAGGATTCGGTTAGCCATGGCTTGTGTAAGCAAAGGTTGGGAGGATTGTCATGCTAATTTATAAATATGCATGTGTAAACAAAAGAGAAGAGGGATGATCTACCTTGGGTAGAAATAACGTCCTTCATGGAAGCCGCTTTTGAAAGTCTGGATGACATGGGAAATATTGTTCACCCACTACCATTCGTTGACAACGACATACATAGCTAAAAACTTATTTTATACTCTCTATATGATTTCAAAACTTAAAAGCTCTAGCACATGATTTCATCCATGCTTCCCTCTGCGAAGGGCCTATCTTCTACATTCATGTTGAGTCAGTAAACCTATTCCCTTCTATCTCAAGCAAGCATTTGAGTTGTTGTGATTCAACCATCTATATGTTGATACTTACAATCATGTCTTTTATGTTTCCTTGTTTAGCACAAAGCTTTTATCTGAATGAATATAACTTTGAAGGTTATCAATGACTGTAAGGAGACTGTTATGATTGAGCATGTAAGTTCTGCAATATAAGCTCTAATATAAAGACTCTGCTCGAAAGATAAGTACAATCTGTTAATTGTTCTCTGACCAAGAACAAAGTTTGCCATCACCAATTATGATTTTCTCTATGCACCTTATTGTGACTCCCTTTACTTGTTTCAAGTTAAGTTATATGAAGGAAGTTGTTGTCTAAGATGACTTGTGTATTAATAAATGTGATGCTTCTTGTCCGTATTTTTTTATCGACACTTTACTCCATAAACCTGTGGTCTTGTTTACTGAGTTCAGCTTTCGCTTGGGGACAAGCGAGGTCTAAGCTTGGGGGGAGTTGATATGTCCATTTTGCATCACTATTTTATATCATAATTTACTGTTATTCATTGATATATTTCATATTTAGAGATGATACTTATGTTATTTTACCTATTTTGCATGTTTGATGATTATTGGAGAATTAACCACCGGAGTCAGAATTCTGCTGGAAAAAGGACCGTCAAGACACCATATTTCTGAAGATCTACAATTCACAGAAAATATCCCGAAGTTCCTATTTTGTCAGTTGGCGAGGCTAGCCAAAAGGGGAGGCCAAGGTGGGCCACCATGGGCCCACACCATGCCATGGCGCGGCCCACCATGCTGGCGCGCCGTCACGTGGTGTGGCTGCCCTGGCCCACCTCAGCCGGTGCCCTTTCGCGTACTTCATCCCCAGGAAACCCTAAGACACAGGGGATCATCGAGGAAATATTCCGCGGCCTCCACGGGGCGGAAAACACCAGAGAGAGAAAAGCTCTCCGGCAGGGAGAAATCTGCCGGGGAAATTCCTTACCGGAGGGGGGAAATCGTCGCCATCGTCACCGTCATCGAGTTGAACTTTATCGGGATCATCATCATCACCATCTCCACCGCCAGCACCATCATCTCCGCCGCTCCACTCCGTTCCGCTGTAACATCTAGGGTTGAATCTTGTCTAGTTCATAGGGGAAGCTTTCCCGGTGTTAATTACTCTTTGTGGTTGATGCTATTGAGCGAAACCGTTGAATTAAGGTTTATGTCCAGATTGTTATTTATCATTATATCACCTCTGATCATGTTCTATATGATTCTTGTGAGTAGTTCGTTTAGTTCTTGAGGACATGGGAGAAGTCTTGATGTTAGTAGTGAACTATGTTGAGTAATATTTAATGGTTTGATATTTAAGTTGTGATGCTATTCTTCTAGTGGTGTCATGTGAACGTCGACTACATGATACTTCACCTTTATGGGCCTAGGGGGATGCATTGTGTATTCGAATATTAATTGTGGGGTTGCCGGAGTGACAGAAACCTGAACCCCCGTTGGTATATCGATGCATAAGGGATAGCAGGATCTCAGAGTTTAAGGCTGTGGTTAGATTTATCTTAATTACTTTCTTGTATTTGCGGATACTTGCAAGGGGTATAATCACAAGTATGTATTAATCTTAGGAAGGGCGGTGCATTAGCATAGGTTCACCCACACAACACTTATCAAAACAATGAAGATTAATCAACTATATGAAGCGAAAGCACTTGACAAAATTCCCGTGTGTCCTCAAGAACATTTGGTCATCATAAGTAAACCTACCGGCTTGTCCTTTGCTATAGGAAGGATTGGACCACTCGCTGCAATTATTATTAATGTATTTTATTTACCTGCTATATCAAAAACCACTAAAAACTTGTCTGCTAGTATTTACATTGAATTCCTAATCAAAACTGCTTGTCAACACCTTCTGCTCCTCGTTGGGTTCGACACTCTTATTTATCGAAAGTACTACGATACACCCCCTATACTTGTGGGTCATCACCACGGTGCGTCGATGATGGGGAGCCTATAGCAAACCGGAGTCGTCGACTCTATGGCTAGCGGGGGGTGCTTGTCTCGAGGAAGTTTTTGAAAACCTCTAGTGGAAGGGACGAGTTAGCCCAACGGAAAACTTCCTATGTTGAGAACAAGCTACACTGAAAAATAATATCAAGATGTCAACCAAGTTAATAGTACCTACAGACAAACACAACTTGTGCCCAACATTTTAGTAAGGTTGTCAACCTTCCTACTCTACCAGTTACAAGATTGAACGTATGGTGTTATATGAAGGGATTAACGAAACAAGTGGACCGGAGATGATGGAAAAAACAAGTGAAAAGTACATGATATTAAAAGATGGACCGGAGTCCATAGCTTTACTGAGTGATATCTCCAAATAAACATAGCAGTGTTAGGTGAACAAATTCCAGTGGGGCGGCGATTAATTTATACTTACCTTTACTATTATTAGTATTATGATTACTTATGATAAGATTAATATAGGCATTATGTCCAAATTATATAGACTGTTAATATGACAACATTTATAACTGATACTCCACTTCGAAACTGGCTATATGATTGCATCTCAAAGAACTAAGCTCAAACAAATAGAGTACTGCCTTAAGTAAAATGACATAATATCAATGTTGGGGATATCGTTTATCAAGAATTTATAGGTCAAACCAATATAAGGCATAAATCGGTCGGTTTATCGGCATATCGACTGATTTATCGGCATATTGTCCAATTTATCTTATCGGTCAGATGTTGAGAAGCGATAAATCAACCGATTTATTGGAATATCGGAAAATATCTTGAACAGTGCATAATATCAGTAATTTTTTTGTTTTATTCTAATGGAATATACAACAATGCAAGGTTGAACCAACTATCAAGATAGATAAATTGGTGTCGGTAGGCGGTGCAACAATGCTCAGGGTTGACTCGTCTCGCGGCTAGGGGCCCACCCGTGAGGTGGGACCACAACTGGACTATGGGGCCTACTGGGGCCTCTCCGGTGCCCTTTGGACTTCACACAAGAAAATAAGAATTTTGGTATTTTTCCCGTAATTGTTGGCATTCGTAAATTTGTTTTTCTACGAAGCAAAACCAAATAGAAAATCACAACAAAATTTGGACACATGATTGATTGGTAAGTACAATTGAAATGGTTTAAAATGATTTAAATCTATGGTAAAAAACGACATAATAATAGCATGGACTACTCAGAAGTTATAGATATGTTTGGAACCTATCTCACCGTCGCTAGTGTAACATGTTTTCTCCCAAAGACAAGTGCTAGACCCGTTTCCAATATCAAAAGCTCATCTACTAAATACTCTACCATCACTCTTATATGTCCTTTCCAAAGGGATATTCTAAAGGTTTATGCTCTACCATCACTCTCATATGCCTTTTCCCAAAGACAAGTGCTAGACACTTGTGACATGATTTTTTTGCATAAAAACTTGTTTTAAGTAGTTCTTGCCATAGGCTTTAGCCATTTACCATGTAAGGATAAGACAAACATGGGAAGGCTAAAAAGGGGCGTGTTCATGAGGACAAGTCGTCCACCGTCGTATAGGATCTTGCCTCTCTAACTACCGAGCTTATTTCCAAAACAATTATATATCTTTCCATTCCTTATTCATATTTGCGATAATGAATATGAATGACCAAATAACTGAAGGGTAGGGAACCAGCCTCACTGCCGAACAATTTCTTATAATGTTCTTCCTCCTCTTTAGCCTTTTCGAAACAAAAGATCTCACTTTTGTTGATATTGATCTTAAGACCAGATAATTATTCAATTATATATATAATTAGTTTCATATTTCTTGCCCTTTAATGCCATGCTTTGTAAACAGAATGGTATTATCCGCATATTGAAAACTAAGAACTCCTCCATCAGCCAAATGGTGAATTCATCCTTTCAAATCCACTTACACCTGGATATTCAAATGGAACATGGGCTCCATGGATCCTAGTTTTTATTTGTTTAAATAGGCATTTTAAAATTAGGAAATTGAAACAGACATCATATGTGTGGATAATGTTGAAGTCAGCCAGTGTGCAAATCTCAATACAAAATTCATATTATTATAGGCTAAAAAGGACAAATGTGTCATTTTTTATGAAAAGCTGTACTGTTCACAACCAGATGTCCATTTGTTATATTATTGTCTACGTTTAGGATTTTTTTAGAATTACTTAAAACTTGAAATTTGTGGATTTTGAACATTTCAACAAAATGAGCTCCCTTCTCAACTCCCATGCCCTCCAAGAATTTATCTCATACGGAATACTCCCCAATTTCTACTTTCTAGACTAGACAGTCGATAGTCCAAAAAAAAAAAAAAAAAGGAAAGAAAAAAAACACGATAGTCCACGCCCACTCCCGTCGTTGAAGCCACGCTCCGCTTCTTCCCTCTTCGGGCAAACGGAAAACCACAATTGCCTTGTGAAGTAAAGCGCGCAATGGCGTGCCTCCCTGGCGGCGGGTGGTGCTCCCGCAAGAACCTGGCGACTTTAGGGCTGGGCCAGCTCGTCTCCCTCATCGTCACGAGCACCGGCCTCGCTTCCTCCGAGCTCTCCCGCCGAGGTAGTCCCCTTTCCTTATTAATTCGCCACATTCCAGGGTTTTTTTTTTAGAAGCTTCACATTCCAGGTTTCAGATAGTACTTTTCTGTAGGGTTCTTTTATGCGGTTATTATTCATCGATGTTGGTCTGTTGGAGCAACGACGGATTCATGCTGCGATCTTAGATATTTGATTTGGATTATTCTTGGTGTGAGTTTCCAGAAACAGGACGAATTTTTCATCCTGCCATCTGTGTAAATTTTGTTTTCCGATTCACAGGGATTTTGGTAAATTTTGTTCCTCTTTATTTTTTCCTTCAATAGCTTGTTGCTTCTTGGAACGGCTCTACTATCATGTGTTCCTTTCTAGATGACAAGTTGATCTTGCGTGCCGTCCAGAATCTCTTTCCAATCTCGATCCTCGGTTGAGCATTACTAATTCATCATTGCAGGCATCAACTTGCCCACGTCACAGTCGCTCCTGAACTACCTGCTGCTTGGGGTCGTGTATGGCGGCATACTCATACACAGAAGGAAGCCTCTGCAGGTTAGTGCATTTTATATTTGAAGATGTCAACTCTCTCAATGCATCCAACTGAGGTTACCGTCCCACACAGCTGCTGCAGTATTAAGTGTTTGAACACGCCACTCTGTAATGTTGAACCATAACTTCTAAGCAACCAATACCCCAAAAGAGTTCGTATGTAGTACACGCCAGTTATTATTGCCCGTCAATTCTTCTCAATCCATCAGTTAGTTTTTGGCTGCACTCGTTTCAAAAAAAAAAAAAAAAAAAAAAGTTTTTGGCTGCACTTAATTTACCGGAAAACTGAAAATATTTCTCAAAATGAGAAAATCCATATGTAAAATGTAAATTCTTGACGTACAGAAATTTAAAGCCGATGTATTTCTAATTTCTTTTAGGATCGAGATGCGTGGGTAAAAACCTACAAGGCATTAAAAAAAGGATAACTGGTCTAGGATGTTTAGGTACTTTAATTACACATTCATACACTCTAAAGTAAAAAAAGAGATCAAATCCGGGAATTAATATCTTTTAAGCTAGTATATGACTGTGCACTCTGGTTATCTCATGTAAGTATGTAACTACGTTCGATGAGAGGATTCCATGGCCTCCTATATTATGAGGATCAAATGTTCAGGCAGGGTACACTATGCTTCTTTGAAGAAGTACACGTATTATTCCTTGCCCTCTTTTCAGTGACTAGACATTTATCTTGTTGCTGTACTACAACCCTTTGTAGTTTCCAATTGCTGTGATATCTGATTGATGAATGCTTTGTTTTTTTCGTAGATGAAATGGTACTACTATTTAATACTGGGTTTTGTCGATGTGGAGGCAAATTATCTAGGTATGTTCAGAAATATCATGATCATCTCTTCTGAGAAGTGAATTCCTGCCTACTGAAATGGACAGATAATCTAGCAGTACCATGTTGACTCTCATCTTTCTTTTGTAGTTGTTAAGGCTTACCAATATACATCCCTGACAAGCGTTATGCTTCTTGATTGCTGGGCTATTCCTGCTGTCATATTCCTTACATGGATGTTCTTGAAGACAAAATACAGATTCAGAAAATATAGCGGCGTGGCTATATGCGTCACCGGACTTGTATTAGTTATCTTTTCCGATGTCCACGCGGGCGATAGAGCAGGTAGAAATACAAATACATAATAATTATCTGTCATCATTTTTTATTTGAATATTTCTTTCTCTTATCAAAGTAGCAAAAAGATGTTTCGGGCGAAAACTGAAACATACAGCGATATAATATGATGTTGATGCGTATTTTGGCGGGATGATTAATTCCATTTTTTGAAACAAATATCCAATATCACTGTGAAATGCACTACTATCTTTGATGAATTTTACAAAAAAAGAAGTCAAGTAAGCTTTTGCATGGAAGTTCAGAAGTTCTGTTTATGGTCAATCATTTACTTATGAATAAAATACAACTAATTGCATGAAGTTGATGGTCATCTCTTTCTATGAAGGGGGGACAAGACCAGTTAAAGGCGATATACTTGTGATCGCCGGTGCCACCCTTTATGCCATCAGCAATGTCAGCGAGGTAAGGTATCGAGCTCAGTTGCATAGAAATTTTCTTTGTATATTAGTTTCAGGACCGATAGAACTGTTTTTATATGAATATCTTATACTAAAGCCTATCCTGAATTTCACTTTTTTGTTATCCCACAAGAGTATCCAAATATTTAGGGGTTGGCTGCAGAAGGTGAAGATTTTATTTATCTTAATGCACTTGATGATGATTATGTCGTTTTTTCGCAACTCATGTTGGCTCGTGCTTTACATGTAAAATAACTTCACTAGAGACGAGATCTTTAATATAGATCTTCAATATGTGTTTTTTTTTTTGTTGCTTCCAGGAGTTTCTGGTCAAAACTGGTGACCGAATTGAGTTGATGGGGATGCTGGGACTATTTGGCGCTATCATCAGTGCTTGCCAGATGTATCCTATTCTTACATTTTTGTGAACATGCATCGTATTTTACCATTTTTCTTTGGTAAGTTGTGTTAACCATATCCTAGTATTTATGAGTAAATAACTTGATTGCGTGTTCTCGCTATGTGGTATATTGAGTAGTCACTTCACATATTCCTTGAGCCATGTTGTTTCTGTAACTGCTTATGCAGAACCGTATTTGAACGCGACGAGATAAAATCAATCCAATGGAGTACTGGTGCTGTAAGTGTTACTTCATACCCTTTCGAGGCGGAAATGCTAATACCCGTTTCTTCGTATATAGAAGCTCATCTTTCTTGCTTCTCTAGTACCGTCACTAGCGAAGACTTCTTTTTTGTTTGTGGTAACACTTAAAACCATGTAATACTGTTTTGTTTTCAGGTGGTACCGTTTATTTGGTTTGCGGTGGCAATGTTCATGTTTTACTCTCTGGTCCCAATTCTACTGAAGGTACGCAGCAGGAAAATTTTCAACAAGTTCATGATTGTTGCTTCTGACTTTTCACTTCTCACATCAGTGCTACCAAAGTGCAGATCGGTGGCTCAACACTGCTGAACCTTTCATTACTGACCTCAGACATGTGGGCTATTCTCATCCGTGTCTTCGCCTACCATGAAAAGGTGTGATCACTGGTCCATCCCCTACAATCTGCACTCTATCGTCTTGCATATAAGCAGCAGTTAAGACTTAAGAGCAACTTGCTTTCCAGGTCGACTGGGTGTACTATGTGGCATTTGGTGCCGTTGCTGTTGGACTGGTTACTTATTCAGGGTACTCACCTGTTACTTTCACTCTTGTTTAAAACCATCCTTGTTCCCTTTTGTTTCCTAGTGCTGACATATCAATGTAGTGATATGAACAACGACGAGAGGCGGGGGCAGGCTGGCGAGGACGGCCAAGGTGGAGGGAAACTGCCTGACGAGGAGGCTGCCGGTGATCCGCAATGCCTGGATGCTTCATCATCTAACAGCCAAAGATATGAAGATGGTAAAATCTCCTATAACTGACAAGCCTAAGCAGCCACCTGGTTGAAATGTAGAGATAAATATTTCAAGAACAGTTTCTTCTTTTTATGGTTAACGGGGATTTTATTTGTGTTGAAGCCAAAGGCCATTATCATGCCCTCGTCAATGAGGAGCGTGAGGTACAACGAGAGCTGAGAGTATCCCGGGAGTAACTAGGAAATGCAAGCTTGGATCGCAGAAGGATACACATATAAATGGCCAGCTTTCACGCTAAAAATTATGTGTAGAAGGCAGCATTGCAGCGAATGACATATATATGCAGCTAGATGAAATGCCATTTTGATATCTTCTGTTTGTTTCTCTGGTGCCTACATAGGAAAGGTCCAGTTAGCTACAAGTGCAAATAACCGTGCTGGTAATTCTTTCATGTAATTCTGCAAGGATGTAAGGTGGAGTTCTTTTTAACAGGTTACCCTGGATATTGAACTGTTCCCAAAAAAGTATTTACCTATTTATGGAACTTATTAAATTCACAACATGAATTCTGAAAGCATGGACAGCAGATTCAGTTATCGTAAGTCGTTTAACGTCCTTCAGAATCTGGTAGCATTAATGCTTGGAAAATCGAGATTTCAATCTCATACAGAATTTAACTTTCACTGTGACAATAAATCATTTGCTAGAGTAAGACATACTATAACAGCAAATCGTATGAAAGCTGATTAGCTTCAGCATGCACCTGACACACTAACATTACACAAGTTTTCAGTAACACAATTGCGTCAAATAAAAACTGAACAAGCATAAAGAAAGATTACAAATATACTAACAACAAATCTTTGGATGCAATTAAATTATGACTAAACATTACAGGTTCCATCATCCGTGTTCATGGTAGCTTTTGGGAAGCTATGGAGTGAACTGTAGACGGACGAAGGACGAGAGTGAAGCATTCTCCCACAAACCATGCTCAATGCAGGATTGTCTGCTACCAAGAGCTCAGTTGTATGGGGAATGACTTCACAAATTGGCAGTGATCATGCTTATGGATTTCCCTTGGAATGATAGCATGATTCACTTACACCATCTCTAGGATGTAGTCTTCCATATACTTCTAGATGACATAACCTACAAAGTTGCAAGTAGAGGAAAAAAATCAGGCCAATGAACTAAGCGCATTCGTATGTAGTATCTAGAAATGCCCACTAGAAAAAATATCTAGAACACGAAATCATTAACTAGCAACAAGGATGTAAGAAAGTAGTGAAATGCTAGTTGGCCATATGGTTGTCTATTGCAATTCAAACATTCAAGTTAATTAAATTACCCCGGTATTAGGTTGATCTCAGCAAAGAGAAACGTATGATGATTTTTTTTTTTTGCATTACTATCTGGTGATCTGCTAGCAGAATGGTTCATACCAAAAAAAAAAAGATATCAATCATGAAAAGCTTTTAACAATTTAAAGCTAAGCAAGTGACATAACAGCTCATAGCTCAACTGTCACATAAACAAATCAGTAAAGCATCAACTTGGAACATAAAGAGAAGTCTGCAACCTGTAGCAACATATATTCGTTATAAATACCACAAAAAAACGTTGGGAGCAAATAAGCATGTCCGTCATCATGAAATACTGTTAAGGAGGCACAATTACTATCTCAACCCATATTACTATCTCGAATGCAATTAGAAGTCGAAGCCTGAGGTATCAGGCCATGAATTGGTGCATATCTTAGTATGCTGATTTACATCTGATACGACTAAAAAGTGTATCCGACAACACAAGTCTGCAGAATTTTTTAACAGAAAACTAGAATGAAACTATACGCACTTTACAGACCAGGTGTAAGATGATTGAACAAGCAAAACATTATACCTCATATCTTAATGACCTTGGCAGCCCTGATGAGAGGGTTTGCCCGGGCAATCTCCTCACGGCCCGCGGTTTTATAATCAAATGAGCAGTTGTGGGTCTCTGAATGCCGGTGGCGCGGACAGAAGAGCTTCTCGCACCGGCAACGGAACCCGGTCAAACCAACCCGCTTACGGCAGATGTTGCAGCGGTTAACAAACACCACCGGCGACAGCGGCTCAGCTGCCATTACCATCGCCACCGCCTCAGCACCGGTTACTGCATCGGCATCAGCACGTTTCCTCTTTTTGGAAGCCTCTATGAGAACAACCTCACATGGCCTGGACGAGAACTGAGCTGGCGGTGGTTGTGGTTGTGATTGCGGAGGTTGCGGTTCTGTTATTTGGGCGGTTGGTGGTGGCGGTGAGGCTGTGGTTGGGGAAGGAGGCGAAGGTGCGGAGGAGGAGGATGGCTTCAGGATCTCGGCCTCGTCCTTGTTGAGATCGCAGCTCTCCTGCGCCATTGGATTCGACGCGGACGAACAAAACAAGCAAATTGAGACAAACCTCAAGCTCGAACAACCAGATCAGGAGCGACTGAGCGTAGAAAGGGCACGAAATGAGGTGAATCCACCGTGCGGGGGAAGAAGAAGAAGAAAAAATTCAGCGCTGAAACGGGAAATGGTTTCTGACCGAGTCGTTGCAGGATGTAGACCCAGAACCCAGAGAGAAGAACGAGATCTGGACAAGAAGAGATGAGAGAATACGGCCGGAGAAAACTGGCGCTTTTTGTGAGACGACCAAGGAAGACGTTGGAATGGGTATGTAGAGAATTCAGCGGAAGCCTCGCCAAGCAGGAGAATTCTCCGTCGCCGGTTCGCGGGAGAGGCCGAGTCCCATCAAGCGAAGGGCGCCCGGCGAAGGAAGAGACTGCACACAACAAGAGATCAACACGACGAACCACGGAGGAGGATGCCGGCCGGGAGGCGAGGCGGTGTTCAGCTGGCCGGAGACGCAAGTTCGCGCAATTGGAGCAGTAGGAGAGTTAAGCTGCTGACCAGATCGTCGGCGCTGTAACCCAGGCCGCCGAAACGAGCCGTGCCGCGACGGCGTGGACCGAGCTGAAGCAGACAACGCGGCCGGCGCCGGCCGGACGGAGCAGACAAGAGAGAACGCAAACGGCGGCGCGGATTCCCGCGGAATTGGGACGGATTTGGGCCGATCGGGCGCGCTGAATTGGGGAATTGGGAAAGCAGCAGCTGAGGAGGAGGGAGTAGGAGGGGAAAGGTGCGAGCTTTGGGTGGGAGAGGCGACCTGGCCTCTTGCGGCGCCCGAAGAGCCAAAGGAGGGGGGAAGGTGGTGGTGGAGCGACGATTTTATTGATGAATTTTTGATTGGCCATCATGCGCTGTGATCTGTGTAGTGTGATTTGTGCGTTTTTTTTTTTTTTGAATCCTCTCCTGAGTACAAGTTGTAGTATCTGATCGGGTGATTTGTGCGTTGGAGGGTTGTCAAAGTTGGAGGTTTATGTGTGGATTTCGGGTGTCACGCGACCATTTCATTTCGCTTTTTCTTTATTCTTCTTGGCCTCGTATTGACCACATGTGTTGTTACCACCCTGGTCCAGTCGTGTAACATAGCAGACTCAGATGGATCTTTCGCAGAGACATTTTCGTTAAGCCGCCGCGGGACCTTGTGTCACTATATAATTTGTTCTGAATACTAGTTTTTTGCTAAACTTTTAACCACTTAGGCTCTTCGATAAACTTTCAACCAGATTTAACCCTCCCAAATCATAATTCGCAAGGGCTTATTTGCCTAGATATACAAGCTGTTCGGTTTGGCTTATTTAAAACCGTGAAATGCAAAAACGGCTAAGTCCTTTAAAATATTTCTCTTAGATATACTTATTCTCGGACTCCCTAGTTTCACATCGGACCCTCTAAAATTGGAGATATGCCATTCAAATGACACATTTCAAATGATTTAGTCACAAATAAAGCCAACCTAAATGGAATGTCCACCTATTCGAACAAGGCAGCGCGAATGATATTTTTCGGAAGGACCAAATATTTTTGAAAGTTTTATGAGTGACCATTAGTGGTTGAAAGTTTGGCAAATGTCCATTTTAGAAAGAGTGGAGATTTCTAACTCCTGAGTTGTGTTATTCTAAGAAAATGAAAAGTCGTATTTACGAGTTTAGCCAATGATGTATCCCACAAACATGTAAAGTACAAATACTTTGTATTCTGAGCTATACAAAAAATATAAATGTGTGGATCTGACTGCATACGAAATGATGAGCTAGCCTCTGATTAGTGAAATATCACAAATTTAACCCTTTTGGCAAAGTTTAACGAAAAATAACCCTTTTTCAAAACTATTTCCAAATCTAACCCTTTTTTGTAGCGCCCAACGGCGGTGAGCTACACTCTCATGTGTAGCGCCGGCCGGCGTGGAGCTACACGTCTGCCAGGGTGGCATTCTGGGGCCCGCATCCCTTATGTGTAGCGCCGTGGTAGATGGAGCTACACATCAGGGTGTAGCGCCCTATCCGATGGAGCTACACTTTTATGATTTTGATAGCCGAAAATCAGAGAGGATGCTGGCAACAAAAACTCAAAAAATCGCCAAGTCAATGTGTAGCTCCGCATGACGGGGTGCTATACTTCATATTGTAGCTCCACGTCGTGTGGCGCTATACCCCTGCGTTAGGACGCGGGGTGGCTGGGCGCCCAGGCCATTCATTCGTACCCGACTCACTTCTCTCTTCCTCTCCCTCCTCCTCCTCAACCCCCTCACAAATCACTTAAGTTTGGTCCGATTTGGCTCCAGAATTTCGGCTCCCCTGCGTGGAGAGAGGTAATCTCCCAGCTAATTAGCATCGCAGTCACAGGCGAAAATAGTTTGTGATCGGAGCACAACCGATTGATCTGAAGAAGAGATTTCCGAATGAATGAGAGATTATAAGTAGAAAATACGAATGTGCTAAGCCTATTTAATGATGATGGTGCACATGGCATCGCAACGACCAATTATAAAGGATCTAATCAGTGATCAATCATTTGGAAAACCCAATTAGTTTCGATTACTCTTATTATTTGGAAAACCCCTCGAGACAAGAACATTTTGCGCATTAGTCAGTGAAAAGTTCGTTGACTTCATACTACTACTATGTGATGAGTAGTAAATGGTACCTTAAAAGTCATCTAATTTTCCCTAGCTAGGCAATCTAGCTCTTTCATTCGTTCAAGCAGCTGCTGAATGCAGAGGTTAAGCATATGTCTGTCTGCCTCGTGCCCTTCATCCTCGACCTCGGAGGTTGAGCAATCGAGCTCATCCATGGCGATGGATTAAATGACCTACGCTCTCTGTCTCCAGAAAATTTACATGCTCGGAGCAGGAACAGCCTGCATGCAAACAGGCTATCGACCGCTGGCCGCACGCATGCATGCACGGCGCAAGTCTCTCTGACTAGGGTTAGGCTAGGAGAGCGATGTGTTGGAAGATGAACTTCATAACAATGATATTGGTGATGTGGAGACAAATTTTAGGCATAAGGACATGTACCATGACATCCCTTATAACCGATGCTATGCATCGGTCTTGGATGACGACGGTCTGGAAGAAGATGTGGGAGATTACCTCTCTCCACACAGGGGAGCCCAAATCGGACCAAACTTGAGCGATTTGTGAGGGGGTTGAGTAGGAGGAGGGAGAGGAAGATAGAAGTGAGTCGGGTACGAATGCAGCCACCCCGCGTCCCAACGACTTATCAGTTCTCAGGGGTATAGCGCCACACGACGTGGAGCTACAATATGAAGTATAGCACCCGGCATGCGGAGCTACACATTGACTTGGCGAATTTTTGAGTTTTTGTTGCCAGCATCCTCTCTGACTCTCGGCTATCAAAATCCTAAAAGTGTAGCTCCATCGTATATGGCGCTACACCCTGATGTGTAGCTCCATCTAACACGGCGCTACACATAAGGCATGCGGGCCCCAGAATGCCACGCTGGCAGACGTGTAGCTCCACGCCGGCCGACGCTACACATGAGAGTGTAGCTCCCCGCCGTTGGGCGCTACAAAAAAGGGTTAGATTTGGAAATAGTTTTAAAAAAGGGTTATTTTTCGTTAAACTCTACACATGAGAGTGTAGCTCCCCGCCGTTGGGCGCTACAAAAAAGGGTTAGATTTGAAAATAGTTTTAAAAAAGGGTTATTTTTCGTTAAACTTTGCCAAAAAGATTAAATTTGTGAAATTTCACCTCTGATTAAGAGGAACCACGTGACGAGGGCAAGTCTGGATTCTGCTGGAACGCTACGACGAAGCTAGTGTGGGTGAGATGCCGTGCCGGTGATGCAGATGCAAAGGCTACTAGTAGCGGCTAGGAATAGTAGTACTAGTAGTAAATAAATTTGTGTCTATGACCTGAGTTTAAAAGAAAGAAATTCAGGTATAGGACCTGCACCTGCTGCTCCTACCGCCGGCGGCAGTGACTGACACTGCTCGATGAAGTACGCCTGCCCATCCCATCATATCCCATCTCTTCCTCGGTCCCGCCACTCAGAGCTGTCCGCTGGCAGCATTTTCTCTATTTTATCGCGCGTCCAGCCCAAGGTGCCGCCGTCGTATAATTTGTCTCGGCATTTTTCAAAACCTGCACCCACTAATAATTCCTCCAAAAAAAATCTAATCAGATTTTTACATCCAAAAGCGTCATTCAGAACGACTTATTTGAATAGAGGCAGCTACATCATTCATGTCGGCTGTGAGGCGAAAATCGACCGAGTCATTTGAAATGATCCATTAGTAATGGCGAAATTTTTGGCCATGACTATTTTCAGTCCTTTTGAGATTCTCCCAGTTGTTTTAACCACCGCGACATAGCCACCGACACACGAATCTGGATAAACCGCCGCCTCACGAGAGAAAGCCGCAACGGACATGTTTCATGTAGAAAATCCCTTTTTTAGGGAAGACACCCAAAATTATCTTATATCTGATATTTATCAAGAGAAGCAAACA
This sequence comes from Poa pratensis, assembly GCA_947311845.1. Classification (NCBI taxonomy): domain Eukaryota; kingdom Viridiplantae; phylum Streptophyta; class Magnoliopsida; order Poales; family Poaceae; genus Poa; species Poa pratensis. The sequence goes on along the minus strand of CAMZMU010000042.1, from coordinate 78,182,034 downwards.
GCTGGTACAAAAGAGATACAACTCAACACAACACATGAAACAAAAAATATATTTGGACGTCATTTTCCTTCGATTGTTCGACCACTGCCGAAGCTAAGGATGCACCGAACAAGCAGCAAAAGACGGGGAACACCTGCAAACATCCTCGCTAACCAAGTATATGAAAAACCACAAGAGTCGCTTGCCATAAACAACGAGATCAAATAACCGCAGAAAGAACATCGGCTTAGGACACACCCTAAATACACAAGCTTGCAAATTGGAAAAATCAAACCTTACCGTAGGCCCAAAAGAATAAAAATATCGAAAATGTCTTACCATAGACCAGCGGAAACTTCTTTTGAATAGACACACCAATTGCAAGGTCCAAAATAAACCAACGGATCTGCCAACACCTACTCTCACCGACACTTCGCGAACGCCAAAAATGTTGACGATGTAGTAAGAGATTGAAAGACCATTATTCGCCACCATCTTCTCGATAATGTTAGGGCCACCAACACCAAACTCTAACTTTAAGAACCTTTCAACCACGTCGGGCGCATGTCCGAGGTGCCCACCACTCCCGCCGCCCTAGCGACAAACAGAGAATACGGGGACGCGTGGATTGAGGCCTGCTAGGGCTGAACCCTAGGATGACATTCGTAAGGAGAGGGGTCTCCACTTCCTCTGATTTCACAAGAAAACCCGTCTTCTAGTTTAACGAAAATCCCGGGAAGGAAAAAACCCAGCAAGAATAGTTCGATATGGGCTGCTTGTCCTCGGGCCGTGCTTATCGGGCCTATTTCTCTTGTAATCGTCGTTCTCCAGAAAAACGAAAAGAACTCCGAAATAAAGCTTGGCTCGTGCAGACTGCAGACTCGCGGCGGGGCTTCGGAAGCAAGTCGGTCGAGCCTCGAGCGGACGGCGGGGGAGGGGAGACGACGGTGCTACGGCGGGATTCCGGTCTCAGGGATCCAATCCAGGCAGAGGAGGGCAACCCAGGCTGCTCCGTGTCGGCGTCCGCGGCGGGCTCGGCTACATCGGCCAGGCCAGTCCAGCGGGGTGTCAGCAGCGCCGCAGGCGAGGAAGTCCTCCGCGGCTCATCCTTCCGGAGCTCCCCTTTGAGGTACTTTTCGCTTGATCGAAATCTTCCGTGAGTTCTCTACCTGTGAGCTCTGAATTCTGAATGACTTCTGGAATTTCCCAACTTTGATGAACCTAGAAATTGTACATCTTGCAAGGCAAATTTTAGTACTTTTATGTACAGAGTATATGAATGTAGGTACGACCGTAATTATATGTAAGAATGTACGAGGAGTCGGTGTTTCGGGGCCCCGAGGAGACTCGCTTCACCTGCTAAAACCGCATGATGCACCATTTGCTAATTTCATTAAAAAATCATGAATTTTGTACTTCATATTCTACTATTACGTGGGAATTTTTTAAACCGAAATTCTCCTGGATATCTAGAACAAGGAACGTCAAGGTTTATCTTGTTCATGTGCCAGTTGTCGTTTTTGGTTAGTTAGAGCCAAATTTAGTTTATGTATACTACATTCATATTCTTGTACGAAAGTATTGAAATATTGTATGATACACTGTTTGCACATGGGGACACTGATTCCGGTGGTTTCCTCGTTTTAGAATGTTATGCTGAATCTATGGTTTCTGTGGTATGACTGGTGGTGCTTTACTTTAGAGTTCCTGCTGCAGTTTATGTGGTAGAGAAAATTGATATATTATTTGGTATACCAGATGAAAATTAGATAATTACCTTGGAATTTCACTTCATAATGTTTTTGAACATACCAATGCATTTGTTTGAAATTGCGTTTAAAAAACAGCTAGCCAACCACCCAAATATCTAAAAGCAACCATCAATCCATCATAATATACCGCTATAACAAATGGGTCTTCGTCATGATCCATACCATGCCATTGGAAATCGACGTGGAGCATACTAGCTTACTATGGAAATTAACTACATTCCTACTTGTTTTCTATGGCAAGCACTAACGATAACCCTGCTCTAAAATTCAGACATAGGTGACTGAGGCATATGGCGCAAATCCCCAACCTCGGCAATGCCTCACTCAATCTCACTGCTCTTAGGTCAGCTAAGCCCATTCACCCATTCACAACTCTTTCATAGCTTAGTGTTCTTAATCATTTTGATGTATTCTTGCAGGGAGCAGTCGCAAAAAGACCTACTTAACATCCTTGAAAGCGTTCGTTTCTTTTCTCGCATCCCCGTCACTATTTTCTTCACTCTTGTTCAATCTGAGGAATCTGAGTTTTTTCACTCCGTATCAGATCCCTGGGAAGAAGTGTCTGGTTATCGATCCAGAGCTTGCGGGGACCCTGTCACTTATTCTCCAGACTTCCGTGCTAAAGGTGTGAAGAGGGTTGTTAAGACATCAGCACTACCTTCAGCGACAGAATTATTTACCTGCATATTATAGATTTAGAAGATTTATTATGGGAGGATGCCTAGTATTTGTTTGTACATCAAGGGCAATGGCGGTCTCACAGTCAGTTTCTCTTAGATTCCAAACATGGATGACTTGTTATGTGGTTGCTCTTCAGGAATATTGTTCGGAGCTACTAGTTCTTTCTGGTGAGCTCTTGCAGACAGAATGCGCAAAAATTGTGTATCTTGTACGATGCCAGCAAAGCTTCATGAAGTCCATTGCAAATCAAATTAGGGGTGACGAAACTAAAGGACTTTGGAGGGAATACTTGCTTTATTTTACTCCACACCGTACAGTTGCATGCGAGAAGGTATCTTATTTTTCGCAAATTTAAACCAATGGACTGAATTTAGGCTTGGAATTTCAGCTGATTTGGTAAACTCTTACATATTCATAGTGCTCAGCACTGTCATTATTTTAGCTTCATGAAAGTTTAAGAATGGGACCGTGAACTCATGAATTTGCAGTGGCTGTGTATTACTGTAGATATAGTGATAAATTTATTTGGCTTGACAATCGCTGGTTTAAAAAATTAAATCATCATGGGCCTTGTTGGACATTTCAGTTTGGCTAGGTTTGAGAAGTTTGACCATCTAGAAATTCACTTTTGACTGGAGACGAACAAAGTAGTTTGTATAATAAAATATCGACATATTAGGTGTTGGTTGTCCTTACTATGTACGATTATCGATGACTCGATGGTGCTTGTCAGATATAAGATGCTATTTCTAACTTGGAGCATCATGAACATTTACATCATTGTTCAAGTATCTAGCCATCTTTCTTTAGTACACCATTTTCTTCTTCTCTGTCACACTGCAACGTAATTCTCTAAGAAATCCATCACCGACATGTTAGACAATCACTGTAGGTTAGGATTCTTGTAACTGAAATATGTGGTTGGTGATGATACAGATAATGGCAACATACAGTAATTATTATAGAAATCTCTTTATCAGTCTTGCAAGATACTAACATCAGTTCAAAGTGCCTCTTTATTTCTGGGACATCTTTCCAGATATTGGTCATCCTTTGTTATCTTTGTAACACCTAGGCTATATTCGACGTCTTTCTATGCTTAGTTCTTTACTGATTATGAATCCATAAACTTCCTGTACAGGTGCTCATTTTCTCTTCAGGGTTTCCGCTCATCTCAAGAGTAGTTTAGCACATGAATCAAATGAATATTTTGTTAATAACACTCTGAATGAGCTGCCTTAGAATCAGCACACATTAGTTCTTGCTACTTTACCTTTTTCGTACAAGGGATCTATAATTTCATACCCTACAAACCATGCTAATTTATTTCTTCTAATTGAGAGGGTTTTGGGACATATTAGTAAGAATTGTGCATGCAGATGGTCTGAACTTACAGTTATGGAAATGGTAATAGTGGGGATGAGTTATATGGGATCTTATGAAAAAAAATTCACTTCACACGTCCTGTGTGTTTCTGAGAAGTTAATGCATTCCATTTTTCTATGTGTTGCTTGGTTCTTCTCAGTTTTGCTTTCTGTGCTACTCGCAAGACCTATTTAACTTTTACAGTCCGAATTTGTTAAGGTAGGGCTTACGATTTGAAGCTTTTGTATTGTTGAAACATGAGTTCCTATAATAATATGTATTACTCAATTGTAATTGGAAGATGATTTTTAAGCAGTGTTTTATTGTGCACCTGCAGATCCTTGAGGAAGAAAAAGTACATCAAAAGTTGACATTTGGAGAGTACCCCTTGTATGTAATTCCACTGGATGAAGATGTTCTCTCTTTTGAACTTGACCATTCTTTGCAGGTACGCTCATGCATATTTTGTCTAGCAAGTCTATTCAATCTATAAAATCTCATTGGTGGGTTCATGATTTTCAGGAGTGCCTTATTCAAGGGGATACAAGTTCTGTCTGGCATGTGGCTAAAGCTATTCATAAATTAGAAGTATATGTCCCTTTTTTTGATTATTTGGAATGATATTTGAAAAATGATTTATCCACTGAAGATGTATTTTTCTATAGTAGAAAAAAATTCATATATATGCTGTTATTTGTTAATAAGCTGTGGTTCACCAATTCCACACCAATGTGCAGTCTCACAGATTTACTTCACCTTTCATTGATGTAATCTCTGAATTGGTGTAGAAATTACGAGTTCATAAACTTTTGAATGAATGAATTTATGCATACATTCTCAATTTTTTCCAGCTTGCCTTTGGTGTGATTTCCAATGTAAGAGCTAAAGGTGTAGCATCAACCAAAGCTGCGGAAATACTGAATAACTTGCAACTAGAGGATCCAGTCAACATGGATGACGTAATACAAATTTTCTCTAAGCCTTCATGATTCACATATTTAAATTTATCTGATTATTTCTGTGGTGCTTTAGATGGGAATTCCGGAGATAAATACCCTCATTCTGTTAGATAGAGAGGTAATGTTCTGTGCAATTTTCATTGGCATTTCAATTATGGTAAAATATATTGCAAATTTTCTTGATTAGTTTTAATAGTTCACGTGGCTTAGTTTTTTTTAAGGGGAAAACTGTAGGGGAGTCCGTGATAGTAATTTTTTTGGCTTAGTTACTCTCGCCTAAAAGTTCTACATTTCCATTTTTGAAGGCAATATATGTGAAATGGCAATACAATATACTCAGGTCATAGATGTGATACTGCCAGCTCCAGTGTCGTGTGTTAAACTTTCTATGATATACTGTAAACTGTGTTTGCTTATTTAGGTGGATATGGTTACTCCAATGTGCTCTCAGTTGACATATGAAGGTCTACTGGATGAGGTACCTTTGAAATTTGGTCTTTTCATGTTACTCATTATATGCGATCGTTTCATGTTTTATTAATTGATAATAATGTGACAGAAGTTGATATAGTGCCAACCCTAATATCTATAAGTTATGTCTAGCATGTGTGTAATGTACATTAGGGAATCAAAAATTTATAATCCGTGTGGAATGTCACATATTTACTCTGTTAAAAAAAGACAACCTTCAATGCTGCATCAATCCTTCTTACCAGTTGAGTCTTGTGCTCACTAGATCATATGTATGGACACTTTGTAAATTTCAGCATGCTGTGTTAATTCCAGCACCCCAAAAGTGGCAGTACGTCAGTTATAGCTAAGACCACCTAAAAGGCTAAACCCTGATTCTTGCATAAATGGTGCTAGCTCATAATACATGGATATATCGGCACATCTAAAAGGTTGAGGTAGTCAAGCAGTGGTTCAGAGTTCAGAGAACTTGTTGAAACTTATGAATTCCATGAATCTGATGCTTAGGTAGGATATGGTTTTGGAAATTACTTTATTTTTCTGCATAAACGTTTTCTTAGTTTTAAGACGAATAGCTGGGTTCGTTCCTTATTATCTGTTTTGATTTCTATGATTCTGGAAGCGACACTATACCAGTTGGTACCATGAGAGTGTATATGACAAGCATGTGATATATGCTATGTACTAAAAAATATGATAGCGAATAACAAAATTTTCCCTAGGCCATATCATCAAAACAGTCCCGGTCATTCAACTTGATTAAGGATGAATTGTGAACCATCAAGACCGAGGCTCGTTCTTGGGTGAGCGCGAGGGCTCATGTCCTCGGACACCTGCTCTCCTAGTTTAGGTCGCTGGGTTGAGTTATATGGTGTGGGGGTGGCCTGCTTTTAGGCGTGCACATACCTTCTTTGTATCAATGCACCGAAACACAAAGTTTTTTGCGTTTTCGCGAAGAAAGTATTTGATGGTTAGTTTCTCCAGTCCATATTCCGATAGCAGGGGGCTCCAAGAAATTCCTCAAGCAATGTGTGTGTAGCTGATTAGTTGCCTAAATCGTGTCATCAAGATGAACAGATTGTGTAATGTGTACCATTCTAATACTGCATTCTTGAGTTTCTAAAACTCATGCAGTTGAAAGAAAAATCCATCTTATTTTGCAGATGTTGCAAATCAGTAATGGATCCGTGAAAGTTGAGGCCAGCATAATGGGAGCCCAACAAGATGGGAAAAAGGTTAAGGTTCCACTGAATTCAAGGTAATAGCTACTTGTATACCTGTTCATTAGCAACAAAATGTTTACATTGAGGATGGCTATAGTACAAAACCTGTTAGTACAAAAACTTTCTCAAATTCCTGTCCATAGTTTCTCTCATCTTGCTTGGAACTTACAAGGTGTGTGATAGATGCTGGAAAATGTTTATATAACGCATAAAGCACAAACACATTTACCAGTACCACCATCGCACTTATCTGCATACTATATGAAATATAATGTTTAGCGTATTATTGTGCGGCTGTGAACATATTTGTTTACTTTTTTTTGGCAAATGTATTTCTCTTCTGAATGCATATGGAATTATGGATGCATGTTAGTTTCTTGCGCCATTTATGCAGTTACATGTGCATCCGTAGTGTTCCAGTAATCAAGATTTACTGGCATACTGGAGTTCATCCATATTAAGATCTAAATTGTTTTAATTTTGTAAAGCCTGCTGCTGTGCAGAAGGGGTCTATAAACTGTAGCTGTGTAGCACCGCAGGATCCAAAATGCGATCAAGCTTAGACCCCATGTACGATAGGTTAATGCATGCGTATCAATTTGCATGGGAAGTCTCGCTTTGTCCAAGAGAGTTAACTGATAGTTCTTACGTTCAGTTCTCTCGTATTTGTGTGCAAACCAGATTAACTTAACTTTTCACGCGGGGCTATAACCAGACCTTCTACAGTTGTGCCACACAGTGTGTTACATTCAGCTCTTTTAAGTGCTCATTCCTTTAGTAGCACAATGCATACACAACGTATGCACAAAGTCACCCATATTGCACAGTGTGTCATGTTGCTCCTTGGGATCACCAAGCACACATACCTATCCAGCACGGGTTAATGCTCTGATACAATCTGGAGCACTTTCTGGTCCAAAAAATTTCGCGAAGCCCAACCCCCACGCTGGCCTCTACTACATGAGTAGCAACTTGCTTGAACTTACGTCTTTGCTGACCCAAAATATCATTCTGAAGTCATTGCGCTAGCTCTTGAATTTTTACTCTCCATATGGGAGTAATCCTACCAGTACTGCTTATCACGTCCAATGGGTCAAGGAATTTATTTTTAGTACTTTTGTACCACTATTATGTATGCTGCGCAATTATTCCAAAGGTCTAAAAGAGTTAAGATAGCCCCCTCTCCCATCTCCTTCCTTCTGGACGGAGTAGTTGGGGTTAAGGAGTAGGGGTGTCTGATGCAGTTCTGTTAATTTATACATGCATTCCTTTTAGGGATTTGTTCCTGAAGATAAACCTATTCATTTATGCCACATATTATATTTTCAGTGATAAATTGTACAAGGAGATCCGGGACCTCAATTTTGGAGTTGTTGTTAAGGTTAACTCCACAGTTTCTTTTTGTTTCTCGTGTGGACGAGCTTTCTGCAAACCATTTTGTCATTTTGATTTCATTGTTGGTCCTGGCAAATGTGTTTAGTCCCAAACTTCCTGCTTCGTAACTCTAGCTGTTTCAATCACTGTATATTGGGTTAATTACAGGTCTTGGGCAAAAAGGCAACATCTATTCAGGAGGACTACGCAGAAGTAAAATCTACTAATGTAAGAACTAGTGATAGACTTGCATTAAATTGTGTTTTCCTGTAATTTATTGTTAGAGTACATTGGTAAGTAGTAGTTGAAATAACATAAGAAGGGAACCTAGCTCATTAGCTAGGGGAGTGGATGCACAACCCAGGTACCCAAGTTCAAGTCCATGCAGACACAAATTTGTTAAAAATAAAACTCGCTTTGGTGGTCTCCCCCACCGCTCTCCTTTCCAAAACACAGTCGAAATTACATAGTCATGTATCAGGAATACTACTGCAAGTTTCTTAACTGCTAGGATCAGAATGTGTCCGTTGTTTTGTTAACTGTGAAAAGTTTATTGCTCTGGAGCCCATTTTGAAATCTGTAGTACAATTTTTCTGTAGTTAGACGTCATTTTGGTTGTTGGTATAACAGTTGACTGGATGACTGGTAGGTTCATTCATTGGTTCAGTGAGAGGCATGAGACATTGAGACCTTGCTACATAGATCCTTTGAGACTCTAAAATTCTTTTTCGAGAAAACGCAAAAGACCTTTGTCTTTTATTTCATTGTACAGGTAGAGTTAGGGGGTGCAATCCTCCTAGGAGGTATATTAGAATCCTCCTTTGAGACTCCACAACCAATCTTTCTTAATTGTTGTAAGGCGAGGATATATCATTTTTTGTACAATTTGATTTGTTATAGTAACTACTGCATTGTTGGCCCTTAAAAGAGTTATGGAATCCATGGTAGATCCCTACAGCTACCTACGTGCCTTTTTTAATCAACACTTGCCTTATTGTCTGTGTCTGCACCTGTGGTTAGTCCTGTCAGTTTGTAGCCCAGCGGCCCTAGTCAGAGTCAGAATGAGTGTTATCTTGTCACCTAAACAAGTTCATACAAGTCCGCACCACACATACAAATAATTGTAGTGTCCTACCAAAACTAGAACACACTGTAGCACCATATCCATTTTTAGCCCGATTGTTTCAATCAGAATCCCATTCGGAAGTGTACTATATAAACTTTGCTATAATGTTAGGAACTCCTAGCGACAATAGCTTTCTATAAGACCCAGTGTTGTACAATTATATAGGTTCACTCCTGACTCCACTTTATTGACATGTCGGCTAGTTTAGGCCACTAACGCCGGAACTAGGTTCTCAATGATAGCGAGCCATCAGCCCCCGAATTACGGTAGATAAGGCACAGATCTCTAAAACATGGACATTGGATGCCATAATATTTTGCGCTGGCAATATGTATTTTTACATGGCCTCATTAGAAATATCTGCTGGCGCTGGAACGATCATGAATTAGGTGTGGAGATTGTGTGCGCCTCTTATTACTTCAGCATGATATGGATATTTACGTCTTCTAGGGGAGAGTGAGGGGCATGGGACAGGATTAAAATGACATGACCTATTGATTTTGGATCAAGATGCAATTTATTGGGTGGACACTCAGGTTTGCGCGCCTAATGCTACATGCTGAGATGAGATATGACATGCTTAGGATTGTACTACTTTCTGGGTCAATACATTTAGAAGTCGTTTGGTAGCCATCATTTTGAGCCGGAATCATGAAATTCATTTGTGATGCCCTGCTCAGCCTGTGTGGCGGCACGGAACTGGACATGTCATTTCATTTGGTTTCCAACAAATCCTAACCATGTCAGTTCACTTTCCAAATGAAATGAAATAATGCCATCATTTCAAATGAAATGAAATGATGGGTGCCAAACAAGCTCTTAGTGGTGAAGATTTCGACGGCATGCCTAATTTTATTTCGCGAAAACACAAAAAGCTTTGCGTTTCGATGCATTGATAGGAAAGAAGGGCTACTCATGAAAGAGCAAACACCACACCATACAATGCAACCCACTAGAGCTAACACGGCCCTGTAACCACCTCCTAGGAGGATTGTAACACAAACCCTACCTTTTCAATAAAAAGAAACGCAAAAATCTTTTGCGTTTCTGTGAAAAAAAAAGAGCTAACCCTCAGCAGAGCAGGGCGCTAAGGCCAGTCTCCCCGGCGCTAGCCCACTCACGAGCCTTGGCTCGGATCGTCTAGGTGGAACAAATGAGATGAACCATGAGTGTTATGATTATGATTACACTACTATCTTGATCCTTCTACATTTAGGTACATTTTTATGCTCTGAATTTTGATCACTTACTACTCACTTTGTTATGTCTAAATAACTTGCGTGTGCATCCCTGTTCAGTTTATATGTTATGCTCTTTTCATTTTACTACTATGTAAATGTAACTAATTACTATGGGGCTTTTAAGTAGCCCCATTTGGAAAAATGTAGGTTGTTGTTAATGATTCTGTGCTTTTAAACAGACTCAGTCAGTATCTGAGCTGAAGGATTTTGTGAAGAAGTTGCACTCACTACCTGAGATAGGTGTAAGTTCTTTATTTACCTTTGTTTTACCTCGTTTTGTCACTAATTTAGCTCACAGCATGTAATGATAACAGAGACATGTGCATTTGGCACACTACTTGCAATCATTTACTGGGAAACGTTCATTTCATGCCCGTTTGGACATAGAGCAAACAATACTAGAGGTGCAAAACTTTGAGATGTGAGTTGGCCATTCACTTCTCGATAAGTCTCTTTTGTTTGTTTTATGTAGAACTTCTTACAGCTCATTTACTCATAGTTGACTTGACCAACGAGAATCTCTGAGTGGTGGAAATAAAATATAAGCTCTTTCTTTTGGCCAATTTAATATTAAACAATAATTTTTCGTGTATCGCAACATAGTTCTTGCACTTCTGTAGAGTTGAACTTGCAACCTCAGCTGTACTTAACTCTTTACTTCCACAAATATTGGCTGTATTTGAGGCATATTTTGGTTGATAGCGACACGTAGACAAATATTTCAAGATTTGGCACTGTTTAGATGACATTGCTGTGGGACGTCACATTTTCTTAGCACTCTGCCCTGGCCATCATAGACACCAGAAATTGTTTGTAGAAAAACGATCAAGACACCAGGCATGTCCGTCTATCAAAGACAACATTGAAGGCTGCATGCAGAGGCTGGGGTTTTCCCCTTTCCGAAAAAAAAGCATAGACAACATTGGATTCAAGAACTAGGTGCCATGTTTGTAAACTGAAGAGGCGGCTCAACAAAGCTTACCTTTTTTATGTGCCGACCACAATTCACTAACCTGACAAATGATGAATCTGGTAACCTTAGTGCGGTCCAACATGTTAGACCTTGGCTGCTAAATATACACTAAACTATCTAAATTTGTTAAATGGAAATGATCACTGCTCTCTTGGGCAAAATAGTACTTTCATAATATTATAGTATTTTAACTTCTATCAAGACGTCATTATTTTAGTTCACTATTTGTATGTATTATTGTAACACCTAATAGTCAAAATGGCACTTACGGATCATGAAAAGTCAAAGAAGACAACAGTTTGGTAGGTATGAGATGTATATGTTGCCTGCCACTTGTTGAAGTGTGGCCCAGGCCCATTAAGGGGCTGACCTAGAAGAGACACGGGACAGGAGAGGAGAAGCTGATGCAACACTTCGTCCCCTTCTCCCAGCCGCCATAGACAAGAGGAGAGAGGAGGTGAGCTACGGACAACATGGTATCAGAGCTCGGCGTCGGTTCTGCGCTGGGGGGAAGGAAGGCAGCTGGAGGCGGGTGCTGCTGTGTTGCCGCTGTGCACGGGAGGTAGCTGGTGGCGGCTGGGGCTGCTGCTGCCGGAGGAGAGGAGAGAAGGAGCTGGGACTGCTGCTGCCGGAGGAGTGTGTTGCGGCTGTGAGCTGTGCGTGCTGCTGTGGAGGAGTTGCTGCTGGTGTGAAGGCTGCTGTTCTCTGTGCTGTTCTCTGATCACTCGAAAAGGTAGGGGTGGATACCGAGAGCAGCCGGACACCCGCCAGACTGTCCGGCCGAAACATTGATCGGCGAAGATGGCTGACGAGAAGACACTAGCTTTGGCCGTGGAGCAGCTCACTAAGTTCCTTACCTCTAAGGAGGATGGCTCGAACTCTGGGGCTGTGGTCTCTCGACAGGAAGTTGTTCAGAAAATTGACCTATCTCCTACTGACATCAAACTAGAGGGGGTTACCAACTATCTGAGTTGGTCTCGGAGGGCGATGCTAGCTGTGGAGCAGAAAGACCTTGATGGGCACTTGGTGGGGACTGTTACAGATCCAGGAGACAAGACTAGTGCAGAGGGAAAGAAGTGGAAGTCTCTCAACTCCTTGCTTATTGGGTGGTTGTTGAACTCGGTGGCGCCTTCCATTGGTCGCTCTGTGGAGGGATTACCCACAGCTGCTGAGATATGGAAGACTCTGTCCACTCAGTACTCCGGCAAGGGCAATGTCATGCTTATTGCTCAGATTGATGCGAAGATTCAGCATCTACGCCAAGGTGACATGTCAGTGATGGCATACGTGGCAGCTCTGCAGGCTTTGTGGGCAGATCAGGATAATTGTGATCCTCTCGAACTCTATGATGCAGCCTGCATCGAGTCAGGACACAAGTGGATGGCGCGCAGGCGCGTGTTGAAACTTCTAAATGGGCTCAACCAGTCCTTTGATGGCAGGAAGGCATCCCTACTGCACCACACTTCTCTGCCTACCATTGATGATGCTATTGCAGCAATGGCACAAGAGGAGGTGCGGCTATCTCTTGAACAAGCTGACAAAAAGGATGTGCCGACTCCGACGTTTGCCATTACTGAGCGCAGGGAGTGGAGAGAGACTAGGGACTGTTTCATTTGTGGGGAGACAGGTCACGTGAAGTTTGACTGCCCAATTCGTGGCAGGGGCAGAGGATATAACAGAGGGGGAAGTGGTAGGACTTTCTTCCGAGGTAGGGGTGGATACTCGGGAAACTTCAGGGGGCAGACTACTCGTGGCAGAGGTGGATACTCAGGAAGCTCCGGGGGTCAGAGGGCACACATGGTAGTTGAAGGGGAAAATGTGCAATCCAAGGGCGAAGGAGTAGATGATGCTGCCTATGGAGACTTTGCTCACTGGGCCTCCACTGATGAAGGTAATCCTGAACAGGCATCTCTTGCTACTAATGACAATGATGTCGAATGGGTTCTTGACTCTGGTGCATCTAAGCACGTTGCGGGTAAACTCTGTGTGTTTGAATCTTACACTAAGCATCCTCCTACTCACAAGGGCACAATTCAGACTGCCGATGGTACAAAACAGCCTGTTGTTGGTATTGGCACAGTAAAGTGCACTTCGAGCATCTCGCTATCCTCTGTTTTGCATGTGCCAGCGTTTCCTGTTAACTTGGTTTCTTTGAGTGCTCTAATTGATGAAATAGACTGTAGTGTGACTCTTGACAAGTTTGGTTGCTTAATTCAGGAGCGGCAGACGAGGCAGATGGTTGGGACTGGCATCAGGCGTAGAGGACTCTGGTATGTGGACCAGGGGGTGCAGCCAGACGTGGTGTGTGCTGCAACCATGGAGGACAAGGAGAAGCAGGCAATGATCCATCACTGTAGGATGGGACATGTCTCTTTTGACAAGATGAGTAGGATATTTCCGGATGTTATGTGTGGCATAGGCAAGGGAAAGTTGTTTTGTGATGCTTGCGAATATGCTAAACACACCAGAACCTCATATGTAAGTAAGGGGCTTAGGAGCATATCTCCTTTTATGCTCATCCATTCTGATGTATGGACCTGCCCAGTGGTGTCAGTGAATGGAATGAAGTACTTTGTTACCTTTATTGATTGTTATTCTCGTATGACTTGGATTTACTTGATGCGTCACAAGGATGAGGTGTTTGGCTGTTTTCAGAACTTCCATGCATATGTGAAGAATCAGTTTCACGTTCAGGTACAGGTGATCAGGTCGGACAATGGCACGGAGTATGTGAACTCCACCTTTGGGGCCTTCTTGTCTGACCAAGGTATTCTTCATCAAACATCTTGTCCAGATACCCCTCCCCAAAACGGTGTTGCCGAGCGAAAGAATCGCCATGTCTTGGAAGTAGCTCGCTCTCTCATGTACACGATGAATGTCCCCAAGTTTTTGTGGAGTGAAGCAGTCATGACAGCCACATACTTGATCAACCGGACTTCTTCAAGGATACTAGGTATGAAATCCCCATGTGAGTTGTTGTTTGGCGAAAATAAGTTTCTTGTCCCTCCAAAGTTATTTGGCAGTACCTGTTTTGTTCGGGATCATAGACCATCCATTGGGAAGCTGGACCCACGGGCAGTGAAATGTGTGTTCATGGGATATTCCTCAAGTCAAAAGGGGTATAAGTGTTGGAGTCCCTCTGTGAAACGCATGTTTGTAAGTATGGATGTCACCTTCAGGGAGTCTGAGCCATTCTATGGTGAACCAACTGATCTTAGTCTGTTGTTTGCCGAGCTTGACCATCTACACTCTGTGAAAGATGGTCATGAGGGGGAGAAGGCTGTGTCCCATGCTCAGCGTGATTCTGTGCGCACTAACATTGATGATGATGATGTGCAGGTTCAGGTTCAGGTACAGCCAGTAGTGGGTACAATTCAGATTGGTTCTCTTCAGGTTCCTGTTCGAGATCGTTGGTTGCAGAATCCCTTAGTTTATTCTCGACGGCAGCCACAAGTGCAGGGGAGCAGCCAGATCGGTGGTTGAAAAATCCCCTGGTTTATTCTCGACGACAGCCACAAGTGCAGGGGGAGCAGCCACATGTTCAGGGGGAGCAGCAAGGCAGTGATGCAAGTCCTTCTGACACATCGGAACTGGAGCTGCAGCAAGGCAGTGATGCAAGCCCTTCTGACACATCGGAACTGGAGCTACCGATTGCATTGCGAAAGGGGACACGTGCAGCGGCAAGGAAGGCCCTGCGAACCGTGTTTGATGACCATGACATTGGCAATTTTGTGTCTTATGAGGCCTTGTCTCCCTCCTACAAAGCATTTGTTGCCTCTCTACAAGCTGTGTCAATCCCAAATGACTACAAGGCTGCAAAGCAAGATCCAAAGTGGCGTGCAGCGATGATAGAGGAGTTGGAAGCACTGAAGAAAAACAAAACGTGGGTACTAACCACATTGCCGGTCGGAAAGAAAGCAGTGAGTTGTAAGTGGATCTATACAGTGAAGCAGAATCCAGAAGGAAGGTGGAACGGTATAAGGCAAGATTGGTCGCTAGAGGGTATAGTCAAACTTATGGAATTGACTATGATGAGACGTTTGCTCCAGTGGCAAAGATGAACACAGTAAGAATATTGGTTTCTTGTGCTGCTAACTTTGGGTGGAAACTTCACCAATTAGATGTCAAGAATGCTTTCTTGCACGGTGACCTACAGGAAGAAGTGTACATGGAGATACCACCAGGATTTGGTACCTCAGAGACAACGGGGAGGGTATGCAGGTTGAAGAAATCCTTGTATGGGCTGAAACAATCGCCGAGAGCATGGTTTGATAGGTTCAAGCGTGCTGTTTGCGGTATGGGGTATGGTCAATGTAATGGTGACCACACGGTGTTCTACAGACACTCAGATAGCAAGATCACTATTCTTGCAGTTTATGTGGATGACATTATCATCACTGGAGATGATCAGGAGGAAATAAAGAGACTGAAGGGGTGTCTGAGCAAGGAGTTTGAAGTGAAGGATTTGGGCAACCTAAAATACTTCCTTGGCATAGAAGTGGCCCGGACAGAGAAGGGAATCTCTCTATGCCAACGGAAATACACCTTGGATCTCTTGAGTGACATGGGCATGATGGGATGTCGTGCAGCCCACACCCCAATTGAACCAAATCATAAAGTGACTGCTCAATCAGGTGAACTAGTGAACAAGGAAGAGTATCAAAAATTGGTTGGAAGGTTATTATACTTGTGTCACACCAGGCCTGACATTTCCTATGCCGTGGGTGTGGTGAGCAGATACATGCATGAACCAAGGAGTGGGCATCTTGATATAGTCCACGGAATCCTGAGGTACTTGAAGGGAACTCCAGGAAAGGGGTTATGGTTCGCAAAGAGCGGACATCTTGAGGTGGATGGTTATAGTGATTCTGATTGGGCCGGTTGTCAAGATGATAGAAGATCAACGTCAGGCTACTGTGTCTTTGTGGGAGGAAACTTGGTGTCATGGAGAAGCAAGAAACAAACAGTTGTGTCTAGATCAACAGCAGAAGCTGAGTATAGAGCTTTATCTCAAGGGCTGAGTGAGATGCTCTGGGTGAAACACCTTCTGAGCGAGTTGAAACTTCTGAGGAAGGGACCCTTGAGAGTGTGGTGTGACAATCAGTCAGCTATAAGTATTGCAAATAACCCAGTTCAACATGATAGAACAAAACATGTGGAAATTGATCGCTTCTTCATTAAGGAGAAAATTGATGCTGGGATCATCAGCCTTACTCATGTCAGCTCTGGGCAACAGGTTGCAGATTGCTTGACCAAGGGATTAGGAACAAAGGATTGTAACTTGGCATGTGACAAGATGGGGATGATAGATATTTATCACCCATCTTGAGGGGGAGTGTTGAAGTGTGGCCCAGGCCCATTAAGGGGCTGACCTAGAAGAGACACGGGACAGGAGAGGAGAAGCTGATGCAACACTTCGTCCCCTTCTCCCAGCCGCCATAGCCAAGAGGAGAGAGGAGGTGAGCTACGGACAACACCACTGAACAGAAACTTTTCCAGCACTTGTGTCACTAGATAAATTCATTACACTGTTGAGAGGAAACGAAAACAACAGAGGTAGAGAAATATACGGGAAATTTACGAGCAGACTCATGTTGTTCGCTTTGCTGCATCATAATCATCACTTAGTCAGGCATAAAGCTCTCTGTATTTATGCTTCTATTTTACCTCAATTGTATCTCCAGATGTTTCAAGTACATTGAGGAGATGATACATAAACAGGAGTCCATTGAAAACGTGCTTCGCCTTCTAGTGTTACTTTCGCTTACGAATGCTGGCTTGCCAAAGAAGAGCTTTGATTATTTGAGGTATGATTATATTACTTCTCCATCAAATTTTATGGTGAACTCTTAATTTTGGGTAAAGGGGCTTTTGATAGGGTCCTTTGAGCTGGTACACATTTTGTTGGCCATTCTATCCAAAACTGTGGCCTTTTTCTCTCTTCTAGTTGAAGTCCTCAAAATGTGGGGGTTTATTAACCTTTAGTTTTGGTGGATAGAGAACTATGTAAATTTGCGATGATACTACTTTGAATAGTTTGTAGTTTCTGTACTATCAAATGACATATAGATTATAGAAATCCTGTAAAAAAGGGCATATAGAAATTTATAAACTGTCTAGAAATGTTGTCTTAGTTTTTTTAGAATCAAATGTTGTACTCCCTCCGTATCAAAATATAAGTCTTTCCACCAACTTTCCACACACATGTATCTAGACATATTTTATTGCAAGATTCATGTGAACCTTGCACTAAAACATGTCTAGATACATGTGTGTGGAAAGTTGGTGGAAAGACTTATATTGTGATAAGGAGGGAGTATTAGTTAACTTTGTGGACTTGTATGCATTTTTGTTCCAATATGTGACATGTGGTGGTTACATTTGCATCTCACTTGTGGCATGGTCATTCATTCTCTGAAACATCTAAATGTGCTTCATTCTGTATTAGAGAAAGACTGCAAAAAATGGTGCCATGTTAATAAAAAACAGACACAAGTCGATCAAAGACACCAAATAAAGTACTTACAAAAACCAACAAGCATAAGTAGAAAGAGAAAACGAAGAAAGAAGACAAAAGACTAGAACCCGGGGAGGGCACGCATGCAATGGCAGTTTCCTCGGCTCCTTAACATAGTCATTCATGTTGTTTTCTTTCGTTAACTAGGAGATTGCACATCAGAGCCTATTGTTTGAGATTTGTATAAGTTCCGTGTAGCTCTGAAAGACGAGAATCACTAATATCTGGATGCATTTGAGACTGAATCATTGTAAGATAATTACATCGAGGGAGCATTTGATTATATCATAAATCTTCAGTTACTCGAATGAAACATATATGTTATGGAGTACCATTTGTTAATTCAGTTTGACTAAGTTGTTGCAAGGATCAACATAACATAATGACCTGTATCAAGTATATATCTAGCTCAGTGTGCAGCAGCAGCACTCTTAATGATGGTATTCAGTTGATTAGTTGGGATTTGATGGATGATTATATGCTCAGTTTACATTGAATCTAGGACTTGCGTAGTGCATTTCTTGAAATTTTATTGGTTTCATGCCAGCATCAGTTATACATCTCATTGTTACCCTTGGTTTTCTCTATTTTGGTGCCTAGTGTCAAGCTTCATGCGCTGACCACTATTCCAAAAGACCGATCTGATGGAAAGGACCAGACAATTCACTTATACACTTCAACACCCCCTCTCACGTGTGACTCGGGGAGGGAGAGGCCAACACGTGCAACCGGAAGAGAGCGACGGCGCGCGAGTCTCAGAGGTATGGCTCAAGAGGCCTATACGTGGACAAAGAGGGGGCAGCAACAATTTTAGAACAAATTGCGCAAACCAGGACTCGAACTCGAGACCTTGGCTCTGATACCATGTCAAGCTTCATGCGCTGACCACTATTCCAAAAGACCGATCTGATGGAAAGGACCAGACAATTCACTTATACACTTCAACACCTAGGCAGGAAATACTACATAGTTATGGCTTTGAGCATTTGTCTTCGTTGTATAATTTAGAAAAAGCTGGCCTTTTGAAGCGGCAGGTTAGTTGGATCCCCAACTGTGCTGTTTTTTTATTGAGACTCATCTATTGCTCCATGAATTTTCTTTTCTTGCTATGCAGGAAGCAAGAATTAATTGGGTTGCTCTTACAAGATCTCTGCAGCTTATAGTTAATGTAAATGAAAATGATATAGCAAAGTATGATCTGCTGAAACTTTACAGTTTGTAAATGATTGTCACTTATGTTGTACTACTTAATGCTGCGGCCATTTTGCTTCATGTGTGCACTAGTAGTTTTTCCATCTTTGATCTTCATATTCCGTAATCATCTCGGTCATTGTCTACACTAAATCTGTGACTTACTCTTGTTTTCTGTTTCAGCCCTACTGATATATCACATATCTTTTCTGGATATGCACCTTTTAGTATCCGCTTAGTTCAGCATGCTGTGAGATCTGGATGGTAAGCTACCTCCTTTAATGTTTTACAACTTCCTTTTCAATGGCATTGTTATGATAACTTGGCATGTTTACAACTTCCCCTTTTAATGGCATACACAGAAAACGGGTTCAAATACAAAAATATATAATAAGAAAGTACACCTAGTAGGCTACTGAGTAATTGAATGTTTAATGTCACTGTCTGTAACCAGTGTCAGCTACAGAGGTGTATCTTTTCGCCCAGCCCAAAACAAGCCACAACGCACCTGGTCATATGCCTTGATCACCTTAGGGTTGAATAGCCAACAGAAGGTGCACCAGTATAGAAAAAGACTGGAATAAGTTGATCATCGCTAAACGCCCAGCTTTGTTCATGAGATTTTACTATATTCTTGAATATTGCATCACTATCTGCATTTGTACGTGTTTCTAGAGCAAAAAATTGATTTTCCCTCTGAACAAACTATTTCCGTTTACGTTTCTACCAATATCGTTCACGACTATTTTGATAGGATAGGTCGATGGGAAAGAAGGTTCGGCACATGCTCGTCTGTCATTAAGTTTTCTTTGCCATCTTGCAGGCGATCTATTGTAGAATTGCTGAAACTATTGCCAGGTCCCCATCTGGATTTGAAAAGAGTGAGTGGATATCATCAGAATCAAAGTTTACTTTTGAAAGGAAAATTTCTTTTTCTTTAGGAATTATCTTGCTCTTGTAGGGGGGTTC
This sequence comes from Poa pratensis, assembly GCA_947311845.1. Taxonomy (NCBI): domain Eukaryota; kingdom Viridiplantae; phylum Streptophyta; class Magnoliopsida; order Poales; family Poaceae; genus Poa; species Poa pratensis. The sequence continues at coordinate 78,162,193 of CAMZMU010000042.1, read as the reverse complement.
GACTATTAATAATCCAGGTTCAGGGGCTCAACAAAGTATTGACAGGTAAACTAATGTTCACTTTTTTTAGCAAACATATGTTATTTTTTGTGATTTGACAGAATAAATAGTGAATCATGTGTATATGTTTTCAGGTTTCTGAAAATCATTTGCTTAGTGTCAAAGCTTTGAACATCTGTTGACTAAGCACAAAAACAAAAGGTGTACAAGAGTTTGGCCACGATGGTTTTTCTATCAACAAAAGAAAGAAAAACCCCGACTAAAACCTATAATAGCATGCTCCCTCTAGGCTAATCCAGTAAATTAATACATAAATCATAAGATGGGCAAAGCTTTTTTGCTTAATGCTTAATTTGCACTGATAGGTTAAAAACTTCAAAATTGTCACACACCAATGATGCACAAATTATGTTTTTTTATGTATGGAGAAGGAATGAATTGCATTCTCTTGAAGAACATAGTAAAATCCCTCATCAAGATCAATAGTTATGCCATATTCATTTGAGTTGCACTGCATCGCATACTAGTGATGCCACTCTGGGCAATGGAGAAACATAGTATTGTACTGTTATGTTAAATTGTTGCATATTTCTTGAGCATTCCACAAATATGATGGATGATGTCCATTTATTTTTCAAGGGTCTCATTTTCTATGAAATTGTATGATACTCCTACAGTATAAATAGGAATCTAAGTTCGCGTCTATGAGGATTTGAAACAAACATGGTGGGGAGGTGGGGTTGTCCACCCCCCGAACCATGTGAGTGTAGCTGAGTTCGTGGGTAGTGGATGTGAACTACTACCACCGATTTTCTGTGTAATTAATAGTAAAACATATGGATCCTCTTACATGTTCCTTCATTTGTAATTGTTCCTTTCATTTTATCTGCAGCAGTTATACATTAGTATATCTCTTAATCTGTTCTTATTAACTGCCTTATTATGTTGCTAGGCTTGGTCGTCGCTCTCTGGTTTTGGTTGTATTTATTGGGGGCGTTACTTTCGCTGAGATTGCTTCCCTTCGATTCCTCAGTGCACAGTTACACCCCCCTCCTGCCTAAAAAAATATCAAATGTTTGGTTAATTTAGGATGTCAGTGTAAGGTTATTGGATAGAGTTTTCAGTGTGACAGAGTAAATTAATTTTTATGGTAAATCTTTATCTATACCTCGCAATTCGTTTTTTTCAACAATATTATGAGATATATGGTTCAGAACAAAGTACCACAAAACTAACCTACAATTGGTCAATTTGTTTTCGAAAAAAGAGTATAAAGACCATATTTTGACAGAATCTGGGCCAGAGCAGGGGCAAAAGGACTACGTGTAGTCCTGCCGTCCACTTGGGACGTTCACTGATTGTAATCTTTGATTAAGCACCCGTAACCCTCTTAGGAGGTTGTAACACAAACTCTTTGTGTCCAATGAAATAAAGCGCAAAGAATCCTTTGCGTTTTCTCTAAAAAAAAAGTTATCCTTTTCCACATGGTCTCCAATGCACACCTTTGAGCATTACATTTTTATATGTTAGTACAAATTAAATATACGTATACATTGGCACACAAAGGTGTTTTAAAAATTGTACTACTCCATCAGATGTATAATAACTGTCGCAGTTTTGAACTAACCCCCTATGAATTAAAATTTCTGTGGTGTGTAGGAGACTACGCGTTACATTTTTCACTACGCGCACTCTAGAGTGACAATTGATGGATTACTAGGTGTATATTCAAGTCAGTGACAATAATAGCAAATTTATGCAATAGCAGGAAAAAAACTTGGAGAAGTCAGAATTTTAGGTAAGTGTCATTAATGAATTGACCGGTAGTTTCTTATGGAAATCCTATTTTCAGGCAAAAAACACTTAGGAGTGGTTTTCAGCGGTGACCGGTTCCTAATTTCTTCCCTGGCCGCCACTGTTAAGAATCTAGCTTGAGTCGAAGGAATGGTTTATTTGATTCCTTTTCGACCATAGCAAGTCCTGACCATCGTCTTTGACTGAATATATTGCATTAGAATATGCTTTATCTTACAATAGAACGAGAAAAGTTAAAGGATATATTTATAACTGTAAGCAGTTGATATTCATTCATATTAAGTTAACTGGACCTGCAAAAACTTTGAAGTGATAAAAGCATCAATTTCTACTTCAGTCCGTTTGTTCAGCTGAATTGATAGTATGTACATTACTGCCTCTGTTTGAGTGGAGACGTTTCATCACAGTGGCGCAATCTACCAAGAGATGTAGCATTCGCAGAAGGGTCTGTCCATTGACGGTGTATTTATTGTTGTACTCTTTGACCAGCACTAGTCTCTCTACTATCTTTAGTTTTTATACTTTTTTTGTTTCCTTCCAGAAACTGAACACCTATAAGAGCATCTGCATCCGTAGGTGTTAATCAGATGCTAAAGATGTGATATTTATCTAGCACCCGCGCTCAGGAATATGAGGGCCAGTGCTTTGTTGCTAAGCTAATTAATTACTTTTAATTAGCTTTTGTATATAAGGTCTTTGGTGCCCATATAGGTGGTGCTAAGGGATGTGGTAAGAGAATCATAAATGAGTGAGTGACGAGAGAAAACTGTCCTCATTATCGCCTAATTTAGAGGTGCTAGATACCCATGCTCTAAGACCTTGTTGCCATTATCCAGTGGCTCCACTTCCTTCGCAGATGGCTAGTCCAAATGTGCAGCTACTGCTTGGTGAATGAGTCACAGTTTTACTTCATGTTTAAATTATCACAGTAATTCTCAAAATTAAGGCATCTCAATCCATATTTTGATATCACACAAATTGTCCAAACAAAAAAACAAAAATCAGAAAATTTTGTCCAGTACCTTGCTGGAATTGATTGTTTTTCTGCTCGTGCGCTGTGGCACGATTTAGTTCACGAACTTGAACAGCAGCAATAACCCTTTGTTTCAGTTTTTGCAACTTGAAGTTACATTACTCCCGGTTCACCAACTCCTGTTTGATGATATAGGTTTACTTTTATCTTACGTTATATCTTCTTATCTATTTCAGGAAGTAATGGGCGTCGACTTTCTGGTTGCAACAACTAAGGTTATCAATGGCAACACGATACTCAGATCAATTCTAACCAAAAGCAAAGAGGGTGTGATGTAACCGTGTGCTGAGCTTCTTTCTTCCTTGTGTAATCTGGCCGTGCAAGGATACAAGAGCTCCAACTAAGGTTAATGGTAACACGGTACTCATATGCTCTACTTGCTGGGTATACTCGTGCACGTTACGGATCTCGTCTAACATAGCTGAGGTCGATGAAAATGGACAAGTCTTGCATGAATTGTAGTGAATTGGACACTTTGCACATAATATGTACAGTATATGGTAGGAATATATTTTAGTATCATCCACTTTTTCGCAAATCTCTTGCAAAGATGGTGTTATGTGCTATACGACTGGCTAAGCAGCTTTGGTCCTTCTGTATAACGACTCTCTGAGTTTTCTCTTGTTGCTGGAGGCGAATTTCCAGTTTGTCACTTCTATTGTGTTTGGTCATTTGTGTGTTTTTTTTCAAACACAGTGAAGCAGATGCTCTTAAATACGCACATCGGCAACATGGCCGAACAATTGTCTGGCACATGGGAAAAATTTCCATGCACCTTTTGATTTCCTCATTTTAGTATTTTGAGCGTAACCTTTTTGTTTGTTCTCGGAACTTGGTTTCCATGCACCTTTTGATTTCCTCATTTTGGTATTTTGAGCGTAACCTTTTTGTTTGTTCTCGGAACTTGGTGATACTGATTTGAAGCTTTCCCTAAATTATAACTACACCACAAAGTTCAATCAAACCTTTGACACCATATCGGAAGCAGGGCCGAGTTCTTCATCATGCTAAGGTATACCTTGCCATCCCCACTTGTGAACAATCCTTTTGCGTCACTTTCAACCTATTGAGTATTGCTTTTAGATTATTTTTTTGCCATTGCTTACTTGCCTCACTTTGAGTGAACTTGTGTAGTGTTATTCTTATAATTGGTTGTGCTCAAGGAAAAGAATTAAAAAAGAGAAAGAGAAAAATCAATAGTACACGCAGAATAACAAGTATTGTCTTGTAGGAATCATCGAGGTTCAAGAGCAAGAGACATTTAGTGATTGCCCAGTGAAAATTAGGTTCTCTTTATCTTGTGCAATTGAGCTAGTGATTTTCATGTGTTTGTACTGCAGGAGTTATATATAAATTTCGTTACGAATATCATGGTTAGAAGCTCATCCTTTGACCACTTGAATCCCATTATATTTGGATGTGCGTTTCTTCATATTTTTGTTCCTTTTTTCGATCATTTTCTTTTCCATCGTATTCATTATGGTTCCTTACTAGCATTAAAGACATCTTGGATTAGTTGATTCCATTTGCCTTCCACCTTCCCCACCAAGCTCCTCATAGGTCTTGTGTGTTTTGGAGTCTGCGATTGGATCTTCATGCTCACTCAAGTCACTATGTTCTTGTGTGTCGGTTTTTTTTTTACGGGAAACCGTCGAGAGACTTTTCCATTTCATTAAGAGAAGTAAATGAGTACAAATGACTCTAAAAATAAAAGAATGTGGGAGGAGAAAGAATGCTGCACTCAACCTATACAAGAAGAGGGAGTGCACTACAACACAACACAAGGAAGAAACAAGAGAAGATCATCCTGCAAATGAGGAGTTCGTCGACCAAGCCAACATGGAGGGAGCGTCCGCTTCCATCATCCTTTGATTAAGCAAGTTAGAGCACTATGAACTTGATCGTGTGGTCGCCACCCAACTAACTCCAAAGAGGGAGGGGTGTCGAAGGGAACGAGCCGATCCGAGGTGGATCGAACTCGCTAACCCGGCTTCAAATGGCAGCTTCAACTTCTTCCGCATCTAGCTCCAGGACCTCAACTTGGCAGGAAACAAATGGCTTCATCACAACCTTGATGGAGATTAGCAATGTGCCGCCACCACACCTCGAGGACCAAGGAACACTGAACATCAAAGCAACACCTTCGAGAAGGGGAATGGCGACGTCGTGCCACTGCTGCCCGGACCAGCAGGTTGGTCCTAGGGTTTCCCCCGATGTTCAGCAGGGAACGGAAGGCGCCACCGCGTCACCGTCGGACAAACCAACAGGGGATTTCTCCCTAACCCATGACCGCATCCCAGGAGCTCCCGAACCAGGAAGAGGGCGACGCACCTAGTGCCGGCGTCAAACTCCGCTAGGACGGCAGTGCAGAAGAACCTGCAGCCGCCACACGGCATCTGCCCTCCGCCACGCCGCAGCAGCGACGATTCAGGGCAACACCGCAACACGCCGGCCATCCGAGGCCACCAGCGCACCTCCACCTCCACCGAGCGCCAAGCCCTAGCAGCTCCACGCCCGCAAGGCGCCGTCGAGAGGCCGAAGCCGAGCCGACGACGGATCTGGGCGGGACCCCAGATCCACGACCACCACCACCACCCGCCACCAGGAAGGAAGGAGCCGGGGCTCCCCTGCGACGACGGAGTGAAGCAGTTGCCGCCGCCCGGCCAAGGGCGCCGCCCCGACCGCCGCGCGCAGATGAGCTCCACCGGTGCCGCCCCAGCCGCCCCAAGGGATCTCTCCACCGCGAGCCACCAGCCCCTCCGCTTTTGGCTTCGGGCCCGCCGCCACCGCGGCCTACGCCAGCGGCAGCGGCGGCAGGGGAGCGCCGGGGACTTGGGCTTGTGGCAGCGCTAGGGTTTCGCCCCGGTGTTGCCCTGGAGGACGACACGGGAGCGGGAGATTTCTTTCTTGTGTGTCGGTTTCTCTTGGCGAGTCCACTTGTTCCAATACTATCAACAAGGTAAAGGTAACAATGTTGAGTTCATATTTTCATACTTACTATACATACCACTTTGTCTTGTGAAATCATGTCTAGGAATGGGAAAGTTGTTGAAGCATATAATACAACTAGTTGAATTGGCACGGCGACACGCCGCTCCCTTGATGTGAACATTTGTGATAATTTATTTATTGTTATAGTTGCGTTGTATATATTGTATAAGGAAAGGCGGTAGTTATAATTTGTATAATGAACTTACCTGAAATTCGATTTGAAAACAATACGTAATTAGAGGAAATGTATTTGCATTTTCTTGAAATATGTATCTAATCAAGCAGCTTTTTAAATGGGGCTACATAATTAGAGAGTTTGAAATTACGTTTCTTCGAAATATGTTTGTTAAATTGAAATGATCAAATATGGTTTAATTTTGAAATAATTTTCTTGGTTATGACAATATTCAGATGAATTATGTTATGCTTACTTACGAACATTCACCAAAATGAGAATTAATCTAAATTTGAAAATGGACGTATTAAAAAATATTTTTAGGGTTGAAGTTGTTGGAATTAAAAAAAAACTTAAGTTTGAAAAGGGTTTAGTTTTAAAAAAATGTTCATATTGGGGAGTTAGTCAGGCTTGAGTTGTTTTCACTTTACGAAATTGCCAAATTTGGAACAAATAAGCAAGAGTTTGTCTAAAATTCGAAAACTCTCTGTATTTTTATTTTTCGGTGCGGTGAAAAAATTAGGAAATTCAAGCCAAAAAGTTGGGAGATTCATATTTTTAGGCTATTCTAAGAGCGTAATAAAATTACCAAAAAAATCAAAAATGGATAGTACTGTTGAAAATTTTACCGCGGTGGCATACCGCGCCCGCAGTGATCAGAAACTTTGAAATCCGTCAGAAATTTGTTTTTTTAGCAACAAAATAGTAAAATTATCTCGAAAACTGATCCTACAAATCTCCAACAAAAAAGGCATTTATTAGTTCGTGTGGGAAGTTTGAAAATCTAGTAAATGTTCAGTTTTCTTAATTTCTGAAACATGCACAATGGTTATTTGTTGCGTTTTCTGTGTGGAAAGTATAGAATTTTTTTAGTTTCGGAAGCTTTCGAATTATTGTTTGCATTATTTTGTGGGCATTTTGTTAAATTATTTTAAAAAAAATTAAAATGCGTATTATTTATAGAATTTAATAAATTTCGCGTATTATTTAAAAAATATCTTTTTTGACATATTATATGTATTTTTCTAAATTATAGTCTAGAAGCTATAAATTACACAATTTTAATCATTTTGAGTTTCGGAAGCTTTCGAATTATTGTTTCCATTATTTTGTGGGCATTTTTTTGTGCAACTTTTGTGTGCAAGGATTGAAAATTTGTTAAATTTGCAATTTTCTGACATATTATATGCATTTTTCTAAATTATAGTTTAGAAGTTATGAATTATACAATTTTAATCATTTTGTGTTTGCATTATTTTGTGAGCATTGTTTTTTCTGGTGCAACTTTTGCGTGCAAAGTTTGAAAATTTGTTAAATTTGCAATTTTTTGACATATTATATGTACCTTTCTAAATTATAGTTTGGAAGTTATGAATTTTGCAATTTTAATCATTTTGTTCTAATTATTGAATTTGTGACATGTGGACCCACGCGTCTGGTGCCGTCGTACTAATTGTGAAATTTCTGACACGTAGGCCCCGCACGTCAGGTTTTTTAGTTATATGTATTTTTCTAAATTATAGTTTAGAAGGTATGGATTATACAATTTTAATTATTTTGTGATTGCATTATTTTTTTAGCATTGTTTTTTTTTTGTGCAACTTTTGTGTGCAAAGTTTGAAAATTCGTTAAATTTGCAATTTTTTGACATATTATATATATTTTTCTAAATTATAGTTTGGAAGTTATGAATTTTGCAATTTTAATCTTTTTTTTCCTAAACATGAAATTTCTGACATGTGGGCCCACGCGTCTGCTGCTGTCGTTCTAGTTGTGAAATTTCTGGCACGTACGCCCCGCACGTCAGGGTTTTTTAAATTACGGGAAACATTAACGAAATTAGAAAAAATCTTACAGGCGGGCCCGCTCTGGCGTCAGCCCGTGCGTCACTCGCCGGCGGCGGAACGGCCGCTCCGCGCTGCCGAGCTCGAGCTCGAGCAGCTGCGCCCGCGCGGGCCTGGGTTCGTGTGGATCTGCGCGAGGAGGTGGAGGGCATCCCGCAGGCGGCGCTGTGGACCATAAGGTCGCCGGAGTCGCTGCTGGCGAGATGGAAACGTGGCGGCGGCCAGCGTGCACGGGCGCGGCGATTCCGGCGCGCAGGCTGTGTTTCGGCATGCTATAGTGGGCGAGGAGGGAGAGGACGCCGGAGCCTGCTGTGGCCGTAGAGCTGTGCGGGGAGGGCCGTAGAGGCGGCGGAGCGCGTCGGCGGCCGCGGCGGCGCCGGCACCGCGCGGGAGAGAGAAGGTAGAAAGGGGAGGTGTGGACAGTTTTGCTCGAAAGCCCCTGCATTTTCCGCAATGTGCGTATAGGTCCATCTCTTCGTGAAGCGTGGACTGCGGGGCAAGATCTGGATAAGCGAGGGGTGTTTGTGCAAATTGTCCGCGGAGGAGGCGTTGGGACCGTCGGATCGGGCAGCGACGGCGCGCGATGAAATCACTGTAGATAATTGTTCATGCTACAGTGCCCGGTCGATTGGGGCCGTCGGATCTCCATCCAACGGCCCAATTTTGGAGCAAGGAGAGAGCTCCATTTCCTCCCCCCTTAATATATAGGGGTAATATGTGACAACAGAGCAATACTCTGCACTTCAACGAGCTAAGAATCATGGCTTACAAGATCTGAAGGAACAATGCATAATCGATACAGAAAGCTTCAAGCTTCACTCTCCAAGCTCGCTAAACATAACTCATCAAGATCAAGCCGCTTCCTCCAGATCAAGCTCACAAAGGGAAGCGGGGCAAAACAATCACGAAGTTCCTCCAACACACAATGTCATTAGCCGACGCCATGCCCACCACCTCCGTCACCTTGTCGATCAAGAAAACTTCCTATTCTGAAATGGGAAGGAGATCCAATGATAAGAATGATGAAGAACAAGAACATGCACAATGACCACATGATCGACAATGCCACCATCATTGCCATCGAGATGAATGTGACTAAAGCGCTTGACTACATCAACAACATCACAATGATGAAGAAAAAGTTGGGAGGATCAAGTTCAACATGCCCAAGTTCACCAGAGGCGTTGATCTATCTTGAGGCGTTGATCATGGGAACTCAAAGTTGACAATATCTTGTGCACCCACAACTGTTCATATGATAAAATGGTGCCAATGGCATCACTAGGGTTTGAAGAATATGCTCTCATATGGTGGGAACAAGTGCATGTAATTTCCCATGAAAATGGCCAAAGATCAGTAAGAATGGAAAGCTAAGGTAGGAAGAAATGTATGCCCTCTTTGACCCTCCACACTACACAAGATGTTGGGCCATGACGGGCTGCGCTAAGCAAGCAAGATAGCAAGCAAAACCTTTTCTACTGCCATGACATCCAATATCAGGCTTGAGAATGGCCACAAGATACTTACCGCTACACGCGTAGGTGCGAAATTGATGGTGCATCTACTCGGGCCAGTGAAGTCATGGCGTCGCATGTTTGTCTCCTCGGTCCTTCCTCCGGCTCCACGATTTTTGGCAGCATCCCCCAATCTTTGTTGGAGCTGAGTTTCTGTGTTTTATTTCTCTGTTTTGATGGCGGTGATGCGTGCTTCTAGAAATCGCGAAGATGGGTGGTATATGTAGTTGGTTTAAGGACAAGACACATGCTGAAAGGGACGTCATCTAGAGGGAGTGAATAGGTGATTAAAACTTTTCCGGTTTAGACTTCATAAATGCGAAATAAAACTAGGTGTTTTAATTTAACAAACACAACCTAAATATACTAGGTTCACTTATGTGCACCAACAACTTATGCTAAGAGCATCTCGACCGGGGCCTCCAAATCGGTGTCCGGCACCCCCTAATTGGCATCCAACATTTGGAGGCCCTTCAGAGCGGCGCACCCCAAAGGCCCACCCCCCAAAGGCGAGCAAATTGTCGAACACCTCGGGGGCATTCAAAATATATTGCAGAAAAAAATTAAAAAGTTCAAATTTCATTCATATTTGTTATATTTTACAAAGAGTTTGAATGAAATTTGAACTACGGCGGCCTAGCCGCCTTACCCTAAACCCTAGCCCCTAGTCGTTGAAGTCCTCCATCCACGCGTCGCTGTCATCGTCGACCACGACATTGGCGGAGGAGGAGCCGGATCCGCCACGACTGGTGGACGCGCCGTCTTGGCGGCGCGGTGCACGGCTGCAGGAGGCGCCGCCGGAGGAGGACGAGGCTGCCGCCGTTGCCACCAAGGTGGCGATGGCGGCCATGTAGCCGGGGTTGTCGCGCTCGATGGTTGTCACCGAGTCCGCGATGGCGGCCAGGAACCCCGGCGAGTCACCGTCGTGCTCGTTCCGCGGCGGGGACGGCACAACGTACCCGTACGGGATCGTCTCCACGGGAGGTGGAGGCTAGGGCGGCGCAGGTAGAGCCGTCCGCGGACGACGATACTGATGCCTCCTCCACGACGCGGAGGCGAGCGCGGCTCCTCCTGGCGATGTGGCCGCACGGGCAGTAGCCGCAACGGGTGGTGTTCCCCGCCCTTGCGTGCTGGCGCGCGGCGGCGATTGCGGAGACCACAATGTGGCATGTGCCCTCCCACCACAGATGGCGGCCTTCCGCGTTATGGCGACCCGGCCGTGTCGGGCCATCGTAGAACGCGAGCGCCTCGGTCTGCTCGCACTCGAACCACTGCAGCCACGCTCCCCGGTTTTTGTTGTCGTACTCGTGGAGGGTACGCTCGTGCGGGGTCAGCCAGGACCGGCGACGCGCGATGTCGCGCCGGATCTGATCCTGCGTCTCCGGCAGCGCCGCAAGGGGAGGCCGCCATGGGGGGACGTGCGTCACCCCGAGGGCAGACGCGAGTCCGGTGGCACCAGCAGGCCGTAGCGGTACAGGTTCCATGCCTCTTCGGTGGAGATCGTGCGCCCGCTGCGCCTGCTGCTGCTGCCCTCCCAGTTGTTCGCCATGGACACAGAGGGTCTGGGAGACATAGGGTGTGGGAGAGGGAGAGAAGAGGGAGCGGCGTGGGAGAGGGAGCGGCGTGGAAGAGGCAATTTAAGGGTGGCGGGGGGTGATACGTATCAAACGTATCTATAATTTCTGATGTTCCATGTTGATATTATGCCAATTGCTACATGTTTTATATACACTTCATAGCATTTGTATGCATTTTCTGGGACTAACCTATTAACAAGATGCCACAGTGCCAGTTCTTGTTTTCTGCTGTTTTTGTATTTCAGAAAAGTTGTTCTGGAAATATTCTCGGAATTGGACGAAACAAACACGGAAGTCCCTATTTTTTCATCACGAAGACCGTGTCCAGAGGGGAGAAGCAGGAGGGCCGTGGGCCGGCCTCGCCAGGGCACGGCGCGGCCCCCTTGCTGTCGTGGGGTGGCGAGGGGCCCACGTGCCTCTCCAGCCACCGCCCTTTCGCCTATATAATCATCTATTCGGGAAAACCCTAGAGACCCGAGCCTCCATCCACGAAAAGTTCCAAAGACGCCGCCTTCGTCAACCCTAGCTCGGGGAGGTTCAGAACTCTTCCCGGCACCCTGCCGGAGAGGGGAATCATCACCGGAGGGCTCTACATCATCATGCCCGCCTCCAGAGTGATGCGTGAGTAGTTCATCCTTGGACTACGGGTCCATGGCAGTAGCTAGTTGGTAGTCTCTCCACTTTGTGCTATCATGTTTAGATCTTGTTAGCTGCATATCATGATCAAGATCATATTATTGTAATGCTACATGTTGTGTTTGCTGGGATCCGATGAATATTGAATACTATGTCAAGTTTATTATCAATCTATGTTATATGTTATTTATGATCTTGCATGCTCTCCGTTGCTAGTAGATGCTTTGGCCAAGTAGATGGTTGTGACTCCAAGAGGGATTATTTATGCTAGATAGTGGGTTCAGTCTCCATTGAATCTGGGGTAGTGACAGCAACCTCTAAGGTTGTGGATGTGCTGTTGCCACTAGGGGTAACCTAATGATGCTTTGTCTAAGGATAAATGTGTTGTTTACATTATGCACTTTGCTTATTGCAATAATCTGTTGCTTGCAACTTAATACCAACGGGGAACTCGGATGACTACCTGGAGGTGGAATATTAGTCATAGATGATGTTGGATAACGGTCTATGTATGTTGTTGTAATGCCCGCATGAATATCATAGTAGTCATCATGTCATATTATTGCATTGTCATGCACTCAATATTTTGTCAATTGCCCAGCTGTAATTTGTTTACCTAGCATGTTAATTATCTTTTATGGAGAGACACCACTAGTAAACTGTGGACCCCGGTCCATTCTTTTACATCTGATAAATACAACCTACTGCAATCATTGTTCCTTTTCGTTCTATGCAATCAATCATCATTTTCCACACCATATAGTTAACCCTTTGTTTTCAGCAAGACCGGTGAGATTGACAACCTCACTGTATCGTTGGGGCAAAGTAGTTTGATTGTGTTGTGTGCAGGTTCCAACTCAACAGTCAGAACAACCTGCAACAGCTAGTTTTCTGGCGCGTTGACAACCTTCAGAAGTGCTTCTACTTCTACTGGTTCGATAACCTTGGTTTCATACCGAGGGAAAACTTGCTGCTACTACATCATACCTTCCTCTTGGGGTCTCCCAACAAACATGTGCTTTACGCGTATCAAGCTAGTTTTCTGGCGCCGTTGCCGGGGAGATAGAAGATTTCTGCAAGGGGAGTCTCTCGCTTCCAATCTCTTTATTTTGTTATTGTCTTGTTTAGTTTATTTTTTTCTTGCTTTGTTTGCTCTCTTTATGAAAACACAAAAAAAAGTTGCTTAATTCGAGTTATTATTTTATTGTTTTGTTTTAATCTTGCAAAAATGAGTATTTCTGAGAACACTAAGTTGTGTGACTTCTCTAGCACAAACAACAATGATTTTACCTGTATAGCCTATTGCTCCACCTGCTTCTAAAGCAGATTTTTATGAAATTAAGCCTGCACTTTTAAATCTTGTCATGAAAGAGCAATTCTCTAGTGTTAGTACTGATGATGCTGCTGCTCACCTTAATAATTTTGTTGAACTTTGTGAGATGCAAAAGTATAAGGAGGTAGATGGTGATATTATTAAATTGAAACTTTTTCCTTTCTCTTTGAGAGGAAGAGCTAAAGATTGGTTGCTATCTTTGCCTAGAAATAGTATTGATTCATGGACTAAATGCAACGATGCTTTCATTAGTAAATACTACCCTCCTGCTAAAATTATATCTTTGAGAACTAGCATTATGAATTTCAAGCAATATGATAATGAGCATGTTGCTCAAGCATGGGAAAGAATGAAAACAATGGTTAAGAATGGTCCCACCCATGGACTGACTACTTGGATGATCATCCAAACCTTTTATGCAGGACTGAATTTTTCTTCAAGAAACCTATTGGATTCGTCCTCTGGAGGTACCTTTATGTCCATCACTTTGGGTGCTGCAACAAAGCTTCTTGATGATATGATGATAAATTATTCTGAGTGGCACACCGAGAGGACTCCATAAGGTAAGAAGGTAAATTCTGTTGAAGAAACATCTTTCTTGAGTGATAAGATTGATACTATTATGTCTATGCTTGCAAATGGGCAATCTCATGTTGATCCAAATAATATTCCTTTAGCTTCTTTGGTTGCTCAAGAAGAGCGTGTTGATGTGAACTTCATTAAAAATAATAACTTCAACAACAATGCTTATAGGAATAATTTTGGTAATAACAGTTACAAGCCCTATCCTTCCAATAATGGTAATGGTTATGTTAATTCTAATGGTAGATCTGGATTGCCTAGTGAGGAAAGGATGTTAGAAATTGAAAAGGCTACCAAAAACTTTATGCAATTGCAATATGAGCAAAACTAATTGTTTACTAAAACTATGAATGAACAATCTGCTATGTTAAAGAATATAGGACATCAACTTGAGAATTTGAATAGGGACATTTCTGGTTTGCAAATTAAGATCTCTAATGCTGAAACATGTATTTCATCCATGTCTGAAGCTCAAGCTTCCTTAATTAATAAAATGGCAGCAAAACCTGAAACTATTGATAACAATACTTTTGCTACTGCCAATGCTATTCAAGTTAAAATTTATAATAATGTAAGGATGTTAGCTGAGGTGCGTGCTAGGTGGGAGAAAGAGGATGAAATTGCTGAAAAGAATAATATTGCTAGAGTCTACACTATTTCTACCACTGAAAATGCATCAACCTCACATGTTAACAAACCTCCCACCATCAATGGTAAAGTAATTGGTGTTAGCAATGTCTCTACTTCTATTGCAAAACGTTTTAAATTGCCTGGTAACACTGAAACTGTTCTTGATAAAAGTGGTGAAATTTTTCGCAATATGGGAGACAATGGTCCCATTACCTTTGATACTAATGATTTTGATTTTGATAAATGCAATATTTCTGAAGTAATTATGTTGTTGCAAAAGCTAGGTAGAAGTTCTAATGCTAGTGCTATAAACATGGCTTTTACTCAACATATTACTAATGCTCTCATGAAAGCTAGGGAAGAGAAATTAAAACTTGAAGCTTCTATCCCTAGGAAGTTAGAAGATGGTTGGGAGCCCATCATTAAAATGAAAATGAATGATTTTGATTGCAATGCTTTATGTGATCTTGGTGCTAGTATTTCGGTTATGCCTAAGAAACTTTATGATATGCATGATTTAGCACCTTTGGAACACTGTTATTTGGATGTTCACCTTGCTGATAATACTATGAATAAACCTTTGGGGAGAGTTGATGATGTTTTTATAATGGTTAACAATAACCTTGTCCCCGTTGATTTTGTTGTTTTGGATATTGAATGCAATGCTTCTTGTCCTATTGTTTTGGGAAGGCCTTTTCTTAGAACTGTTGGTGCTATGATTGATATGAGAGAGGGGAACATTAAATATCAATTCCAACTCAAGAAAGGTATGGAACACTTTGAAAGTGCATGTTGCCCCCATGCGTGGTTTTGGTAATTAATGACAATCCTTATGGACTAATTGTTACATTGAGATATTCCTAGATCTCGTCCATGAGAAAAGATTGGAGTGCAGGTGTTGGGCTCTTGTAGATGAGGTGCAAGTTCAATATGATCTATCTCCGAAGATATCCTATGATTGAAGCTTGCAAAGGAGACATGAAGACGGAGCTTAGCGAGTCCCTCCCATAATGGGGTATGGGGGAGTATTTGGAGAAGTCTTCATCAAGCATGTGCTAGCAAGCACAATGAAGAAAGGTGTTCCAACTTGAGAGAGTCAAGATCGTCATCATCGAGCTCAAGTGGAATGCGCAAGGCAAAGGTATGATCTTGATAGGTTTTCTATTTACTGGCCTCATGGTGTTAGTGGGAGACCAGGTTATAGGATAGACGGCGTACTATAAAGAGGGCTCTCAAGTGAGTAACTTGATCGCATCTTTGTGGAGAGCTCAAACCTTTGCATACTTGGCATTTCATCTTTCTTGGTTCTTACTTGGCTTTTCTCCTTGTTGGGTTTTGTTGCTTGCCGTGATCTTCATGACAAGACCAAGTTCTTCGAAAACGGATTTCATATGGAAAACTTGTTGCGTTTTCGTGTTGGAAATATTATCGGTTCATCCCCGAGGAGAGTTCCACACCTCCCCATGTGTGTCAACTTGACTCATTGTTATCTTTCAAACAAAGTTGGTTTCATCTCGTTTGGATTTTTATTGCAAAAGTTATGGATTTTATAGGTTTTTTCTTGCGCAGGCCAGCCCCCTGGCCAGCCCAGGCCGGGCCACAGGCCGGGTGGCTCTGGTGGGTCGCCAGCCCACAGGCCGGCCCAGGCCGGGCCACAGGCCGGGCGGCGCTAGCGGGTGGTCGACCCACTGGCCGGCCCAGGCCGGGCCGCTGGCTGGCCTCGCTCGCTCTCACGGCAGGTCGCTGCTGGCCTCGCTCGCTCGCTGCGTGGCCTACACCTCGCTGCTCTGCCCAGGCCGTTCGATGCACATGCCGTGGCCGTTTTCTTCATGTTTTTCCAACGGCTATTTTTTAGAAGACCATCAAAAAGAGCTTTCTTTCCCAATGGTTTTCACACACAACACTTGAGCAAGTTTTCCACTCCTCTCTCCTCCATTGTTGCTCTTTGGAAAGCTTGCTCTTCCTCTCAATCCCTCCCATGATTCTTGCTAATATTTGAGGGAAAGTGAGAGGAGATCTTGATCTACATTTCCACCGATCGATTTCTCCTCTAAGTGAGGGGAACCTAGTAGATCTTGATCTTGGAGTTCTTGGTGCATCTCCTCTTTGTTCTTCCTCTCTTATTCCCCCATAAGCATTTGTTGCTTTGTTGGAATTTGAGAGTGAAGGATTTGAGCACTTGTGCTCTTGCCTTTTGCATTTGGTGCATCGGTGTGCTCTCCACGAGGATTCGTGAAAGTTGAAAGTTTGTGAGCTTGTTACTCTTGGGTTCTCGGACCCTAGACGCCCGTGTGGTGGTTGAGACCTTTGTGGTAACTTGTAAGCCGTTCGGGAGCCCCCAATCCTGTTGTGGGTTGTGCCCCGGATTGTTGTTGAAAGCCGTTCGGGAGCCCCCAATCCCATTGTGGGTTGTGCCCCGGATTGTTGTTGAAAGGCTCTGGATTCCGCCTCGAAGGATTCCGATAGTGGAAGGTGAACCAAACCTTTGTGGTGCGGTTCATCGGAGAAGAAGGTGAAACCTTTGTGGTTGTTGAACCGTTGTGTCGGTTCACACCTCTCCAATGAGACGTACTCCCTTAACAAGGAGGAACTCGGGAATACATCCTCGTCTCCGCGTGCCTCGGTTATTTCTATACCCGAGCCTTTTACTTATGCACTTTACATTGCGATAGCCTTCGTGCTTGAAGTATTATATTGCTATCACCTTGTTGCTTGTCTTGCTTAGCATAAGTTGTTGGTGCACAAAGGTGAGCCTAGTTTATTTAAGTTGTCGGCTTGTTAATTTAAACACCTAGTTTTATTCCGCAATTAGCAAGCCTAAACCGGAAAAGTTTTAATCACCTTTTCACCCCCCCCTCTAGGCGACATTATTGTCCTTTCAATTGGTATCAGAGCCTCGGCTCTCTTTTTGGGCTTTACCGCCTAGAGAGTAAAAGATGTCGTTTAGAGAATTAGTGCATGATCCCAATTTCATATTCGATGGCACAAATTATGATGTTTGGAAAATTCACATGATTAATCTTTTTAGGGCCATGAGTCCAAATTATATTAAGAGGATTGTAGATGTGAATTTCTCTCCTCCAAATGATTCCCAAGTATCTTTAGAGGATGAGATAAACTCTCATCTCGAGACTCAAGTTACTAATGGTCTTATATGTGTTTTGACCGATGTAGTTCTTACTTCAATCATGCCTTTTCGAAATTCACATGAGCTTTGGACCAAGCTTCAAGATATATATGAAGTGTCCAAAATTATTGAGGATGATTGTTGTCCCTCCACCTCCGGCCGTGATGAGTTCACAACTGTAACGTCCCGGGGTTTTTCCCCACTTAGATTTTGTTTGTTTTTCTTTTTGCATCATCATGTCATCATGCATTTTTGTTATCACCTTGCATATTTTAACCAAATTATTTTCAAAATCAAAACAGAAGTTGTAAACTATTTTATAAAATCTTGGACTTCTTCTCTTTCCTTTCTCTATTTCTTTTCCCTCTCTTCCTCTCTTTTCTTTCCTGAATTTTGGAGGATATCCGAATTCTCTTTTGGGCCGGAGACTACCTTTCGGCCTCATCTCTTCCTTCTGGTCCAGCCCGTCTACACTCGCTGCTTTCTTCCTCCTTTGTACGGCAGCACATCCGAGCTAGCCACGTCGACCTAGCTGGATGGGACGGCCGGAACTGCTCCTCCCCCTGCTTAAAACCCCCACCCCGAACCTCCTGCTCGCCCTAGCGCCTCTCCTCTCCAGCCGCCGCCGCCATCCCTCTCTTCTTCCTCCCACCTTCTTCCACCTCCCCACCGAGAGAACCACCATGGCCGGAGCTTGAAGCACACTGAGCCGTCGCTGGGGTCATCGCCATGATCACCCAAGGCCGGAATCGAACCGGGGCTTCGTCCGCGTCAAGATCGCCGAAGGAACCGGAGCCGGAGCCGCCATGAACTTCGTCCTCGACGCCGACTACGCCCGGCTGCAGCGCGTACGCCATGGACGCCGATCTCGTCTTCCTCTTCTTCCCGAGCTGGCTTCGCCGCCTTCTTCCTCTCGGTGAGTCTCCTGTCCATCTGGGACACCATTCCCTTCTTCTCCCCTTGCTCTGGGTGTGCGCCGTCGAGCGCCACCGCCGGCTCCCCGCAGCCCGTCGTCGCCCTGTTCCTAAAGTCTGAACCTTTGCTGTTGCAAAGTTCAGTTAGCGTCCGCTGTGTGGTTCATATAGAGTCGCTGCTGAAACATATCAGCATTCCGAGATGTAGCCCACTGGCTGCTCTCCTTCTGTTCCATCCCGGAGGTCTCGAGTTCGAATTCCACCCGACGCAATTCTTTCCCTTTTCTCTGTTTTGTTCATCCGGCGCACCAGTTGGGCCGCAGCCCAGCAGCACTCCTTCTGTCCGTCGCCGGCGTGCGGCAGATAGCTATCCTCCCCCACTTCGGGCGAGAGCCCAGTTCTTCTCTGTCTATTCTTTCTTTTATCATATCTCATGTTTTGCAAATGCAAGTTATATATCTATTTTTATCAGAAAAATGCAATGATTATTAATTTGTCATCCATGATCATGTTTGCATCATATAGTTTGTCGCTTAGTGGTCCTTTGCATTATCACCTAAATAACTTAATATGGAATGTGTTGGGTAATCAATTAATTATTGCCCTATTCCATTTAATTTGTGTAGATCACCCATGCCATGTTTAAATCTGTTAATCAACATTTAATTTGTGGTTAGATAAATAACTTGAACCTTAATATCTATTGTCGGAATCCCGGTTCCGCTTAATTTGACTTAAGTTGCATCTTGCCCTGTCAGCATCATATCTTGAACATGCTGGATCTTTTGCCGTAGTAGTAAGTGTTGCATCTTTTGCGCTTTCCAGTGTTTGTTGCTTCTTTGCGGATAAGACGTTGAGATGATGTGAGCAACGACAAGTTCTGCTTCCATGCTGGATTGCAGGCAAGCATTTCTCTCTTGGTCCCAATGCATTGTCTTTCATCCTCGCCGTTGATCTCTGCTATCGTTATGTTACGTTGCTTATGCGATCCTATCCATGTTTATCCTGCTACCATGATATAGCCCCACCTCCACATCCTATCACCCTGTTGTTTGTTTACCTTGTTGGCCTTGTGAGTCGTAGCGCATGCTTAGGTGGCTACCTTTATATTCTGTTGTTACATGTATCTTTGAAGCCCTGCTAAGTGGCTACCTGTTTACCTTATGTTGTGGGACGATTGTTACCTTAAGATAAGACACGGCAGGAGGCCCCTTTAGTGGTTTTTGGTCCTTCTGGTGTCGCTGTAGTTCTTGTCCGTGGATCCAAGTTTGAGCGCGCTGTCCACATGTGGGACCTAATGGGAATCCCCGCGACCCGCGAACCGATCCGAAGCCTTGTCCAGGGCGCCGCAAAGTAGTTCGGGCTTTCTTTTGGCGTACGCACATCACCCTTTGATGCATGTGAAGATATTGATGATGATGATGATGTTGGTACTTAACCGATGTGCGTACAATTTATAGGTTGGTGGACGCTTCTCGACCAGGTAGCTACCTAGAGGAGGCCTGGGAAGGTTGTGTTGCACAACGGCTGGGTCTGTGTCGGAGCTCCGGTCGGACTCTTGATGTGGGTAAGATCCTAGCTAGGTGGTTCCCTGGACTCGGCCGAAGAGAAGTGAAAGGTTGTGTCAATCGCTCCATGGCAATTTGATGCGTGTGGTTAAACAATAGTGCACCCCTGCAGGGTTAAATCTGTTCGAAAAGTCGCGTCCGCGGTTATGGACAACTTGGTGAAGATGCTGGCTAAAAAGATTAGGAGCCGTACATCTAATAATGATAACTCTTAAACTTGCCTGTTGTGTGAGTGCCTTTCGGATTGTTCACTCGTGGGCTAAGCGAGTGAGTGATAATCGGCTGGGTATTGTTTGGTGTTAGTATCTAGTTGGTTCTTTGCTCACGTTCTTATCCCTATCTTATAGACAAAAGTTGTAGCGTGTCTTCTGTAGATGGCTCATGATGGAGGGATAATAACCCGGTAGGCCCATGAAGAGGGAAACGAGACCCGCCAGGAAGGAGGCCCGGTTAGGGCAGTTAGCCCTCGGCACGGGCCGGGTTATGTTTCTGGGCCGGCATCTGGGCGGTGACCCGGCTAAGGAAGGCGATATTCTAGAAGGTACAAGAGGCGGTTCGAGAGGCGGTTCAAGACTTGGAATACACGAAGAGCAAAGGAGCTAAGATAGGACTTGGAGTTCGGGTAGAACCCGGCTCTATTGTGTACGCGGTCAGAGGGCCCGGTATCTATATAACCGGCCCCTGAACTGTAGCTAGCGAGACTTTCATAATCCCCAAGCTTTAGGCAGAGAACCCTCGAGAGAGACACACAAGCTTTGTAACCTAGATCGAGATCCGGCTCTGTTGTTGTAGCCGGGTTATCGAGATCGAGACCAAGATTAATAATAAGATAGCAGGAAGTAGGTCTTTATCTCCAATGGAGAGGCCGAACCTGGGTAAACCTGTGTCCCCTGCAATGCTAAACAATCTCCCAGACGCCAGTGTCGCCTTGCCCAAAAACTCAAGCTACCCCAAAGTAGCATCTGCCGTGTTATCTACCCCACGACAGTTGGCGCCGTCTGTGGGAATCGCGGCCAAAGGTGTCACCATCATGGGAGAAGCAAGGAGAGGGGTCGAAAACTTTGTTTTTGGCCAGATCACAGTCAATGAGCAAGGAGAATCCATCGTCGATGATTTTGGCTGGGGGCCGGAATCTGATCTACTTGAATCAGGTGATGTTATTCCAATTGGCAAATTTAATGTTTTTGTGGGCATGATTACAACTAGATCTGCTAGTGATGGAGATTATGAATCTGTGTCAGGAGCCGCCACAATTGTTCAATCTGATGGAGAGGAATCAGTTGGCACAGCTGAAGTTGAGGGGTCCTGAACACGCTGGAGGAACGGCTGGATGACCCGGCAGAATCCCGGGTGACGCGGTGGAACAAGCCGGGTCGGAATCAATCTTGCCCCTGTTTGAAGGCCGGTTTGGGTATGATGCAGAAGAAGAAGATGATGAGGAACAAGAGTCAAGTCCAAGCCCGGTTCGTAGGGTAGCGGTGTACACCGCGCCTTCGTCCAGCATGCAACCATCACCATCAGCTGTTGTTCCACCGGCCTTTACCCCGGGTCAACAGCAGCTGCCCCCAATTCTGGAGTTGGCAGAACAGAGAGTTGATGGAGAGCCGGCTTCGGTCTCAGAGGAAAGCGAGGGTACGGCAAGATACAGAAACAGTTTTGGGTTCCTGCATAACCGGGCCCAAGGAGAGGAAAGAAGTAACACAGCAGCTGCCCCGGCCTTGTTTAACAATGGCCTGGTCTTAGATCCATCAGCACTTACAAGGTTGGTTACTCCAGAAAACGCAGCAGTTAGAGCAATGGAATTGGATACAGCACGCCGAGCGTTGGAGCAGATGCGCAGGGACGCGAGGCAGAGAGGCAAGAAATAGAAGCAAGAAAGAGGCAAATAGAGGATGAGGAAAACGTCTCAATGAGATACCAG
This sequence comes from Poa pratensis, assembly GCA_947311845.1. Taxonomy (NCBI): domain Eukaryota; kingdom Viridiplantae; phylum Streptophyta; class Magnoliopsida; order Poales; family Poaceae; genus Poa; species Poa pratensis. Next base: position 78,140,533 of record CAMZMU010000042.1, on the reverse strand, counting down.
GGCGCACCGGAGGAGGCACCAGAGCCGGCTGGCCCCGGAGAAAACGCTATAAACCCAGCAGTACTGTTTAGGACCCCAGAAGATCAACCAGTTGGTGTCACCCAGGTGGCTCCAGTTGTAAGGGCAGATGTAGAACCAGATAGAGGAACAGGAGCAGCTGGGGTTGCAGCGGCAACGGCGCCGGGTCTTCTCGCTGGGGTAGCCAGGGGAAATCCGGGTCTGCCGCCCAGACACCAAGGTTTCACACGCCGGCGGGTCACTATTCAAATCCGGCGGATAACGTGTATGCAGCAACTTTGGCGCTTGATCGTATTCCATTGGGAGACACGCCAGCGGAGATTGAAGCCCGGCGCGCCATTGACATGTTACGCACTGCAGTTGTCCAGCAAACTCAGTATTCAAGGGAGAAAAGTGCATTGCATTCCACAACGTATCGTAGCAAGAGTCGCAATGGAGGTAACCCGCCATTGGCCGGGCCTGTAGCGGCACAGCAGCAAAACCCGCCCCAGCAAAATCAAAATCAAAACAATCAGCAGCATCAACCCGCCCCAGCAATTTCCATAGCTCAGCAGATAGTCAATAGATCACGCGCGGGGAGAAGTGCGGGCAATGCAAACCCGGTAGTACCTGCAGCAGGAGTACCACAAGGAGGACCGGGTCCTGCACCAGCCGCGTCTGCAAGCTCACCCGGTAATATCAATATTTCGGCAAGTTCTTCTAGTTTAGCCGGGCCAAAATGTCTTTCAGATTCCATTAGAGCAGAGCCTTTCCCTGAGAAGTTCAAGGAGCCAAGCAAGATATCCAATTATGAGCCCAGCATGGACCCGGCCAGCTGGTTGAGCAGTTATGAGATGGCAATGTGTATACGCAATGCCACAGAGAATGTTTGTGCCAAGTACATGTATTTGATGATGAGCGATGGAGCAGCGAAGTTGTGGTTTAAAAATCTACCAGAGAAGTCCATTAATTCTGGGATGAGTTGAAGGCGGTTTTCACCAAGCACTTTCAGGGTACGTGCAAGCGTTTGTTTTCCATTGAGGATCTTGATCGTTGTATACAGAAAAAAGGCGAGTCAGCACGTCATTGGATGGGCCGGGTCACGGAGATCCTGCACTCTTCATCTGGTATTGAGCCCAAGGATGCAATTTCATCAATGGAGAAAACTTGTAAGTATGCACCACTTGTCCAGAAGCTGGGTCGCATGAAGGAAGGGCACCGGGTTAAGCCGGTCACCATGGCAGAGTTGATGGATGCTTGCAATAGGCATGCAGCCACTGACAAGACTCAGGATGAGCCTGAGGAGGAGAAGGGGAAAGGCGCGGCAAATAATGGTGGAAGGAACAATAATGGCTCAGGAAACAACAATAACAATAACCAGAATCAGCATAAGCGAGGTCATAATGATGGAAGTTCAGAGTTAGTAGCAAACACCAATACCGGGTTTCAGAGGCAAAGGATGGACGGGAACTACCAGGAAAACAGAGGTTATCAGGAAAATAGAGGTTACCAGGACAACAGGGGTTATCAGGGGAACAGTGGAAATCACAATAGTGGAGGTAGTTACCAGGGAACACGCCCAATGAGTACTGAGGAAGCTTTTAGGATGCCGTGTCCTCGCCATAGCAAGATGGGCAGACCATCCAATCATTCATTGGCACAGTGTGTGGATTTGAATAGGTGGAAAAATAATGAGGTGCAGAGAGCTCTGCAGGGAGCAAACAGAAGTGGAGGACCCGGCCAGGGTGGTAACCCGGCTGCGGGGCCTCTAACAGGAGCAAATGCGGTACCCACTGGAAACCCGGGTCAGGGTCAGAACCAGAACACGAGTAACCAAGGAGGATTTTCACAGCAGCCAAGGCAACTTGGTCAGTATCACATTTATACCAGTGGCACAACAAAAAGAGAGAGAAAGATAGTCAAAAGGGCGGTTAATACAGTGGCAGCTGGAATTCCAAGGTATTTGAGGTGGTCAGAGCATGCAATTACTTGGAGCAGAGCAGATCATCCAGAGGTGGTGGAGCACCCGGGCCTGCTTGCGCTAGTTGTTGCTCCTCAAGTTCATGGCTTCGAGTTGAAAAAGGTTTTGATGGACGGTGGCAGTAGCATCAATATTTTGTACTGGGACACGTTTGTGCGCATGGGTTGAAGGAGTCACAGTTGCAGAAAACGTCAACAATTTTTCACGGTATAGTTCCGGGAAAATCAGCCACACCAGAGGGTAAAATTTCATTGGAGGTAGCTTTTGGCGAGTCTATCCATAACTTCAGATCAGAGTGGCTCACGTTTGAGGTGGTAAAGTTTCCAAGTCCATATCATGCATTGTTGGGAAGGCCGGCTTATGCCAAGTTCATGGCAAGGCCGTGTTATGTGTATCTCCAGTTGAAAATGCCGGGTCCCAATGGGATCATCACTGTTCATGGTAACAGGGAAATAGCAGCAGAGTGTGATGAAGGGGATGCAGCCCTGGCAGAGCAAACGTGTGCAAGAGAGGAGTTGAAAGCTTACAGATCAAATGTTGACCCACAGGATAACACGGCGCTCAAGAAGCCAATGACAGAAGATGATAGGGCAAAGTTTAAAGCAGCAAAGGACACAAAGATGGTGGATTTTGTGCCTGGGGATTCCTCCAAGCAGTTCGCCATAGGGACAAACTTAACTGACAAATAGGAAAGCGCGCTCATCGAGTTCATCCGTGAGAATCGGGATGTTTTTGCGTGGACACCTAGTGACATGCCAGGCATTCCAACTGAACTCGCTGAGCACCGTTTACATGTTGATCCCAAGGCTAGGCCGGTAAAACAAGGTTTGAGAAAAATGAATGCAGAAAGGAGAAAAGCAATTGGAGAGGAGATAGCCCGGCTTTGGAGGCCGGCTTTATCATGGAAGTGTTTCATCCAGAGTGGTTAGCTAACCCGGTTTTGGTTCTGAAAAAGAATAATGAGTGGAGGATGTGTATTGATTTCACGAGCTTGAACAAGCATTGTCCCAAGGATCCGTTCGCACTGCCGCGCATTGATCAAATTGTGGATGCTGTTGCAGGTAGCGAGCTCTTGTGTTTTCTGGATGCGTATTCAGGTTATCATCAGATCAAACTTAACAAGGAAGATTGGGAGAAGACGTCGTTTATCACCCCCTTTGGTGCTTTTTGTTACAAGACCATGACTTTTGGGTTGAAGAATGCAGGAGCAACTTATCAGAGGTGTATCCAGAATTGTTTTCATGATCAGATTGGGCGCAATGTGCACGCTTATGTTGATGATGTGGTATCAAGTCAGAAAAAGCCGGGTCATTTATTAATGACCTTGCAGAGACATTCAAGAATCTGAGAGAGTATAAGATGAAGCTTAATCCTACGAAGTGTGTGTTTGGGGTTCCAGCGGGCAAGTTACTTGGTTTCATTGTGTCAGAGCGTGGAATTGAGGCAAACCCGGAAAAAATTCGTGCAATCCAGAGTTTGAAAAGGCCAGAGGAGTTGGCTGATGTTCAGAAGCTGACAGGCTGTGTGGCTGCGTTGAGCCGGTTTATTTCCCGGCTTGGAGAAAAAGCTATTCCGTTGTATAAGCTGTTGAAGAAGACAGATAACTTTGTGTGGAATCAAGAGGCAGATGAGGCCTTTGAGGCCTTGAAGAAGCAGTTGTCAAAAGCGCCAGTTTTAGCGGCGCCGGGTCCCAAGGAACCCATGCTTTTGTATGTTGCAGCCGGGCCTCAAGCTGTGAGTGCCGTGGTGGTGGTTGAGCGAAAAGAGGAAGGAAAAGAGAACCCGGTACAAAGGCCGGTCTATTATGTCAGCGAGGTCCTATCAGAAGCAAAGCAGAGATACCCACATTGGCAGAAGCTAGTGTTTGGTGTTTTCATGGCTAGTAGAAAGTTGAAGCCGTATTTTCAGGAGCATCCAATTACGGTGGTCAGTTCTATTCCCTTAGCAGATATCATCAGAAACTCCGAAGCTACAGGAAGAATTGCCAAGTGGGCAATTGAAATGGGGGATTATCACATTGATTATGTGCCTCGCACAGCTATCAAGTCTCAGGCGTTGGCAGATTTTCTTAATGATTGGACACAGTTGAATGCACCACCTCTCACCCCGAGTCTCAAATCTTGGGTTATGCATTTTGACGGGTCTAAACAAGAGCAAGGTTCAGGAGCTGGAGTGGTGTTAACTTCTCCCAAGGTGACAAGTTGAGTTATGTTTTGCAAATTCACTTTGATTGTACCAATAATGTGGCAGAGTATGAGGCCTTGTTACATGGTTTGCGTATGGCAAAGGAGATGAACATCAAGCGTATTAAGTGCTATGGGGATTCAGATCTTGTGGCGCAGCAAGTTTCAGGAACTTGGGACAGAAAAGATGCAACTATGGCGGCTTACAGGCGAGAGGTGGATAGAGTAGCTGGGTTCTTCTCAGGCTATCAGTGGATCACATTGACCGCAGGAAAAACGATGCTGCAGATGCTTTGTCAAGACTCGGCTCACGCAGAGAGCCGGTTCCACCTAACGTTTTCTTGGACGAGCTATGGGCTCCATCAGTCAAGTCCCAGGATGAGGAAGAGTTGGCAGACCCGGATTCGCAGCTGGTGGCTGTAACCCGGGAAATTCCAGAGTGGACAGAACCGTATCTTGCATATCTTTTGAGAGGGGTTGCCCCAGCAGGAAGTCATAGCCCGGCAGATCGTGCGCCGGTGCAAGGCCTATGTGGTCATAGATGGTGAGTTATATAAGAGAAGTGTTTCAGGGGTATATCAGAGATGTGTGTCTGGAAAGGAGGGCCGGCAAATTTTGAAGGAAATTCACGAGGGAGATTGTGGTCATCATGCTTCAACTAGGTCCTTGGTTGCAAAAGCTTTCAGGCACGGTTTCTTTTGGCTCACAGCCCAGGCAGATGCAGAGCGCTTGGTGAATAGATGTGATGGATGTCAAAGGTATGCAAGACAGATTCATGTGCCGGCTCAGGAGTTGAGAACAATACCTTTGACTTGGCCCTTTGCAGTTTGGGGGCTTGATATGGTGGGTCCTTTCAGCATGTCTCCTTGTAAGAAAACCCACCTCCTCGTTGCCATTGACAAGTTTACCAAGTGGGTTGAGGTCATGCCTGTTACAAATTGTGAGGCGGCAACAGCAGTGAAGTTTCTGAAGCAGATCATACACAGGTTTGGGTATCCCCATAGTATTATCACAGACAATGGTACTAATATGTCCTTGGGAGAGATGGCAAAGTTTTGTGGAAACAATGGTATACGTTTGGATGTTGCTTCTGTGGCTCATCCTCAGGCCAATGGGCAAGTTGAACGAGCTAACCAGGAGTTACTCAGAGGATTGAAACCACGTCTCCGGGTCCCGTGTCTCAGAGCCGCCGGAGCGTGGGTGGAGGAATTGCCATCAGTTGTTTGGGGAATCAATACAACACCAAACAGATCCACAAAGATGACCCCTTTCTTCATGGTGTATGGGGCAGAGGCAGTTTTGCCAAGTGATATTATTCATGACTCGCCTCGCGTGGCGGCTTACGTGGAGACAGAAAATGAGAAGACCCGGCAGGATTCTGTTGACCTGCTGGAGGAGAATAGAGAGCAAGCATTGGAAAGATCAGCAATTTATCAGCAAGATTTGAGGCGGTATCACAGCCGCGGGTTAAAACTCGCACCTTCCAGGAAGGTGATCTAGTGTTGCGATGGGTGCAGTCCAAGGAAGGGATGCACAAGTTATCTCCTCCTTGGGAAGGGCCCTTCATCATAAGCAAGAAATTGAACAATGGTTCATACTATTTGGTGGACGCTAGAGAGAAATCAGAGACAGTCAATGACTCAACACACTCTACCTTTTCTATGGAAGAGCGTGAGAGGCCGTGGAACATTGCGCAGCTGCGCCCATATTATACTTAGCATGAAAAAGATGTATCAGATGTAACACATGATGTAACAGGCAGCAGGTTTCAGACGCGCTCTTTTCCTTACCAGGGTACCTAAGGGGACTGGAAGGTTTTTAATGAGGCGGCTTGCTGACCTAACCTTTTCTATCAATAAAGTGAAGGTTGAAGCAGAAATTTGTCTTGTCTCAGTTATGTTTCAGTTTTATAAGCCGGTTATTTTTCTTTGTTCTATATGTATTGTGGCAGTTCTGGGTCAAGCTTGGTCCTGGGGGCTTGTCATTGAGATAGCTAAAGTTATTTCCCCAGGACCCGGCTCATAAGTATCCCCGGGTTTCAGTTTTGGTTGCAGTTGTTTAAGTTTTTTATTTTTGAGGATGCCCAGAGAGTGCGTCCCACCAGTATTTTGGATCAATGGGGTACTGAGGCATAAGCCCTTTACTTTATAAACATTGATCCAGGTCTTGGGGGCTCTTACTGCAAAAAGTCTGTAGCTGCAATCCCAAGACCCGGCTTTTATGCCACTAGTATTCTTGGTTATCTTGCTGTGTAGCTGATGTGACTCGCACTTATATGGCCTGATTGCACACCTGGAAACTCAATCAACCATGAAGCCCATTGGGACTTGGTTCGACCCTGTTTTTCTCAGAGAAGTTGCGCCAGGATATCCATGCGAAAGCCGGCTCACAGTTAAAGAAACCAAAAGGGTCATCAAAACCACAGAAGATAAGTAATTGGATATTTCTCATGTCATGTGATTCCACATAGTTTCACCAAAGTTTAAAACAAGTGCAAAAGCATACATCACAGGCATGGTATCAGAATAGCTAAGTTATTACAATAATGTGCCTCAAGGGCCAAATGACATTAAGTTTTCTGGCAGAGACACAGCATCTGCATAAGTTTAAGAGCCGGCTTCAGGAGCCGGGTTAGTGGATGGAGTTGTGGCTGGGGTGCTATCTTAGCGTTCGCGGAGTCATCCTTTGCTGCTTCTGTTTCTGCTTCCCGGGTCTTGGGGGCTCCATCAGTGCGCCAGGTGACAAGTTGAAGGGACTGGAAGTAGTGTTCATCTTCATCTTCCACTGGTGCACGCGCTGGAGGTGGCACAGTGGGAGTTGAGGAGCTTGGCGCAGCAGAAGCACTTGGAGCAGTTTTATCACCAGCAACAGATTCCTTGTAGCTTTGTAGCAGGTCGATGCGTTGAGGCTCGTCGTCCACAATTTCTTTATTCGCCTCGTTGTAGCCATACTGGATGGTGTTAAGCTTCAGATTGTTGGCAATTTGGGTAGCCACGAACCGGGTCTGCTTCATAACCCGGCTGTAGGTCTTCCTGTCAAAAGGAGTGCCATCTGCATTGTACTCAGGAAAGCCCGATGCCAGAGGAGCCGGGTCAAGTTGGGGATAGTAAGCTTTAGCCAAAGCTAGGCTGCGCATGGCCCCGGCCCTGCATGCAGATTTCTTCAGCAGGTGAATCCAGCCAGGCATCGTGGACAAATGGCCAAGGTTGTCTTTGCGGGATGGGTTGCAGTAGAAAAATTCTAGGAAAAGTTCAAGGCTGGGGACTATTTGCAAGTAATCCTCGCAGAAAACTACAAAGTTGCTTATGTTGAGAATGGAGTTGGGGCCTATGTCTTGTGGCCTAAGACCGTAGTATTTTAAGACCCGGCGAAAGAATAGGGAACCCGGTGGGCGGAAACCGCGCAGGACATGATCTAAGAAGGCTACCACTTCACCTTCCTTGGGGTTTGGGCGGATCTCCTCTCCAGGGGCGCGCCACTGGATCTCGTTCTGAGCCGGGAGTTCGCCCCGGTTCACGAAAGACTGAAGGGTGGTCTTGGTCGCACTGGACCTTGTCCAGTTAACTGGAGCGGCTGCGGGAGCCGGGATCCAGATGCACCAGCAGCAGTACCAGAAGGTTTCTTTGCGAGCTTTTTGGCCGCACGGGGCCCTCCAGATTTTATCTTCTCCTTCGTCATGGATTTCAGCTCTGGAGGAGGACAGAGCGCAACAATGGCGTTATGAACCCTAGTTTGGATGCGGAAGTGAATAATGAAATACGGAGCCAATCTAGAAGAAATAAAGGTTGGAATCGGATGCGCGGAATGGATAAAAGTAAGAATCGAGGTTACCTTAGAGATTGACCGAGATTAAAGGGCGCGATTGAAGATCGGAGTTCCGGCGGCTGCGGTGGCAGTGACGCGCGTGAGAGGTAGGGGATGAACGTGAGAATGGGGAAATTTACTCTGGGGGTTATGGCCGATATTTATAGCCACGGTGAAAACCCTAGGGGTATTGCGGTAAAAATGAGCGGATAAGATAAGCATCTTCTCCGGGAAGCAGCGACAAACAGACAGGACAAAAGGAATATTCTTTGACTCCAGTTATGACTAGCAAGTGGTCCAGTTGAGTTGAGATTTCGCTAAGTGTTGGGTGGGAGACCCGGAGACATATGACCTAGTATGAGAAAGCCGGTTACGGTATGACCCGCCAAGAAGAGTTGGCCCAGTTAAGCAGAAAGATAAAAGTGCGTTATATGTATTTGTTGTTTTTGTATTTCAGGCGGTTAACCCGGCAGCCAGGGTACCAGCATTGATCAAGGAAGCGACACAAAGTTGGAAGCAAAGCATGGCAACCTGGTTACCTGGTTAACCTGGGGGCTACTGATGGAGGGATAATAACCCGGTAGGCCCATGAAGAGGGAAACGAGACCCGCCAGGAAGGAGGCCGGTTAGGGCAGTTAGCCCTCGGCACGGGCCGGGTTATGTTTCTGGGCCGGCATCTGGGCGGTGACCTGTAACATCCCAAAATTATTATCAGGATTATATTCCAAAAATGAGAGCCAACAAAAACTTTTGTTGTTATTGTATGTTAATTGCTTTTGTTACTTGAGATGTTGTTCTTGCTGTTTGTATGGGTGTTTGCACTAGTGAACACTAGTAAGAAGAAAGAAAACAAAATATAAAATCAAAGCAAGAAAAATAAAAGTGACAAGTTGTCACATAAAAATCTCCAAGTGACCAACTCAATTATTTTCAAACCAAAGTCAGTGGAGATGTAATGTCAACACTCCCCATTTTGTTCCTACCACTTTCCCCTCTCAAATATTATTTTTGAACTAGTTTTGAAATTCTAAAATAAAAACAATTGAAATAAATTCAAATAACATAAACAAAGTACTATAAAAGAAAATGTTTCAAAACATTTTATTATTTTATGCCAATTTTTGTGGAGCTTCTGTACATTATGGGAAGGCCCCACAAATTTTTGCAAATTTTTCTAAAATGTTTAAATACCCTAATTAAATCCTAGAAAACCTTCTGGTTTTAACAGAAGGACTAAAACAGAAATAAAAAAAGAAGCAGAGAGGAGGCAGGGGGTTTTCTGCGAAAATGTCATCCCCTACCTCTCTCCCTCGCCCCGACGTGCCGCCGTGTCGCCTCCACCGTCGTCGCCGTTTCCGAGCCGCCCAGGCCCCCCCTGCGCGCGCGCCCGGAGCCTCTGCTGTCTCTGCACCGCAGGGAAGAAAACGGGCACCTCTCCCGTCGCCTTAACGCCGATGTTCCCCGACGACCGCCGCGGATGCATTGGACGGCGCCGAGCTAATTGGCCCCCGTCTCTGCTTCCCGACACGCACCACTCCTCTAGATGATTCTAGAACCTCGCCGGACCCCGTTAAGCCCCAAGCCGCCACGAGCCTCTGCACCCTCGCCGGGTAATCGCCGAAATGGTCGCCGTGGACGCGCAATGGCCGCCGCCGTAGACCCCGACCATCGTGGACCGCCCCGAGCTTATAAAAGCACCCGAGACCTCACTGGAACACCACACCTCCCCTCGAGCTTTCCCTCGCCTCAATTTCGTCTGTGCACCGCCGGAGGGCAGTGCACTGCCGCACCCGACGCCGCCGTTGAGGTCGAACACCACCACAACGCCACACCCTCCCATTCTTCCCTCTGACCCCTCTACGCTGTTGCCCAAGCTCACCGCACTCACCCAGGCTTCTTTTCCCTCTTTTTAGCACACGGACGCGACCCCGAAGCTCCGCCGAAGTTGCTGCCCGACGCCGACGAAGAGCGCGACATCGCCGCCGTCGACAGAGACTTCCCCAGCAACTGCCGCTCGCACCATCGTCTTCCCCGAGCCGCCGCCGTCGATTCGCGTCATCGCCGCTTCCTCCCGAGCCCCTAGGTGAGAGATCCGTCCACCTCGCCGTCGCCGGCGCGGCAGCGCCGCTCGTTTTAGGTCGTCGCCGATGGCGACCTCCGTGAGCCGTTGGATCGAAGATCTACGGCCACGTACCGCTTCGTGTTAAGTTAGACTGCCATGTGGGTCCCACTGTCATAATTTTAATCTTTTCCCTCGCGCGCGTACCGTTTCGCTGAGTCACTGACGGGTAGGACCCACCCGTCAGGGATTTCAACATTATCCACAACAGTGGATTTTTCTAATTTAATTCTCTGAAATTCTCAGTACTGATGTCAACTTTGAAATTAAATCTCGAGATTTAGGAATCCAAATAAATCAAACTCAACTGTTCTGGAAAGCTTATGAAATTGTTTAACCAACACAATTGGTCTCATGTCATTTAATTAAATAATTAAAAAGTATTATTGAAAATGCCACAGAAGGTTTAAATCTAAACTTGTTTGTTTCTGATACTCTGTTAGTCCAAATAATTCCAAACCAATTTTGCTAGCTTAGTACTGCCTTGTGTTAGCTCCCCTAATTTTGGTAGAATTAATTAAGTAGTATAATTGTGACTTTAAGATAAACCCTTCTGGACTAAAACAGACATATGTTTATTGGTTGATCCAAATGAGTTAGGACCAATTTTGTTAGCTCACATATATCCATGTTTAGTTACCCCTAAAAGGGTTTAATTTTTGGAACAATATAATTTAATTGGTAGCTAAAACTTGATTATTAAGCTACTGGATTCAATCCAATGTGTAGGGAGTTTGGTAACTCCAAATGATCCAATTCAAATTGGGTTGTATTCTACACATCAGTGGCTTTCCATAGAATTTTAGTTTGTATTTTTGTGACCAACAGAACTCAAGTTGTGGAATTAAACATGAATAACTAGTTTCTGCCATAATTTGGACTTAATTAAATAATGTTTAATTCAATTTATTTGAAAACCAAATTGTGTGGTTTGATGTGTGCAGTAGCTAATTGTGATGTTAATGATGGTTATGTTGAGGTGATTGCTTGTATAGCTTAGTGATTGTTTGTATTGTTTGTTTGTTAATTAGACGAGAACGTTGTCGGATATATCGAGGAAGGAGAGTTTGCTGAATTTGAAGAACAAGAGCAAGATCACTTTGCCAAGCAAGGCAAGCTATTCTCTGAGCTTGCACTACCAACATATGCATCTACTTTCATAATATGTTTACTCTCAAAGCAAGATTTACAAAACCCATTTCAAAAATATATGGATATTATTTTGCCACCCTATGTAGTAGTTTATATAAAACTTTAGGATGGGAAAACAATGTTGTTTATTCAAAACTCCTTTGAAATGTCTTGTGAGTTTATGGAACGAAGATGTCGGTGCTGTGTTGGAAAGGTGGAAAAATGGTGATGTTTGTGAAAAATGCACAGTGTCCTAGTACTATGGAAACCAATCCTACCCTGTGCGACCACATTTACCACATATGGGAAAAGGCGTAGTCATGTAGTTTGCTCTTATTAGTATGGGATACCTCATCGACGGAGATGACTCCGTTATGCATGAGGGGATGGTCCGAGGATCTACCCCCTGACCCGGGTCCTCACACAAGTTGGTGGGGAGGATAGAAGGTTCCACCATAAACCGCCGGACAAAACTATGAGTCCTCACACTTAGGGTTTCTGACGGGAAACCGGACTGGGTGTCGATGGAAAGTGTCATATGGGAAGGATCCTATACTAGCATGAGCAAATAAGAGGCTATGGCCGGCGGCTTACTTCGCATACACCTGGTATGGCGAGACGTGGCAGACACGATGAGTTGCCGGATGGATGTGGGTTAAAAGCGTGCTACCTCTGCAGAGTGTTAAAAACTATTCGAATAGCCGAGTCCTCGGATATGGACAATTGGGAGACTGTCCTAAGACCTTGTGCAAGTTTTAAAAAGGTTTGAGTTTTTAAAAGAAAAATGAAGTGGAGATTGTTTCCTACACCTATACCAACGGATCGGTATGAGGTGGTTGGATGAAAGTGGACCATGACGGGCTATGGTCGGGAAAAAGGAGAGTTTTGGAAAAACAGATGAAAAGGTGACTTCTTTAAAGATAGTTATAAAACTCTTCTTACCTTTTTCAATAAAGATATAGAGATGTTTTAAATAAGAAAAGTTGTCAACTAAAATAAAACTGGTGCATACTCATGTTGGGATAGTTTGCGAGTACATTCAAATGTACTCATATTGGTTTCGTCCCTGGCTATTGTCCTAGCCAGACTACGAGGAGGAACACTACGCAGAGCAGGAATATGGCGACTTCTACGCCAACTAAGGATCTCCACAAGTCAGCTGCCTGTCGGGTCGTCATCGTTAGAATATGATGTCGATTACGCCGTAGCTTCCGCTGATATATTTGGTTTGGCCCATGAAGGCACCTATGTAAGAACTTGGTCTAAATGACCATTTATGTAAGACTTTTATTCGGTACTGTAATGGATGTAAACTTTGGTATCCAATTCGGATTATGTGCAACGACAGACTGATCACGGGATCGTTGTGTTAAGCATAATCGGGTATTTCGGACAGCTAGTCCGGGGTCCCCACAGACTTGGTATCAGAGCCATCCTGACTTTAGGAAACCTTAGTTAGCATGGTCGTTTGTCAAATGTTACAAAAAGATGAATTTCTAAAAAGAAAGGAATGAAGTATTTTCGAAAATTGCTTACCTCCAATCCTCTTACTTATGCAAAATTTTACTCTCATTAAATGTTACATTTTCCTTAGTATCCCTAAAATTTTGTACACCTCTCATTAAGTTTAAAATTTGACTCACTTGTTGCCCTACTATATTAAAATTTTGATTACTTGTCACTAACTAACTTAAAATTTTGCTTAAAAACTGTAGATGGCACTCCACTGGACCGAGTTCGTTCAGCTGGAGAAGGACAGCAAGCTGACGTTTGAGAGGGACTTGTTCGAGTTGACCAAGCTGTTAGGTCGCCCCGCTCCAGAGTTTGAGGGAGCTCAGATTGATGTTCACGGTGTTGGAAGGCTGAGCTGGCTCATCAGATCGTCAGTTCGCAGGAACATCAAGTCTCCCAATTCCAGGACACTCATCTTCACCACCAAGGAGGCCACCTGGGTTGACGGTCTCTGTACTGCTACACAGAGGATGCTATCCCGACTTTGTGAGGAGCACAAGGCGGAGTTAGTAGACTCCCGTTTCCGGTTCTACGGGAGGCGCAACTGTGATGGACACCCTACTCCTTCACCTTACCACCCGATGTTTGGGAGCTACATCATGGACATGGAGATCTTACTTCAGTGCACTCAGGATGATCTGTTGCGCACTAGGATTCAGCTCCACTTCGACCGCGAGTCGCTCGTTGAGCTTCGCGAGAACGAGATGAAGCTGATGGTGGAGAAGGTTGCTCTTCTCAGGAAGAGGGCCCAGCTGAGGAAGACTATCGTGAAGCTCCGCACGAAGGTGGCAGAGCAGGATGGACTGATTGAGGATCTAGAGCACCATACTGACGAGATGGAGGAGGAGGGCGAGGATCTCCGCAAGGAGAACGACGCTTTCCTCAGTGACGATGATGACTTCGTGGAGGAGATGGACTGTGAGGAGGAGGATGATGAGGAGGAGTTAGTTGACGAGGAGGAGGAGCCACTCGAGCCAGTTCTCGAGGACGAGGAGGAGGATCCCGAGGAGCCAGCCTACCAGTCAGATGCTGACGTGTTAGAGCTGGAGGTTCCACCTCAGTAGGCGAGTGACTTGATCACTACCGCAGGATTAGGTTGACCCCCTATAGCTAGTCGAGTAGTAGCAGTGGTTCTTTTGGAAACCAGATGTTATGTTGTAAGCTTGAGGTTGTAAGCTTGATGTTGATGTGAACTCTTTGATGTATTGTTTGTGAAATATAAGTATGTTTGTCTTGTTTAAATTGTGTGAACTATTTTCATATAACTCTTAGGATTAATCAACCGCTTGAGAGATCATCTTTTCCCTTAGTCGAACTTTTCTTGCCTTGTCTCTTATACCCGGTGTGCTTCAGGATGCCACCCCGTCGCAGCAATGCGGAAGGATCAGGATCAGCACCACCACCACCGGACCCAACCCCCACCCAACTTCTCGCACTTATCATGGAGGAGCGTGAAAATGCCCGGCAAGAGCGCCAAGCTCATCTCGCTGCCTTACAACAACTCGCAGCCGCTTACAATAACAACAACAACAACAACAACAACAACAATGGTGGTAACGGCAATGGTGATGGAAACCAGCGATCTACCTTGGGTGATTTTCAGAAGACCAACCCACCCACCTACTCCAAGGGACTTCACCCACTAGAAGCCGATGATTGGCTTCGCACCATCGGCAATAATCTTGAAGTTGCTGCTGTGGGAGAAAATGAGAAAGTGCTGTATGCAACCCACTATCTCGCTGGACCTGCAAGAGCTTGGTGGGAACTACCAAGACTCTCCAGCCAGCTGGTCATGTCATCAACTGGGCTGAGTTCCAGGAGAAGTTCCGCAAGAAGCATATTCCTTAGGACTTATTGAGAGGAAGAAGGATGAGTTCCGCAAACTGAGGCAGGGAAGTAGAGATGTGGTCGGTTATCTTGAGGAGTTTACCGACTTATCTCGGTATGCTCCTGATGACACCGACAAGGAAGAGAAGAAGATGGAGCGTTTCATGAGTGGACTTCATGATGAACTTCAGTGTGCTTTGGTTATCCATGACTTCCGTGATCTGGAGTCACTTGTGGACAAAGCCATCCAGCTGGAGACCAAGCGCAAGTCGATGTATGAAGGTCGCAAGAGGAGGATGAATGCTCAGGAAGGCTCGAGCAGCCAGAAACCTCGTATCTTTCAGCAGAACACCAGGCCTGCCTATCGTCCACCCCAAGCTCCACGCCCAAATTACCCTAACCGCCCAAACAACTTCAACCGCCCAATGACAATAACCGTCCCGGAGGAAACTTCAACAACTTCACCGCAATCCCAATGTGATCTGCTTTGAATGCGGCAACAAGGGTCACTACTCCAAAGAATGTCCCAATCCCAAGAGGAATGTCCAGCGCCCCAATGCGCCGGCACAGAACAATGGTCAAGGCCGCAATGGAAATGGAAATGGCAAGAATGCCGCACCTCGCGGAAATGCTGCTGTTGCCAAGGGTCGTCTGCACCACATCAATGCTGAAGAAGCTCAGGATGCTCCGGATGTTGTGCTGGGTACGTTCCTTGTCAACTCAGTACCTGCAACTGTTCTGTTTGATTCTGGTGCTACCCATTCATTTGTTACCCAAGAATTTGTTGCTAAGGGAGGTTTAGTTAAGAGCCTCTTACCCAAACCCATGGTCATCCAAATCCCAGAATCCACCGTAGAGACCAGATGTTTTGCTCCGATGTACCCCTTGAGATCAAAGGAGAAAGTTTCCAGTTAACTTAATTGTTCTGGGAACCCAAGGCATCGATGTTATACTCGGTATGAATTGGTTAGCCAAGTACCATGGTCGAATTGACTGTGCCAGAAGAGCTGTATCCATCACCACCGACAAAGAAGTAGAAGTGGAGTATGTGTCTAAACTAGTCAACCTCACCCAGGCTGCCATGAGAGCATAGCTCGACCCGCCCTAGATGAGATCCGTGTTGTTCATCTGTTCAAGGATGTTTTCCCAGAAGAATTGCCTGGTATGCCGCCAGATAGGGATATTGAGTTCATAATTGAGCTTATTCCAGGAACATCCCCCATATCCCAAAAGCCTTATCGGATGAATCCGGAAGAACTGGTTGAGTTGAAGAAACAGTTGGCTGATATGCTAAGCAAAGGTCTTGTCCGCCCAAGCGCTTCACCATGGGGATCACCCATTATTTTTGTGGACAAGAGAGACGGTACCACACGCCTGTGTGTGGATTATCGCAAGCTGAATGACGTGACCATTAAAAACAAGTACCCTCTTCCCAAGATCGAGGATCTGTTCGATCAAATGAACGGAGCCCGAGTCTTTTCAAAGATCGATCTTCGGACAGGTTACCATCAGTTGAAGATCCGAGAGACAGATATTCCCAAGACCGCCTTCACCACTCGTTACGGTTGTTTGAATACACCGTGATGTCTTTTGGTCTGACCAATGCCCCAGCCTATTTCATGAATCTCATGAACAAGATTTTCATGGAGTACCTCGACAAGTTCGTGGTAGTTTTCCTTGATGACATCCTTATTTATTCCAAGACCGAAGAAGAGCATGCTGAACACCTGCGTCTAGTTTTGGAGACCCTCCAAGAGCACCAACTGTATGCCAAACTTAGCAAGTGTGAGTTTTGGCTCAGTGAAGTGGCATTTCTTGGACATATTGTATCCGCTGGAGGAATTTCTGTTGACCCTGAGAAGATACAAGCCATTCTTGACTGGTTATCCCCAACCAATGTTTTTGAAATCCGAAGCTTTCTCGGACTTGCCGGTTATTACCGCAAGTTCGTCGAAGGATTTTCCAGTATAGCCAAACCTCTGACCCAACTGTTGAAGAAGGACAAGAAATTTGAATGGACTCAGAAGTGTGAGGATAGTTTCCAAGAACTGAAGAAGAAACTAACCTCAGCCCCAATCCTGATCATGCCAGACGTCACCCAGAGTTTCGACGTGTATTGCGATGCATCACGCCTCGGACTTGGTTGCGTTCTGATGCAAGAAGGCAAAGTTGTGTCGTACCTGTCCCGGCAGTTGCGACCGCATGAAGAGAATTACCCAACCCATGACTTGGAGTTAGCTGCTGTGGTCTTTGCTCTTAAGAAGTGGCGTCCCTATCTTGCGGGACATCGCTGCGAGGTCTATACAGATCACAAAAGCTTGAAGTATATTTTCACCCAGAAAGATCTGAACCTGCGACAGAGGAGATGGATGGAATTAATCAAGGATTATGATATTGGAATCCATTATCACCCCGGAAAGGCTAATGTAGTTGCCGATGCCCTTAGTCGCAAACCTTGCACCCTGAATGCCCTGATCCAAGCCGAACAGCCAGCCTTGTTCAAAGACTTCCAAGATTTTGGACTAGAGCTTGTTAGCTATGGTTATCTCGCCAATTTAGAGTTAACCCCAACCCTGGTGGATCAAATCAAAGAAGCCCAGAAAGGTCATGAAAGCATAGAGGGAATTAGGAAGAAAATTTCCCTCGGCAAAGCACCCGGTTTTACCGAAGATGCTGAAGGAGTGCTGAAATTCAATGACCGTATCTGTGTGCCCAATGTCACGGAACTTAAGGAGTTAATCCTGAAGGAGGCCCATGAGACCCCTTATTCAATCCACCCCGGCGGAACCAAAATGTACCAAGACCTTCGAGAAAGATTTTGGTGGCATGGAATGAAGCGAGAGATTGGTTCATTCGTAGCCAAGTGTGATATCTGTCAGCGAGTCAAGGCTGAACATCAGCGACCCGCTGGATTGCTTCAACCTTTGAAAATTCCCGAGTGGAAGTGGGACGAGATTGGAATGGATTTTATTACCGGACTTCCAAGATCCAACCGAGGCCATGATTCCATCTGGGTCATCGTTGATCGACTGACCAAGGTTGCCCACTTTGTTCCTGTCAAGACCACTCATACCGGAGCTCAGTTAGCAGACCTGTATATTTCCAGAATAGTGAGCCTGCATGGTGTGCCTAAGAAGATTGTATCTGATAGAGGCACGCAATTCACCTCAAGATTCTGGAAATCCCTTCATGAAGCCCTCGGAACCAAGTTAGCCTTTAGCACAGCTTATCATCCCCAGACCGATGGCCAGACTGAGCGAGTGAACCAGATATTAGAGGACATGCTTCGCGCATGTGTTCTATCCTATGGTTCCAAGTGGGAAGATTGTCTTCCGTTTGCAGAGTTCTCGTACAACAACAGTTATCAGTCTAGTCTGCAAATGGCCCCTTTTGAAGCCCTTTACGGCAAGAAGTGTCGTACACCCTGAATTGGTCCGATACCGGAGAGAGCAAATTGTTCGGACCAGATACCCTCCGAGAAGCTGAAGAGCAAGTTCAGCTTATTCGTGAACGTCTCAAAACTGCCCAATCCCGTCAGAAGAGTTATGCTGACACCAAGCGCCGTGATCTCACTTTCAGTGTCGGAGATTATGTGTATCTCCGAGTGACACCCCTCAAGGGAATGCAGCGTTTCCATGTCAAAGGAAAGTTAGCACCAAGGTATATTGGACCCTTCAAGGTCATTGCTCGTCGAGGAGAAGTATCCTATCAGCTGGAGTTACCCCAGGAGTTAGGAGATTATCATGATGTCTTCCACATTTCCTTGCTCCGGAAGTGTCTTGAAGTTCCTGACCAGCCTGATGTTTTCAAAAACATCGACCACCTCTCCATCGACCTGAACCAAGACCTGACTTATCGTGAGAGACCCCTCAAAATTCTCGAAGAAGATGTTCGTGTTACCCGAAGACGTGCGATCAAGTTTTACAAAGTCCAGTGGACTAACCACTCTGAAGAAGAAGCAACTTGGGAACGCGAAGATTATCTTAGAAGCGAATTCCCAGACCTCCTTAAAACCTAAGCCTAGCAAATCTCGGGACGAGATTTATTTTAAGGGGGGGAGGATTGTAACATCCCAAAATTATTATCAGGATTATATTCCAAAAATGAGAGCCAACAAAAACTTTTGTTGCTTATTGTATGTTAATTGCTTTTGTTACTTGAGATGTTGTTCTTGCTGTTTGTATGGGTGTTTGCACTAGTGAACACTAGTAAGAAGAAAGAAAACAAAATATAAAATCAAAGCAAGAAAAATAAAAGTGA
The DNA here is from genome assembly GCA_947311845.1 of Poa pratensis. NCBI lineage: Eukaryota > Viridiplantae > Streptophyta > Magnoliopsida > Poales > Poaceae > Poa > Poa pratensis. The sequence goes on along the minus strand of CAMZMU010000042.1, from coordinate 78,121,719 downwards.
CAAGTTGTCACATAAAAATCTCCAAGTGACCAACTCAATTATTTTCAAACCAAAGTCAGTGGAGATGTAATGTCAACACTCCCCATTTTGTTCCTACCACTTTCCCCTCTCAAATATTATTTTTGAACTAGTTTTGAAATTCTAAAATAAAAACAATTGAAATAAATTCAAATAACATAAACAAAGTACTATAAAAGAAAATGTTTCAAAACATTTTATTATTTTATGCCAATTTTTGTGGAGCTTCTGTACATTATGGGAAGGCCCCACAAATTTTTGCAAATTTTTCTAAAATGTTTAAATACCCTAATTAAATCCTAGAAAACCTTCTGGTTTTAACAGAAGGACTAAAACAGAAATAAAAAAAGAAGCAGAGAGGAGGCAGGGGGTTTTCTGCGAAAATGTCATCCCCTACCTCTCTCCCTCGCCCCGACGTGCCGCCGTGTCGCCTCCACCGTCGTCGCCGTTTCCGAGCCGCCCAGGCCCCCCCTGCGCGCGCGCCCGGAGCCTCTGCTGTCTCTGCACCGCAGGGAAGAAAACGGGCACCTCTCCCGTCGCCTTAACGCCGATGTTCCCCGACGACCGCCGCGGATGCATTGGACGGCGCCGAGCTAATTGGCCCCCGTCTCTGCTTCCCGACACGCACCACTCCTCTAGATGATTCTAGAACCTCGCCGGACCCCGTTAAGCCCCAAGCCGCCACGAGCCTCTGCACCCTCGCCGGGTAATCGCCGAAATGGTCGCCGTGGACGCGCAATGGCCGCCGCCGTAGACCCCGACCATCGTGGACCGCCCCGAGCTTATAAAAGCACCCGAGACCTCACTGGAACACCACACCTCCCCTCGAGCTTTCCCTCGCCTCAATTTCGTCTGTGCACCGCCGGAGGGCAGTGCACTGCCGCACCCGACGCCGCCGTTGAGGTCGAACACCACCACAACGCCACACCCTCCCATTCTTCCCTCTGACCCCTCTACGCTGTTGCCCAAGCTCACCGCACTCACCCAGGCTTCTTTTCCCTCTTTTTAGCACACGGACGCGACCCCGAAGCTCCGCCGAAGTTGCTGCCCGACGCCGACGAAGAGCGCGACATCGCCGCCGTCGACAGAGACTTCCCCAGCAACTGCCGCTCGCACCATCGTCTTCCCCGAGCCGCCGCCGTCGATTCGCGTCATCGCCGCTTCCTCCCGAGCCCCTAGGTGAGAGATCCGTCCACCTCGCCGTCGCCGGCGCGGCAGCGCCGCTCGTTTTAGGTCGTCGCCGATGGCGACCTCCGTGAGCCGTTGGATCGAAGATCTACGGCCACGTACCGCTTCGTGTTAAGTTAGACTGCCATGTGGGTCCCACTGTCATAATTTTAATCTTTTCCCTCGCGCGCGTACCGTTTCGCTGAGTCACTGACGGGTAGGACCCACCCGTCAGGGATTTCAACATTATCCACAACAGTGGATTTTTCTAATTTGAATTCTCTGAAATTCTCAGTACTGATGTCAACTTTAAAATTAAATATCTCGAGATTTAGGAATCCAAATAAATCAAACTCAAATGTTCTGGAAAGCTTATGAAATTGTTTAACCAACACAATTGGTCTCAGGTCATTTAATTAAATAATTAAAAAGTATTATTGAAAATGCCACAGAAGGTTTAAAATCTAAACTTGTTTGTTTCTGATACTCTGTTAGTCCAAATAATTCCAAACCAATTTTGCTAGCTTAGTACTGCCTTGTGTTAGCTCCCCTAATTTTGGTAGAATTAATTAAGTAGTATAAATTGTGGACTTTAAGATAAACCCTTCTGGACTAAAACAGACCATTATGTTTATTGGTTGATCCAAATGAGTTAGGACCAATTTTGTTAGCTCACATATATCCATGTTTAGTTACCCCTAAAAGGGTTTAATTTTTGGAACAATATAATTTAATTGGTAGCTAAAACTTGATTATTAAGCTACTGGATTCAATCCAATGTGTAGGGAGTTTGGTAACTCCAAATGATCCAATTCAAATTGGGTTGTATTCTACACATCAGTGGCTTTCCATAGAATTTTAGTTTGTATTTTTGTGACCAACAGAACTCAAGTTGTGGAATTAAACATGAATAACTAGTTTCTGCCATAATTTGGACTTAATTAAATAATGTTTAATTCAATTTATTTGAAAACCAAATTGTGTGGTTTGATGTGTGCAGTAGCCAATTGTGATGTTAATGATGGTTATGTTGAGGTGATTGCTTGTATAGCTTAGTGATTGTTTGTATTGTTTGTTTGTTAATTAGACGAGAACGTTGTCGGATATATCGAGGAAGGAGAGTTTGCTGAATTTGAAGAACAAGAGCAAGATCACTTTGCCAAGCAAGGCAAGCTATTCTCTGAGCTTGCACTACCAACATATGCATCTACTTTCATAATATGTTTACTCTCAAAGCAAGATTTACAAAACCCATTTCAAAAATATATGGATATTATTTTGCCACCCTATGTAGTAGTTTATATAAAACTTTAGGATGGGAAAACAATGTTGTTTATTCAAAACTCCTTTGAAATGTCTTGTGAGTTTATGGAACGACGAGATGTCGGTGCTGTGTTGGAAAGGTGGAAAAATGGTGATGTTTGTGAAAAATGCACAGTGTCCTAGTACTATGGAAACCAATCCTACCCTGTGCGACCACATTTACCACATATGGGAAAAGGCGTAGTCATGTAGTTTGCTCTTATTAGTATGGGATACCTCATCGACGGAGATGACTCCGTTATGCATGAGGGGATGGTCCGAGGATCTACCCCCTGACCCGGGTCCTCACACAAGTTGGTGGGGAGGATAGAAGGTTCCACCATAAACCGCCGGACAAAACTATGAGTCCTCACACTTAGGGTTTCTGACGGGAAACCGGACTGGGTGTCGATGGAAAGTGTCATATGGGAAGGATCCTATACTAGCATGAGCAAATAAGAGGCTATGGCCGGCGGCTTACTTCGCATACACCTGGTATGGCGAGACGTGGCAGACACGATGAGTTGCCGGATGGATGTGGGTTAAAAGCGTGCTACCTCTGCAGAGTGTTAAAAACTATTCGAATAGCCGAGTCCTCGGATATGGACAATTGGGAGACTGTCCTAAGACCTTGTGCAAGTTTTAAAAAGGTTTTGAGTTTTTAAAAGAAAAATGAAGTGGAGATTGTTTCCTACACCTATACCAACGGATCGGTATGAGGTGGTGGGAAGAAAGTGGACCATGACGGGCTATGGTCGGGAAAAAGGAGAAGTTTTGGAAAAACAGATGAAAAAGGTGACTTCTTTAAAGATAGTTATAAAGTCTTCTTACCTTTTTCAATAAAGATATAGAGATGTTTTAAATAAGAAAAGTTGTCAACTAAAATAAAACTGGTGCATACTCATGTTGGGATAGTTTGCGAGTACATTCAAATGTACTCATATTGGTTTCGTCCCTGGCTATTGTCCTAGCCAGACTACGAGGAGGAACACTACGCAGAGCAGGAATATGGCGACTTCTACGCCAACTAAGGATCTCCACAAGTCAGCTGCCTGTCGGGTCGTCGTCGTTAGAATATGATGTCGATTACGCCGTAGCTTCCGCTGATATATTTGGTTTGGCCCATGAAGGCACCTATGTAAGAACTTGGTCTAAATGACCATTTATGTAAGACTTTCTATTCGGTACTGCAATGGATGTAAACTTTGGTATCCAATTCGGATTATGTGCAACGACAGACTGATCACGGGATCGTTGTGTTAAGCATAATCGGGTATTTCGGACAGCTAGTCCGGGGTCCCCACATGACCCGGCTAAGGAAGGCGATATTCTAGAAGGTACAAGAGGCGGTTCGAGAGGCGGTTCAAGACTTGGAATACACGAAGAGCAAAGGAGCTAAGATAGGACTTGGAGTTCGGGTAGAACCCGGCTCTATTGTGTACGCGGTCAGAGGGCCCGGTATCTATATAGCCGGCCCCTGAACTGTAGCTAGTGAGACTTTCATAATCCCCAAGCTTTAGGCAAGAGAACCCTCGAGAGAGACACACAAGCTTTGTAACCTAGATCGAGATCCTGCTCTGTTGTTGTAGCCGGGTTATCGAGATCGAGACCAAGATTAATAATAAGATAGCAGGAAGTAGGTCTTTATCTCCAATGGAGAGGCCGAACCTGGGTAAACCTGTGTCCCCTGCAATGCTAAACTATCTCCCAGACGCCAGTGTCGCCTTGCCCAAAAACTCAAGCTACCCCAAAGTAGCATCTGCCGTGTTATCTACCCCACGACAGCTCAGGTGCTGCTGCTTCAGTCCACAATCCTTTATATATTGGGAGCCTTTGTATTGGTTCCAAGTGTTCTTTGTTTGCCAGGTTCACAACCTGACCCATTTTTATTGGGCTGCCCGGTCGTGCAGTCAACAGGTTTGAAGTCTGACGACGTTAGCTTGGGAATCCCGCCGGCTCGGCCTGGGCAAGGATATGGACGCCATCGTTATCTTCAGGACTCTTAGTCCAATTTGTATCTTGTCTGTAGTCGGACACTAGTTCTTCTTCCGCTGTGATTTGTATCTTTGTAATGTATCAGTTGTATCTTGACTTGTTTGAGTCGTTCTTGTATATATTTCTCCTTCTGTTGTTGTTGTGGATTCTTTCGTGAACTGTTGTAATGTTATCACAATTCCACCCACATAACGCGTATGTTTCAGCGTGCACGTTATGTTTGGTGGTCGTTCCAAGATCGTTATTATGTGGATTTGGGCGGGATCGCTAAGATCCGCATGGTACCGATTTTGGGGCGTCACAACAACTTCTTCCACTTCACCTACATGTGATTTGTCACAAGGTAATGATATGGTGAGTGGTGATAGAAATTGCTGTGTTGATGGTGAATTCACTTTTGACTATCCTTCTTCTCTATCACATTGCAATGTTCTATCTTTGGACTTAAACTCTTCTAGCACACCAAATGTCATACATGCTAGAGTTGATGGTCCTTGCATATCATGTAATAGTTGCTTAACTAAATATAATGATGATATGCTCTCTATGTCTTGTTGTCATGAATATAATGCTTCCATATCCTCTAGTACTTGCATGACTAACAATGTAGAGGAATCCCAACATTTGTTGCAACAAGACATGGACCTCAATGGTGCTTCAAGTAATTCTTCATCATCCTCACCCATTAATCATGTTTGCCTTATGGCTAAGGATTCTAAGGTAACTTCTACCTCGAATCCCGAGATATGTGATGATTGGTTGAGGATCCTCATGGAGAATATTTTGACATTGAAACCTTAACCAAGAAGGGTGAGATTGTTCTTGGTGCTCTTCCCAAAGGTAGTAAAGCTATCTCTTCTCTATGCGAAATCGTTGCTCATGGTATTAAATGTATAGAAATCATTGGGATTTGGATACTCAATTTGAGGAAAAATGTAAAATTGAGAGAGAAGATGCTAATGATAAAGCATCCTTAGAGAATGCCCTTGAGGAAGAGCAAGAGCTTCGAGTGACTCTTGAGGAGAAACTTGAATCTCTTGATGAATCAAATGATCTTATCATTGCTAAAATCATTAAGGAAAGAGATCATGCTATTGCTAAATATAAAGTGCTTAAAAAGGAAAAAGTTGAATTTGGTGTTGGCAATGCTAGACTAAGTGAGGACATAGAGAAACTTGACAAAGCTCACAAGGCTTTAGAAAGTGAACACTCTCTCCTTATCAAGTCTCATGATCAACTCCAAACTCAACTATCTAAGAATGATAAGCTTACCAATTTGTCTTCTTCCATTTCTAATATTAATGATGCTTGTGCTACTAACTCCACTTCTTGTGAAGCATCTATTTGAAGGAGAATGTTGAGCTAAGGGCCCAACTTGAGTTGCTAACTAGCAAGTATGGGAAATTGGAAGAAAGTCATGAAAAGCTCTCTAGCTCTAATGATGATCTTCTAGCATCCCATGCTAAGCTAAAGTTAGCTCATGAGGCTATTATGTCAAAGGTAACATCTTGTGAGCCTCATGTGGACAATGGCACAACTTCTTCTCTTAATGCTATATTATCTTGTGCTAGTCCTTGTGATTCATCCACTCACAATGTTGCTACATCTTGTGATGAATTACTTTCCATACTTTGTTGCTCTAACAATGAAGCTTCTACTTCCTCTAGTATTTGTGTTGATACTAACCATGTAGAGGAATTAAAAGAGCTCAAGGCCCAAGTCACTTCTTTGAAGAAAGACTTGGAAAAGCGTCATGTTGGGAAGTCCACACTTGACAATATGTTGAGTGTTCAAAGACGCCCCAATGACAAGAGTGGACTTGGATTCAACTCCAATAACAAGAACAAGTCCAAGATCAACAAGAAGAAAAAGGGCCAAGAACAAGTCAAAGATTCGGCCAAGATTGTTTGCTTCAAGTGCAAAGTTGAAGGGCACCATGTTAGATCTTGCCCTTTGAAGAAGAATCTTAGTGAGAAGCAACAAGGGAAGAAGCCTCAAGTTCAAACTCAAGTTCCTCAAGTTGAAGAGCGACCTCTTCCCAAGAAGAATCAAGCTACTCCTCCTCAAGTCGGATTCCAACTAAGAAGAGAGGAGGAAGTCGATGTTGCTACCTATGCCGTGAGAAGGGTCACCTTCTTCATGCACAAATGGTACCTTATCCAACCCCATTATAGTTGATGATGTTTATTCTCTTCAAAAGGATAAGGTTGGCAATGTGTTTGCCAAATATGTTGGTACTCAAAGTGGTGTCAAGAAAAGAACCATTTGGGTTACCAAACCTATTGTGACTAACCTCTTAGGACCCAACTTGGTTGGGGACCAACAAGCTAAAACTTGATCAATAGGTGTTGTTGGAGGACATTGGAGACTTGGCTACATCATGAAGAATTAAGGGATCTTCATCAATTATATTCTCTCAAGCCAAGTCATTTGGGTTACATTGTACTATCTCTTATCCAATGTTCCTCCTTGCGGTAACTTGTGCTTATACCATATATTCATTGAAAGTTGCTTGCACCCTTGCATGTGTTAGGTTTTGTACCTTGCTAGTGTTTGTATGTGTTGTGCTCTCTACTTACTTATCTTGAGAAATCAAGTATGTGTATTTTGGTTTGCACACCATTTACTTGTTTTTGAGCCTTATTGCTTTTATATGCTATCTTATCTTGTTGGCTCTCTTTGAGAGATTAATGGACTATCCATTTTTGGAGAGTGATATGCTTCGTGCACTTCACAATCCTAAAAATGTGTGTACATGAGGAATACCACTTAGTGTTGATATTTCAATATTATCTATTCTCTATGTGGTATGTCATGCTCATGAGAAATTCAAATTCTATAATGTCCATTAATTTCTTGAGTTGTTTTTGTTTGCCTCTTGTTTTCAAATAAATGGATTATCACATTATGGGGGAGTAATAAGCTATGTGCATATTACAAGCCTAGAAAATGTGAACATGTGAGGTTTTGCCACCTAGAATTGATATTGTCAATTATCTTGTTCCTATGTGGCATGTTTCTCAAACAAGTTCCATATTTGCTTAAATGCCTTTTATCTCTCATCTTTTGGATCTTGTGTGTGAGAGAGTTTCTTGGTGCTTTGCATGATCGTTGATCAAATTGAAGCCGTCAAGAATCTCTATCTAAGCATATGTTCAATTCCTATCCTTTGACATATGCTTATTTGTTGTGAAGTTGGCCTTGAATATCCTTCGTACCACCGAGAAATATCTCCATACTCCTTGTTCATGACAAGTGATACTCATATTTGTGGTGAAATTTGTAGACCATCTTCACTTTGGCTATTGCTTTGAATTGCCTTATTTTGTTGCCAAAACGTGTTTTATCAAATTCCTTTTGTCTTCTTTGTATCCTATGGATCTTATTGCTCTTCTTGAATTTGACTAGTGTTTGTATAATATATATGGTGTGTGATGATCCCATTGGTGTGCATTTGTATTCAAATGCAAAATCATAAATAATGCACACATATTGGGGGAGCTATCCTATATGTTTTTGAACACTATTTGTCTTTAATTGGTTTTAGATCCCGATGATATGTCTCTTTGAAGACAAGCATTTTTCGTCTTGGTACTTTGTGCCATCATGAAAAATGTAGAGGGTTTGGTTATTCCTTGACCATATTTTCATTTGGTATCTTTTCTTTTTGGTATCTTCAATCATGTGTTGATTTGGATCTTTGATATAATTTGGACATTTCTTTTCGTGTCACACTATTGTGTGCTCTCTTGATTTAAGTGGTTTTTGTCCAAATTGTATCTCTTTTGGTTCTTGAAAGTCTTATGCATGCATATTTACTATATGTATATCTTTGGCATGCTTACTTTCGTTGATCCAATATATAGGATAAACTCCATCAAATCCTAAATGGCTAAGATGTGCATGAAATTCAATTTCACATTAATATGCACATATTTAGTTTGTCCTATGTATTGTAGTTGCTCTAACTACTTTGGACCCAATGAGTTTGGGTACCATGTTGTACTTGAATTTGTTTTAGGTACATTGGAGATGCATTGGAAGCTTGTCTCATTTATAAGGAAGGTGGTGTCACCATGTGTTCATTGGAGCCAAGTTTGATGATCGTTAACTCTTATCTTCTACATCACCAATGCTATCTCGGTAACAAGTATCTACCTCATGCATAGATTTCTAGCTTTCAACCTTGTGTAGGTTGTATCTTGGCATGAACCTTTTTGTTGCAATCTTCCAAAACGTCTTTATTGCAAATGTGAGTAAGCCGGGATGATTACATATAAGGGGACTATATATTCATTTCTATGATTCATCGATCCCAATTATGTCAATCTAGTACTTTCTACTTAAAGTCTCTCATGTGCAACATTGATGAATTTTCAAAATCATTTACCTTTTGTGATACTTGTTATCTTACTCGGAGCATCTGTTCGTTAACCTTTATCCCCTGTGGATAGTTTTTGATGCTATGATGTGTGTGTTGGGAGTTCATCTATATTCCTTTAAGATAAAATTGGGCTTTGTGCTATGCTTTTGAGCAAAGATCTTATTGGTGTATTTATGATTTCCTCTTGGATATCATGATCTTTACCCTTGTACCTATCTTGTGTGTACATGTTTATTTGTAGACCCATATCTTAGTGATTAGTGTCTACTTAGAAAGTTATACACATGAAATAGTTACACCTTTAATTGATATTCCAATTCTTTAGTGATCACCTCTTAATACTTTTGATTCTTTGGTGGTTTCTAAAAGGCACAAGCTTTATTTTTCATGTGTTATGCTTTTTGCATTTACTAAGCTTGTGGAGCTATTTGCTATATCTTTTTGTGTGTGGGTATGGGAAAGACATGATATGCACTATATGCAACGCTTTTTTTGAAAGACTATGTTGATGCTTTGGCTCATCCTTGTATTAGTCTCCTAAAATGTCTTTGTACCTCACACCCATCCTTTTTTTGCTGCTCCTTGCTCTTGTTGCAAAACGATTTTATTTGTTGCAAGTTGTTTTGCCTCATTTATCATTTATATTCTCTTGCATGTGCTTGTGTTCGAAGTTATCTAGAAGGGAGTGAGGATTCCATGTTGTGCACATTTTATTGAAATACAAATCCTATTTGTGCACGTACCTTGGGGAGTTCCCTCTTGATATTTAGAACACTTTTCGGATCCTTTTGATTGCATTCTTCTTCCGTTGAAGTATCTTTCTATTTGATATTCTTTTGCAACCTTTCGATCCTCACTATAGTTTGATCTCCACCAAACTATTCGTCATTGGATATGTGCATTTGATTTCACTCATATTATGAGAAATACACACACTATTGGGGAGCTCTCACTATATTAGCCGTCTAAGTTTTTCCTCCCATTTCGTCAATCGATGCCAATGGGGGAGAAATATAGAGGGTTTTAGGGAATATTTGTTCTCTTGCGGTTCTCTTGCATCCTTGCTCTTTGTGTTGCATGTTTCCTTAAATTCATTATATAAACCCTCGTAAAAGGGATTGTCATCAATTACCAAAATGGGGGAGATTGAAAGTGCATGTTGCCCCCATGCGTGGTTTTGGTAATTAATGACAATCCTTATGGACTAATTGTTACATTGAGATATTCCTAGATCTCGTCCATGAGAAAAGATTGGAGTGCATGTGTTGGACTCTTGTAGATGAAGTGCAAGTTCAATATGATCTATCTCGGAAGATATCCTACGATTGAAGCTTGCAAAGGAGACATGAAGACGGAGCTTAGCGAGTCCCTCCCATAATGGGGTATGGGGGAGTATTTGGAGAAGTCTTCATCAAGCATGTGCTAGCAAGCACAATGAAGAAAGGTGTTCCTACTTGAGAGAGTCAAGATCGTCATCATCGAGCTCAAGTGGAATGCGCAAGGCAAAGGTATGATCTTGATAGGTTTTCTATTTACTGGTCTCATGGTGTTAGTGGGAGACCGGGTTATAGGATAGACGGCGTACTATAAAGAGGGGCTCTCAAGTGAGTAACTTGATCGCATCTTTGTGGAGAGCTCAAACCTTTGCATACTTGGCATTTCATCTTTCTTGGTTCTTACTTGGCTTTTCTCCTTGTTGGGTTTTGGTGCTTGTCGTGATCTTCATGACAAGACCAAGTTATTCGAAAACGGATTTCATATAGAAAACTTGTTGCGTTTTCGTGTTGGAAATATTATCGGTTCATCCCCGAGGAGAGTTCCACACCTCCCCATGTGTGTCAACTTGACTCGTCGTTATCTTTCAAACAAAGTTGGTTTCATCTCGTTTGGATTTTTATTGCAAAAGTTATGGATTTTATAGGTTTTTTCTTGCGCAGGCCAGCCCCCTGGCCGCCCCAGGCCGGGCCACAGGCCGGGTGGCTCTGGCGGGTCGCCAGCCCACAGGCCGGCCCAGGCCGGGCCACAGGCCGGGCGGCGCTGGCGGGTGGTCGGCCCACTGGCCGGCCCAGGCCGGGCCACTGGCTGGTCTCGCTCGCTCGCACGGCAGGCCGCTGGCTGGCCTCGCTCGCTTGCTGCGTGGCCTGCACCTCGCTGCTCTGCCCAGGCCGTTCGATGCACATGCCGTGGCCGTTTTCTTCATGTTTTTCCAACGGCTATTTTTTAGAAGACCATCAAAAAGAGCTTTCTTCCCCAATGGTTTTCACACACAACACTTGAGCAAGTTTTCCCCTCCTCTCTCCTCCATTGTTGCTCTTTGGAAAGCTTGCTCTTCCTCTCAATTCCTCCCATGATTCTTACTAATATTTGAGGGAAAGTGAGAGGAGATCTTGATCTACATTTCCACCGATCGAATTTCTCCTCTAAGTGAGGGGAACCTAGTAGATCTTGATCTTGGAGTTCTTGGTGCATCTCCTCTTTGTTCTTCCTCTCTTATTACCCCATAAGCATTTGTTGCTTTGTTGGAATTTGAGAGTAAAGGATTTGAGCACTTGTGCTCTTGCCTTTTGCATTTGGTGCATCGGTGTGCTCTCCACGAGGATTCGTGGAAGTTGAAAGTTTGTGAGCTTGTTACTCTTGGGTTCTCGGACCCTAGACGCCCGTGTGGTGGTTGAGACCTTTGTGGTCACTTGTAAGCCGTTCGGGAGCCCCCAATCCCGTTGTGGGTTTTTGAAAGGCTCTGGATTCCGCCTCGAAGGATTCCGATAGTGGAAGGTGAACCAAACCTTTGTGGTGCGGTTCATCGGAGAAGAAGGTGAAACCTTTGTGGTTGTTGAACCGTTGTGTCGGTTCACACCTCTCCAACGAGACGTACTCCCTTAACAAGGAGGAACTCGGGAATACATCCTCGTCTCCACGTGCCTCGGTTATTTCTATACCCGAGCCTTTTACTTATGCACTTTACATTGTGATAGCCTTCGTGCTTGAAGTATTATATTGCTATCACCTTGTTGCTTGTCTTGCTTAGCATAAGTTGTTGGTGCACAAAGGTGAGCCTAGTTTATTTAAGTTGTCGGCTTGTTAATTTAAATACCTAGTTTTATTCCGCAATTAGCAAGCCTAAACCGGAAAAGTTTTAATCGCCTATTCACCCCCCTAGGCGACATCATTGTCCTTTCACACTTCCCTAGATAGAAGATGAAGCTACCCTTTGATTCTATTATTAGAACAAATTATTCTTTTGATGCTTCTTCTCTTGGAAACACTTGATTTTTACTTTCTGTGCCTAGCTGAAAGGCGTTAAAGAAAAACGCTTATGGGAGACAACCCATTGTTTTATTTCTGCAATTTTTTCTTTTCTTTTTGAGTCAAGGCTTGGTTTACTTCTGTAGCAGTGCCTTTGTATCTTTATTTTCTTGCATTGTTGTGCCAAGTGAAGTCTCTAATAAAAAGATAATGCTAGATTTGGATTTCTCCGCAGGAACAGATTTCTGCTGTTCACCGTTTCACTTCTGTAAAATCACAGAAAAACTGAATAAATCTGAAAAAATTTGTGCGTGATCCTGAGATATGTATGCATCTTTCGTTAGTTCAAAGTTTTCTGATCTGAGCACAGTAAGTGCCTCGAAAAAATTCGTCTTTAGGGACTGTTCTGTTTTGGACAGATTTTGTCTTTTATTTTGCATTCTCTCTTTTACTTGTGTTGAGTGGAATTATTGTGGAGGTGGAAGAGCTTCACATAACATCAGTGGTTGTAGCTAATGTTCAAACTAAAAGTCAAATTTTATTTAGATAGAACATGTGAGTTTTTTATGATGAACAAACCCTCTAATGAGAATTACTTTGAGTTCGGTGTGGCGGAAGTTTTCAAGGGTCAAGAGAGAAGGATGATATAATGTGATCAAGAAGAGTGAAGAGCCTAAGCTTGGGGATGCCCCCGTGGGTCACCCAAGCATATTTCAAGAAGACTCAAGCATCTAAGCTTGGGGATGCCCAAGGCATCCCCTTCTTCATCAACTTATCAGGTCATCTCTAGTGAAACTATATTTTAGTTCTTTCACATCATATATGCTTTACTTGGAGCGTCTGTGTGCTTTTATTTTCACTTTGTTATTTTAATTTTCTGAATAAACTTGATTGGATCCTAGCACTCTTGTTTGGGAGAGAGACACGCTCCGCTTTCTCATATGAATACTTGTATTCTTCACTTATACTTGTTGAGTATTCTTGTCTAGCTACTGCTATGCTTTTTAGCTCCTGTTTGTCATGCATCTCTTGTCAGAGTTGTTCGTTCTTTTAGAACTAGTACTCTCTTGTTTTCAATATGATTACTTAAAGAGAGCTTTTGTTGAAATAAGTTGATTGGTGTTTGGTTGGAACAGAAAATGCTGCATGTGGTAGATGGTATAATGGAAAAGACTTGCATATCTTTATAGATCACTGTCTTGGATATTTGATACTTATCAATGGTTTTGAGTTATCAAGTAGATCATGCTTAAGCTTTTGTATCATGTAGTTAAAACCTATTAGTAATGAACTACCGGAAAGCTTGTTGAAACATGGTTTGCATAATTGGTATCTCTAAGGTCTAGATATTTTCTGGTAAAAGGGTTTGGTTAACAAGGAAGACGGTGTGGAGTCATATAATGCTACAATATCTTTTCGTATGAGTCTTGGTGTACTAGTTTGATATCCTGTGTTTGCTTCAACCAACCTTGCTAGCCTAAACTCTGTACTGAGAGGGAATGCTTCTCGTGCATCCAAAACCTTGAGCCAAAATCCATGCCATTTGTGTCCACCATAACTACCTATATGTGGTATTTTCTGCCACTCCAAGTAAATACTTCATGTGCTACCTTTAAACTATTCAAAACTTATTACTCCTTATTTTGTGTCACTGTTTACTAGCTCATGAGGAAGTTATGTGGGTTTCTCTATCAATCTTGTCAGACAGACTTTCACAACCGGACTAGTGGCACATACACCGCTTATCCAATAATTTTGCAAAAAGAGCTGGCAAATGGGGTGCTCAGTCCCAATTAACTACAACTTTAACCGCTTAATTCTCTTCACATTTTTGCCATGATCCAATCAGACAACCAATGATACCGGTGAATAACTGCATGTGTAAACCAAAGAGAACAAGAGGGATGATCTACCTTGCTGGTAGAAATAACGTCCTTCAATGGGAGCCGCTCTTGAAAGTCTGATTTACAAGGGGGTAGAGTGCCCACTACCAATCGTTGACAACGACATACATAGCTCAAAACTTATATTTTTACTCTCTATATGATTTTTCAAAAACTTAAAAAGCTCTAGCACATGACTTAATCCCTGCTTTCCTCTACGAAGGCCTTTCTTTTACTTTTGTTGAGTCAGTTTTCCTACTCCTCTCTGTCTTAGAAGCAAACACTAGTGTCAAACTTGGTACAACAATTTTCATATGCGGGTATATTGTGCTTATTATATTGCTTTGTGTTGACAAATATCCATGAGATATATATGTGGAAAGTTGAAAGCAACTGCTGAAACTTAAATCTTCCTTTGTGTTGGTTCAACTCCTTTAGTTGAGACTATTGCTTTATGAGTTAACACTTATGCAAGGTATGTTGATACTTGTCTAGAAAGTACTATTTATGAAAAGATTTTGCTTACATGATATAGTTCTTTACTCATTACCTATTTGATAGCAACTATAGACCATTGACATGGATCACTTCATTCATAGCATATGCCTTACAATACTATTTGATCAAAGATTATGATGGTAGCATGTCACCTCAGAAATTATTTTGTTCTTATCGTTTTACCTAGTCGAGGATGAGTAGAACTAAGCTTGGGGATGCTTGATACGTCTCAAACGTATCTATAATTTCTGATGTTCCATGTTGATATTATGCAAATTGCTAGATGTTTTATATACACTTCATATCATTTTTATGCATTTTCTGGGACTAACCTATTAACAAGATGCCACAGTGCCAGTTTCTGTTTTCTGCTGTTTTTAAATTTCAGAAAAGTTGTTCTGGAAATATTATCGGAATTGCACGAAACAAACGCGGAAGTCCCTATTTTTCATCACGAAGACCGTGTCCAGAGGGGAGAAGCAGGAGGGCCGTGGGCCGGCCTCGCCAGGGCACGACGCGGCCCCCCTTGCTGCCGCGCCGTGGGGTGGCGAGGGGCCCATGTGCCTCTCTAGCCGCCGCCCTTTCGCCTATATAATCATCTATTCGGGAAAACCCTAGAGACCCGAGCCTCCATCCACGAAAAGTTCCAGAGACACCGCCTTCGTCAACCCTAGCTCGGGGAGGTTCAGAACTCTTCCCACCACCCTGTCGGAGAGGGGAATCATCACCGGAGGGATCTACATCATCATGCCCGCCTCCGGAGTGATGCGTGAGTAGTTCATCCTTGGACTACGGGTCCATGGCAGCAGCTAGTTGGTAGTCTCTCCACTTTGTGCTATCATGTTTAGATCTTGTGAGCTGCATATCATGATCAAGATCATATTATTGTAATGCTACATGTTGTGTTTGTTGGGATCCGATGAATATTGAATACTATGTCAAGTTTATTATCAATCTATGTTATTTATGATCTTGCATGCTCTCCGTTGCTAGTAGATGTTTTGGCCAAGTAGATGCTTGTGACTTCAAGAGGGAGTATTTATACTAGATAGTGGGTTCAGTCTCAAGTGAATCTGGGGGAGTGACAACAACCTCTAAGGTTGTGGATGTGCTGTTGCCACTTGGGGTAACCTAATGATTCTTTGTCTAAGGATAAATGTGTTGTTTACATTATGCACTTTGCTTATTGGAATAATCTGTTGCTTGCAACTTAATACCAACGGGGAACTCGGATGACTACCTGGAGGTGGATTATTAGTCATAGATGTTGTTGGATAACGGTCTATGTATGTTGTTGTAATGCCCACATGAATATCATAGTAGTCATCATGTCATATTATTGCATTGTCATGCACTCAACATTTTGTCAATTGCCCAGCTGTAATTTGTTTATCCAGCATGTTAATTATCTTTTATGGAGAGACACTACTAGTGAATTGTGGACCCCGATCCATTCTTTTACATCTTATAAATACAAGCTACTGCAATCATTGTTCCTTTTCATTCTCTGCAATCAATCATCATTTTCCACACCATACGGTTAACCCTTTGTTTTCAGCAAGACCGGTGAGATTGACAACCTCACTGTATCGTTGGGGCAAAGTAGTTTGATTGTGTTGTGTGCAGGTTCCAAGTCAACAGTTAGAACTCCCAGCAACAGCTAGTTTTCTGGCGTGTCGACAACCTTCAGAAGTGTTTCTACGCCTACTGGTTTGATAACCTTGGCTTCATACTGAGGGAAAACTTGCTGCTACTACATCATACCTTCCTCTTGGGGTCTCCCAACGAACGTGTGATTTACGTGTATCAGGGGAGCTGGGCGGTGCACGAGTATCCGCACCGGCGTAAATGCCCTGCGTTGGAACGCCACGACGCCGGCGCGTGGACTGCCACGCACGCTTTCGCCGGCGTTAATGCGACGCGTGCCGTCAGGCCTGCCGCCGCCATCTCGTCGCATTGCCTCCCGTCGAGTCCCATCGCCTGGGAGACTGCCCGGCGACTGACCGCCATTAACGCGGCGGAATGGCCTCCGGCACGCCTTCATTAACATAGCGCAGCGCGTTGTCTGTATGACGGGCGGGCCACCGCTGTCAGGGCTATGTCCGCGGGAATGTCCAGCACCCCCAGGAGGGCCTCCAAACTTGGAGGCCCGATTGGGGGTGCCGGACATAAAGTCGCTCGGGGCGAGCCTTTGGGGGTGCCGCTGGTGGCGGATTTTGGTGTCCGGAACCCCAATGGGCCTTTGAGGGTCGTTTGGTGGCCCCCGGTGGAGATGCTCTAAGCAAGACAACTAACAAGGTGATAACAAGATATAATACTTCAAGCACAAAGGCTATCACAATGTAAAATGCATAAGTAAAGAGCTCGGCTATAGAAATAACCGAGGCACGCGGAGACGATGATGTATTCCCGAGTTCTTCCTTTTTAGGGGAGTACGTCTCGTTGGAGGGTTGCGAGTTTTAAACTCAAGACGCCACAAATGGCCTCATCCTATTCTCCGGAATCTTACCCAAAAGCTCGGTTCACCTTCCGATATCGATTTCCTTTTTGGCGGAAATCGAGTCCCTTACAACAAGCTTGGGGCACACATCTACAACTGGATTGGAGGCTCTCAAAATACCACAAAAAGTACCAACTAGTTACAAAAGACCTTGACCACAAAATGTCTCAAGAACATCGTCTAGGGTCCAAACACCCAAGAGTAACAAGTTCACAAACTTTCACTTCCACGAATTGTGGGGACCCCGGACTAGCTGTCTGAAATACCCGATTATGCTTAACACAACGATCCTGTGATCAGTCTGTCGTTGCACATAATCCGAATTGGATACCAAAGTTTACATCCAATACAATACCGAATAAAAAGTCTTACATAAATGGTCATTTAGACCAAGTCTTACATAGGTGCCTTCAAGGGCCAAACCAAAATATCAGCGGAAGCTACGGCGTAGTAGACATCATATTCTAACGATGACGACCCGACAGGCAGCTGACTTGTGGAGATCCTTAGTTTGCGTAGAAGTCGCCATACTCCTGCTCGGCGTAGTGCTCCTCCTCGTAGTCTGGCTAGGACAATAGCCAGGGACGAAACCAAATGAGTACATTTGAATGTACTCGCAAACTACCCCAACATGAGTATGCACTAGTTTTATTTTAACTTACAACTTTTATTTATTTAAGACATCTCTATATCTTTATTGAAAAAGGTAAGAAGAGTTTTATAACTATTTTTAAAAGAAATCACCATCTCATTTGTTTCTCCAAAAACCCTCCTTTTCCGACCAAGGCTCACCATGGTCCATTTATTCCAACAACTCATACCACTCCATTTGGTATAGTTGTGTCACACCATCACCAATTCATTTTCTTTTAAACTTAAAAGCTTTTCCAAAAACTTGCACATGATCTTAGGACAGCCTCCCAATTGTCCATATCCGAGGACTCGGCTATTCGAATAGTTTTGACCCTCTGCAGAGGTAGCACGCTTTTATCCCACATCCATCCGGTAACTCATCGTGTCAGCCACGTCCCGCCATACAAGGTGTATGCGAAGTTGAGCCACCGACCCTAGCCTCTCCTTTGCTCATGCTAGTATAGGATCCTACCCATATGATAATTCCCACCAACACTCAGTCCGGTCCCCGTCGGCAACCCTAAGTGTGAGGACTCATATGTTTTTCCCGGCGACCACATTTATGAAGTCTTCAATCCTCCTCCTTATCTTTCCATAGAGTTTGAGCGAGGACCCAGGTCAGGGGAGTTCTCCAAACCATCCCCTCATGCATAACGGAGTCATCTCCGTCGATGAGGTATCCCATACTAATAAGAGCAAATTATATGACTAAGCCCCGTTCCCATATGGGGGTAAATGTGGTCGCACAGATTAAGATTGGTTGTCATAGTACTAGGACACTGTGCATTTTTCATAAACATTCCCATTTTCCATTTCTCCACTTTAACACCGACATCTCGGTATTCCATAACCACACAAGTATTTCAAAGGAGTTTTGAGTAAACAACATTTATTTTCCCATCCTATAATTTTATATCAACTATCTTATACTTCTACATAGGTGGCAAAATAGTTTTCATGTACTTGTAAAAAGGTTTTCAAAATCATTGATACTTTTGAATAACTCATGTGACAAAATAGATGTATGTAAATGCAAGCTCAGTGAAGTAGCTTGCCTTGCTCGGCAAAGTTCTCAGGTTCTTGTGCTTGCTGATCAAGGTATTCCCCCTCCTCGTAGACTTCGGCAACGTTCTCGTCTAAACGTCAAACAAGCAATGCAACCAATTACTAAACTACTCAAGCAAGCATCACAACAGAACAATCATAAACATCACAAATAGCTACTGCACACACAAACCATACAATTTGGTTTCAAAATAATTGAATTAAACATCATTTATTTATGTTCAAAATTATGGCAGAAACTTGTGGAACATGTTTAATTGCACAACTTGAGTTCTGTTGTCACAAAAATACAAACTAAATTTCTATAGAAAGCTACTGATGTGTAGAAGACAACACAATTTGATTTGGATCAATTGGGGTTACCAAACTCCCTACACAAATGTTTGAATCCAGTAACTTAATAATCAAGTTTTAGCTACCAATTAAGTTATGTTGATCCTAAAATTAAATCCTTTTAGGGGTAACTAAACATGACAAATGTGACCTAACAAAATTGGTCCTAATTCATTTGGGTTAACCATTAAACATATTTAAATGTTTGAGTGCAGAAGGGTGTTTAAACTTCAACTTAATACTAAACAATTATAATGCACAAATAATTCTACCAAAATTAGGGAAGCTAATACATGGCAGTACTAAGCTAGAAAAATTGGTTTGGAATTATTTGGACTAACAGAGTATCAGAAACAAACAAGTTTAGAATTTAAACCTTCTGTAGTATTTTTAATAATACTTTTTATCTATTTAATTAAATGACATGAATCCAATTGGGTTGGTTAAACATTTTTATAAGCTTTCCAGAACAATTGAGTTTGATTTATTTGGATTCCTAAATCTCGAGATATTGAATTTCAAAGTTGGATCCAGTACTGTCTTAACAGAGAAGTTTAAATTTGAATTTAATTGTTCTCTGGATAATGTTGAAAGCTATGACAGGTGGGGCCTACATGTCAGTGACACAGTGTGCGGTTGGAAATTAATAAAATCCTGACGAGCGGGGCCCGCCCGTCAGTCTCTCTCTCTTTCATTTAACCGAAGCGGTACGCGTCCGTTGGATCGAGATCCAACGGTCCACGATCAAATGCATCGGCGGCGACCTAAAATCGGCGGCGCTGCCGCGCCGGCGACGGCGAGGTGGAAGGATCTCTCACCTAGGGGGCTCGGGAGGTCGCGGAGATGATGCAGATCGACGGCGGCGGCGTGTGGGAAGCTCTGGCTGAGTTGCACTTGCTGGGGTGGGCTGGTTCGTCGGCGGCGAGCTCTCGATCTTCCACGGCCACGGCAGCAACTCCGGCGAGGTCCAACGGTCGCGTCTGGGCACTAATCAAAGGGGAAAAAGGATGGGGTGAGTGCGGGGAGAGAAAGCAACACGGTGCAGGGTTTGGGAAGGAAATGGGGCAGCCCAACGGCGTGGCCACGGTCGCCTTCTACCTCGGACACGGCGAGGTCGACGCGGCAGCGAGCACGCCCTCCTGGCGGGGCACAGAGGGGAGTGGAGTGGTGTGGTGCGGTGTGGTGTCTGTGGCGAGGCTCGGGGGTGGTTAAATAGGGCAGGGGCGGCGTATCGTGGACGGAGCGCATGGACAGCGTCCATGGCGCCTCCGGCGGGAGATTTCCCGATTCCTCGGCGACGCGTGCAAGCAGCGCAAGGAAGAGGGGTCTGGGGGGTCCGGGAGTGAGCTGGGAGCAGCTGTGGCGACGGATGCGTGTCGGGTGCAGCGGGTGGGGCGAATTTGGCCGGCGCCGTCCGTTCTCTCCACGGCGAGCAACGGGGGACAGTGGCCGCGTCGGGGCGAGAGAGGTGCTCGAGTGCCCGCAGAGGCTGCAGAGGCAACGACCGTGGACGAACGCGAGCAAGGGGGGCCCTGGGGGGCCTGGGAGCGGCGACGACGACCATGGCGACACGGCGACGGTGACGGGGAGCTAGGGGTAGGAGACGACGCATTTTGCAGAACGCCCCCTGGACTCTTTTTCCATTTACAACTAGGTCCTTCTCTGCTTCTTTTTTTCTTTTCATTTCCAGCAGCATTTTCTGGATTTTATTTGGGTACTTAAACAATTTAGAAAAATTCACAAATATTTGTGAGGCTTCCACATAGCATGTAGTAGCTCCACAAAATTTGGCATTTCAAAATAAAATGTTTTGAATCATTTTTGTTCATAGGGTTTTAATTATGGAATTTTGTTTTATTTCAATTTGATTTACTTTAGAATTTTAAAACTAGTTCAAAATATGAGTTGAGAGAGAAAAGTAGTAAGGATAAAATGGGAGTGTTTACATTACCACTCCACTGAATTTTATTGTGAAGGAAAACAACTTCTCACTTGGAGAATTTCATGTGACACTTGTCACATTATTTTCTTGTTTCAATTTTCATTTTATTCCTCTTCTTTTCTTCATGTTTTTCTTTAGAGCAAGCAACACACATTAGCAAGAAAGAAACAACACAAGCAACAATATGAGATCAACACATATAATTAAGCAAAAGTTTTTGTTGGCTCTCATTTTTGGAATAATAATACTGATTAATATTTTTGGGATGTTACAATCCTTCCCCCTTAAATAAATCTCGTCCCGAGATTTGCTAGGCCTGGGTACTAAAGAGGTCTGGAAATTCGCTTCGAAGATAATCTTCGCGTTCCCAAGTTGCTTCTTCTTCAGAGTGGTTAGTCCACTGGACTTTGTAAAACTTGATCGCACGTCTTCGGGTAACACGAACATCTTCTTCGAGAATTTTGAGGGGTCTCTCACGATAAGTCAGGTCTTGGTTCAGGTCGATGGAGCGGTGATCGATGTTTTTGAAAACATCAGGCTGGTCAGGAACTTCGAGACACTTCCGGAGCAAGGAAATGTGGAAGACATCATGATAATCTCCTAACTCCGGGGCAATTCCAGCTGATAGGATACTTCTCCTCGACGAGCGATGATCTTGAAGGGTCCAATATACCTTGGCGCTAATTTTCCTTTGACATGGAAACGCTGCATTCCTTTGAGGGGTGTCACTCGGAGATAAACATAATCTCCGACACTGAAAGTGAGATCACGGCGCTTGGTGTCAGCGTAACTCTTCTGACGGGATTGGGCAGTTTTGAGGCGTTCACGAATAAGCTGAACTTGCTCTTCAGCTTCACGGAGGGTATCTGGTCCAAACAATTTGCCTTCTCCGGTATCGGACCAATTCAGGGGTGTACGACACTTCTTGCCGTAAAGGGCTTCAAAAGGGGCCATTTGCAGACTGGACTGATAACTATTGTTGTACGAGAACTCTGCAAACGGAAGACAATCTTCCCACTTGGAACCATAGGATAGAACACATGCGAAGCATGTCCTCCAATATCTGGTTCACTCGCTCAGTTTGGCCATCGGTCTGGGGATGATAAGCTGTGCTAAAGCTAACTTGGTTCCGAGGGCTTCATGAAGGGATTTCCAGAATCTTGAGGTGAATTGCGTGCCTCTATCAGATACAATCTTCTTAGGCACACCATGCAGGCTTACTATTCTGGAAATATACAAGTCTGCTAACTGGCTCCATTGTGAGTGGTCTTGACGGTATAAAATGAGCAACCTTGGTCAATCGATCAACGATGACCCAGATTGAATCATGGCCTCGGTTGGATCTTGGAAGTCCGGTAATAAAATCCATTCCAATCTCATCCCACTTCCACTCGGGAATTTTCAAAGGTTGAAGCAATCCAGCGGGCCGCTGATGTTCAGCCTTGACTCGCTGACAGATATCACACTTGGCTACGAAAGAACCAATCTCTCGTTTCATTCCATGCCACCAAAATCTTTCTCGAAGGTCTTGGTACATTTTGGTTCCGCCGGGGTGGATTGAATAAGGGGTCTCATGGGCCTCTTTTAGGATTAACTCCTTAAGTTCCGTGACATTGGGCACACAGATACGGTCATTGAATTTCAGCACTCCTTCAGCATCTTCGGTAAAACCGGGTGCTTTGCCGAGGGAAATCTTCTTTAATTCCTTCAATGCTTTCATGATCCTTTTGGGCTTCTTTGATTTGATCCATCAGGGTTGGGGTTAACTCTAAATTGGCGAGATAACCATGGCTAACAAGTTCTAGTCCAAAGTCTTCGAACTCTTTGAACAAGGCTGGCTGTTCGGCTTGGATCAGGGCATTCAGGGTGCAAGGTTTGCGACTAAGGGCATCGGCAACTACATTAGCCTTTCCAGGGTGATAATGGATTCCAATATCATAATCCTTGATTAATTCCATCCATCTCCTCTGTCGCAGGTTCAATCTTTCTGGGTGAAAATATACTTCAAGCTTTTGTGATCTGTATAGACCTCGCAGCGATGTCCCGCAAGATAGGGACGCCACGTTTTGAGAGCAAGAACAACAGCAGCTAACTCCAGTCATGGGTTGGGTAATTCTCTTCATGCGGTCGCAACTGCCGGGACAGGTACGACACAACTTTGCCTTCTTGCATCAGAACGCAACCAAGTCCGAGGCGTGATGCATCGCAATACACGTCGAAACTCTGGGTGACGTCTGGCATAATCAAAATTGGGGCTGAGGTTAGTCTCTTCTTCAGTTCTTGGAAACTATCTTCACACTTCTGAGTCCATTCAAATTTCTTGTCCTTCTTCAACAGTTGGGTCATGGGTTTGGCTATACTGGAAAATCCTTCAACGAACTTGCGGTAATAACCGGCAAGTCCGAGAAAGCTTCGGATTTCAGTCACACTGGTTGGGGATAACCAGTCAACAATGGCTTGGATCTTCTCGGGGTCAACAGAAATTCCTCCGGCAGATACAACATGTCCGAGAAATGCCACTTTACTGAGCCAAAACTCACACTTGCTAAGCTTGGCATACAGCTGGTGCTCTCGGAGGGTCTCCAAAACTAGACGCAGGTGTTCAGCATGCTCTTCTTCGGTCTTGGAATAAATAAGGATGTCATCAAGGAAAACTACCACGAACTTGTCGAGGTACTCCATGAAAATCTTGTTCATGAGATTCATGAAATAGGCTGGGGCATTGGTCAGACCAAAGGACATCACGGTGTATTCAAACAAACCGTAACGGGTGGTGAAGGCGGTCTTGGGAATGTCTGTCTCTCGGATCTTCAACTGATGGTAACCTGTCCGAAGATCGATCTTGAAAAGACTCGGGCTCCGTTCATTTGATCGAACAGATCCTCGATCTTGGGAAGAGGGTACTTGTTTTTAATGGTCACGTCATTCAGCTTGCGATAATCCACACACAGGCGTGTGGTACCGTCTCTCTTGTCCACAAAAATAATGGGTGATCCCCAGGTGAAGCGCTTGGACGAACAAGACCTTTGCTGAGCATATCTGCCAACTGCTTCTTCAATTCAACAGTTCTTCCGGATTCATCCGATAAGGTCTTTGGGATATGGGGGATGTCCTGGGATAAGCTCAATTATGAACTCAATATCCCGGTCTGGCGGCATACCAGGCAATTCTTCTGGGAAAACATCCTTGAATAGGTGAACAACACGGATCTCATCTAGGGCGGGTCGAGCTATGCTCTCATGGCAGCCTGGTTGGGAGTGGTTGGTTTCAGACACATACTCCACTTCTACTTCTTTGTCGGTGGTGACGGATACAGCTCTTCTGGCACAGTCTATTCGACCATGGTACTTGGCTAGCCAATTCATACCGAGTATAACATCTATGCCTGGGTTCCTAGAATAATTAGGTCGGCTGCAAATTTTTCGCCTGAAATCTCAATGGCAGTATTTGGACAAAATCTCTTGGTTTCTATGGTGGAGCCAGGATTTGTATACTCAGGTTTTATTTAGGAAGCCTTCTACTAATCCTCCCTTAGCGACAAACTCCTCGGTAACAAATGAATGGGTTGCACCAGAATCAAACAGAACAGTTGCAGGTACTGAGTTGACAAGGAACGTACCCAGCACAACATCTGGCGCCTCCTGAGCTTCTTCAGCATTGATGTGGTGCAGACGACCCTTGACAACAGCAGCATTTCCGCGGGGTGCGGCATTCTTGCCATTACCATTTCCATTGCGGCCTTGACCATTGTTCGGTGCATTGGGGCGCTGAACATTCCTCTTAGGATTGGGGCATTCTCTGGAGTAGTGACCTTTGTTGCCACATTCAAAGCAGACAACATTGGCATTGGGGTTGAAGTTGTTGAAGTTTCCTCTGGGACGGTTATTGTCATTGGGGCGGTTGAAGTTGTTTGGGCGGTTAGGGTAATTGGGGCGTGGGCTTGGGTGGACGATAGGCAGGCCTGGTGTTTGCTGAAAGATACGAGGTTTCTGGCTGCTCGAACCTTCCTGAGCATTCATCCTCCTCTTGCGACCTTCATACATAGACTTGCGCTTGGTCTCCAGCTGGATGGCTTTGTCCACAAGTGACTCCAGATCACGGAAGTCATGGATAACCAGAGCACACTGCAGTTCATCATGAAGTCCACTCATGAAACGCTCCATCTTCTTCTCTTCTTTGTCGGTGTCATCAGGAGCATACCGAGATAAGTCGGTAAACTCATCCAGATAACCGACCACATCTTACTTCCCTGCCTCAGCTTGCGGAATTCATCCTTCTTCCTCTCAATAAGTCCACTGGGAATATGCTTCTTGCGGAATTTCTCCTGGAACTCAGCCCAGTTGACATGACCAGCTTGCTGGAGAGCCTTGGTAGTTTCCCACCAAGCTCTTGCAGGTCCAGCGAGATAGTGGGTTGCATACAACACTTTCTCATTTTCTCCCACAGCAGCAACTTCCAGATTGTTGTCGATGGTGCGAAGCCAATCATCGGCTCCAGTGGGTGAAGTCCCTTGGAGTAGGTGGGTGGGTTGGTTTTCTGGAAATCGCCTAAGGTGGATCGCTGGTTCCATTCCATTGCCATTACCACCGTTGTTGTTGTCTGCGAGTTGTTGTAGGGCAACGAGATGAGCCTGGCGCTCCTGCCGGGCATTTCACGTTCCTCCATGATAAGCGCGAGAAGTTGGGCGGGGGTTGGGTCCGGTGGTGGTGGTGCTGATCCTGATCCTCCGCATTGCTGCGACGGGGCGGCATCCTGAAGCACACCGGGTATAAGAGGCAAGGCAAAAAAGTTCGACTAAGGGAAAAGACGATTTCTCAGTGGTTATTAATTTTAAGGCTTATATGAAAATATTTCACACAGATCTAACAAGACAAACATACTTATATTTCACAAACATCACATCAAGGAGTTCATAACAACATCAAGCTTACAACATCACCTTACATCTAAGTACATAGCATCTGGTTTCCAAAAGAACCACTACTTCGACTCGACTAGCGATAGGGGTCAACCTAATCCTGCGGTAGTGATCAAGTCACTCGCCTACTGAGGTGGAACCTCCAGCTCTAACACGTCAGCATCTGACTGGTAGGTGGCTCCTCGGGATCCTCCTCCTCGTCCTCGAGAACTGCCTCGAGTGGCTCCTCCTCCTCGTCAACTAACTCCTCCTCATCATCTCCTCCTCACAATCCATCTCCTCCACGAAGTCATCATCGTCACTGAGGAAAGCGTTGTTCTCCTTGCGGAGATCCTCGCCCTCCTCCTCCATCTCGTCAGTATGGTGCTCTAGATCCTCAATCAGCCGTCCTGCTCCGCCACCTTCTTGCGGAGCTTCACGATAGTCCTCCTCAGCTGGGCCCTCTTCCTGAGAAGAGCGACCTTCTCCTCCATCAGCTTCTCCTCGTTCTCGCGAAGCTCAACGAGCGACTCGCGGTCAAAGTGAAGCTGAATCCTAGTGCGCAATAGATCATCCTGAGTGCACTGAAGTAAGATCTCCATGTCCATGATGTAGCTCCCAAACATCGGGTGGTAAGGGGAAGGAGTAGGGTGTCCGTCGCAGTTGCGCCTCCCGTAGAACCGGAAACGGGAGTCTACTAACTCCGCCTTGTGCTCCTCACAAAGTCGGGCTAGCATCCTCTGTGTAGCAGTACAGAGACCGTCAACCCAGGTGGCCTCCTTGGTGGTGAAGACGAGTGTCCTGGAACTGGGAGACTTGATGTTCCTGCGAACTGACGACTTGATGAGCCAGCTCAGCCTTCCGACACCGTGAACGTCAATCTGAGCTCCCTCAAACTCTGGAGCGGGGCGACCTAACAGCTTGCTCAACTCGAACAAGTCCCTCTCAAACGTCAGCTTGCTATCCTTCTCAAGCTGAACGAACTCGGTCCAATGGAGTGCCATCTACAATTTTTAAGCAAATTTTAAGTTAGTGAGATAAAGTGTACACAATTTTAATTTAGTGAGGTAACATAGCAGAATTTTAAGTTTAATGAGATGACAAGTCTGCAAATTTTAAGGATACTAAGGAAATTGTAATGTTTAATGAGAATAATTTTTTGCATAAGTAAGAGGATTGGAGATAAGCAGTTTTCGAAAATACTTCACTCCTTTCTTTTAGAAATTAATCTTTTTGTAACATTTGTCAACGACCATGCTAACTAAGGTTTCCTAAAGTCAGGATGGCTCTGATACCAAGTCTGTGGGGACCCCGGACTAGCTGTCCGAAATACCCGATTATGCTTAACACAACGATCCCGTGATCAGTCTGTCGTTGCACATAATCCGAATTGGATACCAAAGTTTACATCCATTACAATACCGAATAAAAAGTCTTACATAAATGGTCATTTAGACCAAGTCTTACATAGGTGCCTTCAAGGGCCAAACCAAAATATCAGCGGAAGCTACGGCGTAGTAGACATCATATTCTAACGATGACGACCCGACAGGCAGCTGACTTGTGGAGATCCTTAGTTTGCGTAGAAGTCGCCATACTCCTGCTCGGCGTAGTGCTCCTCCTCGTAGTCTGGCTAGGACAATAGCCAGGGACGAAACCAATATGAGTACATTTGAATGTACTCGCAAACTACCCCAACATGAGTATGCACTAGTTTTATTTTAACTTACAACTTTTATTTATTTAAACATCTCTATATCTTTATTGAAAAAGGTAAGAAGAGTTTTATAACTATTTTTAAAAGAAATCACCATCTCATTTGTTTCTCCAAAAACCCCTCCTTTTCCTGACCAAGGCTCACCATGGTCCATTTATTCCAACAACTCATACCACTCCATTTGGTATAGTTGTGTCACACCATCACCAATTCATTTTCTTTTAAACTTAAAAGCTTTTCCAAAAACTTGCACATGATCTTAGGACAGCCTCCCAATTGTCCATATCGAGGACTCGGCTATTCGAATAGTTTTGACCCTCTGCAGAGGTAGCACGCTTTTATCCCACATCCATCCGGTAACTCATCGTGTCAGCCACGTCCCGCCATACAAGGTGTATGCGAAGTTGAGCCACCGACCCTAGCCTCTCCTTTGCTCATGCTAGTATAGGATCCTACCCATATGATAATTCCCACCAACACTCAGTCCGGTCCCCGTCGGCAACCCTAAGTGTGAGGACTCATATGTTTTTCCCGGCGACCACATTTATGAAGTCTTCAATCCTCCTCCTTATCTTTCCATAGAGTTTGAGCGAGGACCCAGGTCAGGGGAGTTCTCCAAACCATCCCCTCATGCATAACGGAGTCATCTCCGTCGATGAGGTATCCCATACTAATAAGAGCAAATTATATGACTAAGCCCCGTTCCCATATGGGGGTAAATGTGGTCGCACAGATTAAGATTGGTTGTCATAGTACTAGGACACTGTGCATTTTTCATAAACATTCCCATTTTCCATTTCTCCACTTTAACACCGACATCTCGGTATTCCATAACCACACAAGTATTTCAAAGGAGTTTTGAGTAAACAACATTTATTTTCCCATCCTATAATTTTATATCAACTATCTTATACTTCTACATAGGTGGCAAAATAGTTTTCATGTACTTGTAAAAAGGTTTTCAAAATCATTGATACTTTTGAATAACTCATGTGACAAAATAGATGTATGTAAATGCAAGCTCAGTGAAGTAGCTTGCCTTGCTCGGCAAAGTTCTCAGGTTCTTGTGCTTGCTGATCAAGGTATTCCCCCTCCTCGTAGACTTCGGCAACGTTCTCGTCTAAACGTCAAACAAGCAATGCAACCAATTACTAAACTACTCAAGCAAGCATCACAATTGAGTTTGATTTATTTGGATTACTAAATCTCGAGATATTGAATTTCAAAGTTGGATCCAGTACTGTCTTAACAGAGAAGTTTAAATTTGAATTTAACTGTTCTCTGGATAATGTTGAAAGCTATGACAGGTGGGGCCTACATGTCAGTGACACAGTGTGCGGTTGGAAATTAATAAAATCCTGACGAGCGGGGCCGCCCGTCAGTCTCTCTCTCTCTTTCATTTAACCGAAGCGGTACGCGTCCGTTGGATCGAGATCCAACGGTCCACGATCAAATGCATCGGCGGCGACCTAAATCGGCGGTGCTGCCGCGCCGGCGACGGCGAGGTGGAAGGATCTCTCACCTAGGGGGCTCGGGAGG
Source organism: Poa pratensis (assembly GCA_947311845.1). Taxonomy (NCBI): domain Eukaryota; kingdom Viridiplantae; phylum Streptophyta; class Magnoliopsida; order Poales; family Poaceae; genus Poa; species Poa pratensis. Next base: position 78,092,603 of record CAMZMU010000042.1, on the reverse strand, counting down.
TCGCGGAGATGGTGCAGATCGACGGCGGCGGCGTGTGGGAAGCTTCTGGCTGAGTTGCACTTGCTGGGGTGGGCTGGTTCGTCGGCGGCGAGCTCTCGATCTTCCACGGCCACGGGCAGCAACTCCGGCGAGGTCCAACGGTCGCGTCTGGGCACTAATCAAAGGAGAAAAAGGATGGGGTGAGTGCGGGGAGAGAAAGCAACACGGTGCAGTGGTTTGGGAAGGAAATGGGGCAGCCCAACGGCGTGGCCGCGGTCGCCTTCTACCTCGGACACGGTGTAACAACCCAAAAGTTGAAAACCTAAAAACCCGAATAAAATTTCCACTTTTTGTGTTGCATTGCATCATAGCATCCTTGTTATTTGGTAAACAACACACACGAAATGGGTTGGGCAACTTTGAGAAACACAACGATGAACTTGTTCCAACAACATCCCCAAACAATGTGGCACTCAATCTTGCAAACCAAAATACTTCGACATGTTATATCTGTCAAGGAAGTTCCAAGGGTTCCCAAATAATATTTCGGACTTGGTGAATAATTCAAAAGGTTTAACAATTTGAATTACCCCAAAAATTGCCTACAACAACCATATGAACAAAAATGTTGCAAAACTTTTTATTTGGACAAACCAATTTTTGTGGAGCAACTAAATGACAAGGGGAGGCTACCCAAATTATTTCATAATTTTTGGATAAGTTCAAATGCCCTAATTAATTCAAAACATGTGCTGGTTCTAATTCTAAAACAGAGAAGGGCCTATTTGTAATAGCCCCAGGGACCTGTCCGTGATGAACTCGAAACTCCCAGGGACCTATTTGTAAAACGCGGTCTTCTTCCTCCTTGACTCTGTAGCGACCGCACGAGCTTCCCAGCTCGGGCCGCACGCACCAGGTCGCGAGCCCCCTCCCTCTGCCTCTTCCTGCGAAGAAGAGCCGCACCCGAGTCCACTGCTCCTCCCACGACCCGTTCTCCCCATCCCCTGCTCCCCATTCCCTTCCCACGAGCCGCACCATGGCCGAGCCGCCGCTCGCGTTCGCCGTCGAATCGCCGCCGTCGTAGTCCACCTCGAGACCCGCCGTCTGGGGCAAAAGCTCCGCCTCGCCGTGCTGCTCACCCCTGCCCAAGGAATCGACGCGGGGCCGCCGCTGCTGTCGCCGCCGTCCACTTTTTCGCCGCTGCTATCCGAGCTCGCCGCCGAGCTTCGACGGACGCGTTCGTCGCCTCCAGCCCACCCCGCGCCTCGCCGTTGCTTCGAGCGTGTCCGTGGTGAGCCCCGAACCACCCCGTGCCCTTCCCCTCCTTTTTCCCTCGCCGTAGCCGCGTGCCCACGCCGGAGTTCGTCGCCGTAGTCGCCGTTCGTCGCCCGCTCGCTGCCCGGCCTTGGGGCCGGCCTAAACCGGCCAGGAGGCCGTTCGCCTCGGGCCACGGCCCGGCCCACCAGCCGGCCCAAACCGGTGGGGAGGCCGGTGCTCTCAGTTAGCAGGCCGGCCTGCCAGCCGGCCCAGACCGGCCAGGAGGCCGGTGGGCTCTGTAACTATTTAGGCCGTTTCTTTTTTTTAGGATTTCTGTTTTTCTGTTTTCTCTCCCGTCTGCGCGTGAGTTCCCGCTACTCTCTCGCGCAACTCCGGACATCGAACCACGTTGAATCACACGATCCCTCCCTCTCTCCCGAGTTCGAGGAATCGATTCGACAAATTTAATTAGTTAAAAGCGCTGAATTAAAAGGAGAAATTCTAAAAATAATAACTTTTAATCGGTACCTCCGAAAAATCTGTTCTTTATATCGAAACGCTCAGAAAAATGCGAGCTACCCAAAATCATCATCATCATGCATACTTGCCCACAATTAAATTGTTGCACCTCTAGTAGTAGTAAAATCATTAAGTTAAGTGTGGGGTTGCTTCCAAATAATTGCCTAATTATTTGGCTCTCCATTTAATTTTGCTAGATAAACTAAATGATGCTACCTTGCATAAACTTGTCATGTCATCATGTGATTGTGCATTGCATGGTACACATGTGTGGTGATTGATTTGTTTTTCCGTGTGTGCTTCGTTAGATCAAGCAGACGGGGTTCCACCTCAATACCCCGCCGAGCAGTACTACCAGCACTCTCAACAAGGCAAGCGTAATCCCCCCTCTGAGCATATCTTATCCTATTTTCCGCAATTATTTTCTCCACTATAATATTGCATGCGGTTCTAAATGTCTTTTGCCTGGATTAGAGTATCCTACTAGTTGCATTAGAATCCTGTTGCCAATACCTGTTTTACCTTCCTATTACCATAGGTTTGTATTGTTGGCCATGGAATACTTACTATGCTATGCAAGTGCTTAGCCATGCTTAGTGAAATGCCTAGTTGTACTAGGGATGGTGAATGCTGGAAACAGGTGTTAACTTGTGACAGTGATGTTGATGGTGGAGAATTGTGGAGATGGATAATAAAATGCTTAAGAGGCGGGGATGAGAGGCCATTGTGGATATGGTGTTTTGTCTCGTTCTCGCCGCCTAGGTGCGAGTTCTGTACCTCCTGAACCAAGACTGAGCGTGCAACCATGCGTGAGGCCTATGCAATTGCAGGAACCCTCATAGACTAAATAACTCGAGCGGGGCTAGCCAGGGTCCTCTAGTTCGGGCTTCCATTTGCGCGTGCGTGATGATGGTGGGATGAACTGGGATGTGGACTGTGGTGTTAGGAAAATAAGTGGCCGTGGGGCGAGGTGTTGGAGGAGTCACCAAACCTGTCCTACCGCCACTGATGATCCTGGAAAGTCTTTAACGAGGGAGAAGTCGACACCGTTCCCACCCAGCCGGCTTTCCAAGGAAGAGAGCTAATGATCAGGTAATGGGCCGGGCGGTACGCGTGGCGAAGGAGCTGGGGGCCCTTCGGGACTCCGGGGACTTCAACTTTGTACACCCCTGCAGGGATAAATCTTTTCGAAAAGCCGTGTCCGCGGTTATGGACGACTTGGGAATGGACGATGATCATAGAATAACTTAAACGGAATGATTAAAACTTGGGTACTAGAGGTACCAATTTCACGAATGTAAGGTTGACTTCCTCGAGGGTGATTCGGGGAGGTGCCTTTGATGAACAGGTACAGTGGTGATGATGGTGGTTGATGTTGAGGAAGGTGACCTCCAGAGAAAGAGTTACTTCTTACCCCTTTTCAAAATAATCTGATTAGTCGATGCCATGGAGTTGTGTTTTATAAATAAAATCAGCTTTATGCAAAACAGCCATAAAACCTTTGAAAGCCAATCATGGAGCATATATTAGCTCTTAATCTTGCGAGTTCGTCGAACTCAACGTCGTTTGCTTATTTTCAGGAGAGGACTTCACCGCCCTCGAAGGTGGGTTCTCTGTGGACGTCGACGAGTAGTCTGGGGTTCCCAGGTGGCAGCTTGGGACATCTCGGAATAGCTGGCGCGGGATGTTTATTTGTAGGCCTCTTAGGCCATATTTGGATCTTGTTGTTTAGAACAACGCCCTTCGCTTCCGCTTGATGAAATGTTGGGTCTGTGACCCCTGTTTGTAACTTTTGCTATCTTTCTCTATTATAAGAGTTGAACTATATGGTTTTGTGTCGTAGAGTCTGTGAAGTGCCAGTTGTTCCACAAGTCTTGATCTTATTATTATGCTTTGATAGTTGTGCCCGTGTTGAGGCATCGATCGGAGTGTTGTGTTGTTGGGAGAGGTGTGCCCAACAGCGCCTGCCAAAGGTTTTGGCCGGGATTGGTAAACCCGTAACCTCCGGTGGTATCGCTTAACCGGTGACACACAGCATCACTGTATAGTAGTCGGGTCGGGGCGCCACACACGGCGAGGTCGACGCGGCAGCGAGCACGCCCTCCTGGCGGTGCACAGAGGGGAGTGGAGTGGGTGTGGTGCGGTGTGGTGTCTGTGGCGAGGCTCGGGGGTGGTTAAATAGGGCAGGGGTGGCGTATCATGGACGGAGCGCATGGACAGCGTCCATGGCGCCTCCGGCGGGAGATTTCCCGATTCCTCGGCGACGCGTGCAAGCAGCGCAAGGAAGAGGGGTCTGGGGGGTCCGGGAGTGAGCTGGGAGCAGCTGTGGCGACGGATGCGTGTCGGGGTGCAGCGGGTGGGGCGAATTTGGCCGGCGCCGTCCGTTCTCTCCACGGCGAGCAACGGGGGACAGTGGCCGCGTCGGGGCGAGAGAGGTGCTCGAGTGCCCGCAGAGGCTGCAGAGGCAACGACCGTGGACGAACGCGAGGAAGGGGCGCCCTGGGGGGCCTGGGAGCGGCGACGACGACCATGGCGACACGGCGACGGTGACGGAGAGCTAGGGGTAGGAGACGACCGCATTCTTGCAGAACGCCCCCCGGACTCTTTTTTCCATTTACAACTAGGTCCTTCTCTGCTTCTTTTTCTTCTTTTCATTTCCAGCAGCATTTTCTGGATTTTATTTGGGGTACTTAAACACTTTAGAAAAATTCACAAATATTTGTGAGGCTTCCACATAGCATGTAGTAGCTCCACAAAATTTGGCATTTCAAAATAAAATGTTTTGAATCATTTTTTGTTCATAGGGTTTTAATTATGGAATTTTGTTTTATTTCAATTTGATTTACTTTAGAATTTTAAAACTAGTTCAAAATATGAGTTGAGAGAGAAAAGTAGTAAAGATAAAAATGGGAGTGTTTACATTACCACTCCACTGAATTTTATTGTGAAGGAAAACAACTTCTCACTTGGAGAATTTCATGTGACACTTGTCACATTATTTTCTTGTTTCAATTTTCATTTTATTCCTCTTCTTTTCTTCATGTTTTTCTTTAGAGCAAGCAACACACATATAGCAAGAAAGAAACAACACAAGCAACAATATGAGATCAACACATATAATTAAGCAAAAGTTTTTGTTGGCTCTCATTTTTGGAATAATAATACTGATTAATATTTTTGGGATGTTACACGAATCCTCATGGAGAGAGCAAATCGATGCACCAAAATGCAATGGCAAGAACACAAGAAGTGCTCAAGTCCTTCGCTCTCAAATTCCAACAAGGTAACAAATTATTATGGGGGAATAAGAGAGGAAGAACAATATAATGGATGAGAAACACCAAAAACTACACGATCAAGATCTACTAGGTTCCTCTCACTTAGAGGAGAGATGGATTGGTGAAAATGTAGATCTAGATCTCCTCTCACTTTTCCCTCAAAGATATGCAAGAATCATAGGAGGGATTGAGAGGTAGCAAGCTTTTTAAAAGGTCAACAATGAAGGAGAGAGAGGAAAAATGAGCTCCAGAAATTAGAAACCATTGGGGAAGAAGGGCCCCTTAAATAGGTTCCCTAGAATCTGCCCGTCGGGCCAAAATCGTGTACCGGGTCAGTATTACCGACCTAGGCCCGGTACTACTGACCAAAAACACGCCAGAGACCGGTACTGCTTCTTCTAACGTAGTACTACTGGGCAAGGGTCGGTACTACCGCCCTTTGTAAAAATTGCAGAAACACCGACCCTAAAACGGGCAAAACTTTCGCATACGAACTCAATTTTTTATGTTATTGGTCTCTGGAATCACCGCGACGAGCTTTACAAGATCATGCAGAGAAACATCATAGTTCAACAAGGGAGGATAAAACCAAAGGTAGAAAGGTAAAACCTCTCTAGAGAATGCAAACCGGTAAAACCTCCAACATAAAAAATGTAACAAGATACTCGTATGACATCCGTTTTTGATGAACTAGAGCTTGTTATGGAGATGAACACAAGCTCTAAATCCCTCACATGGATAAAAGCCAAATAAGAACCAAGAAAGATGATATGCCAAGAATGCAAAGGTTTGAGCTCTCTAGAAAGATGCGATCAAGTTACTCACTTGAGAGCCCCTCTTGATAGTACGACATCTATCCTATAACCCAGTCTCTCACTAACAACATGAGACCGGTAAAATAAAAACCCTATCAAGATTATACATTTGCCTCGCGCATTCCATTTGAGTTAGATGATGACGATCTTGACTCTATCAAATTGGAACATCTTTCTTGATCATGCTTGGTAGCACATGTTTGATGAAGACTTGTTTAAATACTCCCCCATACTTCATTATGGGAGAGCGTCGCTTACCTCCGTCTTCATGTATCCATTACAAGATTCAATCAAATGATATTTTCCGAGATGGATCATATTGAACTTGCACTTCATATTATTCTCTTGACATATATGATGACTTGAAGATAAACATGTATGTTTCCTCATTATTATTTTCCAAGCCACATTTTACCATCTAAGCTTATAGAGTCCAACACATGAACTCTAATCTTTTCCTATGGACAAGATCTATAAGAATATCTCAATGCATACATTAGTCCATAAAGACTGTCATTAATTGCCAAAACCAAACATGGGGGCAACATGCACTTTCACATGCGAAGGAACAGAGGCAATTGGATCAATGCTCCAGATCAACTCCACTATGCAACTGGCTAGGATGTCCATGTTGTGGGGCCTTCTATCTGCCTTGTGGATTCTTTGATCTTCTTCTTTTTCTCCAATTTTTTTTTATTCAAATATTGGCGCGACAAAAATGTAGGTCCGCTCGAGTTCGTGAACGTCTTCCAAAATCCAAAAAATAAACAAGGATATCTTATTTTCAGAATAATGCCAAATAAAGCTATTCTTTGAGAAATCCCAAAGAAATATTGAAAGGATCGGTATGACACCTAGAGGGGGGTGAATAGGTGCTACTTCAATTTTAGTACTTTTTCAAATTAGGCTTGACACAAAAGGTAAATTCTCTAGATATGCAACTACGGTGAATTTACCTATATGACAAGCGAACAACTAAACAAGATACACGAAGTAAAGACAATAAACAAGGATAGAAGTAACCGAAAGTGAAAGCACGCGGAGACACAGATGTAATCCCGAGTTCCTCCTTTTTAGGGGAGTACGTCTCGTTGGAGAGGTGTGAGCTACCACAAAGGTCAAAACTCAACCGCCACAAAGGCGGGTGCACCCTCTTCTCCGATGAACCGCACCACAAAGGTTTGGTTCACCTTCCACTGTCGGAATCCTTCAAGGCGGAATCCGGAGCCCTTACAACAACGATCCGGGGCACAACCCACAAGAGGATTGGGGGCTCCCGAACAGCTACAATCTGTCACAAAGACAACAAGTGAGTACAATAAGAAGCTAGGTTTTCCTAATGGAAATCCTAGCCAAGGGGCCCTCAAGTGAATGAGGGGGAAATGAAGAATGGCTTGGTGAAGATGTAGATCCGGGCATTCTCCTTCAATCCTCCAAGTATCAACGAGTTTGGGTCGAGGGATTGGGAGATCTAGTGATTCTTGAGCTTGCAATAATGGAGACTTCAAGTTTGGGCGAGCTGGCTGGCTGGAGGTTGGTGGAGGGGTATAAATACCCCTCCAGAAAAACTAGCCGTTTCTGTCCACTTGGGCCGGAGACTCCGGACTGGAAGTCCGGAGACTCCGGGCAGGCCGGAGACTCCGGGGGAACTCCGGGGTCACTCCGGACCTGATACCGCAGCTGCCGTCGCTTTAACTCTTCGCTTCAAAACTCTGTCAGGGACCTGAGACTCCGGACTGGAGGTGCGGAGACTCCGGTCGGGGCGGAGACTCCGGGGTAACTCCGGACCCTATACCGAAGCTGCCGTCGCTTTAACACTTCGCTTCAAAACTCTGTCAGGGGCCGGAGACTCCGGACTGGAGGTGCGGAGACTCCGGTCGGGGCGGAGACTCCGGGGTAACTCCGGGGTAACTCCGGACCCTATACCGAAGCTGCCGTCGAAAGCTTCAACGCCTGAGAGACCGGAGACTCCGGCCCTGAAGACCGGAGACTCCGGCCTGGGCAGGCAAAATGCAGACTTCTTTTTCCTGTCAAGTGTTTCGATGCAACGTGCAAATATTTCTTTTGACTCCTGCACCACTTAACATCACTTAGATAAATCCTAGTGTTGTTGCCTAACACACAAAAACTAAGGGATATAAAATATGCCCTTTCAATCTCCCCTTTTTGGTGTTAGATGACAACACTCGGATTTGCAATAAAACACACAACAAATATCGACATGTTCCTCAAAGGATTCAAGGACTCCCCCTACATGTGTGCATACAAGTAGTTTGCATTTGAATACAAATGCTCAACATGTAGAGGAGAGATAACTCACAAGAAATATTGAACATGATAAATTTCATCAACACAAGGACATATCAAGATAATGGTTTGAGAGGAAGGGTAACATACCTTGTGCATAATGTTGTAGAATATAGACCAATGCACAAAAATATATCATCACAAAGATAGATACCATCTCAACCATAGATAGAGTGAAATATCCATAAGTTCCACACGACGGAATAAAACATAGTCTCATACGAATAAAAAGCAAATAGGTTCAACAACAAAGATAAAAGGACACAAGCTTCAAAGAAATGATAAACGAGCATGCTTGTGTCCGACCCATGCAAATCCCACGAGAGAACCTAGTAGAACTACTTCTCCCCCTTTGGCATCGAAACGCCAAAAAGGGAAAAGAGCGATGCTAACGAAACCCAAGGCGATCACTCTTCGTCTTCATCAAGTCCTCATCATCATCCCCACTTTCAGCATCACGATCATCTCCACTTGCTTCACCACTTGCTTCTTCACTATCGTCTTCCTCATCACTTTCTTCTTCATCGCGCATAGGAGCCTTTCCGGTGTTGCGAGACGAGGTAGGCATGGAGGTCACATCATCATAATCATTCCATGGAAAGATATCCACATTCCACTTCTCAAGAGGAATAGTTGCTTCGGATGGCGGAGTTTCGGGTTCATCTTCTTTGCGAGGAGGAGTGAGACCACCATTGTTGGCTTTGCGCATTTCCTTTATCATGGTGGCTTGATTGGACAAGATCCTCTTGTTAGTAACATATTGTTGATGATTTTCCTTGTGGGTCGCAACACCCATGCACATCATAGCCTTTTTCCACCAAGAAACCTTCTTGAACTCATCATTGACTCTTTGCTTGCCACCAACATCCCAAGAGGGTGGAGTGGCATTTTTCCTTCTTGCCCTAGGCGCTTCTCGCGCCTCTACCTCTTCATAAGTGTCTTGAGCAAGATGATGGCCGAGCACTTGAAGGTAACCATAGGTGTGTTTCTTGAAACGGGATTGATCGAGTTTGGGAATCTTTTTGAGGATGAGCTTCATGACATATGGAGCATACATAGGATTCTTCCTCTCATAGATAGCAATGTTGATCTCACACCGGATATAGTCCATGACATCAATCTCAACCCCTTGGCAATCCGGTCCGGCAAGGTATGTCGTGTGGCAATGATGCAAGAGGTTCACAAGAGCTCCACGGATAGCATCCGTATTCCCGGCTTGAGGTGCAATGCTCCAACGAAACATACGAATCAAAATGTTGTAGAGGGGCTTGAGACCTTTGGTGGTAGCAATGGCACCATTTTTGGCAGCAAGAGGAGCGACTCCTTCAACATGCATTCTTCGACCAACTGAAATGTTCACACCTTTGAACTCATATCCCAAAGCTTCTCCGAATTCTGAAAATTTTGCACTAACTTTGAGAGGCCCCGTCATCCAAGTCATTTGGGTGTCCTCCTCATCTCCAAGCACAAGAGTGGCAAAGAACTGTTGCACCATCTCAATATCATAATCTTGTTGGAGGGAAATGAGGTGCTCAAGACCAATCTTTCTAGCAACCCAAATTGCTTCCTTAAAGTAATCCTTCTTGGCCAACACTTCAAATTGCAAGGGTTTTTGAGGACACACAAGGGCTTTTGGGTCCAAATTGGCATATAGTTCCTTCATAATGAGCTCTTGCTCCCTTCTCCAAAAATGACCATCGTTTGAATTGTTGGGCATGTCATAGAAATTCTGTGCCCTCATGGAGCGGAACTCCTCCTTGTTCAAGTCCTTCAAAGTGGTGATGTTGTCAAACTTAGCCTTCTTGGCCCTTTCTTCTCGAAGGAGGGTAGCCTCTTGCCTAGCCCGAGCAGTCTCAGCAGCCTTTTGCTTCTTTAGGGCACCACTCTGCACATGCTTGTCTTGCTCTGCATCATAGACCAAGTAGTCTCGACCTTGAAGCTTCTTCTTCTTCTTGATATTCGAGGATGAGGATGAAGCACCGGGGTACCTTTTGTTAGCTGTGAAACAGGAGTAGATAGGTAGCATTGAGATAAGCATACATGTCCATGGAATCAAAAGAAGGAAACAATTGGAGAGAAATTTTCTTCAGAGATGATCTGGGCCGGAGTCTCCGGTCTCAGGGGGCGGAGTCTCCGGCCACACCGGAGTCTCCGGTCAGGGGGACCGGAATCTCCGGCCTGAGACAGGAACTTCCAACCTAGGTCAAATCTGAGCGAAAAATCGACACCAACCAATTCCTAGAGAGTACATTGCCATCCTAAAGGTTCTACACCACGAATTTCAACAAGAACTACTCTCAAAACTAGATCTAGGAAGAATCCTAGAGGAAGAGAGAGAGGTACCCGTGTCCTTCATGGTGAGATCCAAACGGAGGGGAGGAAGATCCCCGACGCTTGGGAGGTGGAGGAGCCGGTGGCACGGCGGATTCCGGCGGCGGGGAGCGGCCGGAGGCGAGCCCGGAGTGACGGCGGCGAACTGGGGAAAGGTTGGGGACGGGGGTAAGTGAGGAGTTGTGAACACATCTCTTCACCCCGTGCCCTAAAAGGAACCCAGTGAATCGACCGGGTCCGGAGTCTCCGGCCTGAGCCGGAGTTTTCCAGGTTTAGGGCGGAGACTCTGGACAGACCGGAGTCTCCGGTGTTGCACACCGGAGTCTCCGGACCCAAACACTCCAAAACTGCCAGATTTTTGTGGGAGACATGTATGTTGCAAGAGGAGCATGTTTTTAGGTAGGAAAGGCTTGGATGAGAACAAGGTCACTGATGGTGGGATACGCACTTGGAAGTTGCAAGATCAAATAAAAAACCAATTTCCAAGTGTTTCTCCCAAAGACAAATAAAAGGTCTAGAAAACCTAAATAAAACCAATAAGCCCAAATAAGATCCAACTCCTCACAAAGAGGAGGGCGGTGGCCTAGGCCACCATGTATGAGTGTGTGGTGTGACACCGCGAAGATGTATCTTGGGTTCACGGCCACTACTCGTCATTTAAGCTCACAATTCATAGAACGAATATAGAGATGCAAATGAATTCTTACTATCGGCATAATGGGGGGAGGGATAGTCCAATGGATTAGGACCGCACTCCCCCTATGTCCATGCCTACACCTAAACCAAATAGATAGTCAAGAAATAGGTGTGTATGCAAGATGGTCAAGTCAAGCTCCTAGAATCCACGATATTTAGCTCATGCCTCAAGAAGGTGAATCTTGCTTCATCAAGTGGCTTCGTGAAAATGTCGGCAAGTTGATCTTTGGTTGGAATATAGCCAAGCTCAATATCACCACGAGCAATATGATCCCGAATAAAATGATGACGAATCTCAATATGCTTCGTTCTTGAGTGTTGCACCGGATTGTGGCCAATCTTGATAGCACTTTCATTGTCACATAAAAGAGGCACTTTGTCACAATTGACACCGTATTCCTTTAAAGTTTGCCTCATCCATAACAATTGAGTGCATGCACTTGCGGCCGCCACATACTCGGCTTCGGCGGAAGATAGAGATATACAATTTTGCTTCTTAGAAGACCAACTCACCAAGGCCCTACCAAGAAATTGGCATGCCCCGGAAGTTGATTTCCTATCATCCTTGCAACCGGCCCAATCCGAATCCGTGTACCCGGCAAGAGAGAAATTAGTGCCCTTTGGGTACCACAAACCAAACCTTGGGGTATCAACCAAATATCGAAGATTCTAGTGACCGCCACCATGTGGCTTTCTTTAGGAGCGGCTTGATACCTTGCACACACCCCTACACTCAACACAATATCGGGTCTAGATGCACAAAGATAAAGCAAAGAACCAATCATAGAGCGATAAAGTTTTTGGCAAACATCGATACCGTCGGGGTTAAGTTCAAGATGGCATTTGGTGTCCATGGGAAACCGCTTGCCCTTAGCATTGTGCATTTTGAACCTCTTGAGCATGTCTTGGGTATATTTGGTTTGAGAGATGAAAGTCCCTTCATTCAATTGCTTGATCTCAAAACCGAGAAAGAACTTCAACTCGCCCATCATAGACATCTCGAACCTATCGGTCATAAGCTTTGAAAATTCATCATTGAAAGCTTTGTTAGATGAGCCAAATATAATATCATCAACATAAAGTTGGCATATGAAAAGCTCCCCTTTGACCCTCTTAGTAAAGAGAGTGGGATCGATTTGCCCCAATTCAAATCCACGGTCTAGCAATAGCTCTCTTAGGTGCTCATACCAAGCACGAGGTGCTTGTTTGAGACCATAGAGCGCCTTATCAAGCTTGTAGACATGGTTAGGGAATTTAGGGTCCTCGAAACCCGGTGGTTGCTTAACATATACCAACTCCTTTAAAGGACCATTAAGAAAGGCACTTTTCACATCCATTTGTTGCAATTTAAAGTTATGATGTGATGCATATGCAAGAAGGATACGGATGGACTCAAGGCGAGCCACGGGTGCATAAGTCTCTCCAAAATCAATGCCTTCAACTTGAGAGTACCCTTGTGCAACCAATCTTGCCTTGTTCCTCACAACCATTCCATGCTCATCTTGCTTGTTCTTGAAAATCCACTTTGTGCCTATAACATTGCGGCAATCTTTTGGCTTCTCAACTAGATTCCACACTTTATTGCGCTTGAAGTTATTGAGTTCATCATGCATAGCTTCTAACCAATCCGGATCTTCAAGAGCTTCAAACACTTTCTTTGGTTCCACCATGGAAATATGAGCTTGATGTTCACTAAAGTTTGCCAATTGCCTTCTTGTGGTAACACCCTTCTTGTGGTCACCAATGATGTTATCTAGATGGTGAGCCTTTAATTCAAAGTCTCTTTCAATTCTTGCTTTACGACGGGCTTCGATATCTCTATTGCATCTTGGAGGTATCACTTGATCATCTTGATCATTTGAGTCCCCGTCTTGACCGGAATGTTGACCTTGATCATCTTGAAGCACATCTTCAACAATGAAGGAGAGGGTTGATCTTGGTCATGACCTTGGCTAGCATCAACAATAGGAGAACTTGGTTCTTGCATAGCAACTTGGTCAACATGAGGAGGGTCTTGAACTTGTTCTTGGGTGGTGCATCATTTGCTTCCATGATAGGCGCCGTTTCAACTTGTGATGAAGAGGCCTCCACTTGAATGGAGCTTGGACTTGCTTGAGGAGACTCGTAATGAATCTCAACGGGGCGATGGAAACCAATGCCCATTCTTCTTATAGCATCTTGAGGCTCTTCATTATCTACATCACAAACATGAAATTGCGCCACTTGGGAGCCGTCATTCTCATCGAACCTCACATCACAAGATTCTATGACTTTCCCAACGGTCTTGTCATAGACTCTATAGGTGTGAGATTCGGCACCGTACCCAACAAAAACACCCTCTAAAGCTTTAGATTCAAATTTAGACAAACGAACACTTTTGTTCTTATAGAAACACTTACAACCAAATACTCGGTAGTAGGAGACATTGGGCTTGTTGCCGGTGAGCATCTCATAAGATGTAAACTTCTTGCCAACTCGAAAGAATAGCCGGTTAGATGAGTGACACGCCGTGGAGATAGCCTCGGCCCATAAGAATAGTGGAGACTTAAACTCCGCCAACATAGACCTTGCCATATCCATGAGAGTCCGGTTCTTCCTTTCGGCTACACCATTTTGTTGAGGGGTATATGCAGCGGAATATTGATGACGAATCCCCTCTTCACTAAGAAACTCATTTAAGGTGTAGTTCTTGAACTCGGAGCCATTATCACTCCTAATGACCAAAATAGGGACATTGTATTGGCGTTGAACAATATTGGAAAAGTCGATGACGGCTTGTTGGGTCTCATCCTTCGTCTTGAAGAAATAAACCCAAGTAAATCTTGAATAGTCATCAACAATCACCAAACAATATTTCTTCCCACCAAGACTAGGTTGAGGCACGGCACCAAAGAGATCAACATGAAGAAGTTCCAATATCCTCTTTGATGAAATGATGGTCTTGCTTGGATGGGGAGAATCATGCATCTTTCCTTCAACACAAGCCCTACAAAGACGATCTCTAGAAAAAGAAACATTGTCTTTTAGTCCAAGAATGTGGCCACCCTTGTGAAGACTTTGCAAAGTTCTCATGTTGACATGGGACAAGCGGCGATGCCACAACCATCCCACGTCGGCCTTTCCGAATAGCATATTGCTTGAGTGTTGGTAGACCCCGAAAAGTCCACCACGAACAACTCATTTTCAACATACCCAACGAACATGACCTTTAGAGTCTTGCTCCTCAAGAGTACCACCATATCAATAGTAAAATGGACATCAAAATTCATCTTATTAAGTGCACGAACGGACATAAGATTGTAACCGAGGGACTCGACAAGCATGACATTTACAAGGGTGATATCCTTTGCAACTACCACCTTGCCGAGACCCGTTACCTCCGCTTTTGATTTATCACCATAGGAGACGGATGCTTGATTTATATTTGGTCCCAACTCCGTCATGATCTCTTTGCTTCCGGTCATATGACTAGTGCATCCACTATCAACCACCCATTTAGACCCACCGGAAGCATAGTCCTACAAGAAATCATTGCTTGGTTTTAGGTACCCATTTCTCAATGGGTCCTCTTTTGTTAGCAACAAGGGTCTTAGGAACCCAAATAGAGTAAGCAATGTAACCATCATAAGGACCAACATATTTTGCATAAACATCCCCATAGTAATCAACATAAAGAAAGTAGTTGGGATTGTTATCCCCGCAAAGTCACTACGAGTGGTCTTGCCCCTAGTGGCATTACCATCCGCAATGGGAGTCTTGGCTTGTGCGGGCTTGGCATTGGTGTTGCTCTTCTTCTTCTTTGCCTTGGCCACATAACCGAGGCCCTCCTTCCCTTTGTGTGGCTTTTGCTCAAAAATTTGAGCAACCACCTTTTCATTACCTTTAGGAATAGAGGTCTTGGCACTAGTGGCCTTGGCAAGCTCAACCTTCAACCTAGCATTTTCCTCAATAACATTTGCATGATCACAAGAGGGAGTAGAGGTGCTAGGTGAGTTAGATTTGGAAAGTTGAGTTTGAAGTTGCTCATGAGACTTGACTAGAAGAGAGTGGGTACTTTCCAAGGCCTTATGAGCCTTGTTAAGTTTCTCCACATCCTCAAGGAGTCTAGCATTAGCAACCACAAACTCGGCTTTCTCCTTTTTAACCACTTTATATTTAGCAAAGACATGATCTCTATCCTTAATGATTTTAGCAATTATTTCATCATTTTTATCATCAAGAGACTCAATTCTTTCCTCAAGAGAGGTTCTATATTCACTCTCTTCTTCAAGAGAAGCATTCAAGGATTCTATGGAAGCATTCAAGGATGCTATGGTGAGAGAATCCTCTCTCTCAATTTTTCCCTTGTCATCAAGGATTTCTTCGGCCGCATCAAGTTGTCTCAAGAGAGACTCAACATAAGCCTTAGCTTCACCTTGCAAGTTAGCCATAATAGTATCGGAAGCAACAAGTTCTTTCTTAATCACAAGACTAGTTTTATCATCTATTTCATGCATAGTCTTGGGAGTAGAAGATGATACCTCGGTGACGGAAGCCATGAGGCAACGAGCGGTGTTGACGGAGAGGTTCTCATTGGGGGATTCGAAGAGAGAAGGAGGTGGAGTTGATACAATGGCCAAAGCGGCCACCTCACGAGTGGGTTCTTCTTCTTCTTCGGAATCCTCGGAAGGATACTCTTCTTGAGTCAACAACACAATTCTTGGTGCTTTCTTGAAGAATGGCTTCCTCTTGACAAAAGGCTTCTTTTGTATCATGTTTGATTCGCCCTTGAGGACAAGCCTTCCACCATTTTGCTCTCTATTCTCATAAGGACAATCCTTGATGAAGTGATGCTTGTTATGACAATTGTAGCAAGTCTTTATCCTATTAGCAAACTCCTTCTTCCCACTTGGATTGTTTGTTCGATCAAGTTGAGCCTTTGCCTTGGCCGGGTCATTCCAAAATGTCCTTGTTGCAAGAGCTATGTGACCATGGAGGGCCGGTTCAAGTTCATCGGGAGGAAGGTTGTTCGGGCATGCTTCAACTTCATCATGTTCATCAAGGCACACAACCTTGGCCTTCAAAGCAAGAGAGGGACCTTGCTTCATTCCCATGGCCCTAGCACGGTTATCTTCGGCATTCTTGGTGGCAACCTTGGAGGCTTGCACTTCTTGCATAACTTCATTGGATGTCATTTCGTTGTAGTTGTGTCTTCCTTGAATGGACTTCAACTCGATGGGCTCGAAAGGCAAGAGAGCATTCACATACTTCCTCTTGACCCAAGCATCATCCACATAGGTTGCCCCCACATCATAGAAGGCCTTTGCAAGAGTCTTGAGTCTTCCATACATGTCTTCATGATTCTCATTGTCAAACATGTAGAAGCCTTCGGCATCATTGCTCAAAGAATCATATCGGTTTCTCTTCATGCTTTCATTCCCAAGAAATGCAACCTCAAGACAATTCCAAGCTTCTTTGGCGGTGGTGGCATTGAGAACATAATGCTTGTCATTTTCACTCAATGAAAGTTCAATCATATGGAGTGCGGAGGCATTGAGTTGCTTTTCGGCAAACTCCCTTCTTGTCACATTGCTTGGATCCGCAACCTTGTAACCATCTTCAATGATCCTCCAAAGCTCGATAGAGGCACTGTTAATATGAGATTTCATTGAGCGTTGCCAACTAGCAAAAGCTAATGCATTAAGCTTAGGTGGAGGACCAATGGGGTTTAAGCGGGTGGTGATAGGTGGGTCGATAGGGTACCATCCCGGAACGGCATGGTACTCATCCTTCCCATCTTCATGCTTGGTAGAAGGTGGAGGAGATGGTTTAGATCCGGAGGTGGATTCCACCCCCTTCTTATTTTTCCCTTTACCCTCCTCGGTATCACCTTCATCGGAGTTAGAGATACCCTCTAGTGGGATGAGTTCCGAAACCTTGGCATTTGTGAATTTCATGAGCATGTCACGCAACTCATCAAATTTGACATTCATGACATTCATGGACGATGTCAATGTTGTTTCCAACGTTTTGATATCGGCCATGGATGCCATGGTCTCTTTGGCCTTGGCAAGATCGGCCTCATCCTCACTTTGTGTCATACTTCTCTTAGGCGGTTAAGCCCAAAACAAGAGAGCCTATGCTCTGATACCAATTGAAAGGATCGGTATGACACCTAGAGGGGGGGGGGTGAATAGGTGCTACTTCAATTTTAGTACTTTTTCAAATTAGGCTTGACACAAAAGGTAAATTCTCTAGATATGCAACTACGGTGAATTTACCTATATGACAAGCGAACAACTAAACAAGATACACGAAGTAAAGACAATAAACAAGGATAGAAGTAACCGAAAGTGAAAGCACGCGGAGACACGGATGTAATCCCGAGTTCCTCCTTTTTAGGGGAGTACGTCTCGTTGGAGAGGTGTGAGCTACCACAAAGGTCAAAACTCAACCGCCACAAAGGCGGGTGCACCCTCTTCTCCGATGAACCGCACCACAAAGGTTTGGTTCACCTTCCACTATCGGAATCCTTCAAGGCGGAATCCGGAGCCCTTACAACAACGATCCGGGGCACAACCCACAAGAGGATTGGGGGCTCCCGAACAGCTACAATCTGTCACAAAGACAACAAGTGAGTACAATAAGAAGCTAGGTTTTCCTAATGGAAATCCTAGCCAAGGGGCCCTCAAGTGAATGAGGGGGAAATGAAGAACGGCTTGGTGAAGATGTAGATCCGGGCCTTCTCCTTCAATCCTCCAAGTATCAACGAGTTTGGGTGGAGGGATTGGGAGATCTAGTGATTCTTGAGCTTGTAATAATGGAGACTTCAAGTTTGGGCGAGCTGGCTGGCTGGAGGTTGGTGGAGGGGTATAAATACCCCTCCAGAAAAACTAGCCGTTTCTGTCCACTTGGGCCGGAGACTCCGGACTGGAAGTCCGGAGACTCCGGGCAGGCCAGAGACTCCGGGGGAACTCCGGGGTCACTCCGGACCTGATACCGCAGCTGCCGTCGCTTTAACTCTTCGCTTCAAAACTCTGTCAGGGACCGGAGACTCCGGACTGGAGGTGCGGAGACTCCGGTCGGGGCGGAGACTCCGGGGTAACTCCGGACCCTATACCGAAGCTGCCGTCGCTTTAACACTTCGCTTCAAAACTCTGTCAGGGGCCGGAGACTCCGGACTGGAGGTGCGGAGACTCCGGTCGGGGCGGAGACTCCGGGGTAACTCCGGGGTAACTCCGGACCCTATACCGAAGCTGCCGTCGAAAGCGTCAACGCCTGAGAGACCGGAGACTCCGGCCTCGGCAGGCAAAATGCAGACTTCTTTTTCCTGTCAAGTGTTTCGATGCAACGTGCAAATATTTCTTTTGACTCCTGCACCACTTAACATCACTTAGATAAATCCTAGTGTTGTTGCCTAACACACAAAAACTAAGGGATATAAAATATGCCCTTTCAAATATTAAAACTATGGTGTTAACTCATAACATGATGAGATATAATCATAAGAAATTTCAAAGTTCATAAATACATTTCTGACAATCAGTTGTCAACACGCATTCCTCAATTTCCACGAAACGAGCTAGGTGAGATATCTAATGTTCTTCAAGAGTTCTGTCCTTAGAGCATTTCTTAGGGCTTATCTTCCTTGGTTAAACCTCTGCTAGATCATTGAATTATTTTTATTGTATCGTCTTTATAGATAGATCTTGGTTGTTCTAGCATGTCGAAACTTTCTTTTTTCCGTTGTGCAACCCTATAAGAGGCACATGAAGGAACATCGAACATTGGATTCTCAAGGCTCCATATCATCTCTACTACGCCGCTGGCTAGGGTGCCCGTTCCGTGGGGCCTTCTATCCGCCATGTGCATCCCCTAATCTCCTTCATCTCCAAATTTTTGTTCTCCCAAATGTTGACGTGGCAAAAAAGTAGGTTCGTTTCAGGTCCAAAAAGTTTGGAAACCCAAAAATAATCCTGATTTTTTTGCTTTTCAGAGTTATAGCCCAAATAAAGCTATTTGGTGATAAATCCCCAAGAAACATTAAAACTATGGTGTTAACTCAAGACAAGATGAGATATACTCATAACAAAGTATAATGTTCATAAATACGTTTCTGATGTATCAGATGTCAACACACATTCATCAATTTTCACGAAACGATCTAGATGAGATATCGAATGTTCTTGAAGATTCCTTTCCTTAGATCATTTCTTAGGGCTCTTCTATGTTGGTTAAACCTCTGCTTAAGGGGCCAAGCATCTGATCAAACTGCATTTGTTTCTCAATTGTTTAGACATTAATAATCAAATTTTGCTTAGGAAAAAATAAATGCATTTTCACGCTTTACGACTAATTGGTCGTATGCACCGATCTATCTGAGAAATCCTCCCGTTGTTAAATATTCATATATCTAGATGATCGGTAAAACATATCCAATTTATGCCAATATTGAAGTGTTGTTTCCGGCTATCAATACTTACATATCCATACCAATACTTACATATCCAGCATAACTCGGGTGTCTACATTCTGTGGGTATGTATTAATAAGCCATAGTAGGACCGTCTATTTCTTTAATGTGCAGCGACGCGTACCGCCAACCGAACGCCGCACATAGATCGCGTACACCGCGACCCAAAGGAAAAAAGATCGTCCTATATCTCAACATTAATACCGAATACCGCATATCCAATTAACGCAGCCCGAATTAAAAATTTAAAACACATCTCTATCTATCTATCTATCTATCTATCTATCATTACTTACATATCCAACTTCGCTCGACCCGACTTTGCTCGGCTATAAAACCCCATTGGGCCTCCCCTCTCCCTCCCAACCCATCCAAAGAGGGCAGCCTCAAATCCTCCATCTCCTCAACAAACAAACCCTAGCCTTCTCCTTCGGAAACACATTATACTCTGTCGAGAGAGTAGCCTAAACCGAGACCGACTTGAATACAGGCACTGAGCGAGGGGCCCCGGCTGCAGGCGCGTGCGAGGGTCGTTACCACCACCCCGTAAAACCAAAGCGCGACGCAGGCCGGGTGAGGACTTCTCCTTTCCGCGATAGCTTGACCACCAACACATCTCGCCCGCCCGCCCGCCCATGGTTTCCTCCTCCTCTGCCTCCCCTAGGGAGGAGGAGGCCGGCGGCCGCCCCGGCAGGCCCAAGCGCCGCGGCGAGAAGAGGAGAATGCACTGCGGCACTGCCTCGCCGGACCCGGCTTCCGCGGCCGAGCCGTCGCAGGTACGGGTCGGTCTCCCGTAACGTATATTACATGCTTGTAGATCAGGCCATGTCTTTCTTTTGATGCCATGGATGAATTCCTTTCTCTGTTCCTGTTTAAAACAAAAAAAAATAAACTGTTCTTGGTGAACGCCTGTCGACGTTAAGAGTCTCGCGCCTCTTGTTTGTAGTACGGTTTCGTTTGATTGACGATATGTGATTTCTACGGTTATTTATCGTGTTTATTCATATGAATTGTTTCTAGTTTCCTCGTATGATCTTGGGTGTGTAGGTCATGGGTGGATTCTACGGCAATGTTAACCGGTTGGATCTATGCGGCAATGAGATGGGGTTTTTTGATGCTTGTTCTTGGGCCAGGTTGTAGATGTGAAACTATTTGGTTGAACCAATGAAGGGGGAAATTGTTGGATTTGCGCAACTCTCAGTTGTGGGGCGTGGCTACTAATTCCTTGGATGCCCTGACCGGTTGTCATCTGTTCTTACATGTATTTTACAATTGTGGGATCTAGAATCGGTGTGCGAGTTGGATGGCGCGACCCAATGGGCATGCGTTCTATCGCAATAATGGTTTCTGCTGATTTGCGAGAATAATATCTAATCACCCCCAAAAGATCACGTTGATTGTATAAATCGCGGCGCAAAGTTTTGAACAATATGGGTGGATCTGACCTACTCAAACTGGTTCATGGCCTATTAGAAATACAGTTTTTCTAGTCTTGTCCGGTTGCGTGCTTCATCTGTGCAATCGAATCAGCAATTCCATGGATGTGCTATACAAAGATAGAGATCTCAACCTTTGCAGTCGAATCACCAATGACAAGATCTATGGATAGAAAAATTCATGGAACTCAAATTCATCAGAAGATTACAATACATGAACGAAATATGATCAACTGCCACTCTCGAAATTTCTTATCTAACATTATTAACCATTTAATTGGTATTTTGTGGTATAAATTTTCTGCATACTATCAGGGAATAATCCTTTAGTACTTTCTAATTAAGTGAAATATTATTCTAGAAAGTTAATCTTATGATGACTACTCTTTTTCTCAGAATCTCTTCTCATCAAGGAGTTGCGAGGAAGACGGTGAAGGAACTACAACTGTACGTGCTTGAAAAGTTTCAACTTGATTACTGCAAAGCTATCATTCCATCCCCTGAAATCATATGATCATTCTGTGCCTAATCTGTTTGTCTTTTTTTTCTTAATTAATGGACAGACATGTGGAAAGTGGCAGCCAGATGAATCACACAGACCTGAAATTGATGATGCTCCTGTTTTTACCCCAACTGAAGAGGTTTGTGGACTATTCTCTTCATTACCAGAACTACATTATGTGACATGCTGTTTTGGATAATAGTGTATAATCTTCTCACATCAGGAATTCAAAGATGCAATTGGGTACATTAGGAGCATTCAGCCTCAAGTCGAAAAGTACGGAATTTGTCGTATTGTTCCCCCGTCTTCTTGGAGACCACCTTGTCCTCTAAAGGAGAAGAGTTTTTGGGACTGTACAGAGTTCAATACCAGAGTTCAACAAGTTGATAAGCTTCAAAACCGAGAACCCACAAAGAAAAAAACCCAACCTCGAGTTCAGAAGAAAAGAAGGAGAAGAAAGAAGCTGAGGTTTGGGATGTCTAACAAACGACCTAGCGCAAATGCGTCCGGTAGCGCAGACTCGGACGACAAGTTTGGCTTTCAGTCTGGCTCAGATTTTACACTCGAGGAGTTCCAGAAATATGCCGACGAGTTCAAGCAGCAATATTTTGGAATGAAGGGAACTGATGAAATTTCTCTTGCGGAAATTAAAAAACGCAAAGAAATCTGGCGACCATCAGTTGAGGAAATTGAAGGAGAATATTGGCGGATAGTTGTATGCCCTGATGATGAAGTTGAGGTACTTGATTTCTTATGTGCTTACACGTAGATTACTTTCTTAATAGGATTATAATTTGTATTGATAGACATCAAACTTTCTTGGCATAGGTGGATTACGGTGCTGATCTGGACACGGCAACGTTTGGTAGTGGATTCACTAAACTGTCTCCATTAGATTCAAATAAGCAAGATCCATATGGTTTATCTGGTTGGAACTTGAATAAGCTGAGACGACAACCTGGATCTGTTCTTTCATTTGAAACTGAGGATATATCTGGTGTTGTTGTCCCTTGGCTTTATGTTGGGATGTGTTTCTCATCATTTTGCTGGGTAAGATTTTTCATTCTTCTGTTTCTCATTCATCTTGTAAAATATTGATAATTGTATAATGTTCCTAAAATTATGTGCATGAAATATTCTGGCTCACTTAGACCTTGCTCAGTTAAAGCATATTGTAGTATTTCTGTCAGTGGTTAAAAGATGCTAGTAGCCTGAGATCGTATATAAATGATTGTGATATCTGCTGTTTACGCCTCTCATATATTCTTGTTCTTTATGTTGCTGTAGCATGTGGAAGATCATTTCCTGTATTCTCTGAATTACATGCATTTTGGTGAACAAAAAGTATGGTATGGTGTTCCCGGTGATAATGCAGTGAAGCTGGAAGAAGCCATGAGAAGGAACTTGCCAAGACTGTTTGAAGAACAGCCTGATCTCCTTCATGAGCTGGTAACGTTTTTAATACGTAATGAACTCATTGTTTACAACCTAGTTCAACGTTTTATTTGGAACTAAGAGTTCATGTGAACTTGAAACTACTTAGCATGCTTAAGAAAATAAAATCAAAGAGAACATCATGCCATTTTGTTCGATGAATTTAGTACTTTATTCAGTATCATTGCATCCTTTTGATCATCAATTTTCAGGATTTATAAGTATTAGATTATTAGTAGGATAAACCATTCTGGCAGATCAGTTTTCTTTATCTGTAATTTGTGCAAGCATGCAGCCTAAGAGTTAAGATGATGAACCCTGTTCCTGAATTTATGAAAATCTGTTTCTCATCTTCTACCCAGTTTCATTCTGATTTTTTTGTGTGCAGGTTACACAGTTATCCCCTTCTGTTCTGAAATCAGAAGAAATTCCTGTTTACCGTGTTGTTCAGAATTCAGGGGAGTTTGTTCTAACACTACCGAGAGCTTACCATTCTGGGTTCAACTGTGGCTTCAACTGTGCAGAGGCAGTAAATGTCGCTCCTGTGGATTGGCTGCCCCATGGGCAATGTGCTGTTGAACTCTACAGAGATCAGCGTCGTAAGACATCAATATCACATGATAAGTTATTACTAAAAACTGCCCAAATAGCTCTCAGACAGCTTTGGATGAACCTTCGCAACTCGACGGTGAGCAGACACATGTATGGCTTGATACCTGTGGAATAAATGGAATGTTGAAAAGTGCAATCCAGGTACTTCTTAATTCTTGTAGGCATTTATTATTTGTGAGTACTAAAAAAATTAAGTGTTACTAATGCTTTTGTTTCCATTATTTCAGACAAGGGTTAAAATGGAAGGTGCAGCACGAGAGGCTAATGCTCTTTTGCAATGTAAGAAGATGGATCAGGATTATGATTCAACAGACCGGGAATGCTTTTCATGCTTCTATGATCTCCATTTATCTGCTGTCAGTTGCCAATGCTCGCCAAATCGTTTTGCTTGCCTAAACCATGCAAACCTTCTATGTTCATGTGAACCGGACAGAAAATTTGTGCTATACCGATACAGTATAGACGAGCTGAATGCTCTTGTTGCAGCTCTGGAGGGAGATGCAACTGCAATGTACCACTGGAGACAGTACGATGCAGGCTTAGTTTCCCAATCTGGTTCTAGGCAGCAGAAGATGGACTTCAATAAAAGTACAGAATTATCAGAATCAGTAATCGATGTCAACACTAACTGCAGCTTCGATGGCTCCCATGACCTTGACAAGCCAGTGGGATATCGGAAAGAGAACGAAGTGCAGAATAAATGTGTTGATTTGAACATAGAAGATCCATCAAGTAGTCCTAGAATCAAAGAAGAGCTAATATGTAGTTCTAGCACATCAAATGCTTTAGAAAAGCTTGACAAGGACAAGATGGTCATCGATTGTGAGTCTCTGGGGACAAGTAATCCATGTAGTTGTTCAAATTCCCAGCGCTCACAGTCCTTGCATCATTCATCGGAGTTATCATGTCCTCCTAGAACACCAACAGATAATTCTACCCCAGCTCCTAACGTTTCTAAGAAACTGTTTGGTGTTGACATTGAATACGGCATGGCCAAGGTTAGTCAAGTGGCCAAGCCTTCTTCAAGCCAATCTGATCAAGTCTCCGGGGCAACAATGTTAAGGCACGTGGTTGAGCCACTTGACTATGGAACAGTGATGGTTGGCAAAAATTGGTGCAACCATCAAGCTATCTACCCAAAAGGTACATGCACCAAATATTGCAATGAGTCTTTCCATAGGGCGCAAAAATTTCAAAATGAAGAGTGATATATTTGCAGGATATAGGAGTCGAGTTACATTTTATAGTGTACTAGATCCAAAAAGGACATGCTGCTACATTTCTGAAGTTCTTGATGCTGGACCTCTTGGACCATTGTTTAGGGTATGTGTGATTCTAAATACCTCGTCTTTTCAGTCTTACACCCATTTGCTTTCTTGTGACTCACATGCCAGCTTTTCTGAAATCTAATAACAGGTGGCTGTAGAGGAGCTTCCGGAGATTTCGTTTACTCACACTTCACCAATGCAATGTTGGGACAGTGTGAGAGACCAAGTGAATGCAGAAATTAAGAAACAACATATGGCTGGAAAATCTGGTGTTCCTGCTTTATTATCCACCGGTTCTGTTAATGGGCTTGAAATGTTTGGTTTCTTGTTCCCACCAATCATTCAGGTATTTTTTTCTAGATATATATTTTTGTTTCTCCAAGTGGAGGTGGAAACTTCATTAGACCATCTTATGAATTTTACTAAGGAACTCTTTGTTTGTTTAACAGGTAATCGAGGCTCTAGATCCGAAACACAGGTGCTTAGACTATTGGTTGTCTAAGCGCACACCTCCTTTGAAAAGACTCCCTTCGGAGTCTGTGATGGCCGCAACGGTTGACGGTGCTAATAATCCCCCTATAATGTTACTTGGGGTTGATATTACCAGCAAGGAATCTGGACAATCCAGTTCCTGTGCTGAGGAGGTTAAACACGGTAGGCTGCTTAAGAATGCTAAACTCCCAGAAGACTCGGAACTGATTGTCATGAACAAAGCAATCAACAGCAGAGTGGACAGCAGCAGCATTTGGATTGGCAGTCGGCAATCTGCAGGATGAGATGAATAATAATGTAGATAAATAGTGCCCTGAATAGATAAACCAATTTTAATAACTCATCCTAGAAAGCTTCCTTAGGGAAGCAGCATTAGAATTGAACTAGAGCCACCATTGATTTGCATTCTTATAGAATTGCATTTCCTGATCTTCCTCTTAAGCTTTAGACCATCCCGATTTATTCTAACTTGATTGGCAACAAGTTATTTCATTGTGTCCCGATTAGCCAGGTTCATGGTAACCTATGTAGCAAGCTGATCATTCATTTATCAAAAGTTTACATGTACAAAACCTTGTTGCTGGAAATTGAAAAGGAATGAAGAAATTTGATTTGATTGCATGGTGCATTACTGCCCACTTCCTGAGAGGTGCTTTTTTCGTTGTACAAAACAACGAACGATTACTTCAACATTGAGTATGCCTTATCTCAATTTCGTAGCAATTACTTCAATTCCTTGATTTGTCCTTGGTAAGCTATCAAAACCATTGTTCAAGATACCTTTCGATATTCTGATAAATTGGCTGGTTTATCGCTTCTCAGTGTCTCACTGATAAGATAAATCGACCGATTTATCAGCCGATATGCCGATAAACCGGACGATTTACCCCTTATCTTGGGTCGACCGATAAGTTACCGATAAGCGATATCCCCAACAGTGATCAAAACTATGCTGGTTGATGCTTTCCGGAGCATGGTTGGCAGTGGGAAGGAAACATGTAGTGCACATCGCGCTTGCCCACATAATGCTAAATCTCATTAGGGCAGAAATGTAAGGGTGTGTTTGGTTACCCGCATCAATTTTGGTCCTCCCGTCTACGTGGCTCAATTGGGTCTGTCCTTGGAGAAACGTGAACTGAGCCACCATATTCCGAGGAGCGCACCTCAGAAAATGAGTTGACTGAGTTTGAGGTCGACAATCACCATGGACTCCTCAATTGATGGACGTGAGACACCTATCAACTATCATTGAAATGATATCGCTGGTTAAATCCTGTAATAAATCCAACTAAACGTGAGTACCGATGTCAAGTCTAAAACTTGAATCCGTTTGGGCTGGTTCCACCACCACCTAACTAACCAACTGAGCTAAGCAAGAATAGACACGCCAACAGGCGCCAATTCCATCGGGGCTCTTGCAGCTCTGCAAGACCTTTGAACCGACAAAAAGCAAATACATGGTGAAACTTGAAGAATAGCTCAAGAAATTGCATGTTTATTACTCTCGAGGCTAAAGTTAGGCTACTCCCAATGTATTTTGTCTGTCAACAACATGTCTTAGTGTATACTATCGGATATTAAATTAACTCTTGCAATACATTGTATCTTAATAGACTTAGTATCTATCAACAAAATGGTTAGTATGTATCACAATAATGATATTTTATTAAAACCACATGAGTTTGATTAGATGATAGTTAGCAGATCAAGTATCTTTGTTTTAATTATTTGACGCAACAGAGTAAACTGCATCAAGACTGGGTTGTAGCCAAGGAAATCTTTAATCGAAATGTGAAGCGTACCGTCGTTAAAGCAAACCGTCACACGGCCAAACCTATAAGGAACCATCTACACGATTTGAGTATTCAGGATCATAATGAGTATTATCTAGAGTGCAAATAATTCAACTAATTATTTAGTAACTACCAATACTTTATTCACTCTCTAATCCATTACATTATTATAATCAAAAGAAAATTTATTTAATGGAATTTCTAAGGATCTCTTTGGTTCACATGATTTAAAAAATGCATGAATATAAAAGTTATATGAGATAGGAATGTGTTGGGGTTCTCCCTAGTTTTATTAGGCTTGAACGTGCCTAATTGTGAAAGTCATGTCAATCAGGAGCGGAGCTTAGTGTAAGTCAGGAGGGAGGGACCGTCCCCAGATTTGGAGGAAATCCTAAAGATTTTTTTGGGAGGCTCTAAATGAGAGAGAAAAGTATTTCACACCCCTCCCCCCCTAACATTCCTGTCAAGTTCCGCCGTTGATGTCAATTCAACAAGTCAAACAGAGACAAGAAGCATAATTATCTAAAAAGAGCAATTTTAAGTGAAGGTGGACTACCCCTAAAAACAGGTGATGGTGGACTAAACAGTGGGTTGGCCCAACAAAGACTATGCATCCCCCTCCTTTTAGTTATATCATGGACTAGTAATACATTTTATCCTTTTTACTTTAGTTTCTCTCTCCAAGGTAACAAGAATTGTTGCCTATATAATTCCACATGTAGCATGCAGCCAATCACCCTCACTTGCATTGAACTCAAGAGAAGAGGTATACTCCATAGAGTCTTGCACGGTTCATAGTTGTCATAAGAGTCTGAGAGCCTTGTAAAGCTCACACAATTTAGAGATCGGGCGAACATCGAGACGGTTTTAGCTTAGATTCGGCTTACTAGTTGAGAAG
Source organism: Poa pratensis (assembly GCA_947311845.1). Classification (NCBI taxonomy): domain Eukaryota; kingdom Viridiplantae; phylum Streptophyta; class Magnoliopsida; order Poales; family Poaceae; genus Poa; species Poa pratensis. Next base: position 78,064,534 of record CAMZMU010000042.1, on the reverse strand, counting down.
TTATAGCATGGAAGGAAGGGGAGTATTGAGGCGGTCTAACCCTTTGTCGACTCTACTAACATATAATTAGTCTGAGCTCAAACAAGGTGACCAGACTTATTCACAAGACGTGGAGTGTCAAAATTATATGTGTAAATCGTTCTTTGGGTAAAGTTGAAGTCGATGGCTCGAGAAGGAGTGACGGAGATGATATCGGTGGGTAAACTCGATGACATTCCTTGCTTTAGCGTTGTATGGTTTGTGTTGGTTGCCAGATTGGTTGTGTGTTCTCGTCTTCTGAGACAACCATGTTTCATGACTGTTGACGATGGTGTGTGGATTATAGACCAGTTTGTTTAGAAGCACATATGATGTGAAAATACATGAATTTTTTCACGTGTTTGGTTGCATCAAAAGAATTAGACATACTTAAATCAAAGTCAAACCATGTGAAAATATAAAATTGGAATGTTGTTTTGCTAAGACATTGGTATATCAGCATATGCATATGAATTGTGAGGTTCATAAGTACTTTTCATCAAAACTAATGTGAACTTTTTTTTCCTTCTTTAGATCCTTTTCTAATCATGGATAAATTTCCTACCAAAGAAAACTTTTGTGTTTCAAAAATATTGAACCTACTTTTTCTGATAATAAAGCAAAATGGCCCAAAAGTCTGAGCATCCTTACGCTACTTAAATAACTCACTTTTGTGAATACACATGGCTTCTTTCGCATGTCTGGTTGACATTAAATGAAATGCAAAAATCCTAATAGACATACTTAAATAAATTCAAACCATGTGAAAAGAAATTGGAATGGTATTTTGCTAAGACGTCAATGTTGTGACTCGTGCTCATAGTCATAGATTCTGGTATTCGTCGATTCTTTTCTTCAAACCTTAAGCTGAACGAACTATTTTCTTTTGCTCCTTTTTTAATCATGCATAAATTTCCTACCAAAGAAAACTTTTCTTTTTCCCAAACTTTTTATCTACAGTACCTTTTTTCGATGATAAAGCAAAACGGCCCAAAAGTCTGAACGTCCTTACTTAACAAATCTCTCATCACTTGATTAGCACCCAAACCCGGACACTTCGTGTTAACCCCACGCGGCCACTCCAAGCCAAAGCAGAGCCGCACAGCCCGAGGAGCCATCCCACCTCGCCGCCGAAACCCTACGCCCCAGCCAAATCCCCTCCCGCTGCCCCGCCGCGAGAATCCCATCGATTCGCCGCCAACCCCGCCGGCCAGGAGTTCCCGCCTCTCGCGCCCCGGGCCATGGCGGCGGAGCTCTTGGCCTCTTGGGCCGCGGAGGAGCGGTGGATGTACCCGGCGTTCCTGTCCATGTACGCCGTCATCTACTGCATCGGCCACTGGGCCTGTTCCGGCGCTGGGAGTGGCGGCTCCGTCTCGACGGCGCCAGCTGCCTCATCTCGCTCGCGCACGGCTCCGCCGCCGCGCTCGCCGCGGTGGCCGCCATCGCCGCGCAGCCTGCAGACATACGGGGCTTCGCCGCGCGCAACACCCGCCTCCAGGACCACGTCCTCGACTACAGCGTCGCCTACTTCACCACGGACCTGCTCCACTACCTCGCCTTCCTCCCCGGGGACGCCCTCTTCATCGCCCACCACGTCGCCACGCTCTTCGTCTTCCTCACCTGCCGCTACGTCGCGCACCACGGCGCCTACGCGCTCCTCGTCCTGCTCTTCCTCGCCGAGGTCACCAGCCTCCTGCAGAACGTGTGGACGCTCGCCGGGATCTGGCGGGCCGAGGTGCCCTTCGCGGCCAAGGTGTACGACGCCCTGTCAGTGCCGTTCTATGTGCTGTACACCGTCGTCAGGGGCGTCGCCGGCCCCGTCTTCTTCCTCAAGATGAGCCTTTTCTACCTGTCCGGCCAGGCCCTCGACGTCATCCCCTGGTGGGTGCGTGTGTCCTGGATCACCGTCGTCGGCCCTGCTATCACGGTGAGCATCCTGTGGATCTGGAACCGATGGGTGGAGCTGTTTAGGGAACGGAAGCAGAGCATGAAAAAGAAAGACACATAGTTGTCGTAGCTGGTGTACCTAATAGCCGCTCAATTTGTCACAATTAATTGTGGTGATAGCTGATGAATGAAGACGATAATTGATTGATGAATTAATGTTTCCTCAAAAATGTCGATGATGATGATGGAGATATTTGGAATGACTGCTTATCTCTTGATGTCCTTCTCTTGAACTTTTCCATTATTACTTGTAAAATTTGTGTTAGTGTTCCCGTTCAGTACTGAACGCGTGATGCTTGCTGCAATTGGGTTTGACTTGATGTTTCTTGTACGAAATAACTTTCTTGGTTTCTGGATTTGTTCAAACAACTTACAAACGGTTCAGTTGCTTAGCCGTGTGTTGTACTCCTACATGGCGGGTAAAAAACAGCAAAACAACAAAAGATAGCAAATATTATTATTTTATAAAGGAAGATTTGGTCTAGAAAGTTAAGCTGACTTGCCTGAAGGGCTGGAGCATCACGAATCATGATGAAGACTTCAGTTAAGATGTGGCCTTATTTGTGTCCAACATGACAACTATGCAACGACAGTATGAGCTCCATGCTTGTATGTCTAATTCCATCCATTCATTACCTGAAAGTCACTACAACTATTTTCGCATGCTATTTTCGTGACTACATGACCCTATTTGGATCAGTTCCTATATTGTCTTGTGTATTAGTATCTTGCTTCAACGTCTTGTGATGTCTTTTTCATTTGTAACACCAACCTATTCTAGACTGACAGTGCATCTACATATTTATACATGTTCAACTATAAGAAGCAATGCTGAAGATATCGCATATCGGGAACTTATGGATCGGCCTAAGATAACGGGTAAATCGGCCAGCTTATCGGTATATCGGCCGATTTATCGGCATATCGGCCGAAGGCTAGCTTATCGGTATATCAGCCGATTTATCGGCCGATATATCTCTTCGGTCAGACACCGGTAAACGATAATCGGAATATCGAAAGATATCTTGAACAGTAAAAAGAGCAGCACTCTAAATACTCTCTAATCTTTGTCAATAAAGTATACCCTCTGATTGTTGTGGGCCTTGTGGCCATTAAGGCTGGTTTTTTGTTGGTAGATGTGTCATTATCATGCTACCTGTCCTTGCTAAGACAATAATACTACTATCTCGTTCTGTGCTTTTCTTCGCTCACCCGTACGTACTAGAATACTACAAAATGGGCGCATCATGCTGGTGAATACAATGTTAAGCTTAGTACTGTAATGAACATGGTACTCCATGGACTGCTGCGATTGGTCCGTGGATACATTGGTTTCAACCCTGACATATGTGTCCTGAACTGTACTTAGGGAGCAGCTTCCTACTAGTGAACAAGCCTAGATGGCTAGTAGTGATAAGCAGTGCGTTAGACATTGGAGACAGCCCACAGGGTAGCTAACTTTCAGGGTCTCTGGATTGTAGGATTGAAAAACATAGGAATAAAAAACACATGATCTAATAGGTTTGGCTAAAAAAATTAATAATACATTTTTTATATTAATTTCGAGAAATATTACGCAGATTCAAATATTTGCACAAATAATACGGCCTCGCTGCGGGGAAGCCGATAGGACCCTATCGGCCGCGGCGTAGCCGATTAGTCTGTGGGCCGATGACTGCATGTGGGAGAGGGCCCTGTCGGCCACGGCAAAGCCGACTGGACCTGGTCGGCCACTACTGGGCCGACTGGACCTGCTCGGCCGTGGCGCAGCCGACTGGGCCTGGTCGGCTGCTGCTACACCGACGGCTGCATGGCTCCATTTTTTTGCTAGCACGGATTTTTTCACCATTTTTTCTCCCGCCCGCTCCCGCCATTTCTTTCCCGCCACCATCGCTCCCGCCCTTATTTCTCCCGCCACCGCCGCTCCCGCCCTTTTCTCCCGCCATCCTTGTTCCCGCCTGTTTCTCCCCCAAATCCTCTCATCTCGTCCTATAAAAGCTCGTCCTCAGTGAGCATTCGAGTCAATTCACTCAACCATGTCGGGATTTCATTTCGATCGTAGTTTCCATCGTTCAATGTCCGAGCGCCTTTTGTGGCTTGCGGCCGACTTCAAGGTAGACAGTAAGTTAGTGCCATGGGAGGAACTTATTAGCTATCCACCTTATCTCGGTGAGCTTTCAGCGATGCTACGTAGGCATGGGTGGCCATCTAGAACTTGGAAGAAAATACGGACAGAACTTCTCAGGTTGCATGCTAGGTGGGACAAGAAGAAGCCAACATATAGGAGTGAATCACATTTGAGGTGGGCAGAAAGCAATCCTTTTTCATGGGTCGAGGAGAGCGAGGATGAAGATGATATCTTCATGCCGAGTGAAACGAGCAAGAGAGCTGCAGCGGCGGCGAAGGCCAAGGGTGTGATGCATGTAAAATGCATACATGAACTTTGCATTATTTTACTTATATTCCAGTCATATTTGCATCATATAAGGGTTATATCGCTGTTTTATAATGATTTTGGGAATATTTGATATGTTTCCTATTTTTTTATGGAATTAACCCTGCACAGGCAGAAAACCCTATTTCTATATTTTAATGTTTCAGGGACCCAAACGACGTCCAAATGACCTGGAAATTTACGAGCATCCGTTTTTGGAAGGAACAAAGCGTGGGAGCGAATGAAGCAAACAAGCGGAGGCCCGAGGGCCCAGATGAGTGGGCCCACGCGGCCCATGTACCTGGCCGCGTGGGTGAAAGGGCATATTTTCTATCCCTTAGTTTTTGTGTGTTAGGCAACAACACTAGGATATATCTAAGTGATGTTAAGTGGTGCAGGAGTCAAAAGAAATATTTGCACGTTGCATCGAAACACTTGACAGGAAAAAGAAGTCTGCATTTGCTTGCCCAGTCCGGAGTCTCCGGTCCTCAGGGGCTCAGGGGCCGGAGTCTCGGCCTCTCTGGCTTTGACACACTCGACGGCAGCTACGGTATAGGGGTCTGGAGTTACCCCGGAGTAACCCCGGAGTCTCCGCCCGACTGGAGTCTCCGCACCTCCGGTCCGGAGTCTCCGCCCCCAGACAAAGTTTTGAAGCGAAGTGACCAAGCGACGGCAGCTGCGGTATAGGGTCCGGAGTGACCCCGGAGTACCCTCGGAGTCTCCGGTCAGTCCGGAGTCTCCGACCCAAGTGGACAGAAACGGCTAGTTTTTCTGGAGGGGTATAAATACCCCTCCACCTACCTCCAGCCAGCTAGCTTGCCCAAACTTGAAGTCTCCATTATTGCAAGCTCAAGAATCACTAGATCTCCCAATCCCTCCACCCAAACTCGTTGATCTTTGGAGGATTGAAGGAGAAGGCCCGGATCTACATCTTCACCAAGCCGTTCTTCATTTCCCCCTCATTCACTTGAGGGCCCCTTGGCTAGGATTTCCATTAGGAAAACCTAGCTTCTTATTGTACTCACTTGTTGTCTTTGTGACAGATTTGTAGCTGTTCGGGAGCCCCCAATCCTCTTGTGGGTTGTACCCCGGATCGTTGTTGTAAGGGCTCCGGATTCCGCCTTGAAGGATTCCGATAGTGGAAGGTGAACCAAACCTTTGTGGTACGGTTCATCGGAGAAGAAGGTGCGTCCGCCTTTGTGGCGGTTGAGTTTTGACCTTTGTGGTAGCTCACAACTCTCCAACGAGACGTACTCCCCTAAAAAGGAGGAACTCGGGATTACATCCGTGTCTCCGCGTGCTTTCACTTCGGTTACTTCTATCCTTGTTTATAGTCTTTACTTCGTGTATCTTGTTTAGTTGCTTGCTTGTCATATAGGTAAATTCACTTTAGTTGCATATCTAGAGAATTTACCTTTTGTGTCAAGCCTAATTTGAAAAAGTACTAAAATTGACGTAGCACCTATTCACCCCCCCCCCCCTCTAGGTGTCATATATCCTTTCAATTGGTATCAGAGCCTCGGCTCTCTTGTTGGGCTTAACCGCCTAAGAGAAGTATGACACGAAGTGATGGTGATCCCTTGGATGACCAAGCCACTACGGCATCCATGGTCGATCTCAAATCGATGGAGACATCTTTGATATCGTCCATGGATACCAAATTTGCCGAGATGCGTGAGTTGATCACACAACTCGCAAGTGGCAAGGTTCCTAAGGAGACCACCCCACTAGATGAATCCGCTACCTCCCATGACGGTGATACCGAGGAGGGAAAAGGGGAAAAGAAAGGGGTTGAAGATAAAGAAACCGACCCTAAGAAATCTTCCACATCTACCACCACTCCCGAAGGTGGGAAGCCGGAGTACCATGGGGTTCCCTTTGTGTACTCTCCCGACCCACCTATCCATCATACTCGCATAAACCCTTTGGGTCCACCTCCTAAACTTAATGCATTAGCTTTTGCTACTTGGCAACACTTAATGAAATCTCATATCAACAGTTCCTCTATCGAGCTTTGGAGGATCATTCAAGAGGGATACAAGGCCGTGAATCCTAACAACTTGACAAGAAGAGAGGTGGCCGAGAAACAACTCAATGCTTCCGCTCTCCACATGATTGAACTTGCCGTTGGAGAAAGTGGTCTTCATCACATTCAAAAAGCTCCACCGCCAAAGAAGCTTGGAGTGCCTTGAGGTGGCATTTCTTGGAAATGAAAGCATGAAGAGGAATAGGTTTGATGCTTTGAAACAATGAAGTCGAAGGCTTCTACATGCTTGATAGTGAAACTCATGAAGAGATGTATGCAAGACTCAAGATTCTTGCCCAAGCCTTTTTCAATGTTGGGGCAACATATGTGGATGATGCTTGGATCAAGAGGAAGTATGTGAATGCTCTCATGCCCTTCGAGCCCGTTGACTTGAAGGCCCTTCAAGGAAAATTCAACTACCTTGAGATGACATCCAATGAAGTTATGCAAGAGATACAAGCCTCCAAGATTGCCACCAAGAATGCTCTAGACAACCGTGCTAGGGCCATGGGAATGAAGCAAGGTCCCTCTCTTGCTTTGAAGGCCAAGGTTGTGTGTCTTGATGAACATGATGAAGTTGAAGCATGCCCGAACAACCTTCCTCCCGATGATCTTGAACAAGCCCTCCATGGTCACATAGCTCTTGCAACAAGGTCCTTTTGGCGTGACCCGGCCAAGGCAAAGGCTCAAGTTGATCATGCAAACAATCCAAGCGGGAAGAAGGAGTTTGCTAATAGGATAAAGACTTGCTACAATTGTCATAACAAGCATCACTTCATCAAGGATTGTCCTTATGAGAATAGAGAGCAAAACGGTGGAAAGGCTTGTCCTCAAGGGCGAATCAAAAATGATACAAAAGAAGCCTTTTGTCAAGAGGAAGCCATTCTTCAAGAAAGCACCAAGAATTGTGTTGTTGACTCAAGAAGAGTATCCTTCCGAGGATTCCGAAGAAGAAGAAGAACCCACTCGTGAGGTGGCGCTTTGGCCATTGTATCAACTCCACCTCCTTCTCTCTTCGAATCCCCCAATGAGAACCTCTCCATCAACACCGCTCGTTGCCTCGTGGCTTCCGTCACCGAGGTATCATCTTCTACTCCCAAGACTATGCATGAAATAGATGATAAAACTAGTCTTGTGATTAAGAAAGAACTTGTTGCTTCCGATACTATTGTGGCTAACTTGCAAGGTGAAGCTAAGGCATATGTTGAGTCTCTCTTGAGACAACTTGATGCGCCGAAGAAATCCTTGATGACAAGGGAAAAATTGAGAGATAGGATTCTCTCACCATAGCATCCTTGAATGCTTCCATAGAATCCTTGAATGCTTCTCTTGAAGAAGAGAGTGAATATAGAACCTCTCTTGAGGAAAGAATTGAGTCTCTTGATGATAAAAATGATGAAATAATTGCTAAAATCATTAAGGATAGAGGAGAAAGCCGAGTTTGTGGTTTCTAATGCTAGACTCCTTGAGGATGTGGAGAAACTTAACAAGGCTCACAAGGCCTTGGAAAGTACCCACTCTCTTCTAGTCAAGTCACATGAGCAACTTGAAACTCAACTTTCCAAATCTAACTCACCTAGCACCTCTACTCCCTCTTGTGATCATGCAAATGTTATTGAGGAAAATAATAGGTTGAAGGTTGAGCTTGCTAAGGCCACTAGTGCCAAGACCTCTATTCCTAAAGGTAAAGAAAAGGTTGTTGCTCAAATTTTTGAGCAAAAGCCACATAAAGGGAAGGAGGGCCTCGGTTATGTGGCCAAGGCAAAGAAGAAGAAGAGCAACACCAATGCCAAGCCCGCACAAGCCAAGACTCCATTGCGGGTGGTAATGCCACTAGGGGCAAGACCACTAGTGACTTTGCGGGACATAACAATCCCAACTACTTTCTCTATGTTGATTACTATAGGGATGTTTATGCAAAATATGTTGGTCCTTATGATGGTTACATTGCTTACTCTATTTGGGTTCCTAAGACCCTTGTTGCTAACAAAAGAGGACCCATTGAGAAATGGGTACCTAAAACCAAGCAGTGATTTCTTGTAGGACTATGCTTCCGGTGGGTCTAAATGGGTGGTTGATAGTGGATGCACTAGTCATATGACCGGAAGCAAAGAAATCATGACGGAGTTGGGACCAAATATAAATCAAGCATCCGTCTCCTATGGTGATAAATCAAAAGCGGAGGTAACGGTCTCGGCAAGGTGGTAGTTGCAAAGGATATCACCCTTGTAAATGTCATGCTTGTCGAGTCCCTCGGTTACAATCTTATGTCCGTTCGTGCACTTAATAAGATGAATTTTGATGTCCATTTTACTATTGATATGGTGGTACTCTTGAGAAGCAAGACTCTAAAGGTCATGTTCGTTGGGTATGTTGAAAATGAGTTGTTCGTGGTGGACTTTTCGGGGTCTACCAACACTCAAGCAATATGCCTATTCGGAAAGGCCGACGTGGGATGGTTGTGGCATCGCCTCTTGTCCCATGTCAACATGAGACTTTGCAAAGTCTTCACAAGGGTGGCCACATTCTTGGACTAAAAGACAATGTTTCTTTTTCTAGAGATCGTCTTTGTAGGCTTGTGTTGAAGGAAAGATGCATGATTCTCCCATCCAAGCAAGACCATCATTTCTTCAAAGAGGATATTGGAACTTCTTCATGTTGATCTCTTTGGTGCCGTGCCTTAACCAAGTCTTGGTGGAAGAAATATTGTTTCGTGATTGTTGATGACTATTCAAGATTTACTTGGTTTATTTCTTCAAGACGAAGGATGAGACCCAACAAGCCGTCATCGACTTTTCCAATACAGTTCAACGCCAATACAATGTCCCTATTTTGGTCATTAGGAGTGATAATGGCTCCGAGTTCAAGAACTACACCTTAAATGAGTTTCTTAGTGAAGAGGGATTCGTCATCAATATTCCGCTGCATATACCACTCAACAAAATGGTGTAGCCGAAAGGAAGAACCGGACTCTCATGGATATGGCAAGGTCTATGTTGGCGAGTATAAGTCTCCGCTATTCTTATGGGCCGAGGCTATCTCCACGGCGTGTCACTCATCTAACCGGCTATTCTTTCGTGTTGGCAAGAAGTTTACATCTTATGAGATGCTCACCGGCAACAAGCCCAATGTCTCCTACTACCCGAGTATTTGGTTATAATGAAGAGCCTCAAGATCTATAAGAAGAATGGCATTGGCTTCCATCGTCCCGTTGAGATTCATTACGAGTCTCCTCAAGCAAGTCCAAGCTCCATTCAAGTGGAGGCCTCTTCATCACAAGTTGAAACGGCGCCTATCATGGAAGCAAATGATGCACCACCCCAAGAACAAGTTCAAGACCCTCCCATGTTGACCAAGTTGCTATGCAAGAACCAAGTTCTCTATTGTTGATGCTAGCCAAGGTCATGACCAAGATCAACCCTCTCCTTCATTTGTTGAAGATGTGCTTCAAGATGATCAAGGTCAACATTCCGGTCAAGACGGGGACTCAAATGATCAAGATGATCAAGAGATACCTCCAAGATGCAATAGAGATATCAAAGCCCGTCGAAAAGCAAGAATTGTAAAAGACTTCAAAAGAAAGAGTCACTATCTAGAAGACATCCTTGGTGACCACAAGAAGGGTGTTACCACAAGAAGGCAATTGGCAAACATTAGTGAACATCAAGCTCATATTTCCATGGTGGAACCAAAGAAAGTGTTTGAAGCTCTTGAAGATCCGGATTGGTTAGAAGCTATGCATGATGAACTCAATAACTTCAAGCGCAACAAAGTGTGGAATCTAGTTGAGAAGCCAAAAGATTGCCGCAATGTTATAGGCACAAAGTGGATATTCAAGAACAAACAAGATGGCATGGAATGGTTGTGAGAACAAGGCAAGATTGTTGCACAAGGGTACTATCAGTTGAAGGCATTGATTTTGGAGAGACTTATGCACCCGTGGCTCACCTTGAGTCCATCTGTATCCTTCTTGCATATTGATGATCCCGAAGAGCAAGTCTTATGCCTGCACAAATAACGGGATTTAGGTTGAGACTCCAAGTGCAGAGTGTATAGTATAGTGGAAGACAGTTTTCCCCACGAGGGGTGACTCGAGGGTTTAATATCGAACTCTCGGGGAATCTGAAGTGGTAGATTTATCTTCTTATCCTTCTTTTGGTTACCTACAAAACAAGGTTAGATGTTTTGGTCCTCAACCTCACCTGTGGTTGTCAAGCACAAGGTGTAAGAATGATATCAGGATAGTTATGCAATGCAAACAAGAAATAAATATGCAATGATGGTGGATGCAATGATAAATGATATTTTTGGGTTTTTGAATGATGTATGCAAGATGAAAAGTATTTTTGTATTTTCGGATTTAATGATGGCTGAAAATAGAAAAGTGGTATATGGTGTTGGAAAGGTGTTTCTTATGATTAAAAATGGACTGGGGTTCATGGTTTCACAAATGCACTCTCTCTTTATAAAGTGGTAGACAATGGAACACACAAAGTTAACATATGAGATTGCAACACAGGGTTTGATAACAAGTTACTTAGATATATGGGCATCACGTCCTAACATAGAGATCTTTTGGTTATTAACCTCTCTTATACTCCACCAAGATGCGAACTAAATCATAACACCTCAGTAATTAAGATAACTCAGAGTATAGCATTAAGTATCATGACATGAAGTGAAAATAAGAACATGCTAGATCTAGTCATGGAGTAGTGGCAATGGTCACGCCCACATCCCCGGTAGCATGGTATTTTAGTTTATCCCTAGTGAGGTAACAAAGTAAGGTAAAGATACCAAAGTGGATCGCAGAACTTTCTCTCACGTTCACTGCACTAGCCACCCCCCGTTACTCCAACTAATGCACACGTTCCCCCACACACGCTCTCATAAACATGCTTGATCAAAACAAGTAGACAAGAACGGGGTACATAATATGCATCTATACTCATAACTGAAACAAACATTGCAATCTCAAACATATATTAACTCATAAAGATCCACCACAAAGGTATTACAACGGTGACCGTAATCATGTTCAGCAGCTCATACGGTGCTAATTAGTGAAGCTCAAGAGAGGAGAGATACATAAGTTACTTCCACAAACCCATAGTCCAGAGGTGGACTACTCCCTCTTCATCATGGAGACGGTGGAGAAGTCGATGGAGAAGATGGAGACCACGCCGGCAGCGCCCCGCCGGAGTTTTCCCCCTCCAATCTGCAGCTCCTGATCTCCGTTTCGGTGTTTCTGTGTTTGTGCGGCGCTCCTTCCAGAGAACGTCGGGGGACCTTTTTTATAGGCGTTTTTAGGTCAAGACGATGTCGGTGGAGCGAAGATCGACGGCAACGGAGCCACGAGGCCAAACGGGTGGGTCCCACGCGGCACAGTACCTGGCCGCGTGGGCCACCGTTTGGCCCTCGGCCTCCGTTTGCTCGCTTCCTTCCGTAGTCTTCTTCCTTCCAAATATTGACGCCCGTAAATTTCCAGGTGATTTCGTTGACGTTTGGGTCCCTGAAACATTAAAATAAGAAAACGGGTTTTCTGCCTGTGCAGGGTTAATTCCATAAAAATAGGAAATATAAGATATTCCAAAATCATGATAAAACATTGATATAACCCTTATATGATGCAAATATGATTGGAATATAAGCAATTAAAGTGCAAAGTTCATGTATGCATTTTACATGCATCAACATCCCCAAGCTTAATCCATGCTCGTCCTCGAGTATGAAGATGATAAAACTAACATGGACTTTGCAATTTAATACTTAACAATGGATATCAAAGATGATTACTATTGCTACATATAGTCAAATGATTCATTCTTCAAAGGAGTAGCAATATGCAAATAGTTTATGAAGTGATATCAAGTATTCAAGACAAGGATGTTCATTGATAGTTCACAAAGTGTAACATGTAGCAAGTAATATGGAACACATGTATGCATAATGATAAGTAGAACATCCTACAATGGTCATAGAGTGTAGATGAAAATCTGAATATGATAGGTGTACACTTTGGAAAGATGTATATGTGAGTAGAGGTAAAGCATGCATAAGTTTCATCCAACTTCCAAACTCTTCTACTTAAGTTAATGATTGCAATAAGGTATTCATTGGTGTCAAGCTCTCATTGCCCCTATCATAGCATCTTGAATGATTAAGGTTAAAGTGAAAGCAAATATGAGTAGTGTGCTTGATAAAGAAAGGTTGAATGTCTCATGCCCCTTGAATACAAGTACTACACCATGTTACTCAACTTGGAAACAAAGCAAGTTCAATTAAATATCATTGTAAGTAATAATAGTATCATCAAGAGCGTCAACTGGGGTACCTCTTGTCCCAGATATGGAACAAGCCCATATCAAAATGACAAGACAAACAAACAAAATGAACAATCTCAACACCCTTTTTATTTACCATTTGGAATAGTTTTTTATTGCAAGGTGTATCACAGAAGGTTCACCATAGTATGTAAGTAAATTTCCACCATGAATGATGCATGGCTTAGATTAGCGGCCCAGGCGTCTCTCTAACCATTTATACAAACTCATTTAAACTACTTCATTTCCACATTTTCACATGATAGCATCCATAACAAAAGCACATGATATCAACTAAATGAGATGAAGAGCATGTTGAAAGCTTGCCATGTGACAGCACATATGGGCTAACTCCAACCCAAAACATTTATCAAGCCACAAACATCATAATCTTAATCACAATGGGTCAAGTTTTATTATGCAAATAGAAATTGTGCATCAAGTTCGTGAGAGCTATATAACCAATTTTTTCCATTGCAATCAATAACATAAATTTTCATTCAGAGGTAAGATAACACAAACAACATGTTAAACATACTCGGAATAGCATAAAGCCAATAGGTAGATATGGTGGACTCACTGGAATAACTTTGGTTGAAGGTGTTGGAAACAAGTTTTTGCTTGTTGGAGTTTTTGGGCTAGCAAAAGGGAGAAAGTTGACCATCTAGATGCATGCATGAGTGTCCATAGAACTAACTAATCCATGTTAAACCAAGTAAATAACAATCAGCACCAAAACATGAATAAGTGATAGCTCTACAAAAAGAATTTGCAAACTATTACTCATAAACAAGCTCATGAATCATGCAACTATATGTATCATTAAAAATCAAGTCAAACATCCCTTTTCCCAATCTTATAAAAGCATCCAACATATTTCAACCCATATTTCCAGTAGCTCTCTCATATATAATTGATAGTGTGGTGGTCTCTCAAGACTCAAACAAAAACAAAAAACGACGCTCCAAGTTTATGCGATAAAGTGTTTCGATCGAAAAACAGAAGTTGGACGTGTGCAAACCGAGAGTGTGTAGGTCCAGCGGGGTTGTCTTCACATCCCCAAGCTTATGGTCTTCACCATCCTTGGATAGCTCTTGGTGCATCTCCTCCAATCCCTGTGAAAAAACTTCAAAACACCGTTTCTCCCATCTCTTTTCTGTGGGGTGCATTAATAGTGATAAACAAATAGGTTCTTGCTGCATATAATCCTTGAACAAAAATTCATATGAATGTCCAGAAAGTGTATAATGTTGTATGCCTACTCATAAACTCAATTGGATCAAAAAGATTCAACTTAAAAGCTCAAAGCATGCATCAAACAAAATGGGACAGAATCTGTCCAGAAAAACAGCAGCAGCAAAACGTATTTTTCTACCCTACCAAACTTTCTCGAAAAATTCCGAAAAAATTCATGCATACAGAGGATGAAAAGTTGCAACTACAGTTCAAATATGAGCTCATTCGGAGTTACAGAATAAGAATTAAAAATCATACCGTGCACTGATTCGTGCAGGAATAAAATCTCCGAACGCTATAAGCAACTTTTCAAACCAAAAAGGGTAAAACTTGGCACTTTATTAAAAACTCCAGAACCTAACTAGACACAAAATCTCTTGTTACAGCAAGAGGACACAAAGAAAAATCACACACAAAAATAACCGGGTTGCCTCCCGCAAAGCGCTTTCTTTATAGCCATATAGCTAGGCTTCTTACTTGTTGTTTTATTGTGGACGAAGCTCATGAGGGAGCTTGAACTTTGGTGGTTCCCTCTTCCTTGGAAAGTGTTCCATGCACTTCTTGTGTGGAAACTGAAACTTTACATTCCCTTCCTTTGAATCAATGATAGCACCTGTGGTACGAAGAAAAGGTCTTCCAAGAATAATAGGACTAGAGGTTTTATTCCCCATATCCATGATTAGAAAATCCACAGGCACAAAAGTCATATGTAACTCTACCATAACATCACTTACTTTTCCCAAAGCATGTTTAATAGAGTCATCAGCAAGTGCTAGTTCAATAGAGCATTTTTCAAGATTTTTCAATTCAAGCACTTCATATAGTTCTTTAGATAAAACAGAGACACTAGATCCTAGATCAAGTATGGCATGGTGTGTCTCTTTTCCAATAGTTACTAGTACCTTAGGTATCCACATATCCCCAAGCTTAGGTGGTATCATAGCCTCTTGGTTGTACCTAGCAATCTTTTCTTTCAAGACATGATTAGCAATATAAGAACCAAAACCTGCTTGGTTAGTGTTGATGGAAGGATCACTTGCAAATTTTTGTAAGATAGATATTAATTCATGCAAGCTACAATTTTCTAAGTCAAGCAAAGGATCCTTGACTTCATTAAGCATTTTAACTTCCTCAACTTCTTCCCAAGCAAGATTCTCATTCCTTTTCTTTAAAGCAAGATTCAAGGCTATTAGGAGGTCATCCTCCCTTCAACATGATTCTTAATATCCCTATCTAAAGGTTCCAGCATAGAAGATATTCTTTCATTCAATTCCCTAGTCAACTTCTTTTTAGACTTGGCATAGTTCAATATTGTTTCCATTTTCAAAGAGATTCCAGAAAGAGTGTTATTTGTCTTTTTCATCCTAGACTTGGTATGAAGGATAAATGAATGCAAATCATTTTTAGTAGGATAGTCCTCCACATAAGTTTGTAGACATAAAGTTGACCTATCCATAGAAGCTTTTAGTTGTTTGATCCCAGTTTCATATTTGGATTCTATAGAATTCCCAAATAAATTTTCCATCAAATTATTAGCATGTGAGGGATTTCCAGAAGCAAATTTTCCACTAGTCAATGAGTCTAGAAAACATTTAGACCAGCCATCTATACCTTTATAGAAGTTTCTTATCACAGTGGCAGGAGTATATTTAATGACACCATTTTTACTAGTGTCCTTAATTCTATACCAAGCATCCATCAATGACTCTCCATAGTATTGACCAAAGTTGTTCATTTCAGCACTAGGATTCATTTTAGCAAGTTTTTTTTGGTATTTTTAATTTTTTATGCAAAACTGAAATAAATATGATATGATATGCAATGACACTAACAAAACAAATAAATTGCTTTGTAAGTAAAGATGGATAAGATGGTGCTCACGTAGGTGCAACCTCCCCAAGCTTAGGTGTTAGCACAAGTTGGTGACGTTGACTTTGTTGTGAGATGAATGCGATGATGCACACCCTTGGATAAATCTCTCAGCTACGATTCCCCGGCAACGGCGCCAGAAAACGTCTTGATGATCCCGAAGAGCAAGTCTTGATGCCTGCACAAATAAACGGGATTAGGTTGAGACTCCAAGTGCAGAGTGTATAGTAAGTGGAAGACAGTTTTCCCCACGAGGGGTGACTCGAGGGTTTAATATCGAACTCTCGGGGAATCTGAAGTGGTAGATTTATCTTCTTATCCTTCTTTTGGTTACCTACAAAACAAGGTTAGATGTTTTGGTCCTCAACCTCACCTGTGGTTGTCAAGCACAAGGTGTAAGAATGATATCAGGATAGTTATGCAATGCAAACAAGAAATAAATATGCAATGATGGTGGATGCAATGATAAATGATATTTTTGGGTTTTTAATGATGTATGCAAGATGAAAAGTATTTTTGTATTTTCGGATTTAATGATGGCTGAAAATAGAAAAGTGGTATATGGTGTTGGAAAGGTGTTTCTTATGATTAAAAATGGACTGGGGTTCATGGTTTCACAAATGCACTCTCTCTTTATAAAGTGGTAGACAATGGAACACACAAAGTTAACATATGAGATTGCAACACAGGGTTTGATAACAAGTTACTTAGATATATGGGCATCACGTCCTAACATAGAGATCTTTTGGTTATTAACCTCTCTTATACTCCACCAAGATGCGAACTAAATCATAACACCTCAGTAATTAAGATAACTCAGAGTATAGCATTAAGTATCATGACATGAAGTGAAAATAAGAACATGCTAGATCTAGTCATGGAGTAGTGGCAATGGTCACGCCCACATCCCCGGTAGCATGGTATTTTAGTTTATCCCTAGTGAGGTAACAAAGTAAGGTAAAGATACCAAAGTGGATCGCAGAACTTTCTCTCACGTTCACTGCACTAGCCACCCCCCGTTACTCCAACTAATGCACACGTTCCCCCACACACGCTCTCATAAACATGCTTGATCAAAACAAGTAGACAAGAACGGGGTACATAATATGCATCTATACTCATAACTGAAACAAACATTGCAATCTCAAACATATATTAACTCATAAAGATCCACCACAAAGGTATTACAACGGTGACCGTAATCATGTTCAGCAGCTCATACGGTGCTAATTAGTGAAGCTCAAGAGAGGAGAGATACATAAGTTACTTCCACAAACCCATAGTCCAGAGGTGGACTACTCCCTCTTCATCATGGAGACGGTGGAGAAGTCGATGGAGAAGATGGAGACCACGCCGGCAGCGCCCCGCCGGAGTTTTCCCCCTCCAATCTGCAGCTCCTGATCTCCGTTTCGGTGTTTCTGTGTTTGTGCGGCGCTCCTTCCAGAGAACGTCGGGGGACCTTTTTTATAGGCGTTTTTAGGTCAAGACGAAGTCGGTGGAGCGAAGATCGACGGCAACGGAGCCACGAGGCCAAACGGGTGGGTCCCACGCGGCCACAGTACCTGGCCGCGTGGGCCATCGTTTGGCCCTCGGCCTCCGTTTGCTCGCTTCCTTTTTCCGTAGTCTTCTTCCTTCCAAATATTGACGCCCGTAAATTTCCAGGTGATTTCGTTGACGTTTGGGTCCCTGAAACATTAAAATAAGAAAACGGGGTTTTCTGCCTGTGCAGGGTTAATTCCATAAAAATAGGAAATATGAAGATATTCCAAAATCATGATAAAACATTGATATAACCCTTATATGATGCAAATATGATTGGAATATAAGCAATTAAAGTGCAAAGTTCATGTATGCATTTTACATGCATCACATATGCATCACATCATAACTTTAAATTGCAACAAATGGATGTGAAAAGTGCCTTTCTTAATGGTCCTTTAAAGGAGTTGGTATATGTTAAGCAACCATCGGGTTTCGAGGACCCTAAATTCCCTAACCATGTCTACAAGCTTGATAAGGCGCTCTATGGTCTCAAACAAGCACCTCGTGCTTGGTATGAGCACCTAAGAGAGCTATTGCTAGACCGTGGATTTGAATTGGGGCAAATCGATCCCACTCTCTTTACCAAGAGGGTTAAAGCGAGCTCTTCCTATGCCAACTTTATGTTGATGATATTATATTTGGCTCATCTAACAAAGCTTTCAATGATGAATTTTCAAAGCTTATGACCGATAGGTTCGAGATGTCTATGATGGGCGAATTGAAGTTCTTTCTCGGTTTTGAGATCAAGCAATTGAATGAAGGGACTTTCATCTCTCAAACCAAATATACCCAAGACATGCTCAAGAGGTTCAATATGCACAATGCTAAGGGCAAGCGGTTTCCCATGGATACCAAATGCCACCTTGAACTTAACCACGACGGTATCGATGTTGATCAAAAACTTTATCGCTCTATGATTGGTTCTTTGCTTTATCTTTGTGCATCTAGACCCGATATTGTGTTGAGTGTAGGGGTGTGTGCAAGGTATCAAGCCGCTCCTAAAGAAAGCCACATGGTGGCAGTCAATAGAATCCTTCGATATTTGGTTGATACCCCAAGGTTTGGTTTGTGGTACCCAAAGGGCACTAATTTCTCTCTTGCCGGGTACACGGATTCGGATTGGGCCGGTTGCAAGGATGATAGGAAATCAACTTCCGGGGCATGCCAATTTCTTGGTAGGTCCTTGGTGAGTTGGTCTTCTAAGAAGCAAAATTGCATATCTCCTCTCCTCCGCCGAAGCCGAGTATGTGGCGGCCGCTAGTGCATGCACTCAATTGTTATGGATGAGGCAAACTTTAAAGGAATACGGTGTCAATTGTGACAAAGTGCCTCTTTTGTGTGACAATGAAAGTGCTATCAAGATTGGCCACAATCCGGTGCAACACTCAAGAACGAAGCATATTGAGATTCGTCATCATTTTATTCGGGATCATATTGCTCGTGGTGGTATTGAACTTGGCTATATTCCAACCAAAGATCAACTTGCCGACATATTCATGAAGCCACTTGATGAAGCAAGATTCACCTTCTTGAGGCATGAGCTAAATATCGTGGATTCTAGGAGCTTGACTTGACCATCTTGCATACACACCTATATTTTGACTATTTATTGGGTTTAGGTGTAGGCATGGACATAGGGGGAGTGCGTCCTAATCCATTGGACTATCCCTCCCCCCATTATGCCGATAGTAAGACCTCATTTTGTCTCTATATTTTCATTTCATGAATTGTGAGCTTAAATGACGAGTAGTGGCCGTGAACCCAAGATACATCTTCGCGGTGTCACACCACACACTCATACATGGTGGCCTAGGCCACCGCCCTCCTCTTTGTGAGGAGTTGGATCTTATTTGGGCTTATTGGTTTATTTGGGTTTTCTAGACCTTTTATTTTGTCTTTGGGAGAAACACTTGGAAATTGGCTTTTATATTTGATCTTGCAACTTCCAAGTGTGTATCCCACCATCGGTGACTTTGTTCTCATCCTAAGCCTTTCCTACCTAAAAACATGCTCCTCTTGCAACATACATGTCTCCCACAAAATTCTGGCAGTTTTGGAGCTTTTGGGTCCGGAGACTCCGGTGTGCTACACCGGAGACTCCGGTCTGTCCAGAGTCTCCACCCTAAACCTGGAAAACTCCGGCTCAGGCCGGAGACTCCGGACCCAGTCGTTTCACTGGGTTCCTTAAGGGCACGGGGTGGGGAGCTCTGAACACAACTCCTCATACACCCCCGTCCCCAACCACTTCCCAGTCGCCGCCGTCGCTCCAAGATCGCCTCCGGCCGCTCCCCGCCGCCGGAATCCGCCGTGCCACCGGCTCCTCCACCTCCCAAGCGTCGGGGATCTTCCTCCCCTCCGTTTGAATCTCACCATGAAGGACACGGGTACCACTCTCTCTCTCTTCCTCTAGGATTCTTCCTAGATCTAGTTTTGAGAGTAGTTCTTGTTGAAATTCTTGGTGTAGAACCTTTAGGATGGCAATGTACTCTCTAGGAAATTGTTGGTGTCGATTTTTCGTTCAAATTTGACCTAGGTTGGAAGTTCCAGTCTCAGGCCGGAGATTCCGGCCCCCCTGACCGGAGACTCCGGTGTGGCCGGAGACTCCGCCCCCCTGAGACCGGAGACTCCGGTCCAGATCGTCTCTGAAGAAAATTTCTCTCCAACTGTTTCTCTCTTTTGATTCCATGGACATGTATGCTTATCTCAGTGCTACCTATCTACTCCTGTTTCACAGCTAACAAAAGGTACCCCGGTGCTTCATCCTCATCCTCGAATATCAAGAAGTCGTAGAAGAAGAAGCTTCAAGGTAGAGACTACTTGGTCTATGATGCAGAACGAGACAAGCATGTGCAGAGTGGTGACCTAAAGAAGCAAAAGGCTGCTGAGGCTACTCGGGCTAGGCAAGAGGCTAACCTCCTTCGAGAAGAAAGGGCCAAGAAGGCTAAGTTTGACAACATCACCACTTTGAAGGACTTGAACAAGGAGGAGTTCCGCTCCATGAGGGCACATAATTTCTATGACATGCCCAACAATTCAACCGATGGTCACTTTTGGAGAAGGGAGCAAGAGCTCATTATGAAGGAACTCTATGCAAATTTGGACCCAAAAGCCCTTGTGTGTCCACAAAAACCTTTGCAGTTTGAAGTGTTGGCCAAGAAGGAATACTTTAAGGACGCAATTTGGGTTGCTAGAAAGATTGGTCTTGAGCACCTCATTTCCCTCCAACAAGATTATGATATTGAGATGGTGCAACAGTTTTTTGCCACTCTTGTGCTTGGAGATGAGGAGGACACCAAAATGACTTGGATGACGGGGCCTCTCAAAGTTAGTGCACACTTTTCAGAATTTGGAGAAGCTTTGGGATATGTGTTCAAAGGTGTGAACATTTCCGTTGGTCGAAGAATGCATGTTGAAGGAGTGGCCTATGATAAGAAGCTTCTTGCCCCTCTTGCCGCTAAAGACGGAAAAATTGCCACCACCAAAGGTCTCAAGCCCCTCTACAACATTTTGATTCGCATGTTTCATTGGAGCATTGCACCTCAAGCCGGGAATACGGATGCTATCCGTGGAGCTCTTGTCAACATCATGCATCATTGCCAAACAACATACCTTGCCGGACCGGATTGCCAAGGGGTTGAGATTGATGTCATGGACTATATCCGGTGTGAGATCAACATTGCTATTTATGAGAGGAAGAATCCTATGTATGCTCCCTATGTCATGAAGCTCATCCTCAAAAAGATTCCCAATCTCGATCAATCCCGTTTCAAGAAACACACCTATGGTTACCTTCAAGTGCTCTCCCATCATCTTGCTCAAGCCACTTATCAAGAGGTAGAGGCGCAAGAAGCGCCTAGGGCAAGAACGAAAAATGGCACTCCACCCTCTTGGGCTCATGGTGGCAAGGAAAGAGTCAACAATGAGATGAAGAATGTTTTGTGGTGGAAAAGGGCTATGATGTGCATGGGTGTTGCGGTGCACAAGGAAAACCATCAAACCTATGTTACCAACAAGAAGATCTTGTCCAACCAAGCCCATATGATGAAGGAATTGCGCAAAATCAACAATGGTGGCACCATGAAAGTGCATGTGTTGCCCCATGCGTGGTTTTGGTAATTAATGACAATCCTTATGGACTAATGTTTGCTTTGAGATATACTTGTAGATCTTGTCCATAGGCAAAGATTGAAGTTCATGTGTTGGACTCTAGAAGATTACATGATGACCAAGGTTCCATCCAAGGGTTTATATGAAGAATGGTCATGAGAAGAGTTGAGCCTATTGCAAGCATGGCTGGGAAAAGAAGATTGAGTGAACTTCATGTTTATCTCCAAGCCATCATCTATATCAAGAGAAGAATATGAAGCGCAATTGGATTCATGAAGACGGAGCTTAGCGAGGCTCTCCCATAATGGAGTATGGGGGAGCATTTGGAGATATCTTCATCAAGCATGTGCTAGTAAGCGCAAATCAAGAAAAGTGGTCCACTTGAAGAGATCAAGATCGTAATCATCGAGCTCAAATGGAATGCGCAAGGCAAAGGTATGATCTTGATAGGGTTTCTATTTTACCGGTCTCATCGTGTGGGAGACCGGGTTATAGGATAGTTGCCGTACTATCAAGAGGGGCTCTCAAGTGAGTAACTTGATCGCATCTTTGTGGAGAGCTCAAACCTTTGCATTCTTGGCATTATCATCTTTCTTGGTTCTTATTTGGCTTTTATCCATGTGAGAATTTAGAGCTTGTGTTCATCTCCATACCAAGCTCTAGTTCATCAAAAAACGGATTTCATTTGAATATCTTGTGATGTTTTTGATGTTGGAGGTTTTACCGATTCGTCTTTTGTAGAGAGGTCAAACTCTCCTCTTGTGGTTTCCTCCTCACATGATGGACTATGATGTGTATATGCATAATCTTTTAGAGCTTGTGAGTATCTTCTAAACAGCACAAGATCATAGAAAACGGAGTTCGGATGAGAAACATATTGCGGTTTTGGTTTGGAGGTTTAATCGGTTATTCTTTTATCGAGAGGTCTTACCTTTCCCCATTCGGTTTTATCCTCCATTGTTGGACTATGATGTTTCTCTGCATGATCTTGTAAAGCTCTTCGTTACGATTCCAACGAGCCAAATATCATCGAAAACGGAGTTCGGATGCTCAAGATATCGTCGTTTTCGTTTGGATGTTTTCTGCAGTTTTCAGTCCAGCGGTAGTACCGCCCGGGTACCGCCAGGTACCGCTGGGAGTCCAGTACCGCGCGCGTTTTGAGCGCCCGAAATCACCCGGAGCGGTAGTACCGCTGCCGGGGCGGTAGTACCGCTGCCTGGAGCCCGTTTTGAGCCTGTTTCTCTGTTCTAACTCCCCAGGGGGCGGTAGTACCGCTGGGCTAGCGGTAGTACCGCTCCTGGGCGTGTTTTTCTGGTAACCGTTGGATTTTGGAGGTCCTATTTAAGGGGACCTTCTTCCCCAATGCCCCCAAGCTCTTTAGCAAAAAAAGCCCCCCATTGTTGACCTTCTTGAGCTTGGATTTCTCTCTATTCCTCCGTGATTCTTGCCTCAAATTAGAAGGAAAGAGAGAGGAGATCTAGATCCACCATTCCACCAATCATTCTCTCCTCTAAGTGAGGGGTTTGGATCTAGATCTTGGAGTGATTTGGTGTTCTTCCTTTGTTCTTCCTCTCTCTCCCCCATAAGCATTAGTTGCTTGTGGTGAGATTTGAGAGTGAAGGACTTGAGCACTTCTTGTGTTCTTGCCTTTGCTTTTGTGCATCGGTTTGCTCTCTCCACGAGGATTCGTGGAAGTGAAGTTTGTGAGCTTGTTACTCTTGGGTCGTTGGACCCTAGACGGTGTTCTTGTGACCTTTTGTGGTCAAGGCCTTTTGTGGCTAGTTGGGACCTTTTGTGGTCCACTTGGGAGCTCCCAATCCTTTTGTGGGTTGTGCCTCAAGATTGTTGTAAGGGACTCGATTTCCGCCCAAAAGGAAATCAATAGTGGAAGGTGAACCGAGCTTTTGTGCGAGGTTCATCGGAGAATAGGGTGAGGCCTTTTGTGGCATCTTGAGTTTGATACTCACACCCCTCCAACGAGACGTACTCCCCTAAAAAGGAGGAACTCGGGAATACATCGTCGTCTCCGCGTGCCTCGGTTATTTCTATACCCGAGCTCTTTACTTATGCACTTTACATTGTGATAGCCTTCGAGCTTGAAGTATTATATCTTGCTATCACCTTGTTACTTGTCTTGCTTAGCATAAGTTGTTGGTGCACATAGGTGAACCTAGTTTATTTAGGTTGTGTGCTTGATAATTTAAACACCTAGTTTTATTCCGCATTTATCAAGCCTAAACCGGAAAAGTTTTAAATCGCCTATTCACCCCCCCCCCCTAGGCGACATCCTTGTCCTTTCAATTGGTATCAGAGCCTGGGCTCTCTTTATTGGGCTTTACCGCCTAGAGAGTAAAGATGTCGTTTAGAGAATTAGTGCACAATCCCACTTTTAATTCGATGGCACTAATTATGATGTTTGGAAAATTCGCATGCTTAATCTTTTTAGGGCCATGGGTCCAAATTATATCATGAGTATTGTAGATGTGGGTTTTTCTCCTCCAAAGGATTCCCAAGAATTATCTTTAGAGGATGAGGAAAACTCTCATCTCGATACTCAAGTATCTAATGGCCTTATATGTGTTTTGAGCGATGTAGTTCTTGCTTCAATCATGCCTTTCCGGAACGCTCATGAGCTTTGGACCAAGCTTCAAGATAAATATGAAGTGTCCAACATTATTGAGGATGATTGTTGTCCCTCCACCTCCGGCCGTGATGAGCTCACTTATTCTTCCACTTCACCAACATGTGATTTGTCACAAGGTAATGAATGGTGAGTGGTGATAGAAATTGCATTGTTGATGGTGTATCTATTATTGACTATACTTCATCTCTATCTCATTGCAATGTTCTATCTTTGGACTTAAACACTTCTAGCACTCAAATGTCTTACATGCTAGTGTTGATAGTCCTTGCATATCATGTATTAGTTGTTTAACTAAATCTCATGATGATATGCTTCTATGTCTTGTTGCCATGAAAATAATGTTTCCATATCCTCTAGTTTTGTGTGGCTAACAATGTAGAGGAATCCCAACTTTTGTTGGAACAAGACATGGACTCAATGGTGCTTCAAGTAATTCTTCATCGTCATCGTCCATTACTCACTTTTGCCTTATGGCTAAGGATTCAAAGGTTCTCCATCTTTGGAACCCTCTACATCTTGTGATGATGAGGATGAAGATTATTATGGATTAAAAGAGGATGATATTGACTCCTTAAAGGAGAAGAGTGAGATGGTTTTTGGTGCTCTCCCTAATGATAGTAAAGCTTGCTCTTATTTGTGTGAAATTTTGTCTTATGCTATTAAGTGCAAGGAAATCATTGAAGAAAAGGGAAGGATCGAAAGAGAGGATGCTATGGAAAAAGCATCCTTAGAAAATGCTCTTGAGGAAGAGCATGAGGTTCGAGTGTCTCTTGAGGAGAAACTTGAATCTCTTGATGAATCAAATGATCTATTATTGCTAAAATCATTAAGGAAAGAGATCATGCTATTGCTAAATATAAAGTGCTTAAAAAGGAAAAGTTGAATTTGGTGTTGGCAATGCTAGACTAGTTGAGGATATAGAGAGACTTGACAAAGCTCATAAGGCTTTGGAAAGTGAACACTCTCTCCTTACCAAGTCTCATGATCAACTCCAAACTCAACTATCTAAAAATGATGTGCCTAGTTCCTCTACTCTCTCATGTGATCATGCTAATATTATTGAGGAAAATGCTAGGTTGAATGATGAGCTTGCCAAGTTGTCTTCTTCCATTTCTAATGATAATGATGCTTGTGCTACTAACTCAATTTCTCGTGAAGCATCTATTTTGAAGGAGAATGTTGAGCTAAGGGCTCAACTTGAGTTGCTAACTAGCAAGTATGGGAAATTGGAAGAAAGTCATGAAAAGCTCTCTAGCTCTAATGAGGATCTTCTAGCATCCCATGCTAGGCTAAAGTTAGCTCATGAGGCTATACAAAGGTAACATCTTGTGAGCCTCATGTGGACAATGGCACAACTACTTCTCTAATGCTATATTGCTTGTGCTAGTCCTAGTGATTCATCCACTCACAATGTTGCTAATCTTGTGATGAATTACTTTCCATGCCTTGTTGCTCTAACAATGAAGCATCTACTTCCTCTAGTGTTTTTGTTGATCTAACCATGTAGAGGAATTAAAAGAGCTCAAGGCCCAAGTCGCTTCTTTGAAGAAAGACTTGGAAAAGCGTCATGTTGGGAAGTCTACACTTGACAATGTGTTGAGTGTTCAAAGACGCCCCAATGACAAGAGTGGACTTGGATTCAACTCCAATAACAAGAACAAGTCCAAGTCTATAACAAGAACAAGGGCCAAGAACAAGTTAAAGATTCGGCCAAGATTGTTTGCTTCAAGTGCAAAGATCTTGCCCTTTGAAGAAGAAGCCTCTTAGTGAGAAGCAACAAGGGAAGCGGCCTCAAACTCAAACTCAAGTTGAAGAACGGCCTCTTCCCAAGAAGAATCAAGCTACCTCTCCTCAAGTCAAGATTTCAACTAAGAAGAAAGGAGGAAGCCAATGTTGCTACATATGCCGTGAGAAGGGCCACTTTGCTTCTTCATGCACTAATGGTACCTTATCCAACCCCATTATTATTGATGATGTTTATTCTCTTCGGAAGGATAAGGTTGGCAATGTGTTTGCCAAATATGTTGGTACTCAAAGTGGTGTCAAGAAAAGCACCATTTGGGTTGCCAAGCCTATTGTGACTAACCTCTTAGGACCCAACTTGGTTGGGGACCAACAAGCTAAAACTTGATCAATAGGTGTTGTTGGAGGGCATTGGAGACTTGGCTACATTATGAAGAATTAAGGGATCTTCATCAATTATATTCTCTCAAGTCAAGTCATTTGGATTATATTGTTCTATCTCATATCCAATGTTCCTCCTTGCGGTAACTTGTGCTTATATCATTATACATTGAAAGTTGCTTGCACCCTTGCATGTGTTTGGTTTTGTACCTTGCTAGTGTTTGTATGTGTTGTGCTCTCTACTTACTTATCTTGAGAAATCAAGTATGTGTATGTTGGTTTGCACACCACTTACTTGTTTTGAGCCTTATTGATTTTATTTGATATCTTATCGTGTTGGCTCTTCTTGAGAGACTAATAGACTATCCCATTTTGGGTGAGTGATGCGCTTTGTGCACTTCACAATCCTAAAAATGTTTACATGAGGAATACCACTTAGTGATGATACATCTATATTATATATTCTCTATGTGGTATGTCATTCTCATGAGAAATTCAAATTCTATAATGTCCATTAATTTCTCGAGTTGGTTTTGTTTGCCTCTTGTATTAAAATAAATGGGTTATCACATTATGGGGGAGTAATAAGCTATGTGCATATTACGAGCCTAGAAAATGTGAACATGTGAGGTTTTGCCACCTAGAATTGATGTTGTCAATTATCTTGTTCTTATGTGGCATGTTTCTCAAACAAGTTCCCGTTTGCTTAAATGCTTTTTGCACCTCACCGTTGGATCTTGTTTGTGATGGAAGTTCTTGATATGGCTTTCCCTAAATATGTTCTCATATATCTTTTTGGGAAACCAATTGCTTCAAGCTACTCTTTGGAGTTGCTTTGCATGATCGCGTGAATATTTGAAGCTATCAAGAATATCTATCTATCTAAGCATGGCTTTTAATTCCTATCCTTTGCCATATGCTTATGTTTTGTGAATATGATCTTGAATATATCTTTGCAATCCACCACCGAGAAATATCTCCATATATTACTTGTCTTGACAAGTGATAATCATATTTGTGGTAAATATATTGATCATATTCACTTTGGCTCTTGCTTTAAATTGCCTTATTTGATTGCCAAGGATTTGCTTTGATCTAACTCTCATTTGTCTTCCTTGTATCTTTTGGATCCTTGTTGCTTACTCAAAATTTATTTTGTGCTCTCTTGGTTGGGAAAAGCAATGATCCAATTCTTGTGCATTGACATTCAAAAGTCATACTTCTTGTTAATGCACTATTCTTTGGGAAGCTATCCTACTTTGAGTAAAACACCGTTCTTTAAATTGGTATTGCAATTTCTTGCCTTTCTTGAACATGACTAGTGTTTGAATAATATATATATGGAGAGTGATGATCTCATGTGTGCATTTTGTATTCAAATGCAAAATCATAAATAATGCACACATCTTGGGGAGCAATCCTATATGCTTTTTGAACATTAGTTGTCTTCGTTTGATATTTGATCCCGATGACGTGTCTCCTTGGAAGACAAACATTTTTCGTCTTGGTACTTTGTGCCATCATGAAAAGTGTAGAGGGTTTGGTTTATTCCTTGATGGTATTTTCATCAATTTGGTATCTTGATTTCATTGGTATCTTTTCAAAGTGGTATCTTCAATCATGTGTTGATTTGGATCTTTGATATATTTGGGCAATTTTTTTCCTTGTCACACTTGTGTGTGCTTTGTTGGTTAATTGGTGTTTTGTCCAAATTGTATCTCGTTTGGTTCTTGTAAGTCTTGTGCATGCATATTTACTATATGTATATCTTATGGCATGCTTACTTTCGTTGATCCAATATATAGGATAAACTCCATCAAATCCTAAATGGTTAAGATGTGCATGAAATTCAATTTCATATCAATATGCACATATTTATGTGGAGTTTGTCCTATGTATTGTAGTTGCTCTAACTACTTTGGACCCAATGAGTTTGGGTACCATTTTGTACTTGAATTTGTTTTAGGTACATTGGAGATGCATTGGAAGCTTGTCTCATTTACAAGGAAGGTGTTATCACCATATGCTTATTGGAGCCAAGCTCGATGATCGAACTCTTATCTTCTACATCAACAATGCTATCTCGGTAACAAGTATCTACCTCATGCATACATTTCTAGCTTTCAACCTTGTGTAGGTTGTATCTTGGCATGAATTTCCTTTGTGCGATACTTGTTATCTTTCTCGGAGCATCCCTTTTATCACTTTATCCCTTGTGGATAGTTTTGATGCTATGATGAGTATGTGTTGGAAGTTCATCTATATCCCTTTAAGATAAAATTGAGCTTTGTGCTATGCTTTTAAGCAAAGTTCTTAATGGTGTATTTATGACTTCCCTTGGATATCATGTTCTCTAGCTTTGTACCTATTTTGTGTGTACATGTTTATTTGTGGACTTATATCTTTGTGATTGGTGTCTACTTAGAAACTTATAACATGAGAATAGTTACATCTTTAATTGGTATTCCAATTCTTTAGTGACCACCTTTATTCCTTTTTGATTCTTTGGTCGTTTCTAATTGGCACAAGCTTTGTTTTTATTTGTTATGCTTTTGCATCTTTATAAGCTTGTGGACCTATTTGCTAGATGTTTCTTGGTTTGTGTTCAAAATTTCTAGGAGGGAGTGAGGATTCCATGTTGTGCTCACCATATTAAATTGCAAATCCTACCTTGTGCACGTACCTTGGGGAGTTCCCTCTTGATTTTTAGAACACCTTTTTCGGATCTTTTTGATTGCTTGCTTCTTTCGTCGAAGTATCTTTCTCTTTGATATTCTTTTGCAATATTTGGATCCTCGATATAGTTTGATCTCCCTCCATC
The DNA here is from genome assembly GCA_947311845.1 of Poa pratensis. Classification (NCBI taxonomy): domain Eukaryota; kingdom Viridiplantae; phylum Streptophyta; class Magnoliopsida; order Poales; family Poaceae; genus Poa; species Poa pratensis. The sequence goes on along the minus strand of CAMZMU010000042.1, from coordinate 78,035,443 downwards.
TATTCGTCATTGGATATGTGCATTTGATTTCACTCATATCATGAGAAATGCACACATTATGGGGGAGTTCTTATCATATTGGCCTTCTTGATTTTTCACCCATTTCGGCAATGGATGCCAATGGGGGAGAAGTTTAGAGGGTTTAAGGGATTTGGTTTTATGCTTTATGCTTTAGTTTCGTTCTTAAGCATTTGCCTTCCTTGCTCTTTGTGTTGCATGGTTGCTTAATTCATTATATAAACCCTCGTAAAAGGGATTGTCATCAATTACCAAAATGGGGGAGATTGAAAGTGCATGTGTTGCCCCATGCGTGGTTTTGGTAATTAATGACAATCCTTATGGACTAATGTTTGCTTTGAGATATACTTGTAGATCTTGTCCATAGGCAAAGATTGGAGTTCATGTGTTGGACTCTAGAAGATTACATGATGACCAAGGTTCCATCCAAGGGTTTATATGAAGAATGGTCATGAGAAGAGTTGAGCTATTGCAAGCATGGCTTGGAAAAGAAGATTGAGTGAACTTCATGTTTATCTCCAAGCCATCATCTATATCAAGAGAAGAATATGAAGCGCAATTGGATTCATGAAGACGGAGCTTAGCGAGGCTCTCCCATAATGGAGTATGGGGGAGCATTTGGAGATGTCTTCATCAAGCATGTGCTAGCAAGCGCAAATCAAGAAAAGTGGTCCACTTGAAGAGATCAAGATCGTAATCATCGAGCTCAAGTGGAATGCGCAAGGCAAAGGTATGATCTTGATAGGGTTTCTATTTTACCGGTCTCATCGTGTGGGAGACCGGGTTATAGGATAGTTGCCGTACTATCAAGAGGGGCTCTCAAGTGAGTAACTTGATCGCATCTTTGTGGAGAGCTCAAACCTTTGCATTCTTGGCATTATCATCTTTCTTGGTTCTTATTTGGCTTTTATCCATACGAGAATTTAGAGCTTGTGTTCATCTCCATACCAAGCTCTAGTTCATCAAAAAACGGATTTCATTTGAATATCTTGTGATGTTTTTGATGTTGGAGGTTTTACCGATTCGTCTTTTGTAGAGAGGTCAAACTCTCCTCTTGTGGTTTCCTCCTCACATGATGGACTATGATGTGTATATGCACAATCTTGTAGAGCTTGTGAGTATCTCCTAAACAGCCCAAGATCATAGAAAACGGAGTCCGGATGAGAAACATAAAAACCCGATTAAAATTTCCACTTCTTGTGTTGCATTGCATCATGGCATTCATTAAATTGCTAACTTAAGATAAATTAAGTTTGGAAAGAAATAAAAAGGGAACAAATCCAAGACCCAAAAATCTTCAACCTCAACGCAATTGCTTAACTTGGTGAAACCAAATTAATTTGAACTTCCAAATTGTTTAGGAAGTTCCAAGTTTACATGTTATAACCAATTCTCAAAATCTAAGTATTGCCAAATGAGAAATGAATTTGAGACTCCAAAATTGGTTCAAATCAAATCCTATTTTTGACCCCAAGTTATACTTTCCAAAAATTCAAATTAAAGTTATGGGGAGCTTCTCTAATATATTTGGAGCCTCCATAAATAATTTCATTATTTTTGGAAATGCTTAAGTGCACCAAATAAATATATTTTGGAGATTATTAAAAATGACCTTTTTAGAACCCGCTGAACAAATGTTGTACAAAACTTTTTATTTGGCAACACCAACTCTTGTGGAGCTTCTTCATCATGTGGGGAGGCAACACAATTTTTTCCAGATTTTACTAAAATGTTTAAGTGCCTAATTTAAAACGTTAAATCTACCAGTTTTTAAAAAGAAACTGGACAGGGACCTATCCGTGATGGAGGAGAAAACTGACAGGGGGGTTTCTGCAAATGTTGCTTTCTTTCCTTCTCTCCCCTGTAGCGACCGAACCGCACCACCACTGGAGCCATGCCGCGCCCCTAGCGCGTCGAGCCGCGCCCTCTCTCTCGCTGCCCTGCGGTGGATAAGAAGCAGCCCAAGACCGCCCTCCCTCTCCCCTCACCTGCTCCCTTCCCGTTTTCCCGAAAAACCCGAACCCTAGCACTGAGCTCCATGTCCACCATGGCCGCCGTGCTTGTTGCCGTCGATGGAGGCCATCCCGAGTGAATCGAGGACCACAGCAAGGACCGCTGCGTCGACCTCTAGCTTCTCCGCCGTCGCCCGCTTGCTGGGAGGACCGGACGCGGGCTAATCGCGTTTTCCCTTCCGAAGCCGTCCGCCGCTCGCCGTCGGCGTCCTCGCCCAATCCCGGCCGCCACCGACCTCCTCCGACCACGTCGAGCGTCCTCAACCGCTCAGGGTGAGCTCCTCTCCTTTTCCCCTTCCCCCTCTCTCGCGCTGCTCGCCGGAGCACCGCAGCCCTCGCTCCCCGTCGCCGTAGCTCGACGAGCTCGCGTGACCGGTCGATGACCCGGCCTAACCGGGCTGCAGACCGTTCCTCTCGGGCGCTTAGCCGGTCCAGGAGCCGGCCCAAACCGGGCAGACGACCGGTGGGCTCTGGCCCATCTCCGGCCTGCCAACCGGTTTGACTGGGCTGTAGGCCGGCCTGCCAGGGTTTTTCTTTTCCTTTTTGGAAATAAAATAAAATAAAAGAATTGTTATCTATTTAAAAATTGCTCCATTTCTAGCAAATGATATACCAAATTGTTCAGAAAAACAAAACCTATCTGTTGGTACCATTGTAATGATCTTTTGAAACATTATTTTTCTGCTGTTTATTAATAATTACTAAAATGGCAAAGCTAATACTAAAATTGGGAAAAATCATATCCTGATGAATATTTAACCAAAATTTGTGATTAAAATATCAGAATGATCAGTGTTTCAAATGCCATCAAAACATGTTAATATAAACTCTGGATCACAAATATTTTTATTGATGAGTATTCATAAATTGGTTAAAAGAATTAAATTCGAATAATTATTTAATTCAATAATTATTCATCGGTACTCGGAAAATTACAAATAAGGTACCGAGAGGATCAGAAGAACAAATCCTATCTAATCATGCCATGTTCATGCATATTTGAGCCACTTCTTAGTAATGTAATAAATGTATGAACAATGTGGTCATTAAGTTAAATATGGTGGTTGCTTCCAAATAATTGCACTAATTATTTGGCCCTCCATTTAATGTTGCTAAATAAACTAAATGATGCTATCATTGCATAAACCTGACATACCATCATGTGCTTGTGCATTGCATTGTGACCAATGTGTGGTGATTGATTGTTGTTTCCATGTTTATGCTCCGCTAGATCAAGCAGCCGGGGTTACTCCACAATACCCCGAGGATCCGTATTACTACCCGTATCCCGAACAAGGCAAGCGTAATCCCCCCTCTGAGCATGTCTCCTCCTATATTTTGCAATTATTTTCCCCACTATAATATTGCATTCGGTTCCAAATGTCTTTTGCTTGGACTAGAGTATTCCTACTAGTTGCATTAGAAATCTATTGCCATTTACCTGTATCCTTCCTAATATCCCTAGGATTGAAGTGTTGGCCAAAGATAAGTATATTTGCTATGTATATGCTTAGCCATGCTTAGTATAAAGGTTTGCAGGTCCGGTGGATGTTTCAATGGTTGGAACAGGTATGGAATAACCGGATGTGATGGAAAGTGATGGTGGTGGTTAATAAATTGCTTAAAGGTGGGGATGAGAGGCCACATGGGATGTGGTGGGTTGTCTCGTTCTCGCCGCCTAGGTGCGAGTTCTTTACCTCTTGAACCAAGACGAGCGTACTACCATGCGTGGGCTATATGGAACCCCCATCGACCAACTAACTTGAGCGGGACTAGCCAGGGTCCTCTAGTTCGATTTTCCATTTGCGCGTGCGTTGATGGTGGTGTGAACTGGGATGAGGATGGTTGTGTTAGGAAAATGAGTGGCCACGGGACAGCGGGTTGGAGGAGTTACCACAACTGTCCTGTCCTCACTGATGATCCTGGGTTAGTCCTTAACAAGGTAAAGGTTGTAGCCGTTTCACACTCAGCCGGCTTTCCACGGAAGAGAGCTAAGCGTAGGCAATGAGTCTGGCGGTACGCGTGGATAAGGAGCTGGGAGGTCCCTCGTGGAACCTGGCGACTTTCACATTGTACACCCCTGCAGGGATAAATCTTTTCGAAAAGCCGTGTCCGCGGTTATGGACGACTTGGGAAGTGAAGGTAGGATCATAGAATAACTTTAACGGAATGATTAAAAACTGGGTACTAGAGGTACCACTCACGAATGCAAGGTGAGCTTCCTCGAGGGTGATTCGGGGAGGTGCCTTTGATGAACAGGTACTATGAGGGTGATGATGGGTGATGATGAGAAATGTGACTCAAGAGAAAAGAGTTACTTCTTACCCCTTTTCAAATTAATCTGATTAGACGATGCCATGGAGTTATGTCTTTTTTAATAAAATCAGCTTTATGCAAAACAGCCATAAAACTTTGGAAGCCAATCATGGAGCATATATTAGCTCTTAATCTTGCGAGTTCGTCGAACTCAACGTCGTTTGCTTATTTTCAGGAGAGGACTTCACCGACCTCGAAGGTGGGTTCTTTGTGGACGTCGACGAGTAGTCTGGGGTTCCCAGGTGGCAGCTTGGGACATCCTGGAACAGCTGGCGCTGTGATGTTTATTTGTAGGCCTCTTAGGCCATATTCTGGTTCTTGTTGTTTAGAACAACGCCCTTCGCTTCCGCTTGATGAAATGTTGGGTCTGTGACCCTTGCTTGTAACTTTTGCTATCTTTCTCTATTATAAGAGTTGCTTATAATGTTTTGTGTCGTAGAGTCTGTGATGTGCCAGTTGTTCCACAAGTCTTGATCTTACTATTATGCTTTGATAGTTGTGCCTGTGTTAAGGCATCAATCGGGGTGTTGCGTTGTCTGGAGTGAGGTGTACCCAGCAACGCCTGCCAAAGGTTTTGGCCGGGGATTGGTAAACCCGTAACCTCCGGTTGTATCGCTTAACCGGTGACACGCAGCATCACTGTATACTAGTCGGGTCGGGGCGCCACATAGATCTTGGAGGGATTTGGTGTTCTTCCTTTGTTCTTCCTCTCCTCTCCCCCATAAGCATTACTTGCTTGTGGTGGGATTTGAGAGTGAAGGACTTAAGCACTTCTTGTGTTCTTGCCTTTGCTTTTGTGCATCGGTTTGCTCTCTCCACGAGGATTCGTGGAAGTGAAGTTTGTGAGCTTGTTACTCTTGGGTCGTTGGACCCTAGACGGTGTTCTTGTGACCTTTTGTGGTCAAGGCCTTTTGTGGCTAGTTGGGACCTTTTGTGGTCCACTTGGGAGCTCACAATCCTTTTGTGGGTTGTGCCTCAAGATTGTTGTAAGGGACTCGATTTCCGCCCAAAAGGAAATCAATAGTGGAAGGTGAACCGAGCTTTTGTGCGAGGTTCATCAGAGAATAGGGTGAGGCCTTTTGTGGCATCTTGAGTTTGATACTCACACCCCTCCAACGAGACGTACTCCCCTAAAAAGGAGGAACTCGGGAATACATCGTCGTCTCCGCGTGCCTCGGTTATTTCTATACCCGAGCTCTTTACTTATGTACTTTACATTGTGATAGCCTTCGAGATTGAAGTATTATATCTTGCTATCACCTTGTTACTTGTCTTGCTTAGCATAAGTTGTTGGTGCACATAGGTGAACCTAGTTTATTTAGGTTGTGTGCTTGATAATTTAAACACCTAGTTTTATTCCGCATTTATCAAGCCTAAACTGGAAAAGTTTTTAAATCGCCTATTCACCCCCCCCCTCTAGGCGACATCCTTGTCCTTTCACACCACTCCTCCTCGCCAAGAAGGTGATCCAGAAACTCCGCCATCCGCAGCAACTATCCCTCTTGAGGAGTGGAATGTGGATATCTTTCCTTGGAATGATTATGATGATGTGACCTCCATGCCTTCCTCTTCTCGCAACACCGGAAAGGCTCCTATGCGTGCTCAAGAAGAAAGTGATGATCAAGAAGAAAGTGATGATGAAGAAGAAAGTGATGAGGTGAAGCAAGTGGTGAAGCAAGCGGTGAAGCTAGTGGTGAAGCAAGTGGTGATGACGACTATGATGAAGACGACGAGTGATCGCCTTGGGTTTCGTTAGCATCGCTCTTTTCCCTTTTTGGCGTTTCGATGCAAAAGGGGGAGAAGTAGTTCTACCAGGTTCTCTCGTGGGATTTGCATGGGTCGGACACAAGCATGCTCGTTTATCATTTCTTTGAAGCTTGTGTCATTTTTATCTTTGTTGTTGAACTTATTTGCCTTTTATTCGTGTGAGACTATGTTCTATTCCGTCTATGTGAGACTTATGGATATTTCATTCTATCTATGGTTGAGATGGTATCTATCCTTGTGATATATTTTTGTGCATTGGTTTATATTCTACAATATTATGCACAAGGTATGTTCCCTTTCCTCTCAAACCATTATCTTGATATGTCCTTGTATTTATGAAATTTATCATGTTCAATATTTCTTGTGAGTTGTCTCTCCTCTACATGTTGAGCATTTGTATTCAAATGCAAACTACTTGTATGCACACATGTAGGGGGAGCCTCTCAAATCCTTTGTGGAACATGTCGATATTTGTTGTGTGCTTTATTGCAAATCCGAGTGTTGTCATCTAACACCAAAAAGGGGGAGATTGAAAGGGCATATTTTCTATCCCTTAGTTTTTGTGTGTTAGGCAACAACACTAGGATATATCTAAGTGATGTTAAGTGGTGCAGGAGTCAAAAGAAATATTTGCACGTTGCATCGAAACACTTGACAGGAAAAAGAAGTCTGCATTTGCTTGCCCAGTCTGGAGTCTCCGGTCCTCAGGGGCTCAGGGGCCGGAGTCTCCGGCCTCTCTGGCTTTGACACACTCGACGGCAACTACGGTATAGGGGTCCGGAGTTACCCCGGAGTAACCCCGGAGTCTCCGCCCGACCGGAGTCTCCGCACCTCCGGTCCGGAGTCTCCGCCCCCAGACAAAGTTTCGAAGCGAAGTGACCAAGCGACGACAGCTGCGGTATAGGGTCCGGAGTGACCCCTGAGTACCCCCGGAGTCTCCGGAGTCCAGTCCGGAGTCTCCGGCCCAAGTGGACAGAAACGGCTAGTTTTTCTGGAGGGGTATAAATACCCTCCACCTACCTCCAGCCAGCTAGCTCGCCCAAACTTGAAGTCTCCATTATTGCAAGCTCAAGAATCTCTAGATCTCCCAATCCTCCACCCAAACTCGTTGATCTTTGGAGGATTGAAGGAGAAGGCCCGGATCTACATCTTCACCAAGCCGTTCTTCATTTCCCCCTCATTCACTTGAGGGCCCCTTGGCTTGGATTTCCATTAGGAAAACCTAGCTTCTTATTGTACTCACTTGTTGTCTTTGTGATAGATTTGTAGCTGTTCGGGAGCCCCCAATCCTCTTGTGGGTTGTGCCCCGGATCGTTGTTGTAAAGGCTCCGGATTCCGCCTTGAAGGATTCCGATAGTGGAAGGTGAACCAAACCTTTGTGGTGCGGTTCATCGGAGAAGAAGGTGCGTCCGCCTTTGTGGCGGTTGAGTTTTGACCTTTGTGGTAGCTCACACCTCTCCAACGAGACGTACTCCCCTAAAAAGGAGGAACTCGGGATTACATCCGTGTCTCCGCGTGCTTTCACTTCGGTTACTTCTATCCTTGTTTATAGTCTTTACTTCGTGTATCTTGTTTAGTTGCTTGCTTGTCATATAGGTAAATTCACCTTAGTTGCATATCTAGAGAATTTACCTTTTGTGTCAAGCCTAATTTGAAAAAGTACAAAAATTGAAGTAGCACCTATTCACCCCCCCCCCCTCTAGGTGTCATATGATCCTTTCAGTGGGACCCCCCTTTTGGCCCTCGGAGCTCCGTTGCCGTCGATCTTTCCTCCACCGACTCTGTTTTGACCTAAAATCGACTATAAAAATCCCCGATGCCCTTTGGAGGGGAGCGCCGCAGAAACACAGAAACACCGAAACAGAGACCTGGAGTTGCAGATTGGAGGGGGAAAACTCCGGCGGGGCGCTGCCGGCGTGGTCTCCATCTTCTCCAACGACTTCTCCACCGTCTCCATGATGAAGAGGGAGTAGTCCACCTCTGGACTATGGGTTTGTGGAAGTAACTTATGTATCTCTCTCTCTTGAGCTTCACTAATTAGTACCGTATGAGCTGCTGAACATGATTACAGTCATCTATGTAATACCTTTGTGGTGAATCTTTTTATGAGTTAATATATGTTTGAGATTGCAATGGTTTTGTTTCAGTTATGAAAGTAGATGCATATTATGTACCCCGTTCTTATTTACTTGTCATGATCAAGCATGTTTATGAGAGCGTGTGAGGGGAAACGTGTGCATTAGTTGGAGTAACGGGGGGTGGCTAGTGCAGTGAACGTGAGAGAAAGTTCTGCGATCCACTTGGGTATCTCTACCTTACTTTGTTGCCTCACTAGGGATAAAAAGAAATACCATGCTACCGGAGATGTGGGTGTGACCATTGCCACTACTCCATGACTAGATCTAGCATGTTCTTATTTTAACTTCATGTCATGATACTTATTGCTATACTCTGAGTTATCTTAATTACTGAGGTGTTATGATTTAGTTCGCATCTTGGTGGAGTATAAGAAAGACTAATAACCAAAAGGTCTCTATGTTAGGACGTGATGCTGATGCATGTAAAATGCATACATGAACTTTGCACTTTATTCACTCATATTCCAATCATATTTGCATCATATAAGGGTTATATCAATGTTTTATCATGATTTTGAAAATATCTTAATGATTTCCTATTTTTATGGAATTAACCCTGCACAGGCAGAAAACCCTAGTTTTGTATTTTAATGTTTCAGGGACCCAAACGTCGTCCAAATCACCTGCAAATTTAGGGGCGTCATTTTTTGGAAGGAAGAAGACCTGTGGGCGAAGGAAGCGATCAAACGGAGGCCCGAGGGCCAAAAGAGGGGGGCCCACGCGGCCACAGTACCAGGCCGCGTGGGACCCACCCATCTGGCCCTCGAGGCTCCGTTGCCGTTGATCTTTGCTCCACCGACTCCGTCTTGACCTAAAAACGCCTATAAAAAAGGTCCCCCGACGTTCTCTGGAGGGAGGCGGCGGAGAAACACAGAACCACGAAACAGAGAGGCAGAAGGCTGCCGCCGGAGAAGATCGGAGGGGGGAAACGCCGCCGGAATCGCCTCCGGAGGGCTCCACCCCCCTCCGGCGTGTTCATCATCAACATCTACAGCAAGAACTTCTTCACCGTCATCACTATGATGAAGGGGGAGTAGTCCACCCCTGGACTAGGGTTTGTGGTGGTAACTTTTGTATCTCTCCTCTCTCTTGAGCTTCACTAATTAGTACCGTATGAGCTGCTGAACATGATTACGGTCATCTATGTAATACCTTTGTGGTGAATATTGTGGTGTGAGATGATTTGTTATGCATTTACCGTTGTGTTGGAGCTTTTGTGATTTGTCATACTTTGAAGTATGATGTATGTGGGTACGGGATGGCCGACGTGACACGGCATAGGTATTGAGTGACACAGTACCGCCCAACATCCTTTATCTGGGGGTAAAAAGAAAGAGTATGATGTGGGAGTGAGAGAAACCACGCTAGCCTTACGAGGGGTGACCTAGCAACACAAATGAGTATTTCTTTCAACTATGTGTTTTAGGACATATAGCCGTCATAAAAAGCTACCATTAAAACATGACAATTGTGTGTACTTTATCTATAACATGATGATCACCGTAGATGAGAGAGAGAGAGGATTAAGTGAACCATGAACCCATGTCCATTGTTCCTATAAGAAACTCACACTTGAGCTTGTCCTCTTGCTACATAGAGGATTGGGCTTTCTCTCTTTGAGAGCTTTCACTTGCTACTACCTTTGTCTTGTCCTCTTGCAAAGAAGAGGATTGGGACACTTTTACATCCATCAAACCAACCATCGTGTTCTCTAAACTTGTTTAGTGCATAATCAACTAAAACTTGTGACACTTTAGTTGTAGGGAATAGATAACTTTTCCTTCTTGCTCCTGCGGATTGATACCTTACTTCCACATTGAGAGGTGCTACAGTGATCCCTTGCTCTTGGGGGTTATCAGATGCCCATATAATTATAACTTGTCATTAAACTGTTGTGTTGCAATCTCATATGTCAACTCTAGTGTTCCATTGTCTACCACTTTATTAAAGAGAGAGTGCATTTGTGAAACCATGAACCCCGGTCCATTTTTAAATCATAAGAAACACCTTTCCAACCACTTTTACCGCTTTTCCATTTTCTGCCATTTAAAAATCTGAAAATACAAAAACACTTTTACATCTTGCATTCATCATATAAAACCCAAAAATATCATTTATCATTGCTACCACCATCCTTGCATATTTATTTACCACCATTGCATATTTATTTCTTGTTTGCATTGCATATTATCTTGATATCATTCTCACACCTTGTGCTTGACAACCACTAGGTGAGGTTGAGTACCAAAACATTTACTTTGTTTTGTAGGTAACCAAAAGAAGGATAGGAAAGATAAATCTTCACTACTGATTCCCCGAGAGTTCGATATTAAACCCTCGAGTCACCCCTCGTGGGGAAAAAACGTCTTCCACTTACTACACACTCTGCACTTGGAGTCTCAACCTAACCATTTACTTTTCACGCAGGTAACTACGTGAAGGACCATCAGGGTGCTGCGTCGTCGAAGGGCAATGGTGAAGCGTCGTCGAAGGGCAAGGGTGAAGCATCGTCGAAGGGCAAGAGTGCTGCTCCGGCTCACGCGGGAGGCTGCATCGACGGGAGATGACTTTGTGTAGTGTTGGTAGTACCGATGTATCTTGATTTGCATTGTATCTTAAATTTATGTTGTCAATGTAATTTGCAAGGTTTGTTTAATATCAATGCGAATAGTAGTCACCCATCATCACCATGAATCGAAACAGAGTAGTAGCAACAAAGATATAAATAAGTCTAGTACATAGATAGATAGACAAGTCTCAACATAGATATAAATAAGTCTGGTACATGGATAGATAGACAAGTCTCAACTCATAGAGTGAAGTGTCAGCCACGACGCGGAGGTGGTGGGTTAGGCGTCGTCCACCCTAACCTATGCGGTGGCCTAACGTCACGTGCCGGAATCAGGACCTGTCATCATCATACTGTGTCTCCTGTGTGGGCTAGGGTGGAGGTGTGTTGTACATACCCATCCAAGTGTCCAGATGTGTGTATGCCTCATGGGTGTCCCCACCTTCCTGATCACTCCCCCACGCGGATCCAGACGACTGCTGACCGGACATAGACGGACGATATCCGTAGGCTCCTGCATAAAAGATAACATTTAAAAACATGTAAATATGTAGTCGTAGCCAATTGATATGGGAAATAAAAGATAACAAGATACTTACCCTGTGGCTGGCGTGGTGGACGAAGCACGTAGCCCGTCGTGGGACTCTGCTGCTGCCAGGACGAGCCTCCAGCCTGGTCAGGAGAGGGTGGCCTGGGCGACGGCTTGGGTGTCAGACGAGGACGTGGGTGCTGCCGGTCCTGCTGGGGCGTCGGCTGCGACTGCTGCTGCGTGGAACAACGCGGTGGGCACTGTCATGCTTGGCGGTGATCAACGTCTGAAGTACGTGTGCACGTGATAGCCTCGTAGATACCTCGCAGCCTGTCCTCTAAGCGCCGCACCCACGACTGATGCTGTTGGCGGTCCAATAGAGGGCCGGACGAAAGCGAACGTCCGTACTCTGACACATCCAGTTTATGCCGAATTGAGGGCGATAGCCATGCACCCTTCCAGGACAGTATGCAACCTCACATTCCATTGTCAGATATTTTTTACTTGACACCTTGGTTCTGAATACCCTCCACGTCGACATTGCCCACTTAATGATTGCGTCTTGCAAATGTTGCTTGTCGGGATATAGAGCACCCACGGCAATCTGGTTCTGGTGGTATTGCCAAGCAGAATCATGACCATCGTTCACAGTCATTGACGAAGAGAAGTCATGACTCCATGACGCAGGATTAGGCACCACATGTTCGTCATCCGACTCGTCGGAATCGTCGGCATAACCACTATCACCATCTGTATGTTCCTCTTCCATCTGGGTCTGCATATGCCCAAATTCCTCGTCCGCATCTGCCTCAACACCATCGTCATCTCCTACTTCTGCCTGACTGTTCTGCCCCGAATCGTAACCACCACCTCCAACATCTTCCTGACTATCATCATGTCCAGATAAATGCATCTCCTGGCTGCTCTGGCCAGGATCGTGCCCACCCTCGCCTTCAGGAGGGTTCACCTCCTTCGCGACAGGAATCAGTAAGGCGATAGGGGTAGTTCCCCTGCTTTCGCAACCTTGTAGCCAACGCACCAACTGAGAGGTCCGATCTATTGGCCTCAAATAGAAAAACACCGGTGACCTTGACTTCGTCCACAATGCATGCATACCGACGGTGTCTGTTTCCGGATTTAGCCCTAAACATCCTGCCAACCAATTATTCAGCTGACTTATGGACCATGTTTGTGGGGAGTTCAGTTCCAACTCTGACCATCGAAACTGACCTAGATCAGCTCCCAACTCAGTTATTTCAACAGTACCAGGACCGTAGTAAAACATACACTTGACTAAATTAGTCATCTCGGCAACCTAAAAATATACCATGAAATAATCATTAAAACCGGAACAACTACATAGTATACACTTAATTATTAGTACCGCGACAAATACCTAGCAATTTATACCGGATACTTAGCAATATCAATATCGCACGACAAACTAAACAATAATGCAAACCTAATTTATCTAAACCCTAATTAGCCAAAAACGACATACCCTTGAAGCGTGCCTTGATTCAATGGAGGAGCGCCACCACCACCACGGCCGGAGCAGCAGAAGTACCACCACCACGCCTTGCTCGGCCTACACCAACCTCCACCGAAACTCCACCATTGCTCCAACCAAACACCACGAAATCACACCAAAACCTAACCCATCTGTAGATCCAAGTTGCCCTAACTCTCTAACACCTCTAGGCTTAAGATTTGGTGGTTGGGTGTACAAATTGCCGCGGGGAGGGAGGAAATCGCCACAGGTTTTCGAAATGAACAAGAACAGAGAGAGAGGACGCGAGGAGGAAGAAGCACCCGTCGATTTATCTCAGCGACCATAGGCTACGGCCTGGCCGATAGGGTAATCGGCTACGACGTGGCCGATTAGTGGCCACGCGTGACCCGAAAGGGCTGTCGGCCGCAAGCCTGGTCCGCTATGCCACCTGCTCGGCTTTGCCCTGGCCGATAGGGTCTAATCAGCTACGCCGCGGCCCGATAGGGTCCTGTCGGCTTACCCACAGCCGAGGCTGTATTATTTCTGCAAATGTTTCAATCTGCGTAATATTTTTCGAACTTAACTAAAAAAATGTATTATTAAAAAAATTAGCATAGGTTTGCTAGTGCAAAATAGAGAATTACATAATACAAGAAAATTATAGGAACAATTGTTTCGACAGAACACGGTAAAAGTGGCTCCATCCTATGCGAACCGAGTCTTCAAAAAAGTTTAGAGTGAATGCTCAAATTCCCGTGGGATTAAGGCATATGATCCAAATCATAGGAATTTTGGAAGTATCAATCGTTGGACCCAAAAGCGATCCATAGAAAAAATTATAAGGAGTGAAAGCCTACTTTATTAAAAGAGACTTTGTTTTCGAAGCAAATTGAGGCAACTTCTGTACATCGGTAGTAATAGGTCAAGTTAGAAGCCAACTGTGTCACCCTCTTATTGTTTTGAAACATGGTGTCACTCTCTCAATGTGCATATGCGTCAATTGCGGTTGACATTCGTTACTTATCACTACTTATGGTGTATGCTCTTAACTGTTGAATAAGTTAGACGTGTTCTTTTTTACCATATCATGTTTTAATAAGATGTTCGTTATCACATAGAATTATCGTCCAAAAGGTTCTCCCTGCCAATCAGACGGTTAGACAAAGCGAAAGCACTCTTTACCGGGTGACCGTGTGCACAGTCAATAACGCTTGTCTGCCGTGGGGCTATGGCCAACTTACCTCTTTATCTCTCCTTTTTTTTTCTCTTATTCGGCTTTCTTCTCCCTGCACGTGATTCCCTTTCTTCTCTTTGTTTCCTCCCTATGCTATCGAACGAGCCGGGAGGCAAACGAGCTCACCACCCACGCTGCCACACAAACCAGACAAGCCGACATGGACGACGTCGCGGTATCCAGTAGGTAGCCGCGATGGAGAAGGTGTCGGCGAGAAGGGGGTGAGCCCCCGGTGAGCAAAACACTTCGGCCTTGTTTACAAGTAGTAGTGTATTTTTATCCCTGTGGGGATTAGGGTTGGGAAGGGATTTGGTGAAACTCTTATTTTCACCCAATCTCCACAAATCACCACAAATACTCTTCCCTCACAATACACTAGCATGGTGTAGAGTTTTTAATTTAGGCAAAAATGAGATGGTTGGTGGGGGATATTTAAGGATTATCTCTTCTAAAACCGGACAAGTAAACGATCTATTGGGGATTTTTCGGGATCTCGGATAATTTTTTTTCAATCCCATAAAATACACTCTAAATACAAGAGATGTAAACAAGGCCATAGGGGAATGAGCATGGGCGTATCTAGCGGGTTAGCGGGGGGCCGTGGCCCACACAGAATTTTCGGAATTTTTTGACCTCCATATATGCCCATGCTTGTTGGGCCATCTTGGGCTTTATTTTTTCTTGGTACCGCACAATATCCAAAATTGATGATTTATGTTTGTAAATAAAAGGAAATAGATTATATATGTTGTTTACAAATGGGAAAAAAAATCTTTCATTGGGATGCCACATATGAAACATACATATTGAATTATAATATTGTCAATCGATCGTCTATTTATACTATTCATTTAACAAAAAAATCGGCGGTGCGATATGTTTTAAACAGTGTGCCCACCCTCTAATTTTTCTGTATCTGGCCATTGGGCGTGGGAGTGGGGTGCGCTGGAAATGAAACAGGGCGGCGAACCG
Organism: Poa pratensis; assembly: GCA_947311845.1. Taxonomy (NCBI): domain Eukaryota; kingdom Viridiplantae; phylum Streptophyta; class Magnoliopsida; order Poales; family Poaceae; genus Poa; species Poa pratensis. The sequence continues at coordinate 78,020,396 of CAMZMU010000042.1, read as the reverse complement.
GCGGAGGAGGTGCTTTGGTGAGATTTTTTTTTCGTTTATGCTTTGGTGAGATTGGCCCAGGCTGTAGCAGCGGCTTAGACAAAGTACTGCCTTTTTTTTGTCTCCAACTTTCAGCGTCACTTCTCTTTTTCTTTTTTTGCGAAACACAGTACAACGTAGACGCTCATATACACGCGCACACACTCACCCCTATGAACGCACGCACGCACGCACACCCTATCCCTATGAGCACCTCCGAGAGACCGAGTCGGCGGATCGAGTCTTGAGATTGACGAATTCACCACGGGCGCCTCGCTGTCGACGGGAACGTCGCCTCCCACTGAAGAATATTCCGCATTAAATGAGAAACACCAGCGTCAAACCTGGGATTTGAACTCTGGTGGGTTGGGGAAATAACCACACTCCTAACCCATCTTGCCACCGGCAAGTTCTTTCACTTCTCTTTTTCTGCTGCTAAACTTTCCGACGTTCGGTTCAGCGTTGGCAGCTCGCCACGTAGACCCCTCTCCGGCCGTGAGTAGACCATTACCAGGAGCCCAGTAGGCCTTGGACGTCAGTGGTCGTCGCATTATGGGCCCTAGCGATCTGTGGAAAAGGGCAGGCCAGCCGTTCGTCGGGCCGTCGCGTACGCGGGCGAGCGGAGGTCACATTCTTCTCAACGCCTCCGCGAGCTTCCTGTCCCCGCCGCGTTGCTTCCAGAAGCTTCCACAGATCCCCGGATGCGGTGCTCCGGCCGCAGCTACGCGAACTTCCCCTGTGGCATTTTTTGTTTTGTTCCAGTGAGCTCTCTAGGACGATTAAACATGTACAAGGCCAAAAGAGAAGATTAATTTAAAGCTCCACTGTCTTTTCGTTAAAAAAAAAACTGCACTGTCGTGCTTTAGCCTCCCGTAATGTTCTGGCACACATTGTTCACATGGTTGATAATAAAGAAAAAAATGCTCCAATTTAATGCGAGAATTTGTCATTTTTTTGCCAACATTTGTCATTTCAACAAGTACGGCAAATGATTTAACTTAATACATGATAATGCCACATACCGGTTTTTTCTTTGTGAGAAGGACATGAATCTATAATAAAATTTAACCCGAAGTACAAATCACCTGAAGAATTACGCCTTTTTCTCATAGATACGTGACTAGACAGTTCTGATTTGCAACACGAGAGAAACCACCGCCTCATGTAGCCTAACAAATTATAGTGCTATTTACGGGGTAATTAAAAATGAACACATAATCAAAAGATGACAAAGAGAATTGAGCGATTGATAGAACCATTTACTAAAACAAAACATCAAGAAATTAGTAGGAACACACACAAACCCCTAGAGATATCATTAGAGGAGTAAATAGGAAATCGTACATAATCTAAGATGACAAAAGAGTATAGGACAATTGATAGAACCATTATTAAAACAGAAAACCTAGAAAAAAACAAGAACGCACCATCCAACATATATATTGTTTGAGGGATAAATAGGAACTAATAAATAATAAAAATAGTGTAGAACAAATGACATAACCATTTATGAAAACAAAAGATCAAGACCAATTAACAATAACACACACACACACAAACCCAAATAGATATTCATACAATGTCCATTAGAGTCTAATCCATGGAATGCACAAAAATCACAGTAGGTGGCAATCAAAATTCATAAGTATGTGGTAGAAAGAATAATCCACATATGAAGACACATATGATCGGTCTAATTCTTGTTAGGCAAAGGACACACACACTTAAAATAACCATTCACAGCTTATTTGTTCTTTAACAATAGCTAATTATCTACCCCTTGCCCCACATGTCGCCTTTCATTTACACATTGTTTTACTAGTATTGTCTTGGTGCATATAGACTTACACAAGAATCACATAGTGAAAAAAAAAAATCAACCTATCATCTAGTGTTCTGGAAAATATGAGAGTTTATTTATTTAACACACGGTAAAATTAACTCTTGGATGCAGATCCAACTATTCTCATCACTTTTCTCGGTCATACGACACAAACATGAATGAGAAGTGTAATTCGTATAAACTCGGGCTGCTTGATGCACGCCTCGAGATCTCTCCCGTATATATATATATATATGCGATTACATGATGACGACTTGGTGTCCAAGTCGGTTTACAGGATTGCTTTACAAGTAATCTAGATACGTAAATAGGTAGGTAATATCGCATGTGATTGAGGCGGTATCCGTAACACGCCCCCGCAGGCTGAACTCGGTGCTTCGCCGATGTGAAGACTGGATTTGAACTCTTGAAATAAACCTGACGGCAATCCTTTAGTAAAAATGTCAGCAAACTGAGAACTTGATGGAACATGCAGCACGCGTAGAGCACCAAGAGCAACTTTCTCCCGCACAAAATGTATGTCTAGCTCGATATGCTTCGTTCGTCGATGCTGAACTGGATTAGCTGATAAGTACACGGCGCTGACATTGTCACAATATACGATGATAGCACTGCTAACAGGTTTCCGTAGTTCTTGAAGAAGATTTCGTATCCAGCATGTCTCAGCAACCGCAGTGGCTACGGCTCTGTATTCCGCTTCGGCACTGGAGCGGGAAACAGTAGGCTGCCGTTTTGAAGACCAAGAGACGAGATTATCGCCCAAAAACACACAGTATCCTGACGTCGACCGGCGGGTGTCAGGGCAGCCTGCCCAATCGGCATCCGAGTAGGCAACCAAGGAATGAGAAGAAGTGGAGGTGAGTGTAAGACCGTGATCAAGGGTGCCTTTAAGATATCGAAGAATTCGTTTGATTAACGCGAGATGTGATGCACGAGGATCATGCATATGAAGACATACTTGCTGAACAGCATAGGAGACATCGGGTCTGGTTAGAGTAATATACTGAAGGGCACCTGCTAGGCTACGGTAGAGAGATGGATCAGCAACAGGAGAGCCAGCGGATGCAGGTAATTTTGGTTTGGTGTCAATAGGTGTGGGAGAAGGATGGCACTCGCTCATGCCTGCACGGGAAAGAATTTCAAGAATATACTGACGTTGGGAGAGATGTAAACTGTGTGGAGACCGAGTGACAGAAATGCCGAGGAAGTGATGAAGAGGACCTAGATCTTTCATAGCGAATTCTTTGCTGAATTTGAGAATAATGGATTGGAGTAAGGTGGAGCTAGAAGCAGTGAGGATTATGTCGTCGACATAGAGAAGAAGATAAGCAGTATCGGATCCGTGATGGAATGTGAATAGAGAAGCATCTGATTTGGATTCAAGAAAACCAGTGGATTTGGCAAATGCGGCAAAACGATGAAACCAGGCGCGTGGTGCTTGCTTTAGACCATATAGAGATTTGAGCAGGCGACAAACATGATTGGGACGGGAGGGATCGACAAAGCCAGAGGGTTGTTGGCTATAGACTTCCTCGAGAAGATTACCATGGAGGAAAGCATTTTTGACGTCTAATTGATGGATGGGCCAATTGTTGGATAGGGCAAGGGAGAGAACAATACGTATGGTGGCTGGTTTAACAACTGGACTAAAGGTTTCATCGAAATCGAGCCCGGGTTGTTGAGTGAATCCTCGCACGACCCAGCGTGCTTTGTGGCGTGCAAGGGATCCATCGGAGTTGTATTTGTGTCGAAATATCCATTTGCCGCTGACAATGTTTGCACCCGGGGGAGGAGGAACGAGAGTCCATGTGTTATTGGTGATGAGGGCATCGTACTCTTCCTGCATGGCTAGACGCCAAGAGGGATCTCGGAGGGCCGTGAGATAATTGTGTGGTATGGGAGATGATACAGTGACCGAGAGGTTTAAGCGATCGATAGGAGGAGGGAGACGTCCGGTAGTACTACGAGTGCGGTGAGGCATAGGAGGAGGTATAGGGGGAAGCGAGGCAAGTGACGATGCGGGAGGGGAGCCAGGTGGTGTTGGTGGATTTCGGGAAGGAGATGTCGGGGTGGTAGAGTTTTGTTGGGTTTCTGTTGTCACGGCAGAGTTTGGTGGGGTTTCTGTTGGCACGGCAGGGTTTGGTTGGGGTTCGGCTGTCACGGCAGGGTTTTGCTGGTTTTCGGCTGTCGTGGCAGGAGTGTTAGGTCGAGCGGGCTGAGCTGTGAGGGGTGGAGGTTGGTGTAGTTCATCAGGAGGATCGAATATGTCTATGGGAGATGGTGTGGTGGGGTGGTGTGGTGGAGCATAGGGAAAGGTTGTTTCGTCGAAAGTGACATGGCGAGAGATGATGATGCGTCGAGTGGACAGGTCAAGACATCGGTATCCTTTGTGTCTAGGTGGGTACCCGAGAAAAACACACTTGGTGGCTCGGGGTGCAAGCTTGTTAGGTGCGGTTGATGATGTGTTAGCATAGCATAGGCAGCCAAAAACCCGAAGATGATCGTAGGAGGGATGAGTACCATACAATATGTGGTGTGTTGTTGTGTTGTTGAGAGCGGCTGAGGGACGGATGTTGAGAAGGTAAGTGGCGGTATGTAGAGCCTCGGCCCATAGATTGGGAGGCATAGATGCTTGGAAGAGTAAGGAGCGAATGACATCGTTGATGGTGCGAATGGCTCTTTCGGCTTTGCCGTTTTGTTGAGATGTATACGGGCAGGAAAATCTAAAGAGAGTGCCGTGTTGTGTAAAGAAGGTGTGTAGTTTGATATTATCAAATTCTTTGCCATTGTCGCATTGGATAGTGAGAAGAGGTAGATTAAAATGTGTGGTGACAAAAGCATGAAAAGCAACAAAGGTAGCAAACACATCGGATTTCTTTTTGAGAGGAAAGCTCCAAAAGTAATGGGAAAAATCATCTATGATAACAAGGTAGTAAACAAAACCAGTGCTGCTAGGAATAGGAGAGGTCCACAAATCACAATGTATAAGTTCAAACGGACGAGTAGTAATCGATGTCGAGGAATAAAAAGGTAGCCTAACATGTTTCCCTAATTGACAAGCATGACACAAAGAGGAGCTAGATCTATTGCCGGTGATTGATGATGGTTGGAGTGTTGAAGTGGTGTGGTGGCCGGGATGTCCAAGACGACGATGCCAAAGGTCGAAGGTGTTGGTGGCAGTGTATGCTTCGGCTGCAGGATTGCGCTGGATGGTGTAGAGAGGGCCAGGACTATTGCATCTGAGAATCACGGTCCCGCTGGAAAGAGCCTTCACAGAAAACCAGATGGATCAAACTCAATGGAGCAATTATTATCATTAGTGAATTGGCGAACAGATATGAGATTTTTTATTATGTTAGGAACAAGAAGAATGTTGCGAAGATGAAAGGTTTTAGAGGGGGAGTGGAGTGTTGTGGAACCAACATGTGTGACAGGTATGTGTGCGCCGTTGCCGACAGTGACGAACTGAGGTGGAGAGGGATGGATAGAAGAAAGGTTACCAGAATCAGATGCCATGTGGGAGGAGGCGCCGGTATCCATGTGCCAGTCGTTGCCGGGGATCTGCAGGTTGTTGAGGGCGGCGATCAGGGCGGGGTCGATGTGCTGTTGCTGCTGGTACTGGCCGACGTTGGGCTGACCAAACGCGGCGTAGGCATGTGGCGTCGGAGGAGGGCCGAGGATCCCGGGAGGACCAGGAGCAGGTGGACGCCATGATGTTGGTGCAGGCGGGCGGTATGGCTGCTGAGTATTGGCGCGGGTTGGGGCACCAGTCCACGGGTTGAACTGCCAGGGATTGTCGCGCCCGCGCCACGTCCACCGCGGCCACGTCCGCGCCCACCGCCCCGGTAGTTGTTGGAGAAGCCGGAGCCGCGGCCGCCAGAGCGGTCGCCCCCGTAGTTGGTGCTGCCGTAGTTGGCACCCCCGGAGCGGCTACCGCCAGGGTTTGGAAGAGGAGGGACGCCCCCGTCGTGGGGCATGATGCTGTTGCCGCTCGCCCAGAGCGCCGTGGACGCGGCGTTCTTGGCGTCAGTTTTCTTCTGGGTTTCCTCGAGGATGAGCGCCGACCTTGTTTGGAGGAAGGAGGGGAAGGGCACCTGAAACGGAAGAAACGAGCGAAGATGCGCGTAAGTGTCATTGAGTCCGCGGAGGAGCGTGAGGACGAGCGTCTCGTCGCTGATGGGCTGGCCGACGTCAGTGAGGGAGTCGGCGAGCGCTTTGAGCTTGGCGCAGTAGTCGCTGATGGAGAGGTCGCCTTGCGGAGTGTTGCGGAACTCCGCCTCGAGTTGGATGGCGCGATGCTTTTTGTTGTCGCGGAACAGCTGCTCGATGGCGTCCCAGATGGTGCGAGCGGTGGCGCCGGGCCGCATGACGATGCCGAGCAGATCGAGGGAGATGGCGCCATATATCCAGGAGAGCACCGTGAAGTCATCGCGCGCCCAGGGAGAAGAGGGCGAGGTATCGGAGGGAGTGGTGTCGGAGAGGCCAACGACGTGAGCTGTCAGGCCATAGCGGCCAAGGGCGACGAGAAAGAGCTCGCGCTAGTTGGTGTAGTTGCCGTCATTGATGTCGAGGGTGATCGGTATGAGTTTGGTGGAGGTTGTATAGGAGGGTTGGATAGGAGGGGAGGGTGTGCTCTCTGGGTTTTTGCCGAGATCGGCGAGGCGCTGATCGAGTTCGTCCTAGCGAGTCTGGAGGAGAGACTCGCGTTTCTTCAGCTCCTTCTCGAGCTTCGCGAGTTCTGCGGCCGAAGACATGGTGGTGGAGGGAAACTAGGGCTGTAGATCGGTTGTAGGAGAAGAAGAGGTTTAGGGTTTTTGACCTAGGATACGGCTGGTGTCTGATACCATGTAATTCGTATAAACTCGGGCTGCTTGATGCACGCCTCGAGATCTCTCCCGTATATATATATGCGATTACATGATGACGACTTGGTGTCCAAGTCGGTTTACAGGATTGCTTTACAAGTAATCTAGATACGTAAATAGGTAGGTAATATCGCATGTGATTGAGGCGGTATCCGTAACAAGAAGCTCCTTTAAGACAATTAAGAAATTAACTTAAGGTTTGTGTATCACAAGAAAAGTGCAAAAGAAAAGTAATATAAGACTGTATCGTAGAATTAAAGTTTTACGAGATGTCGAGATGTTCTACATTCTTTCAGATTGCATAGTACCGCTCAATTTGAGGTAACACATGTATAGGGAATATTAGATAACTACTCCCTCCGTTCCTAAATATAAGATGTTTTAACATTTGTCCACATTCACATGTAAATAAATGTATCTACACACATTTCATGTGTATGTTCATCCATTTTAGTATGCATCTAGACAATATGTGTAACACCTAAAACATCTTAGGTTTAGGAACGAGAGTAGATTGTAATGAAAAGAACGGAACATGCAAAATTTTTAGAAAAAATTGCATATTAATTTAGTTCGATTACCAAGTAGACACTGTGGCAATTAGTGTGAATATTAAGATGTTTTTATTTCAGAATTTGAGAATCGCCAATAGCAGCATCTAGATGGAAGAAAATCCAAGCAGGCAAAGATGCCACAGGCTGGCTCCCAGAGTCTCTTCCCCACACGAGAACCCTATAAAACCCTCCTCGCCCTCCTTATCCTCCCCCGTCCTCTCTTCTCGCCATTCTTCCCAATCCCACAAAAACCCACGCGAATCCACCACTCCTCCTCCCTCCTCCCCCTTCTTCTAGGGTTTCGCTTGCTCAGCTGCCCACGCTCGCGCTCTCAAACATGTCGACCACGACCTTCCCCACCTCCACCCCCTTCTTCGCCGCCCAAGGCAGCCGCCGCCCCTCCGCCAACCTCCGAACCGCCGCGGCGGTGTACGGGCGCGGTGGCCGGCGGTGGCGCCCACTGCGGGTCACCTGCGAGAAGGTGGTGGGGATCGACCTCGGGACCACCAACTCCGCCGTCGCGGCCATGGAGGGCGGCAAGCCCACGATCGTCACCAACGCCGAGGGCGCGCGGACCACGCCGTCCGTCGTCGCCTACACTAAGGCCGGGGACCGTCTGGTGGGGCAGATCGCCAAGAGGCAGGCGGTCGTCAACCCGGAGAACACCTTCTTCTCTGTCAAGCGGTTCATCGGCCGGAAGATGAACGAGGTCGCCGAGGAATCCAAGCAGGTCTCCTACCGTGTCGTTAGGGACGATAACGGCAACGTCAAGCTCGATTGCCCAGCAATCGGCAAGCAATTCGCTGCCGAGGAGATCTCTGCACAGGTATACACCTAATACTTCCTTTTATTAACATTGTGCTGTTACCTCAGGGAAGAGAAGATGGTGCATTGCTTTTCCTTATGGTAGTGATACGTTTCTATTCAGAGATTTTTAGGTGTATAATTGAGAATTCTTCTCTTGAATTCGAACTCTGTATACTGTTATTACACTCAAACATTAGTGACGGATTTGTTGTCTAATTGTCCTGCAAGTCTGTGGAACGACGGTTGAGTTAAATATTACCACGTGCTTACATGTTATGTTCCTAACAAAGTGGCAAGCTGTGTGCTCTAGTACATTATTTGGCACTATAATACCTTGAAAGATAAAAAACATTTTTTAACAGCGTTATTACTGGAATGGAATATCTGAATTGTTGTTCCAAACACTTTTTTAACAAGCAATCTTCAGTTGTTTTAGTCAACATAATACTCACCTTTTTGAAATCCATGGCGGATTTCGATAGTCTAGATCCGTGTAATATGTCGGTTATGTTACATAAACTTGACTGCACCTGGGTTTGTATTAGAAAGTGCATTCTTAGGATTGTCATTCGTAACTGTTAACATAATATTGTATGTGAAGTTTAGAGAGCCAAATTATACCTAATATTTTTAAACAGAGGGAGTATTTGCTATTTTTTTGCATCTAGTTGTCGTTCAACATTAGTGTAAATAATCAGTCAATCACTATTGAAAACACGGGCTCAACAAAAATAATATATTGTTTGTTATGCGGATGTTTGTTATTTTAAAAAATTGTTCACAAAGTGTATCTAGAGATGAATAACACGGCAAATTCCATTTATCCTTGTTATGTTCTGATTCTTGGTTCAGTTCCCATGTGCTACCTTTCTATCAAATTATGTTTGTGCCCCAAGCTTTTTCTGAATATCATTTATTATCCAGGTTCTGAGAAAGCTTGTTGATGATGCGTCAAAGTTTTTAAATGACAAAGTCACCAAGGCAGTGATAACCGTCCCTGCTTACTTCAACGACTCACAGAGGACGGCTACAAAAGATGCTGGCCGCATTGCTGGGTTGGATGTTCTCCGTATCATAAATGAGCCTACTGCAGCGTCGTTAGCATATGGTTTTGAAAAAAAGAGCAATGAGACCATTCTGGTTTTTGACCTCGGAGGAGGCACCTTTGATGTTTCAGGTATATATTTTGAATTTTGAGATATTGTTTATAGGCTGCAATGAATATTGACACCCAGTAACTGCTGCAATCTGCAGTAGTTTCAACAGTTATGTGTGCATAATTGTTAACATAACTAACAGTGAATTAGTATGGAAGATATGCCTATAGAATAGCGTTGTGTGGGGATATGGGTAATTGGTCAATTAGTTGATGTATTTGGTGTTACCTCAGTTCACTGGAACATATCCTGATTCACTGGTCACAGAACTTGTAACATTGCGCTATGAATATAAGCACAAGGTAAAACATTTCGCTGTTCGTCAATAATTTCTTAAACGGTCGTCTGTTTTACATAAATAATCTACCTATATAAGCCATCATAAAGCACTACTCCCTCTGTTCCATTATATAAGATTTTAAGAAATTCCAATACGGACCAAAATGAGTGAACTACCCACTAAAATACGTCTAGATACGTACAAATTAGAAGAAAGCTAAAAAGGCTTATATTCAGGAACGAAGGAGTAGGTAACAGCAAAGGCTATGTACTAGGCTGGTAGAAACATGTTCTGTTGTTACTTCTGTATATGCTGAATTGGATGGTTAAGGAATGGAAGTCTAGTTTGACCCTTCTTTTAGGCAACTGTATTCTCTAATCTTCTTGAAGCTTCAAGTTAAGTTAACTATTTTAACCTGTTGGACCATCTCAGTTCCTTATTACATCTCCTGTTATGCTTTCAGTTCTTGAGGTTGGTGATGGTGTTTTTGAGGTGCTGTCTACTTCTGGTGACACTCACCTTGGGGGTGATGACTTTGACAAGGTATTCTTTATATGACTATCTGTCGCGGCTAGCATTGTTGATTTCAAAGTTGTTTATTTGCCTCATCTTGCTGTCTCTTGGGCTTAGATCATATATCCAATTTGCATTATGTAATTTCCTGTGTAGCCATGATGCAAAGGGGATGTGTGATGCTTTGAAGTTATTTTTTGTGTAGGTTAAGTTAAGATACTTCACTGTCTAGAGTGATTTTGTGTTTATTCACTCTCATAGTCAATCCATATGATTTTTTTTGTTGCATGTTCCCTAGTCGTCTAGGCAAGCAGGAGGACATCGGTAAGCAGAATATTAGGTTCTGAGTATCTTATGCTTTTCATTGGATCCCGGTAATCAATAACACATATGTGCCTGCTCTCTAGAGTGCTCATGTGTCCCTTCAGTTATTAGAATCTTTGGTAGGCTGTATATATACGCATTTTGATGGGCCAAAGAGATGAACCAGGATCCACATCTTGCGTTCTATAATAATCTTGCCCCTTTTCTACTTCACTGCAAACAGTTTCTGTGAGCAAGAGTCTTAAGCATCTTCTTTATGGTTCTGCATGGTATATAGTCTCACAAATCATTCTGTTGTCAGAGAATTGTTGATTGGTTGGCTGGGAGCTTCAAGAACGATGAGGGTATTGACCTGCTGAAAGACAAGCAAGCTCTTCAGCGACTTACAGAAGCAGCTGAGAAGGCAAAAATGGAGCTATCATCATTGACCCAAACAAACATTAGGTTAACTTTCTCCGCCTACCATTTTGGTGCCAAGTTTTTGTTTTTGGCACCTCAGTTTCTCACATATTCTTGTTTTTTTTCAGCTTACCTTTCATAACAGCTACCGCCGATGGGCCCAAGCATATTGAGTCAACAATTACCAGGGGTAAATTTGAGGAGCTATGCTCAGATCTTCTTGACAGGTACAGTATCATGCCTCATGTTAATGTTTGGATGAAAACATACATCTTTCCATGGTTTGTTTTTTCAAATGCATCTAGCAACTACTTTGAATATTCAGTGAGTGTCATACTAGGATTCTGTCAAGCCAAAACTTTGCTGATATTTTATTTTACACGCGTCTTTCAGGCTGAAAACACCTGTTGAGAATTCTCTTAGAGATGCGAAGCTGTCACTTAAAGAAATAGATGAGGTGATTCTTGTGGGTGGTTCCACCAGAATTCCAGCTGTTCAGGAACTTGTGAAGAAAATGACCGGAAAGGATCCCAATGTGACGGTCAACCCTGACGAGGTTGTTGCCCTTGGAGCAGCTGTGCAGGTCAGTTCATGAGAATCATTTCTTCATAGTTAGCTAACATAGAATCCTGATGTTCCTTTTTCTATGCTACATTATAAAAACATTGAGCACATAATAATCTATCTTCAAATTTGAGTTGAATACGTGGCCCTAGACACAGCAATCATAGTGAAATTACCCGAAGAACTTGATAAAATCATATGCATGGCTTAGTAGATAGTGCTGCTATTTTGTGGAAAGTGGCTAGCATAAGCACTGGGTACTCCCTCCATGCATAAATATAAGATGTTTTAGCTATCCAACATGTTGTCTACATACATACTAATATGAGTGTACATACACACTAAAATATGTCTACATACATCTAGATATATGCGAATGTGACAAATGATAAAACATCTTATATTAAAAAACGGAGGGAGTAACAATCAGTGCTCTCTTGTATGTTCTAGAATAGCTGTATAGTACATACTAGATCGATTAGCTGTATGTTCTAGAATAGCTGTATAGTACATACTAGATCGATTAGACAAGGATGACTGTATCTGACAAGCAAAATGACAACAGGCAGGAGTATTGTCGGGCGATGTGAGCGACATTGTGCTTCTCGATGTTACGCCACTGTCTCTAGGTTTGGAGACACTGGGTGGGGTGATGACCAAGATTATCCCAAGGAACACAACCCTGCCTACCTCCAAGTCAGAGGTCTTCTCGACTGCTGCTGATGGACAGACAAGTGTGGAGATTAATGTTCTCCAAGGAGAAAGAGAGTTCGTCAGGGACAACAAATCTATTGGTAGCTTCCGGCTTGATGGAATTCCTCCTGCTCCACGTGGTGTTCCACAAATCGAAGTCAAGTTTGATATTGATGCCAACGGTATCCTGTCTGTTGCTGCTGTGGACAAGGGCACTGGAAAGAAGCAGGACATTACTATCACCGGAGCCAGCACGTTGCCGAAGGATGAGGTATGCATTATTTGCAGTGAGGAAGCATTCGTCTTGTCAAGCCTACATTTTTTTTCTTCTGTTTTATAGTGTTCTGATCCTTTGAACGGACATCAATGAACAACTATTCAGGTTGAGAAGATGGTTGAAGAAGCCGAGAAATTCGCGGCGGAGGACAAAGAGAAGAGAGATGCGATTGACACCAAGAACCAGGCAGAGTCTGTCATCTACCAGACTGAGAAACAATTGAAGGAGCTTGGAGACAAGGTCCCAGGTGATGTCAAGGGGAAGGTCGAGGCGAAACTTAAGGAACTCCAAGATGCAGTTGCTGGCGGATCGACGCAGACCATAAAGGATGCAATGGCCGCATTGAACCAAGAAGTGATGCAGATTGGCCAGTCCCTCTACCAGCAGCAGGGCGCCCCTGGAGCAGGCCCTACCCCTGGAGCTGACGGCGCCACTGACTCTGCAACTTCATCTGAGAAGCCAGGGGATGATGGTGATGTTATAGATGCTGATTTTACCGACAGCAAATGAATAGAACAGTAGGTAGGTTGAAACATCTAGCGACGAGTATGAATTTGTTACACAGGATCGCATAGGATTTGGGGTGTACCTTTTTGTTAGATTGGCACTTTGTTTCCTATCAGGCTGTCGGTGGAGTTTTTGATGGTGGTTGAGCTGTGCTTTGGAGAATTCAGTCTTCACTTTAGATGGTTTTGCTTATATACAAAAGCATCTGTGTATCTAAGGAAGGAACCGTTGCATTTGGGAGGCCAATATCCTTAGCCCTTTGGTTTTAGTATATTTTATAGATTGGTGGGGAATCTCAAATCTTCGTACATCTCGAAAAGGCCGTTTGGTTTTACTGGCCGGTTTATCTCCACTTTTCTTCAAAATGTTTTTAACGGTAGTCTAAAGGACCAAGCAGTTCTAGTTATTGCAAAGAGCTTAGCGCATTTTTCTAGATCTGACGGGCTGCTCCATTTTTCCTCAAAAAGGCCAATCGTTCCAATGTACATTTCAAATGCACCGCAGATATTTTGAAGGGAAGCATGCTTATGGTTCATGTTTTGCAAGTTTAGAATAATTTGCTCCAAGGATCTGCAATTTAGAGTAATAATATCACTACGGACAAACCAAGGAACTCTGAACCACCCAAAAATCCTGATGAAATGACATGTGAAGAATAGATGAACATCGTCGTCCTCCTGTCCTCCATTCAGCACTTATAGAAAATTTGCTAATATGCTTCGAGTACTTATCAACCCGAGCTCAACAAGCTCCCATTTGAATAGCCCTGCGAATGAAAGGCCAAGCAAAAGTTTTTGAGTTGTTGGGATGATGTTCTTATTGAAGGAAGGCTTGGAAAATGGGTCGTTACTCCGGAAAACTCTCAAGATTTTAGACTGGTCCCACAAACTAACAAGTCTTTTGAAAAGTTCTTTCAATATGAGCTTCCGGAAAATAATATCTATTTTGTTGGTATCAATCCTATTAAATCCTGAAAGAGGATGTCACAAAGGGTTGGCGATGGCGGTAGTAAGATTCGTCCATGACACCATGTCACCCCTGGGAACGACTTGAACACGTTTGTTTAATATCAATATTTTCGTCTCATCTCACAAAAAATTGAAGATCTAGATCTTTGTACTTCTAACCAACGTTTCGCTAGGTTTCCTCCCAGCCTTAAGAAGAAGGCGATCTAGGCGCCAGATTTCCGCCGCCGGGCTTTGGCGGCTCTCCTGCGCTCACGACCTTAGGGTCGTCGGTGGTGAGGGGGGTTGCCGGATCACGCATGTGCGGACCAGTGTATCTCTAGGGTAGTCACTTAGTAGTTTAGGTTTTTCGGCCGCTCGACGTGTTGGCTTCGGCGAAAGCGATGAATAAAAGTGTTCTAGATTCTTCTCCGACGCGGTGTTCTACTCTGTGGTCGGTAAGGGATCTGGATCGTAGTCTGTTCAAGCAGAGATGGCGTGGCGAGGGCGGCATCCTTGTGGTGGATTTGTGTTCTTGGGCTTCATCGTTGGGACGATGTTCTCTTCAGCGTCAGAGCGGAGCTCGGGAGGTCGTCCAGGAGTTCGACACTGGTGATAGCTCGAAGATGGTGCATCTTATTGTGGGTTTGTGGTTGGAGGCTGACAATTCTGATTCCCTACTCCGACATCGTCATACGTGGGTGTTAGTTTTGAAGTTCGATGGTGTGTCCGGGGTCATGCTGCCCCGGTCTGATTCTTTCAACGACAATGGTTTTGCCCTGGCAAACTATCTTGGAGGTCCGAAAAGCTGATGATCAGCGATGGAGCCACGTCGAGTTTGGGTGAAGATGTGATGTGTCTTTTTTTTTGGTGGCTGCTACGGTGGTGCCGAATAAGAGGGACATGCATTGACTTTTTTGCATAGGGTTCTCCTACCTTTTCAGTTATGTAAATATGTAATCTTTCAGTTATGTAATGTAAGGTCGGTATTTACGTGCCTTGTAACTTTATCTATATTTTATAAATGAGATGTATTACCAGATATTTTTAAAGATCTGGTTCAAATCGTTGTCGCGTGGTTGCAAGATCCGTGCAAGTTTTGGTTTGCACTGTGAGCGTAACCGATAAGATGAAGCACATGTCCACAAATTCGGTGATACAACTTGCAGTCGTCCAACTAGAAGCGTGCATGGTGGGTTTGTTTCACGCGGACGGAACGAAGGCGCAAGCCAACAGCGTAAAGCTAGAAAGAACGGCTGAGGACTAGAATGAATATTAAACGGAAACATGTGGACTTGGAAACTAGGTGCCCAGTATGCTTACGAGGATTTGAAGATGGAGGCCACCTGTTTGTCCGCTGCTCTGAACTGAAGAAAGCGTGGCGAGCCCTTCTGCCAGAACAGCTTCGTGAGTCACTTTTACGGTGTAATTCTAGCTTGGAGTTGCTGAACGCAATTTTCAGTCTGCAGAATGACCTCAAGATGACAGTGGTGGCGTTGCTCTGGTGTTGGTGGACGGAGCGCAATAAAGCAAATCATGCTGAGAAAAGGATGTCAATTCAGGAGTTGCAATTCTGTGTCCGTCGACATGTTGCTGAGTGGCAGGAGTTCTTCACTAAAAAGTCTTCAGCTCCTGTTACAAAAGTCAGAAAATGGCAAGCTCCACCAGAGGATTGGATCATGATCAATGTTGATGGGGCCTTCCATGAATCAACAGGAAAGGGTGGTTGGGGATGTATAGCCAGGGATCAGTCAAGCCATATTATTTTCGCTGCAGCAGGGGGTCTAGGCAATGCCGGTGAAGCTCTCAGGTCTGAGACTCACGCTCTACTGCAAGCCATCAACATTGCTGATCAGTTTGGCATCGGTCGTCCTATCTTCGCTACTGACTGCCTAGTCCTGAAGCAAGCGATCTCGTCATCCACATATGATGAAGCACCGTTGGGAGCGCTGTTCAAAGAGGCAAAATTCCTTCTTCAAACGTCGTTCATTGAACATCGCATTGTCCATATGCACAGGGAGTGCAATCAACCAGCTCATGAGCTGGCGGCGCTGGGAGCGGCTGAAACGCCAAGTTACCACCACATCTGGGTGGACAACTTTCCAAGCAAGGTTACCAGGGCCTCGTCCGGCGATTCTGCCGTGCATGTCTAGGAATAGCTGTGTTCCAATTTCAAAAAAAAAAAGAAAGAACGGCTGAGGCGAGAAGAGCCCTGGACTCTTTTGACTCGGAAGCATTCATGATAAAAACAAGCTGTGTGCTGACCGCGTGATGGAAGCAACTCGATCGTCGTCAACCGTAATGCATGGATCGAAATGTGGCTTGTATTTAAGGCATTCAAGCATATCCAGACACTCCAATGCATGGCATGGGGATCCTTGCGCTAAAAGCATAAAAAACCGTTCAGAAACGAAGAGAGTTTTGCTAAAAGCATAAATTTTTGTATTTTGAGATACACAAAATTGACAAAAAGTGTGGATTATGCATATTTTTAAATCTCTAAATTTATCATATTTTATTATTTTTGTGTAGCTCATAATGCAAAGTATTCGAAATTGATATTCATCACGTTTGTAACTCATAAATATGATTTTTTTTTCAAAATCTTTTGGATGGAGAGAGAACTGTAGCTTGGGAGGCAAAGACACTTTCCGTCTAGAAAGTTGTTGCTATAAAGGAAAAAAAGAAACCATTAAATAAATACATAGGCTGATGAGTGTAGAGTGAGGTGTTTTGCCTCTCAAGATCCACTACTCTCGGTATTTTAAAATAATAATTGAAAATGATGTTTATTTTGTTTTCCAAAATGGTATTTTTAGAGACCTAAACATAAACTTTTAAATTTTTAAAAAGAGAGGATCAGTGAAGTTGGGGAGCTACAAATGATTGTCGGATGAGTGTAGTCATTCTGTAGTTTGTGCATAGAAAAGACTTGAGTATGCCTGCGTTGTGACGTTGGCTCCTTTGTATTTAGTTGCTAAATATGCCCTCTTAGCGGAACTAATCTTAATTCTGACATCTCTTCAAAACTATTTCCAAATCTACCCCGTGAGGTTGGCTCCAGAGAGAATGAGGCCGACCTTGTATATGTCGGCTCCATCCTCTTTAGCGCCGACCCCCCATTTTTAAAAATTTAAGTCCTTAAGAAAACTGTGTGACTTTCTAAAACAAGTTGGACGCCATCCTCTTTGGCGCCGTCCTCAAGAGGTCAGATTTGAAAATAGTTTTGAGAAAAGTCCATACATGTGTTTAGTTGCTCAAAGGGATCAGATTTGTCAGAAAATACGACATCTTCACACTCTGTTCTGTTTCGCAGGGCGGTCATGGTTTGTGAATGCAAGTACCACGCCTCTCAAAATGGATAGAGCCGTCACTAACACGGCGCGTTGCTTGCTTGGTCGATCACCTAGCGCCGCCAAGGCCCTGCGCATGCATATATGAATTGAACCGCGCGTGCATGCGCGCGTCTGCCTCGCCGCCGTTGCTTAACGTGATCATTACGCCGGCCGGATCGGCCGATCGAGGCAGCAGGCCGGCAAGATTCGGGGACGATCGCCGCGTCCATACATGACGCACACCATTCCCAGATTACAAAGCTTCTCGCCGTTTTCGTATCGTCAAGTCACGAATCGCATCGCTCTACGCCTAATTAACGAATTAGTTATATAATCGTCACGGCCGACGTGCAAGTTAGTGATCAGGCGGCTGCAGGTCAGCATAGCAACGGAGGGTACTACCGAACACGATTTTTTTGGCCATAAGATCATATGATCACGATATAGTAGCTTCATGAAAAATCACACAGTATTATGATTTTTTTAAAATACATGAAGAGACATAGACATCGTTTGGTAGGAAAAAAGCTAAACTGAGAGCCGAGGAAAATAAAAGGTTTGGTTTTTCTACATTGGACTATAGTAAGTTACAATACCATGGAGCTTTATTAATTTAAAGCCGGGCGTTATCGCCTTTTATCTAAAAAAAAAGTTACAATACCATAAACTAAAATGAAATTTGAAGTTAGAAGAAGTAAATAACACAAATATCCATTTTTACTAAAACTCACATATGTGTTAGTATTTTTTTTCTTGGAATAAAGTGGGCTTTATTAAATTCGAACGTTCACATCAATCCGATACAAGCCAATAGAGCTCACAGCCGACCTCTCTGCTAGTTAGGATGCATACATGCACATAACAAAAAGAAAGCAACATTTTTGGCACAATAAAAATAAATGAAGGACTTGTAGATGAATAAGGGTCTAAGGTGACGGAGGGATATCCGTAGACTGTGTTGTCATCCATGTATCCATGTGGGGTAAAAATTACCATCAACACCTTCTCCAATCATGTACAGACCTACGTAAATAGATATCAATTCCCCATGCATTACAGATATGACAAAAAAATGAGTAAATATGTACACCGATAAACGATATCTAAAGGATAAGAACTCTTACGATTACAAACTAAGTTATTTCTATATAGCCATGTTGTCTATATTACAACAAACACGCCCACCTTGAGAATTCTATGCGTCTGATCTATTCCACGCGACTAGTTGCCAAACATATTTGCAACAGTACGTGGAGGGTACAAGTTAGAATCCACAAGAATGACTGGCCATATAGAGCGTCAACCTATATTGGAAGACAGGTACTTGATGGTCTCACACTGGTGACAAAAACAATACTATAACCTTCCATGCTATTTGCGGTTTGTAGGATTATTCTCGGTAAGGATGACCCATTTATGAATGTACCAAATGAATTTTTTTATTTTAAGAGGCGCACATTCATCTTTTTTTTTGTTATTATCAGCTAACACTTCTGAATGTACGGTGCTCTGGAAATGGAATCCACATAGAATTTGTCATTCTCATGTAGATTCTTACATAATTTATCAATACTATACCTTAGTATATGACTATTTTCTAAATTATAAGTATCATGATCTCATATGATGCCATAATCTCTTTCCTATTTGCCCATTGCTACTATACTGTGGCGGGAATCGGGGTATCAATTGGTTGAGGAAATATCTTGGTAAGCATAAATACAAAATTGGTAGGAAATAAGCTAATCTTTGAGTCGAGGAAAAATGTAAATTTAAGTTTTTTTACGTTCAGATATATAGTAAGTTACAATAACATAACCCAGTATGAACTTTTAAGTTAGAATAAGTTAAAATCACAAATGATATATTTCACAAAATTGTGCATGTTTTTTCTCCGACAAGGATACTTGTATAAGTTAGACTATGTGACAGTAGAAGTTAGATTCTATTTGGATTACTGGCTATATAGAAAGGGCAAATTTGTATACAAAGGACTTCGATGGTCTCATCATGATGATAAAAACAACACTGTAAACTTTGCTGCCAGCTGCGCTTTGTGGGATTATCTTTGACAAGGATGACCCCGTTAGTGAAGGTACCACACACATCTTCTTCTTCTTCTTCTTCTTCTTCTTCTTCTTCTTCTTCTTCTTCTTCTTCTTCTTCTTCTTTCTTCTTATTATTATTATTATTATTATTATTATTATTATTATTATTATTACTACTATCAACTAGCACTTCTTAATGTACGAGTGCTTTGTAGATGGAATCTACCGAAAATTTTCTATTCTCATGTCGATGTTTTCTAAATTATAAATAGCACGATCTCATATGATACCAAGATCTATTTCCTGTTTGCTAGGTGCTATACTCTACTAGTACTATGTTGGGATATCTTTTTTTTTTTTTTGAGCAAGGGAAAGGCCCCGAAGGGCCTAGAAACTGCATTACTACAACGGTGAGTACAAGATTACACAGAGAACCATGAATAATTTGAAACTTACAAACTGGCCCTCGCAAATTGCAAACAGGACCTCATCTAAAAACAAAGAAAAGCAATCCGGTCCATCGTCTTCACCGCAGGTCGACGGCGACCTCAAAGCGCGAGCACCTGCAACACAACCGGGGACGGAACCACTTGGTGTGAAGCTGGCGGAGACCCTTGCACCGAGATCAAAGATCCTCCGCAACGGCATATCAGCCTGGAGGAAGAAGGGGCTCGGCCGCATCCAGCGAACGAGCACGGAGTGGCTCCTCTGGCCAGGAATAGCATCGGCGACGCAAGGCCTTTGCTGATTTTCTCCGCAAGACGCAGCTTCCGTGGCGCATGGCAGGCCATGAGCGCCACATTCCCGCAGAGCCTCGTATCCGAACATATCCGAATCGAAGCCTCCATCTCCTCTCCTTTCGTCACCATGGCGAGCAGGACGGAAGAGCTGGGCCTCCGGATTTGCACCAACACGAGCTCCAGCACTGAGCTTATTTAGGAAACCTTCACCAGATCCGCCATCCTCCCACACCCTCCACCATGAAGGACGCCTGGAGGACGTCGGCGGCGACCCCCTGGCGACACTCACCTTCGCCATGGGGAGGTTTCTAACAACCGGCACAAGGCCAAACGCCACTAGGGCAAGCAACATACTAGATCTAAAACTAAGCCTACTTCTATGTACAGGGGCGCACCGGGCACCTCCCCCATCTCTATCCCGGCCGACAACGGCGGCGGAGAAGATACAGGATTGGGCCGGGCGAGAAAGCTGGTCGCCAACGACTCTCAAGGAGGCGGCTTCGAGAGAGCGCTCCTAAAGCGCAAATGACACGGTTATGGATCAACTCCTCGGGATCATGTTGGGATATCCATCGGTTCATCCGTGGCAGCTGCCTTTCGTTTTGTCTTACACAAAATTTGAATTTAAACGGGCTTGGTCCCGAATGTGATTTCTGAAATTTGCAAATGTCTATACCAGAGCTAGTTTCAAACGAAATTGTTGGTTGAGTAACTTGAGTTGATAGTTTCGTTTTGTGTTATGGCATGTAATAGGTTTGTAGCAAGATCAGATATTTCCGAAAAGGGGTTAGCCCGATTGGAATAATTTGGAAAAAAATGTTATCCGAGCACCAAGCTATCGATAATAGTTATGCACCCGTTTAGCTTACAACTACCCAAAACCAAGGCTGATGGACTGCACTGCACTGCACGCGCGCACCGCTACGCTAACTGATGGCAAAACTGGGTTGCCGGTACGTGCATTCCGCCGTCAGCGTCCGCCTCTGCTCTGCTCTGCTCTGACAGCGGTAGTCACGCGCGCGCCAGAATATAGCGATCGAGGTAGAGGCCCTTTCTGTTGCGCATTCTTGACTGTTACTCAAGAGCTAGCTGAGACTGAGGGTGCATTGCTTCCAGTTCGTGCCTCCTTCGTTACACTTCACCGTTACTCTTTGGATTGTGATAACGACTAAACTATAGGAGTATCTATCTCGACATCGACTGCCGCTGCCGAATTTGCCCTTTAAATACCGCAGCCACCGTGATGCATGCATCATATCCCATCACCCACACTGCACACCAATCCGAGCTAGTCGTGCTTCCTTCGATCCTCACAACTCCCGGTCGATCGGCTCTCACTCCCACTCGCGTAAGATGGCACCAAGCACTCAGGAGGTGGCCTTCGACGTGAACCTGATCCAGAATAGCACGCTGGAGGCCGGCGACCTCGCCGGGTGGGCACCGTTCGGCTCAAGCACCACGACGCTGTCCGTGCATACTGGGGAGGACGATGCCATGCCCTCGATCACCAGCGGCCGGTACATCCTGGTGTCGGGGCGCGCCGACGACAAGGACGGCCTGCGCCAGGCGATCACGACCGGCGCGCTGAAGCCCCGGGTCACGTACCGCATCACCGGGTGGGTTGGCGTCGGCGCGTCGTCCACGACCGGCGCGGCGGTGCGCGTCAACCTTGGCGTGGACGGCGACGACGAAGAGACCCTGGTCGAGTGCGGCGCGGTGTGCGCCGAGGCGGGCGGGTGGACGGAGATCAAGGGCGCGTTCCGGCTCCGGACTGAGCCGCGCGGCGCGGCGGTCTACGTCCATGGGGCGCCCGCGGGCGTCGACGTCAAGGTGATGGATCTCCGTGTCTTCGCCACGGACCGCAAGGGGCGGTTCAAGCTGCTCGAGGAGAAGACTGACAAGGTGAGCATGTCACGTACTGAGATCATATATAGAGTGCACGTACTAGGTCCGATCACTTCGTAATCGCCAGCAACATGCATGCATCCCCGGCCGACATTTTTCCAGTGCCAAGTGTGTTGGGTCACATCAACACGTGTTTTCATGTGCCACGTCCATACTTGATGTGGCACAAAATGATACGGGCTATACGATTGCTAATGAATTGATGGCTAGAGTAGTAACAAATGATTGCAACACTCATAAAATTCATTTGTGATTCCATACTCAGCTTGTTTGGCTCTTATGAAACTCGGCATGTCATTTAATTTGAAATTCTAACAAATACCTATTGTATGTTATGCATGTCAATTCCTATCTATAACACTGTCATTTTACTCGTCAAATGAAATGATGTAAAATAAAATGAAATAATTGACGAAATAGGCCGTAGCCCCGCTATATAAATATAGCAAACACCCGATACAACCAACAGACTTGCAATGCTGGGGCGGCAGCAAACATACACCCAAAGAAAAGAAGAAGAAATAAAAAGGAGACATAGGCGGATCAACTAAACGAAAGTGACCCGCAACCGCTGCGCCCTCTCCGAGAAAGTACTACCACGCTCCAAACACCGATCGACGAGTACCAGGCAGCACCTTCAAGAAGGAATGCCATGCTGCTGCCCGGACCAGGGCTCTGGTCCTAGGGTTTCCCCCGGCACGGAGGGAAGCGAAGGGTAGCCCCGACGCCCTTCAAGAAGGAGAGATCCCACCCGGAGGCGGCACCGCGTCGGCGTCAGACTAACCGACAAGGATTTCTCCCGATAGACCCAATCAACAACCCTCAGACGATCCATAGCAAAGGAGCCCCGCGAGGATAGCCTCGATACCACCATGCTCTCCACCCGCCAACATGCGCCACCACGGTCACGAAATCGCCATCGTCGTCTCACCGAAGCTAACCGTCACGAGGTCTGTAAGATGAAGGCGAGAGGTAGCCTGAATCGAGGTCAGCGGTACCGCGGCCGCGCGGGAGAGAACTACCTCCACCGCCGAAGACGGTAGTCGACCGGACGCGGCCGCAGGCACACCAGTCCCAGTTAGGTTCGGCCAAGCCCAACGCGTTGGGCCTGTAAAGCCCCGGAAGGGGCACACCAATCCCAGTAGGGTCCGGCTGGGTCCAAATTGGGCCCGTAAAGCCCGCAGCGGCGCTGCAACAGGCCGGCCGCCGTCGCCACTGCCACTCTGCACAAGCTACCCTTGCTGTCATCCGTCGAACGAGCCGCTCACAGGGCCAGCACGCCCGGCCCAACCCAGATGGGCCCCGCAGGGCCTAGATCTGGGCCGAGGGTCGCCGCCGCCGCCACCGTGCTGAAGCTCGCCGTGCTGCCGCGCAGTACCGCCCCACCGCACCACAGGCACGCCGCCGCCACGCTGCTCCCGGCCGAAACCGCGCCGCCGCCACCCGAGGAACACCGCCGCCAGAAGGGGAGAGCCCTGCCTCCACCCAACCTGGCGCGGGGAGGGACAGGCCGCCGCCGCCGGCGCCGCGCGGGCCGCGCCCGGCGGCCTCTGCCGACGGCGGCGACAGGAAGAGGAGCAGGGAGGGAGCGGGGGAAGGGAGGCTCGGGGGCGCGCCCGCCGCCGCGAGGGGACGGCGGACACGCGCTAGAGGGGTGGGGTGGGGTGGGGGAGAGGCTGGAGCGCGGGCCGCGCGGTGCGCCGGCGGCGGCGGCCGGAAGCCCTAGGGAGGAGTGGAGGGTCGGGGCAGGAGGAGTCAGGAATTGTTTGATAAAAAAAATGAAATAATAGGTGCCAACGAGTTATGAGTTTAATTGATGCATACATAGGTGCGCAAGCGGGACGTGGTTCTCAAGCTGAGCTCGGCGACGGGAGCGGCGGCGTCCGTCCGCGTTGTGCAGATGGACAACACTTTCCCATTCGGCACATGCATCAACACCTCGGTTGTCCAGAACCCGGCCTTCGTCGACTTCTTCACCAACCACTTCGACTGGGCGGTGTTCGAGAACGAGCTCATACCACACGGAGGCGCAGCAAGGGCAGGTCAGCTACGCCGACGCCGACTCGCTGCTCGAATTCTGCGACCGCCACGGCGCGCGCGTGCGGGGCCACTGCATCTTCTGGTCCGTCGACGGCGACGTGCAGCAGTGGGTCAAGAACCTCCAGGGCCGCGACCAGCTCATGGCCGCGGTGCAGTCCCGCCTCCACGGCCTTGTCTCCCGCTACGCCGGTAAGTTCCCGCACTACGACGTGAACAACGAGATGCTCCACGGCCACTTCTTCCGGGACCGCCTCGGCGACGACGTCCCCGCGCTCATGTTCACCGAGGCCGCCAAGATCGACCCGGCCGCCGCGCTCTTCGTCAACGACTACAACGTCGAGCAAGCCAACGACCCCAACGCCACCCCCGAGAAGTACATCGAGCTCATCACCTCCCTGCAGCGTGGCGGCGCCGTGGTCGGCGGCATAGGGCTGCAGGGCCACGTGAGCAACCCGGTGGGACAGATCATCTGCGACGCGCTCGACAAGCTCGCCACCACGAAAATCCCATCTGGTTCACGGAGCTGGACGTCTCCGAGCAGGACGTGGGGCTGCGAGCGGAGGACCTGGAGGTGGTGCTCCGGGAGGCGTACGCGCACCCGGCGGTGGAGGGCGTCGTGCTCTGGGGCTTCTTGCAGGGCACCATGTGGCGCCAGAACGGCTGGCTCGTCGAATCCAACGGCGCTGTCAACGAAGCTGGCCAGATGTTTGTCAACCTGCAGAAGGAGTGGAAGACGGACGCGCGCGGGAACGTCGACGGCGACGGGAATTTCAAGTTCAGGGGCTTCCATGGCACATACGTCGTGGAGGTTACGACGGCGGCAGGGAAACAGATGCTCAAGACATTCACCGTCGACAAAGGGGACAACAACAACACACCTCTCCTGTTGGATCTCGCCGATGTCGGACGGTGAATCTAATTACCGCGCGCGCTATATATTATAGAAGTACCACACGTATACGCTGGTTGATTCAAGGGCGACACGTACCCAAATTATACCAGAAATAAGGTACTGATAAGGTGCATTGTCACAAAAATGTAGGTATTGTACTGGCTAAAGCAAACATGCTATTGTATTGTACTGGCTAAAGCAAACAAGCTATTGGTATTGTACTGGCTAAACAAAATATTAAATTACTACTCTGTTCTAAATCTAAAATGTTTTAGCTTATTCTAGATACGTTTAGTGTGTATGAATCCACACAGAAATATCTTAAGAATCTTATAATTAGGAACGAACAGAGTACTATAATACCCATGGTGCATATGTTACACTTTGAACATACACTTTAATTTGGACAAAAATTGGTTATTTGTTCCTACATACATAAAATCAATAGCCAATGTTCTCCAAGTTTGAGCAAGTATATACCAAAAACTATTAACCTAAAGTACCAAATCTGTATCAATAGATCCAACATAGGATGTAGTGTTTTATTAATGCATAATTCGATAATATTGTTTTTTTTTGACGAAAAGGCAGGGGCCTGCTTTTCTTATTTCAATAGAAGAGAAGTACAAGATGTACCAGTAACCGAAAGTAAAAACGAGCTAAACTATCTAGCACTAGAAAGTAAACAGCAGTGCAGTTACAAAGATAGAACACAATGGGCATCAGTCGGGCTCGCGAGGTCTGCATAGCAAGTTTGCAGCACCAGTTTTCCCAGCTTCCTTCCATTGCTTTGTGTCGGCCAAGATACAGTCGAACAAGCGGTTAAAGGGAGCTGCCTTGTTCTAAAAAATTCTTGAATTACGCTCTTTCCAAATGGTCCACCAAGTAAGTTGGACGAGAGAGACCCAACTCTTCTTCATAGCGGCCGGCTGGGCAAGCTGAGTGGCTGTCACCCAGCCAAGCAGACTGCTGGTGGCCGGGTTTTGAGCCAATGTGGCCGGCAAGTTTGCCGTTGCCAAAACCTTCCTCCAGAGCCTCATGGTGATCGGGCAGGTAGCAAGCAGGTGCAGCGCCGTTTCCTGCTCACCAAGGCAGAGGACGCAAGCGGCGTTGTGAGGCCATCCTTTCTTCTGCAGCGTATCTGCCGTGTGGCACTTGCCAAGGATCGCAAGCCAGCTGAAGATTCGACATTTGAGGGGCGCCTGGCTGTTCCAGATCACCTCTTTGTAGTTGCATCTCGTGGATCCTTCAAACTGCATCTTGTATGCCGAGGCAGCCGAGTATCGACCATCCGCGGACCAGCGCCAAGTAACCGTGTCCTCAATATTTTCCCTGAGTTGGATGCCTTCTAGCATGTCATGCAGCAGAAGGAATTGTTGCAGCGCCTCATTGGTCATTCCTTGCTTGAAGTGGCGCAGCCATTTGCCATCCCTCATAGCTGTTGCCACAGTCAAGTTTCTCAAGGTGCAGAACTTGTACAAGTCTGGCATCATGACGTCGAAGGGCGCCCCGCAAGCCATGGATCATGCCAGAATAAGATCTTATGCCCATCCCCCAACTCGAAGGATACCGCCGCGTTGAAGAGCTTGCGTGCTCGCTCGTCGATGTTGAGTGGCAGACCTGACCACGTCTTGTTGGGCTCGTGCCAGGATTGCCAAAGCCACCGAACACGCAGGGCCACCGCCATACGATCAAGGTCCGTGATCCCGAGCCCGCCGAATTCATGGGGCCGGCAAATGGCGGCCCAACGAACTAGGCAGCGGCCTCCCGTGGCCAGCTCGTCGTTACTCCAAAGGAAACCACGGCACAACTTATCGATCATCTTGATGAGCCAGACAGGTGGATCAATTACCAACAGCTGGTAGATATGCATAGCCGAGAGAACATGCTTGACCAACAGCAGGCGGGCATCGATGGAGAAATTGCCTTTGTTCCATCCTTTAATTCTTCCAGCAAGTTTATCAACGACAGGTTGCAGGTCACCCTTACGCAGCCGGCGGTCAGATAGTGGCAGTCCCAAATATTGGCAGGGGAATTGTTGTAGGGGCATTGAAGGCAAGCAGCTAGGGAGTCCACATCCAACAGACCACACTGGATTGGGATCAAAGAGCTTTTGGAGTAGTTAGTGAGCAACCCAGATGCTTCTCCAAAGCACTGCAGGATGAGCTTGATCGAGTTTAGCTCATCAACTTGAGGTTCAACGAAGATGACGAGATCGTTGGCATACATTGCAATTCGGTTCTTTGGCTGAAGAAACCTGTTGGTGCGCAGCGCCCCTTGCCGATCAGCCATAGCAAACAGCTCTGCCAGGACATCAGTAGCCAGGTCGAACAGGAGGGGTGACAACGGGTCGCCCTGTCGAAGGCCACGACGATGGATGATGCTGTCAGTTAGCTCTCCATTGACAAGGATCTTGGTGGAGGTCGACCTCAGCAGGGATGCAATCCAGTCTCTGTACAGCAGCCCAAAACCCTTAGCCTCTAAGATTTCTAGCAGAAACTCCCAGGATAGGGAGTCGAAAGCTTTCCGCAGATTGAGCTTCAAAAGAAGAGCAGGCATTTTTTTCTGTCGAAACAATCTGGCTTGTGCTCTGACAAAGACGAAGTTATCGTGGATTGCACGATGCTTGATGAAGGCACTTTGACAGGGGTTTACAAGTTCCTGCATCCGAGGGCGCAACCGTAACGCAAGCAACTTAGTAAAGAGCTTGCCGAAGAAGTGGACCAAACTAATGGGCCGAAAATCCTTTGGATGGGCAGCATCAGGTGTTTTCGGAAGAAGGATCATAGTAGCAGAATTCAGCAAGTGGAGTTTGTTTGAGTTGCGGTCTTGCAATGCAGTCACAGCTCGCATGATGTCAGGGCTAACCACAGACCAACAATGCTTGAAGAACAGGGCAGTAAAGCCATCAGTGCTGGTGCCTTGTCTGACGGCATGTCGGAAATTGCAGCTCTTACCTCCTCCAAGGTGAAAGGCACCTCCTGATCACTCTGATCAGCCCGCTGGATGCCCACTGAAGCCATGTTGATCGAGTGTTGCCGGTGCTTCCTCTCCCCAAGCAATTGGTGAAAGAAGCTCCAGATGGCCTTCTCCTTGTCTTGTTGTTCAGTAAACACCGTGTCTTCGAACTCCACTCTATGAATGAAGCTCTTGCGTCTGTGGGCAGAGGCTTTTGCGTGGAAGAATCGGGTGTTTGCATCTCCCTCTTTCAGCCATTGAATCCTTGATTGTTGCCTCCACCTTGCACGCTGAATAGCTTCAATCCAGAGACGATTCATCTTGAGCATAGCTCTGAACTGCCTCTCTTCGTCTGACAACTGTCTTGAGTCCATTGCCTGATCAAGGCGCAGAATGAGCTCGCTTGTGATGGCTGCCCTCAGCTCAAGGTCAGAGCAGAATTTGGAGTTCCAGCTCGTGAGTGCACGGGCAGTAG
This sequence comes from Poa pratensis, assembly GCA_947311845.1. NCBI lineage: Eukaryota > Viridiplantae > Streptophyta > Magnoliopsida > Poales > Poaceae > Poa > Poa pratensis. Next base: position 77,992,258 of record CAMZMU010000042.1, on the reverse strand, counting down.
CAGCGGCTTGACGTGCAGGTTGAGGAATGGATCAGGCCGCCAGGGGAGGATTGCCATGCCGCTTCGACCACTTCACGAAAGTCATCGCGTGAGACCCACGCATTTTCGAACCTGAACCTCCTGACTGGTTTGAATCCAGCATCCGAGCTCAACAAAATGGGACAGTGATCAGAGATTTCAGAGGAGATTGCTCGTAGAATGCAGTCAGGAAAGGCAGCATCCCAAAACTGATCAAACAACACACGGTTCAGCTTCACCATTGTGGCGGCCTGCTGCTCATTACTCCAGGTGTAGCGTCTGCCATTGAGGTACAAATCTTTCAGCTGCAGATCATTGATGAAGCCTGTGAACGCGGCCATGTGTCTCCGGTTTAGGTTTGAGTTGCTCTTGTCGCTTGCTTTCACAATCATGTTGAAATCACCAACGATGATCGTGGCCGTCGTCGCAGGCAGGTCAGCAACTAGTCTGTCCTTGATGGACTGCAGAAACAGGGCCTTCTCACTGTCAAGCTGAGGACCGTACACCGCAACGAGGCATGATCCCACTGATAGCCACAGACCAGGGCGAGATGAAGCTAGCATGAACATCAAGGTGGTCTGGCTTCCAAGCAACAAGGATGCCATCTCTCGTACCATCAGCAGGGGCGTAGCAAAATTCAGAGAAATCAGAGCCACAACACTGACGAACAACCGCCAAATCGACAAATTGCAGCTTGGTTTCTTGCAAACACACGATTGATATATTGTGCTTCCTAACAACAGCAAAGACAACAACTCTACGGGCGAGATCATTGAGCCCTCTAATGTTCCAGACTAAGAAATTGCAATTCATTGGGGAAACTGAAAACGACAATCTGCTGCTCGGCAGACTTACCGCACTGGCTCCACCAGCGGCGCAGCATTCGCGCCGCGCCGGCGGCTCGCGGCCTTGACCATCGTGGTGAGGGCCTTCATCTGGGCCCAGCGAGGGGGGAGTCGAAGGCACAGTTGTACTTGGCCATCGTCTCGTCGTCCGACTCCTCCCCCTTCTCTGCAATGGCTAGGCCGCGCTTGGAAACAATAAGCTTGCGGGCGAGCTTCATCGTGTTTCCCCCGGCGCTCCCAGTCACTGCTTGCTTGCCGTCACGGATCTGCACACGGTGGCTGCGACGAGGAGCAGTGGTGGCGGCGCTGGATTTCCCCTTGGCACGGCGAGGCGGACCAAGCGGCGTGGTGCAGCCAAGCATAGCTAGCCCAGGCGTGATGGGCTGCATGACACTAGCAAGCATCTCTGCAGTTGTCTCCGCTGATGGGTCGCGGCCCATCGCCTGGGCGGCAGGAGTCCTTGGGGAGGCCTGCAGCTCGCCAACCGGCCCATTGGGCTCCAGCCCACCAGCTTGGCAAAGCACATCGCAGGTCCCAGCCTGCTCCGGCTGCAGAGCAGCACCTCCATCAGCATCAGCAGAGCACGCCGCAAGGATCACCTCTGCGACCTCATCTGCAACCGGGGCAGCGGCTGGCGCCGACAGCATCGCGCAGCTCTTGTCTGCCGCCACTGGCACCTCAGGATGGTCCAGCACGGTCAGCAGCCCTGCGTTGGCCATCCCAAACTAGAATGCTACAGCGGCATCCCTAAAAGTGTAGCAGATTCTGAAACAGGGTCAGTTCCCCAATGGGGTGGAGGGGCAGCATGGGTTGTATCACGGGCTCGGCAGAGTTGACTGTCTCGAGGGTGGGCACCACGGCGTCGCAGACCGTGGAGCCCGGACACGGCGACGAGCTCTGGTTCATAACGGCGCCCCCAACGGCGCACACGCCGTTAGGGTTAAGCTCAGCCGACGCGCATGCCGGCGGGAAGGTGGCCCGCGCGGCGTGCTCGGAGGCGCCGACAGGGGCACCAGCTGGAACCCAGGGGGCGTCAGCGGGCGCCAGCGACCGCCGTCGCGGCGACCATGGCGGTTCTGGCCGCAGCGGAACCTGAGGAGGTCGCCTCGAGCCGTTGGTGCCACACATCGTCGAGCACACCGTGCGCCCACGGGTGAACTTGCTCGTCATTGAACGTCGTCTCGTCGTCACCGTCGTCGAAGCGGTCGTCGTCCCGACTCGCCCATCGGTTGCGCGCGCCGGCGCCGGCCTGATGTACGTCGAGGTGACCAGGTGAACCAGGGTCGTCGAGCCTAGCAGGCGAGGTGGACAGTGCGCAGCTCTCGGAGATGACAGGTCGGCGCATCGGTTGCAGCGAACCCCGGCGGCAGGTCGGTGTGGCAGAGCGGGTCGATGCAGGGCCTGGGCTCGTGGATGTCCATCGTGGCCTCGGTGGGAACGTTCTCCAGCTCTTCAAGTCGTCCTTGCTGATCGTCTCGTCGGCCACCGTGTGGATGAGGCAGCCCGGCAGAGCACGCGCCACCGTCGTGAGCGTCCAGGACTGAGGGGTGAGCTGCTCGATGAAGAGGCGGACATTGTACCTGTATTTGCGGAAGGTGGCGAAGGTGAGGCGCGTCCACCTGCTGATGAGGATTGGCGTCCCCCGGAAGTGGAAGATGGATGTGAGGCGACCATCTCAAACCAGTGGGCTTCCGAGAACAGGGCGAAGAAGACACCGGGGTTCCGCAGCGAGATCTGCACGGCGTCGGGCGGCAAGTCGGGGAAGCCGAGCATCAGCCCCTCGCGGATGTGGCACGGCGCGAGACGCGGCTGGGTGCCGGAGACCATGAAAACAAGAGCGGAGCCTCGCAGCTGCAGCTCCTCGTCGACCATCTCCTGGGTGTGCTCCAACACAACTTTTGTGTTCAGAGAACGACGAACAAAGCCTAGCTCGCCGGCCATGGAAGGGAACGGGTCAGCTTGCGGCGGCGGTGGTGGTGGTGGTGGCTGCGGTGTGGTTGGCGGTAGTTGGGAAGTGGATGGCTGCGGGTCGTGGGAAAACGAATGCGGGAATGCACTGGCTGGCGAGCTGCGTCAGGGTGGCCTGGCGGGAAGGTCAGGCGAGTTTTTGCTGGCGGCTTGGGTGGGTGGCAGTGCAAGGTGGGCAGCGGTGGAAGCGGCACTCTAGGAAGGTGGCAGGTTGGGCAGCCTCTGGACTTGTGGCCGGCGTCAAGGCAATGGAGGCAGCGGGCTTCGTTGGAGCAGTGGCGGACGGAGTGCTCTGGTCTGAAGCATATGAAGCAGCGGTTGTGGAGGTCCCTCTTAAAGGCCTCAGCGGCGGAGGAGCACTGCCGTGGTAGCTGGTCTCCTTTGACTGCTCGCTCGGAGATGGCATGGTGGACAAGTGCTTGCCTCGCTTGCCCAGCACCACTTGCCACTCTTGTGAAACCTGTAGCCCGCCAGGGTTCGGCACGGCAGGTGCTACGATGAGGCTGCGCAGCTGCGGCCTACGGGAAGGGCTCGACGAGGGATGGGCAGGTGAGGCCGGCGCAGGACTTGATGGCGGGTAGGCTGGCGAGCTGCCAACTCTGCGTAGGTCGGGGAAGCATTGAAGCTGGACGCAGGGGTGGGTGGAGCCGAGAAGTGAAGGCGCTCGGCGGTGTCAGGGGTGGCTAAAGGGGGGAGCCATGGCGGGTGGGGGACTGCGGCGGAGTGCGGCAGGCAACGGTCATGGCGTGGGCTAGGCGGTGGCTGGGAGGGCCGCGCCGTGGCCGAGGTGGCCACCGGCGGCGGGCGGGGTAGGTGGGTGCGGGAGCGGGAGCTAGACGATGCAAAGCGTAAGCATCGAACCATACATCCAAAGTTAACTGTCTTCTTTCTACTATAGACGAAAATGTGAAGTGGAGATGCTCGATAATATTGTAGTTCTAAATGGCTTTTATATATTTGATCGATTTTAGTAAGATTTGTTAGGCCCAAGTGATCATGAGGTCTAATGTTCCCGATATATTGTGGAGCGAGGGGTGCTTCTCCTAGCCAAATGACTTCCCAAAATCAGGCGCTCCATCTCCAAAAAAAATCAGAAGACTTTTTTAAAGATTTTTTTTGAATTTTACCATATATATTAAACCAACAAAGAGTACACGATTACATCGATTACAAAGACAATACTAAGAAATACGAGCAAATCTATCAGATCTTCAAGCCTTTTCTTTCTCCATGACACAATCTTGTACTTTTCTGAAGACAGCCGTAGAACAACGCCGAAAACTCCGAACCACAAACCTGCAAATACCAACGAAGCTTCTCCCTTTTTAATTTTGAGTCGCAATTGTGCACGCACACAGCCATTACATTAATCAAGCAACATCGGCAGGAGCACCACCACTGATATTTCAGGGACAAATAACCGAACCACTTTGTCGACGTCGTTGGGAGCCGAGAGAACGAATCACCATTGCCGAAGACATAGTAGTCGGGATAGATAATGCGAGGACAAACCTCTCGTGGCAACCATGAGAAACAATCCAAGATTGATCAGGCGAAGCAAGATCTAAAGAACCATACCTAGACAAAGTTAATCTTCCAAAGCACCATTGACGTCGGGAAGGAGATCTCGCCGACGAACGAAGCGCGGAAAATAACTTATTGCAGACGATGCCATCTCCATTGACGAAGAATACAAGAACAAAACCAAACTCTAACATTAGGGACCTTACTATAGCGCCCTGCGCAGGTCCGAGGTCCCCACCCCTCTTAGTGCCAGAGCGGCATCTAGAGCAGGTGAGGACCCGACAATTCTTAGACGATGACGACGATGAAGATGAAGATGGCGCCGGCGGCGACGGCTAGGGTTGAAACCCTAGTTTTTTAAAGAAATATTTTATGTAACTCGCATGAGACGTTCCCGAAGGGTGAATCTGTGCGTTTGCTCAGACTCGTGACAAAGTTTTATTCTGAATACATTTATTGTGCAACAACTCTTGCAAAACACACCCCTCATTTAGTAATTTAAAAACCATCTGCCGCATAAACAATTATTTCTAAGTTCAAACACCTCTATACAAGGACCTACCTTAATATTTTTGTCTCCAATAATATTTATTTAGTTAGCCAATATTTTATTCTATTTTTATCGCTTGCCCAAAAAACTCTTGATACGTAATAGTCGAGTCGTTTTCTTACCCCCTTGGATATTTCGACAAATGAGAGCATAAACATCGACATACTAGTAAGAACAAAATAAATCATGGCAAGTCGGTCTCCATACAAGAGCAACTTGCCTCGCTAACATCCTAGTTTCCCTCGGAAATGACTTCCTACGAGATTCCGTTCTGAATTGAACAGTTTTCCGTGATGGGTGAGTACCCCAGATAACTGAAAGGTAAAGAAACATACTTACAACCAAAAAGTCGCGTAAACTAATATTTCTCGTTTTTAACCTTTGTAAAACTAAATATTTAACTTTTCATGAAAGTTAATCTTGAGTTGAGACAGTTGTTTGAAGATATGCAATCGTATTAACTGCTTTCTCTAAGTCATGTTCCATGAAAACAGTCATTTCATCTGCAACTGATACCTCTCCCTCACCAGATGAGGAATGAGACTCGCCTAACTGGCCATCCTTGGTCCTCACAATAAGAATTGCCAATATGTATGCAACTATATCAAAAATAATTGGATACTAGGATCACCTTATCTCAAACATTTTCTTGTATGAAAATAGTCAACAATGTTATGACTAATATTATCCATATGCTTCCTCCTTGCACAAAATTTGCAATCCAACTGCGCCACTTTTGGTCGAAAAGTTTCCTACGCACAAATTTTAACCGACATTAATTGGATTGTTCAATAAGTATCGACAAAAAAGTCCATATAATTAGAAGATTCCATATAACCCAACATTTAACACACAATCCAATAAGTATCGGTAAAAACTTACCTTCAGAGAAACCTTTAGCTTTCAAATGAATTAAAGCGCAATTGGTGTTATCATTTGCTATGTTAGCACACATACATTTGAAGAAAAAACCCTATAAGTGGCAATTTCCATCAGACCACATCTTGCTTCTGCAAGCGATGAATATAATTAAATGCTTAAACCAAATGTAACCATGTTGTTCCTCAATTACACTACGCTAAACAGGCATGCCATATTTAAGGTGTAAGAAAAGGCAAAAACTATCGATCGGACGTCTTCCTCTTTCCGATGGAGCATCGGCCATTGCAGGCTAGGGAGACAAAGGGATGGTGCCTGTGAACTTGCATCCGGAGAGTGAATAACTTTAAGCAGCTTCAGGTCCACATCCTAGGTCTCAGCCTCCGTCATCTAGCTTATGTTCTTCAAAGTGTCGGTCTTGTATGATAGGGATGGGGTATTTGGGAAACATGGTTGCTGCATTTAGTTTTTGGTAGTACAATTTTTTTGCCAGTAAACGTTATTTAGAATTTCTCTTAGATTCACTTTATAATATAATAATTTTTCTTTGTTCGGTAATAACTTAAACTAGGAATAAATTACTTTGTTATAGGAATTAATTAATAAACAAAAAATATTTGGGAATTAGTCCATGAAGCGAAACTAGCTCTAAAACAAGCTAGGATACATATTGAGGCGGTTGTCAATTGGATTCCCTCGAGGAGGCGGCTCGACGTGGCGTCGATGGTTGGGACCTACTGCTCAGGGATCTTGGATTGGAGGTACTGCCTGGTCTTCCCCATCTCCTGCCTGCCCGATGGTCTGGAAAAGGTTCTTAGCTCTCACCCTGCGGGGTGGGCACTCCTGCGGTGTTCAAAGCCCAATGTGGCGAAGGTGGCAGCGGTGAATCGATGGTGTCTAAAGATGTGCTGCTTCTGGGTCCGGTCCCCGTACTTGGTTGGTGACGATGATGATGATGGGCTTGATTGCGATTTGGGAGTACGGTGTGTGGTCCTCTAGGTCCATATTGTATTTTCTGTTTTTTGTGGAGTCATTTGTAATCGGTTTCGCCATTGTTGAAATTCCATCAGTTGTTATCTCAAAAAAAAAATGGATTCCCTCATCCAATTGAAGACAATTCAATGAAGTGGTTGAGTGCCGCAACTTAAATGACTAAAGTCTAGTAGCCGAAAGCATCACTAGATTACGCTCAGATCCGAGTACTATGGCGCATGTGTAATCTCGTGCGAATCAGCTCGAAACGGTCGACCCAGACATAGGCGCTCGACCCAAGCGGATATACGCTACAAAATGCGAGTTCAATTCCCGCCGCTCCCACTCATATTTAGTAAAGTACTATGATAAATGTTTTAGTGTACTTGATTGTTTAAGTACTTTTCTTAAATTCTTTTGTAGCTCACCACGGGGCTTTTGCACTGATAGGTTTGACGTTACGCCAATTTGTCCTTGCTTGGTAACACCATAAAACTCTTCTATATCAATTCAACCAGCAAAACATGAGCTGTAAGAAGAAATCAGCAAATAGGCGGGGTACTGGCCTTCTTCGTGGCTATAAGTGGTTCTTTCTCGGTTAAGGAGGTTGAAGTTACTGCCATGAAAATATAGCGATCACATCAATTCAATCATGTATCTCACTTAATCATGTATCCGTCGGTCCCGTCAGAGGGAGTTGTTTTTGTTCGTATCAAGAATGGATCACCAATCAGCTATACAGTCATAGTTAATCTCAAATAAAAAAGAGCCATACATTGGTAGTTGAAATCAAGAAACTGACGCGTACTTCTCCACATGAAAAAGGGTGGCCGACACAGCTGGGTTCTCAAGAACAGGTACATCTAAGACGAGCCTGGACGTCTCCTCTCTCCCGCTACAGTAGAGAGAGGCGATTTTTTCGCCCCGCCCGCAGATCCACCACCTCGCCGTCGATCCGTCTGATCCCTCGTCCTCCGTCGGCCGCTCCGGCGGCGGGAGGGCGGGGGATCCCCGCTTCACGGGTGTAGATAGTGTAGGGTTTGTGAGCTCTTCGGCCGGCGGCGCCATGGAGGAGGTTGGGTCGTCGGCTTTGCTTTTGGTGCAGGTACGTGCTTCCTCCGATGGCGGAGCTCGGTGGAGTTCCGCGGTGATGTGCTTGCCCCCTTCGCTCCCTCGGGTCTCTAGATCTGCTGGGAGCACCATCCCCCTCCCGGGTTCCGCGTGGCGGCGGATCTGGGTTGACGAATCTGAAGCCGACGATGTTCTAGGAAGACGAAGATGCAGCTGGAGTTGGGTGGAGGCTCCACGGAGTTCGAGGTCCGGCGACTTCCCGTCCGCCAGGGGAACGTCTTCTGATCCAAGGCTTGAAGGAAGACGCAGCGGCGGCGCGCCACCGGCACGTCCTGCTCCATGCCGGCGTCTCTGAGTTGCAGAAGGACTGGAGTGTAATTTTTATCCTTGTTGGGTTCTTTCTGTAATGTTCTTCCTGTAATATCTTCTGGTTTCCTCGCAAAAAAAAAAAAAAAGAACAGGTACATCTCACCCCTAAATTAAGGAAAAATAAAAGTAGGCACATGTGAAGAAATGATTGACACATGTGGGGAAAAAATGATTGTCATGTAAACATTCTGTAATGCAAAGTTGAACACCACGTAGCTTATTACACTGCAGTATCATGCTCAGGCAGATGGTACAACAAATAATTATGAAGAACTGCATCGCAACAATTGTGTCCTGAGAACTCTACGGTGATGTTTGATGTAAATCGTAAACAGCACAAACAGACATGGCGAAACACTTGTATATGGAAAAAATCATTTCATTACGCTTTCAATTACACTTACTTGCCCATAGAATTAAGTACACTAGTGTATGAACAATGTTACATTAGTACATATGGTCAATCATTACATACCTAGCCTCATCAGTAACACCACACAACCACTAAAAACACAAGCGACTGAAAGACGCCTATCCGGCATCAGAGTAGCTGTAACTTGTAAGCATCGAAATCAAGGGAAACAAGCGGCGTCGAATTTTGATCCCCCCTCATCTAACTCGTATGATCAGGCTACTGACAGGAGTGATCGTCTTGACATCCGACTCGACCGTGCTCCCGAGGTTGAATCATCCAAGGTTAACCCTTGCGCTCCGGTGCCAAGATACTGGTTCATAAGTCTACTGTTCAGGGATCCATATTTCTTAGGTGTATGCCCGTTCACTGCACTGGGGTTGGGTGATGGTTCATCTTTGTCCAAATGGACTGCCTCTATCTTGCCGACCAATGATGACGATGACCAGGAGGCAGAAGCTGAAGGAGATTCAGGCTGCATGACCCCGTCTGTGAAGCTAGCTGCTGACCTCATCTTGGTTAATTGGCTTGGCGTGCTCTTTGTTGCGAAAGTTCGCTTGTTGCCAAATAGGGAGCTCACCTTGGAGTACCTTTGCCTCAGTGGTGTTGGGGTAGTCTCCACATGGCTCCAGCTCTTCACTGAATCCACCGAGGAGGCGTCGTCATCCAATTCCTTAGGTCCACCAGTTAATTTCTTCTCCTTGCGGAGAGGCCATCTGAGTAGTACTTTGAGATGTTTTGCCGCGCTTCGCATAGAATTCAGCCTCTTAACACCAGATTCCTGAATTTCTGGTTCACTCTTGTCAACACTACAGAATGAGGTGCTTCTTTCACTGAAGCCTGAAGCATCAATACCCGCATGGAGGAAAATCTCGGCATCCGATATTCTGAAAGAAGTCCCTGGGCTGCCTACAATGTGGTGCATCTTCAGTTGAGAAGCGATGGCCGACCTTGTCTCATGATCTCTCGAATTTGATATCCCACCAGCCAACATGAGCTCTTTGATGAGTATCTCAGACGATGCTGTCTGCGGCTGTTTCCTCAGTAAATCCAGAGGAGTCATGCCATTATTGTCACGGACGTTGACATCAATCGATGGTGCGGTCATCAAGAGCTCAACGAGGTTAGAGTGCAGATTGCCAACCACTGCCAAGTGAAGAACTGTCCTTCCATCATCATTTTGTACATTGATAACACTGCTGACATTCATGATTGATCCACCGACCAATCGCTTCGTAAGCTCCATCTGACGGTCGAGCCTTCGAAAGCCAAGAGTTCTAAAACCGGTCAGTGCCATATGAAGGAACGTATCGCCAACTTCATTTGTAGCTGATATTAGTGATGGGGATGCAGTAATAAGGACTTCGACCACCGGTAAATGACCTCGGAATGCTGCTATATGCAAAGCAGTATTCCCTTGGTCATCTACGGAGTTGGCAATATCGAATGCAGCAAGTAGATCCTTCACGACCTGTAGTAAAAAACATGTTAGTATTTGCAGCAGTTAGATTCAGTGACAAATGAATCAGATGCTGCACCAAAAGAAATGTTGAAATAGAACAGATGTCCAGAAACCATTCTCAACATTTCATTCAGAACTAGTATCGATTTGTTTTGTTGATTTTGCCTTTGCAAGCTCAGGTTGTAAACTCTTTCCGTCCAATGGATGCAGAGCTCCTGCCTTTTTGTTCAAAAGAAGAAATCCTTTTCATGCTGAGATTCCACATGGGCTAGAATTTTAGAGTACAAACGATAGGATAGAAATACCTAAAAGAAAAAGAATGAACTCTTTTTCCTCTCGCGTACCTAACCGTGTGTGCCCGGCTTCATTCTAATCAAATGGAGCTGGGGGGTTGCCCCCCTGTTTTTTTGATAAAAAAAGAATAGAATGGTAGAAAAACACTAAAGAAATTTCATGCAAGCAGGATAACTTGATGCATGTGATATGACCTGGCATGTTGTTTAGTTTCAGTAGAAAAAGAAATCATCATGAACTAACTGCCCCCCAAGCAAATCTAATCCACTGGCTTTGTCATATAACATTTAAGTGAGAAGCAAGTCTTAGCAAATGCTTGTTTAGGGTGTTGAGATTTGAGAATAGATTTCAAAGCCAACTTGTACATAAGACCATTAGTTTAATTAAAGCACGCTAGTCTATACTCAAGCAGATTCACAACCTGGCAAGCACGTTCAAAAATCAACCGACAGCCACCACAATCATGCCACACACAAGAGACTGTTTTATATTCTCAAGTTTCCACCGAACTTCTTTATGTGTATCTAAAATAGTTATACTAATAATCTCAGAGTTGAGTATATTAACTTCTGTTCAATTCAATTTAATCATGTTCATAACCATTTGATGTGTCAAAGTCAGAGTCCTTTTAATTCCGTTCAACAACAAGATAACAATTTGGCAAAAAGAATCATGGAATTTACTAGCAAAATTGAGAAGCAGAAATGGAATCACCTCAACTTGCCCCCTTGCAGCGGCGGCGTGCAAGATGGTGGCGCCCTGCGCGTCCCGGTACGCCGCCGCATCGGAGCAGCCATCCAGGAGCTCCCTGAGGATCTCCAGATCGCCACCCCTCGCCGCAGCGTGCATCGCCCGGTTCATCATCTCGCGCCTGAACATGTATCCCCCGCCGATGCCAGCACTGGCATTCCCCAATTCGTCAGCACTGCCGTCTTGCCCTGGCGGGGACAGCACCGCGTTGAGCAGCATCCGGAACACCTCCGGGCGCCTGCTCCTGGCGGCGGCGTAGAGGATGTCGGTGACGCCGTACTCCCCCTCGCCGAACACCAGCAGGGGCTGCCTGCCGAGGAGCTCCCGCACGAACCCGGCGTCCCCGGCCGCGGCCGCCGTGTAGAGCAGCCATCCGCCGTACCCCGCCCGGATGAGCCGGTTCCCCCGGGATCGGGACTCGCAGTCGAGGAGCAGGCACCGCGCGACGGCGGAGCGGTTCGTGGCGGCGTCGGCGAAGCGCATGTCGTCGTCCCAGACGGACTCGAGGCGGCGGATGCGGCGCAGGGAGGTGAGCTTGATGAGGAGGTTGGCGTCCAGGTGGAGGAGCTCCCTGACGACGTCGTAGTGGCCGCTGGCGGCCGCCCAGTCGATGGGCGTGGCGTACCACCACTGGTCGCCGGTGCTCTCCCACCGGAGCGGGCAGTGGGATTCCTCCTCCATGGGCCGCCGCCGCCGCTGCTACAGAAGGACAGAGTCCGCCTGCAGAAAGATCGAGTCTTTGAGGTTCAACGGCCGTAGCCCCTTTGCATGCCAAATCGAGGAACAAGAAGTGCAAATTCTTGGCACTAAATGCAATAGTAACATCCCTGATCGAACATCAAAAAAACTGGGGTTCAATTAACCACCCATGTGCGAGCAATCGGAGTTAAGAACGCAAAGGGATAATTTACTATTGGGATTCAGAAACTGCCCATGCCGAGGCGCGGGCAGTTTGAGAGCATTAACCCAAAGCAGCAAGTACCTCAGAGATACGGGCATGGAGATCGTAGGCCATGGCCGTGGGAATGGATTGGCATGGGAACGCCAGCTCCAAATGGGAACCGCGCAAGAGGGAGAAAGGAGATGGGAAGGCATGCGGCATGTGAGCTCAAGACCTTTTCATGCTCACAATTCAGAGAAAGGCACGCAAGACAAAGTTCAGCAAATGGGACCAGGTTCGTTCCATTCCATCCCTCACTCCAAAGAAATTCGGAAAGAAACATACTATATCAAGCAAGAACCAAGAATGCAGGCGCTAGTTTTGCAACAGAAGATTAATGAATGAATTAATCTGGGTGAAACAAACAAGGAAGCAGGCACAGGTTTGGGCTTACCTAATTTTTCTGCTGCCTCCTTCAGTTATCTGTCCGCTGAAGCTATGTCCAACCAGTCTGGGCCATTTGACTCCCAGTTTCTGTTCGCAGTTATATACTCCCTCCGTCCACAAAAGGATGTCTCAACCTAGCTCAAATTTGTGATCATGTCTAGATACATACAAATTTGAGCTAGGTTGAGACATCTTTTTGTGGACAGAGTGAGTATGATATATTTGCTCCAGGTAGAACAAACGAACTTATTTTACAGCCAAGAACTCCTTAGCCGGCGTTCCCAAGTGTGCACGCAGTCTGGTTGGTTCACACGGAGGAAGAGAACAACGATTTTCTGGCCACCGAAAAAGTAGGAGGCAGGCCAAAGAGGATAATGATTTTTTTGTGACGAAAAAGGCAGCGCCATTTTCTACTATTTATTGATTAAGAAGGAGAATGATTTCGACCTTCTTTTCGGAGGCAAATTTCCTTCTTCCTTGTCATGCATCGAAAAGGTCTGCTGACAACTGCTAAGCAAGAAGAGGCGATGGGCTTTTCTGCTTTTCTGCTTATTTAATAATTCTATTTGTTGTTGGAGTCTGTTATTGGTTTCTTTAATACTAGAATAATATTTTTTGGTCCGTACACTCTCTGGCAGTGTTTTTGTTATCGGTCGGGAAATCTGGTTATTGATCGATAATCTGAGATTCCGAGTATCCTCGAAATGGTCATACGGATTAAAAAATTCTGACTTTTTAAAATAAAATTGTATATCAACGGAAAATTGCGGTAAATGATCATAATAGGAACAAAAAATAATAATTTTAGAATTTTGTTATTTAAATTCGTAAGGTAACCGGCCAAAAATTTCCTATAACCATGGTAGCTGAAAATCGCGAACCTCCTCCGATTTTTTTCCTACCGGGAACCAAAACCTTGGTCTTTAGACATGTCTGTTACATTATAGATTAAAAATACATGAGCCTAAATCAGGCAAGAAATCAATGTCTTGTCATTGTGGACAACTAATTAAATTCATGAACAAATACAGAATAAAAATCGTGGCATATTATGTAATTAATGGTGAAAATGGTACGGTTATTTCCGACCAACTGATCGACCAGTCTCTCACGAAAGGTAAAACATGATACGGTCACGATTATGGATAGTAATGGTGAAAGTGGTTTAGAAATATCCATCTATATATTCAAAGATATACCGTATTCGACGATTTTTTTTCCGGCAAAGTATCTGGTACAATTTGCTTCTACCACTTATAATTTCTTCCATGTAATTCTTAAATTTGAATTATAAGCTCTCTATCCGAAGTATAACATTTTGATGGAATAATACAACTACAACTCGTAGCTAGATTTTGTTTTGGGTTTATGAGGTGCTAGCAAGGTTGGTCTCGTATATAGCTTCACTGTAGTATGTTAATAAAAAAATATCTTATCACAATACATAAAGTTTAATTCGAGTAAGCTGCTTCATAATATCTGCTATATATATGTTAGCACTATTTTTGAAGTGACATCCGACAAAATGCTTATCCGCAACCGGACCATATTCTTCCCGTATTCGGTCTGTATTCATAACTCGCAAGTTCCGATTTAATATACGTATCTGCATACTATCTGTTTCGACCTCGAATTCAAAAAAATTATGATGACGAACATAGTTTCACTACTATTTGACCGTATCCGCTCTATTTTCACCCCTGTATGCATGTACTAGCATAAAATTTGTAATATACTAAACAAATTTAACATCATGACGAACAATAGCATCATCTAATAGCATAACATGACGAAGCAATAAACTAGGCCACTCGGCAGTGGACAACATGTCATTCAAAATTGAGCAGTCACATGAAGAGCTTACCCAAAAGATAATATTTTCTTCCATGATACAAGATTATAAGGGCATATATATACTTCAGAAAAGTACAAGCAACCAAAAGTAAAAATGGCAAAAGAGGGGGCTCCCCACGCGGTGTAGCATCGTGACGAAATGACCGGCGAGGTGAGGTTGTCCACGGCGGTGCCCCGCGGACATGTCACCGACATGCCAGGACGCGGTGGAGGTCCTATGGCAGATCGACGCTTGAGGATGCTCCCTTAGTGGACAGGCTCGGGCCGTGGTTATTCATCGTCATATGACCATTGCCAAACTATAATTTGTATCAAATTTTTATATTTTTAGAAATAATTCCACACTACAATATTAACGAGTATAATTTTGTTATCTATTTAGCAGTGTTGCGAGAAAAAAAAACAATTGTAAATATTAGTTGTATCGTTTATTGAAAGACATTTGTATTGTAAAAGTACAGCTAAATAAATACATGCAAATTATTAGTTGCGTATCCATGGATATTATTGTCATCCCCAAGTATTATGTAAGTTTTGACATGGTTGTTTGTCTGATTTTACTTTAATTAAACAAACAACCCTCTTCTGCCTATATGGTGAATGTTGAACTTGTCATGTTTGGGGGATTATTTTACTTTAATTAAACAAACAACCCTCTTCTGCCTATATGGTGAATGTTGAACTTCGAATATCCTGCGAATGAGGCCTGAAATATTTGATGTTTTGTTTGAACCTTTGATGAAGCACTCGAATTTATGTACATCAAAATCCAGCGCAAAACACGACATCAAGATAAAACCTGAATGTTCCACAGTGCAGGCTCGTCCAGATAGCTCTCGAACCCGTGACCATTCTCTAGAAACCACCACATCGTTCTACACCGCTCGTGATTCCTGTGTCATATCTTTACTGCTTCCTGTATATAAGCGCAGACACACACTGGTGCCATTCCATTGGCACTGTCGCACTCATAGCACTTGTCATCAAACATTCAAAATCCTATATCTCGAGAGGATTAGATTATCTGGAAGCTTCCGTGGCAAGAATGCAGCGAGCTGTGGTCTCCAATCTGCAACCTATCACCGCGTCTCCCGTGACTCCAAGAGGCAGGTTCACATGGACCAATGGTTCGTGCAGGCCTAGGGGAGGTTTGGTGAGCGTCCGGTCCATCAGGAACGGATCCGCTGATAATCTCGACCATCTCCGGAGAGCCCCGACGGCCAGACAGCAGCAGAAGCAGCAGGGGAATGGAAATCCTCCGAGGAGGAGGGTCATCCAAACAACGCCATTTGGTAATTAAGACGTCTTACACATTTTTCTATGATTAATTTGTGCTTTGATAATGGGATTACTGATCCCAATTCTTGGTAAATTGATCCTTCTTGTGATGACAGGGCTATGGGACAGCTTCCCGGAAGCAAGAACGCTGGACCAGATGATGCGGACCATGGAGCGCATCATAGACGAAGACGAGGACGACCGTCGCCCGCTGGTGGTGCCGGCCGCCATGGTGTCGCCGACGACACAGCGCGTGGACGACGCTGCCACCGCCTATCGACGGGGACGTACGCCGTGGGAGATCAAGGAGCGCGCGGGAGACTACGTTGTGCGATTCGACATGCCGGGCATGACGAGGGAGGACGTGAGGGTGAGCGTTCAGGACCGGAGGCTGGTGGTGGTCGCCGAGAAGGCGACCAAGCGAGAGGCGGAGGTGGACGGAGAGAATGTGGATGAGGAGGAGGAAGCGTGGCCGGCGGCGAGCTACGGGCGATATAGGACGCGGGTGGAGCTGCCGGAGAACGTGGAGGTGGAGAAGATCGCTGCGGAGGTGAGAGACGGCGTGCTGTACCTCAACATCCCCAAGGTGTCGCCGTCCGGGGCAAGGTCGTCAGCATCCAAGTGCAGTGATGATGGATAGGCGACTATGTATTTATGTTCTGGCACAACAAAGGAATGTATTTTCAGTTTTGAGACTCGGGCTGCTTAATTTTGAGTTGAGTAAAGCGATGCCTTGTGATTTGGTTCGAACAAGTATGCGTATTCAAGCCGGCAATTCTGCCCATGGGTCGAAGCGCCCATGGGCACCCGACCCTAATGGGTAGGGTATGGGTCGCCTACTTCGCCCACGGGTCACGCCCATGGGCAACCCGATTAGTCGTGGGTAGGGTATGGGTATAAGGTTATACCCATGGGTCACCCGATGGGTCGCCCGATTAAGTTAAATAATTAAATAACTAATTTATTCAGTATTATCAATGGTCTTTTTTGCTAAGTGCACTTATACAACATACAAAATCCAGCACCAATCGCTAGAATTTCCAGATAAAAAAAGAACAACATACGTAGATAGCTAACAGGACTATATATTCGATAGCACAACTAGGCCTTTGCACATCTCCCGCACATGGCACACGTTCTGTTTGGGCCAAAAACTGTATACTTCTTATCGGCCCAGCAGGATACGCTGCCTTGCTGCATACCCGATCGTAGTCCTCATGCTATATTAGTACCACCTCGCTACTGGAAGCAGAAAGCACAGGGATAGCTGCCTATATATGCCTCAACGAAGTCTGGGTTACTGACTCGTGTGATCTGTTTTGATCGGACGTACTGACCCGATGGGTGACCCGATGGGTTTGTCTGCCCGTCGGGTACGGGCATGGGTCTGCGATCCTGCCCATGGGTAGGGTCGCGGGTAGAAAGTCTTGCCCATTAGCTAATCGGGCATGGGTTTGAAAGAGGCTGACCCGGTCAAACCCGACCCGATTGCCGGCCTTAATGCGTATCCTTGATGGTCTCCTCGGCGCGGCCCACGTCGGCCGCAAAGCGCGAACACGAGGTGCGCCGCCGCGGCCTCCTCATCCCCCCGTCACGAGTCCCTCACCACGGCCCGTGAGTCCTCCTGTAGGACTTGTCTGGATCCACGGCGCTGCCTGCCGCCGTGAACCACCACGACGCAACCCTCGGAATTCGGCCTGGACACTGACGACGAGCCGCACCATGAGTCAGAAGTTGGATGGGTTGGTGACGTGCCGCGGCCGCCGCTTCCCGACGCGTCCAGTGAAGCCGCCACTTGTTCGTCCAGTCGCCAGCGACGGGATGACGGGTGTGGTGGACTGGTGGGTGGCCGAGGCGCCGCGTTCGACGAGACCAGCACAGAGGAGTCAGCAAGGGCGAGCAGAGGCCTCATCCAGGGGAAGGTTAGGGCGCTCAAGAAGGCAGTGCCAGTGATTCGGTGAACATGAAGGCGGCGATCGATGGTGTCTTAGTGACTGCCAGTCTGTCATTCTCGGCGGCTGTCGCGCTAGCGCCACTGAACAGAGGCCACTCGGAAGTAGAGCCTGAGCGGAGCGGGGAGTTGCGATCTTCCCGCGGTGGTCGTGCTTGAGCTGCAGGTACGCCGCGAGTAGGCGTGCCACGCGCCGTGGAAAAGAGGTAAGAGGGCGAGGATCGTGACACGGAGGCGTGTGTGCGCCGTGAGAGCATCTCCACTCGGGGAGCCCAGACGGCCGCCAAAGGTCTTTGGACGTGCCGGACGTGTTTTCGCCCCCGCTCGCGTCGCCCAATTTCATTTTTTGTCCGGAGCTGCCCACTTTTATGTCCGGCACGCCCAGTCCACGCCCTCAAATTGGGAAGGCTTCGGGCGGCCCCGGATAGAACGAAACGCGCGGACCACACCTGGCAGTGAGACGGCGCTCGCAATAAGTGTCGGCTTCCCCCCATTTTTTTCCCAAATCCCAAATCTCGCGCCAGATCTCGCGCCATCCCTCCCGCCCAAAAGAAAAACCCTGTCGCCGCGCCGGTTCGGATTCCATGGTGCCGCCGGCCGTGCCCAAGGAGAAGAAGGCCGCGAAGAAGAAGGCGGTGGTGAAGAAGACGCCGGGTGTTAAGCGTAAGCCCCCCCCTCCCGCCCAAGGAGAAGCAGGAGGAGATGACGCCGAGTGATTGGGATCTCGACGTACTCCGGCGCCGGTTGGAGACGGAGAGCCGTGGCGGGCGCCGTGCGAAGGCGAAAGCTAGGAGACTGCTCGACCAGCCCCCGCCGTCATTGACGGCCAAGAGCATCGCCGCCATGAACAAGACCGTCGCGGCCTTGAACCAAGCATTCGCCTTGGGCTGTAGCCAAGAGAGCGCCGCCACTCTGCGATGCAAGGCCGGCGGCTCGCCGTCAAATTTCTCTTTCTTCGCCGACAATACTGCCGTCGGCACGCCTCTCTCCAGGTTCTCCCCCGAATACGTCGACAGCCAGCACCACGGCGGCTTCGACCCCAACGTCATCTTCCCTTCCTCTGGCCTCGATCTAAACCACCCCGTCGATCTGTCTTCGCCGGCGATGCGGAGGCAACCCGCCGGCCAGGCGAACGCGCATGCCGGCCATAGCCTTTTATTCGACGCCGGCGCCTCCCATGTGATGACGGAATCACCGCCGTCACACGGAACCCATGCAGGTATGAAGCCGTGTTTTGGATGCATGTTATGTACCGTAGATGCGTAGGCGAGTCGTGGCTTTCATCGATGCGTTTTTGTGTGTAGGAGACCTCCGATCTCATGGCCAACTTAATCAACGACAACGACCAGGCGGATGACGACGGCAAGTTCGACGAGGACGAGGTGTACTACGAGGAGGATGAGGACACCGACGAGGACGAGGTCGAGATCGAAGAGGAGGGGGTGGTGACCGCCGCTGTTGCCGGCGAGCACGCCGCGGCGAAGAAGAAGGGAATCCGCGACATCGTTTGGACGACCAAGGAGGACGAGTGCATGGTCGAATCATGGAAGTTCATTACGACCGGGGTGATCGCCGGCACAAACCAGTCAAGCGGCGCCTACTGGAAGAGGGTCAAATCATGGAAGTTCATTACGACCGGCGTGATCACCGGCACAAACCAGTCAAGCGGCGCCTACTGGAAGAGGGTCGGCACACTAAGGACTTCTACAAGGTGAACATGGTGCGCGGCCAAGGCTCCATCGAGCATAGGTGGCGCATCGCTCAACGCCTCGTCAACAAGTTCCACGGTGCCATGAGAACATCGTCGATCGGCCGGAGAGTGGGAAGGGCCCGGCGGATCAGGTAACCGCCGGCTTGCGATCCTCTCGTTGTGTTCTTGCTTTATTGTGATCGTTCTCGGCTTGCTTTGGTGTAGCTCGTCAACGCCATTCTGTTGTACAAAACACTCAACAAGGAGAAGGACTTCAAGTTGATGCATTACTACAAGCTTCTCCAAAATTGCGAGAAATGGAAGGCGCACCGGAGGACTTTGAACAAGAACGGTCGCGGCGACATCAACGCCGATCCGCAAAACTCAGAGGGACGGCCAACATGGCACAAGAAGGCGAAAGCAGCCTTGGCTGCGGCGGCTAAGGCAGACAGAGTGCTGTCATCCATCGACAAGGTCATCGCCGACGTCTGCTCCAACTCGAGCTTGAGGCGCGATAAGAATAACGCAAGGTGGGCGATCTTGATGCAGAAGGCCGACGTCAGGATCGACGTCAAGCAGAAGAAAGCCGTCGTCAAGAAGCGGAGCCAGGATTTCATGATCTTGACGGCCGACATCTCCCACATGGATCCGCTTGCGAGGGCGACGCACGACATGTATCGCGCCGCGATCCTGCAGGAGCTCGGGCTCGTTCCGCCGCCCGAGACTGGCGGCGTTGACGATGAGGACCCCGACATGACCCAGCCCGGGGACGGCTACGTGCCCCAGCCCGGTGACATCTAGACCTGCCGATGGCGACGGCAAGCAGACGCCGGACAACGACATCTCCCGGTGTATTTTGGCGGCATTTTTTGGCGATCTGTAATTTGGCGGCAAAAACTCTTGCATTTGTGGCCAAATGTGGCTAAAAGTCCGAACCATTTGTGATTTGATTTCGCAAAACCTTGGCGGTACAATTAAAAAAAGGGTGGCCGGACAGCGTCCAAAGGGCCTGTCCGAAAGGTCTTTCGGCGACCATTTGGACGCCACGAGTGGAGATGCTCTGAACGACGCAGGAGCCACGAGCTTCTACAGCGAATATGAGGTGTTCTGGTTTTGTTACAGTGGCTTCTCCATTCAAGATTTGAGTTGCTGACAGTCCTTTCTGTGCCAGCTCCTGCTAGTATCTTTCCTAGAAGGGTGAGGGTAGGCTTTGGTTGGAAGATAAAAAGACAAACTTTTTGACTGCTACCCTGCATGGTAATTAACCGATATTTCTCCCCTGGATCTTATAAAAAATATTATTTATCATTCTTCCAAAATAAATTATTATTGTTCCTTACTACGTACCGATTTGTCCTCACGACTATTTTTTGAGTTAGACAAATTATGCCGATGAAATAACTTATATCGAAATATAGTTTTCCCAAAAACATAATGTATAAATAATAATAATTTTGGGAACCTCGTGGTCTTCAGCGGACACTCTCCACGCCCACATTTAAAATAATCTTTTCCTCAAGACAACATTGCACGTCAAAAAAAGAAGACAACATTAAGCACTCAAGCACAAAATGTGATAATTAACTTGTGATATTTATTCACTTGTACTCTTCCATTTTTATTTGTTTCTTCTTTTGTTTGTTTTCAATTTAGTCGAGTTTAAATTTCTTATCAATGTATCTATCGAATGCAATGCATGACAATCAAGATCACACATATTTGGTTGTAGCCATCACTGTGGTTTGACCTACCGTACTCCCGAGCACGGTGTGATCTCATAAGTTGTATAGTTAAACCTTATTACGATACAACACAAAAGTTTCTAGCCCAAATTTTAAGCTAAAGGAGTCACAATTTGACGACTTAACTTAGCAATACCTGGGTCTTACAGTAGGCTCGGCTTCGCCACCGTCCATGTGCAGCTTCGCTATGAGCCATCCCGACCAATGCTGGCGTCCGTCTTCGCTCTTCTGCTTGCAGCCGATGAAAAAATGGTGAAGAAAAGTATGTTGCCTTTGATTTGATTTTATTTAGTTAACATGCTCAAAATACAACCAATTACTCTACTCATCAGCCACCAACAGTCATGCTTAGCTTTTAAACTATATGCACTAGAGTGTACATATCCAACCAACATTTTTGTTAACAAGTGTACATATCCCTGCATACACAGCTGAACTCTTACATTTTCCCGGCAAGGTTGGCGGGGACAGGAAATGTATGACATTCCTAAGCAGTATGAAAATTATTAGTACAACACCTATGTGGTCGGAGCAGCAAGTAGGTCTGACCAAAGCACAATGGCGTTGTCAAGTGTCTGGTGGCACTGCGACCTGGCGGAGCAACTAGGGCGGACCGAAGCAAAATTCAGACCATTTGCAAATACTATTTTTTACTAAACTTTTATATAGTTTAAAAAATCTATACTAGGTAGTAATGAGTATAATTTTGTAATTTATTTGAATAGTTAGCTACAAGGAATACTTTTGAGTATTTGTAACGTTCTTTATTACATCCACTGAATCGTATATCTTCAAATAATTTTGTATTGTGTTGTAGTTAATTATATTTATACTCTCTTTGTCTTTACAACTAACCACAAAGGCCACTATTAAAATTTCTGATTTTACAATTACAAGACCACTACCTCTCTCGAAGAAGAATTCATTTGGTTTCTTTCTCCTACAATGATGAATACGATTAGATTTCCAAGAACGCAATCATGCATTTGTTAGTTTTTTCTTCGTATCTATAAAGGTGTTATAGTGACTTTCTACAAATAAATCAAGGTATTAAAAAAATGATTCTTAAATTATTTTTAACAGCTGCATAAACTAAACAATGTTTACATAATCAAAGTAGCTATCTCCGAAGCGTACGCCCTAACAAGTATCTTAGTAGTGATTTCTAGTATGTCAGTAGGTAATAATATTTACTTAAACTTCTAGAGTATAAATTGAACCATTGGCATAACTTTTTATTATTGTTTTTTGTGTTTAAAGTAATGTCAACAACTGGTGCATCTATCATTTATGTACTCCCTCCTTGACACAATGTAGTGCATATAAGTTTTTTTTAAGTCAAACGATGTCAAGTTTGACCAATTTTATTGAGAATCTATTTATATCTATAACATCAAATGTATACCATTTCAATATATGCATCATGATGAATCTAATGGTATTGACTGTGTATTCTCATGTTGATATATTTTTCTGCATACGGAGTCAAACTTAATTTGTTTGACTTCTGCAAAATCTCATATGCATTATATTGTACCAAGGATGGAGTACTTTGAGTAGAACTATCATCGCTGGTTTTCATCGGCGTTTCCTCAACATTTTTTATTTAAGTTTTTGGTGGAGACATGGAATGTAATCGAGTGAATGACTTATGGTCTATGGTGGCAACAATAGCAGTCCACCATGCCTGATTTGGAAGAAAAAGAAGCGTCCATCTTCTTACAGATAGTGATTTTGTATACAAAAAAGTGCAAAGCTGATTAAGATACATCGGATTTTATTATGTGTGACGGATCTATTCCTGTAATACACGCTATACTCCGAATTATATAACACTGCATTTGTGGATAGATATCCTGCACTAAAAGTATACGTCTCAATACAGTTGCAACACTACTTGATAATTTAGGATGCTTCTCATCGGGGAGAAACAAATGTTTCCTCAATAAACAAATTATCGACAACCTACTCGTCTTTTTGTTAGGCAAAGATGGTACAACTATTTTCATTTATACATTAACATATTTATAAAATCATAGAAGAGGGCACCCTACTAGTCTTATCAAAATGGGAAAATGTTATTTTAGTTTCAAAACGACTAATAAGAAAAACAATTTGCTTTTCAAAAAAACAACTTACCCCGCACCATGGTTTCTCTCCTTGGGCTTTACTCCTCTTGGAGTTGTATCTTTCTCACTTGTTGGGTTTGTTGGTGCTGAGGCTCCAGCAGGTTGTTTTTTCGCTTTCGAACTTGTTGTATGACTTGTGGGCGGTTGTTTTATTTATAAAGCTGGGCGAAAGCCTGTTTCGTGGTTTCTCTCCCTGGCCGCAAAATGAATTGACCTACGGTCATGGGCCATCGGGGCCGGGCGCAGCAGGATACCATGTACTAGCAAATATAATTCTCTTGCTTCAACATGCCTGGATAGAGGCATGCGGTTGCGGTTGCGGAGCTACACCGTCACCGATGCCCTGCTCCTCCTCGTCTCCGACCCCGTCGCAGCTGGCAGCCGTGCACTATATTCTGACGCCCTGTTCGACCCGATCCGTGGCAACTCGGTGCGCCATCTCTGGGAAAGAATGAGAGATGAGCGGCTGTAATGCAGAGCTCGTTTCTTAATTGCGTGTGCATGTTCGTTTTTTGTTTTATATTCTGCAGCTATTGGGTCTTCAGCTGGAAGGGTACATTTTATTGACATATAAGTACATTTTGTTTAGTTGTCTATCATGTAGTACGTAGTTCAGCGGCATACAGTGTTCAACAAAAATACCATGGGAAGTTGTAGCCAACGAGATTTAGCATTTACCAGGCATAGAGATGACCTCTATTTTGCAAGAGTGAAAAGGGCCAACAAAAGTAGTGTACGGTGGATTTTTGGTTTTGTGTGTTGCAGGTACGATTGTCTCTTGCTCAGATGTTGTAAGGGACTTTCAGTTATTTTAACAATTTTACTATGGACCTAGAAGTTTCATCCACATTCTATCAATTTTTTCGAATGAAATATTGATGTTCAATACATTAGTCGATTTGCCCCGTTTAGCTATAAGGTAAATAAATATGAACTGAAAATAGCTTCACCAAACATGGATATTTTTTTACCTAATTTCATTTATTTTTGGTACATCATATAGAATCTTGCAACCAGCAGGGATGTTTCAATGTATATTCCTATATGCATGGTTGTGCCTTAATTGTCATCCAGTGTCGTGTGAGACTACAAATATATATTAGTCGGCCCATCTACAAGATTCCTATTATTCCCTCCCAAAGTTAACTCAGCATGGATTCACTTATGGCACAAATTGCTGCATATAAACTACTATACAAGATTTGCATGGATCTTGCATAAAAAAGTTTAGAAACTTAGGTTGATGCATTTCTCTGACCTCGACACAACCCAATTTGAATACAATTACAAAAGCTACTGTCTTATTCGATGAATATATGACACAGCCTCTAGAAGATATCAAGATTGCACCGATAAGAACTACGTTAATTTTTGCCTCCAATAAAGAACCAGGCGTCAGAGATCATTGTTTCCAGAACTATTTGCTTATGTTTGTTCAGTTTTCTCTTGTTCTCTGGATTAGCACATCGATCTCTGTGTTTTCTCTGGATTAGCACATCTCTCAGTTTTCTCTATTGTTTCGGGACACCATGGTATTTCAAGAATACAGCAGCTCAAACTTTATGTGGGGAGGGGTGTATGGTTTTGTATGCATCATCACTACATTTTCAAAAAAAAAAATGCTCTGGAGCGACACATAAAAGCTATAACGTTCTCTAGGAAAAAAAACTATAGTGGTTAATCTTTAAAAATGCTCGTACCCAGGAAGTACGAGCTGGCCCCAAACATCCGAGTGAACAAGCTTAAGAGGGACGGTTGTTGTTGAGAATATAGGCAATTGTTCGATTAAATTAATCCAAGAATAAATCATGAATATGGCATAAACAGTGTTGATGACGTACTGAAACTTGATGATAAAGTTACGTACTAGACAGATAGTAGAAACATCTACGCATATAGCTAGTACTGCAAATATGGAAATAATCATGAGAGGGATAAACATGTTATACCCTCCAGTAGGCCAGTTGACCGCAGCAGCAGCAGAGGCGATGGCGTCGTCGGCGATCCTCTTGTCCGCAACATCCTCTTGTCCGCAGCAGCTTGCTCCTTGTCGGCGTCGGTGGCCATGGCGATGATGAAGACGATGCGGACGTAATTGATGCAGATGTAGAAGATGCAGACGAGCGGAAGCAAGCAGTCGCGCAAGAGACGCTCCCCAAAAACCTAATCGCCCCTCTCCCGTACAGGATCTGGAGAGGCGGGGTTTCGGAGGCCTGCTCTCCCGTCAGCCATGTACGCGGTGGACGGGATGGGATCAGCGATGACATCAACAATGGGAGGAACTACCGTGGCGGCGTGAGCAGATGCAATCTCTTTTCTGTACTATCTTCTGGAGAGGAGCGACCTCTCTTATATAGGCACGGGAGGAGATGATCGGTCCAACAGAAACGGCTGTAATCAATCATAATGAATTCTGGAAACTTCCGTACTTAAGAGCACTTAAGACAGACGTTTAAGTGTGCAATCAATTCTGAAAACTCCCGCACTTAAGAACACTTAAGGCATATGTTTCAGTGCACAATGAATTCTGAAAACTCCTATACTTAAGAGCTCTTAAGACAGACATTTCAGCTCATATTCATTTTCCATTAAGACAAATGTTTCAGTTGACCGTTCCAATTGCATTCCTGTGTGACAAGAGAATATATATCGGCTCAGCGAGATTTCCACAACCCGCGGCGCGCGAGCGCGTCGTGGTGAGACATGACAGCATGGGCCTTTAGTGATTTTTCTGGAATTGTTAGATGCTAATATTTGAACAATATTTCAGCAGTTGTACACGAGAGGAAGCAGTATAAGGCAACTGATGACTTTTAGCACGTTGACAAGCATCACATACTAATAATGCATTATCCGACTGGGAACACGAAAGCTCATGTGTTTTAACAATAGAGTTCACTACATTATTCGAGGGATGACCAAGACGCTGATGCCACTGCGTAGGCGTGACTTTTGCACTAGCGGATGCACGGAGAGGGGACGACGATGACTTGCCGAACAGAACGGGGTAGAGTCCATCTTGATTCCTACCGTGAAGGATTACCCTCTTCGTGCTTTGTCCTTGACACAGAAAAAATGACGATGAAATTCAACAAATACGTCATTATCAGAAACAAGACGGTAGACGGAAAGGAGGTTTTGACGAATATGTGGAACATGAAGAACATTGTTCAAACGAAGTGATGAACCGGCTAAATGTGAATGACCAATATGCGAAATCGACAAACCTGATCCGTTGACCACTTGCACTTGATCCTTTCCCGAGTACCGCTCGTGGGTGTGAAGCCTCTCTAGATCACTCGTGAAGTGATCGGTAGCCCCGGTGTCCATGACCCAGGGTAGGCGATCGGTGGCGTTGGTGGAGACTGAGTTACCGGCGTGCTGGTACCCCTGGTTGTAGCGATTGCGACAGTCTGTAGCCTCATGTCCCCAATTGCCGCAAATCTGGCAGCGAGGCCTCCAGCGACGACCACGGCCACTGCGGCCTTGGCCGCCCCCGCCACCATTGCGGCCACCATTGCCGTTGTTGCCACTGTTGTTGCGGGTGTTGTACCCTCCGCCGATGCCGTACCCGCTATCGGGTCGGCCTTGCCCTGCTGACCATTGGGGCGATTTCCGCCCTGATAGGGCGAGCCCCCACCTTGATAGGTAGGATTGAAGTCCGGAATTCCCATCCGTGTAGGGTTCCCATAAATGTCGGGGCGCGACGCGGCATTTGCCGAAGAGGCTCAACCTTCGGCGAGGGCTTGCTGTGCCTGCAACGCCTCGAAGGACAGCACGCTTGCGTAGAACTCGGGGTAGGTCATCGGCTTGTTGCCGACGGAGAGAGACGCGGCGATGGAGTTGAACGCCGATCCAAGCCCGGTGATGATGTGGTCGACGAGCTCGTCGTCATTGATGGGCGATCTAGCAGCGGCCATGGCGTCGGCAAGAGATTTCATCTTGTGCATGTGCGCCGCTGCGGTCGAGTGCTATTTGCGTTCCGTCTGAACTTGACGACGAATATGACGGATGTTGGCGCGGCTTGCCGCACCGAACATGGCATGAACCGCGGTCCACACCTCCGCCGTGGTCTTGCAGTCGAGGAGCTGGCATGCGATGTTGGGGTCCATAGAGCCGAGGAGCAGTCCTAGGACCTTCTAGTCCTCTATCCACCAGCGCTCACTAGTAGGAAGAGGCCTTTCTGTGGCGCACCCTTTTGGGTTTCTATGGCGCACCTGCAAGTTTGCTGGGTGCGCCACAGAATTGTCGCCACAAAAATTATATCTGTGGCGCACCCAGGCCGTGCGCCAAAGAAAGAGTAACTTTCTGTGGCGCACTAATGCCCACAAGTATAGGGGATCGCTGAAATTTTCGTTGGGAAGTATTACCCAAATTTATAGTTCGACACGATGGGAACACAAGAATACCAATAAGACTTTAGAAATTGAGACGTCACTCTCAACCACACCTGTATATCAATAACTTGCAGCAGTAATAGTGATGGCAGTAGTATGATTCAACTAGCAAATGAGACAGCAGCAGTAAACAAGTATTTTCCAGTTTTCACCGGAAAAGTGAAAGTGCAACTTAGAGGATTAAAACGTTGGCATGAGGTGATAGCGGGGTGTTGCATGAATAAGATTGATCATATAATAAGATATAACTACCAATGGGACGTATCTCTAATTCCGATATATGTAGGTATGTGTTCCATAATTAGTTGTGCGTACTAACCAAGAGAATTTGCACAACATCTATTGTCCTACCTGCCCATTTCACCGGGGCCAACTTGGAACTACAGGTAATTAAGGTCTACCCTTTCGAATAGACCGGAACAATGCATTAACACTTCATGAACACATAGAATCCTCAAACTAAAACATCTCCCCCTTGTTTTCCCTATATGTCACTTTTAGGGTTCGCAGGTTCAACATAATAGCAGGTGATACACTTTGCAGATAAATACCAAACTCAATTATATGATGAGGCAAAATAAGTTCAGTACTGAAATCATGCCACTCGGGCCCTAGTAGCAAGCATTAAACATAGCATAAGTGCATCAACACAATACAAAAATATCCTCAAGATAAACCCCTAAATCTCGAACAACGGGTAGCATTACATGATCAATCTCATCCAATCCCCATCCACCTCACATGCCTACAGCGGGCTACTCACACATGGTGATGGAGAAGGAGCTCATGGTCGATGGAGATGAAGGCGGTGAAGATGGCGGTGAAGACGGCCTCCGGATCCCTCCACCGGAGGAGAAATCCTGGATCAATCTGTCTCCAAAACGAAGATCGTGGTGGCGGCGGCGCTCTGTTTCGCGAAAGCTCCTCTCCTCTAGGGCAAGCGTTTTTCTGTATATATGAGGGGGTACGTCGAAGACCGAAGGCGAGGCGGTGCCCGAGGCCCATTTGGGGTGGGCCCACGCGGCCAGGTACAGGGCCGCGTGGGGCCCCTCTTTTGGCCCTCGAGCGCTCCCTCGTGTCCATCCTTTGCCATGTCTTCCTTTTAAAATTGACGTGGTATTTTTCCCCGATTTTATTTCCTGCAAAAATAGCCAGAAAGAGACTTTGCTAAAAACAGCGTCAGATTCAGCAGTTTTATTCAAATATGGGAAGATTCCGGAGCAAATTATGAAGCAAAGTGCTTGGAAAAGTAGATGCATTTTGGATGCATCAACTCCCCCAAGCTTAGCTCGTTGTTTGTCCTCGAACAACTCAAACATAGTGCAGAAGCGATGAAAAGACTTTGACAAGAACTTTGCATTGCATATGTAACACCGTTTAATACCAACAAGCATTCAAAACATAACTTCAAACAAATAACAAAATGCTAGCAAAGGTATATCTAATCAATGTTAAAGCATTTATATTTGCTGCAAGAGAAATAACATGTAGTGTCAATACTTGGATGAGTTTGCTCAACTGTAGAAATAAACAAAGGTTTTTGCATCGCTATTGATTGAATCATGTCAAGATTTTTGAGATCTTTTGATTCTTTCTTTTGTTGACTAGTGAAATCATTGTGCTTACAACCTTGCTCTCAGTTTTATCAAACCATTTGGTGTTCCCTATTATGACTCATATGCTTGACCAACTCATGGTTGAAAGCCTCATGCCCCGTGAATACGAGTACCTACACCATGGCTACTCAACTCGGGCCACTAGCAAGTTTGAATTTTTCAGTCATTGCAAGTAATAAAAGCGTCATCAAGAGCGTCAACTGGGGTACCTCTTGTCCCAGGACATGGACAAGCCCATGTCCCAACAACAAGACAAACAGACAATGAACAATCTCAGCACTCTTTTATTTACTATTTGTGTAGCTTTTTATTATGATGTGCATATGAATGTTCACTATGGTACGCTGTAAATTTCCACCATGAATGATGCATGGCTTAGTTGGCGGCCCAGGCGTCTCTCTAGCCAATTATTCCACTCATCAAACTTACTAAGTTTCCTCTTTATTTCGCATGATAAGCATCCATAGACAAAGTACATGATATCAACTAAATATAATTTAGTGCAATGTTGAAAGCTTTCCATGTGTCAGCACATTTCAGCTAACTCCCAACCACTAAGCTGTCAAGCATATGACTTCATGTTTAACATTTGAAAAATTTTTTACTTTCTTTTTGGTTGGCAAGTTTAGCAAGCACAATGGGATGCGTAGACCTTTGTTTAGAGCCACAATTATTCAACCACAGCCAAGTATTGTCACTAAATAATATCTCACTTGCATCATCATATAACATACTAGAACATGGAGAAGATAAACATTTGCTACCACTTCCCTAGATGTTAAAGAAACCATGATGTGCTCACTTGCTGTTATTAAAAAGTCTACATAAGCACGGCAAAGGTGTCATACCTTTCATCCACTTCATGCACATCAACTCATCATCGTTGTTCTCCTCTCCCAACTTGAACTGCGCAAAAAAACTCAAATCTGCCATAAAATGTCACTGCATACAGTACTGTTTTTACCCTACCTAAACACCTCAGAAAAATCTCAATTTACAGGTGTGTGGGTTATGATATGTTGCAGCAGTGGTTAAAATTTTAGCTCAATCGGAGTTACAGAGAAAAATGAAAAATGAAACAGTGAGCAGATTTCAGCAATTTCAGCACTCTGTTTTGCGTTTGTTTCAAGAAAACGAAAATATTTTTGTTCTTTTTGGTTTTTAGATGCATAAGATAAATGACCAGAAGTAAATAACCAAAAGAAACAAATGAAATCTTTTTGTGTTTTGTGATTTTCAGAATAAGAAACTAAACATAACAATGAAACGGTGATATAAAACAACGAATGGAGAGGAAGAGAAGCACTCCCCCAAGCTTGCGATCAAGCTAGTATCCTGGGTAGTGGCCGTATCCACCACTTCCACTTCCAGGGTAGTAACCATATGGGTATCCTTGCATGCCTGGGTATTGTGGCATCTCTTGAGGTTGGTAGCCTTGCACCTCTGGAGCTTGGGGCTCCTCTTGAGGCGGCACCTCCTCCATTCCACTTTCCGGTACTCCTGTCAAAAAGGTCAGTACAGGGGAGCCTAATGGGCACTCGCTGCCCATTAGCACTCAAATAGTTATACAAATAATGCTCCCCATACATCATACTTATTTCCATGCGAGTAGTCAAAGTAAAATCAAGTAGTTTGGACTCTCCACACGAGTACCCATGTTGTCATCATATCCTCTCTCATTTTTAATGTACTTATACACTAATGTAGCAATAGCACCAGCATAAATAGGAGTTTCATCGGTAACATTTCTACTCACAGCAGTATGCAATGATCTAGCAAGAATGACTCCCAAGTTGTACCCACAGGTATGTTTTCTTTTGCACATTTAAGTAGATAAACTATTGGTCCAGTGCAAGCAGAATTGTTGTCCCTAGCAAGAAATCCTCTTGCAAGAAACAACGCAAAATATCTCAAACTTGGGTGTTGTATATGAGTAAATTTACCCCTATTCAATCTATCATGAGAGCTAACAGAATAGAATGCCAAAAGCAACAAGCTCGGGGTTGGAATCAGCACCAGTTTCATTCCAACTCCCCGTGTTTGCCACACCAATAGCATTGCAAAATTCCTCTAAAGACATAATGAGGCGCTCCCTCTCATAGTAAATTTGCAAACAAAGGTAGGAGGGGGTGCCTTACTTTTCTTACTATGCTTGTGGAGCTCAGGACCCTCAAATCTGAATGTAGAGAGGAATTCTCGCGAGAGTTCCTCGTATGTATCTTGTGGGTTTGAGCAAACCGAAGTAAGCCAGTTGCAGCACGAAGATGTCAAGTCCTCTTGATCCCCCACTGTTCAAGAACATGGGGATCTTGCCATCTTGTTGTGTGTATCTTCAACTTCTCTCCCACATAGTATGCATCATCCTCCCAAAGATGTTGGTCATCAAGGTTGAGGGAGACTTTGCATGCCCTTCTTCTTGGTCTTGAGTTCATCCCAATCAATGCCTTGCCCTTGTTAACATGTACCTTGCTGCCCATAAACAATATTCATCAAAAATCAAGATGCAACACTCTAAAACAACATTGAGCCATCCATAACTAGTCTCCACATCAATATCATGCATCAATATCAACTAGAAAACTTAAATCTATGGATTTCCCAAGCATAATAGGTGACACCAAGTGCAGCAAAATACTTCATACATGATGCACAAGAACAAAAAATAATTGGATGGGTGGAGGAGTCACATACCAATGAGCAATCCCACCAAACAGATTTGAAAAATCTGCCCTAAACTTGGAGATCCAAGGATAGCAGGAAAGGAGCACGGGAAAATTTGGGAAAAATACCTGGAGCTGGTTTTCTGTCGAGGGGAAGGAGATGGGCATGACCCCTCACCTAACTCCCTCTGTGGGCCAAAGTAGTGGGTCCCACGCGGCCAGGTACAGTGGCCGCGTGGGACACCCTATTCTGGGCCCTGGTGGCCCTCTGGTGTCCCCCTTTTGGCTGTTGTTCCCTGGTAAAATAACTTACCTCCAAATTTTTCTGGAATTTTTCGAGAAAATTTTCTGAACAAATTTTTCAAACTACATTTCTGGAATTTCTGAACTTTGAAATAATTATGTCTAGGTAATATACTCTAAAAACTCAAATAATAAAATTAAAATGCAATGTAAATTTTATGGGAATCAAGTTTGCATCATTTTCACATTAGTAATGAGGTTGATCAAGTCTCATTAATAATATGCAAAAGATATAACACATGATTCTTTATTCATATATATAAAGAAGAATTTCAAGATACCTCATATTTGATTGGAATAGTTCCAATCATCATGTAGCATATTTTGGTTCAGGAGGTGGTAATGCAATTCAAAGCTTCCAACTATAAGAGTATTCTTTTAATGGAATTCACACTTTGGCTTACCATTGTAACAGATTTCTTCTTGGGAAATAAATAGTATGCTCATTTCCTTTGACATTGAATGTCACTTTGCTCTCAGTGCAATTTATCACAGCTCCTGCAGTGTTTAAAAAGGGTCTTCCAAGAATAATAGATAGATTATCATCCTCAGGCATTTCTAATATAACAAAGTCTGTAGGAATTAACACATTAGCAATAGAGATAGGAACATCCTCACATATTCCTATAGGCACACAGTTGATTTATCAGCCATTTGCAATGAAACTTCAGTTGGAACCAATTTGTTTAGGTTAAGTTTCTTATATAAAGAAAAGGCATAACACTAACACCAGCTCCTAAATCACATAATGCATATTTCACATAAGTTTCTTTAATATGACAAGGAATAGTTGGTATACCAGGATCTCCACGCTTTTCAGGCATTTTCCCTTTAAAGGAATAATCAGCAAGCATAGCAGTAATTGCATCAGTAGGAATCTTTCTTTTATTAGTGACAATATCTTTCATATATTTTGAATATGGAGGAATTTTCATAGCATCAACAAGAGGAATTTGCAAATACAAAGATTTAATCAACTCAAAGAATTTCTCAAATCTAGCATCATCCAAAGTTTTTATTACCTCTTGGGGATATGGTATGGGTCTTTGTACCCATGGATCCCTTCTTTACCTTTTGTGGATTTGGATGGCTCTTCTTCTTATTCTTCTCAGTAGATGGTTGAGGGTCTTCTTTATCATTAGGTTCAGGTTCTTCATATTTTCATCCCATGTGGTTCTTCTTCAGGTGGAGGTGATTCCTCTTCTTCATTATTATTATCTTCAGTCTCAGCATCAGAAATTGAAATATCATTATCTTGTTCTTCAGAATCATCATATCTTGTTTTCATTGGGAGATTTTCCTGCAGAAGATTTCTTCTTCGAGCCTCTTGCTCTTCCTCTTGGGATGGCCTTCAGGATAATCAGGATCCTGAGTACTTGCACCTCCCCTAGTATTAACTCCACAAACCTGTTTCTTCACCATAAGACTTTCATACAATTGATTTTGAAGAGAAACCATTTGTTCAACTTGATTATTCATCATCTCACAGTGTTTAACAATTCTTTTTACCTCTCCCACACTAGCATGTAAACTTTCACGAAGAGATTTAATTTTGTGAGAGTTCTCCATAATATCATTCTAATATTATGCTCCTCAGGATTATGATAATAAGCAAAATCATTCACGTATGATACATCAATGGAGGTGTTACCTTTTCATTACCTTTCGTGGAGCTAATAGCATTGACTTGAATTGGAAAACATGGTTGATCATAGGAAGTTTAACACCCATTTCAGATAATTCCTTAAGATGAGAGGTTTTAATTCCCTTCTCTTTATATCCTTAGAAGCTTCTTTCATTGTTTCTTCGTCTAATTGAGAATGCCTCTTTTCTTCTCTGGAAATATCTCTTCAATATTCCAATCTTCATAATTTCTAGAGATAGTCTCCAATAATTCAGTTGCTTCATCAACGGTCCTTTCCCTGAAAACATTACCTGCAATACCATCAAGATAGCCTCTGGTGTTTTCGGTTAGTCCATTGTAAAATATATCAAGTATTTCATTACTCTTGAAGCCATGGGTAGGACATTTCCTAACCATCTTACTAACCTCCCCCAAGCTTGGGGTAAATCCTCCTTCTCTTTCTGTGAAAATTTGCTAATCTCAATAGTTAGACCATGAATCTTATCAGCAGGAAAATATTTATTATAGAATACTTGCAAACATTCTTCCTTGCTAGTAATACATCCAGGTTCTAAACGATTATACCAAGTTTTAGCACTTCCTCCCAAAGTGAAAGGAAACAACTTTAAGAAATAATAGCGTTGGTGGATTTCATCTTTCCAAATAACACAGATAAATCATGCAAAACAGCAATGTGTTCAAAAGGAAACTCATCTCTCTCCCATAAAACTTATACTTCTCAGCCTTTTCAATTATTTCAGGATCAACACTAAACTCATAATCTTTATCTTTAATTTTAATAGCTGGAGCATTCATTTTCTCAGTAACAGGGAAATAGTCATCAAGAGGAGAATTTTTATAGCTATCAAGTTCATCCACTAGTACAGAACGACACATCGGATACCCCTCTATGGAAACGGCAGGTGTTTGGCGACGAAGAATCGCGCTTTCCGCGCGGTCGGTGCGTACAAACCTGACCAGGCCCGCCTACATTGGCAACGGACCCTTTCCAATCTCCGTCACCTATTATATTGGCAACGGTTAATAAAATTGTCCGTTTCCAATATTTGCCTCTATGGTAACGGATAGAATTTTCCAACCGTTGAAAATGTTGATACGTGGAGGCTAGCGAATGGGCAGATGGAGAGGTGGGCGGAGCAGACCCGCGAGTATAAATGGCGAGAGGTACCAGCAGCGGTCTCTTTGAAGCCCCAGTCCATCGCCTACAGTTATTCAAACTTCGCCAGATCCCCTCCGTCCAAATCCATGGCGAGAGGTACCAGCAGCGGTCGCGGCCGTGGATGAGGGCGAGGCCGTGGTAGGGGGCGCAGCGGCAATGCCATGCCGTCGGTGTCGCCCTCACCGTCCTCTGAAGACATGTCCCCGGCGAGAGGTACCATCAGCGGTCGCGGCCGTGGACGAGGGCGCGGCCGTGGTAGGGGGCGCAGCCGCAATGCCACGCCGTCGGTGTCGCCCTCACCGTCCTCTGAAGACATGTCCCCGGAGCTGCGCGGCTTCGAGTTCTTGGTTATCCTGTACAAGGGCATCGAGAGCCGCCTGAGGCTCCCGAGGGCGTTCGCAGAGAAGCTCCAAGGCATGGTGGCAGCTACCATGCATCTGAAGATGGAGGACTGCGAGAACGGCAGCTGGGCGGTGAAGACGGCCGTGAGTGCCGGGGGGAATTTGTACCTCGGCCAGGGATGGAAGTCATTCGCCCAAGCGTACAAGCTTGAGCAGGGGCACTTTTTGTGCTTCGAGTTCGACGGCCACAACGGGTTCTTCATCAAGATCTTCGACGATACCTTATGCCGGAGGGACGCACTCGTGTACAGCGACGACGAGCCCGAGTCTTCATCAGCAGCTGCTAGTAGTAGCATTAGCTAGTAGTAGCATATATGTAATCGTTTACTTCATTATCAAGTCCGTATGTAGTAGCATTAGCTGCTAAGTGGTCTCTGCGTTCATATGTAATTTAGAGTACCTGTTAGTAAGTTGGGTAGTAAGTTTACTCTCTCGCTGGTGTAAAATCAATGGAAACGGTTATATAAAATGTCCGTTGCCAATGTGGTGCTTATATATACTGCCGGCTCGTTCTCATTATCACTCTCTCACTGTCTCTTTTCCAACCCTAGCCGCCGCACACTGTGGCTTTCAACTCTCCTCACTCTCTCTAATGGCTTCCTCTGTCGGCGCTTTTAGATCCGGCCATCGCGGCCGCGGCTCTAGCCGCCGCGGCAGCACCGTTCTAGCGGCAGCCCTTCGTGAGGGGAAGGTCGATCTGGAGGCGGCCATGCGTCCGCTAATGATGCGGCAGCGCCACCATCTGACGCCCTCCTCCTCCGGTGATGCCCGGCTTCTTCTGAGCCAGGCCGATGTGGAGGAGGTCATTCATGAGGTGGTGGTGCAGCACCTCCGGCGGATCTACCAGCAGAAACCCATCTGGAGGAGGAAGTGACCGATCTGGAGGAGGAAGTGGCCGATCTGGAGGTGGTGGAGGATCTGTAGGTGGTGTCTGATCTGGAGAAGGAGGAGGAGGTGGATGTCGATGAAGGAGAAGGAGGAGGAGGTGATTGCGTCGCAGCGCGCTGGTAGCATCTCAGCGCATCTCGCAGAGGCCTGCACCTCCTCGATCTCCCGCCGGGTGAAAGGTATAAATCTTTCTGTGACCGGCTGTGATGCCGATGAACTAGGTTCTACGTATGAGCATTTCATCACATAAACAAATTCCTAGTGCAAATTCACACATACATGTTCTGATAATTACAAACACTTATTGTTAAAGCACCAACTGTACAAACTAGTTAAACACCCACATCCAAAGCCTATTGCCATTCACCTAGGGCATTCTTGCACCTAGGGCAGAGCATTTCCTGCCATGTTGGACGCAGCCTGTCCTTCAAGGTTAGGATCTTGCGATACAACTCGTAGATCACGTACCCATCTATTGCTGCGTAGTCGAGGTTAACTTTGTGCAGCGGCATCCGCTCCCAAAAACCGTGCTGGTTGGATGGGAACTCCTTCTTCATGTTGGCGTATAATTTGTCGATGAGGTCCGCCGCTAGATCACCCATTCCGTCCCTCTCGTCTCCACCCTTGATTTTGTATACGAGTTGTATGTCCACGTAGTACTCCGGTGGAATGTGGAAGCCGGCAGAAGAAAGCACCTTGCTGTCGTTGGTGATGTCCACGCTTGCGAAGGTGATATTCTTGCGTTCAAAGAATTTGCCCAACTCTGGACAATTCTTCTTGGACTTGCACCAGTGGAACACGAGGACATGCTGGCGCATGGCGAGTTGCAGGACAGCCATGCGCCGACGATCACGGGTGTATTCGATGTCAAGGCCGATGAACCGATGCTTCTCGTCTGCTAGCCATTCCTCGTACTTGTTGAGGATCCGCTCCACGGTATGCTCCTCGTTCGTGTACACCACCTCCAGAACGGTGCCGTGGGTATGGACGGTAGTTGTCTCTGTTATTCTGTTGCGGTCGTCCATGGCGGGTGGGGGATTGGGGTGGAACGAGGAAGAAGAGAAGGAAGGAATGCGAACTGTCTGCCACCAAACAGAGCAGTTCCTGGATATTTGCCGTTGATCTTAGCAGTTTCTCGAAAATGGCAACCGAACAAAGCAGTTGCTGGAAAATAGCCACCGATTTTTTTAATATTCAGATGTATTTTGTACATTTCGCTAATAGTTTTTTTCTTTCACGCAGGAGTTTATTTCGGCAACACTGCATAAAAGTACCAATCTATCATTCCGAGAACCAGAAAACTTAAGGCAAGGAAATTTCGTGGATACTGGTCTTGGAGTGGGTACTGCGACGACCGAGAGCTCATAGAAGGTGAGCTCCAAGTCAAAGATGGAAGGCTGGCTTAATTAAGCCAGCCTTCCATCTTGATAGGTTAGTTGCTTATAGGTTTAGAGTTCATGATTGTAGTCAAAGTGTAATAGGTGATATTACATTATGCCAATGTGTGATGGAAATGATTGTAGTCAAATTGTAAAAAACAGTGATATTATTGTATACCAATGTAATGATGGCATTTGTTCTATGTTATGAATTGAATAACGTTTTATTGCATTGTGCAATCAGCCTTTCATGTATTATGGCATATAACCGAAATATGAGAAAAGCTCAGTGCAAACGGGTAGATGGAAAACTCCGTATCTGATGTAGGAAAACTAAAGCAACGGAGGTCTGCGCCAACCGTTGCCAAATGGAGACCTCATCGGAAACGGTTTTTTGCCTCCGTTGCCGATGAAGGCCTTCACATCAGTGACAGGGTCGGGGACACGGACCCTTTCTCCGTTGCCGAAGGGGTTTTTGGCCCGTTTCCGATGTGTCATTCTGTACTAACGATCCAATTTATCAAAACCCGAACCCATAAAAGCCATAGCAAATGCATCCTCTTCCTCAGAAGAATTTTCCATCTCATCATCACAATATTCATTATCTTCTAACTCAGATTCCACATTTTCAATAATAGAAGATTCAAGATTTCCATGTGTCAGTTATCTCAGATGTTTCAGATGTTTCAGGTGTTTCAGGTGTCACTTCTTTTGTCTATGCTACCACATATTAAATCATTTTCATTACTAGTAGACATTTTAGACAATGGTGAACTAGATAAAACTTTTCCTCTTTTCTTAGGAACAACAGCAGAAGCAACATTAGGTGAAAAGTTCGGCCTACTTGGCAGATCCGTACCTCTACGAGTAGTTGAAGGCCTCACTTCCTTCGGAGTAATCTTTTCCTTTCCCATGGTTAGGAACAAGCAAAAGTAGCAATAAATGATAACAAGTTGTCTTACCAATAAACCTAGGTTCCCCAGCAACGGCGCCAGAAAATGTCTTGATGCCCACAAGTATAGGGTATCGCTGAAATCTTCGTTGGGAAGTATTACCCAAATTTATAGTTCGACACGATGGGAACACAAGAATACCAATAAGACTTTATCAATTGAGACGTCACTCTCAACCACACCTGTATATCAATAACTTGCAGCAGTAATAGTGATGGCAGTAGTATGATTCAAGTAGCAAATGGGACAGCAGCAGTAAACAAGTATTTCCCAGTTTTCACCGGAAAAGTGAAAGTGCAACTCAAAGGATTAAAACGTAGGCATGAGGTGAGAGCGGGGTGTTGCATGAATAAGATTGATCACATAATAAGATATAACTACCAATGGGACGTATCTCTAATTCCGATATATGAAGGTATGTGTTCCATAATTAGTTGTGCGTACTAACCAAGAGAATTTGCACAACATCTATTGTCCTACCTGCCCATTTTACAGGTAATTAAGGTCTACCCTTTCGAATAGACCGGAACAATGCATTAACACTTCATGAACACATAGAATCCTCAAACTAAAACATCTCCCCCTTGTTTTCCCTATATGTCACTTTTAGGGTTCGCAGGTTCAACATAATAGCAGGTGATACACTTTGCAGATAGATACCTCAATTATATGATGAGGAAAAATAAGTTCAGTACTGAAATCATGCCACTCGGCCCCTAGTATCAAGCATTAAACATAGCATAAGTGCATCAACACAACACAAAAATATCCTCAAGATAAACCCCTAAAATCTCAGACAACGGGTAGCATTACATGATCAATCCCATCCAATCCTCATCCACCTCACATGCCTACAGCGGGCTACTCACACATGGTCATGGAGAAGGAGCTCATGGTCGATGGAGATGAAGGCGGTGAAGATGGCGGTGAAGACGGCCTCCGGATCCCTCCACCGGAGGAGAAATCCTGGATCAATCTGTCTCCGAAACGATGATCGTGGTGGCGGCGGCGCTCTGTTTTGCGAAAGCTCCTCTCCTCCTAGGGCAAGCGTTTTTCTGTATATATGAGAGGGTACGTCGAACACCAAAGGCGAGGCGGTGCCCGAGGCCCAATTGGGGTGGGCCCACGCAGCCAGGTACAGAGGCCGCGTGGGGCCCCCTCTTTTGGCCCTCGAGCGCTCCCTCGTGTCCATTCTTTTCCCAATTTCTTCCTTTTCCATAAATATTGGCGTGGTATTTTTCCCCGATTTTATTTCCTGCAAAAATAGCCAGAAAGGAGACTTTGCTAAAAAACAGCGTCAGATTCAGCAGTTTTATTCAAATATGGGAAGATTCCGGAACAAATTATGAAGCAAAGTGCTTGAAAAAGTAGATGCGTTTTGGATGCATCATGCACCCAAGCCGTGCGCCACAGAAATAGCTCGGCAGCACACAGAGCAGAGGCATTCTGTGGCGCACTGGCCCTTGGTGCGCCACAGAAAGTGGTGCGCCACACAAAAAATCCATGCGCCACAGAAATTTAAAAACAGAAATACATGTATGTTTACATTTTGCTTTACAAATACAGGTATATACAAGATTTATACAGATTTATAGAGAAATACAGGTATATTTGACAGGTATATGAACAGACAAACACATTAAACACTATGTCATCACACATATTACTTAGTGCCGAGATACATACACATAGTCACAAAAGTGTCGAATGTTTACACAATTAGCCATGATACACAAACAAAAGTTCATCATTTCACACTACACATTACAAATGAAGTGTTCACCGCCTAACTAGGATCAAATGTAGTACATCGGCGATGACGGTGAGCAAGAGCGCGCGGCAGTATGCATGATCATGGAGTCCTCTTCTTGAGCGGCGCCAGGAACGGTAGAAAGCCCTCTCTCGTCCTCCACTCCCTGGTGTCATTCTGCGCCTCTAGTCGTTCTTCAATAGCCCTCTGACACAACCGTGAAGATGGATTGGGATATATATTGGTTAGTGATATACATAAAGTATAATTTATTCATCTAAGTAGAGAGGCAAGACAATCAATCAATTGTCATGGTTGGAAATCATATGGCTATCCAATTTGGGTTTCATAGCACAATATATATATAATATATAACCCTACACATGCACTTCTACAAAAAAATACACTAGCAATGCTTTCTTTTATAATACATCCTACCTCTCGCCAGGCAGTGGTAGGACCCTGATTTCTTCATGACATCTTGAGGATGATCGTCGATAACTGCAGAATGATGTGATGGAAGTCTTGTCTATAATCAGCATCGGTGAGAGCATCCGCGCTTTGGGTCCATTCTTGGAGACTAGATGGAATCCTCTTTTTTTGGCATCCCAGACAAGCCCTTTAAGGTGATGGAGGGCGTAGAAGGCGTCCTTCACGCTGCCAGACAGTTGCTTGACGCAATGGAATCTGGTCCCATGCATGAACTTGTGTGTCTCGTCCTGCTTGAAAACTTCCGCCTTCTTATGGAAGGGGCCGCCCTTTTGGGCATAGCCCTCGAGTGCGTCATCGAGAACACCCTTTATTCTGGTGTAGCTTCTCGGCCTGCATTTATTCCCGAGTCGAAATAAGTGGCAACGGACCACCTCGGGGCTAAGTAGATGAGTGCGCAGTACTTGTCCCTGCTCAATACAATTGAAACAGAATGTTGGAAAAAGGATCAGCAATGGAAGAAATGTACAAGAAGGCATAAGATACGCCGGTGGCGAGCGGATGTGTACTTACTCGAAAAAGAAAGGCACAAGAAGGGCGTTCTTCCTCTTGTTGCCAGCATGACCCTCTGGAGGTACTCCGTGGCCATGGCCCGTGTCGTTGATCCTTCCATCAGCTGGCTGTCGCACATGTAGTAGGGATCCACTACCGCGACGTACGGGGTTCCTCTCTCCTGATCTTCATCGCCAAATCGAGTGCATATAGGCGGACCAAGTTATAGTCTAGCCGTCTGGAGTGAAACAGGTTGAAGATGTCCTCGTACGCTATGAAGAACACATCCGCGGGGGCTTCCTGGACGAAGTCCACCAACTCCTTTGGCACCTTGACCGCGAACGCCGGGTAACTCGGCTCCTTGTCTTGAAGAAGGAGCTGCTCTAGATGCAAGATAGATTCCTGCAAAGCAATCATGGGTCCTTCTGCAAGGCGGAGCAAGTCCTCAGACAGTATAGGTTTACCAGCTTCATGAACTTGGCGCAAGCCATCTGCACTGGGTGGAATCGTGTCTTCACGACCCCGGACAGTCTTAGGAGCTGGCTGGCTCACAGAGGTGGATTCTTTTATCTTCCTGTGCTTCTTCTTGTTCTTCATCTCTAGGGATTGTGGGGGTGCAGTGAACCCCGCTTTAACAGTTTGTTGCAGTGTGCCAGGGCTGAAAATGGTACCCGGTTTGTCTTGAGCGTGATGAACGCCGGCATCCGGAGGCGTGTGTTGTGATAAACCCTCGAAGGCCAGGCGCTGCGTGCATGAAGTGGGACAAGGAGTTTGACCGTGGTGGTCGCGGAAGGGTTCTTCATCCACAAGAAGCATGTAGTAATCATCCCCGCAGGCGCCAGTGTTGAGGTAGTCACGGACGTCGACATTCTCCTCCTCATCGTCGTCGTTGCCACCAAGTTGAGGGGCAACAACTTTGTCCTAAACATAAACAATAGCACATCCGTTAGTCGAGAAAGTCGGAATGTCGGAAAGTCGGGAAGTCGGAAAGTCGGGAAGTCGGGAAGTTGGGAAGTCGGAAAGTCGGGAAGTCGGGAAAAAGTCGGGAACAAGTCGGAAAGTCGTGAAGTCGGGAAGTCAGAACTAACCTTGGACGGTTGCAGTTCAGACGTTTCCAACAACTGTTTGTGGCGGCTGGTGGCGGTGACAACCGGCGGTAGCTTTCGGCCGGTGGTGGGGCGATCGGCGGTAGCTTCCGACCGGTGGTGGCGACGGCTGCTTGTGGCGCCGGTTCATCCGCAACAGCTTTTTGTGGCCGCCTCGACGGGGGCCGAACAACCGGGGGCCGGTGCCTCGAGGTGGCGCCGCCGGTGCGCCTGGCCCCATGAAGAACATCCCCAAGACAAATCTGGGTCTTCGGCCATTCCATCATCCACTTGGCGCGTGGGGTCGATGTCACGGAACTCAGGCGGTACCTCGCTCACCGTGACTCTCATCACGACCTCGCTCATTCCGGTGTTGTGGATATCGCGGGTCAAAGGTTGTATGATCTTGGCCGTTGCGACTTCCTTCAACTCGTCGCCGGCCCCCACCCTATGCAGGAGTATGCAAGGCATGTCCTGGGAGTCAACACATGTTGGCCATCGTGAGATATGGCAGTCATCAAAAGCATAGTCATAGAAGATGTCGCGAACTAGCTAATTAGTTACCTTGGTGATGGCGTTGAGCTCGGCTAATGTCGAGACAAGGGCGCCGGTGCCAACGACCGGCCTATCATTCTCCGGCCGCTCGTGTGCATTATCATTATTCTCGGCCTTGGTGTATGTTGATCCACGGTAGGGGGCACCGGTGGGGTCACCAGGACCGGCGACACGTTATTGTTGGAGGTGCTGCCGCCGAAGCTGGGCACGTGTATAGGCCCCTGTTGACCTGCCACATGCCAAGCAGCTATCCCCTCCATCAATGCAGGGGGTAAGAAATTCCGGAGCCTCTCGTCCAGCTTCTCGGTCACTAACTTGTCCACCGTGCTGGAGTCCACCTTTTCTTGCTCTAGTGTCTCCAACTTCTTCCTTAGCTCGACAACCTCGGCTTTATCACTAGCCGGCTTCCTCCTCTCCTTTCTCTTCTCGGTGTCCGTGTTGTAGTACTGGAGGAACTTCATGCTCGTACCAAAGCCGGTCACACGGCCAGCTTTGACGTGTCCCACGGCTCTGTCGGCTCCTGGGACGACGGGCCGGCCTCAGCCTCAGCCTCCAACTGCTTCTCCTGTAGACAAAGGAAATTAAGGTGAACCCATGTAGAAATCAACGCAATGCACTTTGAGATATCCGTGGTAATTAAGTTCCTTACCAGCACTGTCTCGAATTTCCTCACATCGTCATCGTTGGTAACGAATTCCCCCATCCCCGGCTTCAGATAGTAGCGGGACCGAACAAAGTTCCTAACTTGCTCGTCCAAGATTTTATGCCACGGGTTCTCTTTTCCAAGTTTTGCCACCTCGATATCCTCCTTGTACCAAACGGGCTGTTTTCTGAAGTAACCGCCGCTTCCCAAACGGTGGTTACCTAAGTTCAGTTTCCGCATACACTTCCCCCACTTGGTCCATTTTTGAGCCTCCGGAGATTCTAAGGACAACTTGAATGCCTCGAACTCTTCTATGTCGATGTACGGCTCTTTGGCACTTATCTTCTCCCAGCTAAGACCCTTATCAATCTTCGCCTTTACCCGGGTTCTCCAGCTGCTCAAGGTTGTGCTCATCTTCGTGATGGCTGCATTGTCCACCTTTTTGTTTCCATCATCCTGGAAAGTGTATCGTTGGTGAAGCTTCGTGAGGAGGGTTTGGCGCAAAGCCTCATTCTCCTTGCTTCTAAGGTCATACGTGGTGATCGGCACGGTTTCCCGGAGGATGCACCCTAGTTGCATGCCGTACCCGCTTGCGATGTCCTTAGGCTCCAGTGGTTGGCCACTTGAGGAGACCTTAGTGAACGCGTCTGTGACGGTGCCGACCGCTTGTGGTGTCCGGTCCTTCCTCGGCTTCTTATGCTTCTGAGTGGTCGGGTTACTGCCACCACCGACTTTCGTGTGGTCGCCACCCCCGACATCCGTGTGGTCGCCGCCATCGGTGGTGGTGGTTTCATCCCCATCGCCGCCGACATCCTCTATCACATAGTCACCATCGCCGTCATGAGCCAGTTCGGCGGCCTCCGCAGCCTCCATCTCCTGGTACACTTCCCAAAACGGCTTGTTCTTTTCTCTAGCTTGTTCTTCGATGCTCATGTGCTTAGAAGGGCCGGCCTCAGAGGACATGTTTGCACTGTATTAAAAAGAGGCAAAAAGTTAGTACAATAAATATAACAAAATCATCACTTCATTTAGTACTAAGATACCCTGGCCCATGCATTAGTCGCAATACCCCATATGTCCTATTTTTAGCAAAGTCATGCTAAATTTCACGAATTTTTTTGGCATGACCTTTGCTAAAAATAGGACATATGGAGTACCCGAATTTGCCGGAACGGAAGTTGATCGACGTTCCGGCAATCTCAAGGGCCTCACGGGGTACCTGCACAAGCATTTCACAAATAATGGCCGGCATCGCTGGCCGGCAACATCATCGATCA
This sequence comes from Poa pratensis, assembly GCA_947311845.1. Taxonomy (NCBI): domain Eukaryota; kingdom Viridiplantae; phylum Streptophyta; class Magnoliopsida; order Poales; family Poaceae; genus Poa; species Poa pratensis. The sequence goes on along the minus strand of CAMZMU010000042.1, from coordinate 77,947,481 downwards.
CATCAACACAACAACACATTTCCGGCCGGCATCGCTGGCCGGCAATAGCATCACTTCAACACATACATCACCACATCCACATCCACATCGAGGGAGAGGGAGGAACTACCTCGGGTAGGGAAGGGAGGCTCGGGTCCGAGATCGGCGTGGTGGAGGTGCTCCTAGTGGTGCCGCAATAAATTAACCAAACCATGATTTAGCATCTAGCACACACATTTCACAAAAGCAGCTAGCAGCAAAAGCACCTAGCAGCAACTAAAAATGCATGCTCTGATTATGAAAATACAAAGCTGATGTATTGAGGAGAAGTGCTAACTACAGTGCGATATTGCTACACTACTCCAACTACATACCTACATTGCTACACTAGTACTACTCATTTTCTGATCATCTTCATCTAGCTATCTACAAAAGTTGCTATTTCTGCCCATCTTCTACTTGAAAATTCCAAAATGTGACAGTTCACATGTAGCTAGATTTTGATAACTACATACCTACATTGCTACACTAGCACAATGACTAACTGCTATGTTTGATAAGTACACCATAGTGGCAGTAGCAAAAATAGTGGCAGTAGCAAAAATCACTACTAGTACACCATAGCAATTAACATAGTGGCAGTAGCAACTTTTTTCATGTACAAACAAGCATTAGCAAAAAAAAATGTACTAACACTTCACAAAACATATAACACTTCAGAAATCATGTACTAACAAGCATTAGCAAGAAATTTTGCACTGATCCTAGCTAGGAATTTTCGCAAACACCTTGCGTGCAGGGTTTCGGTAGGGGAGGGAGGAGGCAGAGAGGGGAAGCACACCTCGTGCAGGGGAGGGAGGGGAGGTCGAGGGCGGTGTAGACGGGTCTGCGTGACGAGGAGGCGACAACGGCGGACTCGGTCGGGCTTGGAGGAGGCGACGGAGCCGAGCGCCACACGAACGAGGCCAAGGCCGAGTGCCACCGGCAGAAGAGGGCGGGGGCGGGGCGCAGGGGAGGTTGCCAGCGACGAGGGGGCACGTAGGGGTTGGCGGCCAGTTGGGGCGGCGGCCAGAGGTGGTGCGGCGAGGGCCGACATAAATCTGATATTCTGTGGCGCATCCGCGGGGGGTGCGCCACAGAATTAGGAGGCCTGAGTTTTTTAAAACCTGGTCTGCTGTGTTACAACAATGACAGTAACTTAGCCCAATGGTTTGCTGGGCAAAACATGTACTTTGGACAGCTAGGTTCGAATCCTGATTGTCTCACTTTTTTTTCAACTTGAAAAAATATTTTTAGTTAAATTTAAATAAAGAACACAAACACATTATTGGTATTCTTTAAAAAATATTGTCTCACACCAAATGTCTCATACATATTCATAATCGTACATATATATGCTTCCATTGTCTCTCACACACACACAAATTAAATACACCAAAAAAGTATTCTTCGTCTTGGTTCCGCGAGCTAGCTTCTCTTCTTTCCCTTCTTCGCGGTTGAAAACTTTAGACCGGTCACCTTGAGATTTCTTCGCGTGAATGGACAACCTTTAGTAGGTAGGGAGGTCTTCCTTCTTTGTGTACTAGTAGTAGGCATGTCGAAGAACTTGTCGAATTCCTCCTCGATCTTTGGCTCGTTGTCCAAGTCTTCCTCGGTGGCGTCTCCTTCCATTCCAATGATGCTCCTCTTGCCCCTCCTCACGACAGCACGGCTAGGCTTTGACGGGCCTGTAATGAAGAAGCATTGCTCAACTTGGCTAGCAAGTACCCATGGCTCATTTTCACGGAGGCGTTCTTCGATTTGGCATCGGGTATTACCATGGTGGTGAAATACCAGCCTTCTTTGACGACGTCCTTGGCCCATCTTACACGGAACATTGGCACCAACTCTCCACAGTAGTTGAGCTCCCGTATGTCCTCAATCCTTCCGAAGTATCTTTCCTTGACAGTAGCCTCCTCATCGCCGTAGGATAGCATAGTTACTCCTGAGTTTTGATATTCGTATTCTTGTCCTTTTCCTCGGTGTAGAATCTGTAGCCGTTGATGTCGTACGCCTGATAGGTCTTTACGTTGTGCCCGGCACCCCGTGATAAGGAGAATATGAGTTTTTCATCTTCCGTAGATGGCGTTTTTCTCTTTGCTAGATCTAGTTGCTTTTGCTTGAACCAACGCGTGAAGCTGGAGTTGTGCTCTCTGGTTACGTTCCCTTCTTCCTCGGCCGGCCCAGGTTGATGTAATGTTGCTCGAGTAAGCATTTGTGCTCTTCCACCCAAGTTTCGATCAATTGTAAGTGTTGTAGCGCGACCAGGTGAGCCCTGTCGAAGTCGTCCTTTCGACCCTGCATGCTGACAAAGATTGAGCTGGTGCCCTCTCGGTGACCATATCCATTGAGCCTGTCGAAGTGTTTCCTTCTGGGCAGACCAACATCCTGGTTCTCGGTGCTTAGATAATTCTGGCAGAAGGAGATGCACTCGTAGGTTAGAAAGCCCTTGGCCATGCTTGCGTCTGGACGGGCCCTGTTGCGAACGTATCCTTTCATGACACCGTTCATCCTTTCGAACGGCATCATGTAGTGCATGAACGTTGGCCCGAGCTGCCTGATGTCATCAACGACATGGAGAAGGAGATGCACGCAGATATCAAAGAATGCTGGCGGGAAGTAAATCTCGAGCTCGCATAGTATCAGCACGATCTCTTCCTGTAGCCTGTCGAGCTGCTTCACGCCGATCGACTTCCTGTTGATGACGTCAAAAAAGTTGCAAAGGGCAAGCAGCGTATCACGGACGTGCTCGTCCATTATCCCTCGAATCGCAACGGGAAGTATCTGCGTCAACAACACGTGACAGTCGTGAGACTTCATCCCGCTAAACCTCTTCTTCGTTCCGTCCAGATATCTGCTTATCTGCCCCGCGTAACCATGAGGAAATTTGACTCCTAGGAGACACCTGTAGAATTGCTCGAGCTCCTCCGGACTCATAGTGAAGCACGTAGCGGGAAGCACCACAGTGTTCTTCTTTACCCTTTTGCGGCGACCTTGAGTCCCTTCCGTCTGATCATCATCATCATCATCATCGTCATCGCTATCGGGGGCTGAAGATCTTTCCTGACACCAAGCCATTTCAGATCGTATCTTGCTTTCGTCCCATCCTTGGTCTTTTCCGGCATGTTGGAAAGAGTGCCAAGCAGACTCTCGGTGACATTCTTCGTAATGTGCATCATATCGAGGCTATGTGGCGTCTTGAGGACCTTCCAGTAGGCCAAGTCGTGGAAAACAGACCTCGCTTTCCATACACCCAGCAGCGGATCTACCTTCGGTCGTTTCTTTCCCGGCGCAGGGCACTCCTCCAATTTTTCAACAGCTCGTCGATTTCTGTGCCGCTCCTCGGGCTCGGGGTCCTTCGATTCGTCCTTACCATTGAACAGGTCACCGCGTTTTCTCCACGGGTGATCCATGCGAAGCCACCTTCGAGCCCCTGGGTACACGGTTTTCGAAGACCCGGTCTTCCTTGGTAGCTGGAGATGCGGGGTCTTATCCATGCACCTGACACATGCGCAGAATCCGTGGCCTACCTGGGCCGATACATATGAGCAACCAGGATAGTCCTGCACCGTCGTGAGCAACGCGGCTCTCATGTCGAAATAATCTCCAGTGTAGGCATCCCACGTACGGGCTGGCGTCTCCCACAACGTGGCTAACTCCTCTTCCAACAGCGCGAGATACGTATGTATGTGGACACCTGCTTGTTTCGGCCCCTGAATGAGAATACTCATGTGTATATACCTTTGCTTCGTGCACAACCACGGGGGAAGGTTGTAAGGCCATACAAACACGGGCCAGGTGCTATGCGTGCTACTCTGGTTGCCGAACGGATTGAGTCCATCGGTGCTCATACCGAGCCTGACGTTCCTTGCGTCGCCTCCGAAATTTCCGACGGCGTCCAACTCTTGCCACTGGCTAGCGTCTGAAGGGTGTGTAAGGATCCTGCCCTTCTCCGGATCTTCTTCGGGCTTCTCCCTTTCCGCGTGCCATTGCATGAGCTTTGCTTCCTTAGGGTCCACGAAGTACCGCTGCAGACGGGGAGTGATAGGAAAGTACCATACCACTTTTCGAGGAACTTTCTTCCCACGGCTCTTGTACCGTCCTTGGCCGCACACCGGACATGTGGTTCTGTCCTCGTACTCGCCCCGATAAATTGTGCAATCATTGATGCAGGCGTGGTATTTAACGTGCGGTAGGTCAAGAGGGCACACGACTTTCTTGGCCTCCTCGATACTAGTTGGCAATGTGTTCCCCTCGGGAAGACGCTCGTGGAAGAATTGCATGTTCTTGTTGAAGCTCACGTCGGTCCATTTGTTTCCCGACTTCATCTCCAGAGCATCAAGCGTTACTTGCAAGCGCGTATCCTGTGGCCGGCACCCTGGATACAACGGAGTCTTCCCGTCTATCTCCATTTGCGCCAGCTTGGCTTTCTCTCTAACGGTGCTCGCCTCCTTGAGGAGCAGTTCTTGAACATGAGACTCCATCAAGGCCGACATTAGCGAGCTCTGCGTGTTCGCGTCTTCTCCACCACCATCTACTACTTCATCATCCATCTACTCCTTCATCATGACCATGTCCGTCGGCATCTCCTTCGTCACGATCATCTTGCCCGCCCTCGTCTTCAGGCGCAACATTTGCTGTCGGCGCTTGGTTGAAGCCTTGCATGAAACCGCGCCTGAGCAGGTGTTCCTCCAATTGTCCGGAATCAGGGTCGATCCATCTCACAAGTTTGCAACTTCGACACGGACATCGTATCTGGCGCCCGTTGCACCGAATCATTTCCGCCTTCGCTTCTTCCTTGTAGTTGTTGATTCGACTGGAGCTCATCTTGATGACCATGGTCGCCTACGCGGTATACATATAGAGTATGTGTTATTAATTAGAATTATTTAACGCAACATGCACACACACATACACACACATACGTGCAAACCGCCCGCCGACAAGCTTCTCATGCGGGAAGTCGGAAAGCCGGAAAGTCGGGAAGTCAGGAAGTCGGAAAGTCGGAAAGTCGGGAAGTCAGGAAGTCAGGAAGTCGAGAAGTCGGAAAGTCGGGAAGTCGGGAAGTCATGCATGTTCGACGAAAAAATTCGGCATGACTTCCCCTAAAAGTAGGACATATGGGTGGTGCAAAATTTTACCGAAATGGAAATGAATCAACATTTCGGCAAACATCCATGCACCACGCCGGCGCAAGGCAACAACAAAAGGCAACAACATGCAAAGATTCATGCACAACACACACAAGTTTCATGTATAAACATCGATCGTCGCGCCATATACGTGCAAACCGCCCGCCGACACGCTTCTCATGCCTACAATTAACAAACTTCCATACACACCGCCGGCCACACAAAACATGCATACATATACATATCCATCCAACAATACCCACCTAGTAGATCTAGATCCGTTACCGAGACGTGACCGTGATCGATGAGAGAGAGTGTGTGGTGATGGAGAGAAAATAGTGCAGAAAAAGAGATGTGTTGGGAGAGGAGGAGAGTATATATGGAGGCTCTCCCCAAGCACTCACCAATTATGTATCAAGGTTTAACTACAAATAATGGAGAATAGTATGGTCAAAATGGCATGGGAGAGAGAAGGAACTCGAGCTAGATGGGAAAATGGAGAAGGTCACATGGGAAAAGTGGGGCTGCCACCTTTTTGTAAATCTGGCGCCAACATTCTGTGGCGCATGGTGGCTGGTGCGCCACAGAAAGTTGAATTTCTGTGGCGCACTAACCACCATGCGCCACAGAAATTGTCCAAATGGATCTGGCCGAATAATTGGTCGTGGGTCCCACAAACTTTCTGTGGCGCACGGGATGGCATGCGCCACATAATTCCTAACCATGCGCCACAGAAAGGCAAATATTTATATGGCGCACCAGGTACCATGCGCCACAAAAATAATTCTATGGCGCACCAGTTAAGGGTGCGCCACAGAATGCCCATCTATCTATAAGGTTTTCCCTACTAGTGGCTGGAACGCGGGGTTGGGGACGGACAGCGCCTTGTCTCCCTCTCCTTGAGTGATGGTCTTGGCCGGCGCTGCCTCGGATCCGTCGAGGTAGCCACGGAGCTGGGCGCCGGAGAAGTTGGGGAGAAGAAGGCCCTTTCATAGCATGAAGTTGCCATGGTCCAACCGCAAGGAGATGGTGGGCGTGGCTGCTGCCGTCGAGGTTGCGGACGAGGAAGCCATCAAGGATCCGGCCGCCTCGGTGGTCTGAAAGGCGGCGGTGTTGGTCATCGCGACGGCAGCAGTATAGTCTCGCTGCGGCGCGGAGAGGTTCAGCGAGCGGCGACGGCGGAGGAGAGACTCGCGGCGGCGGCAGCTCGTAGGGAACGGAAGATTCGTTCGGATGCAGCGACGTAAGTCTCGCTCGGCGGAAGACTCGCTCGACGGAAGGCTCGATCGATCGATCGATCAAAGCTCTGATACTAAGTTTCGAATCAGGTTTGGGGTTTCGTGTGTGGTCTATGCCTCCACACGTCCACGATTTATATATTGATCAGAACACAAGTACATACACGACTCGGGCACGAATCGTACGCTAGCTAGATCGATTACAATTATTCTAGGCTCGGCTACGAATGGAACAAAAATGTGTGCTGATTTTGATATAGACCACTGCAATAAATTGTCCACCGTTCTCCATCAGTTTGGAATTTTGGATGAAATAGCTAGTGCATGTAGTTCAGTATGGACACCATTTGCATTGCGTTCCATCCCATATAACATTTTTCTTTTGGTCGTCCTTACTTGCAACAAGACAACCTGCAGATACTTGCATCATCGTAAGGAACTATGAGAAAGAGGTGCGGCGAGGCGGCCTGATCGAGTAAGGCGAGCTGGCGGCAGGTCGGTGCGTGGCGGCGCGCCCTGGAGCTGGGCGTTCGGCGACGGCCCCTAGGCTTGTTTGGGCCAGATCTAGGCCTAGCGGGCCCGCTCGGCCAGGGTGTCATTCGGGCACGGCCGCTGCTCGCCAAGGCTACCAGCGAGGTGGGAGCACCTTTGTGCCGCCCGTAGGCGCCCCTGAATTCGGCGGCGCCTACAGCATTTGCATAATGGGCCGGCCCATTCGCTTTCGCGCGCGAGAAAAATAGATGCGAAAGCCAAGAATCGACTCTGCGGCCTCAGCTATGTGAGGACTTCCGTTCAAAAAAAAAAGAAGCTACGTGAGGACTGGTCCAGCGCCAGTCGGGCTGAACAATCTTTGTGATAACACTACAAAAACGGACTTAACCTATATAAGTTTTTAACATATTAGTACAATTTTCACAATGAACAACTTTTAATTTGGAACCATTTTTGGAAAAGAACAATTTTCAATTTGGAACCTTTTTTGGGAAAGAACAATTTCCAAAATAGAACCATTTTAAAATTCGGAACCATTTAATTTGGAACCATTTTCAAAAAAAGGATGGTTCGAATCATTTTCAAAAAAATTGGAACCATTACCATTTTCAAAAAATCAGTTCCATTTTTTTCATTCGGAACCATTTAAAAAAATCGGAACCATTTTTTCAGTTCGGAAGCATTTTCACAAAGGAACCATTTTTTTTTGATTCAGAACCATTTTCAAAAAGGAACCATTTTTTCGGTTTGGAACCATTTTCAAAAGTAACCATTTTTTAAAATCAAAACTATTTTTTCGGTTCGGAACCATTTTCAAAAAGGAACAATTTTAAAAAATTAGAACCATTTTTTTCATTCGGAACCATTTTCGGTTCGGAACCATTTTCTAAAAGGAACCATTTTTTTTAATTCGGAACCTTTTTTTAATTTGGAACCATATTTGATTAATCGGAACCATTTTTTCGATTCGGAACCATTTTTGATTAATCGGAACCATTTTCAAAAACCGAAACCATTTTTTCGGTTCGGAACCATTTTCAAAAATGGGAACCATTTTTTCGATTCGGAACCATTTTGAAAAATAAATCATTTTTTGATTCAAAACCATTTTCAAAAAAAGGAACCATTTTCGAAAAATCGGAACCATTTTCAATAATATAAACCAAATTGTCGGTTCGGAACCGTTTTTTAAAAATCAGAACCATTTTTTTAAATAATTATTTTCCAAAATATGAACCAATTTCAAAAATAAGTAAAAATTAAAACATAAAAATGAAAAGGAACAAGAAAAAAAAAAACGAAAAAAAAAACATAATAGAAAAACTGGAAAAGAAAAAGAAAACGGAAAATAAGAAGGAAAGAAAACATAAAAAGAAAGAATAAAACGGAAAACAAAAAAGAAAGAGAAAAAGAAACCCGAAAACCCAGAACCGGAAACAAATAAAGGGTGGAATAATTAGCAATGAACGTAAACATGGCCTAGCGCATTGGTTCTGTGGACTGTGCTCGCGCGAGCAGGTACTGAGTTCGAATCCCGGCCATAGCAATGTTAATCCAATTTTTAGCTGTTGAGGAGTGCTATTGGGCCGGCCCAATAACGCTGCACGAGAAAACCCTTCAAGCGCCGCTGAATTCAGGGACGCCTGTGGGCGGCATATAGGTTTCGCCCAGCGAGGTGACATGGGGGGCTCCTATTCAGCACTGGTTAGAATAGTTTTACCCACTACCACACGCTATGGGCCTGGCCCAATGTTAATCCAATTTTTAGCTGTTGAGGAGTGCTATTGGGCCGGCCCAATAACGCTGCACGAGAAAACCCTTCAAGCGCCGCTGAATTCAGGGACGCCTGTGGGCGGCATATAGGTTTCGCCCAGCGAGGTGACATGGGGGGCTCCTATTCAGCACTGGTTAGAATAGTTTTACCCACTACCACACGCTATGGGCCTGGCCCATTAGTTGAGTTTCATTTTAGTTGTTTTTGTAATATGAGTAAATTTGTGAAATAAAAAAAGCTCCCAGATTTTCAAAATGGTCATAATTTTTTTTTAATCAAAAATTTCAAAAATGGTTCATGAATTAAAAAATCTAAAATTCAAAAAGTTCATAATTTTAAAATTATTTACGAATTTGAAAAATGTTCATGATTTCGAAAATGGTTCACGACTTTGAAAATGGTTCATGAATTCGAAATTTCTTGAATTTCAAAAAAGTTCATGAATTTGAAAGATGGTTCACGAATTTGGAAAAAATGTTCATGAACCATTTTTAAAATCTAAACATTTTTTAAGTTTGAACATTTTTCAAAATCATGAACCATTTTTAAAATTTGAGCATTTTTAAATTTTAGCATTTTATCAAAATTATGAACCATTTTCAAAATCTGGAAATTTAAAAAAAGACAAAAACCAGAAAAACGAATCAGATAACCGAAACAGGAAAAAAATACTAGAAAAAGGTTGCTAAACCGGTCACAAAAATTTATATGGGCCGGCCCAACAAGAGCGACTCGTGGACTGAATAGTGCGGGCGAAATGGTGCTAACCATTGCAACAGGCGTAGAATAGGATTTGCCTGTGGCGTGCCCCTCTGCTCTGTGGTGGCGCATCGGTGGAGTGGCTCCCGGGTCCGTGGTGGTAGATCGAGCCTCATATGCTCGATCTGGACGCAGATGGCCGGGTGAGGCCGGCGTGGCTGGTCTCCCCTACTTCTTCAACGAGTGCACAAGGAACTCCTCTCTGCGATGGTGGGCCGCCGGCTCCGATATGCCAATGTCTCATCGACCTTGTGGAGTTCAGTCAGGTTAGGGAGAAATCCTAGCTTCGCGCTGACGGCGGCGACACCTGCGGGTGTCGTCTCCTTCTTGCAGGCGTCGCCGCGAATGGAGGACCGTGCCATGTCCTTGAGCAACAGGGGAAACCCTAGGCCCGGCTCGCCGGACCCAGCGGCGGCGGCGTTCCCTCCTTGGAGGCGTCGTCTGAGTTACTCGAGGTGTCTTCATAGCGGCTGGAGGAGATGGTCTTGGTCTCCTCCAGAGCGTGGGTATTTGGGACGCAGTGTACTCAGCCGTCGATGCTTCCCGGGGACGTCCTCTTCAAGTTTGTTCGGATCCTGCCGTCCACTTGCTGATGTCTTCTACTTCCTCCGTCCTAGTTTGTAAGGCAAAATTTGTAAATCTCTTTGCCAAAGGTGCTACCTCAGGTTTCAAGTGGCGCGGGCCTCCTGCAGCGCCGCAACGTCGCCCCACAAATTGGGCCCGCAAAGTGTCTGGCGGGCCATCTGCGTGAATCCTAGCGGGACGAAGCGGGCCGATCTCGCGACCTGCCACACAGTCGCATACCTGCAATGCGCCGGAGGCCGGCGAGATCTTGGAGACTCCCGATGGCGGCGATGGGGATCCCGGCGGCGATGCTGGGGTCGAAGGCTGAGCCGCCGCCTCCATGTGTATATCCCGGGGGCGATGGGAATCCCGACGGCGATGCTGACGTCCTTCTCCGACAGCTTCCCTCGCCGCCACTCGCCCTCACCGCTCCACCACCGGTCGCCGACCATGCCCACGGTTCTAGAGTTTCTCCGACACTTCCCTCGCCGCGAATCGCCGTTACTGGTCCTTCTCCGCCCCCCGCCGATGCCCCTGTCGCAACCGCTGAAGGTAACCACGCATTCCTCCCCAATCTTCTCATCCTTTCTTGAGGCTGTTAGCGCTTATTCATATGATGGATAGTGGTTGAGGCTGGTAGTGTTTGTCTGATCACGTAGATGCCCAGAGAGCAAGTCTTGGTGTTTTTACTAGTACTTGCTTATAGCGTGTCTCCAGCTTCAGTGATTCCCACCCCTATGAGCTACCTGATTATTTCGAAATGCTACTAATTTTGGTGCAGATTATGTTTGCACTTGCTTCTGTTGTGTGTTTCCTACCTTATTGTCTTGCTGGATGATGAAATGAGAGAGAACTTGAAAGGACACGGATGTCGCCTAGAGGGGGGGGGGGGTGAATAGGCGATTTAAAATTCTTTGTGGTTTAGGCTTGAATAAATGCGGAATAAAACTAGTGTTTAATTTATCAAGCACAAAACCTTAACAAGCTAGGTTTACCTATGTGCACCAACAACTTATGTTAAACAATATAAGCAAATATGTGATAGCAAGATATATTACTTCAAGCTCGATGGCTATCACAAAATAAATAGCATAAGTAAGAAGCTCGAGTATAGAAATACCGAGGCACATGGAGACGATGATTTATCCCGAAGTTCACTTCCCAATGGAAGCTACGTCTCCGTTGGAGCGGTGCGGAGTCACAAAGTGATCCCCGAATAGCCGTCAAATGGCACACCGTAATCTCCTTTGTGCCTCCACCAATGCGGAGTACCACGAACCACTACGGGACACTTAAGGGTGGTCACCGAACCCGTACAAGGATGAGGCACACTCCATAACTTAATTGGAGGCTCTCACCGAATTCCCACGGCTCCCAAAGCCACAAGAATCACAAGGTTGGGGCGCGTCTCCACAACTTAATTGGAGGCTCCCAACAATCCCGCGAGCCACCAAAACTCCGAGATCAACTAGGACCGTCTAGGGCACTCCAAGTACCCAAGAGGACAAGCTCTAGGGCACCCCAAGTACCCAAGAGTAACAAGCTTCTCAACTTCGATTTCCACGTATCACCGTGGAGAACTCAAACCGATGCAACCGATGCAATGGGCAAGAACACAAGAAGTGCTCAAAATCCTTCACTCTCAAATCCCACCAAAAGCAACTAATGCTTGTGGGGAGAGAAGAGAGGAAGAACAAGGAAGAACACCAAATCCCTCCAAAATTTAGATCCAAAAGCTTCCTCTCACTTAGAGAAGATATTGATTGGTGGAATGATAGATCTAGATCTCCTCTCTCTTTTCCCTCTAATTGGAGGCAAGAATCATGGAGGAATAGAGAGAAAGCATGCTCCACAAGGTCAACAATGGTGGGGGAAAACGAGCTCAAGAGTTGGGTCTCATTGGAGAAGAAGACCCTTTTAAGTAGGTGGGTCAAAATCTGCCCGTTGGCCAGAAAAACGCGCTGGGCCGGTAGTACCAGGGGTTTGGCCGGTCCTACCGCTTAAAACACTTAAAAACCGAAGCGAAAACGCGTTTCGCCGGTAGTACCGGAGGTTATTTCCGGTACTACCGACCATGTAAAACTGCAGAAAAACGCCGACACTAAAACGCGCATATCTTGAGTATCCGAACTCCGTTTTCGATGTTCTTGGGCTCGTTGGAATCACCATAACGAGCACGACAAGATCATGCATAGAAATATCATAGTTTAACATGGGAGGATAAAACAAAATGTAGAAAGGTAAAACCTCTCTACAAAATAAGAACCGGTAAAACCTTCAACACCAAAAACGCAACAAGGTTTTCATACGAAATCCGTTTTGGGTGAACTTGGGATTGTCATGAATCACGGACAAGCACCAAAACCCAATAAGGAGAAAAGCCAAATAAGAACCAAGAAAGATGATATGCCAAGTATGCAAAGGTTTGAGCTCTCTCCAATTGATACGCTAAAACTCAATCGAGAGCCCCTCTTGATAGTACGGTATCTATCCTATAACCCGGTCTCCCAACTAGAACCACGAGACCGGTAAAATAGAAACCCTATCATACCTTTGCCTTGCGCATTCCACTTGAGCTAGATGATGACGATCTTGATCTCTTCAAGTGGACCACCTTTCTTGATTGCGCTTCGCTTGGTGAAGATCCACATATTTCTCCCCCATACACCACTATGGGAGAGCCTCTTATCGGCATATCTTCACATGACCATTATCTCCAAATGGGTGGCAAGCTTCAAGCATATGATATATTCGAGATACTTCTCTTGAACTTGCACATCTCAAGGTTGGTGACAATCACCACTTGATGTCATCCCCATGGGCTCACATGACCATTATCTCCAAATGGGTGGCAAGCTTCAACCATATGATATCTTCGAGATACTTCTCTTGAACTTGAACATCTCAAGGTTGGTGACAATCACCACTTGACGTCATCCCCATGGGCTATATGAAATCTTCATTTGATGCACACCAATATAAAGATACCTAACCACACATAGAAATGGCACACACATGTAATGGGTTAGTTGACAAAGCTATATGGACAATTTCTTACCATACCAAGAGATACATTATCCCACTTGGTACATCTTGGAGCTTTGTGTTGATCAATCTTGAACAACCTTGTATCTTTTCTTCTCTTTTCAATAGATGATGTCTTGAAGAAAACCATGAATGTCACATAATCCTTTTCTTCAAGACATACTTGCAATATGCTCAACTTACACATGACCAATCATCGGATAACTTCTCGAATAACAACTTGGTCATCACATACTCTTCTTCTTGATCATATCACGTATATATATCCATAACCTCGATGATCTTGATGCCCAAAACTTCATTATATCAATACATTCATGACATCAATAACCTTGAATCCAACATATGGAGTTCAAGCATGGTCTATGGACAAACCCTTGAATCCAACATATGGAGTTCAAGCATGGTCTATGGACAAACCCTACAAGTACAACTCGATGCAACCATTAGTCCATGGGGATTGTCATTAATTACCAAAACCACACATGGAGGCGCCATGCCCTTTCAATCTCCCCCATTTTGGTAATTGATGACTATCTCTTTTACAAGGGTTTATATAATTAATTAAGCAACCATGCAAAGCAACAAGCATGGATGCATGAGCATGAAAGAAGCATGGATGCATGAGCATGAAAGGTAAATGCTTATGACCAAAACAAAAGCATAACACCAAATTTCCCTTTAAACCTTCTAAAACTTCTCCCCCATTGGCATCCATTTCCAAAATGGGCGATTTTTTTTAGAAGATCAATATAGTATGAGCTCCCCCATAACGCGTGTGTTGCTCAAAATATGAGTGAAATCAAATACACATATCCAATGACGAATAATTGGAGAGAGCACAAACTATATTGAGAATCCAAAGGTTGCAAAAGAATGATATGGAAAACTTTTTACAATTCTCCAAATAAAAAGTAAGCAATCAAAAGGATACAACTAACCAAATAAACACAAGATATTATGATTTGAGCAAAATAGTGTTTTAAAGAAAATAGAGGAGCTCCCCAATATTTATACACAATTTAGAATTATTTGAATACAAGGTGTACAAACATGGAATCCTCACTCCTCCGGTATCCCAAAAAAAATGAATTCACAAGCATTTGTTGGATGCTAGAAAAGTTGGATGAGGGTGAATAGTTGTTACCGAGATGACATTGGGTTGATGTAGTAGATAAAATTTCATCAACCATCCTCGCTTGACTCCAATAAGCATGTAGTGAGGTACCTTCATTATGAATGAGACAAGCATCCAATGCATCTCCATGTACCTAAAACATATTCAAGTAAAATTGTTCCCAAACTAATTGGGTCCAAGTAGTTAGTCAAACTACAATACATAGAAGGAACTCCTCAAAAAAATATGTGCATATAGATATGAAATTGGATTTCATGCACATCTTAACAAATTTAGGATTTCGAGGAGTTTCACCTATATATTGGCACAAAGAAAGAAAGCATGCCATAAAATAAACATGTAGTACATATGCATGCCTATTAACTTTAATAACCAAAATGAAATACAATTTGGACAAATATCAAGAAATCAAAGATGGTCCAAATTATATCAAAGATCCAAATCAAAAATTGATATAGAGAAGCCAATTGAAACTAAAACCAAACCAACACATGACTGAAAAAAATATCAATTGGACAAAGATATCAAAATGAAAATAAGATACCAATTGAGAGAGAGATGTTAATCAACGAATGATATAACCCACTCCCAAAGAGAGATGCCAATTGGGACAAACTCTCAAAAAGAAAGAGTGGGGTTCCAACAAATAAAACCACGCCCTCTACACTTTTCATGATGGCACAAAGTACCAAGCCGAAAAGGTTTGTCTTACATGAGACATGTCATCGGGATCAAAGACCAAAGGAAAGGATCAAATACAAATAGAATATAAATAGTGTTTCCAAATAAAATACATGATAGCTCTCCCAACAAAAGTGTATTATTTATGATCTTGTATTTGAATACACAATGCCCACATATGGAATCATCGCTCTCCAAAAATCTATTCAAACACTAGTCATATATCAAGTAAAAGCAATAAGATCCAAAGAGTGAGTAAGTAAAAACATTTAAACAAATGGGAGCTTGCTTGAGAAACATGCCACATAGTAACAAGATAATTAACAATATCAATTCTAGGTGGCAATACCTCACATGTTCACATTGACTAGGTTGTAATATGCACATAGCATATTACTCCCCCATAATGTGATAATCCATTTATTCTCCACCAGAGGCAAATAAAAACCAACTAGAGATAATTAATGGACATTATAGAATTTGAATTTCTCATGAGTATGACATACCACATAGAAACTAGATAAGGTTTATATATCAACTCTAAGTGGTAGAACTCATGTATACATATTTTTAGGATTGTGAAGTGCGCGAGCATATCACTCCCCCAAAATGGGATAGTCCAAAAATCTCTCAAAAAGAGCCAATTAAGATATAATCAAGTTGATACAAATGGCTCAACACAAACTCACACATACATGGTGTGCAAACCAACATACACATACTTGATTCTCAAGATAAGTAAGTAGAGAGCAGAACACATACAAATACTAGCAAGGTACAAAACCAAACACATGCAAGGGTGGAAGCAACTTTCAATGTATGTATGATTTAAACATAAGTTACCGCAAGGAGCAACATTGGATATGAGATAGAACAATAAAATCCAAATGACTTGGCTTGAGAGAATATAATTGATGAAGATCCCTTAAGTCTTCATGATGTAGCCAAGTCTCTAATGCCCTCCTCCAACACCTATTGATCAAGTTTTAGTTTGTTGGTCCCCAACCAAGTTGGGTCCTAAGAGGTTAGTCACAATAGGCTTGGCAACCCAAATGGTCCTTTTCTTGACACCACTTTGAGTACCAACATATTTGGCAAACACATTGCCAACCTTATCCTTCCTAAGAGAATAAACATTATCAATTATTATGGGATTGGATAAGTTACCACTAGTGCATGAAGAGGCAAAATGACCCTTCTCACGACATATGTAGCAACATTTGCTTCCTCCTTTCTTCTTAGTTGAAGCTTCATCATGAGGAGGAATGCCATGGTTCTTCTTGGGAAGGGACCGTTCTTCATCTTGATGAACTTGAGTTTGAACTTGAGGCCTCCTCCCTTGTTCCTTCTTGCTAAGAGATTTCTTCTTCATAGGGCAAGATCTAACATGGTGCCCTTCAACTTTGCACTTGAAGCAAGTGATCTTGGCCGAATTCTTGACTTGTTCTTGGCCCTTCTTTTTCTTGTTATACTTGGACTTGTTCTTACTTTTGGAGTTGAATCCAAGTCCACTCTTGTCATTGGGACGTCTTTGCACACTCAACATGTTGTCAAGTGTGGGCTTCCCATCATGACGCTTTTCCAAGTCTTTCTTCAAAGAAGTGACTTGTGCCTTGAGCTCTTTTAATTTCTCTACATGGTTAGTATCAACACTAGAGGAAGTAGAAGCTTCATTGTTAGAACAAAAAGGCAAGGAAAGTAATTCATCACAAGATGTAGCAATATTATGAGTGGATGAATTACAAGGACTAGCACATGGCAATAAAGCATGTTGAGTAGAAGTTGTGCCATTGTCCACATGGGGCTCACAAGATTTCACCTTTGTAATAATAGCCTCATAAGCTAACTTTAGCTTATCATTGGAGACTAAAAGATTCTCATGAGAGCTTGAAAGCTTTTCATGTCTTTCTTCCAATTTCCCATAATTGCTAGAAAGCAATGCAAGTTGAGCCCTTAGCTCAACATTCTCCGTCAATATGGATGCTTCACAAGAGATAGAGTTAGTAGCACAAGCATCATTATTTATGACAATAGGAGAAAGTAACTTGGCAAGCTCTTTGGAGTGAGAAGCTTTAAGTTGCGCATGAGACTCGGTGAGTTTGATGAGCTCACCCTTAATGACCCTAGAGCCATTATCTAGGTGCTCAAAATCCTCAAGGAGTTTGGCATGTGCATCTATAAGCTTACCATTTGATAATTTGAAGTCATTTGCCACTTTAAGAGATCTATCATGGGATTCCGTTACTCTAGAAAGTTCAAGAGCAAAAGTTTCCTCAAGAGTCTCCTTGGTGGATTGTTCTTCTTCAAGAGCTTCCTTGAGATCGGCGATCTCATCCGCATATTTATATTCGCGGCTTTGCATTTTCTCATTCGTGTCTTCATGCTCATCAATAAGTTTCTTACTCTCGATAGCAATAGTCAAAATTTCTATAAAGTTAGAACAAGCATTCTTATTTTTACTTAGAGCATGAAAGACAATTTGACCTTTCCTATTTAAGGAAGACATACTATCATCACAATCATCATCACTATGTTCATGGGATATATTGGAATCCAAGGTAGGAGATACCTCAGAAGCTTTAGCCATAAGGCAAAAATGAGTAAATGATGATGACGATGAAGAATTGCTTGAAGCACCATTTAAGTCCAAGTCTTGTTCCATTGAGTGTTCGGTTTCCTCTACATGGTTAGCCAAACAAATACTAGAGGAAATAGAAGCATTTTTATTATGGCAACAAGATGTAGAGAGCATATCATCACGAGGATTAATCAAGCAATTTGTACATGATATGCAAGGACAATGAACACAAGCATGTAAATCAATTTTTGTGCTAGATGTGTTTAAGTCCAAAGATAAATCATTGCAATAAGATATAGGTGAGGAATCATCAACAATAATCTCACTATCATCATTACAACATTACAAGCATCCAATGCATCTCCATGTACCTAAAACATATTCAAGTAAAATTGTTCCCAAACTAATTGGGTCCAAGTAGTTAGTCAAACTACAATACATAGAAGGAACTCCTCAAAAAAATATGTGCATATAGATATGAAATTGGATTTCATGCACATCTTAACAAATTTAGGATTTCGAGGAGTTTCACCTATATATTGGCACAAAGAAAGAAAGCATGCCATAAAATAAACATGTAGTACATATGCATGCCTATTAACTTTAATAACCAAAATGAAATACAATTTGGACAAATATCAAGAAATCAAAGATGGTCCAAATTATATCAAAGATCCAAATCAAAAATTGATATAGAGAAGCCAATTGAAACTAAAACCAAACCAACACATGACTGAAAAAAATATCAATTGGACAAAGATATCAAAATGAAAATAAGATACCAATTGAGAGAGAGATGTTAATCAACGAATGATATAACCCACTCCCAAAGAGAGATGCCAATTGGGACAAACTCTCAAAAAGAAAGAGTGGGGTTCCAACAAATAAAACCACGCCCTCTACACTTTTCATGATGGCACAAAGTACCAAGCCGAAAAGGTTTGTCTTACATGAGACATGTCATCGGGATCAAAGACCAAAGGAAAGGATCAAATACAAATAGAATATAAATAGTGTTTCCAAATAAAATACATGATAGCTCTCCCAACAAAAGTGTATTATTTATGATCTTGTATTTGAATACACAATGCCCACATATGGAATCATCGCTCTCCAAAAATCTATTCAAACACTAGTCATATATCAAGTAAAAGCAATAAGATCCAAAGAGTGAGTAAGTAAAAACATTTAAACAAATGGGAGCTTGCTTGAGAAACATGCCACATAGTAACAAGATAATTAACAATATCAATTCTAGGTGGCAATACCTCACATGTTCACATTGACTAGGTTGTAATATGCACATAGCATATTACTCCCCCATAATGTGATAATCCATTTATTCTCCACCAGAGGCAAATAAAAACCAACTAGAGATAATTAATGGACATTATAGAATTTGAATTTCTCATGAGTATGACATACCACATAGAAACTAGATAAGGTTTATATATCAACTCTAAGTGGTAGAACTCATGTATACATATTTTTAGGATTGTGAAGTGCGCGAGCATATCACTCCCCCAAAATGGGATAGTCCAAAAATCTCTCAAAAAGAGCCAATTAAGATATAATCAAGTTGATACAAATGGCTCAACACAAACTCACACATACATGGTGTGCAAACCAACATACACATACTTGATTCTCAAGATAAGTAAGTAGAGAGCAGAACACATACAAATACTAGCAAGGTACAAAACCAAACACATGCAAGGGTGGAAGCAACTTTCAATGTATGTATGATTTAAACATAAGTTACCGCAAGGAGCAACATTGGATATGAGATAGAACAATAAAATCCAAATGACTTGGCTTGAGAGAATATAATTGATGAAGATCCCTTAAGTCTTCATGATGTAGCCAAGTCTCTAATGCCCTCCTCCAACACCTATTGATCAAGTTTTAGTTTGTTGGTCCCCAACCAAGTTGGGTCCTAAGAGGTTAGTCACAATAGGCTTGGCAACCCAAATGGTCCTTTTCTTGACACCACTTTGAGTACCAACATATTTGGCAAACACATTGCCAACCTTATCCTTCCTAAGAGAATAAACATTATCAATTATTATGGGATTGGATAAGTTACCACTAGTGCATGAAGAGGCAAAATGACCCTTCTCACGACATATGTAGCAACATTTGCTTCCTCCTTTCTTCTTAGTTGAAGCTTCATCATGAGGAGGAATGCCATGGTTCTTCTTGGGAAGGGACCGTTCTTCATCTTGATGAACTTGAGTTTGAACTTGAGGCCTCCTCCCTTGTTCCTTCTTGCTAAGAGATTTCTTCTTCATAGGGCAAGATCTAACATGGTGCCCTTCAACTTTGCACTTGAAGCAAGTGATCTTGGCCGAATTCTTGACTTGTTCTTGGCCCTTCTTTTTCTTGTTATACTTGGACTTGTTCTTACTTTTGGAGTTGAATCCAAGTCCACTCTTGTCATTGGGACGTCTTTGCACACTCAACATGTTGTCAAGTGTGGGCTTCCCATCATGACGCTTTTCCAAGTCTTTCTTCAAAGAAGTGACTTGTGCCTTGAGCTCTTTTAATTTCTCTACATGGTTAGTATCAACACTAGAGGAAGTAGAAGCTTCATTGTTAGAACAAAAAGGCAAGGAAAGTAATTCATCACAAGATGTAGCAATATTATGAGTGGATGAATTACAAGGACTAGCACATGGCAATAAAGCATGTTGAGTAGAAGTTGTGCCATTGTCCACATGGGGCTCACAAGATTTCACCTTTGTAATAATAGCCTCATAAGCTAACTTTAGCTTATCATTGGAGACTAAAAGATTCTCATGAGAGCTTGAAAGCTTTTCATGTCTTTCTTCCAATTTCCCATAATTGCTAGAAAGCAATGCAAGTTGAGCCCTTAGCTCAACATTCTCCGTCAATATGGATGCTTCACAAGAGATAGAGTTAGTAGCACAAGCATCATTATTTATGACAATAGGAGAAAGTAACTTGGCAAGCTCTTTGGAGTGAGAAGCTTTAAGTTGCGCATGAGACTCGGTGAGTTTGATGAGCTCACCCTTAATGACCCTAGAGCCATTATCTAGGTGCTCAAAATCCTCAAGGAGTTTGGCATGTGCATCTATAAGCTTACCATTTGATAATTTGAAGTCATTTGCCACTTTAAGAGATCTATCATGGGATTCCGTTACTCTAGAAAGTTCAAGAGCAAAAGTTTCCTCAAGAGTCTCCTTGGTGGATTGTTCTTCTTCAAGAGCTTCCTTGAGATCGGCGATCTCATCCGCATATTTATATTCGCGGCTTTGCATTTTCTCATTCGTGTCTTCATGCTCATCAATAAGTTTCTTACTCTCGATAGCAATAGTCAAAATTTCTATAAAGTTAGAACAAGCATTCTTATTTTTACTTAGAGCATGAAAGACAATTTGACCTTTCCTATTTAAGGAAGACATACTATCATCACAATCATCATCACTATGTTCATGGGATATATTGGAATCCAAGGTAGGAGATACCTCAGAAGCTTTAGCCATAAGGCAAAAATGAGTAAATGATGATGACGATGAAGAATTGCTTGAAGCACCATTTAAGTCCAAGTCTTGTTCCATTGAGTGTTCGGTTTCCTCTACATGGTTAGCCAAACAAATACTAGAGGAAATAGAAGCATTTTTATTATGGCAACAAGATGTAGAGAGCATATCATCACGAGGATTAATCAAGCAATTTGTACATGATATGCAAGGACAATGAACACAAGCATGTAAATCAATTTTTGTGCTAGATGTGTTTAAGTCCAAAGATAAATCATTGCAATAAGATATAGGTGAGGAATCATCAACAATAATCTCACTATCATCATTACAACATTTATCGCTACTCACCATTGCATTCTTTTGTGGCTTACCACATGTAGGTGAAGTAGACGAAGTTGAGAACTCGTTACGGCCGGAAGTGGAGGGACAACAATCATCTCCACAATTCTTGGACACATCATATTTATCTTGAAGTTTGGTCCAAAGCTCATGAGCATTCCGAAAAGGAGAGACCGACATAATAACTACATCGCTCAAAGCATTGAAAATCATGTTAGAAGCTTGAGCATCTAGATAGGAATTATTCTCATCCATTAAAGATACACTTTTGGGATTCCTTGGAGGAGAATAGCCCCTATCTAGAATTCGCTCCATGTATGGGTCCATGACCCGAATAATATCAAGCATGCGAATTTTCCAAACATCATAATTTGTGCCATCTAATATAAAAGAAGCATTGTGCACTAGTCCGCTAGACGACATCTTTACTCTATAGGCGGTGAAGCCTAATAAGGAGAGAACCTGCTCTGATACCAATTGAAAGGACACGGATGTCGCCTAGAGGGGGGGGGGGTGAATAGGCGATTTAAAATTCTTTGTGGTTTAGGCTTGAATAAATGCGGAATAAAACTAGCGTTTAATTTATCAAGCACGAAACCTAAACAAGCTAGGTTTACCTATGTGCACCAACAACTTATGTTAAACAATATAAGCAAATATGTGATAGCAAGATATATTACTTCAAGCTCGATGGCTATCACAAAATAAATAGCATAAGTAAGAAGCTCGAGTATAGAAATACCGAGGCACATGGAGACGATGATTTATCCCGAAGTTCACTTCCCAATGGAAGCTACGTCTCCGTTGGAGCGGTGCGGAGTCACAAAGTGATCCCCGAATAGCCGTCAAATGGCACACCGTAATCTCCTTTGTGCCTCCACCAATGCGGAGTGCCACGAACCACTACGGGACACTTAAGGGTGGTCACCGAACCCGTACAAGGATGAGGCACACTCCATAACTTAATTGGAGGCTCTCACCGAATTCCCACGGCTCCCAAAGCCACAAGAATCACAAGGTTGGGGCGCGTCTCCACAACTTAATTGGAGGCTCCCAACAATCCCGCGAGCCACCAAAACTCCGAGATCAACTAGGACCGTCTAGGGCACTCCAAGTACCCAAGAGGACAAGCTCTAGGGCACCCCAAGTACCCAAGAGTAACAAGCTTCTCAACTTCGATTTCCACGTATCACCGTGGAGAACTCAAACTGATGCAACCGATGCAATGGGCAAGAACACAAGAAGTGCTCAAAATCCTTCACTCTCAAATCCCACCAAAAGCAACTAATGCTTGTGGGGGGAGAAGAGAGTAAGAACAAGGAAGAACACCAAATCCCTCCAAGATTTAGATCCAAAAGCTTCCTCTCACTTAGAGAAGAGATTGATTGGTGGAATGATAGATCTAGATCTCCTCTCTCTTTTCCCTCTAATTGGAGGCAAGAATCATGGAGGAATAGAGAGAAAGCAAGCTCCAAAAGGTCAACAATGGTGGGGGAAAACGAGCTCAAGAGTTGGGGTCTCATTGGAGAAGAAGACCCTTTTAAGTAGGTGGGTCAAAATCTGCCCGTTGGCCAGAAAAACGCGCTGGGCCGGTAGTACCAGGGGTTTGGCTGGTACTACCGCTTAAAACACTTAAAAAAAGAAGCGAAAACGCGTTTCGCCGGTTAAAACTGCAGAAAAACGCCGACACTAAAACACGCATATCTTGAGTATCCGAACTCCGTTTTTGATGTTCTTGGGCTCGTTGGAATCGCCATAACGAACACGACAAGATCATGCATAGAAACATCATAGTTTAACATGGGAGGATAAAACCAAATGTAGAAAGGTAAAACCTCTCCATAAAATATGAACCGGTAAAACCTCCAACACCAAAAACGTAACAAGGTTTTCATACGAAATCCGTTTTGGGTGAACTTGGGCTTGTCATGAATCACGGACAAGCACCAAAAACCAATAAGGAGAAAAGCCAAATAAGAACCAAGAAAGATGATATGCGAATTATGCAAAGGTTTGAGCTCTCTCCAATTGATACGCTAAAACTCAATCGAGAGCCCCTCTTGATAGTACGGTATCTATCCTATAACCCGGTCTCCCAACTAGAACCACGAGACCGGTAAAATAGAAACCCTATCATACCTTTGCCTTGCGCATTCCACTTGAGCTAGATGATGACGATCTTGATCTCTTCAAGTGGACCACCTTTCTTGATTGCGCTTCGCTTGGTGAAGATCCACATATTTCTCCCCCATACACCACTATGGGAGAGCCTCTTATCGGCATATCTTCACATGACCATTATCTCCAAATGGGTGGCAAGCTTCAAGCATATGATATCTTCGAGATACTTCTCTTGAACTTGCACATCTCAAGGTTGGTGACAATCACCACTTGACGTCATCCCCATGGGCTCACATGACCATTATCTCCAAATGGGTGGCAAGCTTCAAGCATATGATATCTTCGAGATACTTCTCTTGAACTTGCACATCTCAAGGTTGGTGACAATCACCACTTGACGTCATCCCCATGGGCTATATGAAATCTTCATTTGATGCACACCAATATAAAGATACCTAACCACACATAGAAATGCCACACACATGTAATGGGTTAGTTGACAAAGCTATATGGACAATTTCTTACCATACCAAGAGATACATTATCCCACTTGGTACATCTTGGAGCTTTGTGTGTTTATCAATCTTGATCAACCTTGTATCTTTTCTTCTCTTTTCAATAGATGATGTCTTGAAGAAAACCATGAATGTCACATAATCCTTTTCTTCAAGACATACTTGCAATATGCTCAACTTACACAAGACCAATCATCAGATAACTTCTCGAATAACAACTTGGTCATCACATACTCTTCTTCTTGATCATATCAAGTATATATATCCATAACCTCGATGATCTTGATGCCCAAAACTTCATTATATCAATACATTCATGACATCAATAACCTTGAATCCAACATATGGAGTTCAAGCATGGTCTATGGACAAACCCTTGAATCCAACATATGGAGTTCAAGCATGGTCTATGGACAAACCCTACAAGTACAACTCGATGCAACCATTAGTCCATGGGGATTGTCATTAATTACCAAAACCACACATGGAGGCGCCATGCCCTTTCAGAACTGATCTTTTATTCTTCTGTATGTAATTGGACAATTGACTGTGTTTACTTTTCTGCACAATCTCCTATTGCTTTTTTAGTATAATTGTAATAGACCAGTAGGTTGCTTGCTATTACTTGTTCTTAAATTGCTTATATTGTTATATTAGCTGGGTACTTGAAGGATGTGGTGTTGTTATTTGAGTATATGAATGTTTTGCCACAATAGCTTTTCTGGACCAAGCAATTATCTATACATGTTCCTTTTTGCATCTCTAATCAGCTGCG
The DNA here is from genome assembly GCA_947311845.1 of Poa pratensis. Lineage (NCBI taxonomy): Eukaryota > Viridiplantae > Streptophyta > Magnoliopsida > Poales > Poaceae > Poa > Poa pratensis. Next base: position 77,922,806 of record CAMZMU010000042.1, on the reverse strand, counting down.
CAATTATACTGAAACATTCAGGACAAAAGAGAAGATCTCCAAATGTACCACCAAAGAAAAGGCTGAGGTCACCACTTGTCTCTTTAGTGGGATCCCTAGGGTAAATATAATCTTATCTCAATCATCACCAAGGTCAATAGGAGTCAAACGACCCTCGCTGCCAGTACCCTCTGCATCTTGTAAGTCCACTAGCTGATTCCTTCGTATGTTAGATGTAGAGCCTTCATCTGTTACAATATTTACAACTGATCATGTATTATTTGTTTCTATCAAATTATGTAGGCCTTTCACGTAGATCAAAAAGAAGGAAACTGAAATCTGAAATTTGGAATGATTTTGATCCGGTGTATGAAGGTAACAAACTCAAGGAAGCTGAATGTAAACATTGTAAGAAAGTATTTGTGGCTACAAGAGAAGCTGGCACAAGTCACTGCATTAGGCATTTGCTGGTTTGCGAAGAAAGAGCTAAGGTCAACGAGTTTCTCACAGCTATTGCACAGTCTGATCCAATTAAGTCAGAAAATTGGAAGTATGACCCGGAGAAAGCCCACTGGGATCTGGTTAGAATGATTGTATTGCATGAATTGCCTTTCAGGATAGTGGAATATGTAGGATTTAGGCAATTTGTGCATAGCTTGAATCCCACATTTGAGTTCGTCTCCAGGTCAACCATAAGACTTGATTGTCTCTACCTATATAATGAAATAAAGATCAAGCTCAAGGAGTCTCTAGGGGAATTGACCTCTCGTGTCTCTTTAACTTCCGACTTGTGGACCTCCAATCAAGTTGTGAGTTATATGTGCATAACTTGCCATTATCTTGATGCCAAATGGAATTTGAAGAAAAAGTTGATTTGGTTTGCCGAGGCTGAAACACCGCATGATGGAATCAACCTGTTCAACATCATGTTCGATTGCATGCAAGATTTGGGTTTGCAAGAGAAGATCTTCTCCATTACCCTAGACAATGCTTCAAATAACAACTTGTGTGTGAGTTATATGAAGTCAAATTTGTTAGGAAAGGGTTTGTTGCCTTGCAAAGGGGATCTGTTACATGCTCGATGTGCAGCCCACGTCATCAATCTTATTGCTCAGGATGTGCTGGCGATTTCTTGCATGGCGGTGGACAACATCCGCGAAAGCATCAAGTTCATTAGAAGCTCAGCACCTCGAAAAAAGAAGTTTAAAGACATAGTTGCTCAAGAAGGAATCACTTGCACGAATGGCCTGCATCTAGACTCTGCTACACGTTGGAACTCCACACATTCGATGTTCGAAACAGCTCTAGAGTATAGAAGGGCATTCGTGCTTTAAAGTTGCAAGATACTTCTTACACATTTCTACCAACAAAAGATGAATGGGAAACAGCAGAATCAGTTTGCAAGTTGCTTGAGGTTTTTCTTGATGCCACTATGGTGGTGTCTGGTATGTTATACCCAACAGCTCACCTATATTTCCATGAGCTTTGGAAGATACACCTGACCTTGGAGAGAGACGCTAACCATGGGCAGGCTGTCATAAAATGCATGGTTGAAGCAATGAGGAAGAAATTCACAAAGTATTGGAAGCTCTCATATGTAACCATTCGTCTTCCTATGATACTCGACCTGAGATACAAGTTTAAGTTCTTGGAATTCTGTTTGAAAGACGGATTTGAAAGTGAGGCAGGAAAATGTCTTAATAAAGTGAAAAAACATTCAAGGATCTGTTTTTGGAATATTCTTCACATGATGGTGACTCAATGGAGTATGATGATGGAGACAACGGTGCTGCAACAAGTACCGATAACCCATGGGCTCAATGGAAGGAACGTAATAAGAAACAACAAAAGCAACGAGCAAAAATGAGTGAACTTGATGTTTACTTGAAAGATGATGTCTGTCACCAAGAAGATGAGTTTGATATATTATACTGGTGGTCAACAAATGCACAGAAGTACCCTATACTATCTCGCATAGCAAAGGATGTACTAGCTGCACCAGTATCAACCGTGGCATCCGAGCCCGCTTTCTCCACCGGAGGAAGAGTCCTAAGTGACTACAGGAGCAGACTGCTAGGTAGCACCGTTGAGGCGTTGATATGTCTACAGGACTGGATGCGTCCTCGCGGAACATCTCGTGTCAACACGGTTACAAGCGATCTTATTTATGCAAAAAATAATGTTGATGGAAAAGATTTGGATATTTTTAGGGATTGAAGCATTAGGTAAGCATGATTGTATCTCAAGCACAACTTCTGTTCTGTTTTTGCTAACTACTTTGTGTGCTGGTTGCTGAGAATCTTTGTTCCAGTCTAACTTTGCCTCTTGTCCCCTCTTAACCAGGACTACGGTGAAGAATCGGAGGGCCTAAACATAGTGCAGGAATACATCAAGTTGCACTAGGGACCGCCTTCCAGTATCCGGATCTTTTCAAGATGCTATTAGCCTTATCTAAATCGTGTTCAGTTATGGAACTTGTTAGGTTATGAGAATTACAATGTGTGGTTTTGTCAACCGAGAGTTTTGTTTGTGGTGCTGGAACATTATGACTTAATTGACAGAAATGCAAATCTGTATAATTATTTGATGTCTAGTACCCTGATAGATGTAACCGAGAGTTTTGTTATGTTCCTTCTTCTCATGTTGCTGTCTCGTACCCTGAATTTGAATTATGTGTTGTGTTGATGTGGATTGTGGTCGCTACATTGCTAAATTGAATGGTGCGTTCTGGAGTTCACCTGGAAGCATGTCCAGACTGAACTGAATTTGTTCTGAAATGAATTTTTATAAATGTTCCAAAAATTCGAAAAGAAATACATGGACGTAGCCCATCGTATGCACTACCATTCTGGAAATTTTCAACACAAAATACATTATATTTTTCGCGCCGTAGAAAGACAAAACGAAGCGATCTGTGCACTGCGGGCCTGGCGGGCTGATGCGGGCCGCCGCTTTCTCCCACGTTAGTTGCAGCGGATTGTGACATTCGGCCCGCGAACTCCCGCTGGCGGAAAGCAGCCCGCCAACGGAGCTAGCGACTAGCCACGGCCCGTCCCGCTTGAAACCTGAGTGCTACCTAATTAAGGCTAAACATTTGCATACGTTCTCGGGAGAGCCAACTAGCAAATTATAGAGAGGAAATTAAATGGAATTGTGCCTAAGAGGTGGGGGGTTTTGGGACAACTGTTTTTGGAATTGTGCATTATACACTAGGACTGAGGGAGTAGGTACTTATGCGTGGAGGGTACGTTGCTCCGATCTGCTTGACATGGGTGTTCTCGAGAGGCCGCTGGCATTGGTAGTGATGCGGCCCTAATGCTTTGTGTGTAATCTTCGCCATTGTTAGCTTGAGATCAGGCAAGTCGAGACGTGCTTTGTTGTTGTAGTAGTCGGGTTGTTCGGATTTTGGGTCTGGTTTACCTTATAAACTAGATCAATCTTGTTTCTTCTTTTTAAGCTTAATACAATAACGCACACAAGAGTTAGCGGGTTCTCAAAAAAAGAAGAGAAATTTTGCCAGTCACTAATGTTTATAGATGTCTGTGCCTCTCTCAAACATGGCAAACACATGACTAGAGTATCCAGATTCTCTGTTGGCATACCAGAGAAACAAATTCTGACATTGTCTTGTTATCAGGTGGTTCATGTTTAATAATCTAATTATAGTCAAATTAGCTAGGGTTAAAACTTTAAAGTGAAAGGGTGGGGGTTCTAAGGAACAAAGGATAGGTGTTTCAAATTTAATAATCTGCGTAGTCAAAATAGGTAGGGTTCTTACTAGAAGTTGTGGGGTTTCTAAGGAACAAAACATTGAAGCCCATCTTGACTTATATTCGATAGCTTCATATACTAGACAAGTTTGCAACCCCTTTCCAGTGTTCTTGTACTCGGTGCTTCTCGGTCAAGCAAAGAAATTCCATATGTCATCGTAGCAGTCGGTAACACTTAGCGGTCAGCATGAATTTTTGTTTTATCTTGACAAAACATCTGGATAGTAGTTCGTGCTAGCTCCACACCAGATAACTGGGAAATGTAGCAATTATAAAAAATCAACATCTTCTCATCTTTTAGTCTAACAGATGTACAGAACATGGAATTAGGAGTTCTCGCTGGCTCTACTTCAGTGACAACTTGCACATGTTGCAGCCTGCAAACCAATGCGCACGACCAGTTGGCTCAGTGCTCACTTTCATCAGGAGGTCTTCATTAGTTCCATCGCCTTGCTGCAACAATTGAACAAAACTAGAATGTCAGACGTAATTCGTGAGCCTGACGTCGTGAGTCAAGTCCCCGTGTGTTATTACAATCAAAGATACAAGTGCAACAGAAGAAGGAAAAATGGTTCTTAGCGACATTTAGGGAATTGCTAATGGCATATGTCACAGTAGTATAGTATGTGCAACTGCTTGTCATCAGTCAGGAAATACTTTATGTGAAGCTAAGATCATACATTGGATATGGTAATAATATGCTCAAAGAGATAAGCAAAAAACAGTAGTAGATTACCTTAGTTCCCTGTCAATGTCCGCATTCCCAGGATCTAGTTTTTGTGCATCCACGAGAGCAGCACAAGCTTGTTTATACTCCTAGATGAATACCAAACCAAGGAACGTGACCACAAATACAAGATCCACAACAAATAACATGGTAGCAAGAATGTAGCCAGGCTACAACATCGCCCATAATAGGTAAACACGATGGCAATGTAGACTCACCTTGAGTAGCATGTGAGCCGCACCTTGACGGTAGCAAGCTTTTGCCCATTTCGGTCGCAACATTCTGCACCTGAGAGCATCTGAAAGAGCACCTTCACCGTCACCCATGGCCAGCTTACAAATACTCCTGTTCGCATACAGTACTGCACTCTCTCCATGAGGTATTACCTATGGTCAAACATGATATGTCATACCAACATTATTCCCAACCTAAAATCATAACATACTAAAGTTCTATGTTACGATTGTCACTCATGCCAACAGGTAAGAATAGCCGGGAAACATTATTCAGAATGGAATTGTGGAACTGCCACGTGTTAGAATTGGTAACGGTCCAAAGACCGACGAATGTGACAAGGTTTGGGTACAGCTGAGCTCAGTGGAGAAAGGATGGCTGTGGTGCAGGGAATGAGAGGGAGACAAGGTTAGGGACAAGATTTGTTCTGATTTATTGGATTATCCATATGGGCCCAAGTATGGAACCTGGCTAGCAAACAATAACATGTCCTCCAATTGGTTGGCCGTTAGCAGAACAAAGTTACCTTTCGAAACATCATAGATAAGTTGCAAGATATATACCAAATCATACAATTTCAGCGCGATCTTATAGTCCTTGCACTTGAATGCCATGTCTGCCTGTGACTTCACAATATTTTTTCTTCTCTCAATGTCTTGCTGATCCTAAAGTTTTAAAGAGAATTAGTTGTATATTAAAATTTGGAACAAATAATCATTCTCAGCAATAATTCATACTTCGGAAGAAATTAAACAACTTTGTGTTCAACATTTGTCATAGTTTGGTCTGTAGGTGGTTAGCTCTTCCACATGCCTTTGATGCAATGTAAAGCGCAGACCCAGGTTCAAATGACAATTTCTTTTCTGGTCCTCAAGAATACTACCGGTCCAAGTTTAGTTTCTAAAATGGCATACAGGCCCAGGTTGCATTGGTCAGATATTTGGACCTAGCCCAAAAAATCAAAGTCTTAAAGGGACACAGACACCTCCATAATTATTGGCTGAAAACCATCTCAAAGTTGAGAAATAGAAAGTATCTCTTTTCTGTTTGAAAGAAGTATCCTAGAGTGAAATCCTAAGAACTTATAATGCATAAGAATCTGGCCCTAGGAAGCTCACACCAAAATCATATCTGGCCGAAATCCCACTGGAAAGACACTAAAGTGTAATAATTTTATCCTTCCTAATATGTAGTGGTTGTTTGTGTAAACAACTAAACACTGTCATGCCATCTTGTAAACACAGGTGTCATCTGGTGCAAACAACACACATATATAATTCTGAAAATAGTTGAGCAGTCACTTCCTTATAAATTGTAAACAAAGCCAGGATTAGCTTATTATATCCAATGTTAGTTTTAAAAGGTATAGTGTCTGTACTAGTCAACCTTGTAAACAGGACTCTTTTCCTTGATGATTTCTACCAATTCTCCAACATGAAAAAGCAGGTTTAGGTAGCATTTACTGTCTTACAGTCCATGACATTATTCATATGATGTTATGTTGCTAATTAATAGTCCAGACCACACATGAGTTCATAATGTCTAACGATGGGCAGCCCAAGTCTTAATGTTTGGCCAGAGAAGGTGGTGTCTCTGCGTGATAACATTCTTCCAAATTATAATTGGTATAGAACACTATTTGTTCTCAGTAGTCAATGCTTATAGCTTTGAACTATTTTTTAATTACACAAGGTTGGGGTACCAAAGAAAACAAAAACACAAAAAAGTTCTGAATCTCACTGTAAATGGATTATCATGCATAAGTAACACCTGAACAAACTGAGCGCTTACTGCCAGGAAATATTTAGTACCATTGAGTACCGGTAAAGCATAACAGCAATAAATAACTTACCAGTGGCTTGTTAGCTTCAATTTTTGCATGCGAGATTACTCCATCAATAGTCCAGTTTCGAACATTTGGTATTGGGTTTGTATAAGGAAACAACATTTCAACTTCCTCCCAGCAATCACGTACTGCGGCTTTCTCTATTGGCAATCTACCCAACTGAGGAACAGAAGGAACAACTGTCATTTCTCTTAAAAATAACTATGTAGTTCAAGAAACCCTTCAGAATACAACCAAAATGAATATGAGTACTATGCAAAGACAAAATATCAAGGGAAAGAATCAGGATTTAGGTTTTTTTTAATCAAATGTTTCCAACAGGATTTAACACAAAGCATTTACAGAGTTGCTAAGCGATTCAAGCTGCTCACAAGCTCTACACCAGAAGGTGTTCAGTGAGGTACTTCAGCTTTTCAGCCAGAGTTGACCTTGACAGAAAGATATGAAGTTCTAGTGGAATTCTCCACTTAGTGCCCGTCACATATATACGTAAAACAAACAGAAGTAGCTGTATATGTGATTCTTTTAGTTGCTCGTTACTCATATGTCATAGCACATATATAAGCAGGTTCATTATGTTAGAAATATAGTTCTACATATTATAGTAGGATTATTTGTATTTCCTTTTTGTGTGTCCATTGCCTACTCTATCTCATACATTTACTAGTATATATATGGGCATATGGCCATGGGAAACTGGGCATAGATAAAGTTTCTTCCCTCATAACACAATAGATTAAATACATGAATACCGATAGAAGTGATGAAAAACCATATCAAGTGAGCTACAAAATTCAATTAAATTCTAGGGATTGTTGTATAGTACACTTTAACAAATTTCTATACCTGTATAGTGAGTAATGAGATCAGTGTCTAATTAACTGTGAAGTTAAGCACTGATGTGACCACTTTCAAAAATGAAAAATATTGATATGGGTTAACTACTTGTGGGCTTAAAGCAAGGCCATCAACCGTGTCCGGTCATTTTCTTTAGAAGAACGATATATACATACTAGAGCAAAACAAGCATGGTCGCTGTATTAAAAGCATGATATCTATACATATATAAAACAGCAATATACATCCATTGGTATAAACTGTTAGAATGAAATCTCAAGAGAACTATACCATTGCCTACGCACAAGTCTAATTTTCTCATTACCATACTGAGAATCAAAGCATCAAACTCATCGCTAAATAGCTCTTTAGCATAACCGAAGTAGTTGAATAATTATATCCAGAAGATATAATAAACTACTGGAATACTGGATACCAGAATCACCAAAAGATGTAGAAAGTAAACAAACATACATCATCAGGAATATTAGCATCCGCCCCAGCACTCAAAAGAAACCGAATGAAGTTGGTATAACCTCCTCGCCCCGCAGCAAGCGCTAACGGAGTCATAATGGAACCCTTGCCATTAACATCAGCACCAGCCTGTGAAAAGGACCATTCATAGTGTCTCCATGCACAATGTATATCAACATAGAATGATAGAAGGATGGCAGACATGGTGGAGTAGGCAAAATCACAACATGTGAATTAAACAATAGTCGAGAGATCACTAACCTTAATTAGCAGTTTCATGCACTTCAACGAACGGTATATCAGAGCATTCATCAGGGGATATTGCGTACCATTAACAATGGCGCTAGGCTGAAAACAGTAAAGATTGTTGTAGCTTAAGAAGATAAGAAGTACACACATATAATGCTTTAACTGCATTATATGTACTTAAAACTTATTGATGTACTTAATCCTAATTTAGCAAGTTCACACTGACACCAATTCTATGCATGTGTGCATGCTTAGATTCAGAAGCCAGGACATGAAATTCTTCCCTCTCGAAAAAAAAACTGACACCAATTCTAATTCTGAAGGAGTCAAAACTAATATATACATATTTACTTCTATTTTTCATTCCGATTAAAAAATCCACATGAAACACTATTAAGTCAAAGCTAAAAAAGATTAGAGATTCTGGAGGTCACTGGCGTTAGCAAGTACTGTCGACTATTAAACCAAAGGGACAGAAAGAACGTAGATGAAGATGCAAATACGATATAATGCAGACGCGTATCAAGAGTCCAATGAGCTCATAAAACATAATAATAGCTTTTACTATTGCTATGAACCGAGCACCTCGCCACCTCCAAAAATCTATGAACACCATTAAAGAAAGTACTACGAGTAATAGTACAAGGAGACAACATAACATATTTCTACCCAGTGGCTTGCACAAATTATTAGCTTGGCTTTTTCCTACGAGTGGACTGTATATATCACTTATTAAGGAATAGAGTACCTCAATTTTCTTGGTTCATCCAGCCTACACATAAGAATGAGACACTCATACTAACCCTTGGATAAAAAAAAGTACTTCTTTACTCTTTTCCCAAAACCTCCAGTCGTCCTTACTTAAAGCATGTGGATGGTAATTTCGGGAGTAGTTACTAAATGCAGGTGACATACTAACCTCAAGTGTTTCTTGTCTAATGAACAAGGATATCCAAATTGTAAAACAATGTCTATCATATAATCTAGTAGTGTTTTTCGTGGTCCGAAGTACCAAATGGTGAATTGTTCATTTAATCCTAATTCAGATGTAATGAGCCTTGAAATCTGTACTTACTTAATGCCATGCAGACAAAAAATGGATTAAGCACTACAATATCCAAGAATGTGTCAAGGCAAGCAACCTAAACACCCCAGATTAAATCATATGCGTGTACATTACCTAAGTAGTTGGCGACGCAAAACACACAATCAAATTCAATTTGAATAAAGAGAAAAAAGATAAGGGTTATATACATTTGCGTGGTGGTCCAACAAAATCTTCAGCGTTTTATCCTGCTCATTGGTAGCAGCAACATATAGCGGTATTCCAGGGCCATAGTCTATGTCTACCGGTACCCCTTTTGAAAGAATGAACTCTGTTATCTTACAGCATCCTGTGGTAAAAGAGATGATTCCATAAGTCAAACACTGAACAAACTGATTGTGTCACCATGGTAAAATACAGCAAACTTAATTGTGTGTCAAAGGAACAACCTGCAGCCACAGCATGGTGGAGAACTGTGCGACCTTTTTCATCAGCTTTCAATAGATCACCGCCATGATCTAGGAAAAATCTCACTGACGGAACATCGCCAGACTGAGCAGAGGCCATAAAAGGTGTTGCACGGTTGCACCTGCAGTAAAAGCTTACACATCTCAGACAGACAAGAATGTATATGATATCCGCAAAATAGAGAAATGCTGAAAAAGTTAAGAGAAAAACCTCCAGCTCCAGCTACAACTCCAGGAGCATTCACATCTCCTCCGAGATCATCCACCAAGTATTTGCAAGTTTCCAAATGGCCTTTCGCTGCCGCAAGGTGTAGCACATTAAGGCCATCCTTTTTGAAAGAAAAAATCTTTGCTGGATCACCATTCTTTTTTCTGAGACTCTTTGCAACACCTTTCACCAAAATGAACATCATCAAAGAAACGAACGAGCAAAAATAACAAGCTATATATAATAATAGGCGCCACAATCTCACTATTTAATGCTGGAAACACAGTAACGCGGTGCAAAGGTAACGCATTTTTCAAAGGTAACACAGAACGAAATGGATTTGCATCCTCGGATTGTCACATTTAATCTGCAATTACAAGATGACAAGGAAACATAGCATAACCGTAAACTACGTTGGACTCCCTGTACTGAACCTCTAAATGGTTTCGTTAAAAACCAGGGAGATATCTCTTCGTCCAACAAAGATAAGAAGTACAGTAGATATCAAGGAAACCCCTCTCAGCCTGACTAATATATTTTGAAAACCCCTCTCAGACTGACTAAATGACTGCACCGAAGAGGGGAAATTCACAGGAGCACGCAAAGTACCTTTAATGCGGCCGAGGTTGCCTTCGAAGGCCGCCCTCAGGGCGTCCTCACCTGCAAACACATACACCCCCAAGCACAATCGGCATTAGAAACCCAGGCAGAGGAAAGAGGGGGCCAAACGCCGGAGCCATCAAGCCTTCAACAGGGGAGCAAAGGTTCGACCCACGCACCGGTGCCTTCGTCGGAGGGCGGGACGTATACGAACGGCGCCGCAGCCATGGCGATCTCGCTCGCGAGCTTGGAGGTAGCCTCCCGCAGAAGCCTGGGTTGCGCTGCGGCGGAGGAGACGGAGACGGGGTTTTGGCCTGGCGACAGCAGGTCTGGGCTGCTTGATGTGAAAGAGGCAAAGAGCAGAAGGAATCCAAACTCTTCGAGCTAATCGATCATAACAATGTTTCTGGGCTACACACACTCCATGACATGAGTGGCCCACAGGGATCAGAAGAGGCCTACGAGTGGCGGGTAGACACGAGGAGGGCTCGAGGCAGAGACAGTGGTGGTGACGGTGCGGTACAGCAGAGGTGGATGTACCGCGCCGGTTGACACTCGACACGTGTCCACCAAGGACGGGCCACAAAGGCTGCCGTTATGCCGTATTGAGTGCCCGTGCGACATCTTAAGTTTAAATTAAAATTCGATTTTTGGTTCTATCATCGTTTTTAGAGTATACTGACTTTCTTCCATAACCATTTAGGCCCTCTTTAATTTGTAGGAATGGGAAATCAAAAGAATAGGAAAGGTAAAGGAACTCCAAAGGATGGCAGGTGCATTCCTAGCCTCGTTCCTTGTGCATAGGAATCAAAAAATAAGGTCTCAGTGGATTTTTGTTTCCTCTTGAGTTTTGCCTTGAAACTGAGCTCCGAAGGAAAAGTTCCTTTGGTTTTCCCTGCCCCCGTTCCTGTGAATCAAAGGAGTAAACAATGGCATCCAAAGGAAAACTTCCTATCCTCTTCTATTCCTATGTATTTCCTCCAAATCAAAGGAGGCCTTATCTTACCGGTCCTTGCCACACAAAGGTAAAAGAAATACTCGGCACTTACATAATAATTTTCATTTATATACACTATGTGTATTCAAAACTATCTCACATAATTCATAACAAATTATTTTATCTGTCCCAGAACAAAATCAATCTCAAATTAAGATAATATAAGTGTACTCCAAGCAACCTCAAACAACTCAAACGGAACCTCTTCTTAAATAAAAAAGATTAAGAAAAGAGGCAAGTGAAACAAGAGGCTATTAAATCAGACGAGATCACGAGAGCCAACACCTGGTGATAACCAATAATAAGAATGCAAACAACCAGCGTTAGGACATTTAGCACTTGCCATGGTACATTCAGATAAGGCTGAGAGCTTAGTATCTTTGGTGTCGACATGAGCATTTGTAGGTTCAGCTTCATGAGAATCATCTTCAAGATCAAGCACATCATCCCGTGCTTCGATAACTTGTAGAAATATTCTTCGGGCATTTATTTTCGGGATTATACTTGTCGCCACATGTAAAACATTCTCCCATATATCGTCGAAGAACTTCTCATACTATATTTAGATCGTCTTGCTTAGATCTCCAAATTGCCTTCTAGTTTTGGCGAATAATCCAAAAAAAATTGGGTAATTTTCTCCAATTAATAATAATGCAATAGGATATGGATTTTTTTGGGTTGTGTTTGAATTAACGTTCCAGTGATTTCAATAGATTTGTTGTTGACATATTTCAGTTAGATGAAAGACCAAACTTGTTGAACTCCATCAATCACAACACTGAAATGTAATATAGCTTGCCAAAGTGGGTATCATTGATCCGAAGATTATAATTATACAGTTCATTGTGCATATTCCTATCTGCGGACTATCTTGACTTCCATCGAACACCTTGTCAGCATAAGAAATTCTGCAGAAATAACATGCCAAGAGCAGAGCACGGTAGCCCCAAGAAGACAACAAAAGGAGAGTTAAATGTGTGGCTGCTGATTCGAGAGCACGTGGAAAATCCTTTTGCTGGTACTGGTGCCTCTGACCTGCGCTCCTCAGAGCATCTCCAACCGGAGCCCCCAAATCCGGCCCCCAAATCCATCCGGACGTGTCCGCGGACAGCGACTGGGCGACCCCGAAAAACATGCCGCTCCAGCCGTCCCCCTCAAACGAAAACCCCAAATCAATGCAAACCCATGCAACGTAGATATAGCATAGTTCATCAACGTAGATCATATACAAAGTTGAGATAGTTGGTTCATCCGACAGCAGGTTGACGGATTACTTACATACAAAAGTAATTTTAGATTGACAAATCTCACATCGGAGATTTGCCCTTGCCGGAGCCGCCGGCGGCGTCGTCCTTGGAGCGCTTGCGGAAGGCGTAGTACGGATCCGCGTCCTCCTCGTCGTCGTCGATGGCTTGGCCGGAGAGGATCCGCACGGCGCGGGGCTGCTCCTCCGCGTGGCGGCTCGCATTGGCTGCCGCCTTCTTCTTCTTCTCCGCCTCCGCCTGCGACAGCGCGATGGCCGTCTCCAGCGCTTCTTGGTCCTTGCGGCGGCGGCGGCGGGCGTCGGTCTCGGCGGAGGTGAAGGACTGCGCCACCACATCGAGGGGGAGGTCCGCGTCAGCCCCGGCGACGGCAGCCGCTATGCTCAGCGACTGGCCCGCCCGCTTCGCCTGGCGGAACGCTTTGCCCACCGTCTCCGGCGCCCGCGGTGGCGGCACCGGCAGAAGCCTCCACCCCTCCCCGTCGGGAAGGATCCTCCATCCAGGAGGGGCTTCGACCGGAGGGAGACGACGACGACGCGGCGCGGCCGCAGACGCCGGAGCTGACCTGCGGCTCACGCTTGCCGGCGCTGATCTACGCGCCGGAGCCGACCAGCGGCTGCATTGGCCACTGGCCGCTCCCAATTCACGCGCCGGCGTGCTCGAGCCCCGCTTATCCTCCAGCTACCGGAGGACAGCGAGGCGATAGGCGAGGTCGTCGTCGGGGTGCTCCTCGCCTTGCTCGACCGGCGTCTCCGCCGCCGGCGCCTTGCTCTCCGCGTCCGCCGCCACTTCATCCCAGAAGCTGCCGGAGCTGCTCGACATTGCGGATTGGAAATGGGGAATGCGGTTAGGGTTTTCTCGGCGTCTCCGATTTTATCACGCCGTCGACGCGTGGACGACGCCGGTCAGTGTTCTCCGACGGTCAGCCTTCATCCGACAGTGGGTCCGACTTGTCAGCGACCTGAGGGCGGACGCGTCCGGGCGCGTCCGGGCCGCCCCAAACCCGCCCCACATTTGGGCTGGGTTTGGGGTGTGCCGGACCGCCCGGTCGTTTGCGGCCGGTTTGGGGGTCGCGGTTGGGTCGTCGATTTTGGCCCAAAGGCCGTCCGGGCAGTCCGCCCGGACGTTTGGGCTGGCTATGGGGGATGCGGTTGGAGATGCTCTCAGACCCTCTTCAAACAAATCGAAGGACCTGTTGTACGCCCTCGCCACACCCGTTGCTGCTGTTCGGAGTGGGTTCATGTCGTTTCTTATCTGAGAATTGATCTTATCCTGACATGAAGGTTCATTATTTTTTGAAAAAAACATGAAGGTTCATTTAGTTCTAATATGAGATATATTGTTCCATAAACTGGTTGATCGGTTGAGCAAATATTTAGTTATGTTAAGAGTGGAGCAGACCATTAGAGGTGAATATGCATATGTCCAGCGCCGGCGGACTGGTGGCCGGGATGCTCGGACGGCAGAGGTGGGAGGGTGCCATTAGCGGAGTGATGCTGCTCCCTTGGTGGCCAACGACTGCACAGTTGCCGTGCCGGTGATGTCTTGTGCAGCGTCTCCGACCTTCTCAGATTCTGTATGATAATCTATCTAGCCAGTGATGCATCACACCTAGGGCTGTGAGATCAAAAGGGGCAAGTATAGAGAAAAACATAGGACTTGCGCTCGTCCACGCAGCCGCATGCGCGGCCTCTAGGCCGGCCGAATCTGGGAAGGTCGACGCGACGGCGCAGCTCGTGGAGCTCCACTTCGGGGAGCTCGGGGGAGGCAGTACGTGCTATCCCGCGTCTCTGATTGCAAGTCGAGGCTAGGGGAGGCCTCTCGCGATGTGGGCAGTGGCACATGCCCTTCGGTGGCGGCCGAGAACCCATAGGATGGGAGCAGAGATAGGAGACGACGCGAGGAGAGAGACACGGAAGGAGGCACCACGGGTTTATTTTCCAAACCTTGACCACCAGAACTTAACGGTGGCATACTGTGTAAAATTACCTAGCAGTGTAGGGCCAAATTGGAAAATTTAAAAACGTACCAACTATCACCTGAAGCCATATTATATAGTAGAGATTGTTTTTCTTTGAATCATAAGATTTTTGTAAGTTTTCCTTTAAGGGCACCTCCAACGGGCCGGCGCATATGGACAGCCAAAGCGGACCGATTCTGTCCACGCATATGAATCCACATGTGCTCTATCAAATCATTCGGGAGACGTTCATGCAGTGGCTTATCACGCATCTTTGCATACATGTCTGAATACTGCTGGTCCGTCGCCGGTCCAGGTGTAGGCGCAACCAACTCACCCTCAAATCCCCATCCTTGATCAAATAACCTCGCATTATCCTGTTCATTCTCGACAATCATGTTGTGCATGATTACGCAAGCAGTCATCACCTCCCACATGACCTCCTTGCTCCATGTTCTTGCGGGGTGTCGAACAATAGCAAACCTGGATTGGAGCACACCAAATGCTCGCTCGACATCCTTCCGGCAAGCTTCTTGTTGCTGAGCAAACTTACGAGCTTTCTCACTTTCTTGCTTGCGAATGGTCATCACAAAGACGACGGGCCATGAAGGGTATATACCATCAGCAAGGTAGTACCCCTTGTCATATGCATTTCCATTCACCTCAAAGTTGATCGCCGGTGCATTGCCCTCGGCCAGCCTATCAAACACCGGTGATCGCTGAAGCACGTTGATATCGTTGTGAGAGCCCGACATGCCAAAGAAGGAGTGTCAAATGCACAGATCTTTAGATGCAATAGCCTCAAGTATGACTGTGCACTCTCCAACGTGTTCCTCGTACTATCCCTGCCAAGCAAAAGGACAATTCTTCCACTCCCAATGCATACAATCTATGCACCCAAGCATTTCAGGAAAGCCTCTGCTCGAGTTCATGTTCAAAAGACGGGCATTGTCTTCCAAATTCGGCTCCCTCAAGTACTCGGGACCAAACACCTGAACAACAGCTTCACGGAACTTGTACATGGCATCTAGGCAAGTTGACTCGCTCATGCGCAAATATTCGTCTACTAGATCACCGGCTACTCCATATGCAAGCATGCGTATAGCTGCCGTGCACTTCTGATAAGATGAGAAATCGTACATACCAGTAGCATCAGGTTTAGCCTCGAAGTAGTCATCGTTTGCCCTCACCCTTTCGAGTATACCTGTATACGCATGAACAGAGGCCGTGACATCTGAAAACGGCGACGAAACTTGTGATCCGGATATGTTGGCTTCACGGGGTGGAAATAGTCCTTCCAAAGTTTGAAGTGACCGGTTTCCCGGTCATGATCCAACGCCGGAGCCCTTCCAACAACCGAGCCAACATGCCGAGGCCATTCCGCCTGGTAGAAGTTGTGAATGAGTGTGGTCGCGACCATCATAACGTCGGTATCGTCGTCCGATGACTCGTTGAAAGGGATCGGTATGACACCTAGAGGGGGGGTGAATAGGTGCTACTCCAAATTTTAGTCTTTTTCAATTTAGGCTTGACACAAAAGGTAAATTCTCTAGATATGCAACTATGGTGAATTTACCTATATGACAAGCTAGCAACTAAGCACGATATAAAGTAAAGGCGGTAAACAAGGATAGAGGTAACCGAAGTGAAAGCACGCGGAGACACGGATGTATTCCCGAGTTCCTCCTTTTTAGGGGAGTACGTATCGTTGGAGAGGTGTGAACCAACACAATGGTTCAACAGCCACAAAGGCTTCACCCTCTTCTTCGGTGAACCGCACCACAAAGGATTGGTTCACTTCAACTATCGGAAACCTTCAAGGCAGAGTCCGGAGCCTTTACAACAACGATTTGGGGCACAACCCACAAAGGATTGGGGGCTCCCAAACAGCTACAATCTGTCACAAAGACAAGCAAATATGTACAACAATGGGCTAGGTTTTCCTAGTGGAAACCCTAGCAAATGGTCCCTCAAGTGAATGAGGGGGAAATGAAGAACGGCTTGGTGAAGATGTAGATCGGGGCCTTCTCCTTCAATCCTCCAAAGATCAACAAGTTTGGGTGGATGGATTGGGAGATCTAGCGAATCTTGAGCTTGCAATAATTGTGGACTTCAATTCTGGTCAAGCTAGCTAGCTGGAGGTAGGTGGAGGGGTATTTATACCCCTCCCAGAAATGTAGCCGTTGCAGTCCACTTAGACCGGAGACTCCGGCCTGGCCGGAGACTCCGGCCCTGAGGCCGGAGACTCCGGGGTCACTCCGGACCCCTATGCAGAGAGTGCCGCCCGGCTGCTCTCTTTTGCTCGAAAACCTGGGGACCGGAGACTCCGGCCCCTGAGCCACCTTAGGCCGGAGACTCCGGTCTGGACAGTCTCCAGCAGATTTGCTTATGCAGTAAGTTGATGCCATATGTCTATTTCTTTTGTTTTTCCTGCACCACTTATAACACATTAGATACACCAATACTAGGGTTGTCACCTAACACACAAAACGTGTGGGGATACAAAATATGTTCTTTCAATCTCCCCCTTTTTGGTGTTAGATGACAACACTAGGATTTGAAATAAAGCACAAAACACAATTGATATGTTTCATAAAAGGATTGAGAAGCTCCCCCTACATGTGTGCATATAAGTAGTTTGCATTTGAATACAAATGCTCAACATGTAGAGAAGAGGCAACTCACATAAAGAACATGAAACACATAACACAAAGACATAGTAAAATAATGGATTGAGAGGAAAAGCATACCTTGTGCATAATGATTATACCCAATGCACAATAATACATATCACAATAATAGATACCATCTCAACCATTGATAAAGAAATATCCATATGTCTCAAACTAGATAGAACATAGTCTCACAAACATAAAACAAAACCAAATAGTTCAACAACTTAGAATAAAAAGGGACACAAGCTTTAACGAAATGATAAAAGAGCATGCTTGTGACCCACCCATGCAAATCCCACGCGAGAACCTAGTAGAACTACTTCTCCCCCTTTGGCATCGAAACGCCAAAAAGGGAAAAGAGCAAAGCTAACGAACCCAAGGGATCACTCGTAGTCGTCATCTTCGTCGGCTCGCTTCCTTCATTATCATCATCATCACCGCTTGCATCACCACTTGCTTCCTCACTTGCTTCCTCACTTGAGCCTTCAAAATCACTTTCTTCTTCATAGTTGATAGGAGCCTTGCCGGTGTTGCGAGAAGAAGAAGGCATGGAGGACACATCTTGAAAATCAGCCCAAGGGAAAACATCCTCATTCCACTCCTCAAGAGGGATAGTGCGCTCGGATGGCGGAGAAGGTGGAGCACCTTCGGGGCGAGGAGGAGTGATGCCACCATTGCTCATTTTGCGCATATCCTTCATCATCTTGGCTTGATTGGACAAGATCCTCTTGTTAGTGACATAGTTTTGATGATTTTCCTTGTGCACCACAATACCCATGCACATCATAGCCTTTGCCACCAAGAGACATGCTTCACCTCATTGTTAACTCTTTGACGGCCACCGGAGTGCCATGAGGGTGGAGTGGCATTCTTCCTTCTTGCCCTAGGAGCTTCTTCCTCGTCAACCTCTTCATAGGTGCGTTGGGGAGTAAGATGAATTTGAAGCACTTGAAGGATCCCAAGCTTGTGTTGTGTGAAGCGAGAGGGATCGAGTTGAACCTTGGTGAGAATGAGCTTCATGACATAGGGAGCATACATGGGGTCTTCTTCTCAATGAGAGTAGGTGTATCTCATTTCTTATAAAGTCCATCACATCAACTTCAAAACCTTGACAATCCGGTCCGGCAAGATAGGTCTTGTGAGCATGATGCATGAGATTGACAAGGGCCCCACGGATGGCACCGGAGTCTCCGGCTTGTGGGACAAGGCTCCAACGAAACATGCGAATCAAGATGTTGTAGATGGGCTTGAGACCACGAGTGGTAGCGAGTTTGCCATCCTTGGCACAAAGAGGAGAAGAACATTCTTCTCATAGTATTGCCCATCAACATGCATCCTTCGACCAACCGGAGTGGAAACCTCTTTGAACTCATAGCCCAAAATCCGTCCAAAATCTGAGAAAGTGGCGGAGCATTGGACAGGCCCGGTCATCCAAGTCATCTTGGTGTCCTCCTCCGGTCCTAGAACAAGAGTAGCAAAGAATTGTTGGACCTTCTCAATGTCATAATGTTGTTGAGTGGATATGAGGTGCTCAAGTCCCATCTTCCTTGCAACCCAAATTGCTCCACAAAGTATTGCTTCTTGGCCAATATTGTAAAGTTCAATGGTTTTTGAGGACAAACGCGAGCTTTTGGGTCTAAGTTGGCATAGAATTCCTTCATGATGAGCTCTTGCTCCTTTCTCCAAAAATAACTATCCGTTGAGTTGTTGGGCATATCATAGAACCTCTGCATCCTCATGGTCCGGAAGTCTTCCTTGTTCAAGTCTTCCAAAGTGGTCAAGTTGGCAAACATGTCCTTCTTGGCCCTTTCATCTCTACGAAGGGCAGCCTCTTGCTTGAGCCTCCTTGCCTCAGCTGCCCGTTCTTGATTCAAGACACCTCGCTGCACATTTCTATCATTGACTTCATCATGGACAATATAGTCTCGGCCTTGTCTCTTTGCGGTTGTCTTCTTGATTTTGGAGATGATGATGAGGCACTGGGATACCGCTTGTTAGCTGTGAAACAGGAGTAGATAGGTAGCACGGGGATAAGCATACATGTCTCAGGAATCCAAAAAGAAGAAATCATGTGTCCAAAATTTTGACTCAAAATGATCTAGACCGGAGTCTCCGGTCTCAGGGGGCGGAGTCTCCGGCCACACCGGAGTCTCCGGTCTTGGGGACCGGAGTCTCCGGCCTGAGACTGGAACTTCCAATCTAGGTCGAAATTGAGTAAAAAAGATGACCCCACGAATTTCCTAGAGTGTATAATGCCAGCACAAATGTTCTACACCATGAATTTCAGCAAGTACTACTCTCAAAACTAGATCGAGACGAATCCTTAGAGGAAGAGAGAGAGGTACCCGTGTCTTTCATGGTGAGGTTCAAACGATGGAGAGAAGGATCCCCAAAGCTTGAGAGGTGGAGGAGCCGGTGGCACGGCGGATTCCGGCGGCGGGGATGGCCGGAGTGGCGTCTTGGGGCGGAGGCGGCGGCTGGGGCTTTTTGGAGTCGGGGGTGGGGAGGAGTTATGAAACTCCTCACCCCGACTCCTTTGGAGCCCAACGGTAAAGCCGAGACCGGAGTCTCCGGCCAAACACACCGGAGTCTCCGGCCGGCCAGAGTCTCCGTGGTTTGGGGCGGAGTCTTTGGTCAGACCGGAGTCTCCGGGCTTCAACACCGGACTCTCCGGCCCCTACGACCCAAAAACACCAGATTTTTGTGTGGAGACATGTATGTTGCAAGAAGAGCAAGTTTTTGGATGAGTGAGGCTTGGGTTGAGATTTTAGGTCACTGAAACTGGTACTTCACACTCAAACTTATAAGAAGCAACAAAAACAACATTAAAAACCAACATTTGAGTGTGTTTTCCATAAAAACAAAGGATAGGCAATGAAATCCAAAATAACTCCATAAAGACCAATTCTTCACAAAGAAGATGTGGTGGCCTAGGCCACCATGTATGAGTGTATGTGGTGTGACACCGCGAAGATATATCTTGAGTTCACCGCCACTACTCATCATTTAAGCTCACAATTCATAAAATGAACAAATAGAGACAAAATGAGTTCTTACTATCGGCATAATGGGGGGAGGGATAGTCCAATGGATTAGGACCGCACTCCCCCTATGTCCATGCCTACACCTAAACCAAACATATAGCTAAGATATAGGTGTGTATGCAAGATAGTCAAGCGACGCTCCCCGAATCTACGATATTTAGCTCATGCCTCAAATAAGTGAACCTTGCTTCATCAAGTGGCTTCGTGAACATATCGGCAAGTTGGATCTTCGTGGGAATATAGCCAAGCTCAATGTCACCCCGGTTGATGTGATCACGAATGAAATGATAACGAATCTCAATATGCTTCGTTCTTGAGTGCTCCACCGGGTTGTGACCAATCTTGATAGCACTTTCATTGTCACATAAAAGAGGCACTTTGTCACAATGGACACCGTATTCCTTTAAAGTTTGCCTCATCCATAACAATTGAGTGCAACAACTAGCGGCCGCCACATACTCGGCTTCGGTGGTGGAGAGAGATATGCAATTTTGCTTCTTAGAAGACCAACTCACCAAGGACCTACCAAGGAATTGGCATGCCCCGGAAGTTGATTTCCTATCATCCTTGCAACCGGCCCAATCCGAATCCGTGTAACCGGCAAGAGAGAATGTTGAGCCTTTAGGATACCACAAACCAAACCTTGGGGTATGAACCAAATATCGAAAGATTCGAACCGCAATTGGTGGCTTTCTTTGGGAGCCGCTTGGTACCTTGCACACACTCCTACACTCAACACAATATCGGGTCTAGATGCACAAAGATAAAGCAAAGAACCAATCATAGAGCGATAGAGTTTTTGATCGACATCTTTACCCTTTGGATTAAGTTCAAGATGACATTTGGTGTCCATAGGAAACTTCTTCTCTTTAGCATCTTGAACCTCTTGAGCATGTCTTGGATATATTTGGCTTGAGAGATGAAAGTCCCTCCACTCAATTGCTTGATCTCAAAACCAAGGAAGTACTTCAACTCTCCCATCATGGACATCTCGAACCTATCGGTCATAAGCTTTGAAAATTCATCATTAAAAGCTTTGTTAGATGAGCCAAAATGATATCATCAACATAAAGTTGGCATATGAAAAGCTCCCCTTTAACCCTCTTGGTAAAAAGAGTGGGATCGATTTGCCCCACTTCAAAGCCACGGTCTACAATAGCTCTCTTAGGTGCTCATACCAAGCACGAGGTGCTTGTTTGAGACCATAGAGCGCCTTATCAAGTTTAGACATGGTTTGGGAAGTGTGGATCCTCAAATCCCGGAGGTTGCTTAACATATACCAACTCCTTTAAAGGACCATTAAGAAAGGCACTTTTCACATCCATTTGTTGCAATTTGAAATTATGATGTGATGCATATGCAAGAAGGATACGGATGGACTCAAGGCGAGCCACGGGAGCATAGGTCTCTCCAAAATCAATGCCTTCAACTTGAGAGTACCCTTGAGCTACCAATCTTGCCTTGTTCCTCACAACCATTCCATGCTCATCTTGCTTGTTCTTGAATATCCACTTGGTGCCTATAACATTGAGGCAATCTTTTGGCTTCTCCACTAGATTCCACACTTTGTTGCGCTTGAAGTTGTTGAGCTCTTCATGCATGGCTTCCAACCAATCCGGATCTTCAAGAGCTTCAAAGACTTTCTTTGGTTCCACCATAGAGATATGGGCTTGATGTTCACTAAATTTGCCAATTGTCTTCTTGTGGTGACCTTGTTCTTGCATCACTAAGGATAGCATCTAGATGAAGACTCTTTCTTTCCAATCCTTTTGACTCTTTCTAGACGACGGGTTTCGATATCCTCATTGTTGCGAGGAATTATCGCTTGATCATCTTGATCATTTGAGTCCCCGTCTTGACCGGAGTGGTGACCTTGATCATCTTGATGCACATCTTCAATATAGAAGTAGATGGTTGATCTTGGTCTTGACCTTGGCTAGTGTTGACAATAGGAGAACTTGGTTCTTGTAGCCTCTTGGTCAACTTGAGGAGGGTCTTGAACTTGTTCTTGGGTAGGTGCATCATTTGCTTCCATAGAAGGTGCCGCTTCAACTTGTGATGATGGAGTCTCCACTTGAGTGGAGCTTGGACTTGCTTGAGGAGGCTCATGATGGACTTTCAATGGGGCGATAAAACCAACCCCCATTCTTCTTATTGCATCTTGAGGTTCCTCATTATCTACATCACAAACATGAAATTGCGCCACTTGGGAGCCGTCATTCTCATCGAACCTCACACTACAAGATTCCACAACTCTCCCTAAGGATTTGTCGTAGACTCTATAAGTGTGAGAGTTCGCACCGTACCCAACAAAACACCCTCTAAAGCTTTAACTTCAAATTTAGATAAATGAACACTTTGATTTTGTAGAAACACTTACAACCAAACACTCGGTAGTAGGAGACATTGGGCTTGTTGCCGGTAAGCATTTCATATGGAGTTTCCTTCTTTCCTTTGCGAAAGAATAACCGGTTGGAGGAGTGACACGCCGTGGAGATGGCTTCGGCCCATAAGAAACTTAAACTCCGCCAACATGGACCTTGCCATATCCATAAGAGTCCGGTTCTTCCTCTCGGCTACACCGTTTTGTTGAGGGGTATACGCAGCGGAATATTGATGACGAATTCCCTCTTCACTAAGAAACTCATTCAAGGTGTAGTTCTTGAACTCGGAGCCATTGTCACTTCTAATGGCCAATATGGGAACATTGTGTTGACGTTGAACTTCATTGGAGAAGTCGATGACGGTTTGTTGAGTTCATCCTTCGTCTTGAAGAAGAAAACCCAAGTAAATCTTGAATAGTCATCAACAATCACCAAACAATACTTCTTCCCACCAAGACTCGGTTGAGGTACGGCACCAAAGAGATCAACATGAAGAAGTTCCAATATCCTCTTTGATGAGATGATGGTGTTGCTTGGGTGGGGAGAATCATGCATCTTTCCTTCAACACAAGCCCTACAAAGACGATCTCTAGAAAAAGAAACATCCTCTTTTAGTCCAAGAATGTGGCCACCCTTGTGAAGACTTTGCAAAGTTCTCATATTGACATGGGACAAGCGGCGATGCCACAACCACCCCACGTCGGCCTTTCCGAATAAGCATATTGCTTGAGTGTTGGTTGACCCCGAAAAGTCCACCACAAACAACTCATTTTCAACATACCCAACGAACATGACCTTTAGAGTCTTGCTCCTCAAGAGTACCACCATATCAATAGTAAAATGGACATCAAAGTTCATCTTATTAAGAGCACGAACGGACATAAGATTGTAACCTAGAGACTCAACAAGCATGACATTTACAAGGGTGATATCCCTTGCAACTACCACCTTGCCAAGACTCTTTACCTCGGCTTTTGACTTGTCACCATAAGAGACGGTTGAGTGATTTAGATTTGGTCTCAACTCCGTCATAATCTCCTTGCTTCCGGTCATATGACTAGTGCATCCACTATCAACCACCCATTTCGATCCACCGGAAGCATAGTCCTACAAGAGATCATTGTTTGGATTTAGGTACCCATTTCTCAATGGGTCCTCTTTGGTTAGCAACAAGGGTCTTAGGAACCCAAATAGAGTAATCAATGTAACCATCATAGGGACCAACATATTGTGCATAAACATCCCCATAATAATCAACATAAAGAATATAGTTGGGATTGTTATGCCCCGCAAAGTCACTACGAGTGGTCTTGCCCCTTGTGGCACTACCACCCGCAATGGAAGTCTTGGCTTGTACGGGCACTAGTAGGGAAACCCTATATAGGTATGTTGGCACTCTGTGGCGCACCCTTAATTGGTGCGCCACAGAATTATTTTTTGTGGCGCATGTGGTTTAGTGCGCCACAGAAAGTCACATTTCTGTGGCGCACTAAACCATATGCGCCACAGAAATTAGACATTCTGTGGCGCACCAAGCCTGATGCGCTACAGAAAGTCACATTTCTGTGGCGCACATGGCCAGGTGCGCCACAGAAAGTTATCTGGGGGGCGGGTCAAAATTTGAAAAAAAAAAATCTGTGGCGCACCTGGCAGGTGCGCCACAGAAAGGCGACATTCTGTGATTATTTTCAAATCCCACCCCCCCCCCCTGTGGATCGCCTTTTTAGTCTTGCAGGAATTAAAGGAAAATGATAAAAATTTCAATAAATAAAATCCTTTGACATGTAGTTAGGTTTGAGTGTCTAGTATGTATAGAAATTTTGAAATATGAATTTTGACATTTTCTGCAACAAACAGGGAAAAAAACTTGTAACGGCCATAACTTTTCCATACGACGTCGAAATAACGCAAATAATATGTCAAAAAAATCGTGAGAAAAATCCGAGTTCGAATCCACCCGGGTTTACCCGGTCAGCAATTCACAGATTCCTCAAATTCCAAAAGAAAAAAAGTTATTTCAAACAGACGATTTTTCGCAGCAAAATCAAAAAGAAAGAAAAAAAGAAAAATTTAAAAAATTCAAAAATTCAAAAAGTCCAAAAAAGACACAGAAATGTATAACAAAGAAGATTGTTGAATTTTTTGGATTTTTTGAAGTGTTTTAACTTTTTTGAATTTTTTGGATTTTTTGAATTTTTGGAGTTTTTTGAATTTTTTGGAGTTTTTTGAATTTTTTTGGATCTTTCGAAACTTTTGAATCTCCTTTTGAAACCTTAGAAGTTTTTGAAAAATCTGAAATTTAAAAACACACATTTATAACACATACCACACGTATACACATACAAGATTTAAGAGGGTTCAAATGATATATATATCAATAAGAACTTGAGTAGCACAAGGGTAGGTGAACTGGGTGTAACTTAGAAGTTAAGCGTGCTAGGGTTGGAGCAATTTGAGGATGGGTGACCTAGCGGGAAGGTATCAGTTCAAAAAATATGAAAATAATACCAATAATTAGGATTTTTCATATTATTTCATATTCTGATTTTTCTGAATTTTTTTTTAAAACTTTTTATATTTGGTGCGCCACAGAAATGTGAGAATTCTGTGGCGCACCAAGCCAGGTGCGCCACAGAAATAATTTTTGTGGTGAGATTTCTGTGGCGCACCCAGCATTTCTGGGGGTGTGCCACAGAAAGTCAAAAACGTGCGCCACTAATAGCCTTTTCTGTACTAGTGGGGCTTGGTCTTGATCTTCTTGTTGTTGCTCACTTTCTTCTTTGCCTCGGCTACATAACCAAGACCCTCCTTCCCTTTGTGTGGTTTTTGCTCAAACAAATAAGAAATACCCTTCTCTTTACCTTTGGGAATAGAGGTCTTGGCACTAGTGGCCTTGGCAAGATCAACCTTCAACCTAGCATTTTCTTCAATAACATTTTCATGAACACGAGGAAGAATAGATATACTAGTTGAATTAGATTTAGAAAGTTGAGTTTGAAGTTGCTCATGAGACTTGACTAGAAGAGAGTGAGTCGTTTCTAAGGCCTTGTGAGCCTTGTCAAGCTTCTCCATCTCCTCAAGAAGTCTAGCATTAGCAACCCCAAGTTCACCTTTCTCCTTTTTAAGCACTTTATATTTAGCAAAGACATGATCTCTATCCTTAATGATTTTATTAATGATATCATCATTTTTAGCATCAAGAGAATCAAGTATTTCCTCAAGAGTACTTGTTTCTTCACTCTCTTCATCAAGAGAGGCATTTAAGGATGCTATGGAAGCATTCAAAGAAGCAATGGTGAGAGAATCCTCTCTCTCAATCTTACTCTTTTCTTGAAGAAGTTCTTCGGCCGCACATAGTTGTCTCATGAGAGACTCAACATGTTCCTTAGCTTCACCTTGCAAGTTAGTCATGAAGGTATCGAAGGCAACAAGCTCCTTCTTAATCACAAGACTAGATTGGTCATGTTGGATATATGCCCAAAAGGCAATGTATTTATACATGTGACAATGTATTTATACATATGTATATCTGATTCATACATTATTGATTCGTAATCTCTATGCTATAACTGCAGTGATTTCTAAATGCGTGATTTAGGGAAAAGCTCACCTGCACGTGTAGAGAATATGAATACGTAAAAAGTACCCTAGTTCTTTTATGGACTAATTCTTAATGCTAGATGACGCGGCTTTTCCTAGTCATGGACATAGAGTTTATGTCAGCATCAAGAATGGCATATTATTGGACTATAATATGGCTGGGTCACCCAAGTGTTGGTATGCTAAGAGATTCCGTTAAATAGTCTTTTTGTCCTTAGCTTTATCACAGAAAGGTTGTTGTATAACATGTCCTTGTAATCATGAGGTTATTGGGGTCATGCATATTGGAGGAGTTGCTTTGGTGCTGTTAACCGTCACGACCGTAACAGGGTGACCATAAAGGCAGTTGCTGGGTAGCTTCGAAGGTGTGTGTATCCTAATGTTCTGAGATGGGAAATTACTCCTCTAGGTTAAGAGAGATACTTCCAGGGCCCACTCGGTATTATATACATATCCACTACATTCTACAGACAATGCACAGTGAAGTCACACTGTGTGGGATATCATAATACGGCAACGAGTAAATGGAACTTACCGGTAACGAGATAGACAAAGATGATGTGAATCAATCCTTGATTGATTCATGGTATCATCACGGATCTATATCTCGGGTGAAGTTCAGTGTCGTGAGTAATGGGATTGATATATGATAATCAACAGTGGAGTTATTCGCATAACGATAGCAGCCACACAGGACGTCCTTGGAACTGTCACTGGCCGGTGATTGGTTGATACCCAACCAATTATAGCTACCCGTTATCGGACCTGTAGGGTGGACACACTTAAGCTAGGATTGGTTAGTTGTGTTATATGGTTGGTCTGGAACATGGAGACAGTATCATCGGCATGGTGCTTGCGTGATATGACATACCTTGTCAAGAGAGAAAGTTAGTGATAGAAATTACTATCACGGTCGGATTTATTCCGAGGAGGTTTATATGGAGGATATATTTGTCCGGAGTATTTTGTCGGCGGACACTAGGTGTCCCGGATCATATGAAAGGAGTTTCATATGATAGGTAATTAATTCGGTGAATATTCTGTAAAAGGAAATATTCAAATAAGAATTAATATGACAAAGTATTATTTAATTATATGTTAATTAAATATTCATTTATTTAATTGATAAATATAATTACGGGAAAATATTAGACGCGCCGTTGGGGGAAACCCCGGGCCAAACCCTGGTGGGCCGCATGCGGCCCACAGTGAGGGAGGCGGTGGTGGCAGCGCCCTAGGGCGGGCCCCACACGGCGAGGCGGCCAAGTGGCAGCCGGCCAAGGCGGGCCCCACCGACCGGGTCGGTGGTGGCCAGGTGGGCCCCACGCGCCGGGTCGGTGCGTGGCCAGGCGGGCCCCACCGCGTGGCAAGGCAGGAGGCGGGCTAGGTGGGCCCCACCCGCCCTAGGTCGGTTCGAACCTAGGGGCGGGCCCCACCCGGCCGGCCGAACAAGGAGAGGGAAAGGGAGGGGAGGAGTTGGAGTTCCACTCCAACTCCCCTCCCATGCCGAATTGGGCAAGGGGAAACTTTCCCCTTGTCCAAGTTGAGTTGGACAAGGAAAGGTTTTCCCCCTTGCCCAAGTCTCCCTACCTCTTGGGCTCCTTTATAAACCCCACCCCCTCTAGTTGGAGAGACATAAGTTTCACAATTTAGACACCAAATAGACAAGAGAGAAATCTCGCGTCAGCTCTCAAGTTTAGAT
Organism: Poa pratensis; assembly: GCA_947311845.1. Lineage (NCBI taxonomy): Eukaryota > Viridiplantae > Streptophyta > Magnoliopsida > Poales > Poaceae > Poa > Poa pratensis. The sequence continues at coordinate 77,894,746 of CAMZMU010000042.1, read as the reverse complement.
CTCTTCTAGTTGGATTAGAGGGACCTCTAATTAGAGGCGACCTATCTGATTAGAGTAGATCTAATCTCTCTCTCTCTCCTTCTCATGTGTTGAGATCTCCACCTTCATATACACCAGCAAACTTCAAGCATGGACGGCGAAGCCCTGCTGAACCTTTCCAGTGTACGTGTGCAAGCTCTCGGAGGGGTTCCTCGTCATAGATGTTGCATCCTTCAGCTGTTGAACAAGGTGGTGAAGCGAAGGAGGAGAAGGCGTCGGAATCTGTCTACCAGGCTTGGTTGAGAAGAGACCGCGTACGGCTACATCGACTACGTCATCAACACGTTCTTCCGCAATCTACGGTGTTGGTAACGTATACTTAACTAGATCTTTGGATCTTCGTATTCGCATGTATCTTGATAGTAGATCCTGGAATAGGGTTGCGTAGCAATACGTGAAATTTTTAATTTACCGTACGCGCAACCCAATAGGTCATTCATATCATGCATAGTCTTGGAAGTAGAAGATGATACCTCGGTAACATGAGCCATGAGGCAACGAGCGTTGCTGGTGGAGAAGTTCTCATTGGGGGATTCAAAGAGAGAAGATGATGAAGTTGATACAATAGCCAATGCGGGTACCTCTTTAGTAGGTGCATCTTCATCTTCGGAACCACTTGAGGCATATTCTTTGTGTGCCAACAACACAATTCTTGGTGCCTTCTTGAAAAAAATCTTTCTTGGTCTTGCGGGCTTCTTTTGAATCAACCTTGAGTGGTCCTTTGGGACAAGCTTCCCACCATTTTGCTCTCGGTTCTCATAGGGACACTCTCTTATGTAGTGGTTCTTGTCATGACAATTGTAGCAAGTCTTTGTCCTTGAGGCAAGCTCTTTCTTCCCACTTGAGTTGTTCTCTCGATCAACTCGAGCTTTAGCTTTTACCGGGTCCTCCCAAAACACTCTTGTGGCAAGAGTTATGTGACCATTGAGAGCTTGTTCAAGCTCATTGGGAGCAATGTTGCTTGGGCAAGCTTCAACCTCATCATTTTCATCTAGACATACCACCTTGGCCTTCAAAGCAAGTGAGGGGCCTTGTTTCATTCTCATGGCCCTAGCACGGTTATCTTCGGCATTCTTGGTGGCAACCTTGGAGGCTTGCACTTCTTGCATAACTTCATTGGATGTAATTTGATTGTAGTTGTGTCTTCCTTGAATAGACTTCAACTCAATTGGCTCGAAAGGCAAGAGAGCATTCACATACTTCTTCTTGACCCAAGCATCATCCACATAGGTTGCCCCCACATCATAGAAGGCCTTCGCAAGAGTCTTGAGTCTTCCATACATGTCTTCATGATTCTCATTGTCAAACATGTAGAAGCCTTCGGCATCATTGCTCAAAGAATCATATCTATTTCTCTTCATGCTTTCATTTCCAAGGAAAGCAACCTCAAGGCAATTCCAAGCTTCTTTGGCGGTGGTGGCGTGAAGAACATAATGCTTGTCAGTTTCACTCAATGAGAGTTCAATCATGTGGAGTGCGGAGGCATTGAGTTGCTTTTCGGCAAACTCTCTTCTTGTCACATTGCTTGGATCCGTGACCTTGTATCCATCTTCAATGATCCTCCAAAGCTTGATAGAGGCACTGTTGATATGAGATTTCATTGAGCGTTGCCAACTAGCAAAAGCTAATGCATTAAGCTTAGGTGGAGGACCTAAAAGGTTTATGCGGGTGGTGATAGGTGGGTCGAGTGGGTACCAACCCGGAACGGCATGGTACTCATCCTTCCCATCTACATGCACGGTGGAAGGTGGAGGAGGTGGTTTAGTTCCGGAGGTGGTTTCAACCCCCTTTTTCTTTTTCTCTTTATCCTCCTCGGAATCACCCTCATTGGAGTTAGAGACACCCTCTAGTGGGATGAGTTCCGAAATCTTGCCATTTGCCAATTTCATTAATAAGTCATGCAACTTATCAAATTTGACGTCCATGGCCGATGTCAATGTTGTTTCCAACGATTTGATATCGGCCATGGATGCCGTGATGGCTTTGGCTTTTTCAAGCTCCTCATTAGCCTTGGCATGATCGGTCTCATCCTCACTTAGTGTCATACTTCTCTTAGGCGGCTCTGATACCAATTGAAAGGGATCGGTATGACACCTAGAGGGGGGTGAATAGGTGCTACTCCAAATTTTAGTCCTTTTCAATTTAGGCTTGACACAAAAGGTAAATTCTCTAGATATGCAACTACGGTGAATTTACCTATATGACAAGCTAGCAACTAAGCACGATATAAAGTAAAGGCGGTAAACAAGGATAGAGGTAACCGAAGTGAAAGCACGCGGAGACACGGATGTATTCCCGAGTTCCTCCTTTTTAGGGGAGTACGTCTCGTTGGAGAGGTGTGAACCAACACAATGGTTCAACAGCCACAAATGCTTCACCCTCTTCTCCGGTGAACCGCACCACAAAGGATTGGTTCACTTCAACTATCGGAAACCTTCAAGGCGGAGTCCGGAGCCTTTACAACAACGATTTGGGGCACAACCCACAAAGGATTGGGGGCTCCCAAACAGCTACAATCTGTCACAAAGACAAGCAAGTAAGTACAACAATGGGCTAGGTTTTCCTAGTGGAAACCCTAGCAAATGGTCCCTCAAGTGAATGAGGGGGAAATGAAGAACGGCTTGGTGAAGATGTAGATCGGGGCCTTCTCCTTCAATCCTCCAAAGATCAACAAGTTTGGGTGGATGGATTGGGAGATCTAGCGAATCTTGAGCTTGCAATAATTGTGGACTTCAATTCTGGTCAAGCTAGCTGGCTGGAGGTAGGTGGAGGGGTATTTATACCCCTCCCAGAAATGTAGCCGTTGCAGTCCACTTAGACCGGAGACTCCGGGCCCTGAGGCCGGAGACTCCGGGCTCCCTGGGCGGAGACTCCGGGGTCACTCCGGACCCCTATGCAGAGAGTGCCGCCCGGTTGCTCTCTTTGCTCGAAAACCTGGGGACCGGAGACTCCGGCCCTGAGCCACCTTAGGCCGGAGACTCCGGCCTGGACAGTCTCCATCAGATTTGCTTATGCAGTAAGTTGATGCCATATGTCTATTTCTTTTGTTTTTCCTGCACCACTTAGTAACACATTAGATACACCAATACTAGGGTTGTCACCTAACACACAAAACATGTGGGGATACAAAATATGTTCTTTCACTCGTCCGATGTATCGATGAAAGTCTTGTAGAAGAACTCATCATCACTGTCCATCTAAGCAAAACAAAGAAATTAGTATGAAATTTACTTCACTTTTGGAACAAAAATAGAGATTGATTCTCATATACCTTTCGTCAAACACCTTCCGGGCGGTGGACTTCGCGGCCGCCTCCGGTCCAACGGTCGAAAGTCCCGGGAAGCAGCGGTCGCGGCGGACGACGCTGATACGTGCAGGGCACACGTTCGTTGGGAGACCCCAAGAGGAAGGTATGATGAGCGTAGCAACAAGTTTTCCCTCAGTATGAAACCAAGGTTTAATTGAACCAGTAGGAAATCAAAGACACTTCTGAAGGTTGTTGGTGAAGGAGTGTAGTGCGGCGCAACACCAGGGATTCCGGTGCCAACGTGGAACCTGCACAACACAATCAAACTACTTTGCCCCAACTTAACAGTGAGGTTGTCAATCTCACCGGCTTGCTGAAAACAAAGGATTAGACGTATAGTGTGGAAAATGATGTTTGTTTGCAGAGAATGAAAGGTAACAGTGTTTGCAGTAGGCAGTTCACTGGTGGTGTCTCTCCATAATAAATAACTAACATGTTGGATAAACAAATTACAGCTGGGCAATTGACAAAATAGAGAAGTGCATAACAATGCATGTACAAGTCAAGATTTCTACTATGAGATTTACTTGGGCATTACAACATGATTCATAGACCGTAATCCAACTGCATCTATGACTAATAATCCACCTTCAGGTTAGCATCCGCACCCCTTTCAGTATTAAGTTGCGAGCAACAGATTATTGCATTAAGTAAAGTGCATAATGTAAGCAATACAATTATCCTTAGACAAAGCATCACTGTTTTACCCCTAGTGGCAACAGCACATCCACAACCTTAGAGGTTGCTGTCACTCCCCCAGATTAAATGGAGACTGAACCCACTATCTAGCATAAATACTCCCTCTTGGAGTTACAAGCATCAACTTGGCCAGAGCATCTACTAGTAACGGAGAGCATGCAAGATCATAAATAACTACACATGATATTTCAATAATTAACACGACATAGTACTCAATATTCATCGGATCCAAGCAAACACAACATGTAGCATTACAATAATATGATCTTGATCATGATAGGCAGCTCACAAGATCTAAACATGATGGCACAAGAGGAGAAGACAACCATCTAGCTACTGCTATGGACCCATAGTCCAAGGATGAACTACTCACGCATCACTCCGGAGGCAGGCATGGCGATGTAGAGCCCTCCGGTGATGATTCCCCTCTCTGTCAGGGTGCCGAGAAGAGGTTTAGAACCATCCCGAGTTAGGGTTGACGGCGGCGGCGGCTCTGAAACTTTTCGTAGAATATGACTCGGGTATTTAGGGTTTTCCCGAACAGATGAATTTATAGGCGAAGGGGCGGCGTCGTTGGGCACCCGTGGGCCCCTCACCATGTGGCGGCGCGGCAGAAGGGGGGGGGGGGCGCCGCCGTATGGTGAGGGCGCCTCGGTGCCCCTCTTCGTCTCTCCTTCGGACTCCGTGTACGTGACAGAAAACTAGGGACTTGGCCTTTTGTTTCGTCCAATTCCGAGAATATTTCCAGAACAATTTTTCTGGAATACAAAAACAGCAGAAAACACGAACAGGCACTGTGGCATCTTGTTAATAGGTTAGTCCCAGAAAATGCATAAAAATGCTATAAAGTGTAAATAAAACATGTAGCAATTGGTATAATACAAGCATGGAACATCAGAAATTATGGATACGTTAGAGACGTATCAGACGCCGACGGCGGCGCAAGGCGGCCCTTGTCGCGGCGGACGAGGCCGAAGAGATTGGGGACGGCGGCGGGCGATGCGAACCAGGCGGCGGCTGATGCGATCCAGCAGCCGGCCGGTCGCGATTTTGGAAGGAGGGGGAAGAAAGGGGAATCTATCGCTGGCAAACGGGCCCGGCGTGGACAAGGAGGACCAAGGGCGGACCGAGAGCCTGTCCGTTTCTCCCCCAAACCTGGACCAAACTTGGCCCAAGTTTGGGGCCGAAAACCTGTCCGCGCGGATAGTTGTCCCTATGCGCCGGCCCATTGGAGCGGGTCCTCTGTCCGGAAGGACAGTTTCGAACATGGCATGTCCATATGCGCCGGCCCGTTGGAGGTGCCCTAACATGCAGAGGTCCTGGATACTATTATAGATATATTCGGTGTATGTATTTGTTACTATAGGATTTGTTAATTCATCTCCGGCCTATTGTAAAAAGGCTTTCTGTACTATAAGTTTTGTACCACTATAAACACTCATACAACATCCAGCACATTGCGTCAATCTCATAATTTCACATGGAATTAAAGCGGCAAGATCCTTAAACCAGCCGCCACACACGCCTCCACACCTAGTGAGGTCGATCTCCATGATCTCCGTCGGGAGCCGCGCGACCCGTAGCAGGGTTCGTCCGCCGATCCGTAATCGCCAGCCCGGGTGAATCTTTTTCAATATCTAGATCATTTTTTTCTCTCCATTGGTCGTTTGGCTTTTCTTTTTTGACTCGCCGATCAAACATACATCAGACTACGTCACCCACGACTCGTCGTTTTCTCGTGCCTCTACTCTGACAACGGCATCGACTACGCCGGCCGCCTCCTCGACGACAGTCATCACAGCTAACTCGTCGGCGCTGACTCCGCACCGGTTGGCTCCTCCATGCAGGCTATCACGGCAACTTGGTCGAATGATGTGCCTGCCTCCGTACGCTGTCGCTGCTAACGGCTCGTCTTCGCCAATCGTACGGCAAGGCCAGACGCCACATCCAAGGGACGCCTTGATGCGCCACTATCGGCTCCTCTAGTCTGTGCAGTATCCATCGATGATCCGTCTTCGCCGTCATCGACTGGGATTTCACCGACAACGTCGCCATCGACTCTAATCTATGTGTCGTCATCCTCGCCACGCCACGTACAACGCCCGTCTCTAATCAACCGATCACGTACTTGTATATGCCAAGCACGTACCCGAGCACACGCCTACTACCGATCGAGCTATGGATTGTCGCTCGGTCGCCGCCTTGGTCCACTAATGGCCTTCTTCACCGTCCGCATGCACCGACGTCCTTGGCTCCCACCATGCCACCTCCGACAGCGCGGGTCGAAAGTCCGCGCATAGTCGTCATCAACCTATCGGGTTCTTTCTCGCCTACTTTGAGCTAGCACGGTCACCGCACCTTCTACATGTAACCTGCATGGTCACTTTAGGTTGTCGAGCATGGCCACTACATGTCATCGCTACCTTTGTCGCCTTCTACGTCAACGTCCATCACGACCTCGTCCCAGGGTCATCATCATGTCCCCGACTACGTCTGCTCCGACAACCGCGGACTCTATCTACACCTCCCTCTCCGCCACTATGTGCACCCACAACCGTCAAGGATTCCTCCTCGCTAGTCCATCTGACTTTGGCATATGGTTCCTGGTGGTCCCTGCTAGCACACACACAACAACACCGTTTGTGCCTTCGTCCTAGACGTGTCACGGGTCTAGCAAGCTCGGGTCGGAACCTCGTCCCATCGCCGCCGTTGCGAGCAGAGAGATCTGCAGAGCTTCGTCCTGCATCAAAGTCAAACTGGAGGGAGCACCACCACGAGAGCAAGGTGCCAGGTGCGCTGGCATTGCGTCGGCCAATGCCAGATCCGGCCTAAGGAACCTAGTAGCTTCCTCCCGGCAGGTGGCCGACAATCGGCAAAACGCAAACAAACCTACTAGATCCACTGAACAGCCTAAACCTAACCCTAACTACTTAGAAGGTGGAGTCAACTCTTACTCCATCCGCACATTGGCCGGCCAAGCCGCCGGAGCGAGGAAAGAGAAGGGCGGCGATGGCTCTTTGGTGTCGACTCTCAGGGAGAAAACTGACTGAGGGCTCATTTGGTAGCGAGGGTGTGAAAACCCTGGGTAGTGAGGGCCCTGGGGGGGAATTTCTCGCGCACATGTAATCCCTGGGTAGGTGGGGGCGATCTTCCCCAGCCCTGGGTTTGTTTGGCAGCACGTCACGGAGGGAAAAGCACGCAGGGGAAACCAGAGACATCCTTCACATTACTTCGTACTGTAGTCTAATTTTTTAAAATACCTAATATAATTCGTACTAGCATATAGATAAATTTTGAAATCAAAACAGAAAATAAAATGCAGAAAATTCGAAAAATAACAATAAACATTCGAAATTAATTCTTGAACACAAATGAGAAGTGAAAACATCCAAGCGTTGGGCAATCACACAAATGATTAGATTCGATGCAGCATATAACAATTATTACATGTTCGAAAGTACTAGCTTTCAAATTTCCATACATTAATCCCATTCCATAAATGCAATTCATAAATTATAGGTAGGTCATGACTCCAATTATCAACCAAAATATCACAATTTCTTCATGATTTCTAACTCTTGATACCCCTGGTATTAACTCTCTAGATTCCAAGCTATTGCTGCAGAATAAAAGTATGTGTTTAGTACCATGTAATTCCTTGATGATTTTACAAATGAAATACAAAATAAGAGCACACAGAAGCTTTTTAGGCAGAAAATATGTAGTGTATAAGTTAAAGCATAAATACATACAGCTATTTGGAGATTAAACGTCAAACAGCCATTGCACAAGTCCACAGTTCAGTGGACACATGTGATTTTGTGCAAGGATGCCCGTTTTCTGTGAAGGCACATAACATATATATTGTATTTCAAGAATTTACACAAGTTATTTTGTGAAAGAATTTACAGTTCTTGTAAGTATTCATGACACACAGAGCATATTACACTGTGTTTCAACTTAGCAAGTTAATTTTAAACATGCATATCCATTGGACAGATATAACTTTGTGCAGAAGCATGCTAATTTGGCCGGAGACAACATCGAGACAAGAGAATACTTATGGAAGTAAAACACCAATAGCCATTGCCCGGTTCGGTGGTTTAAGAAACTGAATGTTGGCATACCTTCGCCAGCTTCTCTTGTTCCATTTTCTGCAGAAATAGTTCAGCAGGCATGTTATTCTTGGTACAGTTCAAGCAAGTATAGAAGTGCAGTTCAAGAGACATAAAAACAATCAGATGATAATGCTAGAAGTTTTCATGTGTAGAGGCTGTGAAAATTTTACAAGCACATATGTACAAGGACATTATAGTATGCAGCTAAGGGAAACATCTGAAGCAAGAACCAGGGCCGGCTCTATATCTTTTGGGGCCCTAGTGTAAGGTTAAGAAATTGACCCCTATATATACTTTAATCTAGACTCTACAATATCCAATATATATATACCACCTTGTATCAGAGGAGAGAATGCACAGACGTACCTGGCTATATGCACGGAACCACGGAGGGGGACGATCAGGACGATCGGCGAACGCCGATCCAAAGCCTGGTCGGACGCTGCCGCGCTTGGTGACCTGGGCACTCCGATTTTCTACAGGTGGAAACGAAAGGAGGCAGGCGAGAACCGAGAAGCCGGGAACATGAATAGGCGAGCACAGCTAGCGAGCTGATCCATTGATCGATCGATTCACTTATTAGCTAGCTGCGTACTGCCTAGCCTTTTCGTCTTCCCTGATGGGCTGCAGGGCGCTTTAGCCTTTTACAGTTTTTTCAGCCAAATAACATCCAATATATATAGACATATATAGGTAGGGATGGGCCCCCTTCGACCATGGGCCCTTGTGCACCGCACCAACTCGCCTAGGGCCAGAACCGGGCCTGGCAAGAACTCACCAAGCACACAAGTGACCATTTTCAGTTAGGAATGTGTCAAGCAAGTCTGGTATGGTACTACAAGGAAGCCAACGTGCAATATAGACAATATAAAAGGTCACATATATATATGCATGTTTCCCAAAGAAATGGAGGCATCGCTAGGGACGGTAGCTGCAAACATTTAGAATATCTTGATCTCTTTGATTCCAGAATTTCCACAACACAAAGGCATCATTTAGAAAGAAAACTACTTGGAGATAGTCATCGAAGCTCTTAAATTGTATAAACACTATTTCAGTTGTATCATGTTTTGAATAATATGAACTGACTCTCAGCTCCTAGGAACATGCTCCGCCTACTAGTAAAGATGAGTGATTTTGTTAGTACTGCATATTTGCAAGTATGTTAAAAGAAGTAACACTGACAACCAGATTGCAATATACAGATTCAGTGTCACCAAACTTGGCAAATATACTGTGAAATATACTGAGGAACTAATACGTGTGAAAATAACTAATAAATTGCAAATTTCATATGGGCATCATCAATACTTCACATGCTCAAATCGTAGCCTGTTATGATATCATTACTACAACAAAATAACCTGGAGATTAAGAACAGGAAGCCAGGCTTATCGTTACATGAAGGTATGGAAAGCTACAGACCAGGCTGTGTAAAGCATGTGTACAGCATGTAATGTGGATAGAAACGGAGGTGGAGGCGTTTAAGATCGAGATATCTACAGATATCTGTTGCTGTTCACGAGATCGTACCCGCCGCCCCTACATATCTTGCTACGTATCTTGATCGAGATATCTACAGATCAGGGACAGGGTCGTGATGCAAAGAACAATAACAAGATCCAGGAGGGCAAGCTCGGCTAACCTAGTGGTGGCGGATCTGGCGGCGGCGAGGTCGTCGGTGAGGATCCCTGGTTGAAAGAATCCGCTCCAAGATCTGACAAATATCCAGAGCACCAACTGATCACTGCTAGGGCGAGTAAAGCAAAACCGAGAAGAAAAACGAGATGGGGGAAGCAGTACGAGGATAACCTTCGTCCAACGATGACGACGAGGATCAAGACCGCCGGGCCGTCGTCGTCGCCGAAGGGGACAAGATTTTTCAGGCGGAGCTGATCTCGGCGGAAGAAGAAGGATACGGCCGGAGAGGGGAGAGTCAGAAGAGAGGAGCAACGAGAGGGTGCAGCGGTCGGGGAGGGCGGCCTCGCTCCTGGTCGCCGGAGGAAGGCGTCGCCGTCAAACCTCTCCCTGCCCACGAGCGGCGCCGCCTAGCGAGCGAGAGCGAGCGAGCGGAGGTAGGGTTCCCCGACGTCCCGACTAGGGGAACCGTCACCCGGGGAAAGGCCGCGGAAGGCCCGATTTTCCCCGACCTCGCGGACTGCCAAATGAGCCCGTGGGGCTCCCCGGGCCAGATTCACCCGTGCCCTTTTCACCCGGGGAAAAGGCCGGGATCCCGGGCTTTTCCCTGCCTACCAAATGAGCCCTGAGGGAGGGATGCAGATTGCATTTGGGTCATAAAAATGGTGCTACCCAAATTACTAACACTGAATCTAAATTCAGCATCCTGACATATTTGATGGCTTGATAAACTAGGCAAATGCGTGGCCCCTTTCCAGTATTCTTGTACTCGGTGCTTCTCAGGAAAAAATATAGATCAAGCAAAGAAATTCCATACATGTCAGATAACTTAGCGGTTCGTTAAACTAAGCGGTCAGCATGTCCTGACAAAACATATGGATAGTAGCTCCTGCTAGCTCCACGCCAGATAACTGGAACATGTAGTAGTACTTAGAAAATTAAAATCTTCTCTCGTTTTTACTCTAACATAAGATGTGCCATGGGGATTAGGAGTTCTCGCTAGCTCTATTGCAGTGACAATATGCAGATGTTGCAGCCTGCAGACCAATGCGCAGGACCATGCCCCATTGCCCACTTTCATCAGGAGGTCTTCATTAGTTCCATCGCCTTGCTGCAACAATTGAACCAAACGAGAATGTAAGACGTAACAGAACATACTGGAGCATCAGCCAACCATGGAAGACCTCACACCTCAGCATGGCATTTCACAACCACATAATTTGTGACCCTGAGGCTAACGTCGTGAGTCAAGCCCCGAAGGTACAAGTATAAGTGCAATACAAGAAGAAGAAAATGATTCTTAGCAACGTGTAGGGAATTTTCCTAATGGCGTATGTCACAGTAGTACATTACGTAATTGCTTCTCATCAGTAAAGGGAGGTACTTTTTGCAAATCTAAGATCATATATTGGATATGGTAATACACTCAAAAGAGATAAGCAAAAACCGGTAGTAGATTACCTTAGTTCTCTCTCAACCTCAGCATTCCCAGGATCTAATTTTTGTGCATCCACGAGAGCATCACAAGCTTGTTTATACTCCTAGATAAATAACAAAGCAAGGAATGTGACCAGGATACAAGATCAATAATAAATAACATGGTGGCAAGAATGTGACCAGGCTACAACATTGCCCTTATATAAGTAAACACGACGGAAATTTAGACTCACCTTGAGTAGCATGTGAGCCGCACCCTGACGGTAGCAAGCTTTTGCCCATTTAGGTCGCAGCATTCTGCACCTGCGAGCATCCGACAGAGCACCTTCCCCGTCACCCATGGCCAGCTTACAAATACTCCTGTTCGCATACAGTGTTGCACTCTCCCCATAACCTATTGCCTATGGTCAAACATTATAGGTCATACAAACATTATTCCCAAGCTAAAATTATGACATGCTAAAATTCTATTTTATGATCGTCCCTCGTGCCAACTGGTAAGAATAGCCAGGAAACATTATTCAGAATGGAATTGTGGAACAGTCAGGTGTTAGAATTGGTAACGGTTCTAAGAACGATGAACGTGACAATGTTTGGGGTACAGCTCAGTGGAGAAAGCATGGGACGGCTGTGGTGCAGGGAATAGGAAGGAGACAAGGTTAGGGACATGGTTTGTTCTGATTTGTTGGATTATCCATATAGGCTCAAGTACGGAACCATGTTAGCAAACAATAACATGTCCTCCAATTGATTTGCCATTAGCAGAACAAAGTTACTTTTTGAATTATCATAGATAAGTTGCAAGATATTTACCATATCATAAAGTTTCAGCGCCGTCTTATAGTCCTTCTGCTTGAATGAGGTATCTGCCTGTGACTTACAATTATTTTTCTTCTCTCAAAGCCTTGTTGATCCTAAAAATTTAAAGAGAATTAATTGAATATGAAATTTTTGGAACAAATAATCATTCTCAACGATAATTCATATTACGGAAGAAATTCAACAACTTTGTGTTCAGCATTTGTCATAGTTTGGTATGTAGGTGCCCTGCAAAGTGCAGACCCTGCTTCAAATAATAATTCTATTTCTGGTCCTCAAGAATACTACCGGCCCAATTTCAGTTTCTGAAATGGCATACGGGCCCATGTTGCATGCCTGCATGGATCAGATATTTGAACCTACCCAAAAATATCGAGGTCCTAAAGGGATACAGACACCTGTATAATTATAGAATGAAAACCATCTCAAAGTTGAGGACTATAAAGTATCTCTTTTCTGTTTGCAAGAAGTATCCTAGAAAATCACGGGTAATCCATTTTCTTTACCATTGAATAATTTTTCAGTAAGGATTAGTTTATGATCTGATTATCACCAGGTGGACTACTGTTAAGTGAGGCCTGCAGACCAAAGTATGATGCTCGTGAACTCCACATTCACAGTAGTAACCATGACCTATATTCAAACATTGGCATACCAGAGAGCATCTAACGATTGTGTAGCATTACCAGATTTGCTTCAACACTCTACTTCACGATTAAGTATACAACAGTTAAATGAGAATGAAATCCTAAGAACTTATAATGCGTACGAATTTGGCCCTAGGAGGCTCACACCAAACTCATATCTGGCCGAGATCCCACTGGAAGACACTAAAGTGTAACCATTTTATCCTTTCTAATCTGTACAGTGGTTGTTCTTGTAAACACTTCCATGCCATCTTGTAAACACAGGTGTCATGTGGTAGAAACAACACACATATATCATTCTGAAAATAGTTGAGCAGTTGCTTCCTCATTAATTATAAACAAGGCCAGGATTAGCTTTTTATATCCAAGGCTAGTCTTAACAGGTATAGTGTTCGTACTAACCTTGGAAACAGCACTATTTTCCTTGATGAGTTCTACCATTCTCATACATGAAAAACAAGAGTAGGTAAACATTTACTGTTCATTACAGTCCATGGCTTGATTAATATGATGTTATGTTAAGAACAAAAAGTTCATACCACGGATGAGTTCATGATATCTAACGATGGGCAGCCCAAGTTTTTGGCCAGATCAGCTGGTATCTCTGCGTGACTCACATTCTTCCAAATTATAATTGGTAGAGAACACAGTTGTTCTCAGGAGTCAACACTTGGAGCTTTGAACTATTTTTTATACAAATTACACAAGGTTGGGGCACCAAAGAAAACAAAAACATAAATAAGTTCGGAATCACACTGTAATTGGTTATCATGCCTAACTAAGCCCTGGTCATAACACTTCAACAAATTGTCGCTTACTGCCAAGTAATATTTAATAACGGTAAAGCATAACAGCAATAAATAACTTACATGTGGCTTGTTAGCTTCAATTTTTGCATGCGATATTACTCCATCAATACTCCAATTTCGAACATTTGGAATCGGGTTTGTAAAAGGAAACAACATTTCAACTTCCTCCTTGCAATCACGTACTGCAGCATGCTCTATTGGCAATCTACCCAACTGAGCAACGGAAGGAAGAACTGTCATTTCTCTAAACAAATATCTATGTAGTTCAAGAAAACCTTCAGAATATAAACAAAATGAATACGACTCTATGAAGACAACATGCCAAGGGAAGGAATCATGATTTTAAGTTTTATTTTTTATGAAATGCTTAAACCAGGATTTAACACAGCAAGCATTTAAAGAGTTGCTAAGAAATTCAAGTTGCTCACAAACTCTACACCAAAAGGTGTTCACTGAGGTACTTCAACTGCTCACCAAGAGTTGACGTTGAGACAAACATATGAAGTTCTAGTGAAATCCCCAATTTAGTGCCCGTGACATATATACGTAAATCAAAACAGAAGTAGCTGTATATTTGATATTTTTTTAATTGCTCGTGACTCATAGGTCATAGCACAAATATAAACAGGTTCCTTATGTTAGAAATATAGTTCTATTATAGTAGGATTGTTTGTATATCTTTTTTGTATGTCAGTTTCCTACTCTATCTCATACAAGTACTTGTATGTATATGGGCGTAAGGCCATGGGAAATTGGCAATATATAAAGTTGCTTCCCTCACAACACATTAGAGTAAATACATGAATACAAAGTAAGCAAGGAAAAATGAATTTAGGGATTGCTGTATGCCTGTATGAGTACATTTTAACAAATTTTGGGATGATGAGTAATGAGATCAGTGTCTAATTAACTGTCACGTAAGCATTGATATGACCTCTTTCAAAAAATGAAAGTATTGATATGTGCTAGCTACGTGGGGGCTTAGAGAAAAGCCATTGTGTCCGGACATTTTCTTTAGAAGAACGATATACACATATTAGAGCAAAATAAGCAACGTCGTTGTACTAAGAACATGATATTTGTTGATATATTAATAGCAATATACATCTAGTGGTATAAACTGTTAGAATGAATTCTCAAGAGAACTATACCATTGCCTAGGCACAAGTGTAATTTTATCATAAACATACTGAGAATCAAAGCATCATAATAAACTCATCGCTAAAGAGCTCCTTAACATATCCAAAGTGGTTAAATAATTATAACCAGAAGATATAATAAGATAGTGGAATACTGGATAGTAGAATAACCAAAAGATGTACAAAGTAAACAAACATACATCATCGGGAATATTAGGATCCGCCCCAGCACTCAAAAGAAACCGAATGAAGTTGGTATAACCTCCATGCTCCGTAGCGAACACTAACGGAGTCATAATGGAACCCTTGCCATTAACATCAGCACCAGCCTGTGAAAAGGGACCATTCATAGTGTCTCCATGCACGATGTATATCAACATAGAAGGATAGCAGCAATAGTCAAGAGATCACTGACCTTAATTAGTAGTTTCATGCACTTCAACGAACGGTATATCAGAGCAGCCAACAGGGGATATTGCATACCATTTTTAACAATGGTGTTAGGCTGAAAGCAGAGTTTGAACAGTGAAGATTGTTGTATCTTAAGAAGATAAGAAATAAAAACATATAATGCTTTAACTGCAAGTGTGCAACTCTTACTGATTAAAACTCGCCAATGTACCAATCCTAACTTAGCAAGTTCAAACTGACACCAATTCTATGGATGTGTGCATGTTTATATTCAGAGGCCAGGACATGAAATTCTACCTTTTGAAAAAAAATTGACACCCATTCAAATAGTTAAGAGTCAAAGCTAAAATATATACATATTTACTTCTATTTTTCATCCCGATAAAAAATCCAAATGAAACACTAAATCTTCAGATATTGAAGTCCATATTAAGTCAAACCTCAAAATGATTAGGGATACTGGAGGTCACTAGCGTTGGTAGTGTCGACTATGAAAACAAAGTGTCAGAAACGACGAAAATGAAGATGAAGATGCAAATACGATATAATGAAGACACACATAAGGAGTCCAATGAGTTCATAAATCATAATAATAGCTTTTACTATTTCTACGAACCGAGCACCTCCAAAAATATATGAACACGCCGAAAATACCATGAGTAAAAGTACAAGGAGGAAACATAACCTATATCTACTCAGTGGCTTGCACAAATTATTAGATTGGCTTTATTCCTACGAGCAGAATGTATATATCACTTATTACGGAATAGAGTACCTCGATTTTCTTGGTTCATCCAGCCTGATCTAAGCATGAGAAACTCACACTAAGCCGTTGGATAAAAAAAAACTTCTTCCTTAACTTTCCCCAAAACATCCAGTGGTCCTTACTTAAAGAATGTGGATGGTAATTTCAGGAGTAGTTACTAAATGCAGGTGACATACTAATCTCAAGTGTTCTTGTGTGATGAACAAGGATATACAAATTTTAAAACAATGTCTATCATATAATCTAGTAGTTTCTTTGGTGGTTTGAAATACCAAATGGTGAACCATCCAATCAATCCTAATTCAGATGTAACCAACATTGAGATCTGTACTTACTTAATGCCATGCACACAAAATGTTGATTAAGCACTACAATATCTAAGAATGTGTCAATGCAAGCAACCAAAACACCCCAGATTTAATACATATGCGTGTACATCACCAAGTAGTTGGTAAAGCAAAACACACTATCAAATTCAATTTTAATGAAGAGAAAAAAGATAAGGGCTATACATTTGCGTGGTGGTCCAACAAAATCTTCACCGTTTTATCCTGTTCATTGGTAGCAGCAACATATAGCGGTGTTCCCTGGCCATAGTCTATGTCTACCGGTATCCCTTTTGAAAGAAGGAACTCTGTTACCTTACAGCTTCCTGTGGTAAAAGAGATTGATTTCATAAGTCAAAAACTGAATAAACTAATTGTGTCATCGTGGTAAACATGAAGCAAAGCTTATATCAAAATAAAGCAATACAATACAGAGCAAGAGTGTCAGGGGAACAACCTGCACCCACAGCATGGTGGAGAACTGTGCGACCTTGTAGATCTGGTTTCATTAGATCACCGCCATGATCAAGGAAATATCTCACAGTAGGAACATCTCCAGAATGACAAGAGGCCATAAAAGGTGTTGAACCTGCAGTAAGATCTTACACATCTCAGACAGCCAAACATGGATATGACATGTGCCAAATATAGAAATTCCGAAAAAAAGTTAACCTCCGCCTCCAGCTCCAACTGCAGGAGCATTCACATCTCCTCCGAGTTCCTCCACCAAGTACTTGCAAACCTCCAAATGGCCTTGGTATGCCGCGAGATGTAGCACACTAGAGGCATCCTTACTGTTACAAAAAATCGTCGCTGGATCACCATTCTCTTTGATGAGACTCTTTACAAGACCTTTCACCAAAGTAAACATCATCAGGAAAGGAACGAGCAAAAATAACAAGTTAAGAGAAGCAATCGATACATTGCTGGAAAAACAGTAACACGGTGCAAAGGTAAAACATTTTTCAAGCTACTTGACTACATTATATGCGTGGAGGTAATGGGGAATCGGATGTGCATCCCCGGATTTCCACATTCAATCCCGCAAGTAGTCTGCAAGTACTACTAGATGTGAAACGGAACATAGCATGACCATAAAAAAAACCGGAGCATTGCAAATCCGTAAACTACCTTGGACTCCATGTACCGAACTTCTAAATCTAATGGTTTTGTAAATGAAACCGTGGAGAGATCCGTCCATCGAAGCAAAACACACTAGATTATCAAGTAAACATAGCATTACATAAAATCAATAATGTAAATTTCCGAGGGCGGGCGGCAACAAATGGCTGGATGCAGCAATGCAGATCGAGTAAATGACTGAACCGAAGAGGGGAAATTCACAGGAGCACGCAAAGTACCTTTGATGCGGCCGAGGTCGCCGTCGAAGACCGCCCTCCGGAGGGCATCCTCGCCTGCAAACACATACACACCCGAGCACGATCGGCATCAGAAACCTACGCAGAGAGAAAGAGGGGACCAAACGCAGGAGCAGTCCTAGCTAGGCAGAGAGGAAGACGACCAAACGAAGGAGCAGTCAAGAGTGGAGTACAGGTTCCACGCACCGGTGAGGTCGCCGGCGCGAGGGAGGTGTACGAACGGCGCCGCCGCCATGGCGATCTCGCTCGCGAGCTGGAGCTAGCTTCCCGCGGAAGCCTGGGTTGCGCACTTGCGCTGCGGCGGAGGAGGAGACTGGGGTTTTGGCCTGGCGGCAGCAGGCTTGATGTGAAAGAGCAGCGGGATTCCAGTGTCTTCGAGCTAACCCACGGTGAAGAGGGCATATCAGCAGTGGCCCACGGGTGGCGGGTAGACACGAGGAGGAGTAGCTCATTCTTGGAGCGGGCGGAGATAGTGGGACGGTGCGGTACAGCAGAGGTAACTTGTAGGCTGGACGTAGCGCGCCGGTTGACACTCGACACGTGTACACCAAGGACGAGCAAAAGGCTACCGCTATGCCGCATGTTATGACCTGGAGTACTCTTTTTTTTCCAGCAATTCATGCCAAGGCTCTAAATTCTGGCTCCATAGGGTTTAGGGTCAAGGAACACTTGTTTTCTTATCTGCCTTGGGTATACTAGTTGGAATGTACGTGCAACCCACGTCTTAACAATTAAATAGGACAATTTACAATTAAGAAAAGACGATCCAACATCTACATGGATTACTTGTGTTTTGACGCACTTCAATAGCCGCACAGATGCCCAATCCAGGAAAGTTATAGCAGTACAAATAAAAATGTGCATTAAAGTAATGTGTACGAGCTTGGTACTGCAAATTATGCATGAGCTGAAAAACGTTAAAATGAAGTGCTATGAATAATTGTATACAAGCATGTGTCAATTTTTTTCCCGAAAATTACACATGCACAGATCCTCTTTTTAGTCTAGTGCTGAGAGTGTTGTGAAAATTTATAGTGGGGAAGTGTACAGGTTCTAGTTCTACATTGATGTGCTGCTCAGACGCGACATATTCAACTCCGACGTCGAGCTGTGGAGGAAGCATAGGAAGATGTCAAGCTTTGAGTTTACTTCCATAAATCGGAGATATTTGTTGTGTTTAGGGATTACGCCAATGCACGACGTGCTTAGGTTGTGTTCCTTACTTCTTCGTGGATTGCGTCTGCTAACCCCATCGCTGCTGCCGGTCGTCGGCACTATGCCGCAGTCCACTAATGCAGCAACCGGCCGTTGCCATCGCTAGTCTTCTAGACACGTGCGACCTGCGTAGGCTGTCTTCCTTGCTTCTTCATCGGCCACGTGACATCGCGGTCATCGGCCACGGCTAGTGATGTTCTTTCCTGCGTATATATTACTTTTACAATATTTTCTAGCAACTATAAGATTAATTGAAGGCTTTAGAATCAAACAAAGATAACCTGCAAAAAAAATCCGACCCGTGCCTAGTAAACCAAAAAAAAATCGAAAAGGGGAGTCCCAGCCTCATCGAGTTATGCACGCCTAGTAAACTACTCCCTCCGTTCCTATTTAATTGATATGCATTTGTCTAGTAACGAATGTATATAGACACTAAACAAGTATAGATACATCCGTATTTGGACAAACTCAAGTCAATTAATTTGGAACGGAGGAGTATTACACAATTAAATTGTGGTTTCGCCAATAATTCTCACCGTTGGAGGTGCAATTTCTATCCTCAGTCAAGAACAATAGGAAACATTTAAGAGAGAAACCTGCAAAGAGCAAATTACTGCCGGTAAAATTAATCTAGCATAACTATATACAAACATCTCACATCGTTACCACCATGTTCCGTGTTCAAGAACCTGATGATTCAGTAAAAAAAAATAGCATTCCAGACCCAGATACTTGACATGGTTTATGAATACACGCTGATTAGTTTTGTCCAAACACCCATTTAGCTACACCAGCAGAATCAATGTCACAACAGAAAACTGAATTAGGGGATACAGAAAGAGGCATTGCCACTCAGTACTCACGCGCCCTGGTGTGCATTGCAGTATGACGAATCCACCTGCTCCATCCTCTTGCGGAACTTGAACTATACATGGAGAAATGGATTGATCAGAAAGTCATCACGGATTTCAGTGTGGTCGGAACATGAAACCTAGTAAGAAGATTGGAAGGACCTCCTCCTCCTCCACTGCGTCAGCCGGGCAGAGGAAACAAGGCTCGAGAGGAAAGGGATCGGGCAGAGGCTGATTGGGCCATTTTTTTAGATTGATTGCACCCTAGAAATTTAGGACTGGATGGAAATTGAGGCGGGATACACGAAGAGAGGATTTAGAAGGAGGCGACCTTGAGTGAACGGCGAAGACATGGTGGGACGCTTACCTGCAGTCGCATCCTCCGGCCAGCAATTCCACTTGACAGCCTGGCCGGCCGGCCGCGCCGTGCGGGAGATAGGACGGGGAGGAGGCGCATCTTGAGGCCATGCCGTGGGGAAGAGCGTGACAGGAGGTGGCGGCTCAGATCAGACAAATCGGGCACCTGATTCTGTCCGATAAGCACAGGGAGAGGGGAGTCACCTTGGGGCCCTTCGGGGGAGAGTCTGAGGCGGAGCCGGATGGGTTCCTGGGAATGTCAAGGACGGACGCTTGGGGGTAGAGCTCCGGCGAGTCTCCACCATCGTGCATCGTGCGAACTGGGTCTCCGAGAACCTCTCCCTCACGTACGGGTCCCTCCCTGCATCGGCCTCCGAGCACTCCGCCTCGCGCGTGGGTCGCTCTCCGCCGCCAGGCACCCCACCCTCGCTCGCGCAGTCACTATACAAAGCCGGTGCGGGCGGACAGGACGGCGACATCCTTGGCGGGCAGGGCCCTGCGTCGTGGTTTGGGAAGACGGACGGTGGACGGACGGGTTGGCCGCCGGGGCGCACGCGCGACGAGAGGGAGCAGGCAGTAGCGTTCGGTCGCGAAAGATAAAAATAACGGTTCATAGATGTGTTGAGTTCACGGATGGAAGAATCCGATTCGTTAATCAGAGAGATCGTACGGCATATATTTAATGTATCCGGTAAAATTTGCTCTTTTAATAGTAGTATAGATTAATGGTAGAAGATAACAAGGAGCTACGTACCTACGTACATCGTTTACGTATGTGCATCAGCTTTGCGCCTCGCCTGTTCTACACATCGGTAACACTTATTTATTTTCTGCTAAGAATATTGATTGTTTGCACTACTTGCTGGCAAGGGCTACTGTTATCTGTTTTAGTCTCTGGTTCATGACGGAATTCACGGAAAATAGTAGGAAATTAATTTGCATACTTGAAGTCTGGACGCCACTAAGCATGTTTAATATTTCACGGTCTGGCATGGAATTAATTTATTGAAACGTCCAAACCGGAAAAGGAAAACATGGAATTTGAACTTAAGGAAATATATTTAAGGAAGTCGGTACGGTGGAACACAGTGTATATTAATATGCTGAACGGTATAGAGCGGAATGCCAGGTTGTTCATAGGATTGGCTCTATGGATTGTTAAAGCCTGTGACTTTGATTTTGTATTCGAACTCGGCGCACGAGTCACACATGCGTGTTGGGACCTAATTGTTTAACAGTAATAGGCTCGGTTAATGACTGTTAATGATAGTGGTTGGTTTATCAAGTCACGAGTCCTATATGGAAACAGATTCAGTTATCTGGAATTTGGAGTCAATATAAAGGTCCCACCCTCTAGCCTCGGTAAGTCGGTATGCATTGTGAGCGGCACCACCGATAAGGCAGAGGAATAGAGGGTAGCCCGAAATTGCTCCAACCCTAATTTTCTTACAACGAGACCCTGCCGCGTGACCGGTCTGTGGCTGACGCCGTCGAGCCCTGCTCCCCAGCCGACCCAGTCCATGGCCGCTACATGAACGATGTGAGCTGACTCCTTCTTTCCTGTTGTTACTGTTCTTTTCTTGATTTAGTTTTTATAAACTTATGAGTTTGAACGAAGCGGATTTTTTCTCCCGTTGCAACGCATGGGCATTTTTCCTAGTAATAATAAAAGCAATAAGTCTTACGCCGTTCGATTTGGTAGGTCAACCAAACTACCTAAACTTGTATGTAATTACCTATGCCACCCATAAGTCAAAATAACAGTTCAGATTAAGGCCTCCCAATTTTTCCGTCGGTCCTCTCTTCGAAGCCTCGATCTGGACTCTAACTTCGAACGGAAGCATGACACTGGACACGAAACCGTGCCATAAATATGTCCCCCAAGAGCGTCGCAGCAGGCCGCAACGTGGAAGTGGAATTCATCAAGGGCTCCGTGTATTAGAGATAGAACATAATGTAAAACCGAATATGGTGAATATAAACCAATTCGGTATCATAGTAGAGATACTCTAGGACTCTATCGAGTCTACCTCCTGTACAAGAAACCCCTTATATAAATATACCAATGCAGCTCGATGTGTATCTTCGAGTAGGAACGCTTTTGCCGATCTTTCATGGTATCTAGAGCAGGCCTCTTCCGATACATCTATAAAAACAGAAAATCGAGATCCAATCTGCCCACCCAAAACTCCACCCAGGTCCTCTACGTCGACTACCGCGGTTCCCAACCTAGGATCACCGCCCACGATGAAGCTCTCGCGCGAAAACTACACGCTGTGGAAGGCTCAAATTCTTCCGGCGATCCGTGGTGCGCGGCTACTCGGGCTTCTCGACGGAAAGGAGGCAGCTCCATCGAAGACGATCCCGCTGGCAGACAAGGACCAGTCGCTGATGCATGTAAAATGCATACATGAACTTTGCACTATATCACTTATATTTCAATCATATTTGCATCATATAAGGGTTATATCACTGTTATATAATGATTTTTGGGAATAAAATATTTATTTCCTATTTTTATGGAATTAACCCTGCGCAGGCAGAAAACCCTATTTTTTTCCTTTTAAGTTTCAGGGACCCAAACGACGTCCAAATGACCTGGAAAAATACAGGCGTCAATATTTTGGAAGGAGGAAGACTTGGGAGCGAAGGAAGCGAGCAAACGAAGGCCGGAAGCCCAAAAGAGGGGGGCCCACGCGGCCTCTGTACCTGGCCGTGTGGGGCCCACCAATTTGGGCCTCGACGCACCGCTGCCGTCGATCTTTCCTCCACCGACATCGTCTTGACCTAAAAACGCCTATAAAAGAAGTTCCACGTCGTTCTCTGGAAGGAGTGCCGCCGAAACACAGAAACACCAAAAGAGAGATCTGGAGCTGCAGATTGGAGGGGGAAAACTCCGGCGGGGCGCTGCCGGCGTGGTCTCCATCGACATCTCCACCGTCTCCATGATGAAGAGGGAGTAGTCCACCTCTGGACTATGGGTTTGTGGAAGTAACTTATGTATCTCTCCTCTCTTTGAGCTTCACTAATTAGTAGCGTATGAGCTGCTGAATATGATTACGGTCATTGTTGTAATTCCTATGTGGTGGATCTTTTTATGAGTTAATATATGTTTGAGATTGCAATGTTTGTTTCAGTTATGCATATAGATGCATATTATGTACCCCGTTCTTATTCACTTGTTATGATCAAGCATGTTTATGAGGGCGTGTATGGGGTGATGTGTGCATTAGTTGGAGTAACGGGGGGTGGTGAGTGCGGTAAGTTGACAACTGTAATATCGCGATCCACTTGGGTGTTTACCTTACTTTGTTGTCTCACTAGGGATAAACAAAAATACCATGCTACAAGGGTTGTGGGTGATTTGCCACTTCTCCGTGACTAGATCTAGCATGTTCTTATTTTAACTTCATGTCATGATACTTAAAGCTATACTCTGAGTTATCTTAATTACTGAGGTGTTATGATTTGGTTCGCATCTTGGTGGAGTATAATTGATATTAATAACCAAAAGATCTCTATGTTAGGACGTGATTCCCATATAATTAGTAACTTGTTATCAAACTTTGTGTTGCAATCTCATATGTCAACTCTATATGTTCCATTGTCAGCCATTTTATTAAAGAGAGAGTGCATTTGTGAAACCATGAACCCCGGTCCATTTTCAATCATAAGAACACCTTTCCAACAACTTTTACCACTTTTCCATTTTCTGCAATTATTAAATCCGAAAATACAAAAACACTTTTACATCTTGCATTCATCATAAAAAACCCAAAAATATCATTCATCATTGTTGTCATCATCCTTGCACATTTATTCACCACCATTGCATATTTATTTCTGTTTGTATTGCATAATTATCTTGATATCATTCTTACACCTTGTGCTTGACAACCACAGGTGAGGTTGAGGACCAAAACATTTAACCTTGTTTTGTAGGTGACCAAAAAGAAGGATAAGGAGATAAATCATTCACTACTGATTCCCCGAGAGTTCGATATTAAACCCTCGAGTCACCCCTCGTGGGGGAAACACGTCTTCCACTTACTACACACTCTGCACTTGGAGTCTCGACCTAACCCATTCACTTTTGACGCAGGTAACTACGCGTCAAGACATCAACTGTTTTCTGGAGTCGTAGATCAACCTCTTCAAGGGCCATCAGCCGCCGCTTCCGAACCTGGTCTACGACGTCTGGGTCGCGCGCGACCAGCAGGTGCTCAGCTACCTGGTGAACTCCCTCACCCCGACATCCTACTGCATGTTCATGACAAAGAAACCGCCGCCAAAGTCTGGACGGCCCTGGCAACCATGTTTGCCTCCCAATCTCGCGCTCAAATCACGAACCTGCGCATTTCTCTAGGCAGCATGAAGAAGCGCGAGCTCACTCTTGATGACTTCTTCTCCAAGATGAAGAAATTCAGTGATGAACTTTTCGCGGCTGGAAGCCCTGTTTCAGATACCGAGATGGCGTCTTTCCTCATCGCTGGGCTGGGTCAGGAATATGACTGGGTCGTTGCCGCTGTCAACGCTCTTCCCAAAGCCTTCACCGTCACGATGACGGACCTCTACACTCAATGCGTTCAGTACGATGAGCGCCAGGTGATGTTCAGTAACTCCGGCGATGGCGGCTTCACCTCATTTGCAAACGCGGCGTACCGCGGGCAAAACCGCAACCGTGGAAGGCCATACAGCGGCAGGCCCTATCGTGGCCGTGGAGACCGTGGTGATCGCTGTCGTGGGTTTGTCACGTCAGGTGTCATAGATGACTTCGTAGGTGTGGGATTACGCGAGTCAAGCATCTCCGAGCTTGGGATCGCAGGAACAAAGATCAACACAGATTTACCCAGGTTCGGCCCCCTCAATGTGAGGTAAAAGACCTACTTCCTGCCTACCCTAGATTGGTATTGATATGATAATCGAGGTGTTACAATGGAGGCGATCCGATCTGGTACTCGCCGTATGAGCTAGGGTTTAGGGCTTGATAGCTTGACCCGCTCTAAGTCCTGCGAGTCCTCTTTATATACACAGAGGCTCGCTAGGTTACAAAAGGAAACTTCCCCATAAGGAATACATCCACAGAGGCCTACTCGGAGACTACTTGGTCTTCACGTCCTCCGGGATATGTCTTCTAGATCTTTCCCTTATGGCGGTTCAATATTGGGCTTGCTCCCAAGTGGGCCTTTGTCCGTGCGAGTAAGTTAAGTCGCACTGGGCCGCGGGTTAATCCAGAAAGTATTCCCCCGACATTAGCCCCCAAGCGTGGCCTGAACTTCATAGTATTTCTTGATCTTGAATGTTAGGCCGCGCTTTTCCTTGTTTCGCGACTTATAATTGTGCAAGTTTGGCCTTGACTCGCACCTGGAAGATCATCTGACTTCGTGAGCTTCTTTGTTAGAGTATCCTGATAGCTTCAGAACTTGATGACGATCATCTTCAAATTTTTGATGATAATATGATGTAGCCCCCAAGGATTGAGAGGATGTATGTGGTAATCATCTCAATTCTTCTCAGAGAACTCTGAAGGTCATCACCTGTAACTTGATATCATGAATAAAACAATTGTTAAGATACAAGTAATTGTAATTGGTGTTGCCGTACTATAAGCAGTACATCGACCTCTAGTTAGGCCATCTGAATCCTTAAGTGGGCACTCGCGCGACTCAGTATTTCCTAGGAACATGTGTGTTCAGGGTCGAGAGCGGCCATGATAGGCAATCAAGCTCGATTGACGCCACACCCCAGTACTTTGGCCACATAATGCGAGTAGCAATCCAACTTAAGGTAAATTTGATAATTGCCAATAAATCGGCTGTTTCAGGGTAACAAAGACCCCAAGAAACATAATGATATTGCCATGATAGGCTAAGCTATGATAAGCTTTGATTATGATGACACATAAGGTCGCGCCTAGGTGGCAACCGAGTGTTATACATAGGGTTGGATCGCGCGTAGGTGGCGATCCATGGTGATACATGGGGTCGGTCGCGCCTAGGTGGCGACCAGAGATGATACAAAGTTTACGGCCGCGCCTAGGTGGCAGCCGGTTTCTGATACAAGGGTCGATCGCGCCTGGGTGGCGATCAGATGTTGCATAGGTCGCGCCTAGGTGGCGACCAAAGTTGAAGTTCTAGCCCTGAGTGGCTGTGATGATACTCAGCTATAAAGCTGGAAAGGATGATGCTTGGCTCTGATTAGCCTTTTCTTATGTATAGTACGGTCGCAGGTGTGCGACGTTCCAAGGGCGAGGTGCCTCGAGACGATCCTCGAAATCATGGCGTTCGCTGCTTTCTTCCCTTACATCCAGCAGGTAGTACGACCCATTGTTTAGCTTCTTGCTGATGATGTAGGGTCCTTCCCATGGAGAGGACAGCTTATGCATTCCCTTGTGATCTTGTTTAAGTCGCAGTACTAGGTCGCCTTCTTGAAAGGTGCGGGTTTTGATGCGTCTGGCATGATAGCGTCGCAAGTCTTGTTGATATACTGCTGACCTTGATGCTGCCAAGTCTCTAACCTCTTCTAATGTGTCCACCGAGTCTTGCCGAGCTATCTCATTATCTGTCTCGATGTAAGCCGCAACTCTTGGTGAATCATGTATGATATCGCTGGGCATGACTGCTTCTGCTCCATAGACCATGAAATATGGTGTAAATCCTGTGGATCTGTTAGGGGTTGTTCTTAAGCTCCACAGTACTGCTGGCAGTTCTTCCACCCAACATCCTGGAGATGCTTCGACCTTTTCAATAAGGCGCGGCTTAATTCCATGGAGAATTTCCTGGTTAGCTCGCTCAGCTTGTCCATTGCTCTGCGGGTGTGCTACTGACGTGAGGTCCAATCTTATCCCATTGTCTGCGCAAAATATCTGTGTAGCCCCTTCAGAGGTGTTGCTCCCATTGTCTGTAATGATACTATGGGGGTACCGAAGCGGAATATGACCTTCTTCAAGAACTTGACTGCTGTTTCAGCCTCGCAATCTCCCACAGGTTCTGCTTCTATCCACTTTGTGAATTTGTCCACCATGACAGAGGTGAGTTTTTCCGTTTGAAGACCGTCTGAAAGGCCCTACCATGTCAAAACCCCATACGGCAAAAGGCCATGTGATGGGTATTGTGCGAAGTGCTTGCTGGCATATGATCTTGCCTAGCGTATCTTTGACATCCATCGCACACTCTGACAATTTGCTCTGCATCTGCTAATGCTGTTAACCAGAAGAATCCATGTCGGAACGCCTTTGCCACCAAAGATCTTGACGAAGCATGATGGCCACAATCGCCTGAATGAATTTCGTGCAAGATTTTTCGTCCCTCTTCTGGTGAGACACATCTTTGGAATGCTCCTGACACGCTGCGCTTGTATAATTCGTTGTTGATGATTGTATAGGCCTTTGATCGTCGTATGATTTTGCGCGCCTCAATTTCATCGTCGGCAGCACTCCGCGACTTAAATATGCCATGTATGGCTCTGTCCATCCTGGCTGTTCATGCAGGGCTGCGACTAAAGTTGAATCATCCTCTGGCTCTGCAATGTCAATCTCTGCTGGAGGTTTGACTGATGGATTGTGCAGTTCATCCAGGAAAACATTGGGTGGGACTGACTGTCTGTTGGATCCAAGCCGAGACAGGGCATCGCAGCTTTTTTGTCTCCGATCAATATGTTCAACTTGGTATCCAGTGAAATGTCCAGCAATTCTGTCCACCTCTCTTCTATATGCAGCCATGTTCGCATCCTTGCTGTCCCACGTTCCGAGACCTGCTGTGCCACCAAGTCTGAATCGCCAAAACAGCGTATGCGACTGATGTTCATCTCCTTTGCTATACGTAGACCATGAAGCAGTGCCTCGTACTCCGCCACGTTATTTGTGCAGTTGAAGTGTATCTGTACACATACCGCAGCTTGTCTCCCTTGGGAGATGTTAGAACAACTCCAGCCCCCGAGCCTTGCAACTGTCTTGACCCATCAAAATGCATGGTCCAGTATTTGGTTTCTGCCATGCTAGGAGCGACTTGGATTTCTGTCCAATCGTTAATAAAATCTGCAAGGGCTTGCGACTTAATTGATGTGCGCGGCTCGTAGCTGATGTGATGTGGTCCCAACTCGATCGCCCACTTAGCGACTCTTCCAGTAGCTTCTCGATTACGAATGATATCTGCCAATGGTGCTGAACTAACCACAGTTATTGGATGCTCTTGGAAGTAGTGCTTCAGCTTGCGACTCGCCATGAACACTCCAAACACCAACTTCTGCCACTGTGGGTAACGCTGTTTGGAAGCTGTGAGGACTTCGCTCACGTATATACTGGTCTCTGGACAGGGTATTCCTTTCCTGTTTCTTGTCTCTCCACAACCATGACAGCGCTCACAGCGCGGGAATTTGCCGCTATGTATAGTAGCATTGGCTCTTTATCTTTGGAGCCGCCAGAACTGGAGCATTTGTCAATTGATGTTTCAAGGCTGTCAGAGCTTCGTCGGCCTCTGCGTCCCAAACGAAGGTGTCTGATTTTTTCAACAGTCTGTACAAAGGTAGTGCTTTCTCTCCCAATCTTGATATAAAGCGACTCAAAGCTGCTACGCAACCAGTAAGTCGCTGCACATCTTTTATCTTTTCTGGCTTTTGGAGATCCATCACGGCCTTTATCTTGTCAGGATTGGCCTCAATGCCTCTTTCTGATACTATGAATCCCAATAGCTTTCCTGCTGGTACTCCGAAGACGCACTTTGTGGGGTTGAGCTTCATGTTGTATTTTCTGAGATTTG
This sequence comes from Poa pratensis, assembly GCA_947311845.1. Classification (NCBI taxonomy): domain Eukaryota; kingdom Viridiplantae; phylum Streptophyta; class Magnoliopsida; order Poales; family Poaceae; genus Poa; species Poa pratensis. The sequence continues at coordinate 77,866,033 of CAMZMU010000042.1, read as the reverse complement.
TGAATGTCTCTGCCAGATCACAATAAGATCCTGGCTAACTTGCGACTTAACCACAATATCATCCACGTAGGCGTGAACGTTGCGACCTATTTGCTCATGTAGCAATTCTGAATGCATCTTTGGTAAGTCGCACCTGCGTTCTTCAACCCAAAGGGCATGCTGACATAACAAAAAGCTCCGAAGGGTGTGATGAAGGACGTCTTTTCTTGGTCCTCCCTCTTCATCTTGATTTGATGGTAGCCTGAATAGGCGTCCAAAAAGCATAACAGCTCGCACCCAGCAGTTGAATCAATTACTTGGTCGATTCGCAAAGCAAATGGATCCTTTGGACAAGCTTTGTTAAGACTGGTGTAATCAACGCACATTCGCCACGTACCGTTCTTTTTCATAACCAATACTGGGTTTGCCACCCACTCCGGATGGTATACCTCTGTGATGAATCCTGCAGCCAGCAAGCGAGCTATTTCCTCTCCTATTGCCTTTCTCCTATCATCGAAACGCCGTAGTGGCTGCTTCACTGGTTTAGCCGCAGGGTTCACTTTGAGGCTATGTTCTGCTAATTCTCTTGGTACCCCTGGCATATCTGACGGCTTCCATGCGAAGATGTCCTTATTTTCCTGGAGAAAAGCGACGAGGGCCTTCTCCTGCTCTTCTTCCATGTGTGCTCCAATGCTAGTTTGCTTGGATGAGTCGCCAGGAACAAGATTTATCTGCTTAGTGTCCTGGGCCGCTTTGAATTTCATTGGTGGCTCGGCAGATGGCGTGGTAACCACACTCATGTCGTTTGGGTCCACCTGCGACTTATAACCTTTTAGCTCTTCCGCGGCACAGGCGGATTCTGCGAAGCCGCATCTCCTTTTCACATTCTATTGCTTTTTCTCTATCTCCGTACACTGTGATGACCCCTTTTGGTCCTGGTATCTTCAACTGTAGGTACACGTAGCATGGCCTGGCCATAAACTTAGCAAAGGCCGTTCTTCCAAACAAGGCGTGATATGGGCTTTGGAATTTTACCACTTCGAAGCTTAGGAATTCACTTCTAAAGTTCTCTTCTGTTCCAAAAGTTACCCCTAGGGTTATTTTCCCCACTGGCCGTGCGGACCTTCCTGGGACAATGCCGTGAAATACTGTTGACGTGGGCTGCAGGCTGGAATCCTTGAGTCCTAGACGCTGGAAGTATCGTAGTACAAGATATTAATGCTGCTTCCTCCATCCATAAGCACTTTGGTCAGCTTGTATCCTGCAACGTACGGTGCCACAACCAGTGCCAACTTGCCAGGTTCCCGTACTTGTGGCGGGTGTCGTCGCGACTCCAGGTTACGCGTATTCTGACCACCTTAACCAATTGGGTGTTGCTGGTATCACGGCGTTCACCTGCTGACTTCTGCGGCTCAATTTCTCTTCCTTTTGGAGGTATCGATAACTATTGTGTGATACTGCCCCGTCTGCCTGGGGTTACTCGCGCCGTGCTGCCCAATATTTGTGTTATGAGCCGCACTAGGGTTTCCTTCATGGGAATTCCCCCCGTTGTGTTGGCTCTCTTCTTTCCACTTTTGTAATATGGCATTGCGCCTTGGTATGGTCCGCTGGCCGTCCATCACCTGTCGCATGAAGGTCGCATGGCCGGTTGAAAACTTCTTGCATATTGATTGGACGGGAGCCGTATCCTCGACCCCTTCCACGCTGGCCTCTGAATCCTCCACGCGTATTGGCGACGAGCCCTGAGTGACCATCTTCGCTTTTGCGTTTGTTTTGACTCGTGTTGTTGTGGCTCGTTTGCTGCTGCTGGGGCTTGTTGGAGTTTTTCTTTCCTTTGCAGCAACCTCCTCTTCTTCTCCGTCTGACGCGTCTCTGGTTTTATCTGAGCTGGCATATTTGTTAGCCGCAGCCATCACCTCGCTGAGGCTCTTGACTTTATCCTTCATGCGACCCAGCTTATGAATCAGCGGCTCAAACTTGCAGTTTTTCTCCATCACCAGGACGGCTGAGCTTGGTGGTATATTATCTGAGGAGTGTATTATTTCTGCCACCCTTTTCATCCAATGGCGACTTGACTCGCCTTCCTTCTGGACACAACGCTCTAATCTTCTATATTGCAGAGTCGTTTGCAAGTTCCTTGGAAGTTCTTAACGAAGGCATCCTTCAGTTCCTCCCAAGTATTTATAGAGTTGGGAGGCAAATTTTGCAGCCATATGTGCGCTGCACCTTCTAGCATCATGTTTAGGTAGCGTGCACATATTTCCTGAGGCGTTTAATGCTCATCCCATCTCGTAATTGTTGAGCCAGTGGTTGGATCCATGCTGGCGTTGTAGTTTGCCACCTTGCGTGGCCCTTTGAAATCTTCAGGAAAAGGTTCCGATCTGATCCTTTCAGTGAAACACGCCGGTCCCTTGAGTCGCGAGGACAGGGCTGTGGGCGCGCCTGCGGGGTTATCTGCGGGCCGTTTGCACATGGCATTCGCCTGCGCTTCTGCGACTTGCTCCTGCTGCCTCTGTGCGACTCCTGACACGTTCTTTCTGCTGCAATCCTGTGATTGGCTGGTACGAGGGGCAGCTGTGCTTCGGCTTCCGCCCTATTGGCTTGTTGCAGGACTGCCGTACTTAGCATCTGAATCGCGCGCCGCGCCTCAGCATTGACCGGGTCATCGCCTGTTGGTACCATCTGAGTCAAGATATTAGCCGCAGCATACATATTATCGACAGGGTTCTGGTAATGGCCCTGCGGGGTGTGAAACCTCCTTGGTTGTTGCTGGGTCTCTTGATTTGTTGGTACCCTTCCTTCCGCAGTCGTCTGGATTCCCGTCCCGCGGCTGGAGTGAGCGGGATTTCCACTGTTGGTTGAGTCGCGCGCAGTGTGTTTGCGGGTCAACCTGTGTTGAGTCGCAGCCAGCGCGGCTACTCTCTGCCGCTCCTGTTGGATTCCTTGGTTTATCTGATCGAGCCTGCGGCGCTCTTCTTCCATCCTTCGAACCTCATACAGGAGCTCGGCCCTGGCGGCCTCAATTTCTGTTGCACGGAGGGCGGCGTTCGTGGCTGACACGGGACAAGAAGTGGGTTGCTTGGGGGTGCCGATGCCTCGGTTTCTCCAGCAGTTCCTGATGCGCCTGCTCCTCCGGCCATGTAAACCGCGACTTGCGCCATCTCTTGATCTGGTGATAATGTGATTTCTGGTGGGTAACCCCAGCAACTTTCTTCAAAGGCAGGTATGATGGACCCAAACTCTTGCGAGTCCATGCTTTCCACGGATTCTTCCCCATCATCGGCGACTTCTTCTACTGAATCGCCTTCTTGGACCGATCTAACGGACCTGCCACCGATGAAGCCGACGAAGACGTTGATGGATCCGAACGGGATGACGTGGCCGGTCTCCAAATAATCTGCTTCCGGCCCCCAGCTTGAATCGTCGATGAGGGGTGTGCCATTGACCGTGATGATACGGCCAACAACAAGATCTTCAGCTCCCTTCATGGATCCTGCGCGGAACGTGACGCTCTTGACCGCAGGCCCCACGGTGGGCGCCAACTGTCGTGGGTTTGTCACGTCAGGTGTCATAGATGACTTCGTAGGTGTGGGATTACGCGAGTCAAGCATCTCCGAGCTTGGGATCGCAGGAACAAAGATCAACACAGATTTACCCAGGTTCGGCCCCCTCAATGTGAGGTAAAAGACCTACTTCCTGCCTACCCTAGATTGGTATTGATATGATAATCGAGGTGTTACAATGGAGGCGATCCGATCTGGTACTCGCCGTATGAGCTAGGGTTTAGGGCTTGATAGCTTGACCCGCTCTAAGTCCTGCGAGTCCTCTTTATATACACAGAGGCTCGCTAGGTTACAAAGGAAACTTCCCCATAAGGAATACGTCCACAGAGGCCTACTCGGAGACTACTTGGTCTTCACGTCCTCCGGGATATGTCTTCTAGATCTTTCCCTTATGGCGGTTCAATATTGGGCTTGCTCCCAAGTGGGCCTTGTCCGTGCGAGTAAGTAGGTCACACTGGGCCGCGGGTTAATCCAGAAAGTATTCCCCCAACAATCGCCGCGACGATCGTGGCAAAAGAGGAGGGCGCAATGCGTCCAATGGTGGTCGTGGCCGCGGCCGCGACCGTACACGCACCACACCTTGGGAGGACACGACATGTCAGATTTGCCACAGGGAAGGACATTCCGCTAGTGACTGCTGGTATCGTTGGGATGAAGACGATGACGACCATGATGATAAGGAGGTTCATCCTGCCTCCTACGGTGTCGATACCAACTGGTATCCCGACACCGGCGCAACACATCACATCACGGGGGAGCTCGAGAAGATGACTGTCCGTGACCAGTACCGCGGCCAGGATCGCGTCCACACGGCTGATGGGCCAGGTATGGTGATTCATCATGTTGGTCACTGTTGACACACGAACACGTCACCGTGTACCCGTGGCGCCGAGGGAGATGCTCCGCAACTCACTCCGCGGGAGGCTCGCCGGAAGCGCGATACGCAAGACAGTCCGGCGAGCGCTCTTGTCACCCTAAACCCCGCTCGCCCGGGAGGGACCCCGTCAGGGCTCACGGTGGCTATGGGCTGCCCTAGGTCGGCCTGACCGCCCCTAGCGTCTCGTGGATTCGCAACCTCCGATCCTGAAGAACGACGAAGAACGAGAAGAAAGATACAAGGGGAGAGGGATAAAAGTAGATGAACACGAAAAAGTAGTAGATGTGTTTGTTCGATTGGTGTTGGATCAATCGGCCGTCACCTCTTGGGTATATAAGAGGTGACTGGACTTCCCGTACAAGAAAAGGCTTGGATTCACGTCCAAAACTCTAATCTGGGTCAAATTCGGATGGACTGGACCGAACTTTCCAAAACTGTTCGGTTTTGTACCTTGCGGGTCGTTTTTGTGGCAGTAAACGACCCCGAATCGAAATCTCGTAAACAGAGAAGTTGTTCGTCTAAAAAAACGAAGAACTTTGTTTTTATGTGTTTTTCCATTAGACGCCATCTGGACCCCTCAAATTCAATCGGAAGCAAATCGATACGTTTTTTAGCCTTTCCGAATTGCACTCACCGAGGGCAGAGCGTGTCTATGGTTGGGCGACCTGCATGTGCCCTTGCCTGCTTCGCCAAATGACGAAGCATGTCTATTGTAAGGTGTGTGCAGTATTTTCGCTCCACAAGTTGCATATGACTTTGGATTGAGATGATCCAAAAACCAAAGTTGTTTGTCTCGATGATACGCACAACTTTTGTTCACATTATATTGTCATCTGAGACAATCTTGGTGGTACCTCTTTGTAAGCCAAAATCGGTCATCAATCGCAGCAGCGTTTTCACCGATTTCTCTGCCACGAACCTGAAGGAACTAGGGTCTCCGACATGCGCTCACCGCTACCACGACAACCACTCCACCAATTTCTCTGTCGTTGCTTGCTCGTGCACCCGATGCTACCGAGTTGTCGTGGCACCGTTTCAGTCCATTCTTCCGCTGCGATACATTTGCATCCCAGGGCCGAAACTCCGACAATGAGCCAAATTTGACCGTCAACACATGCCTCCCTGTTTTTTGGTAAAGCTTGCGTGCCAAAAAATAATTTGCACCATTATGCTACTAAGGACGATGCCAACACTCCATCGGCCATGTGTTCTCAGGGCGATATGCAAATATCGGCCATGCGTTCTCATCGTAAAGGACTATGGAACTCGTCCACCAAAGTGTGAATAGCCGAAATAAATTAGAAGTTTCGGCTGGGGATAAATTGTGAGGTGCTAGCTTCGATGGTATAGTTGAAGAACATTGACGACACACCGCCAGTGGTCTCCTATAGTGAGATGATGATCGTCGGCTTCGCCTGCCGACTTCTTGCTTGTCCTCGTTTACTCCTATTGTCTTTGCAACAGAATTTGTTGCATCGTTCTTGATTTGAGGGCTTCTTTTAGGAACCCATGCCATGTTCAACTTCTCCAACTCTTCGGCTCTAAGCCGCTTCAGCTGCCACTCTTGCCAATATGATAAACCAAGTGGGTAACCCGGTCGTGACTTTATTTTATGCATTCGCAATTCTTTCTTGGCTTTGGGCACTTCCGGCTTGACCTATCCAGACTCAATGATTGGGTCCTTGAAAGTTACTCGCTTCACTTCCTTGTCCTTTGTAGCCAACATTATTTCAGCTGGCTTTTGGTTACTTGGAGTCGGGTCCGGAACAGCATCCTTGCGACCATCTCTTTTCACTATGTATATTTTCTTCACCACCTCCTTCTTCCTCCACGAGCTCCTGGCCGAATCTTGATTAAGCCGATCTTTGACATGTGGTTGTCGGGTTGATACTCTTGGAGCTACATAAACTTGGCGAGGTGATTTAGCATAAGACTGATGGTGTGTCCGTGATTCATACCTTTCCCGTGAATTACATGAATAGAAGCCAGCATGGGAAGGCATGGACGACTTCCCACAAGAAGTTCGGGGAATCGGCATATTGATCTTCTTCTTTTGCGAATCCCTGTCATCTGATTTACGCTTTGGGGGTGACTTCGATGCCTTTACTTCAGCTGGCCGATAAGCACTTCTTGCTTCGCTCATCTTCTGATACTTCTCCAATAATTGAGCGAAGGTAACTTTATATTTCCTCCTCCGGTGCTTATCGCTGTCTTTGTACTTGATACCCGTAGAAGTGATAGCCTTCAGTAGCTACCTGAAATGAAAAGTATACGGGGTTAGGTTGAGCCTCCAAGTGCAGAGTATGTTGTAAGTGGAAGACGTGTTTTCCCCACAAGGGTGACTCGAGGGTTTAATATCGAACTCTCGGGGAATCAGTACTGAAAGATCTATCTCCTATCCTTCTTTTGGTCACCTACAAAACAAAGTTAATTGTTTTGGTCCTCAACCTCACCTGTGTTTGTCAAGCACAAGGTGTATGAATGATATCAAGATAATATGCAATGCAAACAAGAAATAAATATGCAATGGTGGTAGATGAATGTGCAAGGATGATGATAACAATGATGAATGATATTTTTGGGGGTTTTTATGATGAATGCAAGATGGAAAAGTGTTTTCATATTTTCGGATTTAATAATGGCAGAAAATGGAAAAGTGGTAAAAGTGGTTGGAAAGGTGTTTCTTATGATTAAAAATGGACCGGGGTTCATGGTTTCACAAATGCACTCTCTCTTTTAATGGTGTGGCAGACAATGGACACATAGAGTTGACATATGAGATTGCAACACAAAGTTTGATATCAAGTTACTAATTATATGGGCATCACGTCCTAACATAGAGATCTTTTGGTTATTAATCTCTCTTATACTCCACCAAGATGCGAACTAAATCATAACACCTTAGCAATTAAGATAAATCAGAGTATAGCTTTAAGTATCATGACATGAACTGAAAATAAGAACATGCTAGATCTAGTCATAGAGTAGTGGCGATGGTCACACCCACATCTCCGGTAGCATGGTATTTTTGTTTATCCCTAGTGAGGCAACAAAGTAAGGTAAACACCCAAGTGGATCGCGATATTTCAGTTGTCAACTTACCGCACTCACCACCCCCCAGTTACTCGAACTAATGCACACATCACCCCACACACGCCCTCATAAACATGCTTGATCATAACAAGTATATAAGAACGGGGTACATAATATGCATCTATACTCATAACTGAAACAAACATTGCAATCTCAAACATATATTAACTCACAAAAAGATCCAGCACATAGGAATTACATATATGACCGTAATCATGTTCAGCAGCTCATACGGTACTAATTAGTGAAGCTCAAAGAGAGGAGAGATACATATGTTACTTCCACAAACCCATAGTCCAGAGGTGGACTACTCCCTCTTCGTGATGGAGATGGTGGAGATGTCGATGGAGAAGATGGAGACCACGCCGGCAGCGCCCCGCCGGAGTTTTCCCCCTCCAATCTGCAGCTCCAGATCTTCGTTTTCGTGTTTCTGTGATATGGCGGCGCTTCTTTTCGAAAACGCCGTGGGACTTCTTTTATAGGCGTTTTTAGGTCAAGACGAAGGCGGTGGAACAAAGATCGACGCCTGCGGAGCTCCGAGGCCCAAATTGGTGGGCCCCACGCGGCCAGGTACAGTGGCCACGTGGGCCACCCCCTTTTACCTTGCAGGCTCCGTTTGCTTGATTCCTTCGCTCCTACGTCTTCCTCCTTCCAAAATAATGACCTCTGTATTTTTCCATGTTTTTCTGACGACGTTTGGGTCCCTGAAATATAAAAGGAAAAAAAATAGGGTTTTCTGCCTGCGCAGGGTTAATTCCATAAAAATAGGAAACAATTATTTTATTTCCTAAAATCATTAAATAACAGTGGTATAACCCTTATATGATGCAAATATGATTGGAATATGAGTGATATAGTGCAAAGTTCATGTATGCATTTTACATGCATCAACATCCCCAAGCTTAACCAATACTCGTCCTCGAGTATGAAGGTGATAAAATTAACATGGGCTTTGCAATATAGCACTAACAATGGATATCAAAGATGATTGCTACTACTACATAGAGTCAAATGATTCATTCTTCAAAGGAGTAGCAATGTGCAAAATAGTTTATGAAGTGATATCAAGTATTCAATGCAAGGATGTTCAATGATAGTTCACAAAGTGTAGCATAGAAGATAGTAATATGGACCACATGTATACAACAACAACAACAAAGCCTTTTTTCCCAAACAAGTTGGGGTAGGCTAGAGTTGAAACCCATAAGATCTCGAAACTAGGTCATGGTTCTGGCACATGGATAGCTAACTTCCACGCAGCCCTATCCATGGCTAGTTCTTTGGTGATATTCCAATCCTTCAGATCTCTCTTAACAGACTCCTCCCATGTCAAGTTTGGCCTACCACGACCCCTCTAACATTCTCATCCCGCTTTATCCGTCCGGTATGCAATGGCGCTTCCGGAGGCCTACGTTCTATATGACCAAACCATCTTAGACGGTGTTGGACAACCTTCTCTTCAATTGGTGCTACCCCAACTCTCTCACGTATATCATCATTCCTAACCCGGTCCTTTCTTGTGTGGCCACATATCCATCTCAACATGCGCATCTCCGCTACACCTAACTGTTGGATATGTCGTCTCTTGGTCGGCCAACATTCTGCGCCATACAACATCGCAGGTCGAATCGCCGTCCTATAGAACTTGCCTTTTAGCTTTTGTGGCACTTTCCTATCACAGAGGACGCCAGAAGCTTGGCGCCACTTCATCCAACCAGCTTTGATTCGATGACTCACATCTTCATCGATATCACCATCCTTCTGGAGCATAGACCCCAAATATCGGAAGGTGTCTTTCTCAGGTACCACCTGTCCATCAAGCCTAACCTCTTCCTCCTCGTGCCTAGTAGTACTGAAACTGCACCTCATGTACTCAGTTTTGGTTCTACTAAGCCTAAAACCTTTCGATTCTAGATTGGTCATAGAGTGTAGATGAAAATCTGAATATAAAAGGTGGACACTTTGGAAAGATGTATATGTGAGTAGAGGTGAAGCATGCATAAGTTTCATCTAACTTCCAAACTCTTCTACTTAAGTTAATGATTGCAATGTGGAATTCTTGGTGTCAAGCTCTCATTACACCTATCATAGCATCTTGAATGGTTAAAGTTTAATGTGAAGGCAAATATGAGTAGTGTGCTTGATAAAGTAAAGGTTAGGTGTCTCATGCCCCTTGAATACAAGTACCTACACCATGATTACTCAACTTAGGAAACAAAGCAAGTTCAAGTTCTATCATTGTAAGTAATAATAGTATCATCAAGAGCGTCAACTGGGGTACCTCTTGTCCCAGGATATGGAACAAGCCCATATCAAAATGACAAGACAAACAAACAAGATGAACAACCTCAACACCCTTTTTATTTACCATTGGAATAGCTTTTTATTATAAGGTGCATCACAGACGGTTCACCATAGCATGTAAGTAAATCTCCACCATGAATGATGCATGGCTTAGATTAGTGGCCCAGGCGTCTCTCTAACCATTTATACAAACTTATTTAAACTACTTCATTTCCACCTCATTTCACCATGATAGGCATCCATAAACAAAAGTACATGATATCAACTAAATGATGAAGGAGCATGTTGAAAGCTTTGCATGTGACAGCACATATGGGCTAACTCCCAACCTCGGACATTTATCAAGCCACTAGCATCATATTATTAATCACAATGGGTCATGTTTTATTTATGCAATAAAAATAAAGTTGTGCATCAAGTTCGTGAGAGCTATATAACCAACTTTTCCCATAACAATCAATAACGTAAACATTCTCATTCAGAGGTATAGATAACACAAATATCATGATATACATACTCGGAATAGCATAAAGCTAATAGGTAGATATGGTGGACTCACTGGAATAACTTTGGTTGAAGGTGTTGGAAACAAGTTTTTGCTTGTTGGAATGTTTGGTAACTAACTAATACATGTTAAACAAAGTACATGCATGAGTGTCCATAGAACTAACTAATACATGTTAAACAAAGTAAAATAACTTTCAGCATCAAAACATGAATAAGTGATAGCTCTTGATAAAGCATTCGCAAATTATTACTCATAAACAACCTCATGAATCATGCAACTATATGTATCATTAAAAATCAACTCAAACATCCCTTTTCCTAATATGATAAACGCATCCAACATATTTCAACCCATATTTCCAGTAGCTCTTTCTCATATAAATGATAATCTGGTGGTCTCACAAAATAACAAACAAACCAAAAACAAACAAAAAACGCTCCAAGTTTATGCGATAAAGTGTTTCGATCGAAAAACAGAAGTTAGACGTGCACAAACCGAGAGTGTGTAGGTCCAGTGGGGTTGTCTTCGCATCCCCAATCTTATGGTCTTCACCATCCTTGGATAACTCTTGGTGCATCTCCTCCAATCCCTGTGAAAAAACTTCAAAACACCGTTTCTTTCATTTTCTTTTCTATGGGGTGCATTAGTTGTGATAAACAAATAGGTTTCTTGCTGCATATAATCCTTAAAAAAAACATCATATGAATGTCCAGAAAGTATATAATGTTGTATGCCCACTCATAAACTCATTTGAATCAAAAAGATTCAAGATACAAGTTCAAAACATGCATAAAACAAAATGAGACAGAATCTGTCCAGAAAAACAGCAGCAGCAAAACGTATTTTTCTACCCTACCAAACATTGCCTAAAAATTCTGCAAAAATTCATGCATACAGAGGATGAAAAGTTCCAACTACATTTTAAATATGAGCTCATTCGGAGTTACATAATAAGAATTAAAAATCATACCGTGCACAGATTCGTGCAGGAATAAAATCTCCGAACGCTATAAGCAACTTTTCAAGACCAAAATGGGTAAAACTTGGCACTTTATTAAAATCTCCAGAAACTAAACTAAAAAAAACTCTCTTGATACAGCAAGAGGACACAAAGAAAATCACACATAAAAATAACCGGGTTGCCTCCCGCAAAGCGCTTTCTTTATAGCCATATAGCTCGGCTTCTTTGTAGCCTTGATGGAATGTCCGTCTTTTGGATTTCTTGTTGCCCCCGAGTGTTAAGTGTACTCTTTGTAGCCTTGATGGAATGTCCGTCTTTTGGAGTTCTAGATTGAATAATTTCTTTCCTTGACGAATCAATCCCATCACCTATTGTGTGTACCTGTCCGTCTTTGGATGAACCGGCTTGAGGTAGCCGAGTCAACACTTGATTGCCGTCAAGATCAATGTCAGCCGGATGGCTATCAACTTGTGCTTCAAGAACTTCTAATCGTCCTTCAAAGGCCGATTGTGCTTCATAAAACACTCTGCAATCTTTGTGATTATGCTCGAACAAATTTTGCATTCGCTCGCTTCTTGACGGCTCAACATGGTGATCTTCTATGATGATTGGATTAGTCGGCGATGCACCGACAATGTGGTCACCTATGCCCTGACTGATGATACACTGGTTATCCCTTAGCCGATATTGGAATACCGACTTTGGAATTAAACAACCGAGTGGTGTTGGCTCACCGTCATCCGACTCGGCTATGCATCGTCTTTCATCCTCCTTTTCCGATTTTTCTGAATCGGCTAACTCTGAACGCAGCTTTGTGTTCCTGCAACAAAAATAGCTACATAATATATGTCTCACTTGAGACCAAATATTAGCCACGCATGAAACAAGCAAAGTTGCCCACATGAATATAAAGTTTAGGCAGCATGACAAGATCAACTTTGATTGCGATAAAATGCCATTATCGGCCTCTACACATGGTACGATATGTTGACCGATATTATTAGTGACAAGATTACTCCTACCAAACATACTACTCATCTCGACTGGTCTTTTAAATCTAACAAGAATTTTATCATTTGATGCATCAACATTATTATTTTGACCGAATCGAAAGATAAGTAAATTGTTGGTTGGGCGTACCTCTTCGGAGACGTTGAGAGACTGTGATGCTGGCACATCAGAAACAAGATTGCTCTGCTCCGTCTCTGGATAACTCTTCAATGCCTCGTCCTCCTCTTCTGGATCTCGTGCCGCATCATCCGGATGCTCCTCATTAACCGCACATTGTTCGGTCTCTTTCTCTGGATCCTGATGCTCACCATTAACCGAACTTTGTTGGTTCGTGTCTTCTTGTTCATGATGCTCATAGTCTTTGGCACAAAATTCGTTGGGTAGTACGCAAACTTTCTTATTAACGACGTCGGTGGAGCATGATGGTTGCACGCCCTGAACAATATCTTGTTCAGCCTCTAGATGATTCTCCAACACGTTGTCTTCTTCCTTTTCTGGATCTCGCGCCCCACTACTTTGATGTTCAATGTCAACTGAACTTTGTTCAGCTATATTCTCTATTTGATGTTTATCAATTCCTTTGGCACGAAATTCATAGGGTAGCATATAAACTCCTTTACACCCAGAAATATCAATCACGGCTGTTTTGCTAGCCATTCGACGCTCTTGATCAATGAAGCTTGCTTCTTTTGATTCAGTAGATTCGACACAGGTACTGTCTAATTCGGCTGCAACAACCGAAGTAATCATACTTTCCGAATCATTCATCTTTTCTCCATGGCTTCCATCAACTGTCGCAAAGCTTCTTCTTGTCTTGGTTTAACATGGGGCTTGACTTGATTGCAGCACATAAGGGAGGATTTAATTGCTCCTACTAGAGTAATATTTTCTTGAGGGTCCTTCTTGAGCTTTGCATGGAACATGTGCAGACCTTCCTCTTCAAGCTTTCTCTTGCATGCTTCATGTTCCTCCTTGAGTTTCCTCTCAAGCGCTTCAAATTCCTCAGCACGCTTTTTCTTGAGTGCTTCATAAGCTTGTCGATACTCGGTCGGTAATTCCTCAAGAGTTGGTGTAGTGGATTCATCTGGGATATCCTCTGCAAGACGGTATTGCCCACCGATACTTTTGGTTTCTTTCGGCAGTCCGTTGCCGAAATTAATTTGTAACGGTGAAAACTTGATCTCGAATTGTTCACGCTCCTCTTCACGCCTCTTCTGATACGCCTCATAAGCTTGTATTGCAGCGGGATCATGCGGATTTCTTTTAATGCCAGATAAACGTCACCCGCCCTTTTGAGTTTCGCTGCAAATTTTTCCTTCCAACCATCTAATCCATATGCATCGGTAGAATATGAAGGCACGTGTGCTCCTGCTAATTTTTCACTTATTCGGCCGTGAACACCATGAAAGTGCGAAGCCGAATTATGTGTCTCACTAGTTCCACATGAAGCTGAAATGTTAGTAACACTAGTACAGAACGACACATCGGATACCCCTCTATGGAAACGACAGGCGTTAGGCGACGGAGAATCGCGCTTTCTGCGCGGCCGGTGCGTACAAACCTGACCTGGGCCGCGGCTGGCCCGTCAACATAGGTAACGGAGAAAGTATAAACTCCGTTACCCATATTATTGGCAACGGTTCCCAATGCGCCTCCGTTTCCGATATGTGGTTCTACGGTAACGGTCATTTCGATATGTCCGTTTCCAATGTGGCCGCGTTCAAGCTTCTTGGAATTCGAAGTGAGGCGAGTAAATGCCATGGCGTAGTGGCACCGCCCACTACTCCTTAAAAACCCCAATCCTTGCTAGCTCAAGACGCCACAGAATCTGCTCTCTCTCTCTCTCTCTCTCGCTCGCTCGCTCCCTCCTACTGATTAGCGAAGATGCCTCGCAGCAACGACACACAGGAGCACACTGAGTCACCGCGGGACAGTCCCCCCGTCAGTGGCGAGTCTGTTGAAGGACCGACGCCGGAGTCGAGCGACGATGAATACGCCAACTTCCATGATCCCACCTTGATGCTGGGCCCACCGAAGGTTGATTCTGATGAGGAGTCAACCGAAGAGGAGAAGGAGGAGGAGGAGGAGGACGACGACGAGGAGGACGAGGCGGAGGCGCCGGTCCCGAAGAAGGGAATCCCGGCGACGGAGAAGAAAGCCGCCGCCACCGCCGCCACCACCTCCAATGGCCCCCAACAAGCGAGGCCGTGAGAAGGAGGAGGAGGACGAGGCGGAGGCGCCGGTCCCGAAGAAGGGAACCCCGGCGACGGAGAAGGAGGAGGATTGCGCGGAAGCAGGGCGCAAGAAAAATAAGAAGTAGCTAGTAGTAGTTCTATAAGTTCTCCATCTGTAATTTAGTTTATTATTATTAGTATGTACTGCGTATGTAATGTAGTACTCACTAATATTAATTTAAGTATCCTATAAGTGGTTTTCTCCATATAGTAGAGATTAGGAAAATATTATTCCAGAGAGTAGTAGAAATTTCACAGAGTGGGCGCGTAGGTCCCACACCTCAGTGGAAGAAACACAAAGGAAACGGTCCTTTTAAAGAACCGTTTCCTATGTTTTACCTATATATATGGGCGTACAGAGCAAAACCTAACACTCACTCGTTTCCTCACTCTGTCCCAGTATGCTAGATCTGTTCGTGGCGGCGGCTCCTGGCGTTGCGACCATCGCCGGCGCCGTCTCCGCCCAGACGACGGCTATCACGGCGAGGTCTTCGCCATCTCCCCCGACACGGCGAGGTCTTCGCCATCGCCCCCGACACGCCGAGGTCTTCGCCATGTCCCCCGACACGGCGAGGTCTTTGCCATCTCGCCCGACACGGCGAGGTCGTCGCTCTGTCCGCTTCCTCTGCCTCCACCACTTCCGGATCTGCTAGATCGATCCAACGGCGACGTGAAGAAGGTATCAGATCCACTCTTTGATGTAGCTAACTTGCCCATTGTGCACATGATCTAGAGCAACTAGTTGTAGTTTAGCTAACTTGTTGATAGTAGTTCAGTTCACATCCGGTAGTTCTATCTAGGTAATTTCTTGATGTAGTTAACTTGCCTATTGTGCACTTGCAACTAGTTGTAGTTTAGCTAACTTGTTGATAGTAGTTCAGTTCACATCCGGTAGTTCTATCTAGATAATTTCTTGATGTAGTTAACTTGCCTATTGTGCACTTGCAACTAGTTGTAGTTTAGCTAACTTGTTGATAGTAGTTCAGTTCACATCCGGTACTAATTTCTTGATGTAATTAACTTGCCTATTGTGCATTTGCAACCGGTTGTAGTTTAGCTAACTAGTCCATGTGAAAACAGGAGTCTATTTCGGTGACACTGCATAAAAAAGTCGGAGACACAGAACAAACAATGAACACTACTGAAGACAGTAGTGTTTGTTAACTTTCCCATAATGTCCTCCAATTATATACACAGGTCAGTACACACTAAATACTACTATATACTTCATATTATTGTGTTAAATTGTTCGTTCTATCTAGTAGTGTCAGAACTAACATAAATCCTTATTTACATTTAGGGATATCAAGCTATTCCCTTTCAAACTCCACCATACATATCCACCGTCGCTATTGTGACGTTTTGGTACACTGCATAAAATACTTTTTAAGTAAGAGTGTTTTATACAGTGTCGCCGAAATGTCACATCGGTGACGTATTAGATTAGATTTCGGTGACACTGCATAAAAAATCCAGAGCCGGTGGTGGCCTCCATGGAAAGGATGATCGGTGTCAGGCATCTTATGAAGCTGCTGACATCGCAATATCTTGTTGACAAGCCGTGTGTTGGCTGCTCCGGTTCATCAATAAGAGCCACCTCAAGACATAGGTAAGATATCGTTTCAGTTTGCTTAAATTCATAGTGTATTTGCTTTAGCATATGTATTTAACAATTGTAACTCTATTTACTGATGTATAGGGTCCAAAGCTTCAACATCCTTCTCTCAAGAAGTTGAGATAAGAAGAGATTGCTAGAGTGACACCTGCGAGGATTGTGGACAAGGATGTAGGGAAGAAATCATATATTCTTTCCGTCCTTTGACATGATAGGCTTAGTATAGATGAAATATGTTATCGTTTTACCTCTTATGTTTGTCACGTCTTGTGATGCAATTGTAAAGGTGAAATTGTGGCTGAAATGTAAAGTTACATTGTGATATGAATGAAATCTGTTACCGTTTTAGTATTTGAGCTTGTGCTGTGAGATTTTGAATGTCAATTGGCAACCGCATTGCTGCTGTAGGCTTCTGAAGAAATCTCAATGCAAACGAGTAAAACAGAATCTCCGTTTCTGATGTCCCGATACATCGGCAACGGAGACTGGATGGCAACCGTAGCCAAAATCATGCCTCATCGGTGACGGTTTTTCTTGTCCGTTGCCGATGAGAGCCTTCACATCAGTGACAGGGTCGGGGACACGGACCCTTTTTCCGTTTCCGATGGGGTTTTTGGCCCGTTTCCGATGTGTCGTTCTGTACTAGTGTAATATAAGGTGTTGATTGAGTAATCATATAAGGCGTAGTATATGTCGGTTGGGAGTAACCGGCCAAGTTGCTGGTACCAGCATAGTCGATTACCCCATCCATCGGCTTGTTTGGGAACGACCCCGCATATTGCGAGTCGGCAGCCGATGGATAAAACCGTGAGACATCCTCTTGCCCGTGAGGTGTCTCATACTGATCTGTCGAATAACCCACGTTACTCATCGGCCTAAAATATGGGGCAGCCGATGCATGAGAATTCGGACATATATGTTGCACGTTGCTAATATTATAAGGATCTGAATCATAGAGATTATTTGGCATCGGCTTTTGCGCATAGTGTAAACTAGGGTTAGCCAATACAACATTCATGTCAAAAGATTTAGTAACGTCAACATAAGAGCAATTTGCATCTACATAAGGAGATTGTGAATTCATGTTACCGATGTAGATTGCAATCTCTTGATGCGCTCCTCGTAGCAAGAACGGGCTGGAGACCGTTCGCTTCGTCCCCAGCGGAGTCGCCAAAAAGTGTGTTGACACACGAACACGTCACCGTGTACCCGCGGCGCCGAGGGAGATGCTCCGCAACTCACTCCGCGGGAGGCTCGCCGGAAGCGCGATACACAAGACAGTCCGGCGAGCGCTTTTGTCACCCGAAACCCCGCTCGCCCGGGAGGGACCCCGTCAGGGCTCGCGGCGGCTATGGGCTGCCCTAGGTCGGCCTGACCGCCCCTAGAGCCTCGTGGATTCGCAGCCTCCGATCCTGAAGAACGACGAAGAACGAGAAGAAAGATACAAGGGGAGAGGGATAAAAGTAGATGAACATGAAAAAGTAGTAGATGTGTTTGCTCGATTGGTGTTGGATCAATCGGCCGTCACCTCTTGGGTATATAAGAGGCGGCTGGACTTCCCGTGCAAGAAAAGGCTTGGATTCACGTCCAAAACCCTAATCTGGGTCAAATTCGGATGGACTGGACCGAACCTTCCAAAACTGTTCGGTTTTGTACCTTGCGGGTCGTTTTTGAGGCAGTAACGACCCCGGATCGAAATCTCGTAAACAGATAAGTTGTTTGTCTCGAAAAAATGAAGAACCTTGCTTTTATGTGTTTTTCCATTTGACGCCATCTGGACCCCTCAAATTCAATCGGAAGCAAATCGATATGTTTTTTAGCCTTTCCGAATTGCGCTCACCCGAGGGCAGAGCGTGTCTATGGTTGGGCGATCTGCCTGTGCCCTTGCCTGCTTTGCCAAATGACAGAGCATGTCTATTGTAAGGTGTGTGCAGTATTTTCGCTCCACAAGTTGCATATGACTTCGGATTGAGATGATCCAAAAACCAAAGTTGTTTGTCTCGATGATACGCATAACTTTTGTTCACATTATATTGTCATCTGAGACAATCTTGGTGGTACCTCTTTGTAAGACAAAATCGGTCATCAATCGCAGCAGCGTTTTCACTGATTTCTCTGCCACGAACCTGAAGGAACTAGGGTCTCCGACATGCGCTCACCGCTACCACGACAACCACTCCACCAATTTCTCTGTCGTGGCTTGCTCGTGCACCCGATGCTACCGAGTTGTCGTGGCACTGTTTCAGTCCATTCTTCCGCTGCGATACATTTGCATCCCAGGACCGAAAATCCGACAATGAGCCAAATTTGACCGTCAACAGTCACACAATAGTTCATAACCCCGTTGGAGATTTGCACATTCGTAATATACTTCATGTTCCTAGCTCATCTAAAAATCTACTCTCTGTTCATCGTCTTGCCAAAGATAACAATGTCTTCCTTGAATTTCATCCATATTATTTTCTTATTAAGGACCCAGCCACACGCAGAACTCTTCATAGAGGACGATGCATTGGTGGCCTCTATCCTCTCATATCGTCTTCTTCCACAACACAGAAGCAAGCCTTTTTCGCCTCCAAACCATCGCAAGCACGGTGGCATAGTTGCCTTGGTCATCCCTCGTCGGTCATTGTTAGGAAAATACTTCGTCGAAATAATATTTCATATGTAAAGGATTTGAATCTTGATTCTATTTGTAATTTGTGTCAATTAGCCAAAAGTCATCAATTACCGTATCCTATTTCAACAAGTGTCTCTGCTGTTCTTTTATAATTGTTTTTTTCTGATGTTTGGGGACCGGCACCCAAATCTGTTGGACGTCATGAATACTATGTGAGCTTTATTGATGACTAGCAAATTCACGTGGATTTATCTTCTTAAACGTCACTCTGATGTCTTTCAAGTCTTTAAAAACTTTCAAAAACTTGTTGATCGACGTCTTGATCGAAAAATGTTGCCATGCAGACCGATTGGGGGGAGAGTATGAAAAGCTCAACACTTTCTTCCAAACCCAAGGCATTACACATCATGTGTCGTGCCCCCATGCTCACCAACAAAATGGTTCAGCGGAACGAAAACACTGTCTCATAGTTGAGGTTGGCTTAGCTTTGCTTGCCAACGCATCCATGCCTTTAAAGTTTTGGGACGAAGCTTTTCTCACAGCCACATATCTCATAAACATGCTGCCTAGCAAAGTCATTAATTTTGATACTCCTCAAGCGACTTCTTAATATCACACCAAACTATTCCTCTCTACGAGTTTTTGGCTGTGCTTGTTGGCCAAATCTGCGTCCCTATAATAAGCGCAAACTAGCTTTTCGTTCCACTAGGTGTGTTTTCCTTGGACATAGCCCCCGTCACAAAGGAGTAAAGTGCTTAGAGGTCTCTTCCGGTCGAGTTTATATCTCTAGCGATGTTGTCTTTGATGAGGCAGTCTACCCTTTTGCTTCTCTCCATCAAAATGCCGGTGCACTCCTTCGAAATCAAATTCTTTTGCTCCCTTCCGAAACTCGCAATCTTGAACGTGGGGACGAACTCTGTGATGATTTCATGTCTAACACCACCACTGCAGATATTCATGTTCCTGTGCATGATCACTTGGCAGGACACTGGAGCAGTCAGCTGCACAAAATTTAGTTCAAAATGATGAAAACCACGCTCCGCATGGTGCTGAAACGGACGAGGACGTCCCAGGCACGCCCGAGCGTCGCGACATCCATGGCGCGCGAACTGAGCTGGGTTCGGCCCCGCATGCAACCTCGGGATCGGAGCAGGGGTCCCACGCATCCACTCCCCAACCCTCGCACGCCACATCGCGCGACCAGGCAGACGTGCATGTGCGCATCTAAACAGCAACCCGTGGCCCGCCCCAATCACCGGGTGCCACGACGCCCCACTCTCGCTCCGTGACGAGCCCTGCCTCGGACAGCAGTCCGGAGCTGTCTGCATGCGGCTGGCTATTCTACAGCCGCTCCTCATGCAGCTTCTCAGCCTCACCCGCCTGGAGCTGTAACTCGCCAACAGAAAGGTATTGTACAACCAAAAAATACACTGATGGCACCGTTCGATGGTGCATGTCTGTCTCCACAGGAGAACCAACAAATTTTCGTGATGCCGTGGCTGATGCAAATTGGAAAGAAGCCATGGATGAGGAATACTCTACGCTCATGAAAAACAAGACTTGGCACCTGGTTTCAGAACAGCAAGGTACAAATATTATTGATTGCTAATGGGTATATCGAATTAAGAAAAGGTCCGATGGGTCTATTGACAGGTATAAAGCCAGACTTGTAGCAAAAGGCTTCAAACAACGTTATGGTATTGATTATGAGGACACACTCAGTCATGTTGTTAAAGCTGCTACTATTCGCCTTGTTCTCTCACTTGTTGTATCTAGGGGTTCGAATCTTCGACAGCTAGATGTAAAGAATGCGTTTTTACATGGCGTTCTCGAAGAGGAGGTCTATATGCGTCAACCACCTGGGTATGAGAACAAGAGTTTCGCCAAGTTTGTGTGCAAATTGGACAAATCTCTATATGGCTTGAAACAAGCACCACGAGCATGGTACTCTCGTCTAAGAACAAAGTTGTGTTCTTTGGGTTTTATTATGTCAAAATATGATACGTCAGTATTCATCTACAACAAGTCACAAGTTACCATTTATATGCTCATTACCTCGGAGCAAACTTTTGAGCTCTCTCCTCGTCCCTTGCACTGCAGAGTACAGTGCTTTGATCTGGACCGTGTACTGACGATCGAATGGATGCAGCTGCATCCTCGCGACCAATTTGCAAAAACACTCTTCACACTTCGAGAAATTAACCCGCAATCCACACTTTTCCAGAGAGATGGACGTTTTTGCAATTTTTACAAACTCTAAGGGCCCCGCTGGAAAAATGTCCCCACAACCCCCTCTCCTTCTCCTTCCATCGCGGTCCCGACGCGCTCCACCGCCACCCCGCTGCTCCCCTCTCAGATCGACGACCACGGAGAGCTTCGCCGTTGATGCATGTAAAATGCATACATGAACTTTGCACTTTAATTGCTTATATTCCAATCATATTTGCATCATATAAGGGTTATATCAATGTTTTATCATGATTTTCGGAATACTTCATAGTTTTCCCATTTATTTGGAATTAACCCTGCACAGGCAGAAAACCCTAGTTTTGTATTTTAATGTTTCAGGGACCCAAACGTCAACGAAATCACCTGGAAATTTACGGGCGTCAATATTTCAAAGGAAGAAGGACTACGGAAAAAGGAAGCGAGCAAACGGAGGCCCGAGGGCCAAACGGGCATGGCCCATGCGGCCAGGTACTGTGGCCGCGTGGGACCCACCCGTTCGGGCCTCGTGGCTCCGTTGCCGTCGATCTTCGCTCCACCGCTTTTGTCTTGACCTAAAAACGCCTATAAAAAAGGTCCCCCGACGTTCTCTGGAAGGAGCGCCACACAAACACAGAAACACCGAAACGGAGATCAGGAGCTGCAGATTGGAGGGGGAAAACTCCGGCGGGGCGCTGCCGGCGTGGTCTCCATCTTCTCCATCGACTTCTCCACCGTCTCCATGATGAAGAGGGAGTAGTCCACCTCTGGACTATGGGTTTGTGGAAGTAACTTATGTATCTCTCCTCTCTTGAGCTTCACTAATTAGCACCGTATGAGCTGCTGAACATGATTACGGTCACCGTTGTAATACCTTTGTGGTGGATCTTTATGAGTTAATATATGTTTGAGATTGCAATGTTTGTTTCAGTTATGAGTATAGATGCATATTATGTACCCCGTTCTTGTTTACTTGTTTTGATCAAGCATGTTTATGAGAGCGTGTGAGGGGGAACGTGTGCATTAGTTGGAGTAACGGGGGGGTGGCTAGTGCAGTGAACGTGAGAGAAAGTTCTGCGATCCACTTTGGTATCTTTACTTTACTTTGTTACCTCACTAGGGATAAACTAAAATACCATGCTACCGGGGATGTGGGCGTGACCGTTGCCACTACTCCATGACTAGATCTAGCATGTTCTTATTTTCACTTCATGTCATGATACTTAATGCTATACTCTGAGTTATCTTAATTACTGAGGTGTTATGATTTAGTTCGCATCTTGGTGGAGTATAAGAGAGGTTAATAACCAAAAGATCTCTATGTTAGGACGTGATGCCCATATATCTAAGTAACTTGTTATCAAATCCTGTGTTGCAATCTCATATGTTAACTTTGTGTGTTCCATTGTCTACCACTTTATAAAGAGAGAGTGCATTTGTGAAACCATGAACCCCAGTCCATTTTTAATCGTAAGAAACACCTTTCCAACACCATATACCACTTTTCTATTTTCAGCCATCATTAAATCCGAAAATACAAAAATACTTTTCATCTTGCATACATCATTCAAAAACCCAAAAATATCATTTATCATTGCATCCACCACCATTGCATATTTATTTCTTGTTTGCATTGCATAACTATTCTGATATCATTCTTACACCTTGTGCTTGACAACCACAAGTGAGGTTGAGGACCAAAACATCTAACCTTGTTTTGTAGGTAACCAAAAGAAGGATAAGAAGATAAATCAACCACTGCAGATTCCCCGAGAGTTCGATATTAAACCCTCGAGTCACCCCTCGTGGGGAAAATTGTCTTCCACTATACTATACACTCTGCACTTGGAGTCTCAACCTAAATCCCGTTATTTGTGCAGGCATCAAGACTTGCTCTTCGGGATCATCAAGACGTTTTCTGGCGCCGTTGTCGGGGAATCGTAGCTGAGAGATTTATCCAAGGGTGTGCATCATCGCATTCATCTCACAACAAAGTCAACGTCACCAACTTGTGCTAACACCTAAGCTTGGGGAGGTTGCACCTACGTGAGCACCATCTTATCCATCTTTACCTTCAAAACAATTTATTTGTTTTGTTATCGTCTTGCATAATATGTGTGTTAAAGTATGGAGAAACTTTCTGGAATGGCTATGGGTGATGATTATTTTAAAAAGTATGACGCCTACTATGAATATTAATCAACCAAAGAGGGAAATAGAGTAGGTAAATTGCTTAAAACTCTTCACAAAATAGCTAATCAGTTTTGCGAGTTACATGGTATAACTTGTTGCAATAGAAGAGTTGTTAAACATTCCCACTATCAATGCAAGTATAATAGTGATCCTATAATTGCTTGTTATCGCGAAGATGAATGTTTATGCCCTGATATAGAACAAGTTGAGAAATATATTGCTTATGTTGGAGCCCATGAGATAGACTCTCTTCTTGATAAATTTCTTACAACTAGTCATGTAGCTCGTGAAATGAAAAGGCAAGTTTCTATTATTCTCCAAATTTGCAAAAAAGAATTTAGTGATAATGTTTATGTTAAAGAAAGAATTCTTGCTGCCACGGAAAGCACTAATATTTTGCAGGAAGAGGAGGATGATGAAAACATAAGCTTGGCAGAGGAAGTATGTGAAGAGGAGATTGAAATGGATGTGTTACAACCTAAGCTTGGGGAAGAGTTGGATCTCCCAACTTCACCTTCAACAAATGATAGTAACACTCAAAACTCCTTTGTTATTTATGATAACCCATGCTATTATGATGAAACTAATAATGCTATTAGTGAACTTATGGATGACAATGAGGAGTGTTGCTTAAATGTGCTATATGATAATGCTTTAGATGATGATCCTATGCTTATTGGTAATCCTCCATGTTTAGAACTTGTTACTACTCTATGTGAGGCTAAAAAGGATATACTTGCTGTTTGTGAAAATACTCTTACTAATGAGAGTCCTACTTTGTTCCTGAATTCTCCTAATAATACCATAGAGGAGAAGTTTGCTTATGTTGAGAAATACTTATGTGGCTTGCAATTATCTCTAGTTCCAAATCTTTGTTGCAACCATGATATTAAACTTGATATTGATCTTAATAACTATTTTGAAAGAGGGAAGCATGCTAATGAATTCCAAAACAAATTTAATGATCCTCATTATGTTCCCAAATTATCTAAGTTGGAAGTTTCTATTGGTTATATGGTTGAATACACTTCTACTACTTGCAACTATTATGAAAGAGGAGGTGATAAGAACCCTCTGTATGGTACTAATAATTATGGGCTGCAAGTAACTATTGTTAATATGCATTGGAAAACTTCTATTCATCTTGATTCATTCATATACAAAATGACAATGCATAGGAAGAAAGTTAGACTTCGTTGTTATTACTCTTGTGTTCTGTTTTTCTCTCAACCAGGTTTCAACTTGACTATTATTTTGATCGGTTTGAGAGCAACATGGGACCCTGGTATTATTCATGGAACACTTTCCAAGGAAGAGGGAACCACCAAAGTTCAAGCTCCCTCATGAGCTTCGTCCACAATAAAACAACAAGTAAGAAGCCTAGCTATATGGCTATAAAGAAAGCGCTTTGCGGGAGGTAACCCGGTTATTTTTGTGTGTGATTTTTTCTTTGTGTCCTCTTGCTGTAACAAGAGATTTTGTGTCTAGTTAGGTTCTGGAGTTTTTAATAAAGTGCCAAGTTTTACCCTTTTTGGTTTGAAAAGTTGCTTATTGCATTCGGAGATTTTATTCCTGCACGAGTCAGTGCACGGTATGATTTTTAATTCTTATTCTGTAACTCCGAATGAGCTCATATTTGAACTGTAGTTGAAACTTTTCATCCTCTGTATGCATGAATTTTTTCGGAATTTTTCGAGAAAGTTTGTTAGGGTAGAAAAATACGTTTTTCTGCTGCTGTTTTTCTAGACAGATTATGTCCCATTTTGTTTGATGCATGATTTGAGCTTTTAAGTTGAATCTTTTTGATCCAATTGAGTTTATGAGTAGGCATACAACATTATACACTTACTGGACATGTCATATGAATTTTTGTTCAAGGATTATATGCAGCAAGAAACCTATTTGTTTATCACTATTAATGCACCCCACAGAAAAAAGATGGGAGAAACGGTGTTTTGAAATATTTTCACAGGGATTGGAGGAGATGCACCAAGAGCTATCCAAGGATGGTGAAGACCATAAGCTTGGGATGTGAAGACAACCCCACTGGACCTACACACTCTCGGTTTGCACACGTCCAACTTCTGTTTTTCGATCGAAACACTTTATCGCATAAACTTGGAGCGTCGTTTTTGTTTTTGTTTGAGTCTTGAGAGACCACCACACTATCAATTATATAAGAGAGAGCTACTAGAAATATGGGTTGAAATATGTTGGATGCTTTTATAAGATTGGGAAAAGGGATGTTTGACTTGATTTTTAATGATACATATAGTTGCATGATTTATGAGCTTGTTTATGAGTAATATTTTGCAAATTCTTTTTGTAGAGCTATCACTTATTCATGTTTTGGTGCTGATTGTTATATTACTTGGTTTAACATGGATTAGTTAGTTCTATGGACACTCATGCATGCATCTAGATGGTCAACTTTCTCCCTTTTGCTAGCCCAAAAACTCCAACAAGCAAAAACTTGTTTCCAACACCTTCAACCAAAGTTATTCCAGTGAGTCCACCATATCTACCTGTTGACTTTATGCTATTCCGAGTATGTTTAACATGTTGTTTGTGTTATCTTACCTCTGAATGAAAATGTTTATGTTATTGATTGCAATGGAAAAAAGTTGGTTATATAGCTCTCACGAACTTGATGCACATTTTACTATCATCTATTATATATTAAAAGTACATTACGGGCTAACCAGAAATTAGAGAATTAGTCTAGAAAATCCCACAATAATCAGAAACATCTGTCCGTTTATTGGCGTTATTAGCAAATATCAACCGTAGATCTAGCCCCTTCACATCAAGGTTTAGGAAAATTACCCACCAATGCCTTAAGTAATTCTAGGCGTACCCCTTCGATGTCAAACTAAAAAATAAACAATCTGACCGACTAAAAGTCCTCATGTATGCTGCCGCCGCCGCCGTACTCACCCAGGCAGATCGGCTTGCATATCTCAAGTACACCGTTGTCGTCGATACTCCCTCAGGTTCTTCATCCGATTCTCCTTCCCGTATAGGCGTACATGCATAGGATCAAGTTTTAATTGCGCCTCATACCTGCGCCATGCATGCAGGCCTGAAAATTTGATCGATGGACTGAGGAATCTGCAGGAGATGGATCGATCAAGTATTGAGGACTTCCATCATACATGCATATGTATCGATCAATCCATTGAAGACTTGCACAGGTACGTACAACTTTGAGCTAGGCTGTCCATACGCCGCCGCCGTCAAGGCCGTATTCTGATGTTGTGGCATGTCCTCAGACTTCAGCTCAGACCTCAGGTACGGTGCCGTTGCGTCCGCCGACACGGGCGTATTCCGATCTGGTGACATGTACTCACATACGCTGCCGTAGCGGCCGTATTTTCCGTCCCCCGTATGTTCACTTTCTCCCGTGCAGCCATGTGTGTACCGTGTACACCATGTTGTCACCAGCAGTCTTGCAGGATTCATGCATCCGTCCATTGAGGCATGGATCTATGCATGTGCATGCAGGCGCGTAACACCGAGATGGATCGATGGTGGATTTTTCTCATGCACACAGCTGAAAAGCCTAGAGTTAGGTAATGGCATGTGACTATCTTTGTCTACCAGCTCAATCAATTTCTTTACTATACAGTCTATAGCTATATCTGCTTTAACAACTTATAGGGAGAAGTGTGCACAGATGTGAAAGTATCATTTGGTAGCATTAGAAATATAGATTATGTTTGAAATATTTGGCGAGAATTGATCTGATGTTAAGTTTTAAATTTTTTACCATATAAAAGTGAATTTTTCTTTAACCAAATTGTTTGGTAAAGGAACAGTTCAAGCCAAATCTGCTCAAACAGGTAAAAAAAGGAGGAGCCAAACTACACTTGATATTCACAAGAACCAAGTCGGATCACAAAGCCAGCCCAGCTGAGCTACGCACTAGGTATGTTTCCATCCATTAATCACATGGAATCAGATCGATAACTGATTTATCATTGGTAGCATTGTGCGGTGTGCCTATAAATTATGTTTACAATATTTGCCGCGAATTGCTCTATTCTGAAGTTTTAATTTTGTAGTAATAAAGTGAATTTGTTTTAAAGAAACTGTTTGTTAAAGAATCGGTTCAAGCCAAATCAGATCAAACATTAAACATGTAGTAAAAGGAAGAGCTAAACTACACACGGTATTCACAAGAATAGTCGGATCACGGAAAGGGCCCAGCTGAGCTACGCACTAGGTATATTTTCACCCATTAATCACTTGGAATCAGTTAACTGTGTAGAGATAGATATACATGCATAAAAATTAGGTTTGAGCAGCTCCTATAAAAGAATAAACAAAGGTGCCCACACTTATTTTTACTGAACAAACCACACATGATCTTACAAAAAAATTGAGATATTAGATTTGAGATATTATATCTTACAAAAAGGTGTGATTACTTTTTGGCTAAGTGTAGGGTCCTTTTTAGTTTTGAAGAATAACACGGATGGTTTGGGGGCGCATACTTCCATTATAAAGCTACTCCTTATTTCTTTCATTATCTTTGCTTTTTTAGGTAGTGCGCCTGGAAGACCGATCATTATCGTAGAACATCAAGTGTGTATGAATCAAGGTTTTATGAAAATGTACAGAAGCATATACATGAAACATGTATCTACCACATTCATTACAGAAGTTAAATATATTAGAAGTTTGCATAAAAATATCGGTAATTAATTTGGCGGATTTTCTCGGTAAGCAAAACCCAAATTGTTTTATCTCCATAGACGTGTTTGGGTCCATGCATAATCGATTATTATCTTTGCAAATCAGATACAGATCACATGTCTCCACATATTATGGAATCTCTCCAAGTATTATCTTCGCGAAATATATAGCTGACGTACATATCTAAACCCATTGTACAATGTCTCATATGCTCCAAAAAGATGGATATGTGAGAGCTCTTCTAGACTTCCGAGTTGTATTTTTCTAATAAATTGTAACCAGTCTCTTCCATATTTTCATCACGCCCATGTTATACCTTCTGGCCGAACCTTAAACTTAAGCAAATGGCCTCCTAATTACATGCACCTTCAGGAATGATTGGGTATGACTTCCTCACGTTGGCTGAAGAGCACTAATTACTGCGCCACTTGCTACATGGCAAGAATCCTTGCATACCATGGTATTGAGTTTTGCACAGTCACACTCCATGACCACTTCTTCATGTCTACCATTACTTGCATTTGTTATATTTTTGCATTAGTATATATTAGGGGGGGGGGGAGATGAGCAAGCCACCTATTTTGTAAGTTCGTATTATATAGACGGGTGAACACACAGATGAAGTTACTATATTTACATTCCTCTTGTATACAATACATGACATGAGCAAGCCACCTATTTTGTAAGTTCGTATTATATAGACGGGTGAACACACAGATGAAGTTACTATATTTACATTCCTCTTGTATACAATACATGACATGCTTCTTAAAACAAAGGCTTGGTTAATGCAAAGTCTAACACAACATTTACATGTAAAATTAAAATTGAAAATTTTATAACATTCGGCACAAGCCGTGCATAAATTCATGTGTGGAAGATACACTGCATTATGTTGGATGGGATTTGTCTATTTCATCTAGGCGAAAAACTCTGTTGTTGATAGGTTGACTAATAATTATAACTATAAAAAGCTAGAAGTCTCTTATTTCACGGCGATAGTCTTGGAGAAGATTTCTGCTATTAAAGAATTGATTAAATATACGAGACGGTCAAATAAAATATTAAAAAATAAATAATAGACGATTAAGAAGTTGCCTGCGCGTATGCGCGGGCCACCTTGCTAGTTTAAACCAAAAGTAATATATTTACTACAAGGTCGGGTAACTACTAACTACAAGGTGAAGGACATACTGAAGTAGTAAGGTCTGACGTTGCCCTTCGCCTTAATAATTCTTTATTTGTTTTATTATGCAAATTTGAGAGACCATTTTATCATTCGTATATCTAGGTCTAAATTTTTTCATCCGTGACAACGCACGGACATTTTTCCTAGTACACTTTAATAGAGCCAAGTTTATAACGGAAACTAGTTAAAAACTGATATAGCACAAAATGCACCACGTCTGTTCTGAGGGCGCGTCCTGCACTAGTCGACGACGAAGACCCCTAAATACACAAAGACAACACCTAAGCACCTCAATGCAACATGATTTAGACCAAACAAACGACACGACGGTGAAGAGGCATCACCATGATACCTTCAGGGAGGGTAATGGCGACCGAGAGAGCCCTGATCACTGGCATCAACCGGGGTCGGGGCATGGTTTTCACCCGGAGCTCACCAAGCCCAAAGTCGGTCTCTAAGCCAAGGTTGCCATGTAACTCGTCGTCACCGACCACCGACTCCCTTCGTGGAACCTCTAGTTGGCATAACATCCAAAACGACGCCCCAAGAAGGTTTCTCCCGGAAGTTCCCGACAACACCTTCAAGAAGGATTTGGTGCCCAAGGGCGTCGCCAACGCTTGGCCGTATATACGGCCAGGGCAAAGCTTTCGCCCGACGGAGAGTCCCAACGACACGCCCACCTCTCGAGAACACCTCTAGACCACCGCGCCAACCCACGCACAGACTCCCAGCCCCACGCACCTGAACATAACTAGGCGTCGGGCCCAGTTCCACCTCCCACTGAGACACCTCCTAACTCGATGTGAAGACGGAGAGCAACATGTCTTGAAGCCCTACGAGCACCCTCCGAGACTCACTTGGCGACGACAATGGAAGTCGTCGGAACTCGGCAGCTGGGCTCAACGTCCCTGGCACAATCGTGCCTAGGCTCCCCATCACCGCGACAGTCGTATTCCGGATCATCATCGTTGTCCGTGATAGTCGCTGTAGCCTGTAGCGACAAAAGCAAACCTTGTGTGAGTCACCGCCGTGCTCGGAACCGAAACACACTTCCACAACCGCCCTCCACCAAC
This sequence comes from Poa pratensis, assembly GCA_947311845.1. Classification (NCBI taxonomy): domain Eukaryota; kingdom Viridiplantae; phylum Streptophyta; class Magnoliopsida; order Poales; family Poaceae; genus Poa; species Poa pratensis. The sequence goes on along the minus strand of CAMZMU010000042.1, from coordinate 77,835,910 downwards.
GCATCTAAGGGATTTGCGACCGCATTCGTGAGCCTGACGAGTCACTGAAAATTTTGGCATAGTTACCCAGGTCCATGACCGTCCACGCCCTAGGCGTTGTAGGGGAACACCACCGTCAAAGTCAGTGCCGCAGCTCGGCTAGGAGGACCTTACACGAGCCATCAGGGGAAGCTACAAGCGCTATGCCCAAAGCCGACGCCACCCCCCCCCCCCCATAAGGATGCAAGCTTCCTCATCATCTCGCCTCGAGACATGCACCGCGAGATTGACAGCTCGTCGATACCGCAATTCGGGAGAAGAGTTAGTGCCGGCTTTGGAGTTTAGTTCCACGCTAAGAGCATCTCCACCGGGGGCCTCCAAACGACCCCCAAAGGTCCATTGGGGGTCCGGACACCGAAAATCGCCACCAGCGGCACCCCCCAAAGACTCGCCCCGAGCGATTTTGTGTCCGGCACCCCCAATCGGGCCTCCAAGTTTGGAGGCCCTCCTGGGGGTGCAGGACATTGCCGCGGGCATGGCCCTGACAACGCTGGCCCGCCCATCATACACACAACGCGATGCGTGCCTTGAGTCATTCGCCCCCCACAACCTCTCCTTTTTGCTCTCGCCAGCGATTCGCACCATCGCCGCCACTCTCATCTCCGCCTGCTTGATTCGCACCTCGGGGACCTTGGTGCAGCGCTAGGGCCCGTCTCGCGCCGCCGATCTCCGACCTCGTCTAGCGCCGGCGCATCTAGTTCGAGCCCGGGTACGCCTCTTCTTCCCTCCCGCCCCGCACGCAAGCTGTTCGACCATTGGTTGATAGGTTGAATTCGTTGATTCGTTAAACAGGCAAAGGACAGCGACGATGACGAGATCATGTTTTTGGAAATGATGGCACAGTATGCCGCTCTTGTGGCCGACGCAGAGGAGAATGAGATGATGATGGCCGAACTTCTAGATGCCGTAGTCGAGGCAGACGCGGCGCCGAAATTTGGAGGATCATCGAAGGGGCGGAGGCCCAACAAGGAACGCAACAGAGCAACTGGGCACGCTCTGTTGTTCCAGGACTACTTTGCCGAGAAACCGACGAACTTGCCTCATGAATTTCGCCGGCGCTTTAGGATGAAAAGGGCATTGTTCAGGAGGATCGTGCATGACGTTCGGGAGTACGACGACTAATTTGAGCTGAAGAGAGACTGCACCGGAGTCCTTGGGTTCTCGTCTCTTCAGAAATGCACGGCGGCCATACGGTGCCTTGCTTACGGGCTACCTGTGGATGCTTTGAATGACTATCTCCGCATGTCTGAGTCCACCGCCGTTGAAGCCGCCTACAAATTTTGTAAGGCAGTTGTGAAGGTGTTCGGCGAGGAATATCTGAGAACACCAAATGAGGAAGACACGGCGTGTATTTTGGCACAAGGCGAAGCAAGAGGATTTCCAGGGATGCTTGGAACCATAGATTGCATGCTCTGGAACTGGAAGAACTGCCCCTACTCGTGGCAAGGGATGTACAAGTCAGGGCATCACGGGAAGTGCAGTGTTATACTTGAAGCCGTGGCAGATCATGAACTTTGGATATGACATGACTACTTCGGCACCGCCGGAGCCGCCAGTGACATCAATGTGCTCTACAAGTCCACTGTGTTCAAGAAACTTGTGGATGGCCTAGCTCCACCATGCAACTATGTGATCGGCGGCCATGAGTACAGCAAGGGTACTATCTTGCTGACGGTATCTAGCCCAATTGGGCTACATTTGTGAAGATCATCCGCAACCCTCTCGGCGAGACAGATTGCCATTTTGCAAAGAGAAAAGAGTTTGTTCGCAAAGATGTGGAGCGAGCTTTTGGTGTGCTCCAGGCCACGTGGGCTGTTGTCCGCTACCCTTGTCTTTCATGGTCGGTAGAAGACATGGATGCTATCATGAATGCTTGTATCATCATGCACAACATGATCATTGAGGACGAGCGTCCTATAAGGAGGCAACAGGTCGGCAAACAGTTCGATTTCCAGTGGCCTATGGCCAATCCACAGCCGGGCGTGCCGACACAATATCAAGAATTTCTTGCCATACTTAGGGAAATTCGTGATGAAACTATGCATAACCAGCTGCACAATGACCTCGTGGCGCACGCATGGGCTATCAAAGCGAATCAGCCAACGAGGGCAGCGGATGAGTGATATGTTTTTAAGTTGAGTTCGAATTTAAACTTTGTAAACGAATATGAACTTGTGTTGTAATAGAACCTATTACTTTCAACCTTTATTAATGCATGCATCTGCTTATTACATATGATTACAACTATTCGTCCTCATCAGACTCAGCCTTAGGCGGCGGTGTCCCAGGCACGTCGTCCGCCGACGCCGCGTCAGGAGTTCCCGGCTGCCACTCCGGTTCTCGGGCCTGGGGAACGACCGGTCCTGCATATGCCCCTGCCGCACGGGACGGCCACGGCGGCCAAGGTTCCCACGGTCAGAAAGCGGGGCGTGCCGGGGATGGAGTTGCGGGCTCGCCGTCTGATACGTCTCCAATGTATCCATAATTTCCGATATTCCATGCTTATATTATACCAATTGCTACATGTCTTATTTACACTTTATAGCATTTTTATGCATTTTTTGGGACTAACCTATTAACAAGATGCCACAGTGTCAGTTCCTGTTTTCTGCTGTTTTTTATTTCAGAAAAGTTGTTCTGGAAATATTCTCGGAATTGGACGAAACAAAAAGGCAAGTCCCTATTTTTCTGACACGTGCACGGAGTCCGAAGGAGAGACGAAGGAGGGCCGTGGGCCGCCCTCACCATGCCACGGCGCGGCCCCACCTCCTGCCGCGCCCCACGTGGTGAGGGGCCCACGGGTCTCCACCGACGTCGCCCCTTCGCCTATATATTCATCTATTCGGGAAAACCCTAAATACCCGAGTCAATATCCACGAAAAGTTCCAGAGCCGCCGCCGCCGTCAACCCTAACTCGGGAGGGTTCTGAAGCTCTTCCCGGCACCCTGCCGGAGAGGGGAATCATCACCGGAGGGCTCTACATCACCATGCCTGCCTCCGGAGTGATGTGTGAGTAGTTCATCCTTGGACTATGGGTCCATAGCAGTAGCTAGATGGTTGTCTTCTCCTCTTGTGCCATCATGTTTAGATCTTGTGAGCTGCCTATCATGATCAAGATCATCTTATTGTAATGCTACATGTTGTGTTTGCTGGGATCCGATGAATATTGATACTATGTCAAGTTGAATATTGAATTATCATGTCTATGTCATTTATGATCTTGCATGCTCTCCGTTACTTGTTGATACTCTGGCCAAGTGGATGCTTGAGACTCCAAGAGGGACTATTTATGCTAGATAGTGGGTTCAGTCTCCATTTAATCTGGGGGAGTGACAGCAACCTCTAAGGTTGTGGATGTGTTGTTGCCACTAGGGGTAAAATAGCAATGCTTTGTCTAAGGGTAAATGTGTTGTTTACATTATGCACTTTACTTAATGCAATTGTCTGTTGCTTGCAACTTAATACTGAAAGGGGTACGGATGTTAACCTGAAGGTGGACTATTTAGGCACAGATGCATGTTGGATAGCGGTCTGTGTACCATGTTGTAATGCCCAAATGAATCTCATAGTAGACACCACAACTTGCACATGCATATTATGCACTTTTCAATATTGTCAATTGCCCAGCTGTAATTTGTTTACCAGCATGTTAGTTATTTATTATGGAGAGACACCACTAGTAAACTGTGGACCCTGGTCCATCCTTTTACATCTGATAATACAACCTACTGCAATCATTGTTGTTTTTCATTCTCTGCAAACAAACATCATTTTCCACACTATACGTCTAATCCTTTGTTTTCAGCAAGCCGTGAGATTGACAACCTCACTGTTAAGTTGGGGCAAAGTATTTTGGTTGTGTTGTGTGCAGGTTCCAAGTCAACCGCCAGGACCTCCCCTTCGACGCAAACTTTTTCTGGCACCATTGCTAGGAAGAGGAAGCACTCCCTCCAACACCACTTCTTCCGGCGATGTTGACACCTTCAGAAGTGTCTTCATCTCCTACTGGTTCGATAACCTCGGTTTCATACTGAGGAAAAACTTGCTGCTGCACTCATCATACCTTCTCTTGGGGTTCCCAATGAACATGTGACTTTCACGTCATCACCGTCCTGTTCCGCTGCGTCATCTTACTGTTGATGTTCGGCGGCGACCACGGCATGCTGCTCCTGATCGGCGACCAGCACGGCCTCCCTCTCCTCCTCCTGATCGACCACCACGACCGGATCCTTCTCCTCCTGATCGGGCAACACCGCCTTCTTCACAGGCGACGACATGGCGAGCGAGTTGTGGGCGGAGAAAATTAGTGGTATCCCCTTTCAGCCTCGAACCTAACCTAAGCGGCATTTGAATTGTCATTATGTCATATGATTCTGTAGTTTTCTTTTTGCAAGGAGATATTTGTGGATTCTTATCCTTAAGTTTTTTTTTCCTATCAACTACATTTGGATTAAAAGAATGATGTTTCCCAAATTCCAACAATGTAGCTGATTTCAGCACCTTGCCTTATATTTGATGGCTTGATAAACTAGCGCAGGTACGGGACCCGAAAAGTCATTTTTTTTATGCCAAGCTCGAGTAATCCTTTTATTTTAGAATTTTCAAAAAACATATTTATAACTTTACAAGAATCTTGCATATTGTCAATGATGTATCCCATAAGTATGAACCATCTAAATTAAAAACACCATATATTCTGAGCTACACAGAAATGACAAACTCTTATATATTTAGAAGATTTAAAAGTGTGTGCATTTATATCACACATTTGCCATTTTTTTATAGATTAAAATATAAGATATTTCAAATTTTTGTGTGGCTTAGAATACAAGATGTTTCAAATCAAGATTTTGCACGTTACATCATTAGAAACATGTAGGAGTTTTTTCAGGTTGCCTGGAGCTTATGAATATGATTTTAATTTTTTTAATAGAAGAGCACAGGAGACGTAGAGTAAGAAATATCTACTTGTCTTGTGCGCGACCCCTTTTCAGTTCTTGTACTCGGTGATTTTGAGGAAAAAACTATGGGCCAAGGAAAGAAATTCCATACAAGTCAGACAACTTAGGGGTCAGCATGAATTTTGAAGTTTTTATCCTGACAAAACATATGGATAGTAGCTCCTGCTAGCTCCACGTCAGATACCTGGAACATGTAGTACTGACAAAATTAACATCTTCTCTCTGAATTTTTACTCTAACAGTAGATGTGCCATGGGGATTAGGAGTCCTCGCTAGATCTACTTCAGTGATAACTTGCAGACGTTGCAACCTGCAGACCAATGCGCAGGACCACGCCTCATTGCTCACTTTCATCAGGAGATCTTCATTAGTTCCATCGCCTTGCTGCAAGAGATGAACCGAAAAAGAATGTAAGAGGTAACAAAACAAATCGGAGCATCAGCCAGCCATGGAAGACCTGCACAGAATGCCCTGCATGGCACTTCACAACCACATAATTTGTGACCCTGAGTCTGACGTCGTAATTCAAGTCCCGAAGGTGTAAGTATAAGTGCAACACGAGAAGAAGAAAAAATGGTTCTTAGCGATGTGTAGGGGATTTTCCTAATGGCGTATGTCACAGTAGTACAGTATGCAATTGCTTCTCATCAGTAAGGAGGTACTTTTTACGAACCTAAGATCATACATTGGATATGGTAATACACTCGAAAGAGATAAGCAAAAAACAGTAGATTACCTTAGTTCTCTCTCAACCTCAGCATTCCCAGGATCTAGTTTTTGTGCATCCACGAAAGCATCAAAAGCTTGTTTATACTCCTAGATAAATAACAAAGCAAGGAATGTGACCAGGATATCAACATAACATGGTGGCAAGATGTGACCAGGCTACACCATCGCCCATAGATTAGTAAACATGATGGCAATGTAGACTAACCTTGAGTAGCATGTGAGCCGCACCTTGACGGTAGCAAGCTTTTGCCCATTTCGGCCGCAGCATTCTGCACCTGAGAGCATCTGACAGAGCCCCTTCACCGTCACCCATGGCCAGCTTACAAATGCTCCTGTTCGCATACAGTACTGCAGTCTCTCCATGAGGTATTACCTATGGTCAAACATGATATGTCATACAAACATTATTCCCAACCTAAAATCATGACATACTAAAACTCTATTTTATGATCGTCACTAACTGGTAAGAATAGCTGGGAAACATTATTCATAATGGAATTGTGGAACTGTCGCGTTTTAGAACTGGTAACGGTCCAAAGACCGATGAATGTGACAACGTTTGGGGTACAGCTGAGCTCAGTGGAGAAAGGATGGCTATGGTGCAGGGAATGAGAGGGAGACAAGGTTCGGGACAAGATTTGTTCAGATTAACTGGATGCTCCATATGGGCCCAAGTATGGAACCTAGCTAGCAAACAATAACATGTCCTCCAATTGGTTGGCCGTTAGCAGAACAAAGTTACCTTTTAACTATCATAAGTAGATAAGTTGCAAGATATTTACCACATCATACAATTTCAGCGCCAGCTTATAGTCCTTCTGCTTGAATGCCATATCTGCCTGTGACTTAGCAATATTTTTTCTTCTCTCAATGTTTTGTTGATCCTAAAATTTAAAGAGAATTAAATGAATATTAAAATTTTGACACATATAATCGTTTTCAAAGATAATTTATATCAAGGAAAAAAATAAACTTTGTATTCAGTATTTGTCATACTCCCTCCGTTTAAATTAGATGACTCCCATTTGTACACATGTGGTACATCCACATGTGTACAAATGGGAGTCATCTAATTTAAACAGAGGAGTAGTTTAGTATGTAGGTGGCTAGCTCTTCCACATGGTTCTGGTCCTAGAGAATACTGCGGTCCAACTTTAGTTTCTGAAATGGCATACAGGCCCATGTTGAATTGGTCAGATATTTGGACCTATCCCAAAAAATCAAGGTCATAAAGGGACACAGATACCTGCATAATTATAGGCCAATAATTAAAGTACCTCTTCTCTGTTTGAAAGAAGTATCCTAGAGTGAAATCCTAAGAACTTATAATGCGTACGAATCAGGCCCTAAGAGGGCAAGAGGCTCATAACAGAATCATATCTGGCCGAAATCCGACTGGAAAGACACTAAAGTGTAACCATTTTATACTTCCTAATCTGTAGTGGTTGTTCTTGTAAACACTGTCATGCCATCTTGTAAACACAGGTTTCATGTGGTGCAAGCAACACACATACATTATTCTGAAAATAGTTGAGCAATTGCTTTCTTACAAACCGTAAACAAAGTCAGGATTAGCTTTTATCTCCAATGTTAGTGTTAACAGGCATAGTGTTCGTACTAGTCAACCTTGTAAATAGGACTCTTTTCCTTGAGGATTTCTACCGATTCTCCTACATGAAAAAGCAGGTTTAGGTAGCATTCACTGTTCATTACAGTCCATGCCATGATTCATATGATGTTATATTGCCAATTACTAGTCCAAACCACACATGAGTTCATAATGTCTAACGATGGGCTGCCCAAGTCTTGATGTTTGGCCAGAGCAGAGGTATCTCTGCGGGAAAACACTCTTCCAAATTATAATTGGTATAGAATACAGTTTGATCTCAGGAGTCAATGCTTAAAGCTTGAACTTTTTTTTAATTACACAAGGTTGGGGCGCCAAAATAAACAAAAACATAAAAAAGTTCTGAATCTCACTGTAATTGGGTTATCATGCATAAGTAACCCCTGTTCATAACACTTGAACAAACTGATTGCTTACTGCCAGGAAATATTTAGTACCGGTAAAGCATAACAGCAAAAATAACTTACCAGTGGCTTGTTACCTTCAATTTTTGCATGCGAGATTACTCCATCAATAGTCCAGTTTCGAACATTTGGTATCGGTTTGTATAAGGAAACAACATTTCAACTTCCTCCCAGCAATCACGTACTGCGGCAAGCTCTATTGGCAATCTACCCAACTGACGAACAGAAGGAACAACTGTCATTTCTCTAAAAATAATAAATAACTATGTAGTTCAAGAAACCATTCAGCATATAAACAAAATGATATGAGTACAATGTAAAAAAAAAATCAAGGGACAGAATCAGGATTTAGGTTTTATTTTTTATCAAATGTTTCAACCAGGATTTAACACAGCACACATTATAGAGTTGTTAAGCAATTCAAGCTGCTCACAAACTCTACACCAGAAGTGTTCAGTGAGGTACTTCAGCTGTTCAGCGAGAGTTGACGTTGAGACAAAAATATGAAGTCCTAGTGGAATTCCCAACTTAGTGCCCTTCACATATATACGTTAAACAAACAGAAGTAGCTTTATATGTGATTTTTTTAGTTGCTCGTGACTCATATGTCATAGAACATATATAAGCAGGTTCATTATGTTAGAAATATATTTCTACATATTATAGTAGGATTATTTGTATTTCCTTTTTGTGTGTCCATTTCCTACTCTATGTCAGACATGTACTAGTATATATATGGGCCTATGGCCATAGGAAATTGGGAATAGAAAGGTTTCTTCCTCATGACACATTAGATTAAATACATGAATACCGATAGAAGTGATGAAAAACCACATAAAGTGAGCTAGGAAAATAAATTATTCAAGGGATTGTTTTATGAGTACATTAACAAATTTCTATATGTGGGATGATGAGTAATGAGATCAGTGTCTAATTAACTGTGAAGTTAAGCACTGTTATGACCACTTTCAAAAATGAAAAATATTGATATGTGTTAGCTACTTGTGGGCTTAGAGCAAGGCCATCAACCGTGTCCGGTCATTTTCTTGAAAGAACCATATATACATACTAGAGCAAAACAAGCATGGTCTTTGTATTAAGAACATGATATTTATACATATATAAAATAGCAATATACATCCATTGGTATAACTGTTAGAATGAAATCTCAGGAGAACTATACCATTGCCTAGGCACAAGTCTAATTTTCTCATTACCATACTGAGAATCAAAGCATCATAAATTCATCGCTAAATAGCTCCTTAACATAACCAAAGTAGTTGAATAATTATAACCAGAAGATATAATAAAATAGTGGAGTACTGGATACCAGAATCACCAAAAGATGTAGAAAGTAAACAAACATACATCATCAGGAATATTAGGATCCGCCCCAGCACTCAAAAGAAACCGAATGAAGTTGGTATAACCTCCAAGCCCCGTAGCGAGCGCTAACGGAGTCATAATGGAACCTTTGCCATTAACATCAGCACCAGCCTGTGACAAGGAACATTCATAGTGTCTCATGCACGATGTATATCAACATAGAAGGATGGCAGGCATGGTGGAGTAGGCAAAATCACAACATTGAATTAAACAATAGCCGAGAGATCACTGACCTTAATTAGCAGTTTCATGCACTTCAACGAACGGTATATCAGAGCATTCATCAGGGGATATTGCACACCATTAACAGTGGCGTTAGGCTGAAACAGAGTTTGGGTACTCCCCCCTTAGCAAAACAGTAGAGATTGTTGTATCTTAAGAAGATAAGAAGCAAACACATATATGCTTTAGCTGCAAGTCTGCAACTCTTACTGATTAAAACATATCGATGTACTCAATCCTAAGTTAGCAAGTTCATACAGACACCAATTCTATGCATGCGTGCATGTTTAGATTCAGAGGCCAGGACATCAAATTCTTCCTTTTCGAAAAAAATTACACCAATTCGAATTGTTAAGGAGTCAAATCTAAAATATATACATATTTACTTCTATTTTCATTTGATAAAAAATCCACATGAAACACTAAATCTTCAAATATTGAAGTCCATATTAAGTCAAACCTAAAAAAGATTATTCTGAAGGTCACTGGCGTTAGCAGGTAGTGTCGACTATGAAACCAAAGGGTCAGAAAGGACGTAGATGAAGATGCAAATACGATATAATGCAGACACATATCATGAGTCCAATGAGCTCATAAACATAATAATAGGTTTTACTATTTCTATGAACCAAGCACCTCAAAAATCTATGAACACATTAAGGAAAATACCATGAGCAATAGTACAAGGAGGCAAAATAACATATTTCTGCCTGGTAACTTGCACAAATTATTAGCTGGCTTTTCCCTACAAGTTGACTGTATATATCACTTATTAAGTAATATAGTACCTTGATTTTCTTGGTTCATCCAGCCTAAACCTAAACATGAGAAACTCACACTAACCCGTTGTATAAAAAAAGTACTTCCTTACTCTTTCCCCAAAACATCCAGTGGTCCTTAAAATGCATGCGGATGGTAATTTCAGGAGTAGTTACTAATGCAGGTGACATACTAACCTCAAGTGTTTCTCGTGTGATGAACAAGGATATCCAAATTTTGAAACAATGTCTATCATATAATCTAGTAGTGTTTTGGTGGTTATGACCAATTGGTGAATCGTCCATATACGTAATTCAGATGTAACGAGCCTTGAGATATGTACTTACTTAATGCCCCAGATTTAATACATATGCGTGTACAATATCCAAGAATGTGTCAATGCAAGTAACCTAAACACCCCAGAATACTATGTGTACATACCTAAGTAGCTGGCGAAGCAAAACACACTATCAAATTCAATTTGAATAAAGAGAAAAAGATAAGGCTATATACATTTGCGTGGTGGTCCAACAAAATCTTCACCGTTTTATCCTGCTCATTGGTAGCAGCAACATATAGCGGTGTTCCAGGGCCATAGTCTATGTCTACCGGTACCCCTTTTGAAAGAATGAACTCTGTTATCTTACAGCATCCTGTGGTAAAAGAGATGATTCCATAAGTCAAACACTGAACAAACTGATTGTGTCACCATGGTAAGAATGAAGCAAACTTACATAAAAAAAAGCAATACAATACAGAGCAAGAGTCAACCTGCACCCACAGCATGGTGGAGAACTGTGCGACCTTTTAGATCTGGTTTCATTAGATCACCGCCATGATCAAGGAAATATCTCACAGTAGGAACATCTCCAGAATGAGCAGACATCATAAAAGGTGTTGCACCTGCAATAAAGCTTACACATCTCAGACAGCCAAACATGGATATGACATCTGCCAAATATAGAAATTCTGAAAAAAGATAGAGAAAAAACCTCCGCCGTCAGCTCCAACTGAAGGAGCATTCACATCTCCTCCGAGATCCTCCACCAAGTACTTGCAAACCTCCAAATGGCCTTGGTATGCCGCGAGATGTAGCACACTAGGGCCATCCTTAGACAAAGAAAAAATCATCGCTGGATCACCATTCTTTTTGCTGAGACTCTTTACAAGACCTTTCACCAAAGTGAGCATCATTAAGAAAACAAATGAGCAAAAAAAACAACCTACTATATAAGGAGTATGTGCAAGGCACCACAATCATCACTAGTTAAAAGAACCAATCGATACACTGCTCGAAGCCTGGAAACACAGTAAAGAGGTGCAAAATGATACATTTTTCAAACTACTTGACTACATTATATGCCTGGAGGTAATGGAGAATCGAATGTTGCATCCTCGGATTTTCATATTTCATCCCGCGAGTAGTCCGCAAGTACTAGATGTCAGGGAAACATAGCATAGCCGTAAACTACCTTGGACTCCCTGTACTGAACCTCAAATTTTTTCCGCAAATGAATCCGGGAAGAGATTACTTCATCCAAAAACAAAAAACAAAAAAACTAGATTTTTTTTGCCCCGGCCTCTGCAGTAAGTAAATATGGTAAATTTCCGAGGGCAGCCCGCAATAGATGGCTGGATGCAGCAACGCAGCTTTCTAACAAAACCCCCACTGAGGGCGACTAAATGGAGGACTGAACCGAAGAGGGGAAAGTCACGGAAGCGGGCAAACTACCTTTGAGGCGGCCGAGGTTTCCGTCGAACGCCGCCCTCAGGATGGCGCCCTCACCTGCAAACACCACGCGTGAGCGGCATTAGAAACCAGGCAGAGAGAAACAGGGGACCAAGAAGCGCAGGAGCAGTAAAGAGGAGGGGAGCAAGGTTGGGCGAACGCACGGGTGCCGTCGTCGGCTGGGGGGAGGTATACGAACGGCGCCGCCTCCACGGCCCGGCCCCGGCGATCTCGCTCGCTCGCTCGCGAGCTGGAGCTTCCCGTAGAAGCCTGGGTTGCGCTGCGGCGGTGGACTGGTGGAGGAGACTGGGGTTTTGGCCGGGCGGGCTTGATGTGAAAGAGCAGAAGGAATCCACACTCTTCGAGCTCATCGATCGTAGTATAATGTGTGTTACACGGTCGATGACATGCGCGGCCCACGGAGAAGGGGGGCTCCTCAGCAGTGAGCCGACGGGTGGCGGGTAGACACGAGGAGGGGTAGCTCGTTCGTTGGCCGGTGCGGTACAGCAGAGGTTACTTGCAGGGTGGATGTAGCGCGCCGGTTGGCGGTTGACACGTGTACACCAAGGACGACCCAAAAGGCTGCCGCTCTGCCGTATGAGTAAAATATTTTTCTTGCCTTATTTTTTTTATTTAGAGCACCCATGTTTTACGAGAGCGAATTTTTCGTAACTAGTTGCGCCGCACCCTATTATTGGATGTTCTACTTTTTTAGTTTTTAATTTTTTTAAATAAAGTATGAACATTGATTATATTGTTTCTCGTGCATCCAAAAAATTAATCCTAAAATATAACCATATGTGTCTGTCCAAAAAAGAGAAGGCACAAGTAAGGCGTCGGTCGAGTGACGTCCCGTACTACCTCGGACCAAGATTCGCCGCATCTCATCGACAACGTCGGGGAAGAACAACAGCTCCACCACATTCAGGCCAAAAGCCTCACAATAGAGCATTTGTCTCGTCCTGACAGCCAGCGCCGTCATGTGTAGTGACAAACCGACAAACTAGTCTTGCCGGTACAAGCCTTTCTTTCTAATTTATTAGTAGCATGTATGATGTCAGCAACTTGTCTAATTGGAATGGTATGTTATTACAAATGTTACAATCTATATGTGATGCCTAAGGAATGTGATCAAACTTTTATTAGAAGAAAAAATCTTCTATATCATGCATAAATTTAAATTTTAGTTCAAAAATTATAATTATTATGCATCTTTAGAGAATTTGGAAGGAAACGCAAAAGAGTTTTATATATCAAAATTATTATATGATAAAATCACATAAGAAATTTCGATGGAAATATGTATTTGTCTTAATGGTTAAATGTACACACAGATTTTTGTTAAAGTCTTTGAGCTCATTTGGTGGTTTAGCGTTTTCACCAAATTATTTATTGTGTCAAAATTTCTTATGCATTTATGATTCATCCATCTCTCCTTCCCTACTAGGCGAGGCCAGAATATATGGTCGTGTGTTCACCAGGGACACAATGTTTTGACATATAGGTCTAGGTGCATATGTTGCGAAACATACATTTTAAAATGTAAACTAAATTGCAAACATAAATTTGGGTATATATATCCGGACATTTCATGTTCGCACACAAAATTACGCGGAAAAAGATATTTGTTGTGACTTGTGTCAAAAAAGATAAAAAAACATGTCGTGAAAATTCAATGTGGAACACCAGAAGTCTTTTTTACGCAGGTCACACAAAAAATATCATTATTTACAAAATGTTGTGTGGGGTATAAAATGCCCATGTTATACATCCAATAATTTTGTTTGAAGTTTTAACATTTCAAAATGCAATTTTTAAATAGTGGTTGTATCTACACGTATGAGACAAAACAGATTTCCCGTTCATCGGCCTCTTCTTTACTCTTGTGTTGATGATGCAGAGAATGTTCTCTAATAGGGAAAATCTATATTACATCGATTTTAAAAAAATGTGTATGCTTGCTTTTCCCATAAAAAACACTTTCGTTATCTGTATTGTTTCAATATTTGTTTGCATATCTCACTTATGGATCTCTTTGTTCTCAGGGACGAAGCCAGAATCTGAGATTAAGGTGGCGAGATTAGCTTAACTATGTTTGTGATCTTGATGAGGGGGGCTAATCAAGCTAATTTACACTAATTAAGAATCCATAGAAGCTAATATGGCAATGAAAAGTATGAGCATAGGGGGGCGTAGCCCCTGCTCGTCCCCCTTGTCTCTGTCCCTGTTTGTTCTCATTTGCTCCGAAATTCTAGCAAGATTCCAATGCATTGTCACCTATTGTGAATTTGTGATAGGCGTGTCAATTTATTATAATCTAAATAAATTAGAAACTAAATAAATTATTTAGCTTGACATTGGATGCCAAGATCGGTAGTTTGCCACCTTCTAGCATTTCTTAGTTTTGGTGTTAGATAATTTCCCTCACCCTTAATGTATGCTTATGGCCTTGAGATGCGATGCTTACTTGCTTTGAGATAAGAGATGTTGAGGTGGAGCAAATACTGAAAGAGGTGAGTAAGATTTTTCTTCCGGTGACATGGATGCGCCACACATGAGCTCTTTGATACCCAAGATGTAGAACTCTGCATTTACATCTTAGTTTGTTGTGGATCATTGAATCGTATAAACGGAATCTTTCATGTCACGCCAAAAATATGATTTTGTCTTTTGACCGCTTATGTGCTCGCCACATGAAAACTAAGTATTCGATATTAGTTCTTCATAATCGTTGGATTTGTTTTAATTACTTTGTCATAATAAATGTATGGGGTCGATACATCGTGATAAGGTTATTTACCTACCAGAGTACCAACGACTTCATGTTACTGTCTAACCACCCGAGTGTTCTAGAAAAATAACAAGGCTACCCTAAGCAAGGGATGGATAGCTTCCTCCTGATTTCAGTTCTCTACTGCAGAATTGTCCGATCTCATTTCCCGTATTATTTCTCATGTTTCTACGTACCTTCAAATTTGATAGACATAGGCATGGAAAGTATCAGGAATCACCGATTGATAATTGGGATTAGAAGATGCACTTGGTCCTGCAGTTACACGCCACGATCTCATGGCATCCATATTTTCTTCCTTTGCTTATTGCTGGGATAGAATAGGCATCGGAAGAGATGGGACCGCCCAAATGAGGGTGCTGAAAATAGGCCTGACCACCAAAGTTACCCGCTCGTTGCTTGCTCATGTTCAGTACCGTATATCAGTTTAGATTAGATTGGCTTGTTTTTTTCTCTGCCTTTGGCTGTTGTTCTATACTGTATTTGGTTTCAGTTTGTTTGGAATATGATTTAGGCGTGCAATTTTCAGTACTCATGTGACAATCAAATCTTCTATTCCTTTAATGTGCACCGACACCCATGCCTGTTCATTAGAGATGTCTAACAGTGTGCTCGTAGTATCATAGGTAAGTGATCGGGAAAGATGTATAATATCGACGCATTCCTTCAACATCTCTAAGACCATGCACTGTGTGTGTCCAAAGCGAACCATAGGAGCCAATGATTCGATGCCATACATAGTAGACCATCGGCTCAATTCCTCCGACAGTAAAAGTGAACCAAAACTCTTTTTTTTTTTAGGAAGGATCCGATTTATATTAAAGGAGGCTCAGCACTTTACAAACAGTTCCCCAAAGAAACAGAAAATTACAACGAAACCCTGAAAAGTGCAAGAAGCACCCTAAGCCACCGGAGAAGATCACAATCGGATCCAAAGCTTCACCCAAAGCTTCTAGGCGGCGCCGGAGACGCCGTACCACCATCCGCCGGAGAGAAGAAGCCACCACAAGTTGTAGATGGCTGCAAGAACCAAAACTTTGGTTCGGTTCCAACTACGATTCTTCCAATTAAATAACATTTGCTCAAGTGCATGCATACATGCAAACCAGTGAAACAGTGCGTCCAACATGCCATGCAGTGAGACCTTATACATGCACAAAGCGAACCATCACATAGCAGCAAAACAAGATCGATTTATACCCTGACATATTTCTTGATTGAATCGGATCCACATAGTAGATGGTCTAAAGACAACCCCCAAGAGGCTTGATTATTCTGTTGAATGAAGTTACCATCAACATTGATCTTCCACATCTGATCAGGTTCCAATTTGGTTTCAGGGGTGGATTCTCAATAGGGGCACAAGTCCGGACTATAGGTCCTGTCCTTTACCTTTGATCTCATGCGTTTCTTGTCCCGCACTAATAGCTTGCATATAGTACTAACAACCCTGCAAAAAAAGTTATTGAAGGCTGAATTGTTGCCTTACCTTCTCAATATCTTCTTGCAAATACCACTTCTGGATCATTTTGTTCTCATTTTCCTCCGAAATTCAAGCAAATTTTTGTTATATAATTACACCTTTTGTGATTAGCATGCCTATGTATTATCATATAAATAAAACATTCGGTATACATAAACTGAATAAGAAAAAAAATCATTCTTACTCCTAGGTGTAGTTCTCATATACTACCATACAGAATTATATGTAATACTTTATCGGTCTCAGAATGGATATACTGTATATATATAAGATATTTCAAAACAAGTTACGTGAAAAAATGCAAGTGGGCCTTTAGTTTGCACTATATGTTCGACATATCTTCATATTTATACATAGAAAACGAGTATGTGAATAATGTACATACTATCAAAAAAGTATTTTATATACTGTACTATCAAAACAGAATTTGAGATAGGGACAAGATGTTGAGGTGGAAATACGGAATGATGCCTGTAAGATTTTTCTTCCGGTGACATGGATGCGCAAGATCATCCACAAGATATGAGCTCTTTGATACCATGTTGTAAACCTTTGCATTTACGTATTAGCATGTTGTGGTCTTTTGTATCATCCAATCGAAAAGCCAACAATTGCTCTTTATAGAACACTCGGGTGTAGCAGGGTTCATTTCACTGTCTACACCAACTTTTTTTTTTGAAAGATCCAGCAATTGCTGGCTTTTCGATTAATAGCAGGTAGAATATGTACAAGCAGCCCTTAGGCAAATGAATAACCGGAAAGAAAAATAAGAGAAAAAAGCCACAAAACAAAACGCTACAAAACTTCTTCCGAGGCCGCCGCCTCGGCGCACAACCACCGTCTGGGGCCGCCGCCCCGACATCCTCCAACCTCACCGGCGAGCTACACTACACGGGCTTCCACAAAGCACCAGGCACTTCAAGGCGGTGTCTTCAAGAAGATAACGACGAGGACGCCGCCACTGCCCACTCCAACGGAGTTGGGTTTTCACCCGAAGAAAACTTGGCCTTCGACGTGTGGAGAGGGCCGGGGTTCCCCAACGATGCCCTCAAGAAGGAGTAGCGACGCGCCGAGGCATCGTCATCGTCCGCACCAAACAAAAAACGGTGCGAGGCTTTCGCCCGGAACACCTAGACCTCGCCACGTGAGCTGGAGCGGAACCTCGCCGGTGAACCGCCAACTCCAGCAACGACCACGTCAACCGCGGCAGACCACGAACACCACCGATCCGGGGCCGCCGCCCCGGCATGCCAAGGATATGGACCTGGGTGTGAGGCCCAGATCGCTACCTGCTGCAGCTCCAAAGCCGAAGACCAACTGGGATCTGGTCCTCGATCCCCAATCCTCTGCCGCACAACGACGGCAAGCCCGCCTGCACGCCGTCGCTGTCGACAACCATTGCCCGGGGCCGCCGCCCCGGCTTCCGCATCCGTGCAGCCCGACGTGGTCAGGTGGCCGAAGTCGCCACCGTCCATGCCGTCACGCCGCCACGCCGCAGTTGCCCTGCGGCCACCAGCAGAGCGCACAGCTCGCACTCCACGAAGACCTACACCTACGCCAGATCAACAGGACTTCGGGCCCGCCAGGCCCAGATCGGGCCCTCCCAGGCCCAGATCTGGCCCGCACGCCGAGCTCGAGCCGCCACCATGCCCATGGCGCCCGCTGCCCGCTCGGGCCGTGGCGCTGCCCACACAGCCACCACGGCCGCCGACTTCGCCGAAGGGATCCGGGGCCGCCGCCCCGGCGCTCTAACTCCGTCGCCAGCAAAACGCCGCCAGGGCGCCGCATCGCTACAGCCGGAGACCCCCGCGCACGAGGGAGGAGGGCCCGCCGCCGCCGGCTACCCCACCGAGCTTTGCCCGGCGAGGCTACGCCTGACGGCGGCGAGGAGGAGGCTGAAACGGGGGGCGGGAGGCGCTCGCGCGGGTGTCGCCCCCCCTGGGAGCGACGCGAGCGAAAGCGGTTTTCCAAGCCAACTTTAAGCAAGAAATGAATAGCTTCCTCCGGATTTCAGTTCTCTGTTCTCTGTTGTAGAATTGTCCAATCTCATTTCACGTATTATCTGCTATGTTTCTATGCACCTGCAAATTTGATAGATATAGGCATGGAAGGCATCGGGAATCACGTATTGGTAACATGAATTACAACATGTACATCCGTAATGGAGCAAGCTAGCTGCCTCTCCACTCTATAGTGTCGCGTCAGCTATTCTCCCTGTCAATCATGCTCGCAACGTCCTAGAGTCCTATACGGCTATACGCCACGATCTCATGCCATCTATGCTCCTTCCTTGGGATAGAATAGGGATGAGATGGGCTCGCGTAAGTGAGGATGGTGAGAACAGGCCCGACAGCCTGAGCTGCCGCTAGTTGCGTACTTCTTCAGCCCCGTAGATCAGTTTTTTCCTCTGCCTTTGGCTGTTGTTCTGTAATGTATTTCGTTTCAAAAAAATTGGAAAATGGTTCAGGCAATTTTCAGTACTATACATGTGACAACGCAATTAATGTGCACTGATACAGGTCTGTTCGTTTGAGATGTCTAACAGTACTCGTAGGATGAAAGCTACGTGATCTATCTAACCAAAGAAAGGTATATAATAGTTGTGTCGGAAATCCCAAATTTCAAAGAAAATCGAATTAGAGAGCGAGGGGTTTGAGACAGAGAGAAAGGGCATGGTCACAGATGGCGGGATACGTGGACTTCTATCCTTTGTACAAATATGCGGGGTCGTTTGATTTATAGGTTAGGAAATGCATGGGAATAGGAAACTCAAAAGATTGGAGTGTCATGTCTAGTTGAATCCTATGGACATAGGAACCCTCTTTGATTATAGTGAAAGAATTTTCCATGAGGTATGACCTAACGTTTTTACCTATGAGGTTACACTACAAGATCCGTATAGGATTAGTTTCTATGGGATATGATGCTATGAATCAAACAATTTTTACAGGGATTTTTTTATAGGTTTGAATCCTTGAAATTGTGATATTTCTTTGAATCAAAGGGGCCTGCATGTATCCTAGGCCACAAAGTACTCGTTGTTGTCCCACGTGGTGACCGAGGCGGTCCTCCAAGTACATAAATCCACTCATGATACTAGTACATGTTATTATCTATGTAGTGCATGATATTCTAGGGATGGTATCCTAGATAGGTTTATTTATTAATTTATAAAAGTCATAGTCACTTGGGATGCGATGTTACGATCTTGTTTTATGTTAATGTAATGCTCTCTTTTCTCATTTAATAGTATATCATGTGAGAAACATACCTAATTGTATGTTACTACCTATGCTACCCTCACTATGGGAGATATATGTAACATGATCAACCATTTGTTGGAACAAAAAATCCGCTATACCGCACACATTTTAAATTTAGTTCAGTGACTGTTATTTTGCATCTTCAAAGAATTCTATAAAATACAAGAGTTAGATATATCAATATTATTTAGTATATAAAATTGCGCAGACATTTAGGATTAACATATTTATTTGATATTAATTGTTAAATGAGTATATTAATGCCTTAATTGCCTTAATATAATATATCTACCTATATATAAAAGATGGTGGGATTCGCCCTCCCTCACGCAGCCACGTCGCCTCCTATTCACAGCCGTACAATCGGCGTGATCCAACGGCCAGAAGCCGTGCGCGTCGCCCACCCCGCGCTGCACTGTAGCTGCTACAGTGCAGACAATTATCTACCAATCAAAAGGCGCCACGCGTCCCGGACAGCAGACGGTGCAGCCGGTGGCCAGCCGGTGACCCGCGCGCGCGAACTTTGGCGCAAACTATTTGCAAAAAAGTGCCCGCAAAGGACCGAATTGCAATTTCCGGCAAGTTCTGGGCTTACCTGCAAAATCACCACGAAACCCCCACCTCCCCTCTCCCTCTCCCGCGCGCCCGCCGCGTTGCCGCCGCCGCCGTCCCGCCGCTCCCCCGCCGGATCGACGGGCACGACGCGCTCCGGCGTCGCCGCCTCTCCCTCTTGGCCGCGTACCGGCCGCCGGGACGGCGCGGCTGCGCCGGGACCGCAACCGCCGTCCGCGCGGGTCTCCGCCGCTCCCGCAGGCCGCCGGCGCCGCTCCGGCGACCCAAAATGGGCGGCGCCGCCACCTGCGGGTCGGCCGCGAGGAGGCGCCTCCGGCTCGGGCAGGCGCGCGTGCCAAATCGCGGCGGAGCGCCGCCGCGGCCGCCTCCGGCCAGATCTGGCCGCTGTGACGTCACCATGACGTCACAGTGGGCCCACTTTGTCAGGTTTTTTTTTGGAAAAAAGCCCAAATTATTCGTATACTTCTGAAAAAATTCTAAATAATGCAAACCAATAATTTAAATATGTCCACAAAAAAAAGGAAAATACATCAAAGTGGTCACATAAAAATAAATGTAAACGACCAAAATTCAAATTTCAAATTTCCATGTGCCGTCCAAATTTATATTTTCCGTATAAATCAAAAGGATTTCAAATGCGTTAAATTATTCAAAAAATGGATGACTTCTCAATTTGAATAGTTTTCGAAATGCGGGCAATTTTTAATTCTCAACAACTTTACAATTGAATAATTCAGAATTTAAGCCCACGGGCGCGGCGAAGCCACGCTTAGTCCCCTAGTATATATAGTATAATATATAAAAGTAGGTGTGATTCGCGCTCCATCCTGCTTCCACGTCGCCCGATAAACGCTGGCCGTCCAATTGCGGAGATCGACGGACCAGATGCGCCCGCGTCCCCCACTGCAACAGTATTACTGTAGCAGCAGAGTTTCTTCCGATCGCGCGCTGCCACGTCGCGCCCGCACGGTTTTTGGCGCACAGATTTACACGAAACCCCTCGGAAGGACTGTTTCGCAAATTCCTGAAATGGAAAGGACCTCCGTGCAAAACAGCCGGCACAACTCGCTCTCCCACCCGTCTTCCTCTCGCGATCAGGCGACACAGTCGTCGCGCCGCCGCCGCCGACCCCTTCCTCGCCTCTGCGGCCGCGCCAGAGGAGAAGGTCGCGCGCGCTGCGGCTGCTCCGCCGCCTGCCCATGCCACCGGCTGCCGCCTGCCCATGCCACCGACTCCGCGGCTGCCCTGCCCCTACCCACGCCGCCGGGTCTCCGCGCTGGAGGAGGAGAGGGCCGCGCGCCCGCCGTCCTCTGGCCGGCGGGGCCTCCCTCTGGCCGCCACGCTTGCACGTGCTCACCACCGCCGCCCTCTTCCTCTTCTCAGGCTCGAAGGCCGCCCGAGCTCGCCGCGCCTCTTCTCCGCCGCCCGCCTGCGCCCGTGCTGCCTCGCCTCCGCTGCTCCCCCTTGCTGGACCGTCGTCAGGACGACGCGGCGCCCGGTGCTGGCCTTCGCGGAGCCGCATCTTCAACTCAGCCCGACCACAAGGTACCACCACCACTACTTCATCTTCTGGTGTGCTTTAGAGTTAGGGTTAGCTTCTTGCTGCTGCAATTTAGCTTCGGTTCAGCTGCAAAAACAGTTAGTCCTTGGGCTAGGATTTCGTTCTGATGTGTGGTTGAAATGCTAAGATTTGTTAGATTAGAACAAATGCGGGAAAAGCTCTAGCAAATTGTTGTCAATGGCTCGAAGCATGCTTCCTAAAGATTACAACTGAATTTTGAATTGTTGCTGCGTTCTTTAGACAGTGGAAAAAACGTAGGTATGTGATTCTCGACCTATCTTTTCCAAAATCAAAATAGGTTTAGGGTCAACAAAATGTTATTTGATTCTCCAGTTGTCTTTTGCTGTCAATAAAATGTTTTCTGCCTATACATGTCTTAAGTTAGAAGTGCTGCACACTGACTTTAGACCATATTGTTCCAAATTTCTAGGACTAGCACGGGTCCGAAATTTTTCCTAGCTTGCAGCTGCCTATAGGATCAGTGTCACATTGCAAAATATTATTCTATTAGACAAATTCTTACTCTGATTTATGTATGTACTTCATGCTGGTATACTTTGAGTGTGAAGTTACATGTGATGTTAATTAAGTTCCCTATATAAATAGTCACATGAGCTGTGACTCCTTGAGGTTAACTTGTGGTGATGCTTCTAACAATTGTTTTCCTCTTTACACCAACTGTTTCAGTAAAAGATTAGTTGTCTTACTACGATCATATGGGGAGAAGCTTTCTGTCCGCTTAAAATATTAGGTAACTAATTCTTACTTGTTTTTCAGTACAATTTTGTTTCAGGTTTGAGTTTCCTGAAAGATAATACAATGGCCATGTTCTACTAGGTGATTGTGCTGTTTCAGGTAAATCTGGAAACTGAGACAAAAAATAATAAGGAGATGACTCTTTATCAGCTGATTTGAGATAATTAGTTTCTATTTTCTTCTTCCATGGTAGTAAGAATTACATGAGTTGATCTTAGCTTGGTGATTTTAGCTTTTTTTACATTAAAACAAAGGCGTTCCGCTTTTGCTGCATGCGTTCAATAGGTCAGTGTCATTTTTAAATTGCAACAAGTTTTTTACTACTTTCGTGGATTTAAAGCACATCACCCTTTATTTAATTTTGAAAGTGATTGGCATTTGTTCGGTAGCTATTAATGAAGTTATCTAACCACGGATAGTCTTATAAGAAGGGGATGTGTTTCCTCCCAACGATTGAACTATATGCCGATTGAGTTTCGATTGTGGTGATGCTTATGGCAAGGGGTATGATCATTGGAATAATGCTGTATTAGATTTGATGTTTGTGAAATGAAATTGAAGATCAACTATTAGTGTACTAACTCCTTCAATGATATGACTGAATAAACATTTTAAAACCGTATTGTGATCTGTAATTGAGCTTCATTCTTTTCGAAACTACAATTCAGTGATGAAGGTTGTGATCGACGTACAGGAACCACGACATCGTTAGTGCATCCAGTTTCATCCCCAAAAGTATGTGAACCACCAGCTACCTTATTAATATATCTCACTGAAAGCATCTCTCTCATACTCTCTGTTGGCTATTTTAGATTCGAGCACATATAAGTAAGTTACAGTGAGGAGGAATCCTTTCTGTTATCTTTGTTTCCACTGGCAGGCATGTCGCTATTATTTGAGTGGTTGCTGCAGGCCCTGCTGCTTTTACTTGATTCTTTGTACATGTTGAGAGTTCAATATTTTTATAGCATCGGGCCTTGATTTACTGATTGTTTTTTCATTTTTTTTTGCAAACTGCAACACAAACCAGATTGTATTCGTTGTCACTAATTCGTGTTTCTGGTTGGATAAAGAATATGGATGCCTTCTTTCGAGTATGCCCTCCGATGCATCATTGGACCCTTCTTCTGGGATTAGTTTCACCTGTGATCTGAATGACGACATCGCGGCCCCATGGACAGCACAGCTTCTTTGAAACCAACAGCTTCATCATGCAACAGATATATGTCATCTGCATGCGGTACTAATTATATGCCCTCCTAATAGCTGCAGTATCTTTGAAAAATTAGCCGAAGTATATTCACATGCTTACACATTTGATCTTTTCTGAATATTTCATAAAAGTTAAAACTATTTGGCAGATTGCGTTATGCAGTTATTATTTTACAAACTGTAACCTTCTATCTAGCTCTACTGTAGTATCCTCTCTCCCCTTTGCTGAAATGATGTGAAATGAAATTAGTGATAGGCTTTTACTACCTCCAATCCAAAATAAGTGTCCAAATTTGAACAAACTGTAACCTTCTATCGAGCTCCACTGTAGTATCTGATCTCCCTTCTGCTGAATGATGTGAAATGAAATTATTGATAAGCATTTTTAGTACTCCCTCCAATCCAAAATAAGTGTACCAATTTTGAACCGGGTTAGTTCAAAACTGTGACAATTATTATGGATCGGAGGTAGTACTAAATTACGCCCGCCTCCTACAACTTTCATACTGGTTTGTAAAGTTCTGTGCTGCTAAGTGCTAGCAGCTGAGTGAAGTAGTTGTCAAGTTGAAGTACTTAAATATATCTTAACAGTTGCGATGTGTCGCAAGCTTCTTGCAGGTTTTGTTGCTTTTACTTAAGTTAGGCTCCTCACCTTTTGGACATTTTTTCTACAACTCTTGGTCCTGGTATCCAGAGAGGCCGGCAATAATATCTGCACAAAATGGTAATCCAACGAATTGTTCAATTTCTCTTCCCTTTCTGATCCAGATGTAGAGATTTCTAATGAATATAATGATTGGTGGATCACGTGTTTATTTCCTTTCTCTGCAATTTAATTTACTGAGTTTTGTCCAAAAAATTGTTAATGCATCAAGAAAAATGCTCCCTGTTAACATTTGTTGTTCCCTAATTTCATTCAAGAGATCCTCTGAGTGCAAAAATGTGATTCATTGAAGACTTGAGTTCTAGGTGAATATTTTTTCTTTCTAAGTAGGTAGCTATGAAAACTTTAATATTTGTCATGTACATTCGGAATACTAATTACAATTTCATCTCTTGCTGGAGTTACTTTCCGTTTGCAGATGTTGTGTGGGTATTTGGAAAAAAGGTTGTATGCGGTAAGAAGCCTAGAATATATACCTCACTGATTAAGAAATTTGTATCCTACCTCTGGCAGTGTATGGACATTCAGTTCGATTGTTTCCTTTCTATTCTCCTTTTTAATTAGCGGCAAAACAATAAGTAATCTATTATCTTATATATTTTCTTTAGGGACCTTCTAAATCTGTATGCTACGATATGAAATGTAAAACCAAGGTGATCTATACAAGTGTAAGAGGCAATAGTAGAGTAGTGTTCGTGTTACTGAAAACCAACTCGAATAGTAAGATCATGGTCTGATAGGTGTATTTTTGGTGTTCAATCAATGGCATAAACTGTATTGCTTTATCCTACTAATTTATCTTTTAATTATTTATCTTCCTGCTGGATTTAGTTCTACCGTTCTACTGTTTTGTTAGGATTGGAATACTGATATATTTGTTTCATGCACTAACTAAGTTGAACTTCTTGCATATATAGTTTTACTACAAACCTGAAAATTTGTCTTCACCTATGATTCTGCTATTCATCTCCTCATGTGTTTGGCTATTTCGAAAAAAACTAAAAACTTGCAGCAGGAGAGCTACTGCTCTATATATATTTTTTAAATTTATAAGCAGGTATGTCTAGGTCATTTTGAACTGTCCAAATGAGCAGAAGGAACATTAAGTTCAGATCACACTCTATACTCTAGGTTCTATGAGGTGATCACATCTCTGCTCTAACATCTTCTCTTATGTACACAATCTATTTAATTTTTTCGATCAAGTAAAAAGAGAGACATTGTTACCTATTACAACATTCAGTACCACCACGCGGGCGCGCGTGTCGCCGCGCTAAATTCCCTAGTTTCTTAGAAACCTTTGAAGATTATTTGGTGGTTAAGTGTTTTTTTTTCAAAATTTGGAATCATTCATCTCTCTAAATTTGATCGTGCCAAAAATTTCTTGTGCATTCATTTGTCGCTCCTTCCCTAACCTAGACCAGCGCAAAATACATGATTATGTGTTCATCAGCCTCTTCTTGTCTCTTGGGACTATAATAGGGAACTCTATATCAGATAGCTTTGAAAAATATGTTTATGTTTGCTTTTCCATGTAAAAACCCTTTCCTTGTCCGTATTATTTTGATTTATTTTTTGCAAATCCCACTTCTGGATCTCTTTGTCTTGTTTTGCTCCTAAATTATAGCAGGATTCCATTACATTTTCACCTCTTGCGATAAGCATGTCAATTTTGTATCATCAACCGAAAACATCTAGTATACAGAAACTGAATAAATTATTTAGATTGACATTGGGTACCAAGATTTTTAGCCTGCTGCCTTCTGACATTTCTTACTTTTTTTTTAGATAATTGTACTCGCCTTTAATGAATGCTTATGGCATTGAGATGCGATGTTTCATTGCTTTTGAGGTGGAGCAAATACATATAGAGGTCCAATAAGATTTTCTTCTAGTGACGTGGATCCACCAGATGTGAGCTCTTTGATATATACCCGATGATGTAAAACTTTGCACTTACATAGTAGCTTGTTGCGGTTCATTCAATCGTGTAAATGAAATATTTCCTGTCACGCCAAAATCATGATTTTCTGGTCTGATCATTTATTGCAATTGCCATGGTCGTTGGATTTGTTTTACATTACTCAATCATAATAAATTATGAGGGCAGATATCATCTTGATGCAAAGGCCGTGAGAGAAGTAAAATTCTTACCTTCTCTAGAAATGAAAGTATAAGAGAACTCTCATATCACTCACCTATCATAAATAAGGAACCATTACCTATTGACCTACCAAAGGACCAAGAACTTCATGTGATTGTCTGCCACTCAAGTGTTCTATAAAGAACAAGGAACCTTAAGCAAGAGATGAATAGCTTACTCCTGATTTCACTTCTCGATTGTAGAATTGTCCAATCTCATTTTGCGTATCATTTGCTATGTTTCTACATACCTTCAAATTTGATTGATATAGGCATAGAAGGTATCAGGAATCGCCGATTGATGATAGGAATTACAACATGCACATGAGTACTGGACCAGACTTCCTGCCTCTCCCTCCTACCATGTCGCCTCAGCTATTCTCCCCTGCACCTCATGCTCTCAAGGTCCTACAGTTCCACACGCCACGATCTCATGTTACCCATCTTTTGTTTCTGGTATAGAATAGGGTTTGGAATAGATGGGCTCGGGTAGTTGAGGATACTGAAAAGAGGCCTGGCCGTCTTTGCTTCATTGCTTGCTTATGTTCAGTCCCGTAGATCAGTTTAGATTAGATTGGCTCGTTTTTTTTCTCTGCCTTTGGTTGTTGTTCTGTAATGTATTTGGTTTCAAAAGAAATGGAAAATTGTTCAGGCTTGCAATTTTCAGTAACGAAATCTTCTAGAGTACATTATTTCTTTAATATGCACCAATTCAGACCTGTCCGGTTGAGATGTCTAACAGTGCTCGCAGTATGATAGCTACGTGATCTAAAATAAAGGTGTATAATAGCTACGTATTCCTTCATCAGTCACGTTACTTAAAAAGTTCAAAAGACACGTTCCATTTGAACCGTTGAAACACAACCATCAAATGATATGATGACCGTGACCATGTATCCGCTGAAATTTGGTAAGCCGTGTTGAATGACGTAAAGTGTAAGCTGTAAAGATGAAGCCTTTTTTTCCTTTAACATTAATTGTAAGGTTATAAAAGTGATCAAACCTTGCGTGGATCAACAATATAGAAAGAGGAAACATACAGTAAGTAGGCGTTGATATTGATCAGAAAGAAACAAAGAGAAAACAAGAACAAGGAGCTTCAGAGGATGTTACCAAACATCTTCCCTGGGTAACCATGCTGCTTGCATCTCGCATTCTTCACCAAACACAGCCACAACAAGAACTGAATTCACCCAATTTCCCAAACCAAGAGCCGATCAGAATTCAGAATCAAGGTAATTCAGAAAGAAACATGTCCATATCGGCACACACCAGGATTCAATGCAATCAAGCAGAAAGAAGCAAGATGTGAAGAAGAATACCTTCTCAATTTTATTCACAAATGATAAATTCAGATTCGAATGATGCATAATCCATGAAGACAATTAGATACATACAGGGACATATACACAAGGACACAGACACGATCAACAGAGGAACAGTATATACACACCACCCGCGGATTGAAATTATACAACACAGGGATATGGCTGACCTCTCCATCTTATTTGCAAATTAATCGGAAGACGAGCAGATCAGGTCGACGGGATCTCCTCCACCACGATCCAGTCCTCCTCGCCATCGGAGAACTCCAGCGCGATGGTGATGCCCACCATGCAGAACCCCATGTCGTCCTCCTCCTCCTGATCATCCCCACCGGTGTCCTCCTCCTGCTCCTCAATGTCTGCTGCTAAAGCTATGTTAGTTGCAGGCGCCAAGTCGGCTTCTTTGCCGTCGGGAGCCTGGTGGCCGACGATGAGGTCGTAGAGGTCAGAGAGGCCGCCCTTGGATTCAAAATCGGCGCTTTCCTCGTACTCCTCCTCGTGCCAGCTGTTGCCGCCGGCCAGGTATGCGAGCACGGCGGACGCCGACGCGCCCTTGTAGTCCGGGACGGCCCCGCCGGCGGCGCCGTCGACGACGCGCCAGGAGACGAGGCGGTGGTTGAGGGCCACGTCGCAGGCGCGCAGCTTGTGCGCGCCCTTGGCCTTGTCCTTGGCCTTGGTGACGGGTGGTCGTGGCACCCGCCGCACCGGGGCCGCCGGCACTTGCCCGTGCTCCGGGACGCGTTCGTCGGCTTGGACGGCGCCCTGGCGTACGCGCCCGACGCCGCCGCCCTGGCCGCCGCGTCGCCGCCGTCGGCGATCCGCAGCAGCTTGTTGCGGTTGACCCGGACGGCGCCGTGCTGGAATCCCTCCCTCTTCATCGTTTCCTCGATCGCGTCCTGGTTTCTTTGGAGGAATGAAATGGGGATCGGCGTGTGCTGCGGTTGCTGCGTCGTTTGCTTCCCTGTCTGGTTAAGAGAAGAAGAGACTTTTTTTTTTTGATTTTTTTTTATTTTAGAGAAGAAGAGACTTTGGGGAGGCGGTGGTTGGCTGGTGTTTGGGTGCAGACAGCGATTACAAGGCTAGAAGAGATCGACCGCCATGGGACATGTGTGGTTGGACAAATGTGTGGGATTCGCCAATGCCAGTGCCCAAGGCCGGTTGTTGTCTCCTGCGGTCAAGGGGGTGGTGGGCAAGTAAGCTCTACGTATCCATGCAAATGGATTGGATGAATTAACAAGCATTGGATTTGACAAAACCGAGATGGTTTTGACAAGAGAAAGCCAAGGAAAAGAACTTGCCCGTGCTTGACACGGAGATGGGTTTGAGTTTTGACAGGACAAATCCAATGGGGTCAAGAAAACTATATCTTGACCAGGCATAGCACGGAGGTTGGTTGATTAAGATGTGTACAAATGAGACGATGACAGTCTTCTTTTGCTGAAGCCACGTACTCCCTCTGTCTAAAAATAAGTGTCTCATGTTTGCTCAAAAGTGGAAGTATCTAGACATGTTTCATGTATACATACATCCACTTTTTGTCAAACTTGAGACACTTATTTCTGGACGGAGGGAGTACTAAATAGTATATTTACCTGTTTACTTCTGTTAGCTAGAGTTTACTCTTAGCTATTAGCTAGAGTTTTATTTATTTACGTCTAAGAGAACATAATTTCTCGGTCTAATGTTTTACTAAGATTTTAGCTAAAATGTACACACACTAATTATCGAAACCACCCGCTACAAGAGATGACACTAAAGGACATGAGTACAAACCTAATTAGCGGAAATTCACTTTGACTCCCAAGGGGACATATATGCTCTGCCCGAAAAAACAATTAAAGATAGAAACAAAATAGTGTCAAGCATATACAATTTTTCTCAAAAAATTAGCGACGAACATTTCAAAATAATAGTGACTACTTGGCGGGATTTCACTTTGGCTCCCGTTAATTGTGCATGTAGTTCGCCGGGCTAGGGACGACTTTTGTTCGCTCGCAGAGTTACGCCTCCCGTTTAAATTGCTAAACATATTCATGGTGATGCTTAGTTTGTAGGAGAATCATCATCTACTTAATATATGACCATTGGCCTTATCACCAAAAAAGGCATAAGTTGCTAGCTAGCTTAGTTTGTTAATTAGCCGAGAAAAAAAATATTATGTTATCTGAAATTGCAGAGGTTAAGAAGAACAATATCAACAATATAGTATTGGTGTTTACATGTGTGTTTCTCCTAACAGTGTGTTGATTTGAATTTCGTTGGACACTTAATTACGGCAAGAGTATCTAACTATTCTACTTTTTTTTTTGAAACAGTATCCACGTAATGTGTCACAGAGATGCAAATAACTAAATCCAGGGCTCCGATGCAAAATAAACATTTTGGTGATCTACTGTAGAGGTTCCACCGACCGAAGTTGCTTTCAGAAACTTCACCTTTTTTTACGGTGTCGAGGGTCTTCTTTTTTGTCCAACTCTCAGCGTCGAAGATTCTTGACGTTGCTTTCACGTAATACCAGACTACCAGTTAGACGTGTTCCAAAAAAAAAAGAAACGATTAAGTCTTTCTTTCTACAAAAACAATTATGCTGCTATGGCACGAGGTGATGCGATGGAATATGTGGATGCTGGTAAGCGGTAGTGGGGGATGAGGGATGCAGAATGGCATATTTCCTTTCGAGAGGACAACTTATCCTATGTTTTCTTTTGATATTTTTGTTGAATATGTGTGCATTTATTAAAGCTGAAATATACTTCTCCGTTACTTTTTTTTGTGAATAAGATCATCGATCTATTAATCATCCACAATAGTATAAAAGATCCAAAAATCAAAAAATAATGAAAATTACAAATAGGTCATTCTACCACGTAGCGACGACTATGAAGTATGAACACGCCGCGTGTCTATCCTCGTCACTCCCTCACCGGAGGCAGACAAAGCTTATCATAGGAGAGCTTATTGTAGCAGACTGACGTGAAGTTGTCGTGCTCATTCCCCAATGGGCCAACACACCAGAGCAGCAACCATCGCGAAAGATGAGAACCGTAGATCGAAATAATCTGACGTGCAACCACACGGACGAATATGAAAAACGATAAGATCCCATAAGATCCGCTGAACACACAACTCCACGTGCCCTTCGCTAGCACTAGGCGCACCATCAGAGCGGGGATATGGTGGGGAGTATCTTATTCTGACATCGGGATGCAGCCGCCGCTTCACCATCCAGATGAAAACACAAAAACAAGATAAAACAGTAAATGGAAACCCTTATGCCGGTGAGGGGCCGCGGTCCACCGCCCTTCCAAGGCCTAGAAGGCCATCGGAGGCGCGGAAGACCGGCAGCGCCGCCGGTGTCCGGGACGGAAACCCTAGTATCGCCTAAGAGTCTCGTAAGTACCGATTCGGCTTTCTTTGTGTCAATATAAGATGTTCTAGATATTACATTATGGACTAAATACTGATTAAAATAAGTGAATATACACACTAAAACACATCTATAGTGCATACTGATCCGAGAAAAACTAATATACACACTATTATATTTGGGAACAATTATTACATAGTGAATTTTCTCTACTATGCAGGGAAAAAAAATGTAAAGTCGATTCAAAATGATTGTCTGCCGAAAGAAATATTTTCTTAGTACATAAACAAGTTGCTATACTACAATGTGTTTTCGATGAACAAATTTGTAAATCGGTAGAAAAGAGTGTTTTTCTTGTAGAAGACGCACATATTGCGAGACCCCTTCCAACAGCCACGGCCACCAGGGAGATACCCGTGTTCACACTTCACAGGTCACAGCCATATGTTTTTCCAGAACGCCCATAGCCACATTTCACCTCACCCTTGTTTTCTGACAATCTTGAGAAATTGATCAAATGCTCTATGTTAGTCCATAGACCTGCCATTGATCCTACGCCACATGTTACTGTGGATTTTCTCAATCAACATTTCCGCTAGCAATCTCGGTGTCCTCTCCCCCCAAATCCCAGGGCTTGATTGTGGCCATCCGCTGCGGATGACGATGCTCGCAGTCGCAGCGAGCGCACGGGCCTGTCGCCACCCACTCTCCCTCCAAGGTCTGCATAATTTATCATCCAGTTTCGAGTCTTTCTTGGCCTGATTGAAAATCTTGGATTGTGCACTAGGCATAGGTCGCCATGAAGCTTGCAGCTGTCCCCGCTGTAAATTCTACACCACTTTCTTCCCCCTTTGTGTGTGCACTGTGTTGGGCGCGGGTGCTGTAGTATGCCAATCAAGAGGATTGGGATGAGTCCACAGCGGGCAGTTACTTTCTGATTACCCAGGAATCTCCCATGCTTGTTATTAGCATTTATCTTTCTTTTCTTTCTGTCTTATAAATTTATAACTTTGATCATCATTTTGATATCCTTACATTGGCAGATCATGTTTGATCAGGTTGGAAATGCCAGATCTCAGCTGTTTCCTGCAAACATCTACATTCTGCCCCACGCAATGTGAGTATTACTTGCACCCGACTGTAAAGGAAGTTGAGTTAATTTTCCTCATGTAGTACCTCTGACAACCGGACCTTGTGTGATATTTATTGAAGGCGACAAGAATATCTGCAGCAAAGAATAATGAAAGGAAACGGGGACGACGTTCCCGTGATAGGTCCAAAGGTCCATCATTAAGTGTTGAAGAAACTTCTTCAAGCGATGGTGAAAACCCCGCTAGCATCCTTGAGGTCAGTGGAGAGGTTACTACTGATGAGAAAGCTGCAGGTGCCCCAAGGAGTGCTGTTCTTCAGTCCTGCACTCTCACATCTGGCTTGCTGCTTGCGGCTGGTTTCGTGCTTCGTGAGGTAAACATTTTTTTTATAGTGGTTGCAAATCTTGTTTTCTTTGAACAAAGTTTCAGATATTGGGAATACAGTACTCTTGGGAATAACATCTACATGGGTAATTGTAGTTATAACACAAAACATTCTAAAACTTGCATGTATAATTTGAACTATCTAGTACTCTATAGGATGGAAGATCATCCTAGTATTCTAAATTCCCTACTGTTTGTTTTCAGGTATCACACATTGCATCTTCAAATGGATGGCCATTCGCTGACCCTACTGTTGTATCATGTCAGTTTGCTACTATTTCTCTTACAAGATGAATGAGATATCATGCAATGGTGTTGAGTCAGCCAAATCTCTGCAAGAAAATTGATCTAGTGCTTTTCTGCAGTCAATTCTGAAACTTGGCATCTCGAATTGGTCGCTGGACTAGTAATATTGATATCCTCTACCAGATATATTCTACTACAGACATGGCCAGATTTCAGAGATTCTAGTGAAGCTGCAAATGCACAGGTATGTCCAACCTTTGTATGAAGTCTCTTTCTTACAAGTGCCTTGACTAAGATGCAACATTTTCAGTTTTTCCTCTGTTATGGAAGTCAGTGCAATGAGAACCATTGTAATGAACATTGACACATAGTCGCTCAATAAGCTTATCATTTGGTGTGTTATCACAAAAAAAATACTTTTGGAGTGTATTGTATCAGACAATCTAATCATATATACGGGATGTAAATTTTAATGATATACATATTCACATACATCAACTAATGCTCTTTTTTAATGAACTAAGCTCAACTTTAGAACTTTACACCCTCTCGTCGCTTACTCACACCAAGTTGCATATTTGCAATAATTACTGCCGAGCTGGTCTCTTCATTGTTTCACAATTTATATATGTTGATGTAAACAGCCGAAATTTGTTACTACTTGTAAAGACCGTTCTTTTGTCTAATGGCATTTTCAAGTGAACTCGGACATGGCAAACTTAATTAATAGTACTCCCTCCGTCCAAAAATAATTGTCTCAAGTTTGATAAAAAAATGGATGTATACATACATTAAACATGTCTAGATATATCAACTTTTGGACAAATTTGAGACACTTATTTTGGGACGGAGGGAGTACTAGCCGGTGCAAGTACCTTACAGCTCTAGCTTCTTACCCACTAGATCCTTACTTCCCTGGAGCCTCTGGATTACATCGTGGTTGCTTGTCTCCCTGGGATAAGCGAGGTAATCATTTATACAACTTTATTCCAGAATTATTCTTTTCTTGAGAACATATATCCATGTTTAATTTCGATGTATCAGGAGTTCGTGTTTCGAGGGGCATTGATGCCAATTTTTGGACTGAACTGGATAAGTGCCCTAGTAGCAGGTGCCCTTTTTGGTGTACTTCACTTGGGCAATGGCAGGCGATACTCATTCGCAATCTGGTAAGCGCTCTGCGTGCAGTATTTTTGTAGCAGGTTCCTTGCATCTGATTTTTTTTTTCTGTTTGTGTTTCCAGGGCAACATTTGTTGGCCTTTCCTATGGTTTAGCAACCGTAGCTTCCTCAAGCATCGTAGTCCCAATGGCTTCTCACTCCATAAACAATATTATAGGAGGCCTACTTTGGCGCTTTACCAACAACTCAGAAAGAAAAAATGTAGATTGAATATAAGTACCTCGTTGTCAAAAGTTTTCAGTTGCAAGTGTTACATGTAGTTTCGCACTAGGATAGACCGTTTGGTTCTTACTGTACCTGCTGGCTATTTCAGTTACTGCATGTATTATCTGTGGATAACACTAGTCTTCAGTTAATTTGGGGGTGAAGTAAGTTATTGATCACTATTTTCACTGTGTCATGTTGCTGATACTCTGGCATACTGTATCGAACCTGAAACCGTTATTATTTAACAAGAAACACCATGGTTAGGTCTGACATTGCCAGATTTAGAAATATTGCTTCAAAGTGACAAATATGATGCGTTATCAGAAAAAGGAGCATACATAATAACTCAAAACTCAGACACTGATGTATTTATTACAAAATCATGCTGAGACAGCACACCGGAAATATCTCATGCTCTGTTCAATCCCAAGATGAAGTGAAGAAACATTTCTGGTACTGTTCATGGGGTTCAAATTACTTGCAGCACTTCTCACAGACAGGTGGAAACCTGCGAATGTTGCAGTAGCAGCAGGCCACGCTGCAGTAATTGTTGCAACCTGTAAAATATTATCAGTCCACTGCTGTCATTAATTTCTGCACATCTATTTCAAGGAAATTAGGAATTTTCCCGCATAACAAACTGAAATTTGTAGTTTCAGTATGGCTCTACAACAGTTTGAAGACTATACATGATTAAGCAATACTTGGCACTATCTTCAACTGCCAAAAAGCATGTTGAAGCTTACATAAGCTACGGAAAGCATCAAGACGGGAGAGTTTTAGCAGATTACCGCTTATAACAATGTAGCGAGACTTGCGTGCGTTTCTCCAGATAGCTGCAGGCGAACGTGGTGCGAGGGAAAGAAATCCAAGAGATAGAAGAAGGCAAGCAATGAGAAGTATCCTCAGCAAAATGGTCTTGTCACCAGCTGTAGCAGACATCTTGAGCTCGGTTGGTTCAGCAACAGCAGGCTTAAGATGGTAGCTATATAAATGTGTCTGTTTAAGCCATGGTTGTTTAGTGTCCTTTTGGCAGGTGAGGGTTAGGGAGGAGGGAAGATCAGTTGCTCCTTGCCATTGCCTGGCCTACATTAGATTTTGTGAAGAGGTTTTAGTATTCGTGCCATGTTGAGTTGTTAACTGTTGCAAGTAACGTGTGGTAGTCTGGTAGAGCTGTTTTTTGCTTCAACCTACCGCTGCAATAGTGCAGGCGGTATGCATGCATCAACGGGCTGATTAGTGGCGAGAGTAGAACGAGCATACAGTATCAAACAATAAA
Source organism: Poa pratensis (assembly GCA_947311845.1). Taxonomy (NCBI): domain Eukaryota; kingdom Viridiplantae; phylum Streptophyta; class Magnoliopsida; order Poales; family Poaceae; genus Poa; species Poa pratensis. The sequence continues at coordinate 77,800,529 of CAMZMU010000042.1, read as the reverse complement.
TTACAATTGCTTAACATTCCAACACTATCTCTCGTCACCTTATCCATGAAAGGAAGTTTCTCAGACTACCAACAAATTTATCATGTACTCCTCCGTTGACAATGCATGAATGGGCTAATTCCTGATCAGTCAGTTCACCTAGCTAGGCAGACAATGTTAACACTGTGTCCGCGACCTCCGTTCCAAGAGCTCCCTGGCCAGGGTTTGCAGGTCGCCACCGTTGGTGTTGCTGCTGCCGGAGCCCTCTCCCATCTGGTCATATGGTTGCAGCTGGTGGTGGTTGTGTTGCTGCTGCTGCAAGGCCCACTGGGACTGCGTTGGCGGGTCGAAGAAGAGCGATGACAGATCATCGATGCGGGCCGGGACGTTCGACAATGACGGCAGGTCAGGGACGGAGAACCCGGTGGTCATTGGCACCTGCAACTGCAGCGGGGATGGCAGCTCCAGGCTGGCGAGGTGGGCTTGCAGGTAGGCGATCCCTGCCTGGAGGTTCATCACCTGGAAGAGATCATTCAGTCGATCACCAAGGAAGTTGATGAGTAAGATTAGATCACTGAAATGGATGCAAACATCACGCTGTATCTTTCTAGATATGCAATTACTACGGTTCAATGAAACAGCAGATAACTGATTATAATCTATCTCTTGTTGTGTAAAAGGCGCTGGTATCTATCTATTTTCGTGGAGAAGTGTTTGGATTCTATAGAGACCACTCTTGGATTTGGATTACAAGTAAGAGATTGATGCTAGGGCCTAATTTCCTTCCTGGTTTCATCACAATAAGCAACAACAACAACCGGATCATGGTGATGTCATAGATTTACAGATCATGTATTACTAAAGAAGAGGGGAAAACGGGTAGGTGTTCAAATTAATGCTGAGGAGATGTGCATGCATGTAATGTACATCACGAGTAACGGAAAGACCCTTCTTGATCAAACCCATTGGCTTGCTTGACTTTCTAGCGTTTCCAGTTTCCTCCTCCCAAAAGGAGGCCCATTCGCTTCTTAATTTGGAAGACCAAAAACGAAACGAAACAGATCGAAGCGGCACCTTCCAAAAGCAACAACTCATGATCCATCGATCATCATCTTCCAACGACGATAGCACGTTAGACAGTGAGAGTAGAGCAGTGATGTGCGATGCATACGCACCTGTTGCTGGAGTGCGAAGATGTGGGGGACGCAGCCGTAGACGGGGTCGCGGAGGCGCGCCTCCGCCTCGTAGCAGATGGTGACCACAGCATGGAGGCGCTCGTGGGGAGGGATCTGGAGGAGGAGCTTGGATACGTTGCTGGCGCCGAAAACCTTGTGCACCGCCGAGAATTGTACCGCTCCTTGCTCAGAGTCGAAGTAGGGCGCGAAGATGCAACCGGCCACGCACTTGCGCCGCAAGAACTTGCACGCCCCGCACGGCCCTCCACCTGCACCGCCCGACGAGCCGCTCATTCTCCAAGGAAAATGGGCTAGCTACTTAGCTAGCTTGTTGCTACTTTCAGGTGGCTTTCTTACAGCTGAGAGAGACTTGACAGGTAGTTTGGATGAAGTGAGAATTGAGATGGGTGGGGGATGGTTTACTGACATAGGACGGGGTGAAGGGTGGTGCCCATATATATACTGCTAGTCATTAATAGTTTCCAACTATTCATCGTCAATCCTTGAAGCCTATCTGCTGGGGTTTTCTATATGTGCTTATTTTGCCGCCGTTGTATTAATGACAAGCTAGACTTCAGATCCAAGGCAACTAGACATTAATTGGAATCCCATCCATCCTTCCTATCTATAGATCCTAAAGAAGATACTTTTGGAGCGGTGGTGTGAGAGCATCTTCAACCGGAGCCCTCAAATTCGGCCCCCAAACAGTCCGCGGATGCGTCCGGACGTGTCCGCGGACAGTGACCAGACAGCACCTAAAATTGGTGCTCCTTATATTTCTCTTCCCAAATCTATGAATTACATGCAACTACGTTCTTTGCATTGGTATGATCTATCTAGTGCATAAAAATATGCCATACATGGCAAATATAATTATAACTAAAATAGCTATAGCTTCCAATGCATAGTGCATATACATTTCCTTCTCGATGACATGTTTATTGTATTTCTTCGTCTTCTTTATCTCCTTGTCCATCTTGTTTTCGTAAGCATCAACGATGTCTGCGAGTTGCAACTCCATATTCATCTTCTTTTCTTCTATCAATTGCTTCTCTTTGTCTATCATTCTCTTGTCTTCTATCTTCTTCTTCTTCTTCTTCTTCTTCTTTCATCTTGTTCTTCTCTTCTTCAATCCTCTTTAGTTTCTCCTCCAATTTCCGGTTAGTAGCATGAACTTCTTCAAATCTATCTTCAATCTTCTTCTTTTTTTCCCTCTATTGTGAAGTTTAAATTCTCCAAAATGAGCATCTTCCCTCAGAGGGAGTCGTTCAACTCGGATATCACACCACGGATATTGCAACTACATGCTTGTGAATTCTACATTTCAACAACATACAAATCAAATCCGACACTCACAAGGCACAACTTCGGACTCAAAATGTGGGCAAAAGCTCGTACATATCGGATCGGATGAGGTGCTCTCCTCGTATAGCGGGTAGGAGCCGACCGAGTCCTCCTTTTCCAGGAAACCATGGTCTCGGCCGACAAGCCGGGGAAGTTCAACGGCTTCTTCCGGGAGAGGCGGAGGTGGCGGCGGAAACGGTAGGCCAAATGCGCCCAGATCCGTCGAGATGCGGCTGCAATGGAGCTCTGCTACGAGCCAAATACGGTCGGAGAAACTGCAGACGACGGCGGGTCCGTGTGGAGAGCTAAAACAGTGGCGCTGGGGCGCCGGAGCTAGCTATGAGGGGCGGAGCTAGAAGAAGGAGTCGGCGTAGTTTGCAAAATATTAGGGATGGCACCCGCAGGGTATGGGTAAGGGTGGAGCCACCCCATACCCTTACCCGTCGCCCTAAACCGTACCCGTCACCCGTACCCATACCCTTGTGCGGGTACAATTTTTTCCCATACCCTTCACCCGTCAGGGTAAAGGGTTACCCGCGGGTAAAAATACCCTCGTTTGCAACACAATAGAATGAGTAAAAAAAGTCACAAAAAAATCGTATAATCCTATAACTCTTAGCAGCAACGCATTTTAAACCACATCACAAAATTATAAACTGCCGCACATTGGCATTGTCCAAAGAAACGCATTGTAAACATTAGCACATATACTTATAAACAGCAACACTTGCGCATAAGCAACACATGCGATGATTCTTTTAGTAAAATTAGGTTACTATTTGTGGACCAACTTGTTAATTGTTACATATATTTAGAAGGGTACATGGGTACGCGGGTATGGGTTATGCGAACCCATACCCGTACCCTCCACCCGATGGGTACAAGATTTTCCATTTACGTACCCATGGGTATTTTTTCCACCCAAACCCTTACCCTACTAGGGTTTTTACCCGCAGGGTACGCGGGTGATGGGTACCCATTGCCATCCCTACAAAATATCTACCGGCCGGGGAAGGGTTTCGTCCGATTTATGGTGCGGATGGGTAGGTCCGCGCTGTTAGCGACAAGGAGGCGGACGCGTCCGGGCGGCCCCAAACCCACCCCAGATATGGGCTGGTTTGGGGTGTGCCAGACCGCCCGGGCGTTTGGGCTACTATGGGGGGAGCCGTTGTGTGGTGGTTTTTGGGACCGCCCGGACGTTTGGGCTGGCTTTGGAGGCTCCGGTTGGAGATGCTCTGAGTGGGGCCGGACACAAGGTGTTGAGGTTGCCGTTAATGATACTAGAAGGGGAAATTTCTAGCTCGCCGTTAAGAAGCTAGAAGAGGAAATTTATTTAAAACATCCACCTGGTTAAGTTGAAGAAGGGGCCGAATAGAAGGTGTTGAGGTTGAAGAAAGTTCAGTATGCTCTAAAGAAAGCAATTTAATAGAGATCCCTTTATCGAAAAAATGGTCTAAAGCAAGCACCTCGTGCATGGAACATGAAACTTGACCGAACACCGACATCACTTGGGTTTGACAGATCTCCACTTGAGCATGCCATGTACAAGCGAGGAGAAAGCACAAATCGTCTATTAGTTTGTGTTTATGTTGACGATTTGTTGATTACAGGTGCTGATGAAGGTGAAGTTGCAAAATGGAAAACTATGTTGGTGTTAATAAATAATCAAATTTGAAATAGTGGAAATAAATGTCTCTGGCATCTAAGCTGCTTCTCTTATTATGTCGATGAGAACTAGTGTATAAAAGAGAGAGAGATCATATGTAGAAAACTCTGAAAACATATCTTTCCTTTGTCCGTTAGTGTTGGCCCATAAGGCCCAGCCCATTAACGTGACCTAGAAGAGGACATAACAGGAGGAGAAGTGTGCATCGATTCAGAATAGCAAGCTGCAGCCGCCACAAACACACTCAAGCATAGCGTCTCCTCTGAGGTATGTATCGGGGAGTCAATATGGTATCAGAGCTCGGCGACGGCGGGGCCTGACCGGACGGCGGTTCCGGCGGAGATCGGCGGCGGAGGAAGGGCTATAGCTGTCGGTGTGGGGGTGCAGCTGTGGCATAGAAGGGAGGAGAGTTGCTGCTGCGTGCAGCTGCTCGTGAGGAGGAGAAACAGGGGGCTGGTGTGTTGCTGCTGCGTACTGCTACAGTAGCAGGTCGGGAAGATGGCTGAAACCAAAAGCCTTGCTGAAGCTGTCTGGTTTGGCAGAGCAGAGCCGGGTTTGGCAGAGGAGGCAGAGCGACCGGCGGGGCTATTACGGCACGCGGTGGCGGCGGTGCCGGTGCAGCTGGCTGAGTGCAGCCGGGAGCTGGACGAGGGGCACCACGCGCGGGATGTGCACGGGGAGAAGGCGGCGTGGCGGCTGAAGCTTGCGGAACTCGAGCTAGAGTCGGAGTGCGTGTGCCGGCGACGTGAGGCGACGGAGGAATTTGAGTCCAAGATGCGCGCGCTGTGGGAGGAGCAGGTGGCCGCCGTGGAGCGACTGGAGACGGAGTACCGGGACAAGGTCGCGATGGAGGACGTGGTGGAGCTGCGTGCGCTGCAGCAGTGGAAGGAGGCCGTGCACGTGTCACGGGAGCAGAGGCCGCCGCCGACCATGGAGAAGGTTGAGGCAGAGCAGCTTGGGCGGCATGCGCTGGCCACCGAGGTGATGACGGCCACGGTGCAGGAGCAAGCGAATGGACAGCTGCTAAGTGTTGGTCCTAGTGCTGCTGCTCAGGTGTTGCACGCGCAGCTGGCGCTTGGAGGAGGCGCTGTTGCTAGGTGTTGGTGCTGCAATAGCTGCAGGTGCTCTGGGAGGAAGATAGAGGATACTAGTCTTCCAAGTTCGGCTGATTTTACCTGTAGAAATGAGGACAACACCGAAAAGGCCACCATTGCTGCTCACAGAATTATCCGGAGTGGGTACTAGACTCGGGTGCATCTCAACATGTTGCAGGTGACTTCAGGGAATTTGAGTCATATGATCAGCACTCTCAAAGTAACACTATATGCACTGCTGACGGGACATTGCAGCCTATTAAGGGTATTGGGACCGTTCAATGTACACCTTCTATTAAGTTATCTTCAGTCCTTCATGTGCCAGCCTTTCCGGTTAATCTGGTGTCTATGAGTGCTCTAGTCGACCAAGTAGACTGTAGGATAACTGTTGACAGAAGAATGTGCTTGATTGAGGACCGGACGACTGGACAGAGGATTGGGGTAGGAATAAGGCGTAGGGGACTATGGTACATGGACCGTGAGGGGCTTGGTCAGATGGGCAGCTCAGTGTTTGCAGCAATTGTGGAAGAAAGAGAGTCTGTGGCAATGAAACATCACTGCAGAATGGGGCATGTATCCTTTGATAAAATGTACAAGCTATTTCCTAGTGTAATGCATGGAGTAGATAAGAACAAACTGAAGTGTGATGCGTGCGAGTTTGCAAAACATACAAGGACATCTTACGTGAGTAAGGGACTTCGAAGTATATCCCCATTCATGCTTGTTCACTCGGATGTGTGGACTAGTCCTGTGGCGTCGGTTAGTGGGGCAAAGTATTTTGTGACCTTTATTGACTGTCACTCACGTATGACATGGGTCTATTTGATGCGTCACAAGGATGAAACTTTCCAATGCTTCAAGACTTTCTATGCCTATGTAAAAAATCACTTTAATGTTCAGGTACAAGTGATAAGAAGTGATAATGGCACTGAGTATGTGAACAAAGTTTTTGGGGCTTTCTTATCAGAGCACGGGATTTTGCATCAAACCTCATGTCCGGATACTCCTCCTCAGAATGGAGTAGCAGAAAGGAAGAATCGACATATTCTGGAGGTTGCTCGATCACTGATGTTTACCATGAACGTGCCGAAATTCTTGTGGAGTGAAGCTGTGATGACTGCGACATACTTGATCAATCGCACATCATCGAGAGTACTAGGTATGAAGTCACCCTCTGAGTTACTTTTTGGAAAGAATGATTTTGTGGTTCCTCCCAAGCTGTTTGGCTGTGTCTGCTTTGTCAGGGACCACAGGCCATCTGTGGGAAAATTGGATCCACGCGCCGTAAAGTGTATCTTCATTGGGTATTCTTCTGGGCAGAGAGGCTACAAGTGCTGGAGTCCTTCTGAACGGAGGACCTTTGTGAGCATGGATGTCACCTTTAGGGAATCCGAACCATTTTATGGTGAGAAAACTGATCTTAGTGGCTTATTTGACAGTCTTGACCATACCCAGTCTCCTGTGGTTGGTCAAGAGGGGGAGAGTAGTGGTACTGGGGCTGTTCCAGTGCAGCAGCCAAATTCAGCGCAGCAGCAGCAGCCAATTGTGGGTGATGGGGTTGTTTCGGTGCAGCAACCAATTGAGGGTGCCATTCCGGTACATCAGAGTGAGCAGCACCAACAGGAGCCAAACTTACAGCAAGACATGTGGGGCAAGATAAATCAAGAACAAAATCCTCGAGTTTATGCTAGGAGACAGATTCAGGGGGAGGTGCCTGGCTATGTGCCGAGGTGGACAACAGAGCAGGAGGAGCAACTCAAGGTGTATTCACGAAAGCGTGGCAATGGTGTTGCACATCAGGGGGAGCAACTAGATCAGCCCCAAACGGAACAACGGGGTAGTACTGATGTGATTTCAATATCCTCTGATGAAGATCATGCTGAAGGGCAAATTGCTTTGAGAAGATCTACTCGAGCAACAGCAGGGATACCACCGGAACGGTTAGGGTTCAATGTCAATGATATTGGAAACTATGTTTCCTATGAAGCATTATCTCCGGCCTACAAAGCATTTGTTGCTTCTCTTCAGCTTGTGTCCCTTCCAACGAATTGGAAGGCAGCAAAAGAGGATCCAAAGTGGCGAGCAGCTATGATAGAGGAACTGGAGGCATTATGTAAGAACAAGACATGGGTATTAACACCTCTTCCAACAGGAAAGAAGGCAGTCAGCTGCAAGTGGGTATACACTGTGAAGCAGAATGCAGAAGGAAAGATTGAAAGGTATAAAGCTAGACTTGTGGCGAGGGGGTACAGCCAGACCTACGGCATTGACTATGACGAGACCTTTGCGCCAGTAGCAAAAATGAATACTGTGAGGATTCTGATCTCCTGTGCAGCAAATTTTGGGTGGCCTTTACATCAACTTGATGTGAAGAATGCTTTCTTGCATGGCGACCTGCAGGAGGAGGTCTACATGGAGATCCCACCTGGGTTCTCTACTTCTCAGACTATTGGCAAGGTATGTAGGTTAAAGAAAGCTCTCTATGGCCTGAAACAATCTCCGAGAGCATGGTTTGACAGATTCAGGCGTGCTGTATGTAATATGGGGTATGGGCAGTGTAATGGTGATCATACACTGTTCTACAAGCATGCAAAAGGGAAAATCACTCTACTTGCTGTATATGTGGATGATATTATTATCACAGGGGATGACAAAGAAGAAATTGCAAAGTTGAAAGAGTCTTTGGGTAAGGCGTTTGAAGTCAAAGATCTAGGCCGACTTAAATACTTTCTGGGCATAGAAGTGGCGAGGTCCACCAAGGGGATTTCACTATCTCAGAGGAAGTATACTTTAGATCTCCTAAGTGATGTAGGGATGCTAGGATGTCGGCCAGCCTCAACTCCAATTGATCAAAACCACAAAGTGACAGCTCAGTCAGGAGAGCCAGTAGATAAAGAGAGATATCAAAGGTTAGTTGGGAGGTTGTTGTACTTATGTCATACACGCCCTGATATTGCCTTTGCAGTAAGTGTGGTAAGCAGGTACATGCATGAACCTAGGAGTGATCATCTTGAAGCAGTGAATAGAATCCTGAGGTACTTGAAGGGGACTCCAGGAAGGGGGCTGTTATTTGAGAGTAACAAGCACCTCGTGATAGATGGGTACTGTGATGCAGATTGGGCAAGTTGCCTAGATGATCGTAGATCAACCTCAGGATTTTGTGTCTTTGTTGGTGGGAACTTGGTATCGTGGAGAAGTAAGAAGCAGGCTGTTGTGTCCAGGTCGACTGCCGAGGCAGAATATAGAGCTATGGCTCAAGGGCTAAGTGAAATGTTGTGGACAAGAAATTTACTTGAAGAACTGAAGATATTGAAGACTAGTTGTGTGAACGTGTGGTGTGATAACAAATCAGCAATCAACATAGCAAACAACCCAGTGCAGCATGATAGAACCAAGCATGTGGAAATAGACAGATTCTTCATCAAAGAAAAGCTAGATGTTGGGATCATTAAGATAGAGCATGTGAGTTCAGGGCTACAGATTGCAGACTGTTTAACAAAAGGATTGGGACCTAAAGAATGCAGTTTGGCGTGTGACAAGATGGGAATGATAGATATATATCACCCATCTTGAGGGGGAGTGTTGGCCCATAAGGCCCAGCCCATTAACGTGACCTAGAAGAGGACATAACAGGAGGAGGAGAAGTGTGCATCGATTCAGAATAGCAAGCTGCAGCCGCCACAAACACACTCAAGCATAGCGTCTCCTCTGAGGTATGTATCGGGGAGTCAATAGTTAGTATGCTCTAGCACTATTTATTTCAGTTAATGATACTCCCTGGAGAACGCAACAAAGCATTGTGCTGTACATAACAGACTTCACCATAAATACAAATGCTAGTAACAAAGCAGCAGATTCCACAATGTCCTAGACTCCTACTCTCCTAGTCTTAGTTATCGGTGGCGTGGAAAATCAGATATCGGGCTACTTAGCAGGAACATATTCGAAGGACAAAGACCTTAATCTGGCACATAAAACTGAACCATGAGCAGTACATTTAGAATTTAAGGTGGATTTCTTCAAACTGATTGGAAAGTGTAAACATCAAATGATGAATCTATGTCCAGCTGCATACTCAGAGGCAATAAAGGTCAATGAGATTACCTTCATTACAGTAACTTGAACAATCTAGTGTAGATCCATGGCAACAAAGCACGATACAAAACCAAAAGAGGAAAGGTAGCATCAAATATGGGTAGCATCTGTTACTGCCCAGCAAAACACCCTGCACAGAAATACAGTTAGGATACAAAGCACCACAGCTGAACCGGGATAGGTTTTGGGTGGCCTCATAAGTCATACCTGCTCCAGCGCATAATGAATGTGGAAGTGCACGATAGGCGATGGGGCGAGGACGATGGACGACGGTGTAGCAGAGGTGGTGCTGGATCGCGCCTAGCTGTCGACGCGCAGGTATTTGGCGTCACGGTGGGCATAAAACCCGAAACCCGAACCCCGAACCCAAAAAACCTGAGCCCGAACCCGAATAGCCCGAACCCAACAAACCCGAACCCTATCTCGGGTACCAGTTTTGGAAACCCGAATTTTATACAGGAAAATCGGGTGTGAACTCACGGCACCCGAATCGCCCGAACTACCCGAAATAATCAAAGCCCAGTTAAGAAATAGTACCTCGCTTTGGCAAGGCCCAACACGGCAGCACCCAACTTCCCACGTCTCATTCTCGCCCAACGAGTCAACGATCCCATCCCCAATCCCCATCTCGTTCTCACCCACGATCCACTGCTCCAACCGCAAGCGCTAGTGCTGGTGGAGATCTAGACGGGGACGCCACAGGTCGCAGTCTGGCAGCCGGCCAGCCGCAACGGCGAGAGGAGCAAGATCACGTCCAGCTCCGTGTCCAGGCCTCCATCGTGCATGCTGTAGCCTTCGTCTTGCACCGGCGGCCGCATGGTCTGCACCTGCAGCGCGTCAAGGTGCGGGGGACGACGGCCATCGTACACGCCGGACAACACCGCGGCACCCGTCTCCTTATCCCGTCGGCCGCCGCCAGCTCGAGCTCCCTGGCGCATGATATTCTCAAGGATTTCACGACGGCATCCTGTTTGTGGCACTAATTCGGGAATTCGAGATTACCCGCACCCGAACCCGAATTATCGGGTACCCGAAGTTTCGGGTTTCTCCTTTTACAGGCATTTTTCGGGTGTTAGTTTTGAAAACCCGAAATTCTAAAAACCCGAATTACCCGACCCGAATTTTTCGGGTAACCCGAACGCCCAGCCTGAATTTGGCGTGCGGCGGCGGCGGCAAACGGGTCGTCGGCGGGTAGACGCCCAACCAGTGGCGGACCCACCACTGGGGTCGCCGGCGGCTCGCTGCAGCCCCAGGTTGAGAAAAAAGGAGAGGGCAGCAAAGGAAAAATGGGCCTCACTTGCCAATTCAGGCCCACTGAGCACAGCACTCGTTTCGATCGACCAAAATTCCCCTCCCCAATTCCCGTCCAAATCCCTAGCACGGCTCGACCAGACAGTGGTGGCCGCCGCCGCCGCGCCCGCCCTGCTCCTGCCGGCCGGCCGGCCGCCAAGACGCATCCCCTTTCCTGCCCCTGTGCTTTGCACGCCTCCTCCGGTCCTCCCAGTGCCTCCTCCTCGGAGCTCAACCCAGCCGCTCGAGTCCATTTTCCGCAGAAAGAATATTGGGTTTTCCAAAATTTGCGCGAGCGTAGCTGGGCCGTAGTCCGGAACGGCTGCACTGTTGGGCCGCATCGGTGGTTGCTGCGCTGCTAAGGGCAAAGCCCGCCAGGCTGCTCGACCTCCCCGCGCCGCCTTTCTCTCCCTCCACCCGCGCCCCTCTATCCGCCGTCCAGCCCCTCTCGTCCCCGCCGCCCGGCTCCCACGCTTCCTACCTCCACTTCGCCGCCGGGAACTTCTCTTCTGTCACCGAATTTCTTTGCTGCCGATGGGGAAGCTGAAGCCCGTCTCTGCAACAGCTACTCCTCGAGGTACGAAACCTCACCCGCCGTCTGTTGCCCGGAGCTCCCGAGTTCTACCTCACGTGCTCGGTTGCTCCCCCCTCCTGATGCTTTGCTATCCTGTGGTTTCAGGTCAGAAGAGGCGCCGTGAGAAGCCAAAAAAGCCGGCGCTTGACGGTGGTCTTCCAGACTCTCCAGGTTCGGTTTTCGTCTCTCACAGATAATGGCCATATAGCAAAGCTGGAGTAGGCCCTTCTCCTTTCTCGACATTTTCTTGCTTCATGCAGCAACGTAGCGCAGCCTCTGTCTTTTGAATCTTTTCTGATTGGACTTAATTCCTTGAGCATGCAGCTGGAATCATAGCAGCGGACGCTGCTCCACGTGAGAAACAATCCAATGGGAGCTCTCAAGGCTTACATGGAGTGATGAGGATCGCTTAACAGATGATTGCACTGTTTCCAGTGAGGATGAGGCACAAGATATGCCAAGCAATAAAAATGATGCTGTTGATGAGATGGAGTCGTCATGGTTGGTGCTATTGATGCAGCATTATTCATGCATTTTTACTTTATTGGCTGGGAGGCTTAATGACTGTTATCTAAATTGACAAGCACTATATTGTTTTTTATATGATATCAGTCATTCAGTTTTTGGTTATATGACCTGGTTTCAGAATGGTTCCTTATTGTCGCCTCTACTGCATCATTTGTCGCAGCAATAATAAGATCCTTCAAAACTAAAACTAAATGACAATCAGAGATCATTTCTCATGCTTGAAATGATTTATGTTACTGGTTACTAAAAGTTCAAACTCCATGTATTCTTATCTTGGTCTCAAAAGTTAAACGTGATATTTATCCTAACCATTTTCCATTTTATTTCTCCTGCATTATACTTTCATGTAACTTTCTCTAACAGCATGCTCTTATGCATGTTTCAGTTCATTTCAGCGTCATGTCAGTCATGTTCTAGCAAATGATGAAGTCACTGCATTACTGAAGCAGAAGAATAAATATAAATGGGAGATGCCTGCCGTGGACATTCCAAAATCAAAATGGGTTGGAACAGGTGAAAAACTGCAGGTACCTTACGGAATTACATCATGATGAGCTGATTAAATGATTGATTCACATGTTAACTTGTGTATAGTAAATCTTATGTGCTCTAAGTACTTCGGAAGTTCATGTTCTATGTGACGTAGTTTGGTCTTATTTTTCCTTGAAAGGTGGATTACTGAACTTGATCCCTTGGGAGCAATATAGGTATTTGTTCTGTAATAAATGAATATCAGTATGTCTGTTTGGAGTCCAAACTTTCATGTTTATCACGTGTTTGGATTAACTTATGACCTATATTTATTTGTAACTTATGTGGGAGGGATGACTATGGTGCATTTATCTGTACCACATACATTCACATGTTCTCTGATTACTAGCAGCACGTCTTCGAATGGTATGCGAATTGTGCTTCTTCAAAGAGCTACACATAAATATTAGTTTCTGTTCCTCTCTGCTGGGATACTTGATCCATTACATTAGTTGTCAAACTACTCAAATGCTTTGCGCTGACCTGTTCAGCCTTTTCATTTCTTGTTCAGGGATGATTTTTTTGTATAATATAACTAGTTGAAGAGATTCTCAGATCCTTTTTTCTTGCAGGGAGCTCCTGATGATTCTTTTGTTGATGTCAAAGGAAAGCTGAGGGACCACTGGCAAAACACCCTCGCTGATAACTTAAGTTCTAGATTGAGATTCTTCTCACTTTGTGAGTACTCTTTATTGATTATCTTTCAGTTAGTGCTTTGTTTCATGAATGACATGATTATATTGACTACTCAATAGGGCTGCTTTAGAGGAATATAATAGAGCTATTTTTCCAGAATTAGCAAAGGACCCTAAATTAATTTTGCAGCTTAACCCAGCAACACAAAATTTGCCATAAATTTAGGTGTAGGGAAGCAGAAGTGTAAATTTAGTTGGATCAGGACTTACCGCTCTAAATTTCACATGATAAAATACTTCTTGTATGTGTTCGCGTGTGGCTACTTGGCAAGTCTAAGCTTCTCTCCAAAACGAACTAGACAGATAATTTGCTTCCCCAAGAAGCCTACATGAGCTTGTCTACCCAAGTACCCATTCTATAAGTAGGGAAAATACAAATTTTAAGGCCCTTTAAGACTCCCAAACTGATTCAGATGTGGAATTCTCATTTATTTTGTTACGTCCACTCGACCTGAAGAACAGAAACTAGTTTGTTACACAAAAAGCGCTAAACGTGTTTTGGGTGGATGTCTGTGTGTGCCCCACTGCAAAACAAGTTAATACCAACTTCTTAAACAGTTAATGCCCTTGAGAAATGGTCGTATATACCTACTTTGTCAGGTGCCTGTCTTAGTAAATTTTGTATATAGAGATCATGATTTTTGAGTCGCCGAGTCAAGTCAAGTCGCCGAGGCTGCGGCTCGTGACTTGCCGACTTGAGTCAACGACTCAGCTTGTATAGTCGCCCCAAGTCGCCCTGCTACAGTGCACGTCAAATTGGCCTGTTATCTATTGCAGCCCGGCCTACAAACCCTAGATCCCCGCCGCGCGGCCCAAGACCTGGCCCAACAAAACCCTAATCGAGAGACCCTAGATCCCCGCCGCGCGGCCCAAGGCCTGGCCCAACCGAAACCCTAATCGATAGAGAGAGCTCTCCCACCAACCACCACTCTTCATCAGATCCCATCGAGCTCCCGAGTCCCGAGCGTCTCCTTTCCCGAGCTCCCGTCGCCGGCCACAGATCCTCCACCCCGGCGCCCTCTCTCCGGCCGCCGCCAGCCACCTCGACCTCCTCCCGAGCGTCCCCGCGGCTCATGTCTTCCTCGACCTTTTTCTTCTGCGCCACCGCCATGCTCTGCCTCCTCCCGCGCCGCCATCCTCGCCATGCTCTGCCTCCTCCCCGACGCCGCCATGCTCTGCCTCCTCCTGCGCCGCCGTCCTCGGGCATCAAGTCGCTGAAATCCTGAGGCAAAAGTCGCTGTATAGTCGCAGAAATCGCCGTCGAGCCAGTGACGTGGCGCGACTTGCTCCGTGAGTCAAGTCGCCTGCGCGACCCAGCCACGCCGCGACGACTTGGCGATTAGTCGGCGACTAATCAGCGACTATACGGCGACTCAAAAATCATGATAGAGATAGAAAGTACCCTTTCTGGTTCCCTTGTACTATAGATTCTGTTGTGCACATCTGTTTTGGATATTCTTGCTATTTTGAATCAAATAATTGTTACCAATATGGTTTTAGGCTTTTAGCATACCAAGTTACATACTCGTAAGATAAATTATGGCTTTTCATGTCATGTTCCCTGGCTAAAATGATGTATGATCTCTCTGTCAATTATATTAAGTGTAATTCTAATCCATTACAGGTAATAGTTATCGTGACATTATGTATTGTAATAAGAAGCCATTTTACCTTAAGGGTAGTAAGGTGGATTCCAGTACTATGGATGCATATATTATGCATGCTGTAAGTTTCAAATCCCTGTTTGGTAATATTTTTACTGTACCTGTTATGATGCTGGCTAATGTGCAATGTTATCGCAATGGCAGTTGAGTCATGTTCATAGAACAAGAGATGCTGTCATTAAAAACGATGCAAAGCTTAGGAATGATGCTAACACAGATATTCTGGATGACAACTCATACCGTGATCAGGGTTTTACACGTCCAAAGGTATTGTCACATAGTGGGAACACAAATGAGCAAACAGTATCTTATTTGATACATTATCATGCATAGATGTGTGTGGTGCTACAGATAGTTGCACGATCATTTCACATTAATGCTATGAATTTTCTGTTCATAGTAATGTTACCTGCCAGTATTTCTATCATGCTGTAACTCCATTATACAAGTATTTTTTCTGTATCTTCATCTGTTGAACTTATTGCTCTTTTCTTTTGTTTTATCATGCTCCTAGGTTCTTTTCTTGTTACCTCTCAAAAGCATTGCACGGCGTTTAGTAAAGAGATTAATCCAATTATCTCCACTGACACAAAAGGTACACTTTTACTTTTGCAGTTACTCTTACAGGCAACATTTAAACATCATGTTCATTTGAATCGGCAAATCATTATGTATAAATTTGTGATTGCTGGTTCAGCGGTTATTTTACTCTGATGCTAAGAGATAGAGAATTCGTTCATTTATAGGATAATGCCATGGGACTATTCAAAAAAGAGTTTGATGAATCAGATGATGAAGAGGAGGCTGAAAATACCTCAAAACCCGCAGATTTTAACCTTCTTTTTGCTGGGGATGTTGAAGATCACTTTCTTTTTGGGATAAAATATACAAAGTAAGTGTGCTAGATCGTTAATAATTCCTCATAAAAAAATTGTAGTTGTGGAGACAAGTGCGCCCACCATGTTTTTTGTCAACAGCTCTATTTCTTTTCTTCATTTTCATGGCCTATCAGAGGCTTCTGATGTAAACATGAATATGTCAAATGAATAGTCAAATGCTCAGCAGAATGAACTCAGAAACTGTAATTAATATTATTTCGCTGTTTGTTCAGACTTTTCTTCAGTAGTGTGAATCTTATTTCTCCTTCAGTTATGGACCTTTATTTGACTGAATTTGTATATCACTAAACAAGGATAATATGCTACTTGCTTGTCTAAAGTTCTTAATAGCTTTTCTATCCTCTTGTATGCTCAGAATTGGCGATTTACTTCAAGTCTCCATATTCTGAAGTATTATGTTCCACTAACTTATGCGAACTAGTGTTTTAGGTGTCACAGCGACAATTTGTGGATCAGTCATGGAAGCAAGCTCTATATTTTGGTCTTAATTTTAAACTAGCACGTGTTAATACTTAATATCGGCATTTCATAATACCTTTTCTGCCCCTAAAAAGCTACAGTTTGGACACAACACAGCTTTGACTATTCCTATGTACATAAACTTGCTAGTAAAAAATTATGTGTTCCTAGATTGTGAAACTCTTTTCATGCCAAATCTGTCAATTGAAAATTTGAAATATTTGTTACTCATTGTGTATCATTAGTTTGAAGTTTCGTTTTAAATCTTATATCATGCACCTTTAAAAGCCTTGTTATTGCTTACGAACTGATACAATGCACAACATAGCAGAACACACTTCAGCACCACTCGCTAAAACAGATTTACCAGTAATATGGAAAATTCTCTGTGTGGTAGAGCATCTGGCCTATGAAACCATTATAGTTTAGTGATTGTTTGCTTTGAAATATGTTACTTCTTTTGTAGTGCCGTAAATATTTTTCCCAGTTTATATCTTCATTTAACTTCTTTTCTCTATTATTAAAGCTTACTTTATGTTAGTTAAATCTCTTATTCAGTAAATATTTCAGTCCACAAACTGGATTTTATAGAATGTTGTAACATCTTTTGTGTTTTGTGATCGCTCTTTGATATTCTGCATTGTGAAATCTTATACCTTCAGCAAACATTATGCCCTTAAAATCATTATTGCTAACACATTGACATTTTAGCATTTTTGTTGGACTCTATATTCACATAAATAAGGCTTTTAAAAGTTAATGTTTTAACCAATGCTTCTGCAGGAAATCTGTTAAGCTATACAGTAACTTCTATGCTTCTGATATCATAGTGGCATCTCCTTTAGCGCTTAAACTTGTAAGTATTCTTCAACAAAAGGTTTTCTTAGTATACTCAATTAGTCATGATTATTCATGCATCCCGCAGCTGTATATTGTCACCGTTCTGGGGACACCTGATAGTTTACTGTCCAATTAGCACTGCATACAGTATAGAAAACATAGACCTCTGCTCCTTTTTATTAGGTGTTTGTTTTGTTGGTAAATTCTGAATTGTTAGGTGTATTTCCGTTCTAGCCCAGTAGTTGCTGATTATACTCCTCCTGAATCGGAAGGATCATTGATTAGCCACTGGTAATTAACTAATTATCCTCTAATCAACGTTGTAACCAGGGGTATTTTTGCCCCAAATTATCCTCAAATCAGTGCCATGGTCACCGTGCATGAAAAGATACACCTAATAAAATGGAACGGAGGGAGTATGGAACAGCTAGAAAGTACTATCCCAGTTTTGCACAAACACCTGAGGGGTTCAGCTAGCCTCCAGGCCCTATATTCGGGGAATTTTGCTGTCCCAACTGTGTGAGGCTATTGGGAGGCAGGACTGACATCTCCCAAGGCAACACTCGTATAGGCTGGCCAGTAATGATGGCGTAGAAATGGAGTGAGAATGTTAGCAAGTCAGACTGTTGTTTGGAAAGGCAGCTAGACATGGGTTAGTTATACAGGGCGTTGGAGGGAGGCCATGGAGCATGTCGATACACCTTACGGTACCTGAGAATGGAGGTGGTAAGCTCAGGAGAATTAAATTTCTGTACCTACAGAGAGGCACACACCATATTATGATACAGAATGGACGGGGGCTAAGGTTCTGGCTTTTCCGGAAATAGCAACTATGGTAGAAGGTGTTCTTGCGAAAAGGGGGATTGATGAAGAAGGGTGTTTAGGTAGGGAGGTGGCTTTGATGCAGGGAGAAGAGGAACACGCTTAAAGGTATGAGGTACTACATGTCAATATGCTGTTGGATTTGCCAATCCACTGAGTAGGTGCTTCTCACTGGAAGAAATAAAACAAGATCCTGCTTTCCAGTTGATCCCTAACAACAAATCGGTTTTGTTGTTATTCCATCATTGCGCCAGTTTCATTTGTAATAGAAACTTGATCTTGTTGTGCCTCACATTACTTTGCTTACAAATCCATCTCATCTCTGTATTGTCATTCTGATTAAGTGTGCACATTCTTGCTGAAGTGTTAGTATGCTCTACCTTATTATGCCTGTCTGATATCAGAAAATCGATGGAGGTGAAGATATCAAGAAGAAGGGACGTGCCAAGGAAAATGATTCTGATTTCCTGTCATCGATTGAGGTTAGTTCCACTTTAATCGATATGCACATTTTATTTTACTAGTATATCCTTTCCTATACATTATTTCATTTATGTACCATTATTATATGTAAATCGTCTATGTTCACATGGAAAAAATGATTAAATTTCTAATTGGTGGTCATCTTTTCATCCTGAAAACATTACAAGTATTTTTCTATCATTTTGAAGGAACTATAAATTTCAAACTGAACATTTATAAGGAACAGCAGGTGGACACACGATTCTGTTGTTTCTTATTTTCAACGAGGTCTTAACCTCTACATTTGTTTTGTGCAGATAGTGGTGGTTGATCACGCAGATGTGATATCTATGCAGGTTAATCTCCATCTCTAATACTCCCTCTGTTCTGAATTAATTGACTCAGATTTAGTACAACTTGTACTAAATCTGGTCAATCAATTCGGAACGGAGGGAGTACTTTGCTGTACATGTTTGCTGACGCCTGCTGGTGCAAATGACTATTATCTATGGATGTAGAATTGGTCACATCTCCATGCCGTTCTTGAACAACTAAATCAGTTGCCATCAAAAGAACATGTAGCCAATGTGATGCGGATTAGGCCATGGTAATTCTTCTTTTTATTTTTATTTATTTATGCCATGCTCTAAGGCCTCGTACCTCTATCTAAAGTCGTCAACTTACTGTTGTGAATGGCAAAAGAGCTTGCAGTTTGTTCTTGATTTTGATGTTTATGAGGTCAATTATATGCTTCTTACATTTTCATTTATTTTTCTAAGGTACTTGGATCAGCATGCACGTTACTATCGGCAAACAATAATCCTAAGCTCGTATCTTACACCAGGTATGGAATTTCACTCGGAACCGTGACCATAACTTTGACTGTATTTTTCTAGTCTTCAGCTTTAATCATCCAATGGAATTCTGGATATCAACTAGAATTATACAAGTTATTATTTTGGTCATGACAGAATTGATATTTTCGATCACTATCATTGTTTCTGCTAGTGTGTATTTGTTCACTGGAATTATGCCTGGTACTTTGGTATTTAAGTTGCTTGCGTTAGTTGTTGTGCATGTGGACCATCATACTTTGGCTCCAAATATATTCTCCTCCTTTTGCGGCATGAAGTTCATCTTCTATGTTCACATTGTAAGCTACTTATTTATTTATAAAATCTATTTGTGTTTCAATTCTTTGCCTGCTGTGCAGAGATGAATGCTTTATTCAACGGATCATGCTTAAATTTTGAGGGTAAGGTATGTAGCAGGCTGAAAGTTGCTAACTAATCCATTTGCAGTGTTGGGCTCATGTTTCTAAGATGCTGGAACTCAACTTTTTTTAGGTTAAGCTGGTTACTGAGTTTACAGGTGTTCTTCCCAAAATACAGCTTGAAGTACGGCAGGTCAGTTAATTCCTTATATCTTCGTACTCTGTCGCATCATTGCAAATTTGCTGTGTGGATATGTCCAGCCTAACAAAACTTTGATGCCAGAGATTGAGGGTTGTTCCTTAGATGTATTTACAAATTTTGGATGAACTCATTCAACAGACGATTAAATTACATGTTTTTCATTGTCCAATCACTACACAGGTGTATGAACGGTTTGATGCATCTTCTGTTGCTGAATCTGATGATGCCCGCTTTGATTATTTCTGCACAAGGGTGAGTCATTTTGTGCCCGTATTTCATCTAAATAATGCATTATGGAATTTAGCGCACTCAGATCATTATCAAAACTATCACTCACCTTTGTAGTATATAATTCATGTGTGAAATTAAATACTGTATGTAAATAATTATGTAGTGACAACCAACCTAAATTCTTATCTGGACTTGGCACAGTATCCAACCAATATTTGTCCTTGAATCTAGTTACTACATACATGCCATCTGAGGACATCCATATACATGCCATCTCAGGACATCCGTATTTGATTTGCTCCACACTAACCGATTTATACTATTCCCATTTGTATTCATATTTGGCAATTACTCCGAGAAAAAAAATGTGGTCTAGGATACGGAACAAGCAATGCCCCTACGCATCCACCCTGTAATAAGTTTCAACCCAATTACCCAGATTCAGTGCTCTGCCACTAATCAAAAACTTGGGCATGAAATTCCATGTTGTGACAATTGTATGACAGAGTGCGTAGCTACACTGAGATGTAGTAACAAGCTCGGACAGAGCAAGCTGGGACATCTGGTACTACACAGAAGTGCTAAGCCCATGTGATATCACGACTCACTGTCACAGATAATTTCTTTGAGTGTTAGGTGATGTGTACAATTATGCAGTCATACTTTTTTTTACACGTTGGTCTTGACTCTTGATTGTTAGAAACATGGAATAGCTCTTACTATATTGTTGTGGCACCTATATATGTATATTATTTACTATTTTGTGATTTATTATTCCAGGTATTCCCAAAGATTCAAGAGTCAGATGAGGTATTGTTTTTTGCTATTTTGTGATATCTTCAGTGCTGTCATGTTAACTTGCATTTGGTACCCCTCAAGTTGGTGTGAGTATTAGTTTCAAATGTCCACCTGCAGCCTGCAGGAGTAGGTCCTGGTAATTAAAATGTCAATGGGTGGAAGAGTTCCAAGAAAACCATTAGTTGCATCTGATAGCACATAATATTTTGGCCGTATGCAAAGTATTAGTTTCAAATGTCCACCTGGAGGAGTAGGCCCTGGTAATTAAAATGTTGATGGGTGGAAGAGTTCAAGAAAACCATTGGTTGCATCTGATAGCACACAATATTTTGGATGTATGCAACCAAACATATGAAAATTTAGTAGTGGGATGTACAATCTGTCATCACATGTAGTTCACTTAATGTTATTATTACCCAGGATAGTTCTACAAAAGTATTTGAGAGAATGGACCAGAACTTTGTGCTTTTTGCAATAAATTTTGTTGGTAGATCTGCCAAACGTGTCTGGAAATTATTTTGTGTTGGAGGAAAATATGCGTTATCTGACACTTCCTCATCTGGATTTCCGTAATGATTCGACAGTTCCTATTTTGAATATATTATTAGTTTGGAAGTCATGTTCAATTTATCTAATTGCATAGTGAAATATGCAGGGTGGTGTTTTCTGTTCGTAAGTTCCTACTTTGAATATATTAGGATGAGCAATTTTTTAAAATCTCAGGACGCGTCTTTCTGTAGAATTGGAGAGTAAGTGCACCTTCCTTTTTCTGCTAGTTTTTTTTATTAACTAAACTGGATCTGCTCCGAGTCTTTGTTTTTTCGAGAATCTTTTTTTGGTCGTATGCATATACTAACTGTATATGTGCTCATATATATCAGGGCTACGTCACAACCGGATATATCTCGTGCCAGACTCTGGTTTTTTGAGGGCCAGAAGAAGATCTTGCTCTATAGTGAGAGATCTCACTTCTTCCACAGATATAAGGTCATAACATCTAAAAGGCCCTCGATGACTTGTTATGTCGTGTTATTCCTGTCATTTCACAAGCATGCACTTGGGTGTCTGTTTGTTCAATGTTTAAACTCTTGTGTTATATATGCAGATTAGGGGAGGACAGCATTTGGTTATCTACTCTTTGCCAGGGAGAAAAGATTTCTATCCAGAGGTATTGACTAGATTGCCATCGTATGCAACGCACTATGTCTGTAATTTGTGCTGTTAAAAAATCTAACAAAATTATCCCTTTGGACCATGTGTTCTTCTCTTCTTTCAGCTTGTAAACATGCTTGGTGAATCATCAAACCCGAAGTGCAATGTGCTTTTTTCTCCTTTGGATATTCTTAAGGTGAGATCACCATCATGCATAGTTTGTCCCATCCGAAACAAATGTACAGCTACCACTGCAGCAAAATTATAATCTGGACCCTTGTCATGTGGGTAGTGTTCAATCATATTGCCTAATGCCTAGTTAAATGTATCATTCGTACTGTGACAAAATTAATCGAGATTGTACTGTCTAATTGTCTGGTCAAAGCTCCCAAGGAAAACAATGATAGTTCAGATTTGAGCTTTTGATTTGGAAGTACATTTACATGCTAGTATTAGGACAACGGATAGCAGTGCCCCAAAATCTCACATGTGCTGCATGCTCTTCTCTCAGCACTGATAGCTGGGCATTCCATCAGTTTAGTTGTATTTGATTTCCTTAAGTGAGTTAATCTTCGTCAGCATTTTTATGACTGAGCTGTCTTGTTGCAAATTTGCAGTTGGATCGAATTGTTGGAACGTCTTCTGCACGGAGGCTGGTTTCTTCTGACAAGAGCATGTTTGTCTTCTGCTGACGAAAAGTGTGAGCTTTAGACAGATGAGTTGAGTATGTTATCGTGACTTGTCAGCTGTTAACATAAGCGCTAAATTGAAATCCATTTTTACGTCAGTTGGAGGTTCTTTGTATCTGAAACTCTTCTAGAGGGTTAGTGCTTTCAGATTTGGTTGTTAGTGAGGAATGTTATGCGCCAGTGTTCTCGTCAATTTTGAAGATATAGATGCAAACGGCTGCTCGATTGACTTGCACACTGTCTGGTTGGAGCAGTAAGAACACATCATCATACTTATATTGTTGGTCGTGAAAAGAAAAGTTATTTGGGTGATTCGTTGGGTTGCTATTGGGCAAAGTTGATTACGGCCAGCATAGTGTTTTTTTTTTGGGGGGGGGGGGGGGGGGGGGGGGGGGGGGAAAGATGTCATTCTCAACTGTTTCAGTTAAATTTGTTCGCTCTAGATTATGTTGTTGCCGTCGCCGTTATTCCCTATACGAAAAGTATGAGCTCCAATTTCCAAATATGCTCCCTGGTCCTTGCACAAAATTGCTCAAGCACAGAAGTTAATTTTGTTTGCAGTTTTTAGAGACCGAGAGTAAGAGCATCTCCACTCGCAGCGCCCAAAGAGGGGCGTGCGGGACATGTTTCCGTCCCCACTCGCTCAGTTCGGTCCGGCGCGGCCCAGTTTTTTGCACAGCCCACGCCCTTAACTTGGGGAGGCTTGGGTGGCCCCGGACGGAACGAAACGCCTTCCTCTGATGCGCGGGCCTTGCCTGGCAGTGAGACACGAATTAAAAGTCTCGGCGTTTTCTCGTCTGCCTACCGTCGTCGCCCCCCCCCCCCCCCCCCCCCCACTTTTCTCGTCATCGTCGCCACGATCTGGCACGCCCGCCTCTCGACCGCCGGCTCCGCCCCGACTCGACGCCGTTGCCGCTGTTGGCTTCTCCTCCTCGCCGCGCCTTGCTTCTCGGCCGCGCCCCCGGCTATTCGACGACTCCAGCCAGCACCGGTGACCTCTCCTCTTCTCCTCGCCTGTAAGGTGTTCGGCGGAATTACTGGTACACGTGGTTTTCTACATAATTGATTTCGCCTGGCTATTCGACGACTCCGGCCGGCACCATTGATCACAACGTGCCGGCATGTATTGCAGATGGATAGCGACGACGAGTTGATGGCCGCGATGCTGTTGGAAGAAGAAGCCGCCATCGCCGAGGAGGAAGATGAGAATATAGCGATTTTCTCATGTCTTCTACAACTTCAAGCCGTCGAGGACGCCAATGCCGCACCAAAACGAGGAGGCTCGTCGTTCGGAAGGAGGAAGAGCAAGCCGAGACAGAGAATGGAAGGCCATTGCATGTTAGTCTCTGACTACTTTGCCGACATTCCTGTCGCCACCACCAAGGATTTCCATCGACGCTTTCGGATGAACCGTGGATTGTTCAAACAGGTCGTGCAAGCTGTGAGGGAGTATGATCGATGGGTCAAGTTGAAGAAGGACGTCGTGGGAACTACTCCCTCCGTTCCTTAATATAAGGCGCCTAAGGTTTTGGCACGGATATTAAGACGCCAGTATTTTAGATGCTGTGGACAATTTTCTCTTCAATAAAAATTAAGAGAAAGTAGTTCGTATTAGCCACAACTTGAAAACAATTCGTCAAATTGATTCGTTCTAGATTGTGACCCGTTTTTTGATGCCTAAAATTGTCCATAAATCATAATACACCTTATATTTTGGATTTTTTTTGAAAAGCTTAGGCGCCTTATATTAAGGAATGAAGGGAGTATTGGTTTCTCTTCAATCCAGAAAGTGCACTGCAGCTCAATAAGAATGCTTGCATATGGAGCACCTGCTGATTCTGTAGATGAGTACCTACGGATGTCAGAGTCCACAATTATTAAGTCGATGTACATATTCTGTAGAGCGGTGGTTGGTGTGTATGACCCGAAATATTTGAGAGAACCAAATGAAGAAGAAACAACTCGGATTCTAGAACAGAATGCATCAAGAGGATTTCCTGAAATGCTTGGAAGCATAGACTGCATGCATTGGAGCTGGAAGAGCTGTCCTTTTGGTTGGCAAGGATTGTACAAAGGAGGCCACAAAGGATATTGCGGTGTGGTTCTTAAACCTGTGGCCAATCATGATCTATGGATTTTGCACACATTCTTCGGCATGGCAGGATCAAACAACGTGTTGCAGCGATCTCGTGTGTTCGCGAAGCTAGTTGAAGGCCATGCCCCACCTGTCAACTATGAGGTCAATGGCTACCAGTACAACAAATGCTACTACCTTGCCGATGACATCTATCCAAGGTGGGCAACATTTGTGGAGAGCATCTCCAACCCTCGCGGTAACAAATCTTGTCATATTGCCGGTGAACAAGAGAGTGCCAAGAAGGATGTCGAGCGGACATTTGAAGTGCTGCAACAAAGGTTTGCTATCGTTCGGGACCCTGCCCTGACATGGTCGAATGATATATGTGGGAGGTGATGAACTGTCGTGTGATTCTGCACAAAAAATCTGAAAATAATTCCAATAATTAGGATTTTTCATATTATTTCATATTTTGATTTTTCTGATTTTTTTGAATTTTTTTTTACAGTTTTTGAATTTTTTCAGAATTCTGGTGCGGCACCAGGTGCGCCACTGAAATCCACTTTCTGTGGCGCACGCCCATGGTGCGCCACAGAAAAAAAAATTTAGTGCGTGCGCCACAGAAAAAAATATTTAGTGGCGAGGATTCTGTGGCGCACCCAGCAATTCTGGGGGTGCGCCACAGAATTCTAATTTGGTGCGCCACTGATAGCTGCTTTCCTAGTAGTGTGAGCGCCATAATCGAGTGCATGATCATACGCCATATGACTTTGAGGGTCCTCATGCCAAGGTTGATCACAACGTGCCGACATATTTCGCTGATTATCTCTCAATGCATTTGGAAATTCGTGATGACATTATCATGAACTCCAAACTGATATAGCGGAGTATTTGTGGACGCGACGGGGAATGGCAGCGTCAGCCTAGGAAGGGCAAGACGTTTGAGTGTAATTTTATTTTTCGATAACGTGAAACTTAATTATATGTGTTTCAACTATTAAACAGTTATGTTTGATTTTTCTTTAACAAAATATTGAAATTTAAATAAGAAAAAACCCCTTCGAGAGGCCCTTTGTGTCAGGATGGCGCCAAAGGTCCTATCCGGAATGCGTTTGGTCATGCATTTGGACGCCGCGCGAGTGGAGGGGCTCTAATCATAGCTTGACTCATCAACTTAACTTAGAAGAGAAATCTCAACTCTGTCGGCAGGCTGAGGCACAATTCAGAACCGAGTTCGTCATGACTTTCGAGTTTCTTGCACCATTGGCCTTGAGCCCTTGATTAAAATGACAACAGGCACTTCGGATAAATCATTTTCTCTCACCCGCTGTCAGAAATGGCGCTGCTCTCTTTCTCCTTCCCCTCTCCAAACCTTCCGGTCCTCCGACTCCTCCGCCGCCCCCTCAAATCCTCCACCTCCAAATGCTTCCTCCATCCCCATCATTCGCCGCGGCGGCGCAACCAGCCATTCGCGCGCCAGCCAGACCACGACGGGGAAGACGTCACGCGGAGCTCACCCGCCAGCCCCTCCGGCTCCCACCTCGTCGCCGCCCTGGATGACGAAGAGGGAAGGGGCCCGTCCAACGGCGACGGCGCGGAGGAGGGAGAGCAGCTACACGAAGTGGGAGAGTGGGACCCGCCTGTCAGCGCCTTCCGACCCCAGGCCCAGGAACAGCGTCTCTCCCTGCTCACAGAGGAGGAGGAGGATGACGAGGATGAGGAAGACGGCGGGGACTGCCCGTGGCGGGACCCGAGCTTGTTCCTGCGAAGCCAAGAAGCGGCAAGCACCAGCACCACTCCGGCGGTGGAACAAATTCTCGCCTTTGCGAGCGGCCCGGCGGCGGCCGACGGCTCCGGGTTCGCCGAGTTCTTGTCTGGTTACGGCCGCGGAGCCCTCGGCGAGGACGAATGCGTGGAGGTGATGAGGAGGATGGGCGAGGAAGGGCTGGCGTTGGGGTGCCTCCACTTCTTCAGGTGGATGCTCCAGGAGCAGCCGATGGTGTCCTTGTCGCCGGAGTCATGGTTGGTGGCTATCGTGGTGCTTGGCGGGCACGGATGGCCGATGAGGTCTTGGAGATTCTGGGAAGTTTGCCGCCCGAGAGGGGATTCCGGGAGGTGCTTCTGTACAACGCTGCACTGTCTGGTGTTGCTAACTGTGGGAGGTGAGCTGCCTTGATTGGCGTTTTTGGCAGATTGGTGTTGTTAATTTCATTCATGCAATAAATTTATTTTTGCAAATTAATCAGGACTTCTAGGTATTCACACATTTAGAAACTAGCAGTGGTGTTACTTACCTATGGTGTATGAACTTACTATGATCCAAGTGACTTCCGAGTTGTTTCCCTGTGATTGTGAGCCTTTTCCTACAAAAAGTTGATAGGTAATGCATGTTGTTACTTATGGGTAGCAGAGGACCCAAGTGTATTTGATTTAGTTCATATTAATAAACTGCACTAGCATGCATTGTTTATCCACAGGTTTGCACATATGCAAGTCTTTGGTATTCCTTCTTTAAGATTGAAGTGCACAACTGTATTCGCAACTACGCATGAAGCCATGAACACAGTTTCAATCATATTTACATTTCTTCTGTACATTTTGCAAGCTATATATTATTTGTTGTGATGCATTTTTCTACCTATTCAGATATGATGATACCTGGAATATATTTGAGTTAATGGAGAAGAACAATGTCCAACCTGATCACATAACATCCTCGATCATGTTAATGGTAATGAAGAAGCACAAGTCATCTGGCAAGGATGCATGGGAGTTCTTCCAACGGATGAACAGAAAAGGTGTCAAGTGGAGCTTAGATGTCTCTGCCTCTCTAATTAAGATCTTTTGTGACGAGGGACTGAAAAAAGAAGCTCTTATCTTCCAGTCAGAAATGGAGAAAAGAGGAATCCCATCAGACACGAGCATTTATAACGCGATAATGAATGTGTATTGCAAATGTAGTCAAATTGAAGAAGCTGAGGGTCTCTTTGTTGAGATGAAGGAGAAAGGGTTAAAACCAACAACCCTGACCTATAATATCCTTATGGATGCCTACAGCAGAAGATTCCAGCCAGAAGTTGTTGAATCGTTACTTCTGGAGATGCACAGTTTAGGACTACTGCCAAATGCTAGGTCATACAACTGTCTCATAAGTGCTTATGGGCAGCAGAAAAAAATGAGTGAAAAGGCTGAAGATGCTTTCATGAGGATGAAAGCAGATGGCATTAAGCCCATATCTTCTTCGTACACTTCACTGCTTCGTGCATACGCAGTTAATGGACAGGATGAAAAGGCTCACATCACATATATAGATATGAAAAGAGAAGGACTTAAGCCTTCCTTAGAAACATATACAGCTTTACTTGACATATTTAGGAGGGCTGGTAACACAGAGAAGTTAATGGAGATATGGAAATCAATGATTGATGAAAAGGTTGGAGGCACTAGAGTCACTTTTCACATGATACTTGATGGTTTGGCGAAACATGGGTTGTATGTTCAGGCAAGAGATATAATATCCGAGTTTGGAGATATTGGTTTACATCCTACAGCTATGACTTACAACATTTTGATGAATGCTTATGCAAAGGGGGGACAGCATTACAAATTGCCCCAGCTCCTGAAAGAGATGTCTACTCTGGAACTAAAACCAGATTCAGTTACATATTCTACAATGATATATGCATATGTTCGTGTCCGCGACTTTTCGAGAGCATTCTATTACCACAAGCAGATGGTTCGAAGTGGGCAGGTGCCTGATGCTAAGTCATACAGAAAGTTGTTGAATACCTTGGATGTGAAATCTGCAAGGAAAAACGTAAAAGATAAAAGTACCGTTGTGGGAATTATAAAGGGCAAATCTTCCTTAAAGCATAGGACGGAAAAGAAGGATGAATTTTGGAAGAACTGTAAAAAGCGGTCTATGACCCAGGTTAATGGGTACCAGAGAAAAAGATTTTTGTGATACTTTACTTAAGTGGAAAGATACACATCCCCTATGTTATATCATTGTCTCCACATTTAAATGCTCTGAAACTATTCAGGTCAGAAATTACAGGTTTGCCATGTTACTAATTTCATAAGTGTTCAACCTGAGTGCCTGACTGATCTCACTGATTTCTATAGACTTGATTTTACATTTTGTAATGAGATGCAAGACTTTTATAATGAGAGGCAAGACTTTAAACATTTCTTATGGACTTCCTGATGTTCTAACAAGAATCTGAATATCTGATGGAGTGAAAAGATGCCATTTGGATCATATGAACAGATTTTGTTTTGGGGGAAATTAGAGGGAAACCCACAGTTCCATCCGTTAGAAATGAAACCAAACCCAGTTTACTCAACCATAAGTTCAGAGTGTTCAAATATCCACGGGTCGATGAAGAGATGGATATTATTTATGTGAATGGAAGGTTAGTGTTGTAGGAAAATAAAACACCACATCGGGTAAATAACATACAACATCAGTTTATTGGCCTTAATCATATACTCCCTCCGATCCACTAGAAATGTCGGGAAAACTGAACTGGTTATGTACAAAAACATAGTACAGGTTGTGATATATTTTTAGGATCAGAGGGAGTAGTTACAATCTACAATACAACTCTATATTAATATAACTTCAATTTTCTGCTACGATGCTCAGCAATTTGACATTTGCTGGACCCACTGAAGGCGTTAGTTTATATGTGTAAAAAGAGAAATTCCTGAAGTGTTAAATATTGATCATAGCATGGGTTCATCATAGCAATATCCCATAACGCGTTGGCCAAGCAAATTGTTTAGTTGCCAAGTTCAGACCAGAGTTTTATAAACTGTATTTATATTATAATTTATAATTTACAAGTGAATAAGACTGCTCCTCTTGTTGTTTGAAAAAATCTCACACCTAGTTCTCAACCAAATCTAGTCTTTTGAGTTCTCCTGGGAGCTGCCACTGCCTTTGGGCCTTTTGGCAATGCTAATCATGTACTTTCTGTATAGTTACCCTTGCTCTTATGATATAGTTTTAGTACTTAGTACCACTAAAATGTTTAGCACAAGCATGCTCTGTTTTGCTGATCTTCATGAGTGGTAAAATTTATTATTCAGGTTTCATGTGAGATCATGATCGTACCATTTATCACTCTCAGGATGTGTTTTGGGCCAAACTTTTCGGCACAAGTCCATGCCAACAGACTCCCAACCACTTGTGTTAGTCGGCTAGGTCTTCTGATTTTACTGGAACTACTCCTAGTTCCTTTCAATCAAACCAGTACGACAGTACAGGTATCTGATTGCTACTACTTTTATGCATGCCAGATTAGGAGAGGCACCTGATTGCAGTGTGTTTACAAGATTTCTAGTCGTATTTGCGTTCAGCTATGTGCTAGAGTAACTTAGTCTTAGTAGTACTTCAAACCAGGTCCTAGTTTAGTCAGGCAATGTGGGAAGTCCATATAGTATTCCTAGTCTAGGGGCTGCCATATAAGTTCAGCTTGTAAACTGTTTTGAAGGCAAGCAACAAACATAAGTTCAAGTCATGAGTTGTTCAGTGCCTTATTCACAGCCGGGGAAGAGCCCCACCTTGCACATGAGGGTGAATCTCACCATCTCTTGTGGTTGGACCCAATTTTCCGTCTAAGCCTCGATACACCCCTTACGTACACCCGAGCAGATAACTATCATTTCCATGCTGTCATTTTATAAAGACAGGGTTTCTTTCCTTATTAAAGTTGCTTTTTGCTAGGTTCTGTAGTTAGCATGCTACTTGGGGTAATGAAATATTGAAACGCTGATGCAACAAGTTAATTTTTGCTCCTGATTTGTACCAAGGTAAAATTTTCTCCTGATTTCTTGTGTTTGGTTCATGTAGATCATAGTTCCATGTTCAACTTAAAATGTTTTACATAAAAGATCTTAAAGGTGCTTATCATACTGTGGGCCTGCACTTGGGAAATAGCTATACTAGAACGAGTTCTTCACCAAGGGGCTGAAGTGACTGTTAAATAATGGTCATTCAAGAGTTGCAACTGCCAGCATTCCTTGTAAATACAATTAAAATCTACTGCCTGCAAACTTATTGGCAACATATTTCACTTTCCCATGCCGCGGATTACTGATCTTCCCTGTGGCCTGGTCTTCATCCCTTTTATACGTGTGACTGTGTGAGCCCCCAGTTAGCTTCTATGATGGTTTCAGCTTGGACAGCATGTCAGCATGGATCAAGTGGAGAGGATCCCTACAGTTTGTCAAGGCAAGATTAAACATCCTAGCTCCATTAACCGGTTTGGTGGTCTGACCAGTTTGGGTCTAGCTCATTTTTTGTACTACACTTGGTGTGGAGATTAGATTTGTGAAAGAAAATGAATTAGCTCCATTAACCGGTTTGACATGGTTTGGGCCGGTGTGACTTTTGCACACCCCTAACCCCAGCTCCCTCTCTTAGTAGAAGGCTGGATAACCCTGCTCTTCTTCTCTCGAGGTTTCATGTCCGTTAAAAGATCAGATCTCTGTGGAGATAGCCCCACTTTCTTGCATTGATGTGTGTGATTTGGTTTTGAGGTTTGCTTTCCTAGGCATTGTATTGAAGCAACAAAACTCCTAAGGGCTATCTTTCACTGACATTATATTGGATGTCACATGGTTTGAGGTTTTCAAGCAATTTACAATGAGACACGTTGATAGTATCGAACCTACAAATACATCACAAACTGGACTATGTAGAATGCTACTACTACAACAATAGGTTCTAGTAGTTTGTAGACCTGCCCTTACTGTGTATTGTGATAGCTCTTGCACTGGAAACGAATATGCACTCTCTAATGCAATTTTTGGTTTCCATTTCAGCA
This sequence comes from Poa pratensis, assembly GCA_947311845.1. Taxonomy (NCBI): domain Eukaryota; kingdom Viridiplantae; phylum Streptophyta; class Magnoliopsida; order Poales; family Poaceae; genus Poa; species Poa pratensis. Next base: position 77,769,217 of record CAMZMU010000042.1, on the reverse strand, counting down.
GTAATTCAAGGTTCATGTTTGTCTTCCCTATGCATGATTGAAGGAAATCCGTACGTACCGAATGCAATAAATGCTATGTTTAAGGACGAGAACAATCTATCAGGACTATTGGTAAACATCCAGCCTGATAATCAGGTAGTTCCTATGACGAAAATTTCCATCATATCAGTTAATTAAAAACAAAAGATTTCCATCATATGTAACCATATGCGGTTTCACTTACTCTCTGTAATATACCACCTTCAGGAGTAAGATACTAAAATAATGGCATTTCGTGAAAATCCTTTAAATTGTTAAAAAACTGTGGAATAATCATGTGATATGATGCAAACATGATAACACCCCAAACTTAATCCATGCTTGTGCTCAAGCATAAAGATCATAAAACAAGACATGCTTTGGAACTTATTATCATAGTTATAGAACTAAAGCATGGTTACTTCTACTAAATGTAGCATGTCTCATTATCAAAGTAATAACAGCAAGCAATCATCGTATCAAGTAAAACATAACATGATATTTCATAAAAATAAATCAAGAAGAAATCATGAACTGAATTACTATTTCATGCACGGGTGATATAAAGTAGTAACATCCTGACTGTGTAGAGGGTGCATATATAGTGTGCATAAAGCAATGCTCATGTTGGACTTGTTTAATTATTTTTGATCTACAGAGATTGAAAGTGACTCATAGTAGTTGAAAGACCATTCGAAGAGAGAAGCAACCATTGGCATGTATGAGTACCAGTACAAAGAAAATCATCCTGGGAGATGTATGCTCGTTTCAATGGTTCATTGCAACAAATGATCTCATTATTTTCATGCTAACACCTTATATTTCGAGAGGGGTACTGTTGTACGGTTATTATTATTTGAAAGTCAACGCTCCTGTCTCAACCTCATCAACAAACTATGGCTAACCGAATACTCGGGTACTAGCCATCTTTTTTAGATTGTTCCGTGAAAATGTGTGCCCTTTTGCTGTTTATTTAGTTCATTCAAGAGACTGGACAACATATTTTTGAACAGCTCTCTTCAAATTTAGATGAGCATATTTGACATGCTCATTGAGTGAAAAAGACAGAAACTCGTTTAGCATGGTAGATCATGATTCCCTTCACTATTTTTTCATGAGCTGTGAATAAAAACACAAAATAGATGATGTGAACATGCAATTTGTTTGAAATAGATAGGTATGGTGGACGGAGAAATAATTTTGTTGGGATCAAGGGCTATGGAGTAAGAAGCATGACACTTTACGTAGCAGCTAGTAAGAGGAGAAAGTTGGCAACTATAAATAACTTACAAATAGAGCCACAATACACTCCAGTTTTAAAGTACAAGATTAATTATTTGCTTACATTCATGATGAAAGTTAGTAGGAGTACTGAATAGAACATTTACAAGATTAATTCTTCGACTACGTCGACTCCATGGCCACGTCGGACACCGGCAACACCGTCGTTGTTGATGCTGCTGCCACTGGCGTCGCCATCAAGGCGGCACACCTCCTGTTGTTTCGACATTGGTCATAGCATCCACCAACTCGTACATGCTTTTCTCTCATGATGCTTGCTTTAACGATTACTACATATCCAATTGGTATAGATGTGCAATGTTAAAACTTGTCTGCATTTTGCATGTCTAATATGCGTATGCTAGTAATTCTTGTAAATTGTTATGTCATGTTTAACAACTGAATTAGATTAATCTGAGAACAGCTAATTATATTTCAACATAAATTGTATTTGCGCAATTCTCACCATTATACCATTCTTGATGGCAGCAAAAAACTTAATGTGTATTGTGAATTGTGATAACTCTGGCATTGGAAACGAATATGCTCTCTCCACTCAATTTTCGGTTTCCATTTCGGAAGTAATTTAAGATTCCTGGCTATCATCCCTATGCAGGGAAATCGAAATCCGCACATACCTAATATGTGTCGCTTAAGATCAATCTATCCGTACAATCGACAAACATCCAGCAGGAAAATCAGGTAGTTCCTAAAATGAAGATTTCCATAATCTGTTACCATATACTGTTACGATATGTCCGTCATATACGACCTTCTGCTTCCAGAGTAGATCGATCTCTATAGAACCTAGGTACTCGATCTGCAGGCCGGGTCTGCATCTGTGGTGGCTGCCAAGAAATCTCTACTATCACGAACAATGGCCATTCTCCTCTTCTTATTGTTCACATCCATCTTAACCATTTCCTACTCTTCGCCGTTGCCGATCAATGGAAGCTCCAATAACAACAACATATCATTGCACCGAGGAACGGGGACTGGAGCTGCGGCACCGGCAACCCGGTGGACGACTGCTGGCTGTGACCCGAGCTGGGCCGACAACCGGCAGCGGCTCGCGACTGCGCCATCGGTTTCGGCCGCAACGCCATCGGCGGCAAGAACGGCAAGGTGTACGTGGTGACGGATCCGGCGACGACGACCCGCGAGGCCATGTCCCGGCACGCTCCGGTACGGCCTGGTCCAGGACGAGCCCCTCTGGATCGTGTTCGACCGCAACATGACGATCCGGCCCAAGCAGGAGCTCCTCGTGAGCTCGCACAAGACCGTGGACGGCCGCGGCGCCAGCGTCGTGGTCGGCGAGGGCGGCGCGTGCTTCACGCTGAGGAACGTGAGCAACGTCATCATCCACGGCATTACCATACGCAACTGCAGGCCTGCGTGCAAGGCGACGACGGGCCGGGACTGCCAGATGTCGGATGGCGACGGCGTCACCGTCGTCCAGTCCAGGGACGTGTGGATCGACCGGTGCACGCTGGAGGCCTGCGCCGACGGCCTCGTCGACGTTATCGAGTCCTCCACCGCCGTCACCGTCTCCAACAGCCTCTTCACCAACCACGACAAGGCCATGCTCCTCGGGCACAACGACGCCTTCTCCGACGACAGGGGCATGCGGGTCACCGTGGCGTTCAATCGTTTCGGGCCAGGTCTTGTGCAGAGAATGCCAAGGTAATTCGATCTTTTCGTTTTCTTTTCTCTTATCCCGTTAGGGCACTGATCGATCGATGTGCTGATGATTAACTTTGACAGATGCCGGTTCGGAGTGTTCCATGTCGTCAACAATGACTACGTGAACTGGGAGAAATACGCCATAGGTGGCAGTGCGTCGCCAACCATCCTTAGCCAGGGCAACAGATTCTACGCCGACAAGGAGAAAGAGGTGCGATTTCATTGCGCTGTGCCCTCGTCTCTTTGTCCTGTCCTTTGAAGCTGATCATGAAACTCTGCATGCAGGTGACGAAGCGCGACGGCGATCCGCCGGAGAGCGAGTGGCGGAACTGGAGGTGGATATCGGACGGCGATGTGATGCTCAACGGCGCGTTCTTCAGGGCGTCGGGCAGACCGGGACCTCAGGTTAAGGCCCCTAGTTTTGCCAAGTCGGCCTCTTTCGTGCCGCGGATGACTGCCTCCGCAGGGGCGCTCTCATGCAACAAGGTTGTCTGTGCTGAAGAGCAATCCTCAGCTCCCCGTAGATAGGCACGCACAATAAACACCAGCCACGGCGTATTCGATGGTTTTAGTTTTCCTCTGCACAAACCGAATTTCTAGTTGCTTCACTTCCTATATGTCGGTGATTCAAGATTCTTCACAAGACCGTTCACCCTAATGAGATTAAGAGATTAACTTTCGTGGGTAGAGTTTGTAGTTTTGTAAAAGTAATCGAGGGCAGGTTAGGGTCAGTCATTGTCTTGCCATTTGGGCAAGGACAGAAGTTAGACATTTGGTTATGTTTGGTGCAGGTCCTGAAATCTTATGACTCGGGAGCTTGAATTGGAACAACCTGTTAGCCCTAATGCTCAATAAGATCTGGTTTTACCCGCAAAAAAAAAAAAAAACTCATGCTGTGAGGATGTTGCTTTGTGTTAGGTACTCCACAATTTCGATTTGGAGTTCGATTGGATGTGTTTTCCGGAAATTTCTATTGGCTCCCGAGTTCCAGCGTTCTGTTTATTTATAAACCCAGAAATCATAACACAAATAATATGAACAAATGCTAGACGTTGTCAATGATGTATCCTAACTGTACTCGGCTCCAATTTTTTTTTTCATTTCCGTGTAGCTCAAAATACAAAATATTTAAAAGTGAGATTTAGGATCTTAGTAGAATGCATCGTTGAGTAATTTTTTTTAAAAAATCCAGATTCTATTTAAACTTATATATATGATTTACCAATAAAAAAATAAAGGCACCAACTAGATCTCAGGAGGCAAAAATCTAGGATGTCGTGCGTTTTTTTTTTTACAATAATGCGTGCGCTTGCCTACCCATCTTCTCTACTACTCCCTCCGTCTAAAAATAACTGTCTTAGATTTGTCAAAAAATGGATGTATCTAGACATGGTTTCATGTCTAGATACATCCATTTTTGTGTAAACTTGAGACACTTATTTTAGAACGGAGGGAGTATAATGCGGCTTAACGACCGTACGTGTGGTACGTCGCAGGCATCGCTAAAGAAAACAGGCCACGCACCACGAACGATGGCCGGTCACGATGGCGCCGAGTGGCCCAAGACCATCCGCGATCTTGGCGGGCCGTTCCATCCGCCGCGTGAAGCATCCGATCGTCGTGCGCGGATTCGCGGCGACGTTCGACGGGATAACGGGAATATATGGGCTGAATCGGTGCCGTGTTGATCCAAGCGGAGCAGCACCAATCACGGCATATATGGGGTGCAGAGCACGTGTGTTTCACGAAGGGTACTTTAATCAGATCTGTAGATGACATGTGCTAATCAGGGAACAGCGGTGGTGGATCTCTCGGGCTCTCCATGGAAGCACATAAAGTTGCAGCAAAAAAATCAAATATAATATTCACAGACATTTGTCAAAAACGGAAACAGTCATTGATACCTTTTAATTGTATCTTGGAATCCACCGGCCAAACAACTGAGATTGGAAAATTTCAAGTATAATATTCTTGAGAACGATTTGACATGAAGTACTGAATCCATATTCCACGAATCACCAGTTGCTTGGTACTCGTCTGTGATATTATTCCTAAGCTCGTAAGGTAAACAAGGCTAACAAAAGCAACATGGTTTATTGACTATTTATCATTTTATTTATGTGAATTGTTCTGATGTATATAGATTATGTTGTATCAAATGTTTGTGTGTTTTAGATAAAATAAATGTTACTCCTAATTTTAAAATCTGGACCCATTGCAACGCACGGGTAGTTTGCTAGTATGGATAGTATATGCGATTTTTTTACATACCCATCGGATAGTATATGAGATTTTGTACCCACAAGGCCACAAGGCGTACTGTTAGGATCTTCTCTCTTGCTTCTCACAACCATTGGAAATGGGATGTAGTTGCTACGCAGAGTCTACCCACTAGATTGCACAAGGAGGACGAGAACAAACTCACGTAGGAGATCCACCATGGCGACAAATCAATTAAATTTCAATGAGAATGTAAGGGTACAAAATATAGGGTAAATATCAAGATCATCACACACACACAAAAAACAGTCTGAGCAGGAAAAAAAAGGCAATTGTCATTGGTGATGGAAATGGAATACACGTCACTCTACCTGATAACAAAATGGCAGGCCGGGGCCCAGGGGAGTGCGGCCCCAAATTGCGGATATGGTGCACAAGGGTAGTGGTGTATATGGTGGCCACCGTCGGATAAAGTGGACATATACTCTCTCGATTAATTCATGTTTGGAAGAGCCGTATTTGCATGCAACGGCGAAAGTTTTCGCCTATTCACTTTGCCTTTTTGCATGTGCTATCCAGCTACACCTTTAGACAATTTCAAATGTGAAAATTCACAAAGGTAGTGGATGGATGCGGTGTCAACAAAAACCACACCACACCTTTAGACAATTCTAGAGGTGAAATTTCACATAGGTGGTGGATGGATGCGGTGTCCAAAAAAACCACATCCACACAACAGTTTCTGTTATGTATCCGGCATGGTGGTGTTTCCTCTATTTCTTAAACTTTGACAAAAAAAAATTTACGACATGTTTTTCGCGGGAAACTCTCTGTTAGCAAGCTTACCTCCCGCGCTTTTTACTCCCACCATGAATAGCAAATGTTTCGGTCTTCTTGATATATGCTTTACTCTGTGGATAACAACAAAGTAACAATTCCACTTTCGACAATTCCCCCACTAGATTGGATTCCTTAGGTCAAGCCACAAATCATTTCATGTCGTCGGGTGTTGAATTTTCTAAAGGAGATGGGTAGGAGAGATAAAGAGGAATCAACGTGCAAGCGTTTCGTGCTCTCGGTGAGATGCCCTGAAGATCTGTTGTTTGCATTGGAACCAATCTTGTGCTCCCTATAATGTATCCAACGGTTGGATGAGGGTGCACCACTACCCCTATGACACCCCAATATTTTGCATAAATATATTTTTACCCAATAGTATGTGTGAAAGAAGCGAGAGTGTGGCCAAGAGTGGCGCTTTGGAGGCCTAGCTCCAAGCAGCTCGGTCTTTCAAAATTTTGAAAACGACCTTTCTTTATGTTTTAACGTTTCAAAACAATTACTAGGTGTAGATTATGTCAAAATTTATTACTTTCCAAAATCTCATAACAGTTATCGTATTTCGGCTTAAAAAAGACAAATTTATAGATCTACATTGGTGAACAATGACCTTTAAAAAAAATGAAACTATGCCAAATTTGTCATTTTTGTGTAGCCTAAACTAGTACGAATTTTCCATAAAATTTGCACGGTGGTAGCTTGAAATTATCTACACCTAGATATTTTTTCAACTTTATAAAACATAAAAATGTCGTATTCAATATTTGGGAATATCGAGCTCCATGGAGCTCATGTTCCAATCGCACATTCGTGGCGGTCGGTGCGAAATGTTTCATCCACAAGGTAGACAGTTCGAATTCTCCCTATCTTATTTTTTTATCCATTGTTATAACTGTGAAACAATTGACGGGTTCACAAATGATGATGCCTTGCCGCTACGCCACAAAGCGACTTGTGAGACCAAACATTTACTTTATCTATCTTACCTACATTTTAAATTTTAAACTACAGTTTATCTAGGTTTTTTTTAGAACGGTAACGATTTCTCGGAGGGAACGGGTTAGTAGTTAAATACAGCTCAGAAAATTCAAAGGTTCTCGTCTGGGCACCTGGACGCGAGGCTGTGGAATCACGAGAAGCGAGAAAGCCAGCAAGAAGGGTCGATCGCCAGTTTGTCATATGTTCCTTCCTGATTTTTTCATGCTTGCAATCATCAACTGCGACATCTCTAATCCCCCAGTACGGATCTGCATTTTGGTAAAGAACGATTGCTGAATTTTGACAAAGAGGGAGTAGGGCCCCATTTCAGAGTTTGGCACAGGGCCTCAAATTTGCTGGTCCGTTCTTGATCAATGGCTTTCAGTGTGTTGGAGAGAGGGGGAGGGGGAGGGAGGGAGAGAGAGAGAGTGTGTGTGTCTTGTGAAGATACAACTTACAAATAAGGGACCAAGACGATAGAGAGGATGATAAAATATCTGGAAGGACGAGCTAATGTGAGGCCACAATTCAGCATGGTCAGGGGTTAAAAAAATGTTCTACTTAATTGGGGTGCTATTGTGTTATCGCGTTTGGTAGGCTGCAACGGTTTCTCACCTCAGTGTGGACAGACTCTGCAAGGCCCTGATGAGCAAATGCAGCCTCTGAGCCACGTCGTTCAGTTCGTTTGGTAGCCTGCATCAAGGAACGTGGCATCAGCTAGGCAAACAACCCCTCTTTGTTTGGTTACATGCAGATCTTGATTAGCCTCACCTAGTTTCACATCGGTGAAGTTACCACCTACCATCAGACTTGGACAGCTCAACAATGGCGGCGGTGGAGCTGGACGACAAGGAGACGCCATGGCGACGGAAAAGCTTGACGATGACAACACGTCATGGCGGTGGCGGAGCTCGACGAGACACGGCATGACAGCGACGGAGCTCGACGACGACGACACGACATGCCGATGGCCAGAGTTTGACGAAGACGAGTAAGAGCAGAGGTTGAAGAACACAGGTACAACAAAAACAGTATAAGTATAAATACGTATCCTACGATACAATACCAGATTTATCCATCTACAAGCAACGAAATACAAAACTTACAACACGATAGTTGTGCGGAATGATGAGATGAAGCTACTCCTCGAAGGAAATCGCAAACGGTCAACTGTGTGCGACAAGATCTGCAAAATTCGTCCAAAAAAGATTCAAACAAGAACACAAAATTAGGTCCTAACGGTTAACGAAAGCTCGAACTGATTCCCAGAATAAAACCGCAACATCAAAGCGCATCATTTTGGTGTTCAACTTTTTTTATTCGGTATGAAGGATTAGAAGAGGGTAGGTGAAGAAGAGAGTGAGGAGAAGTAAGGGATAAGAACGAGGCTGCATGAGCAGCGCTCCTGTTTGCAGCTGCGGGGCATGGCTCCACGGAAACGGCCGATTCGGCCGTTCCTATGGGGCCTGGCCCAAGGCTGCTTTGAGAACCGCGCTGGCCAGGCCTAGGAGGAAAAACGAGTAATCAAACGCCAGGAAGTTGCATGTGGCTGGCCGGGCCAACCACCTTGATGCACGCTACCAAACGCGCCCCAAAATCCCACGCTGCATTGATAGCATGGTAGTATCCAAAGCGTTTGTAGCACTATAAGTTCTCTTTCCAAATGTACCCAATATGCAATGCATATATGCCAGGTTAACGAGAATTAGTTAGTTCTTTGTTGACTTGAATCTGAGAATTAGAAGTTCAATACAGACCAAATTCCGTACTCCTAATATTCAAATGTATTATCTCCTATTTTGTATTATAAAAAATATGCCCTGAAGTATATCAATTTTCAGAGAAGTACCAAGAGGCCAAGATTACATACGCCTTTATACCATGATGCCTAAGCATCTCGTTTACATAGTGAACTACTCGCCAACCCTCCACCACTCCGTCCTAGGCTACCTCAGAAAAGTCTGCCAACTCTCCAGATCTCCCTTCACATCTAATATGTTGTAAACCATACCAATTGACAATGACTATGTCCTTCTTGTGGTTCCACGGTGTCCAAGCTACATAGGCCACCTTGGTCCTGAGATCTGTAATGTCTCCCCCGACGTTGTCCTTGTGGTGATCCACTCATGCAAAGACTCTCCGTCCCTATAAAAGGAACAAGTGTCCGGCCTTAAATTAATAAGACCACAAGGTTCACAATATACGGTTACATGTTGCGGCATGCAGCTTAGCCATAAGGATCGAATACAAGTAAATACAACTAGTAGATAGGGCTAAACAAGGGGTGCCACCCCACCCCAGCTCCACGTCAACAGCTAGTCCACACCTCTGGGGAAAGACACAAGCTGTTATACCTCCTACTCCCTCCGTTCCATTTTAGTTGACTCCAAAACGGATGTATCTAGACATATTTTAGTACTAGATACATCTATATTGGATTCAATTAAAATGGAACGGAGGGAGTACTTTATAATAGCAGAAAAACACGTGGTTAAACACGTGGTTTGCTACGTCGCATTGTCTCAATTATCATTGCGATCTGGTTTTATTTTTATTTATCCTCAACGAAACGATAAGGTTTTCGTCAAACCTTACATCTCCACGTATCAACGTGCGCTGGATTGCGGGGTCCAATGTTGACAATAGCAGCATCCTAACATGCGCATGAAGGTGTGGTTGCGATGAGAAAGCTTGCGCACACACGGCTTTGAAAGTTTAAAACACATATCGATTTTGAGCTAGCATTTGCCTATAAATACAAGGCCGCTTCATCTAGAGACGATTGATCATCACATACACATACATCGACCTGGTGGTAAGTACCATGCCGTTTCTCCATCTCTACTTTCTTTGGAAGATCGATCCTTGTCAAAAAAAAAATCTTCGGTTAGCTTATCTAACAAAATGATCATAATTTCATATTGTTCCTTATCTTCTGCTTTTCTGCTATTAGCATGCTTGCTTTTCATATTCAAGAACTATAAACCTGAAAAGTAGGTATAGGAACAGATGTTGGACTGTTCGAGGTTAAAGAGGATCCTGGTTAATTGTGAACACATATTCATTTCGCCGATAGTGACCATGAAACACTACTATGTGCAGAGATTCCTCCAGTTTCATTTCCAACATGAGCAAGTCGTGCGACGCTCCCAAGACCGAGTGGCCTGAGTTGGTCGGCTGTACGATCAAGCAGGCGGAGGAGAAGATCAAGGCGGACCGACCGGATCTCAACATCCAGGTTGTCACGGTGGGAACATTTATACCACTTGACTTCGATGAGAGCCGTGTCGCATTTGGGTCGACACGGTGGCGGAGGTTCCCAAGATTGGCTAAGATATAGCCTAATTAGCCAAAGGAAATAAAGGCCCATGATCTGTAATCTCCACATCGTTCAGCTAATATACAGAATAAATAAGCATGGGTGTTTCATGGAAAAAATATGAATATGTTATGTAATGTTATTTTGATTTAAGTATCAGTGAGGTTTGAACCATCAACAATATCATGAAGCCAATGGTTCTTCTGGAAGAAAATAAGCTACTTTAACTACTTTGACACATTTCTGGTAAAACACATGTACCTCTTACTGGTCTTACGTACACTGCTACAAAAGTGTGCACAATTACCATACTTCCTCCATTTCGTATTACTCCGCGTAGTTGGTCAAATTCAAATTTATAATAGAAATAATATCAACATCTATAATATGAAATAGATATTATTAGAATCATCTATGCTTTCATATTATATATATGTGGTATCCTAGATGCGGATAGTTTATCCTATTTACTTGGTTAAATATTACAAGTTTGATTGTGACCAAACCGAATGTGTGGAGTACTATGAAGCGAAGGGTGTAAGACACAAGGCAGATCGAGGTCAAGTACTCAAGTAGGAAACGATGCAAGGCTGTCACATCAAGTCATCTTGCGGAACATTTTGCTTCTCTTTAGAAAATGTCTTGTCGTTGGAGGGGATATTTTTATGGAGATTTGGTAGTCTCTGTCTTTTCTTTCTTTGCATCTTCCTTAGGCGCAAAGCAGGATTCTCATCTAGTTGACCTACACGTTGCATAGGGGTGGATAGGAAGAAAATTTCTAAACATAAAAACTTGTACATAAATTAAGCAAAACAAATCCTGGCCAGCCACCATTTTATCCCCCTATCTCCTGCTTGTTGTACCATTTTAAACCTAGAGCAAATTGCATGCGAGATGAAGGGAGAAAAAAAATATGAGTCTCAAGTTGTTGCCGGTTTCTGTAATTAATCGCGCGTTCTATAGTTTTTGGGTCCGGTTCCCTTATTAACTGGACCAATTCTTTTCCTTCTAATATGCAATGCGGCAGCTCCCCGCCACAGGTTTCAAAAAAATGTTGTAAGCCAATCGCCACTGATAAAAAATAGATTTATAAGCTGCATGAGTTTCGCAAACCTTAATTTCATATAAATGTAAGGTCATCCACAATTGATCTGTTAACCTTAGTTTCACAATGATAATTTTGTGAATATGGTAATCCCTCTATTCAAAATATAAGATGTGTTTTGTTTCATTTAGACTATAAGCTTTGACGAATAATCATTGTCCAAATATATAATCTATGTGCTACAAATATAGTGCCACAATATTCAAGTCACAAACTCATGTATTAACCTAGTAATTATTGGTCAAAACACCATATGATTTAAATAGGAGGAAGTATTAGTTACCATTGTGATTGTGTTATGATCTTACGATCCGAGAGGGATTTGTTCATACAATAGAATGATGGGTAGGAGCCCAACTTGATCATTCAACGACAACAAAGACACGTCGGTAACCAAAGTTCAGGCCCTCGGATGAGTAATAGGGGTATGTCATGGGATTACTGTATTATCCAGATGATGTGTGTACAAATTACAAGAGTTAGGTTGGATCCACCTACCTAGGTCTTTTTTAGAGAGTACGCGACTGCGTACCTTATTTATATAGAAGGCAGAATGTTGTTACATACCATGTCTACTTTGCACACAAAGTGGACAAAGGGTAAAAGAAAACTCCAAAAACATCGATAGAAAAAAACTAGTCTACTCTCTCGCTTCATGATTTGGGCCTCCAACTCCGGTCCGTCTAGCTACCGCTAACAGCCCAACCTCGTCTAGAATTAGCTCCGCCACTCTCGCCGGCCCATACTGCAGTTGGACGTTATTGAACGCCCGGGCGTTGCTCTGCTTCCACAGATACCACGCTCCTGTGCAGACGAGCGTATCCCAGAGCTTCTTCTTCTTCCTGTCGCCCTGTCTTTCTCTTTCCTCCATCCACCAATTCTCTAGAGTGTCCTCATGCGTTGGTGCTGTCGCTTGTATCCCACCCCTGGTCAAGATGCCATACTTCCCTGGCGAAGACGCATTGCACCTCGATGTGCTCTGCCGTGTCTTCCTCCTGCAGGCAGGTGAAACAAGGCGAGGTGGCTGCCTGCAATCCATGCCGGAAACGCCGGTCAGATGTCCAGATCCGGTGCTGGAGTGCTAGCCAGGCAAAGATCTTGCTCTTCGGGGTTGCCCAGCTTCTCCAAATTGGCTCCGCCATACGGAAGCCGATCTCCTCTCGCATCAGAGCCGCGTAAGTCGACCTGACCGAGAAAACGCCTGAAGACGACCATGGCCAGCTGAAATTGTCGCTCTCCTCGCTGTTTCTCGACACACCTGAGATTGCTAGCCAAAGCCTGACACATTCTTCCGCCGCCCCCTCGAGGATTTCTCCTGTCACATCCGTGAGCCATTTGAGGTTCGTCAGACCTTCTGTGATTGCGTGTTCGAGTGGGCACCAAGCTCGTCAGAATCGGTGCGATCTCTCCCGCCGTGCTGCCTTGAATCCACTTGTCCCGCCAAAAAAGCACTAGCGCACCATCCCCAACTGAAATTCGAACCAGGCTGTCGAACACTGCCCGAGTGTCAGAGTTTTGCGCCATTGGCAGATCTTGCCAGGGCCTATTTGGGTCAGTTCTCTTCAGCCATTTCCAACGGACTCGCAACGCCAATCCATGCGTCCGAAGATCTTTAACACCAAGTCCACCCAATTCCAGCGGCTTGCAGATCGTGGACCAAGGCACTATACATTGCCCGCCATGTGCTCTCTCCTTGGCCGCCCAGAAGAAGCCCTTCATGCTTCGCTCGATCCCCTCTAGCAGCCAGACCGGAGCTTTCGCCACCAGAAGATGATGAATTGGTCTGGCTGCGATGACAGATTTAACTATGTCAGGCGACCCGGCCGTGCAATCACGCCCCTCTGCCAAGCTGGGACGATGTTGACAGTGGCATCGAGCATTGGTTGCCATTCGGTTCTGGTGAGCGGCCGCAGCGCCAACTGCAAACCCAAATACTTGATCGGGAACGGCGCCGGTCTGTAGTTCATCGCTTGCTCAATTAGCTGCCCTTCCTGTTGCTGTGCCCGAATCAGCGTGGCAAACGATTTCGTATAGTTCACCACCAAGCAAGCCTGAGGCCTCGCCGAAACTGGTCAGAATCGCGCGGATCGCCGCAATGTCCAGAGCTGTGGGCTTGATGAAAAGTACCACGTCATCCGCGTATGCCGAGATTCGCTGTTGTGGCAGGCAGTTCGCAATTGGCGACAGGATCCTTTCTTCTACAGCGCAACAGATGATCCTCGTGATTACCTCCATGGTCAACACAAAAAATTGTGGAGACAGGGGATCCCCCTGGCGGAGGCCACGAGCATACCAGATCTTCCTTCCTGGGACTCCATTGACTAGAACCCGTGTGCTCGCAGTCCTAAGCGCAATCGCAATCCAATTGAGCCACGCCGCCGGGAATCCCATATGTCGCACGACCTCAAACAGGAACGCCCACGAGACCGAGTCGAACGCGCGCGATATGTCTAGCTTCAGAAGAACTCCCTTCTCCCTCCTCTTGTTGATTTTCCTTGCCATCTGCCTAACCAAGAGGAAATTGTCGTGCAGGATGCGACCTTTGATAAACGCGGATTGATTTGTACTGACAAGCTGATCCAATCGCGGCCGCATTCTATTGGCGAGCACCTTAGTGAACAATTTAGCGAAACTATGCACTAAACTTATCAGCCTGAAGTCGCCCACCTCCTCCGCGTATGGCTTCTTTGGGATCAGCGTGATTATCGCCTGATTGAGCCTGGCAAATGCTCTGCCATCCCCCACATACAGCTTGAGGAACGCCGCCATGATCTCGTTCTTGATCACCGACCACGCTCTACGGTAAAACACGCCAATGAAACCATCCGGCCCTGGCGCACGGTCTGCGGGGATCTCCTTGATTACAGTCCAAACCTCCTCTTCCGTGAAGATGTTGCCCAGGTCCGACAGGTCCCTGTTCTCGATACCAATAGCCTCCAAATCGATGGTGCTTTCCCTTGTCTGCACCTGTCCCAACAGCTGGGTATAGGTCTGAAAGAAAATTTCTTCCTTCTGGCCCTGGTCCGTGATCAGATTCTCGCCATGTTTGATCACGGGGATGAAGGTCTTCGCTCTCCTCCCATTGGCAACGGCGTGGAAGAGCCGTGTGTTGGCGTCGCCGTCTTTGAGCCACCGCACTCTGGATCTCTGACACGCCATAGTGCGCTCGAGGGAGGACAGCCCGAGCACTGTTAGAGTCTTGCGCAGCCACCACTCACCGTCAGATAGCCCCATGTGCCATGTGTACGTTGCGGGCAGTGGAGGGCCCGCTTCTGCTCCTCTGGGCCATTGGTGGCAGCCTCCACAACGATTCCTGCGCTGCCACTTGGCGGTACGACCGTCTTTGACCGTAGCCAGCTGCCGCCGCCTGAGCGCCGCCGCGCGAGTCCGGCATGCTGAATCTCCATGGCAGCTTCCTGGCCGACCGTCCTCCACCACCGCCGAATGTATCGCCATTGTCTGGGAAGCCGCTCTGGCCACTGCCCGAAGATGGCGGCACCATGCCAAGCCAGCGATCCTCCGGGCCATCCTCTTCCTCTACGCGATCGACGTGAACCAGAACCTTGTATTTCAACAGCTTGACGTTGCTTCTTCCCCTCGAGGGCGGCGTGTCGCGGAGTCCATGGAGAACTCCTGCGCCGGCGGGGGCGTGTCATCATGCATCTCCGGCTCAGGGATCGCCAGTGTTTGGCTGGTGGTATTTTGCCAAGCTGTGACTTTGAACGTGGCGAAATCTCCCCTCGACCCCGTCTTCGTTGCCACCTCCGAGACGAAGCAAGAGTCTCCGAGCAACTCTTCCACCACCTCCCGCTCCCAAGCGTGGGGAGGGACCCCTTCAATCACCAGGTCGACCTCAGTGGACAGGGTCTCCATGGTGGCCTGGGCCTGCCTGTTGCAGGGACGGCAGAGCAGGGTGAATCCACCAAGCTCCAGCGCCGGCCTTGGCGCCATCATCTTGCCTCTCATGTCAGCCAAGGCTAGGACAATGAGGAAATCTTCTGGCCGGAACGGGTGCACCGAGAAGCCGTCCTTGGGAAATCGAAGAACACGCACCAGCTCTGCATGAACTTGCGCGCACGACATAAAAAGGTCGGTTGCCACCCACACGCGCCACCACGGCGAAACGCATCCGCCTCTCCAGATCATCCATCGCCCGGGTACGTCTCACCACGCAGACCCGCGGCTCGTCCAGCTCTGGAGTCAGAGTAACCACTTGCGGGGGCGGGGTCGGGACCCAGGGGCGGACCCATGTTGAGCCGAGTGGGGGCAGTGGCCCCCACTCATTTTTTTGAATTTTAGTGTAATCTGTTCATATTTGAAGGAAAATTGGTAAAAAAAAATCGATTTTACACTATAATTGCCCCCACTCGTCTGAAGTGCCCCCACTGAAATTTTGGTCTGGGTCCGCCCCTGTCGGGACCTGGCGCACCCGCGAGGGATCATGCCGCTGAGAGTCCACCTCCGCCTCCGGCGAGCGCTGCCGCGCTATCTTCGCCAGCGTCTGACGCCTGAGCTTGTCCTCCGACATCGGGCTCCGTGGGCCCCTGCACTTACCCGACTCATGCCCATCCATGCCGCATCGGTAGCAAACAGGATCTGTGGTGCACTCGTGCTTGCGGTACGGCCTTGCCGCACCTGAAGCAGAGACCAAACCACGCCGGGTCGATCTTCCTGCGAACCTCCAGCTGCGCCATCCCTGCGGCCTTCCTCCGCCGCCAGAGCGTCTTTCTCGACGGCTGTGGGTCCTGCCAGGCCAGCCGGTCGATCCTGCACATGCACACGACCCTCTCCTGCAGTTTCCCCCGCAGCCTCAGCTGACGACGGGACATCTGCAGCGACAGGGCGCGACTGGCAAGCCGACTGCGAGCGCTCCGGCGAGGAAAGGCCTAGCCCAGATACCACCGGGTTCTCCGCCTAGCGGGAGCCAGAAGACACCGACGCCAGGCTCACCTCCCGCCAGCGCCGGCTCTCCAAAGGCGCACCCCTGGTCCCAGATCCAGCCGACGACGACGAGCCTGCCATACTTCTACTAGGGGGAGAAAGGGGAAGGGAGAAGGAACTCCTGGGTGGGTGGGTGGACGCCGGAGCCGGGTGGCTGCCGGCGTGGGAAGGGGCCGCGGCCGAGATACCTACCTAGGTCTTGGCGATGACGAACTCGAGTATTCTGCCGAGACGAGATGGTTGCCTTTTGGCGGAGGTTTTCACTTGCATTACACAGAGACATGAACCCTTCAACCTGATTCTTTTATCTGTGTGCACGATATGATCTGATCTGATCTGATCATGACCGAACGAGCGAAGTGTCTCCTCGTAGTGATCACATCCATGATTTAATTCGTTTGTCCTTACCTCCACGCGGAGCTCTCCTTGCACTACTAGGTGCATTACTCAAAAACACTCTTTAAAAGAGTCGGACTATACACATTTACTAGAAGGAAAACACGCGCGTTGCCGCGTCTATCCTAATACGGACAATGATAGATGAACAAACAGAAATTTAGCGAGACATAAATAAAATTTAATATCAGTGATAGATAGATAAAATAGTATCACTGGCTCACTATTTTATAACACGATTACTCGTACATCCTCACATAAATATTGAGGAGTACAGAAAGGACACATTTATTTTGTTGTAGTAAGATTAGGAGTACACCACCAAACAGAAAGACGTTTTCGGTAGAATACGTCTCGAGAGATGGAGGGAGAGAAATGGTGTCGCGTGGCACAGGCCGCGCCACGCTATGGTGGACGCCGGCGGCAGAGATAAGAGAGAGAGCGTTGTCGGGTAGCAGCAGTAGCTCTGGACTCACCGCATCTCCTTGTAAAAAATCGAAACGACATGTTTAGGTTTCAAGTTTTTTAAGCAAAACATACAACTATGTGTACTTATTGCACACACTCTAGAAGATTTATTTATTTATTTTAGTCTACCCAAAAAAGAGTATTTTTGAGGGAAAATAGAGTACACCACCAAACATAAAGACATTTTCAGTAAAATACGCGACGCTATGGTGGACGCCGGCGGCAAAGATAAGACAGAGAGCGTTGTCGGGTCACACCAGTAGCTCTGGACTGAACGCTTCTCCTTATAAAAAATCGAAATGACATGTTTAGCTTTCAAGTTTTTGAAACAAAACATACAACTATGTGTATGTATTGCACACACTCTAGAAGATTTTTTTTTGTATTTTAGTCTACCCAAAAAAGAGTATTTTTGATGGAAAATAGAGCTATTTTTCCTTTTTTTTACAACCACAATTTTTTTATAGATGGGAATCCTTTTTATTTCAACAAAAATTTAGCCGATAAGTACAAACATATGTATATATCCAAAAAAAAAAATCAAACTGAATATAGAATCATTAACTATAAATAAATAATGTAAGCTATGTGGGGTCTATCATGATGTTGACATGTGGGAGAAGGAGAGGGCTCCAATCCTAGGGAGCTTAGTATTTAGAAAGATATGGTCGTCTCTACGATAGTTTCATGAGTCCTCACAGTTGTTAGAACGATTATGATGGAGTAATCATGCTATCTAGTAACTTTTACGAGAGCAATTGTTATGTTGTTACGAGCGCATTGGAAAGCAAAGATCCACCCAGAGACGGGAAGGCACCTGTTGTTCGAGTGCAGATACTACGAAAGGATTTGGACCGAAGCGTCTTCGTGGCTAAAATGCCCTTCGCTAATTCAGGACCCCGAGGTCTCCAGGCCTACTATTTTCGACTACTGGAAAGACTTGGCTGCCACTCCTTCACCATCCCGCGAGGGGCTCAAGACGGCGATCATCCTAATCATTTGGGAAATTTGGAAGGAGCGAAACGTGAGGGTTATCAACAACACCTTCACAATGCCCTCGGTTCTTTTCCAGCGCATCAGAAGTGAAAGCAACAACTGGATCCTAGCGGGCGCCAAGAAGTTGGCGGAGATGTGCGAGTAGTTCGTTTTAAGTTTTGGTGGCACCCGGTGCTGCCGGTGTGTCTCTGTAGCTTTTTATTTTTGGTCTCGGCGGAACCTTTGTCTTTGCTCCTTCTATATCAATATAAAAGGCAAATCTTTTGCCTTGTTTCAAAAGAAAGAACAGATCCACCCAATTTCGTTATATCATGGACTCAAAAAACAGATCAGCTAAGAAAGGAGAAAAAAATCAGTCATTTGCTATTATTACTTATTTAATATAACCAAGTAAAACTATACATTGATAACAAACAAATCAGCTAAGAAAGGAGAAAAAATCGAGGTCATCTGCCTTGCGACAATATCTCCACAATCCTACCAAAAACCTTGCGACAAGTGACCGAACAATATCAACTATCCCCAAATCTGAACTTCGATCCACCACCTTGAACAAGGGCACGACACACCAGTGGCGGACCTAGGATTTTGCTATTGGGTATGCCGCACAAAAAATTGTTGGCCATTTCAATAAACTATATTTGCCTATTTAATAAAGAATTTTAATTTTGCATTGTAATACGATATAAAAGTAATACATAATACTTACTGAAAGATGAAGTACAAAAGTTGCATAAATTACCACAAACCAGCGGTGGCGGTGGCGGCATATGATTCACAATTTTCTCAATTACTCTCTCTCGCTCTTCAGTGTGCTCTTCTGTTAAAAATTCATCTCGAGAAGGATTTGAAGCAGCGGCAGCCTTTTTTGCCACTTGTTTCTGAAAAAGAGATGCAATGTCGCTGCTTCTCTTCATAACTGAAATTTCTGAAATAGAAAACAAGGTGAGTAAAACTTTTTTTTTTCATATTTCAATAATCACATGCGGATGAATGCAGACTCATAGATTACCATGCAACCTGTCTTCGTTCTGGTGGAATCGTGATGATCGGAAGGGAGACTTCCCAAAAAGTCAGCTACCTAGCTAGCTATGCGCCTGGACGTCAAGCAAAGCAGTACAGATAACAAATTACAAATCAATCACCTATTCCAAGTCTGCTAAATACCTAGCTGTAGCTGGACAATCAAACATGTAGTATAAATCTCTTGTACTGGACTTCGGCGTACGGAGGGCTACCTGGCGGCGTCAGTCGCGGCGGCGTGGCTGCTGGGCGCCTGAGAAACCTGCAGATCGATCGATCGATGGAGGAAAGTTCCACGGAACCAGGAGCTAACTGCTCGGCGTGCGGCGTGCCGTGTTTTCTTTGCTGGATCGATCGTTGATCGCATCTAATTCCTGTACGAGGCCGGCTCTGCTCTCAAGTTTTCCCAAATACTACATACATGGGCTGGGCCGCAGGGTATGCCATGGCCCACCCGGCATACCCTGTAGGTCCGCCACTGCGACACACGCGCACCAATATTGTTTGATTTCAGAACTTGTATTTCCCTCAGAGTACGTGCATACTTTTTTTTAGAAACACAGTACAACGCAGACGCTCACAAACACGCGCATACAGTCACCCCTATGAACGCACACACGCACATCCTACCCCTATGAGCACCTCCGAAAAACTGATCCGACGGTTAGATCTTGAGATTGACGAAGTCACCACAGGCGCCTCGCTGTCGACGGGAACGTCGCCTCCCACTGAAAGAATATTCTGCATAAATGAGAAACACTAACGTCAAACCTGGGTTTGAACTCTGATGGGCTGGGGGTACAGCCACCCTCCTAACCATCTTGCCACTGGCAAGTTCTCGTGCATACTTGTTATCGTAACCGACAGCCAGCAACACCTCTCACCTCACGATAAGGATATGTCTTTTCGATTTGGCGATAAGAAGGGACGTGGCTTCGACTGTGTGGGTCAATTGAGCAAGGGTTCATATCCAGGTCAATGGAATGGGCACATGCCTGGTCAATTGGCCATGTGCATATCGATCTGCAAAATTAGGTCATACTTTCGTATCATATAGCATGAACACACTTGTTGCACTCCAGGATCGGAAAGTTCCTAACGAGCAGGCTGTTTTTCTTGTACTTATCTACTAGGAGATCGATGTGACTCAAATGATAAGGTTCGTATATTGAAACTGCATCAATGTGCATAGCCTAGACTGAGTTTGCTTGTCCAAAAAGTATATTCAAAATAGCGAGTAGTCCGCCACATGCGCACGATGGTGTGATTGCGGTGAGAAGCTTACGCGGACACGCCATAGAAACTTCGCAAGTTTCTTATAAATACAGGGCATCTTGAGCCACGGTTCCCACATCTAGCAAGAGAGCAAGACTACCACTGCCAGAAACGATCGATCAGCTATAAGTGCATAAGGCTTTTTGGTAAGTATACCACTCCTCAGTTTAGCTTATCATTACCCGAAATAAAAAGTTTAGCATATTACTTTCAAAATCAGTCATTTGCTATTATTATTTTCACCGCCTGATTAATCCTCTATTTGGTTAACATGATATTTTTTTTAGAGAGTATGCCAAATTGGCATACCTTATTCTTATAGAAGGAGAGAATCACAATTTACAAGATTCTGATTTTAGTTGCAAACAACTTCATCAGAAACACCACACACACACACCGACATCTAAACCTACCCTCTCGCGATATTGTTAGCTTCTACACCAACACCAAATCTTACTCTCTCCCAAAGCATGTACTCCTCTCTCACCTTACTCACCAAAAGCAAAGGGCTCAGCTGCTCACTAACATTACCAAACACTCTCGCATTCCTTTGTTTCCATAGCCTCCAAGCTATCAAGATGACCAATGTGTCGAACCTTCTCCTGTCTTCTCTCGCACTTGTGTTCTCGTTGTCGTCCACCATTTCTTGAAGCAGTTGGTGTTTGTGGTTCCGACATTTGTATGCCCACCGCACGTAGGCATTCCCACTAGACTTCCTTCGCGTATGGGCATTGAACTAGTATGTGATCCACCGTATCTTCTTCTTGCAAACACGTGAAGCAAGCGTCCGTGCTTTCCTGTAGTCCATGTCGCGTTCTCCTATCCGCTGTCCACAGCCGCCGTCGCAGTGCTAGCCAACTGAAAATTTTGCACTTCCGCGTGCAAATGATTTCCAAATCGGCCCAACCATTCCTTCTCTCACTCTACCTTGCTGTAGCCGCGCATATGTGGTTTTAACATGATATATTTGACTTGTGTTCTTCTAAGTATATTTTAGTTAACACTTCAACTATCAAACGCAAGGCATGTGCAAAGACTGGGTGCAATTGTTTTATTTTTATATTAATATATAATACAAAAGAATTTAACAAAACATTATGAAAAGTAGTCTCGTACTTTAAAAGGATAAGTATTTACGAACATAGTTTAAAATGCCGGACATCTTTAGTCCTGAGCCATAACAGTAGTTTAAAATGCCGGACATCTTTAGTACAAAGCAGAGCCATCATTCTCATGTCTTCGAAACCAGGGAACTTTAAATATTAACAAATGTTGGTAACGTTCATAGGTATTTCCACTGGAGGCTCTAAAGTAGAAATCTATAAATTTAGAGTAGAGTAAACATTTCTATGTTTGGTTTGGAAAGTGAAACACCGATTCACTAATTAGGAAATCTAATTTCTTTGTATTTATTAACCACGAAGCGCTAACAAATGCAGGTCCTTCTCCAATTCTATTTCAATATGAGCAACTCCAACGATGCTAAGAAGACAGAGTGGCCTGAGTTGGTCGGGCGTACAATAAAGGAGGCAAAGCAAAAGATCCAGGCGGAAAGGCCAGACCTCAAGGTGCAAGTTCTAGCGGTGGGAACAATCATTCCTACCGTGATCGACGAGAACCGCGTCATCATCTGGGTGGACACGGTGGCTAAGATTCCCAAGATTGGCTAAACTATAGCCCAATTAGCCAATGGCAATAAAGGCCCATGCAAGTATATATATAAGTATACATATAAATTAATCTAGTGAATATATAAGTATGGGGGTATCAAACAATATATGTATGGATGTGGATTATGTCATGTTGTTCTGTTAAAAGTAGTCATGTGGTTTGGAGCATCAATGATATCGTCAAGCCGTTGTCGCTTGCCTTAGAAAATAAGCTATTTAACCGCGCTGACATATTCAGTGGAATGTAATGTACAATACTCTACACTGCTATGAAAGGGTACAAATATGCGACTTAGTGACTTACCAATCAATCTTTTTTTGTTAAATTAGACATAAGGAATGATTTGGTGCCACTGTCTTAGAAAAATCGACCCTATGCACTGTGGGATGCTTATTAGTTAGCATATAGTGGTACTGTATTAATCACTGTACGCTTCCTAGTAAACTTTCTTATCGTGTTGGAAATGTACTTAGCAGACAACACGATAATTTCTTAGGAAATATAATGATAACAATTAGTTGTAAAAAAAATGAAAGGTGGATTAAAAGTCTCACCTTTCATAAATTTCTGACATATTTACAAAGTACATCATCTCACAATTAATAAAAATGATGCAATTTTTTAGTTTTAAATCCAAGAAGTGTGTCCCTGATTGTATCGATATGGATCTATGTTCTCCTTGTGGTCATGTTATTATTCATTCTATCGTGCTATTATTGCTTGTTATATGTGTGTTTTGTTGAACTCATCAATTAATTTTGGTTTTATGTTTTAATCTAATTATTTACGGCCCTATCCGATTAATTTGTTTTTGTCCCGAGACGCCCCATTTCTGTTATGAATCCGTGGTTCGATAAATCAATATTTGAATCTGCGGCCGGTCATTGTCCGCTCAGTTCCAACCCGAACAACAAAGATATGATAGAGAATAGGGAGAAGCTAGGGAAAAAATCTGATCTGCTCCGAATACATTTACTTGCCTACTATTGGACATCCGACAGAACCAATGAGATGAAGGCGAATCGGAGGCATCGAAGTGATCAACCTGTGGGCTTGTCAGAGGAAGCTACGTCTATTTCTTTGAGCATGCACAACTTTCTTGACAAGAATCATAAAATGAACCAAAATAACCCTGCAGCCAGTGGAAATGAAGATGTTTTATTTATCATTTTCAGTGATTTCGACGACTGGCCATAAGGAGCGACGTGGCTTCGACCTGTGTGGGTCAGCGGAGCAAGGGTTCATATCAAAATCGATGGGAATACATGCCTGTCAATTGGCCATGTACATCGTGTTACAGAAGATAGCAAAGAAAGATAAGGTAGCGGAAGGATTAAACAACCGGGGACATGAGATTTAACGTGGAAAACCCCTCCTAACAAAGGAGGAGAAAAAACCACGGACGCTAGCCAACAATATTTCACTATATCGGGTGAGATTACAAACACCGTGGGTTTACAATGTATGGCTTACCCAATCGGCGGCTTAAAAAATGTATTTATAGTGGACAAAATCATAAGTCGGCTGCAGTCTGACTCGGACACGACCGTACCATACCTACGTCACAAGTTGGCCGTTATCAGTATATACGAATTTGAATCACCATAAAACAACACTCCGCGTTGAGACAAATTCCATCTTGTAGCATCAACTAGAACTTCACTCTGAAAACAACAAAGATAACAC
Organism: Poa pratensis; assembly: GCA_947311845.1. Taxonomy (NCBI): domain Eukaryota; kingdom Viridiplantae; phylum Streptophyta; class Magnoliopsida; order Poales; family Poaceae; genus Poa; species Poa pratensis. Next base: position 77,745,320 of record CAMZMU010000042.1, on the reverse strand, counting down.
CTTCAGCACCAAATAGCCTCTTGGATTAAACAGTGATACCAACTAAGACTGATCATACACTACAAAAAATCCGGCGATCCGGGACGATCCATAACGTGGTGATCGTGCTCCGAAACGTCGTGATGTGAGATCCTCGACGTTTCACGCGACGTTATAAAAAAGGCAGGGACCGAGTGTCATAGACGATTCTACGACGGTTCGTTGCACATCCAGTCGTCGCGGGAAATCCTCGACGTTTAGATATTCGTCTTGAGTAAGCGGGCCGGCCTACTATCAGGCCCAACAAGTCGCGACGTTATTTTTCCGTCGCAAGGTATGCCACGTGACATCAACGTTTTGGCGACCACTGATGACGCAAATTACACCGTTCATGATGTCATGATGCCGCGACGTTTTAGTTACGTCGCCATCCATCCCGTTGCGGCATCCGTTCATGACATCACCTTTTCCGGTTTATGACATCATTCCCTTGTGACGTTTACGCTCCGTCGCGGCTGTACGCAATCAGAGATCCACACGTGCACGGTTCACAAGGTTCCACGTGAGCCATATCCACGACGGATTCGCTTCGTCGTCGTTCATGTTGATGACGTCATCTGATTCCACGACGTTTTTATTTCGTCGTCAAGTTGCAAATCGGAAGGTGCCACGTGTCTGGCACATACGATTCCATGTGGCACATACCCGCGACGATTTTATTTTCGTCTCGGTATATTAATCAATCATGTGTCGCCACATGTACCATTAATATGTGCCCACGTGGTGTTTCGTTCGTGACCATAATGTATCCGTCGTACTGATATTCTGCCGACGTTTTAAGTTTCGTTATGCTTCGAATGTCTAATCTGGAGTACTAGTTTTCACAGCAAAGCTAGCAATACTTTAATACATACATTTATAATATAAGTGGTAACAGGCTTGATCACCAGCACAGGCATTAAACGCCATCTGGTATAGTTCACAACCTTGATCACCATCACTGGCATCTAACTCCATCTGGTATACTTCACAGCCTTACATAGGCCACCAGGAACATAGAGTTTCAGCCTCCCGAAGGGGCACCAAAAAGCCTCACCAAGGGCACTTACCAAAAAGCCACCAAAAAACCACAGAAAAGGGAACCAGTTCCAGATCAGTACCTAGTTCCATCTTTCGATGCTGCTTTTTCAGTAGCGTCTGAATAAGGACATCGAGATTATCTTGAGCCTTCTGTGACGCATTTTGGTCCGCCCGCATCGCCTGGAACTGTTCTTGAAGGTTGATCCTGTCTGCATCGCTTTGTTCCTTCGACTGCTGAAAATCGCGAACTAATGACTGCAGTTCATGCTTCGCTGCTCTCTCAGCATCAACCTGGCGCTGCAGCTGAGATTTTGTTGCTTTTGAACGGCTTGATATCAAACCTACATTCTTCAGGAATGTAGGTTTCCTTGTGCCTTTACTGAGCACTTCAGCGACACTTCGGTGGCAGAAAGAGGTTGGGTCACAGTGCCATCTTCTAAGGTTGATGCCACCATCTTCTCTTCCATTTCAATCTAAAAAAGCATGTAAAAGCATAAGATGTAACAGCATCTGAACTAGCTTGTATGGCACATTGATATGAAATAACACATGACAAGCATGTAACGAACATGGATGAAAAATAGCAGATGACAAGCGTCTACAAAACATAGTTCAAACCATGATGAAATAACACCACGCCCAAGTGCAGATTTTAACAGTTTTATTTGGTGGTGCTGAAATGACAAGGGATCTGAATGTAAAAGGATAGATGCAACAACTGCTGAACTAGCTTGTAAGGAAAATAGATGAAAAACAGCAGATGACAAGCATGTAAGGAACATGGATGAAAAAAGCAAAAGGCAAGGATGTACAGATCATGTAAGCATGCTGTGTACACAAACTAGTAGATGATAAGCATATGTGAAATAGCCGACGACAAGAGTTTGCAGCAGAATTCACAAAGAGAGATTCAAGAGATGAAAAGAATTCAAGGAGACTTACAATTGCTCTTTTCACAGGCGATTGTATTCCCCCTTCTTGCCTTTTTGAAAAGTTTTGAACAATTCGAGGCATTAAGCGAACCATTGGTGGAAGTCTCGTAGCTCCGAAGACCGGTGTAACAGGGAACTGGATCTTTTCTGCTATCTTTAGCTTTCATACAAGCCAACTACACAAACAAAGTACGAACACATTAGCAACAGTCCAGATTATAGAATTGAAACAGTAGCAAGCTTGAGTGAACAAAGACAAGGACCTGTTTCTTTGATGAGCCCCAGGAATCGAGTAACGCAGACCATTGAACGGTGTTCATGTTTTGCAAGCCTTCAGGAGGTGTCCGTGAAATACTCTTCTTGTCCACAACTTGTCCCAAAACTTGGCCTTCAGATCATAGCGTCTTTGTTTTGTACGGTCCTTGAGATTTTTCATAAGAGATGCTTCTATCCAAGGGTCTTCAGTGTTCAAAATAAACCTTGTCTGATACAAAAGAAAGAGCATTATTCAGTTTTATGACCAACAATGGAAAGAACTAGAAGCAAGAGTTAAGAACTGGAAGCAAGAGATACAAAACGTACACTAACGTGGCCGGCCAAGAGCTTATATATGTCCTTCTTGTTCTTGTACATTTGTAATGGGTAAAGAGAGGGACAACCTCCTTGACAGCTATTGAACATGCAGTAGCATACATGCTAGCAAGAACAGGGTTAGATGGCCTTGTCGCCCCCAGAGCAATAACAATTCTGAACCTATGTCCTCTAGACTTCCTGTCCAGATCCTTTCCCATGTTCATTCCCCTTTCCGCCCCGACAGCTATAGCCAGCCCTCGCGCAGCTACAAAATCGTGGCCCTGCTAGAGTTAGTGTTCTGCATATTGGATTTGATTCCGTAAGTAAATAGTGTAGAGTCAGAGCATTCAATCTATGTAACATGTTACCTGCATCTTCATGGAGGCTAAAGTCAGCATGACTATCTCTCAATTGGAGAAGATTCTGGTCGTCAGCACCTTGCGACTGGACTTCGGGACCTAGCCCTTTGGGTTGGAGTATCAGCTGGCCCTGGGTAGGTGACGGCTCGTGTTGGGCGGGTATCTTCTCGTGGCAGACAGTTGGCACGATGTGTGGGGTGGGCGCCTCCTCGCAGCGGACAGCTCTGTCCTTTTGTGGGCCAGCTGCCTGCTTGTTTAGGGTGGGTGACTCCTCGCAGTGGGCAGCTGCCTCCTTTTGTGGGGCATCTGCCTGCTTGTTTGGGGTGGCTGTCTCCTCGCAGTGGGCAGCTGCCTCTTGGGTAGTTTCCAGGTGGTCCAGGGCAGCTTCGTGCTCACCTTGGGCAACCTTCTGCTGGCCTTGGGGAGCTGTCAGCCCGCGTGGGGAGGCTGCCTTCTTGTGCTTTTCAGCTGACCCCTTGTTGTTGTCAGATGGCTTCTTGGGCTTGATAGGTGTCGCAATGCTATCAGCATTGCTAGCACTATCTTGTACGCCCTAGTGGTGTAGTTGATTCTTCGACATTCAGTTTGGCCCTTTTATTGGATCTCTTAGCCCCAGGTGTTCTTTTGCTGTCAACTGCATCTGCGCTGATGCGCTTACCAGGAGGCATTTGTGCCCTACCGGATGTCACCTTGACTTTCCAGCACCTAAACTGCACAATTCATATGCACCAATCATTTGTTATAGTAGCAGAAAGCCACAATGTATATGGGACAACAGTAATTAAGCTAGCAGTTCTACACAAGATAAGTAATCAGCACCTGCATTGTTGAGCTATCATGCAAGGATGTTGAGCTAGCAGGTAAGGGTTCAGCCTGCAGCTCACAAGTGATTCCATTGGCATGTCTCCTTCATTGTAAAGTTTCTTCTTGATCTTTTTAGGGGAGAGTATGGTGGGCATTGAAACAAGAGATGCTACAGACCTACCCAGTCGTGGATGGTTTCTCATGATATTTTTGAGCCGTGTATCCTCCATGGGTTTTGTTTGTGGTTCTAACATGAATAAATAGCTCAACGTAAGCTACAATCATAGCACTTGATAAGAACCTATTAAAGTTAGCTACTAACTTCCGGGTTTCTTCATGTGGTGCTGTTCTAACATATAGTGCTGGTATTGATTGTTTTGTACTACTAACGATGTAACAACACGATATGAGTAATTTCATTTGTTAGACTGATAGGATCGCAAGAAAAGTGATCTTAAGCCTAATACAAGTTGGAAAACAAGCAAACTTTGACCATAGGAACTGATCAAACATATAGAAGGCAAAACAGACAATTAAAAAAAGTGTGCAGGAAACAAGCATCGAACAGACTAAAATAACTCACAAAACATTGTCGGTGATTTAGTGCCATTTTTCTTATTCGTCGCAGCGGAAACCATCTCTCGGGGAATGGAGGTTAGTGACGAGGTGGCAGACCTTCACGACGAAGTTGCCGCGAGGTTAGTGGGGCGGTGTGGCAGAACTAGACGTAGGGCGAGGTTGGTGACGAGCCGGACACCTACGAGCTGGTCGGCGTCCTGGACGGCGATGTGGCAGATCTTGACGGCAAGGTGGCAGATCTGACGGCGAGGTGGCAGATCTGGACGGCTACCTCGATGGCGAGGTGGAAGACCTGGAAGGCGAGGTGGAAGGCCGGGCGGCGAGCTAAACGTCGGGTGTTAGATCGGGACGGCGAGCTGCTAGAACGGGATGGAGCTACAAGGCGAGGTGGGAGTCCGGGACAGCGAGGTGGAAGACCGGGAGGGCGACATAGGGTTATGAAAAGGGAGCGAGATTTGGGACGAGAGGAGGGAAAATGTCCATATGGGTAGGTGTAGAGGAAGGTCCGAAATTTTATGCGGGAAGCGCTAGAGTTTGAACGATAAATTTGGGGGCGGCACCAGTTTGTCTGCGCGCGAGTTTTTTTGTAGGTGGGAAGGAAACGTTGCTGGTCGTTGGATGCATGATGGATGGCTTAGACAAACTGACCATTTATGAAATTCGTTATTATAAAGGACAATTAATGTGAAGTGGGTCACAAATAAAAAGTTTATGCTGGCTCTTCGTATGTACCAGTACACTATATACTGTAAATACATTAAGGCCCTATATAGTTTTGGCTTGGTGGGACTCCGACGCTCTGGTGCTCCATTTTCATTGAAACCCTAAACATTTAATCGTCCAACTTATCCACATCAGCAGAGGACACGACACATAAAAACACAGAAAACAAAATAAACAACATAGAACTAAAACAAAATAAACAACTTATCTCCGGTCGGGCTCGCTTCACACGAACATCATCTTGAACTTTCTTCCATCTTGGCCGCCTCTTCACCACCGTCTTCAACTTCAGTCATCCTCGTAGGGGAGGAGTGCACATATGGTTTGGGTGGGGGAAGATGCTCTCGAAGCTGATAAAGACGTTCTAGACGGTGAAGAAGATTGACTCGCAGCCGCACCAAAAAACTTGGCCGGCCGAGGAGATGCTGCGCGTCGAACGGGTTGGTGAAGGTGACCATGATCATCTTGATGGCGAAGTCGTCCATAGTGATGTCGAGCTCGTACATCACCGGCGAGCCCGGTGGGAGATGGAAAAGCCGGCGCCGAGGAAGTCGCGCGTGAACATTTGGGCCCCCTGAACCTGGACTGCGTCCACACACGGAGCATGCTCTCGACGCGGAACTGCGTCTTGGATAGGAGAGGAAGAGGGTGTTGAGTTCGCTTGGATGCGCGTGGTGTGGCTCTGGCTTGGGTGGGAGAGGAAGATGGGGTGTGTGTTGTGCTTAAATAGACTAGAACGGTGCTTAAGGTATCCAGGGCGTGTATCCGTTGCTGTTTCACCTTGCAACGAGGGGGCGTCGCATCTGAATCACTACGGCGACTGAATCAAGCATGTTTAATTGCTCTGAATCAAGTTGTTCATCTAAATTGGTGTGGCGAGTCAAAGAGGCGCACATGCATGGAAAATCTGTCGTTTCCCGCGTATGCATGCCAACGTGCTCGCATCCCGGGCCCACTCGGAATTGACACATCCCTACAGTCCATATAGCGTGCCAATCCGTGTTCAGAAAAATAGTACAACCAATCAGATTGCAGTATCAGGCCACTCGCGGATCGCGCAGATTCCTTCTAGAATGTTGAATCGGACGGCTGCATTTTCCTTCTAGAAGGCTTGGGTTAGATCGGACGGTGCATGCAGATTCCTTCTAGAAGGTTTGACCAAATTTTAAATGAGCATGTAAAATTTAAAAAAATCAAAAAATGAAAAAACAGCGCACATAGTGTTCATAAGACATATACTAATCATTAAAGTTGATAAAGAAGGTCAGCATATATTCAAACGAAGAAATGCACATAACCAATGTGATTTCTCATACTTTGTCGTATGAAATCAAGAGTGAGGTGAGGTGGTGAACCATGCCGTCTGACCATCTGGTCGGTGTCGAAATGGGGGTGGCCCAGTGGAATTTTATGCTTATTTGTTTGTGTCTGGGTATCTCATAGTAACATTTAAAACTAACATTGAGCCCATGTGATCACATATGATTCCATCTGATGCACCATAAGCAGTGAGTTGAGAGATGTGTATAGTGTGTGATAATTAGTGTCATATACGAACCGCGAGTCGCACCTAGGAAGTTTCCCGTTTGATTCAAAGGAATATGGTAGGATTTTAATTTGAAGGATTGATTCCTATAGGAAATTTTCCTATTGAGCTTGTTTGATTCATAGGATTCAATCCATGACATATACTAACCATTAAAGTTGATAAAGAAGGTCAGCATATATTCAAACGAAGAAATGCACATAACCAATGTGATATCTCATACTTTGTTGTATGAAATCAAGAGTGAGGTGAGGTGGTGAACCATGCCGTCTGACCATTTGATCGTGATTGAAATAGGGGTGGCCCAGTAGAATTTTATCCTTATTTGTTTGTGTCTGGGTATCTCATAGCAACATTTAAAACTAACATTGAGCCCATGTGATCACATATGATTCCATCTGATGCACCATAGGCGGTTAGTTGAGAGATGTGTATAGTGTGTTATAATTAGTATCATATACGAACCGCGAGTCGCACCTAGGAAGTTTCCCGTTTGATTCAAAGGAATATGGTAGGATTTTTGAAGGATTGATTCCTAGAGGAAATTTTCCTATTGAGCTTGTTTGATTCATAGCATTCAATCCCATAGGAATTATTAATTCTTATAGGAGTAGTGCAAATCCTATAGGAAAAAAACATGAGTTCCAACCTCTTGAAAATTTTCCTTCACACAATCAACACACAACCTCTATTCCCATAGGCTTCTGTTAGAAATGCCACTGATCTTAATCCTTTAGGGCTTATTTGATTCTCAGGATTGGGAAATGAAAGGAATAGGGAAGAGCAAGGAATAGGAAAATGATGTCATGTGTAAACCTTGCCTGGTTCCTTGTGCATAGGATTACAAGCATGAAGTATGAGTGGATTTTATTTTCCTGTACAGTTTGCATGGAAACCAAGATCCATAGGAAAAAATCCAATGATTTTCCCTTCTACCATCTATCTATCTATTTATTATTAAGACAACAAACAATTTTTTTTAGACGAGAAAACAGCTTGGCTGCTTTTCATTGCGATTAGAGAGAGAGAGTTCAGCGAATACACACTCGGAGATCGAGCAAGAGAAAGAACAGAACAAGAAAAAACCTCAGTCGGGTTCTAGGGGTCTCTTTAGGAGAGCCAACACCCTTTTTCTACCAGCATTAACCCAATCCCGTGCCTCAGCGAGGATCGCCTGAAGGAGCTGGGTAGGCGACGACATCTTGTTGTGGAAAGTCCTCCCATTGCGCTCCAGCCGCAGCGACCACCAGACTAGTGGGACGATGGAACGCCAGTTCTTCGCCTCGTCCTGGCTTAGGCATGAAGAAGTGAAGAGCAGCCAATCCGTCAGGGCGTCGTGGCTGTCGTCGGCGTCAGGGTGGAGGGGAGCGACGCTTTGTCGATCACTAATCGCCACACCATCAGCGAGTATGGGCAAGTGGCCAGCAGGTGGGTCGTCGTCTCCGGTTGCGCACCGCAGAGAACGCACATAGGGTTGTGCGGCCATCCCTTGCGCGCAAGGTTATCGGCAGTTTGACAACGCCCTTGCACAGCTAGCCAGGAGAAGAATCGGCACTTGGGAGGCGCATCGGCACTCCAAATGAGGTTGGGGAAGACAGGGCGGATAGATCCGATGAATTGCGCGTCGTATGCCGACTGGGCCGAGTACACACCATTTGCCGTCCATTTCCACCGTAGCCTGTCGGGCACGCCTTGCAGAAGGTGCACGTCGAGGAGCAACGTCCAGAGCTGAGTAAACTGGATGATAGCCGGACCTGGGAGATCAGCTTTGAAGTGTCTAACCCATTTGTCATCCGTGAGAGCTGCTTTGATCGTAATTCGCCGCAGTGTGCATTGCTTGAACAAGTCAGGGAAAGCAGCACTGAATTTGCCCGCCTCATGCCACAGGTCCGTCCAGAATTCCGTGGCTGCACCATCCCCGATCAGAAACTGAACGGACACCTCGAACAGAGCTCTAACTTTTTCATCAATGGGCAAAGATAGCCCTGCCCATGGCTTGTTCGACGACATCCAGCTTTGCCACAACCAGCGACATCTGAGAGCAATGCTGCGAGTTGCCAGGTTGGGGATTCCCAGGCCACCGTATTCCTTCGGAGAGCAAACCTTTTTCCAATTTACCAGGCAGCGGCCACCAGTTGCCACGTCCTTGTTTGCCCAGAGGAAGCCTCGTGCAGCTTTGTTTAGCTTCTTCAGTAGCCAAACAGGGGGGTGCATGATCATGAGCTGGAAGATTGGCATGGCGTAAATGACAGAGATGAGCAGGGCCAAACGGCCGGCAGTGGTGTTAATAGGTCTCCAGGAAAGCATCATATTCAGGACCTTGTCCAAGGCAGGCTACACATCAGCGCGACGTAGGCGCGTGACGGACAGAGGCATCCCTAGGTACGTGCACGGCAACGGCGACAGAGGACATTGGAGCTGAAGCAGCAGCGGCTGGGTGTCGATTCCGTCACATCTGATCGGCGAAATTGAGCTTTTGCTGAAATTGGTGTGCAGACCCGTCGCCTCGCTAAACACCTCCAGAATTTGCTTTACCGCTCTGACATCCTCCATGGTTGGGTTGATGAATAGAACGACGTCGTCCGTGTAAAGAGAGGCACGATATCTCGGAATCTGTCCCCCGATGGGGCTGAGGGCTCCCAGTTCATCCGCTTTGGCAAGTAGAGCAGACAGCACATCCATAGCTAGCACAAAAATCAACGGCGACAGTGGGTCTCCTTGCCGCAGGCCACGGCGGTGCCAAATATCGTCAGAGAGTTCTCCGTTGACAAGGATCCGTGAAGAAGCCGAAGCTAGGATCACCGAAATCCAGTCACGCCATCGGCGGCCAAAACCCTTTGCCTCAAGGACCTCAAGAAGAAATTCCCATGAGAGGCTATCGAAAGCCTTTTCCACGTCCAGTTTTACCAAGAGTGCTGGCGTCTTTTTCAGGTAGTATGCACGTGCAAGACCCCTCACATAGCTAAAATTGTCATGGATTACCCGTGTCTTAATGAAAGCACATTGCGATGGTGATACCAGCAGGTCCATCTTCGGCTGTAGGCGTCTTGCAAGGACCTTCGTGATCAGCTTGGCGAAGAAGCAGATGAGGCTGATCGGCCTATAATCTTTTGCAGCTTTGGCGTCAGGTCTCTTAGGCAGCAATACCAAAGTGGCATCATTAAGACTAGCAAGGCGGTCAGAGTTGAGGTTGGCGAAGGCATGAACTGCATCCATTAGATCCCCTTCTATAATGGGCCAGCATCGTTGGTAAAAAAGACCGGAGTAACCGTCAGGACCGGGTGCCTTTGAGCCGTCTATATCAAATAGAGCGGTCTTAACCTCTTCTGAGGTGAAATCCTGGTCAAGATCATGTAGCGGGGTTTTGAGCAGGTTTAGGCCCTCCAGGTTTATAGAGTGTGATCTCGTCCTCTTCGTACCGATCAGTTGGGAGAAGAAAGAATGAAAGACATCTAGCTTCTCCCTTTGACCCGTGACAACTCCGTCTTCATGCTCCAGCGAGAGCACCAGATTCTTCCTGCGGCGTGCCGATGCTTTGGAGTGGAAAAACGACGTGTTAGCGTCGCCGTCCTTGAGCCACCTCAGCCTGGATCTCTGACGCCAATGGGAGCGCTGCAGCGCAGCGATGCCGAGCAGATTTACCTTAAGCATGTTTCTGAACTGCTGCTCCTGTGCGGTTAACTGACGCCTGTCCATCGCCTCATCGAGACGTCCTATCAGCTCACTGGTTATCATGGAGCGCAGCTTGAGGTCTCCTACATTTTCATTGTTCCAGCGCTTCAGGGCACGCGCCAACCTAGTAAGCTTGCAGTGCAACTTTCAGGAAAGGATCAGAACAAGCTGTAGCCTGCCCCCAAGACTGCTGCACAACATCATCAAAGCCCTCAATTGTAGTCCAGTAATTTTCAAATCTAAAGTGTCTCGGTGGTCTGAAATCAGCATCGGTTGTGAGGAGCAAAGGACAGTGGTCCGATAGGTCAGATGAGAGGGCTTGCAACAGACAACCAGGATGCCCTTCTTCCCACAACTCATTCATGAGCACCCTGTCGAGCTTAGCTTTAACGGCATCAACCTGTTCGTTGGACCAGACAACAAACAATTAACGGTGGAGATTTTTCAAGATGTATAGACGGTAGAGATTTAAAGCATGTTAGGCAGGAAACGGATCACGTAACTAGGCAACCCACGTAAAGTTTAGGCAGTATATGGCTAGAGGATGTCACCATCATCCACGGCACGTACTACATAGAATCATTGATCTTGACGTATACAAGATGGACTCTGATTGATTAATGCATGTACGGTACGATGTGCAAAAAAGAAGATACGAAACCATTGCCTGATCGATTTCCATTGTAGGAAGATTTTTCTGCAAGGAGACCAGCCGTCCATTGATTGAGAGCTCGAACACACGCGACAGACGTCATGACGCGCAGCTGATCGGAAGCTCGCAAGAATCGCGAGAACATGATGGCGATGCATACAGCACACGCCGACCTCGCAGGAATATCTGGCAAAACACCATGTTTTTTCGGAGAGGAATCAAGAAGACATGGCCGTAGACTTGCAAACACGAGGAAGAAGATGATATGCAGACATCTTCCAATCGGTAGATCTCGGCAGTTGATCCGTATATGGCTGGCAGTGTCTTCTTCATCGGCCCAGCATAAGGGAATCGATCTGGCTATTAGTTTTCCACGACGGGAAAATCTTATTCTACTCTAGATCTTATCGATCGGTCCCTAGACGGCTAGGCACACATCCAATAGAATTCTGTGTTCATGTCGTACTGTATCGTATACGAAGGGCAATGAGGTTGTGCCGGGAGGAGCAGCACACAGTTGGCAACAGGAGAGCTGCTGCGATTACGATTCTAATTACATGCATGTTTATGCGCAGCAGATCAAAGCAAACCATCTATCCCTCACGATAGATTGAAGACATGGATACATATCCAGACAGGTCGATTATGTCCGGTTCAATCAGCAAATCAAACGTACAGCAACACGCCCAGGATATGGAAGGCCCCTCACCCAGGTGAAATCTTCAACTAATATGGAAATCCCCAGGTAATAGCTGGCTGCAATCTTCATGTGTGTTTAGATCTTCTCATCCCAACTTGCAGTTTTCTCACGAACAATCAAATAAAAAAGGTCAGCAAGGACCTTCCAAAGAAGGAATACAACGGTAGTGCACGGTCATCCGAGATGAACTCCATTAGCCTGTCCTAGCAAAGGAAAACGAGCTTGATAGCTGTTTTTTTTTCATATGGAGCTTTCTTGACGAAGTTAATTAGATTTTCAAGCGTCGCCATTGACGCTTGGTGTCCTGGCCCATGACAATGCGCACGTCGTAAAAATTGACCTTCACGATACCAACACTAATGTTTTTCGGCTCTCTACAGGTTTCTAACCCTTGGCTAGGCCAATGGAGGTGCAGCATATGGTCAAGTGGGCTGCCGGCGGGAGAGGCAACAACGACGAGCTGCAAGACTCCGACGAGATCCCTGGCCGCGGCAATGGAGGTGCAGTACAGTCCAAGCGGGCTGCCAGCAGGAGCGGCAACAACTGCGAGCTGCACGGCTCCGACGATATTCTAGGCGATGCCAAGTCGCCAACGGAGAAGCGGCACGATATATCCTAGCGGCCTGACAGGAGGAGCGGACACAATGGCGACCTACGCGGACCTAACCTGTGTCCTATCAATCCTAACGCATGGCGGGCGGCAGTAACAACCAGGCCAGCAACGGTACGAAAAACAGCGAATTGCCTCCTTAATTCACTGGCTTATCGATTAGGATGTCACTTTCTTTGATATGCCTACTTCGCAAACTAGACCAGGGAAAATTAGACAGAAAGTATCTCCAATATAGAAATAACTGGCTGGGTGGCCCGCGCAATTGCGCGGCTAAATGAAAAAAATCACATCTTATAAATGGAGAACTTAGGTTAATTATTAAGACTTAAAAGTTCTATTATGCAGGAGTGGACTCTCTTGAAGTTATATTTTGTCCTCAAGGTCCAGGAATTTATTGGGACTCCTCGCTCGTGTAGTGATTTTTCTATCTATACCTTGGATATTCAGTACCTAATTTGCTCATTGATAAATCACCATAATATTTAAGCAGAATCATCTAATCTCTATTTATTACCGTGCTAGCCTGAACATGAACCAAGATGTATGAGACGATTGACCTTCATACATAGGGTAAATTGACCAATATAGTTATTACTTTATAGAAACGTGCTATAGGGACCTGACCTGATTCTGCCTCCGCCTATGTTGTGATGTATCTATTATCTCGATAGAAAAACTAAGAAATAAAATGTACATGATATTCAGTTGAATTACCTAATATACTGTCATGTATTCCGCAACCATCTCCTTAGGATTTGGCACCTGGAAAAATTAATAAACAATGAAACTTGTAAACAAAAGGCTTTATTGTTTTTCCATGACATGAGGAAATGAGGTTTTTCTTTCACTTCTTTTAACGAAATAGGGGACCACAATATAGTAGATTAATATGCACAAAGTTTTAATTCGAACTGATTGATTGTAGCACTCGCTAAGGAAATTGAAAGCTATATAAGTTTGTTCCCATCTAGTTCAAGACTTCACCTTCAAGATGATCCAACTACTTCCACATTCTAGTCTAAGTGATAAACTATTTGTACATGTTAAAATGCAAAACCTGACAATGCCATCAAACTCATGTTATTGTGTCTTCTGCAATATTAATCAGGTTCTACAACCAAAGGAGAAATTAAATCATGTCTTATTTGTTGCACTTATTTTATGACCGATTACTTGACATCATAAGTCCGAATATTTTATACAAAAACCTTTACCTCCCCTATTTGAATATAATTTCAACCTTCCTAAAATTTGTGCATGCCTCAAGGTGCACATAGAACATTTTAAAATATATTTGAAATGAATATGTACACACTTAACGAAATATTGTAACCTACGAAAGTATGCCATGCACCTCTTTCCTTCAAACATAACAATTATAGAATGTAAACTTTAGCAAATCTCTTCCATAGAAAATATATATGATGATAGACAATGATCAACAAAGATTAGACCAATGAAAATAATACGGGAAACATAGAAAGCAAATCCAGACAATTTCTAGCTATATGATTTAATTAATAAAGAAATATATCCGTCCTATGAACAACGGTGGTTTGAAGAACTTAATTAGACGGAATTCCCCAAAATAATGTAGTACACAAAAATATAGGAAGCGACATGTAGTTGGAGTTCCCTCTTTAGTTGCATGCACAAAAGATCTTACAAACATGAAGAAATAAGATGATTGCTTTGCCCTTGCTAAAGAAGCCAGAATCTAATTACCGAATACTACTTGATGTTTTCGTCTAATATTTAATTGTCTATGTGGCCACTATTTGTACCGAAATAGACATGCATTACAGCACACTGATATTACCGGTGCTTATTTATCTCAAACTGAAAGTAGTGGCTGAAAATACACTGAATTGCAATAAATATATTTAGATCATGTTCAACGCCTTATAGTACATCAACAATCTTGATACCAATGTGACATATCCTGTTCTCGCTGCTACCTGCTCATGCCAGAAGGAGTAGAATGGTTACCCAAATTAGCTGTGAATCACGTGAAAAAATTGAGGCAGGGCGACACCTACATCCTACGGCGCTATGCATGTCCTTACACAGCCTGGCTATGTACGTTACACCAAAAACCGGCCTTCGTTGTCGCCTGTGTGCGCGCCTTGACTTCTGTTTTCATCTCGACATCAGAGTCGGAGGAGTGAATGAACCATGCTCTTGTCGGCTCGGTGGCGACTGAGTTTCACGGGCGAGTGGACCAGCGACGACTTCGCTATACGCGGCGTCTGCGCCGGCCAGCCGGCAGTTGTCAACTTTCAAGATCTCAGAACATGTCGAAATATCACCTGAAAAGTTGGCCTTGTTACATCAATCTCAAAGATTTTTTATTTTTTTGTGGTTGATCCCATGGAGAAGGCCGTGGACGCAAAATTCAGATGCGAGAATATTTTGACGGTTTATTAGAGGAGTAGATCAAACTCGAGAAAGACGAACATACCAAGGACACCCGTAGACGGTGGCCGGCCGCGCTGCAAGGCAGATCAATCGATTGGTCCTTATAGTGCTAGTATCTCGCATCAGAACTTGAGGTAATTAAACTCACTGTGCTTTGTGCGTTCGTCAACTTCGTTTGCGCGAGATCATCGTCTCCTTAAGCTAGCTTCGTTGGAGCCAGATCGGCTTCGTCGCTTCGAACTCATCACAGGAATTACGCTTGGCCGTAGGTCCGGGGATGCTAGTAGCCTTCTCCGCCGATGCCATGTAAGATCATTGCGTAGCTCTTCCTGATGCTTAGCTCGACCGTAGCTCGACCGTCGATGTTCGGTTCCTCGGAGCGCTTGATGTCACGGCGGCTGAGACAGCGACATCACGAAGAGACGACGGAGCGGCCATGCCGGCAATTGCATCCATCACGCATGGATCATACATGAGGTCTGGGAGATCTTTCTATTCTTTTCCTTGTATAGGCAAACGTGAATAATGACTCGTTTATGTGCGTGATCTTTCTATTTCTTTTCCTTGTAGGCAACGTGATCAATCCCATGTAGAGAGACGTGCTCAATACTCCTATTGTTTTTTTTTTCTTTGACTTGACGTGCTCGATTATGGCTGCTGCCGATTTGGACGTTCGATCGTATAGAATATTTGTGCACGCGAATCGTTTTGTGCCAATCTGAGGCGTTCGTTTTTCATGGTAGAAGCTTAATTAATCTGAGCCATTGTTTATCCTGTGTTTTAATTATATAATAGATATCTTGATTAATATCTCTTCGTTCATCTTTTTCTTGGTAGAAATTTAGCTTCATGAGATAGCATGCAGGTATCATGTGTGATTGCAATCTAACCAAGACAGATTTGTTTTTGCTGATCCTCAGTTCTCTGCTAGGGAATCCAACGCCTAGATTCTACTGTGCTAATCAAGCGCCTTATGTCTTGCATCAGGTTGAAATTGTATACCCCCGGTAAGACAGCCTACTCATTAACTATTGATATTTTTCCTCTACGAAATAGCTACCTTTTTTATAAATCAGATTATAGAACGTGCAGATTAGAAGTACTACAGTGTCAAGACTTAAGTTATGGTTTCGATGTCTATGCACGTTTGATAAATTGCTTTTTGTTGCATGTTCGAACCAGGTAAATTCTATTAGTTGTAGGTAAATCACTCTTTATCACCCTGTATCCCTTCACGTATGAAGATGTGTACAAAATATTATGGTAGTCATGGAGCTTGAAAAATAATGAAGCTACTACCGATGCCTTGATATTGATAGACACATTGTCTAGCATATAATCAATGTGAAATTTGCACGTTTGACAGATTAAACTGATTATTTGCATCATTGATCGAGGAACGCAATTTATACTGGCGTGGATGATAATCAAACTCAGGAAAGTCTACTTTAGAGATTCATCATAATAGTAAAAAAACAAAATCTTTTATGAATATCAAAACGACAATGAAGAAGAAAATTGTTATTTTTGTTCCATGAGAATCACAGATAAAATTCAAGAAATAGCCTATTTTCTGAATAACTTTTGTATGCAAATTAGTCGTATGACTTAGGAGTCCAACTGTATTAATATATGAAATCAGAGAACAAATTGTGGTTTTCATGCAAATAAATATTCATGAGAGAGGTATGTACTGACAGACGAAAAATTTAAATATAACATGTCTCTGAGTATAATATTTCTGGGTTCGGTACCAGGGAAAATAAACAGTTGTGATTAAAATAGTCTAGGCCTATTGTAGGTATCAGTAACGAAAGTGTGATACTCTATAAAGAATCCAAGACTATATGCATGCACTAGGGACGATGGCTTTCATACCATTTTGGTATGAGAAAGTAGGGAGGTCGGGAGCAATGGAATTAAGGTGCACATTTCCATGAAGTGGAGTTCGTTGGTATAATTCACAAAAATACAAAACAGGTTACACCAATAAAGGCAAAAAGTATATTCTTAAATGAAGAGTCAAATCATATATCTATGAACATTAATTTTGTCTACTGTATAGGAGAGACATAGTCGAGGACACTTAATACGAGATTAAGTAACTTGCGGTAAGAAAACATATTATAAATGTCTACCTAACAACACGTACTCCCTTTGTCCCAAATTACCCTGCGTTCTGGGTTTAGTCAAAGTCAATACTTCTAAATTTTGACTAAGTATATAACAAAAAATATCAATAATTATAATACAAAATAAATATTGTTAGAATCACCATAAAATATAAAATCGTATAATATCCATTTCATATTATAGATGTTTGTAATTTTTTCAACATGATTGGTCAAAGTTTAAAATGTTTGACCTTGACCAAACCTAAAACGCAGGGTAAATAAAGACAGAGGGAGTACATCTTAAATTTAATAAAAGTATTAAAAAATATGCGATGTACACGCCGTAGAATATCTAGCCGCGCAAATGCGCGGGCCACCCCCGCTAGGCCACCCCGCTAGTTTCTTTGAAACAAACAAGTGAATAGTGTCATCTATGGAAATTTTCCTAACCCTCTACTTTTCCTCCCCATTTCCTTCAAATCAAAGGGCCTCTTAGGTTTCGTATTCCTACACTTTTCCTATCCTATGAATCAAACAAGCCCTATGGCTCTTTTAATGCACCAGGACACTCTTAGGCATATACTCATCCGTTCCACGATATAAGATGTTTTATCCATACTACATGCACATGTATACATATGTATTTAGACACATTTCAATGGATATATATAGGTCCACCTTAGCCTGAATTTAGACAACATGTGTACCACCTAAAACATCATGTATTGTGGAACGGAGGGAGTATATATATATATATATATATATAGGGGCCTACACTAGTAGGGAAACCCTATATAGGTAGGTTGGCACTCTGTGGCGCACCCTTAATTGGCGCGCCACAGAATTTTTTTTTGTGGCGCACGTGGTTTAGTGCGCCACAGAAAGTCACATTTCTGTGGCGCACCTGGCCATGTGCGCCACAGAAATTAGACATTCTGTGGCGCACCAACCCTGGTGCGCCACAGAAAGTCACATTTCTGTGGCGCACATGACCAGGTGCGCCACAGAATGTTATCCAGGGGGGGGGTGGGATTTGAAAAAAATAATTCTGTTTGACATTCTGTGACGCACCTGACATTCTGTGGCGCACCAATTTTTTTTTTTCAAATCCCACCCCCCCCCCCCCCCGTGGATCGCCTTTTTAGTCTCGCAGGAATTAAAGGAAAATGATAAAAATTTCAATAAATAAAATCCTTTGACATGTAGTTAGGTTTGAGTGTCTAGTAGGTATAGAAATTTTGAAATATGAATTTTGACCTTTTTTGCAACAAACAGGAAAAAAAACTTGTAACGGCCATAACTTTTGCATACGACGTCGAAATAACGCAAATAATATATCAAAAAAATCGTGAGAAAAATCCGAGTTCGAATCCAAATTCCCGGTCAGCAATTCACAGATTCCTCAAATTCCAAAAGAAAAAAAAAGTTATTTCAAACAGACGATTTTCGCAGCAAAATCAAAAAGAAGAAAAAAATAAAAAAAAATTAAAAAATTCAAAAAGTCCAAAAAAGACACAGAAATGTATAACAAAGAAGATTGTTGAATTTTTGAAGTGTTTTGACATTTTTGAATTTTTTGGATTTTTTTGGAGTTTTTTGAATTTTTTTGATCTTTCGCAACTTTTGAATCTCCTTTTGAAACTTTAGAAGTTTTTGAAAAATCTGAAATTTAAAAACACACATTTATAACACATACCACACATATACACATACAAAACTTAAGAGGGTTCATATGATATATATATCAATAAGAACTTGACTAGCACAAGGGTAGGTGGAGTGGGTGGAACTTAGAAGTTAAGCGTGCTAGGGTTGGAGCAATTTGAGGATGGGTGACCTAGCGGGAAGGTATCAGTTCAAAAAATTCAAAAAATATGAAAATAATTCCAATAATTAGGATTTTTCATATTATTTCATATTCTGATTTTTCTGGATTTTTTTGAAACTTTTTATATTTTTTTGCATTTTTTGAATTTTTCAATTTTTTGAGAATTCTGTGGCGCACCAGGCCAGGTGCGCCACAGAAATGTGAGAATTCTGTGGCGCACCAAGCCAGGTGCGCCACAGAAATAATTTTTGTGGCGAGAATTCTGTGGCGCACCCAGCATTTCTAGGGGTGCGCCACAGAATACCAAATTGGTGCGCCACTAATAGCCTTTTCTGTACTAGTGCTACCTAAAATTTGGTGATATTTCTACGCTCTGACGCTCCGTTTTCATCGAAACCCTAATTAAGAAGTTGTCCCCGTGGTTAATCAGCATGTCGTCTGCTACACCTTTGACCGGCGTCGAAAGGCGGTAGAGCCCAGTGGACTTTGCTCCTTTTTGTTGTGCTATGGTGCTCATATGAACATTTAAAACCAACTTTGATCACATGTTATCACATGATTCCATATGGTGCACCAGAATTGGGAGTAGAAACTGTGTAAAGACTGCGAGAAAAGTGTTGTATCTGAAGCGCGGGTCGAACCTACGACTTTGATGTTGGCCTTTAATGTACCACGACCCTCTTATACATGTATTAAGGCCCTACACATGGTTTGGTAGGATTAAGACACTCCATCGCTCCATTCCAGAGTGAAAACCTTAATCACATGATTGCGCCCCCTTGACCGACCGCTGTCGAAAAGGGGGTATAGCCCAGTGGACTTTTCTCCTTTGTAGTGTTTTATGGGTATAGAATTTGACCCCATGTGTTATCACATGATTCCATATAAGGTGCACCAAAGTGAGAGTTCAACAATGTATGTATATATATATATTGCAGAACCCTTGTGTGTGCGGAATAAGTGTCGATCGCCGTATGTGAAGTGGGTCAGAAATATGAGTTTTACGTTGGCTGTTCGGATGTACCATGACACTATATATTATAAATATATTAAGTCCCTACCTAGCTAGGGTTTGGTGGCACTCCGACGCTTCGACGCTCCATTTTCATCGAAACCCTGATTAATTAACCAGTTGACCCTGTGATGAACCATGCCGTCTGCCCATTTTTGACCGGCGTAAAAATAGGGGTGGCCCAGTGGAATTTTGTCCTTATTTGTTTGTGTCTGGGTATCTCATAGCAGTGGCGGACGCAGCGGGTGGGCCGTTGCCCACCCAGAATTTGGGAATTTTTTTGTACCCCCCCCCCCCCGCATATTTCCGTCGTCCACGACCAGTCGACCACGACCAGGCAGAGCCGCAGAAGACGACCTCGACCTCTACCTAGCAGTTCTCCGCCTGTCCGCCGACTGCTGCTGGCCTTCTCCGCCGCCGGCCGCGCCTCCGCCTTGGCAGTTGGCTCCCCCGCCGCCGGACGGCACCCTCGACCTCGATCTGCAGCTTGTGCCGCCGGCCGCGCCCCCTCGCCCTCGACCTCGATCCCTCGCCCCTCGGCCCTCGCCCGCCTCGATCTGCAGCTGCTGCCGCCGCACGCGCCCCCTCGGCCCCTCCCTGCCCCGCCCCCGCGGCGCCGGCCGCCGGACGACGTAGAGGTCTGTGGACTGTGGTCAGTGACGAGTGATGCACTGCGGCGGTTTTGCTAGTAGATTTATTTACTATATATATGTAAATTGCCTTGCTATTTATTGTATATGTTGTTTGCTTTGCTAGCAAATTAACATCATTTTTGCTAATAGATATATATTGTGTAAATTGACAATATGTTGTATATTGTGTAAATTGATAACCATAATTTGCTATATATTGTGTAAATTAACAATTTTGTTGTCTCCAACTAGGCACTAGCAAACTATTGATTGTATGTGTTATTTATTCAATTTGCTTCTAATTGTAGAATTCATCATGAAGAAGAGGGATAGCACTATTGCGTCTCTTTTTAAGAAACATGAAGCAAAGAAGATGGTGGTGGATAATTCACACACCGAAGATAGTGGGCTTGCGTTGGTGTGTATTGATTCCGCACCTCCGATCCAATCCGATTCGAGATTGAGAGTGAAACGGAGATGGAAAGACTACATCAAATCCACCATCACCCCAACAACCGTCTACAAGGACATATGATTCTCACTTCCTTCCACATGATCCGGGTGAAAGAATTCCTATATCAAGATATGATGTGAATGATCAAGATGATGTTCGAAGAGGATATATCCTAAAAGGTCCATGCCAACCATATGAGCATGCTTTTCCTTCACATGATATATATGGTAGAAACCGATCCTTCACATGTGCTTTGTTTATGAAGTACTATTGGCTAGAATATAGTATCGGAAAGGATGCGGCTTTTTGCTTTGTGTGTTATTTGTTCAAAGGAAGAACTAATGGGGGTCCCGGAGGAGATGTCTTTGTTGCCAATGGTTATAGAGATTGGAAAAGACCCGAAGCATTTAAGAAACATGTGGGTGGTGTCTCTAGCATTCACAACCAAGCTCAAGAGAAGTACAACTTATTTGTCGCACCAAACACCAAGATTGATAATGTTATTGTGAAGGTGTGCAAGAAGGATCTACTTCTTTACAAGAAAAGGCTCACTTATTCCCTTCGATGCTTGAGGTATCTTTTAAATCAAGGATTGGCATTCCGTGGACATGATGAGAGTGAAGAATCAACCAACAAGGGTGACTTTCTTGAGCTTCTACAATGGCTTGCTATAAATAATGAAGAGGTTGATAAGGTTGTTTTGAAGAATGCTCCCGGAAATTGCATCTTGAATAGTCCTAGGATACAACGTGACATTATTAAATGTTGTGCGGAAGAAACTACTAAACTAATTATTGAAGATATTGGCATGGACCACTATGCAATTCTAGCCGATGAGTCAAGTGATATGTCTCACAAAGAACAACTTGCTCTTTGTGTTCGTTATGTTGATAAATTTGGAAGAGTGTGTGAGAGGTTTCTTGGAGTAGTGCATGTTTCCGATACTACTTCTATGTCACTTAAGGTTGCAATTCTAGCCTTGCTAAAAGATAATGGTTTGACTCCCACTCAAATTCGTGGGCAAGGATATGATGGGGCTAGCAACATGAAAGGGGAGATTAAGGGATTGAAAACATTGATCATGAAAGAGTCACCATGTGCTTATTATGTCCATTGCTTTGCACATCAACTTCAATTGGTTCTTATTGCCGTGGCAAAGGATAATGAAGCTTGTATATGGTTTTTTGATCATGTTTCTTACTTGTTCAACATTATTGGAGTTTCTTGCAAGCGTCATGATATGCTTCGAGATGTGAGAGCTCAAAAACTCTTGGAAGCACTTGAAATGGGTGAAATTGAAAGTGGAAGTGGATTGAATCAAGAAATGGGTTTATCTAGACCCGGTGATACTCGATGGGGCTCTCATTTTAGAACTATTTGCAACATTGTTGATATGTACCCCACAATTGTTGAAGTACTTGTGAGGATTGGAAAAGATCCATCACAAAAGGGTGAGTGGACAAGAATACGTGGAGTGGCTCAAGCATTTGAATCATTTGACTTTGTTTTCAATCTTAACTTGATGCTTGTTATTCTTGGGTACACAAATGATTTGTCTCAAGCTTTGCAAAAGAAGGATCAAGATATTGTTAATGCAATGGCTCTTGTTGCGTTGGCAAAGAATAAACTTCGTCGTATGAGGTCTCATGGATGGGAAGGATTTCTTGCAAAGGTGACATTGTTTTGCAACAAACATGCATTGAAGTTCCATCACCGGATGATCAATATGTGGCTCATGGAAGATCACATCGGTATTATGAAAAACAAACAAATGATGATCGTTATAGAAGAGAAGTATTTCTTGGTGTCCTTGATCAAATTATTCAAGAGCTTGACAATCGGTTTGATGAGGTTAATATGGAGTTGCTTATTTGCATGTCGGCTATGAATCCATCAAATTCATTTGCTTCTTATGATGCACAAAAGGTAATGCGGCTTGCCCAATTCTATCCCAATGACATATCAAGTGTGGAGTTGATAAGACTTGAGTTCCAACTTGAAACCTTTATTGATGATATGAGAAAAGATGATAGGTTCAAATGTGTGAATCATCTTGGTGAGCTCTCTACTATGCTTGTTGAAACCAAAAAGCATCTTGTTTATGATTTGGTCTACTTACATCTCAAATTGATATTGATCTTATCGGTGGCAACGGCGTTTGTTGAAAGGATATTTTCTTCCATGAGTTTTGTGAAGAATAAGATGAGAAATAGCATTGGTGATAAGCTCTTGAACCATTGCTTAGTGACATTTGTTGAGCGAGAAATGTTCTTGAAAGTAAGTGAAGATGTGATTGTTGAAACTTTCATGGCAATGCGAGAACGTAGAGTTACAAAAAAATCATAGTGATGTAATCTTCTATTTGTGCTATCTTTTATCATGTAATACTTTATGTATGTGTTCGAACTATTTTGCATTGGAATCCCACAACTTTGAGAAATATGTATTAATCTACATTGGCATGAATCACTTTGTTGTTTATATTGTCATTTGCCAACTTTTTGTGGAGTGTGCCCACCCTCCAATTTTTTCCTGCGTCCGCCGCTGTCTCATAGCAACATTTAAGACTAACATTGAGCCCAAGTGATCACATATGATTCCATCTGATGCACCATAAGCGGTGAGTTGAGAGATGTGTATAGTGTGTGATAATTAGTGTCATATACGAACCGCGAGTCGTACCTAGAAAGTTTCCCGTTTGATTCAAAGGAATATGGTAGGATTTTTGAAGGATTGATTCCTATAGGAAATTTTCCTATTGAGCTTGTTTGATTCATAGGATTCAATCCCATAGGAATTATTAATTCCTATAGGCGTAGTGCAAATCCTATAGAAGTAGTTGATGCATGTAAAATGCATACATGAACTTTGCATTGTATTACTTATATTTCAATCATATTTGCATCATATAAGGGTTATATCATTATTTTATATTGATTTTGGGAATATTTCACAGTTTCCCTATTTTTCTGGAATTAACCTGTACTGGCAGAAAACCCAATTTTCTATATTTTGATGTTTGAGGGACCCAAACGACGTCTAAATGACCTAATATTTTACGGGCATCAGTTTTTGGAAGGAACGAAGCGTAGAAGCGAAGGAAGTGAACAAACGGAGACCCGAGGGCCAAGATAGGTGGGCCCACGCGGCCAGATTCCTTGGCGCACGGGGCCCACTATCGCGGGCCTCGAGCCTCCGATGCCGTCGATCTTTTTTTCCGAGCCTCCGTCTTGACCTAAAACCGACTATAAAAATAGTCCCCCGACGGCTTTCGGAAGAGAGCGCCGCCGAAACACAGAAACCCGAAAGAGAGACATGGAGTTGCAGATTGGAGGGGGAAAACTCCGGGGGCGCTGCCGGCGTGGTCTCCATCTTCTCCAACGACGTTTCCACCGTCTCCATGATGAAGAGGGAGTAGTCCACCCTAGACTATGGGTTTGTGGAAGTAACTTATGTATCTCTCCTCTCTTTGAGCTTCACTAATTAGCACCGTATGAGCTGCTGAACATGATTACGGTCATCTATGTAATACCTTTGTGGTGGATCTTTTTATGAGTTAATATATGTTTGAGATTGCAATAGTTTTGTTTCAGTTATGAAAGTAGATGCATATTATGTACCCTGTTCTTGTGTACTTGTTTTGATCAAGCATGTTTATGAAAGCGTGTGAGGGTGATGTGTGCATTAGTTGGAGTAACGGGGGTGGCTAGTGAGTAAAGTGAGAGAAGTTCCGCGATCCACTTGGGTATTTTACCTTACTTTGTTGCCTCACTAGGGATAAAGAAAAATACCTTTCTACCGGAGATGTGGGTGTGATCATTGCCACTTCTCCATGACTAGATCTAGCATGTTCTTATTTTAACTTCATGTCATAGAACTTAAAGCTATACTATGATTTATCTTAATTACTAAGGTGCTAAGATTTAGTTCACATCTTGGTGGAGTATAAGAGAGATTAATAGACAAAAGATCTCTATGTTAGGACGTGATGCCCATAATTATTAACTTGTCATGAAACCTTTTTGTTGCAATCTAATATGTCAATTCTAGTGTTCCATTATCTACCACTTTATTAAAGAGAGAGTGCATTTCTGAAACCATGAACCCCGGTCCATTTTTAATCATAAGAAACACCTTTCCAACAACTTTTATCCATTTTCCATTTTCTGCCATTTAAAAATCCGAAAATACACAAACACTTTTATATCTTGCATTCACAATACAAAACCCAAAAATACCATCCATCATTGTTTCCACCATCCTTGCATATCTATTTATTTATCATCATTGCATATTTATTTACTGTTTTGCATTCATTATCTTTTCATATCATTCTCACACCTTGTGCTTGACAACCACTTGGTGAGGTTGAGGGCACAAAACTATTTACTTTGTTTTGTAGGTTTTCAAGAGAAGGATAAGAAGATAAATCTTTCACTACTGATTCCCCGAGAGTTCGAAATTAAACCCTCGAGTCACCCCTCGTGGGGAAAACTGTCTTTCCTATACTATACATCTGCACTTGGAGTCTCAACCTAACCATATTCTTTTGACGCAGATAACTACGTCAAAGGCCATCAGTAGTGCAAATTTTCAGAAAGGAGCATGCCGATAAAGACAAGTGCCCCAACTGTGATGCCTGGAGGTGGAAGTATCCAGAGAGACAGGCATGTCCTGTGAAAGTGTTGCGGTATTTTCCTTTGATACCGAGGCTGCAGAGATTGTTCTCTTCAAGGAAAACAGCGGAGAACATGAGGTGGCACCAGTTAAAGAGATTGCCCAAAGCGGGCGTATTGAGTCATCCGGCTGATGGTGAGGCATGGAAGGATTTCGACAAATGTTGGCCAGAATTTGCAGCTGACCCTAGAAAATTAAGGCTCGGCCTTGCCTCTGATGGCTTCAATCCCTATGGAGCCATGAGCCAAAGCTACAATATGTGGCATGTGTTTGCCGTGTCGTACAACCATTCACCACAGGAGTGCATTGATCCATCATACTACATGTTTTGCTTGATAATCCCTAGCAAATCAAGTCCTGGAAAAGACTTTAATCTTTTTATTCAGCCGTTGATTGAGGATTTGCAAGAGCTTTGGAAGGGCGTTTCGACTTTTGATTCATTTCAAAATAGGTCGTTTGATCTTCGTGCTGCTGTACTTTGGTCCATACATGACTACCCAGCCTGTGGCACTATGTCTGGGCACGTCACTTCAGGCTATCAAGCATGCATACATTGTGACAAAGATCCTCTATCCCATTCCATGAAGGAAAAAATTTGCTTCATTTGGCATCATCGTTTCCTTGAAGAAGACGATGACCGGCGTCTACAGACAGACCTTGGCGGAGTTCATAAAAGTACGAGCAAGCCCGAATCATTAACTGCAGCTGAGTTAGAAGCTGCGCTGGAGGAGGTTAGATGTGTAAAACCAGGAATTGGAGAGGCTTCACAAACACGAAAGAGGAAGAAAGATGACCCGCGAGTGATCTGGAAGTGTCGCATGGATTTCTGGGACTTAGAGTACTGGCCATCGTTGAAAGTTCGGCATAATCTCGACGTGATGCACATTGAAAAGAACATCTTTGAAAACATCTGTGGCACACTCCTTGAGCTCGAACGGGGAATAAGGATACCGTCAATGACAGGCTTGCTTTGCAAGTACTAGGTGTTAGAAAATCCTTGCATCTGGAACCGGGCAAGAAATGGAAACATGCACGGTATTGTTTGCCAAAACTGGGCAAGACAAAGTTATGTCAATTTCTAGCTGACGTCAAATATCCAGATGGTTTTTGTTCCAGCATGTCCAAATGTGTCAACGTAGAGACACAGAAGGTCTCGGGACTGAAAACCCATGACTGCCACATCCTGTTGCAGACAATACTTCCTGCTAGCCTGCGAGGACTTGTGGCTACAGATATCTATCAGGCTGTTGCTGACCTAGGAAACTTTTTCAAGGATTTGTGCAGTAAAACTTTGGAGGTCGCTGATCTGCATCGATTGAGAGCGGAATCCCAGTAATTCTGACGAGGCTTGAAAACATCTTCTCGCCGTCGTTCTTTGATGTTATGCTCCACCTGGCTGTGCATTTACCTGACGAGGCGTTGCTCCAAGGCCCTGTGAACTATGGGTGGATGTATCCAAATGAGAGGCTGTTGTGTACTTTGAAGAGATTTGTGAGGAACATGGCACAACCAGAAGGTTCAGTTGCAGAGGCCTACATTGCCTCCGAGTGCCTGACATTTTGCTCTAGATACCTTCATGGTATTGAGACAAGGCAAAACCGGCCATAGAGATATGCCGTTGAAGAGCATGAGTCAGCTTGTAGTGTTTTTGGCCATAATGTGCGTTTAATGGGAGCATTTAAAACGATCCGTCATGTAGGCAATGAGGCCCTGAAAACAGACCTTCAGAGAATGGCACTAGTAGGGAAAAGCCTACCGCTGGGGGACGGAATTGGCCTACCGCTGGCGGGCGGGCGCACGCCAGCGATCATTACGCCAGTGGTAAATTTATACCGCTGGCGGGCGGCCGTCCGCCAGCGGTAAGGCTCGTTACCGATGGCGGGCACAATTTCTCCCGCCAGCGCTAGGTTAAACAGGCTGGCGTGCAGCTACGGCCGCCAGCGTACATTTTTTTGAATTTTTTTTTCGGAAAATCGTATTCCAGCAGTATCTACAGTACAGTAAATTCAAATACAGGCGTCAAACAAACAACAAAATATAGACGACCACATACAAATGATCAAAGTGCCATACATAGATACCTTAATTAGTTCATCACACATGCATTACAAATTAACCTAACACGACAGAGTACTTAAGCTAAAGTTCGATAAGGTAAACAACATGCATTAGTTCATCACTTAACCTAACTTGAAATTTAACCTAAAACTACTCATCGAGATGACCCCAGCATGAACTTATGTCGGATGAGTCGTCCGACGACCCATCGAGATCATCCCAGAAGCTCGAATCAGAATCATCGTCGCCGGTCTTCTTGCACGGCGGCGCTGCACTGGAGGGTCCGGCGACGTCGGAGCTCGCCTGCCTCTTCTTGTTCCTCGAGGCGTAGAAGTCCAGCTCCGCCTGCACCAGATCGGGGCGGTTCTGGCGCAACGCGTCCATCCGCCACTCGTCGATCTGGGCAGCGCAGCGAGCTATCCCCTGGCGGCGGTTACGCCGCACCTCGTCTACGTCGACGATCTCCATCGGCGGCGCGAGGAACACAGCCTCCTCCCGGTTCGGAACGTCGGGGAAGTTGAGCTCAGCACGCGGCCGTCCAAACCTCCAGGCTGCCGCGTCGAATGCGCGCGCGGCGAGCTCCACCTTGTCGAAAGTCCCCAAGTACCAACGGTGGCCGTCCACGGTGATCTCCGCGGACCAGCGGCCAGATGGGCGGTGACGGACGCCAATGAACCCGCTCATGGAGCGGCGGCGCGGCGGCATTCACTGCATACAAGGCAAATAAAAAATGTTAAATAACAAATTTCAGTATAGAAATTGTAATAAGATGAAACATAACAACATTTTAATCATCGACAACCTAATAAGAATACAAAACATAACAACAGTTCGGCCAAAGTCATGCCAAAATTCACGAGAAATTTTGGCATGACTTTGGCTAAAAATATGACATATGAGTACCCGAATTTGCCGGAATGGAAGTTAATCAACATTCCGACAATCTCAAGGGTCTCTACAGGTACCTGCAAACATTTCATAACTATATTATTCCACACAAGCACATCTCTACTATGTTGTGTTATCATACCTATATTATTCCAACCTAAACGTTGAGATCCATCGCGCAGATCGACGGAACGGTACAGACAAAACTAAAAACAGACATATCCGGTACCTCAGATCGGGAGGGAACGAGCACGAGGTCGTCGGCTTCTGAGGCGTGGGCGGGCTCGGGGCGGCGGCGTGGTCGTCGGCTTCCGCGGCGAGGCAGCTCGGGGCCGGCGACAGTAGCGCGGGCGCGGGCGTCGGCGGCGGTGGGGCGCGGTGTGTCGCGGGTGCGGGGACGGCGCGGGGAGCGGCGGCGCGGGTGCGGGGGATGGCGCGGGGGCGGCGGCGCGGGTGCGGGGACGGCGCGTGTGGGGCGGGGCGACGCGGGGGCGGCGGCGCGACGAGTGGGGGAGTGGCGAGGTTGGTGGGGGAGCGGTCGCGGGTGCGGGGGCAGGGGACGGCGCGATTGGTGGGGGGCAGGGGGCAGCGGCGCGGTTGGTGGGCGGCAGTGGGTGGATAGGGATGGGTGGGGGGCAGCGGGTGGATAGGGTTAGGTGGGGGGGGGCAGCGAGTGGATAAGCGTAATGCGCGGTGGGCCCGCGCGCGTGCGAGGGTTACCGCTGGCGGACAACGTGTGCCGTCCGCCAGCGGTAACTTCTAGGTTTTTTTTACCCTTATATAAAGGGCCAGGGGCAGACCAGATTTGCCATCACCGCGCCACCACCGCGCCGCCGCCGCCCTTATCCGCGCCGCTGACGACCTCTCCGCGCCCGTGGCCTCCGCCGGCGCCCCTCCACACCTCCGTGGACCTCCCTAGTCCGTCCCCATGCCAATGTACGCTACCCTTTCTCCCTGATCCCCTCCTCTCCCATACGTAGGTTGCATGCACCTTAGGTGTTTGATCAAATTCCCCATTATTTTTTTCAGATCTCGAGCATATACGTCGGCGATGGCCGCGGCCGGACACCTGTTGGACAATAACGGCCCTGTGCGGGATTGGGCTCCGCCGGGCTGGCACTGGGAGGTGTTATCTTCCGGAACGCGTAGCTTGGTGAGAAATCCGGACGCCGTCGTCGACCCGGATCTTCTTTGGTGGAGGTCGCGTGGGCCAGGGAGGTTCCAGAGGGAGCTGGCCCCCGAGGAGGTGGTACGTCGCCATATAAGGGCGGGGGATGAGCACGTCCGTCGCTACATGTATATGTTGGATACGGTGTATACTAACACATGGCAGGTAATGCAAAGGGATTCTTATCATGTGAGTATTGACCCTGTGATGGTTCCTACTCTTTGGGTGAGGAGCGCTCCCCGTGATGGACCCGCGGCTTAGGACGAGGCAAAAGTTAGTTAAATAAAAATGGCATGGACTCCAGCTGTAACCGGATTAAATAAAGATGTAAGCGTGATACTTTTTGCATATTAATTTGATCAATGTTGCTTTTGTAAACTGAGGAAAATAATGTTCCCTACATTGAATTATTCTGCAATGCAAACACTGTTTTATATTTGATCCCTTTCGGTGTGAATAGTCGTCCTGTTGGGCCGGCTGTCGTCGATCGATCGACAAATTTTTCGTAAAAAAGTAAATAGAGTGAAAAAACACTCAAAAAGATATATCCTCTTGCATAGAGTCTTTTTATGTGTACTAGTTGCTATGTGAAATGATAAACTTGATTTTCGACGAAAGTTTCATAAACATTCTTCACAAAAAGTACTATCATGTAGAAACAACCTACAAAGGTTTCAATTCTATCGAATCAACGTACCAAGTTATGTCAAGTCTCAACGCATAGTTTGTGATAAAGTGCTCATATTCGACACATAGGTGTGTCTTGATATAGGAAGCAATGGTTCCGAAGGGAATCTACAGATTATTGCTATAAATAGCATTTTCGTAGTTATTTGGATTACAGGCTAAGTTAGCGCTGGCGGACGCTTTAGTGTGCCCGCCAGCGGTACTGAACTGACCGCTGGCGGACGACGTAATCCGCCCGCCAGTGGTACGTCACCTTTTTTTCCCGCGGAGCTCAGCCGACGCAACTACCGCTGGCGGGCCCTATTTAGCGTCCGCCAGCGGTACATTCAGTACCGTTAGCGGGCACGTATTCTGTCCGCCAGCGGTGGTTTGCCCCGCCTCCTCCCAAATTTCTGCTCCTACCGCTGGCGGGCAGAGCGGGCGTCCGCCAGCGGTACGTCCAGAACCAGTGGCGGACACGAAAAACCGCCCGCCAGCGGTCGAAGCGCTGGCGGACGGAAACGGCGTCCGCCAGCGGTATGCTGGTGGCTATAAGCCTTTTCCTACTAGTGTGGCTTGGTACGTCCTAAACAATTGCGATGAGGTCAAGCCATACATCGAGTATGTTCTCACTTCCCTAGTACTGATTTCTATGTTATAGATAACATTGTAGCTGTGTGTCACGATTAAACTCTCTGGTTTGCAGGTTGTTCAAAGCAGAGCTGAAAGAAGATGGGGAAGAAGATGGGATGCCCGATGTCGATCTTAGGGTTAAGGAGGAATTTCCAGAATGGTTCAAGGAGCATGTAAGTTTCCTTTTGCATTTGTCTCTGTCCTATATATGTAGCATTTTCATTGCATGATTTTAACCATGTTGTTTTTCTTTTTTTGTTGTGGTACACAGATGATGAGCAAGGCACGGGAGGGAGGACAAGATTTTAAAGAAGAGCTCTTTGCGTTGTCATGTGGCCCACACAACGAAGTTAAGATATATTCAGTGTGTGCTGTGAACTTGGTTCGGTTTGTCACCATTGACCGTGAAAGTGACAAGAAAACGCAAAACAGCGGAGTCTCAACTGGTGGAGATCATGAAGAGGCTAGGACACATTTTTATGGTGTCCTCAAGGGAATCAAAGAGCTCACTTATAACTCTGACGAGAAACATAAACGGACAGTTGTTCTGTTTGCCTGTGACTGGTATCGTCTTGAACATGAAGATGACCTCAGGATTAAGCTGCAAAAGTATGATGGACGCTTCAGAAGCATCAACGTTTCCAGTTTATGGTACCAGGATGATCAGTATATCTTTTCAACACATGCAAAAAAAGTGTTTTATGTGGCAGACCAATTGCTGGGACCAAACTGGCGGATAGTTCAAAATTTTGAGCATAGGCGGACCTTCAACGTGTCTGAATATGGTAAGATGAACATCAGTAAGGAACATGACCCTAATACGGAGCCTGACCTTAATATTGAGGACGAGCCTACTGATGCAGCACATCAAGATGGCACAGTGTCTGACCATGAGGATGAAACTGATGACCTGATAGATTTTCCACCGCCTCCGCTTACTCTGGACCGAGATGACAACACTCCCCGTCCCATGACTGCAGCTGAAGTTAAGGAACTTTGGGATCATATCAAGAATCGAAAGAAAACGGCTGCTGGACAGGGGAATGTAGATGAAGAAGAAGAAACTGAGGTTGAACCACCGGACGAGACAATAGGGGAGTACTATGACAGTGACATGGTATTAGCAGATGATTCCGATGCAGACTAGTGTTGCATGTCTGTGTGCATGGTTGTCTTGAACTGATGTGCATGCTCTGTGTGCATGCTTTTGTATAACTCAAGTGCATGCCTGTTTTCATGCGTGTGTTGAACTGATGCGCATGCTCTGTGTGCATGCTTTTGTAGAACTGATGTGCATGCCTGTTTGCATGCTTGTGTTGAACTAATCTGCATGCTCTGTGTGCATGCTTTTGTAGAACTGATGTCCATTCGCTGTGTGCATGCTCGTGTTGAACTGATGTTGTTTTTGGTGTGTCTGTGTGTGGTCTTTCGTACGTTGCTAATATATATTACCCAGTTATCGTGGAAAGCATCAAATCGTGGAACAAAATGTCAGCTGGCTCGTTAAACATTTCCAACTAACAGATCTATTACTCTGTTCAGCACACACATGCACACAACAAACGGGCTATCCACATTCCTAAACACATAAGGGCATCGACTCCAACCGACCCACGAGTCAGGTGACATGCGTTAATTTAAAACAGTGGTGAAAGACCACGCGGCGGTATCCCTTGATTATACAAATTCCTCGGCCCCACTGGATGCGATTCCAACAGACCCCACGAGTCAGGTCAAGTGACGGTCAAAGCATTTGACCCTTACCCGCTGACAGGTGAGTCCGTAAACTCACCCCTCACACCACTCTTTCTGCCACCTCTCTTCCGCACCTCTTTCCCCAAATCGCACTGTGAAAACCCTACTCTGCTCCGGCCGCAATTTGCCTCCCTCCGCCACTCTTCCAGCCAGGACTCGAAATCTCTCCGCCGCCGCGCACACGAGCCGCTAAGAAGAGAGGGATGGCAGATCCGATGCAGCTAAAGGACAACACTGTGACGCCAGCCGTCGTCCATGCATCTGCGGAAGCGGCTTCGGATGCCATTGCCGCGGCTTCGGATGCATTCGCCGCGGCATCGGTTGCCCTACCCGCGGCTTTCGATGCCATAGCAGCGGCTTCAGATGCCTTAGTCGCGGCTATGGATTTCATCGCCGCGCCTCCTCCGCCTGTCACCGCTGCGGTGCAGTACCACTACGGGTCAGGTGGAGTATTCCAAGGTGCTTCCCTAAACAAATCTTATCAACGGCTTGAGCAGTGGCTTCCCTAAACAGAGCACTTTTTTTGTTGCTAATTTTGGTAGGATTTAGCGCATCTGTAATTTTCATGGTCACATTCCAATGTGTGCTCGAAATTTGCAGGAAGATGATGAGGGCGTCCAGCTCCAGCATGACGCGGAGTCCATGGATGCGAAAATCAGATACGTTCTCCAAAGGTTGAAGTCAGGTTCTAAACGCATCTGTCGTGCTTGCGAAAATCTACGGTTGCAGGGTGTCCTTAATCAAGATGTGCTTGCCAAGCATGGTGCTCTTCTGTGCAGTATCACTGATTATCCATATGTGAGCGCTTTGGAAGGAATAACAGTGCCAGGAGGCTATAAAACATGTCACTGCTACCATGAAGATTTCTTGGGTGGTGCGGAAGTTGCTGAGGAATCTCAGTTGGACCGAGATGGTCCTGCCGGCCACCTGGAGATGTATCACAGTTTGCAGAGGGATCTCCTGGGTGGTGCGGAAGTTGCTGAGGAATCTCAGTTGGACTGAGATTGTCCTGCCGGCCACCTGGAGATGTATCACAGTTTGCTGACATTTGCTGTTGAACTTATGTAGAGCTACCTTATGAGGCAGAGCAACTAACTTATGATTAGTTTCTTTGTCTTTTGATGTGGAACTGTAATGTGGAAGTACTGCTCCGTTGAATGGAACTCGTGATTGCTGCTAGTGGTCTAAAAACTTAATTAGTCTCGATTTTGTTTTATGTTCATATTTTGACATAGATGAAAGTTTTACAGGGATACTTATTCTACTCACCCTGATCATTTCGTTCACTTCTTCTACTCCCTCTGATCATTTCGGTCAGCAAACATCTCAGATTCCTTGGGCATCAGAAACGTACTTGAACCGGGCACCACATGACACCAAATAAATTTCAGATGGGAATGGACAAAACATGTAGAAACAGCCCTCTTACGCAAACAAGGTCGTAAATTACAACAGTGTATGACAGGTAGGGTCCAGGATCTAACTGTCGTGCTCGTTGCCAGTCAACGAGTCATATAAGGTCACCACCTGGCGAGCGACGAAAATTCGCGACTTTCTACGTGACTAAGACCTGCTTCGTCGTAGGAAACTGGGCTCAAGTTTGCATAATGGGCCGGGGACGAAAATCCACGATGTAAAATACGTGAAACGTCGCGAGCAAAAGGCCGATGACTGAAAGAACCAAAACGTCGCGAGCAAAATCAGCTTTTCGACCACCACGACGGAAACACACGACGTTATCGGAACGTCGCCGCAAAAACGTCGAGGATGGATGGATATTTGGTAGTGATAGCTCAAACTTAGCAACAAGAACTGGCTTTGTCATCATATCAACCGATTATCATGAGTACTAATCTTGCATACCTTCATCTTACCTTGTTCAACAACATCACACACACAATGGTACTTGGCATCAATGTGCTTTGTTCTCTCATGTAACATCTGATCCTTAGTAAGGTAAACAACAATCTGACTTTCACAAAACAGGTTAATGCAAGCATCATCTCCACAAAGCTCAGCGAAAAAACCTTTCTACCAAATAGTTTCTTTAACTGCTTCTGCAATAGCCATGTATTCAGCCTCCGTGATGGATTGGGCAACAACCGGCTGAAGTGTTGCCTTCCAACTAACATCACAACCACCAGTGGTGAACACATAACCAATGAGAGACCTCCTCTTATCCAAACCGGGAGCAAAATCTGAATCCACATAGACTACGAGTCCCTCACCAGGTCTACCAAACTTCAGGCAAGCATCAGACGTGCCACGGAAGGTATACCTGAAAATCCACTGAACAACTTTCCAATGTTCTTTACCAGGAGTAGCCATGTATCTACTCGCCAAGCTCATAGCATATGACAAATCAGGACGTGCACAGACCATAGCATACATTAAGGAACCAACGTCACTGAATGTGGAACTCGAGACATATACTCCAAATCATCATCAGTAGTAGGACATTGTGTAGATGACAACTTAAAATGAGAAGCAATAGGAGTACTAACAGACTTTGCATCATGCATGTTAAAATGATGAAGAACTTTCTTAATGTAACTTTGCTGACTAAGAAATAAGAACCTATACTTTCTGTCAGTGTAATTTCCATACCTAGGATTTTCTTAGCAGTACCAAGATATTTCATCTCAAATTCGCTACTCAACTCTGACTTGAGAGCAGCGACATCTTTCATGCTCTTGGCAGCAATCAACATATCATCAACATATAATAGAAAGTATATAGGCGATCCATCAACAAACTTAATGTACACACAACTATCAAATTCAGACCTCTTAAAGTCATGTGACAACATAAACGCATAAAACCTTTAATACCACTGACGAGGAGATTGTTTCAAACCGTATAATGACCTTTTTTATTACAAACAAGATCCTGCTTACTCGGCACTATGACCCCTTCAGGTTGGTCCATGTATATCTCCTCCTCCAAATCTCCATGCAGAAATGCAGTTTTAACATCTAACTACTCAAGCTCAAGATCACGCATAGCAACAATGGAGAAAAAATTCCGAATAGAACTATATGCTTGACAACCGGAGAGAAAACATCATTATAGTCAATACCTGGGATTTAACTGAAGCCTTTTGCAACTAACCTTGCCTTAAAACTCGGCGGCTCACTTGGAGAAAAACCCTCCTTTCTCTTGAAGATCCACTTACAGCGGACAACCTTCTTTTGCTCAAGCGCACAACATCCCATGTGTCATTCTTCTCAAGTGAGTGCATCTCTTCTTGCATAGCGGAGTTCCACTTCTCACGATCACTTGTATCAATAGCTTCATGTATGTGGACGGATCATGTCCATGCTCCACCTGTTCTGCACAACTCACAACATAATTAACAATGTTACACTCCTCAATTAAACGTGGTCGAGGACCACAATTTATCTTTTGTCTACCAGCAGCGATAGACTGATTTTGTTGCTGCATAACAGGGGTGAATCAGGCATATTATCATTATCAGACTCAAGAGTCATCTGACGTAGCACCATCATTGTCTTGAGTGACATTTTTTTTTCAATGGAGTGATCCACCTCGACACGAACCTGTTCCTCATCAGTACTATCTGAGACATCTGAGGACAACTTATAAAAGTACTGTCGTGTCACCAAGGACGGACACCGGGGATGAAGGACACCCCCTTTGTAGATTCGGTAGGGGCGCGAAGGAGGCTGGAAGACGTCTCCGGAGAATTACCGTCGGCAAGCTCTCCGTCTCTCTCTCTCTCTCTCTCTGCGTGGATGGCAAGCAAGCAAAGGACACAACGATCTACCCAGGTTCAGGCCGCCCGAAGGCTAACAGCCCTACTCCTGCATGTCTGGATAGATGGAAGCATCATGGTGTGGCTACAATGGTGTCTCCGGCGAGGTGCCCCGGAAAGGGTT
This sequence comes from Poa pratensis, assembly GCA_947311845.1. Taxonomy (NCBI): domain Eukaryota; kingdom Viridiplantae; phylum Streptophyta; class Magnoliopsida; order Poales; family Poaceae; genus Poa; species Poa pratensis. Next base: position 77,708,906 of record CAMZMU010000042.1, on the reverse strand, counting down.
TTGGCGAGAGGAAGGAGAGAGGGCAGATCCTAGCCCGGAGGAGATCACCTCCCTTCTCTTCTCTGCCCTAGCTAGCTCTTGCTCTGCTCTTGCTTGGGTTCTGCCTTGGATTCGTCCTCCCCTCCTGCCATGACTTGGTCCTCCTTTTATAGACAAGGGATGCCACAGAGGTCATGCGAGGAGCGTGAGGGGGTCTTGGCGGGAAGTTCCCCCTCTCCGTGGTTGAGGTGGAGACGTGGCCTCTCCTCCTCCAAGTATCTACCGCCGGTTTGGTGAGATCCCCGCACTTTAGGGAAAGCGAGGTGGGAAAAGGGCTGGCACACCGCAGGTGGTGTCCCCTGCCTGCACCTTGCTTCCCAAGTCTTCTGGGCTCTTCTACCATCTTCTGGAGGGCGGTGGAAGCCCTAACTTCGTCGGGTACAACCTCATACCCGAGAGAGAGTTCGGCTCTGCTGGGGTCTCGGGCTCTCGGGGTCCTCTTGCTCTTCCGGGGTGCGAGGGACCCCGGGGTCCTCCGCACCCGGCAGACTTGGCTGGCACGCGGGGTGCCCGCCACCTTTGCGTCGTGTCTTGGTCTTGTCCATCTTCGTGCTGGGCCCACAAGCGGTGGATCCACTTTGGCAGCACTAGGGGAACACCGTGTTCCACTGCTGCAACAAGTACATAACAGATTAATTGAAAACAACACTCCTACTCATGAATGCCTTGTTAGTATCAGGATTCCACAACTTATATCCTTTTACACCCGAACCATAACCAATGAAAACATACTTAACAACTCTCGGCTCTAATTTCCCATTATCAATATGAGCATAATGACAATATATCTAGGGTTTAGACAAATAGATGATGGCTCGTACACAATTGTGCCGGCCTCCTCTCTCTTTATATATTGACAGGGGTACAGGTTACATAGTCGGTTACATAGGGATACAGGTTACATACGTACACCAAGACAACACGTATACGTGTACAATACATGCTACGTTAACAGCCCCCCTCAATCACAACTACGGGTCACCATGTTGAGATTGGAACGAAGACGCGTAAACACATCGACAGGGAGCGGTTTTGTGAAAATATCAGCTAGCTGGTCTCTGGACTGAATAAATCGAATCTCCAATGCCTTCTGAGCCACTCTCTCACGAACAAAATGAAAATCGACTTCAATGTGTTTAGTACGGGCATGAAAAACGCTGAGAGATAGGTGGCACCAAGATTGTCACACCACAACGATGGTGCTCTTGGTTGTGAGACTCCCAATTCTCGCAAAACTGACTGCACCCATATCAGCTCAGCTGTGGCATTTGCGAGTGCTTTGTACTCAGACTCAGTACTGGATCTTGATACTGTTGGTTGCTTTCGAGCACTCCACGATACAAGATTTGCACCAAGAAAAACAGCAAAACCACCAGTCGCCCGCCGATCATCAGCACACCCTGCCCAATCGGCATCAGAAAAGGCACTCAACAAAAGAGACTGTGACCGATGAATTCGAAGTCCATCTGTTAAGCTGAACTTAAGAAATCTGAGAATTCTCCTAACTGCTCCCCAATGAAAATCAGTAGGCTGCTGCATGTACTGACACACTCGATTTACTGAATAGGAAATGTCTGGCCGAGTAATACACAAATACTGCAAAGCACCAACCGTGCTACGGTATTTAGTAACATCTTTTGGTGACAATGGGTTGCCTGTATGCTTCGCCAACTTCTCTGTGCTGGACATAGGAGTAGAGACAGGTCGACAATTGTCCATGTTTGTACGACGGAGGATATCCCGCACATACTTGCGCGAGACAAGGTGATCCCCCCTGGATCTGTGGTGACCTCAATCCCCAAAAAATAATTTAGGGTGCCCAGATCCTTAATGGCGAAGGCGCTGTGAAGTTGACGCAGAAGTGTATCAATAGCCGAGGATGATGACCCTGTCAGGATGAGATCATCAACATAGACAAGCACATATAATGTCACCGCAGCAGTTTGCAAAACAAACAGTGACGTATCCGCAGAAGACGACCGGAAACCAAGTTCATGTAATTTGGAACTCAGACGAGAAAACCATGCACGGGGAGCCTGTTTGAGACCATAAATTGCTTTGTCCAATTTGCACACCATGTCACACTGTTGTGGATCTTCAAAGCCCGGGGGTTGAGTCATATAGACTGTTTCCTGAAGAACCCCATGAAGAAAAGCATTCTTTACGTCAGCCTGACGAATAGACCAGCCCCTGGAAACAGCTACAGATAGGACAAGACGAACAGTCGCAGGTTTGACAACAGGAGAGAATGTATCTTCATAATCAATACCATGACGTTGCCGAAAACCTTTGGCCACAAGACGCGCCTTGTGACGCTCAATAGTACCGTCGGCATGGCGTTTCAATTTGAACACCCAGCGACAATCCACCACATTCATACCAGGACGACGAGGAACCAGCCGCCAAGTCTTGTTGTGTCGGAGAGCTTCAAGCTCCTCCTCCATAGCACGACACCATTCAGGACGCGATATAGCTTCTTCATATGTGGCAGGTTCTTCAGATTCCACGGTCACAACAAAAGAACGTTTGCGAGGATCATAGAGGATTGTGCCATCAGTAGGTACGCGAGGCATCCGGATGTTTCGCTGAAGTCGCGTCACTGGACGATCATAAGGTGCACCAGAACCTGTAGCCTGCACATCATTACCCTCAGAAGCACTATTAGATGCATTAGATAACATGCGAGCCTGTTCCTCTAATTGGCAACTCTCAACTGGACGTGTAGAAGGAGCAGATGGAGAGTTGGATACGTGTGGAGTATCATGCATAGCGGGCGCTGGGTGTGCATGCAACGAGGGCTGCAGATTCGGGATTGGTATAACTGGTAATGGTGCAAGAGAAAGACTGAGGGCAAAGATCTGTTTCAGCAATAATTCGAGGGGATCGAGATGACAACTCGGTGGCAAAAGGAAACAATTGTTCATCAAACGTGACATCACGAGAGATGAAGACTCGACCAGTAGAGACAAGAAGACACTTATAACCATGATGCATATCACTATATCCAATAAAGACACAACGTTGAGATCTAAAAGACAGCTTATTTTTATTATAGGGACGCAGGTTCGGCCAGCATGCACATCCAAACACACGCAAGAAATCATAATCAGGTTTTCTGTGAAACAATAATTCAAGAGGTGTTTGGTTTTGAAGATTTGGAGATGGTAGACGATTAATAAGATAACATGCCGTCATAAAAGCTTCATCCCAAAGTTTCAGTGGAAGTGAAGAATGTGCAAGAAGTGAAAGACCCATGTCAACGATGTGACGATGTTTTCTCTCGGCTGTACCATTATGTTGATGTGTGTGAGGGCATGATACACGATGATGAATACCACAATCACGGAGGTGTGAATTAAGGCCCTGAAACTCACCCCCCCCAATCACTATGAAAATTAATGATTTTACGTCCAACTGAACTCAACTTTGGATTGAAATTGGATAAAAACACGAGTGACTTCAGATTTATGTTTCAACGGAAAAATCCAAGTGAACTTGCTAAACGAGTCAATAAAGGAAACATAGTATTTGTAACCACCGGCAGAAACAATCGCCGTCCCCACACATCCGAATAAACAATATCAAGAGGTGCCGAAGCAACATTATTTGAGGTATAGAAAGGAAACTGATGAGTTTTGCCCATTTGACAAGCATCACACACTGAATTATTTTGACTCGAAACAAAAGATAAACCATAGTCATGAATGACTCGACGAACTACTGTGGAAGAGGGATGACCGAGTCGCTGGTGCAAGTGAGCTGAAGATATCTTGGCTATTTGGAGAGCTTCAGAAGACAACGACCACCGGGACGGATTTATTGGATAGAGACCTCCCTTACATGTTCCGTGAAGAAGAACCTTCTTCGTGTCCCGATCCTTAATTAAGAAATAATATGGATGAAACTCAAAGAAAACATTATTATCACGAGTAAAGCGATGTACGGAAAGCAGATGTTTAGAGGCTTGTGGTGCATGGAGAATATTAGAGAGATGTAAATTTCTATGAGGAGTAACCAATTGAGAATTGCCAATATGAAGGATGGGCATGCACGTACCATTTGCAGTCTGGATTTGCTCCTTCCCTGGATATTTCTCCCTGAAGCTCAGCCGATCAAGATCATGTGCAATATGATCAGTTGCACCGGTGTCGCTGATCCACGGACTGTCGAGGTTGTAGCTGTAGTCACTGTTGGAGTAGTTTGCAGCTCTTGGCTCCTCAGCTTGATATGAATGATCAAAACAATCATAGCACTTCAGGGCAGTATGACCTGGTCGTTGACAGATCTGACACACGGGGCGGCCACCACCACCACCACGGTGGTTATTGTAGTAGTTGTTGTTGCCTTGCCTGCCTCCATTGTTGTTGTAGTGGCCTCAGTTACCACCACCGCCATGAGCATGGTCGCGGTTACCACCACCGCGATTTCCTCCATTGCCGCCATTATAGCCGTAGCCACCACCACCATTGCCGCCATTGTAGCCGTAGCCACCACCACGGCCACCCGAGTTGTTATAGCCGTGGTTTCCACCACCACGACCACCTCCTCCACCCCGGTTGCCGCGGCCACCGCCACGACCACCACGAGACGAAAAATTCGCGGAGGAGTCCAGATTGAGATGTGCAGCACTGCTACGCATCTGAACACGTGCATCTTTACTGACGAAGAGCTCATAGACTTCACTGAGCGTCGGCGGCTGTGTTCGTGCCGCAATGGAATCAACAAGGGAGTCATACTCCTCTCCAAGCCCAGACAGAAGATAGGCGATGATCTCTTCATCACCCAGTGGTTTTCCGATTGCCGACATACTATCGGTGAGATTCTTCACCTTCTGGAAGTAAGCTGTAATGGACAGTTCTCCCTTGGACAATTGGGTCAGCTGCATACGAATTTGCATTACTTTGGAGGTAGTAGCAGCGGAGAAAGGACTCTCCAGCGTGGTCCACACACCGCGCGATGTATCATGCATGGTCACCGATCCAAGCACGTCGAGGGTGAGCGTTGACAGCAGTCCAGACATGAGGGTCTGATCCACCTGTACCCACCGAATATATTCAGGATTTGGCTTCTGGACAACAGCCCCTTCGACCTTCTCAGTAATCAGCTTCGCAGGGCATGGGGTGGTGCCATCCACGAACCCCATAAGAAGAGCACCCCGCAGGATTGGAACAACCTGTGTCTTCCACAACACGTAATTCTCACGGTTGAGCTTGGTGGTGACGATCTGCGACAAATTGGGAACGGAGGTGTCGTGGGATTGTCACGCAGATGTCATGGAGGTGACTTCGTAGAGTTGGGGATTAAGCGATCGAGCGTCTCCGAGCTAAAGATCACAGGCACGAGGAAGACGATGTTTTTTACCCAGGTTCGGCCCCTCAATGTGAGGTAAAGACCTACGTCCTGCCTATCCTAGATTGGTATTGATATGAATATGGTGTTACAAGGGGTTGGCGATCGAGGTGTCGAGTCGCCTCTCTCCGGATGTATGAGAGCTTTTTTGCTTGGGGTTCTAGGTCCTTGGAGTCCACCTTATAAAGACGGTGGCTCGCAAGGTTACAAGGAAACTTCTCTCCCAAGGAAAGTATGAGTCGGAGTCCTACTTGGAGACTAATCATATGTCTTGTCTTCCAAGTCAAGTTATCTTCGAGCTTCTGGATCCTTCCTCATGATCTTGAGTCGGCCCACTTTCATGTAAGCCCAATAGTGGTGCGACTGTAAATAAGTCGCGCTTTGCTTGAATAAGTCGCGGGATAATTATTCCCCCGACATTAGCCCCCAAGCTTCCGGGTGATTCGTAGAATCAGGCGGAAGATTCTGTCTTGATGATGATCTTGCGGGCTTACGTATATAGTTCTTGCCGACTTGTCAATGTTGCACTTGGCGACTCGCTGATGATGAGTTGCGAGCGTAGCGGCTTATTGAGCCGCTGATGTAGAAGCGATGAGTCGCTAACTTTGCGGCTTATTTAGCCACTATGTTGCCAATTGAGCACTTCTGTCTTCGTCGCCTTGAAGCTGCAGAATCGCGGTGAGTTTTCCGCGAAGCACTTGTTGGAAACCACCTTTTCCTGTTGGGTGTAAGACTGAGCTGAAATCATAAGAATAATAACTTATGAGCATTAAGATATATCAGCCAAATGTGTATGAGATGCTAGTCATAGACATCGAAGCAAAAAAGACCATAAGCATAAATAAGCTGGTCAATCATTAGAATAATAATCTGTCATGTTATCATGACGAGCCATCTGAACGCATGTTGAAGCATGGCGGCTCAAGGGCATATAGCCACAACCTGTATTTAAAGATTTCTGAGTCGCTTATTTGACTCGCAAATGGATATATATTCTCATGTGCTGCAAAAAATGAAATCTGCATATAAACATGGTATATCAATTTAGTAGAAACCACCAAATACCGATGGGTGGATGTGTAGCCCCCGAGGGCCGGGTTGCATGTTTGATCATGCTGCTCGGGACTCAAAAATATCTCAATTTAGACAAAAACTTAATTGTCCTAGCCCCCAGGCATTAAGCAAGCATGATTTCATTATCCTGCTTGATGGCATATCATTGCAATTTGATCCTGCAACAGATTGAGAAATATTGCTGCCGCAAGATAATAATGATATAAATTCCACTTTGATGTGGCTGAAAATAAATAAATAATTGTGGCTTCATCAGCCGATATCAGGAGATAATTATCTCAATCATAAAAAATCTGGCCATGCCAATTCAAACTCGTATGGCCGAGTTATAGGTTCCTGTTAAATCAAAAGGCAAAGCCCCCAAGGAAGTAATGATAACTTGATGATAATATGTTAGCCTTGGCGGCTGGTAATAATTATGATAAAAACGTTAGTACCCCGCATAATAGCATATGGTACCCTGCATGATAGCATAGTATAATCTGCATGATAGCAAATGATATGTCTCATGATGCAAATGATATGTTGCATGATATTTTGCATGATAGCAAATTGTTGCATAATAGCAACTAGTTGCATGATAGCAACTGGTAAGATGCATGATAGCATATTGTACGATGCATGATAGCATATGGTACTTGACTCAGTATTTCCCAAATCTAATGTGTGTTCAGGGTCGAGAACGGCCATGATAGGCATCAGACTCGATTGACGCCACACGCGGTACTTTAGTCCTTCTGAATTATCTCTATTACCGTTAAGTAGGTCTTCGCGCGGCTCAGTATTTCCCAGGTAAAAAATGCGTGTTCAGGGTCGCTGGCGGCCATGATAGGCGATCACACTCGATTGACACCGCACCCCAGTACTTTGGCCGCATAGTGCAAAGATACTTCTGACTTAAGGCGAGAATAACCAGGATTATTGCTTTTAACGGCTGCAATAGCCGTGACGAGCTCTAATTAGCTTTGATGATAACCAGCTCTGATTAGCTGTAGATGTGGTACAGCGAGTCACATGTTTTAACTCAAACATTGATAAGATATGATTCATTAATGACTCATAAACTGGTGTAATGATGAGCTGTTTGCGACTCATAAAATGATATTGGGGTAAATCGCTATGCGACTCATAAAATGGTATGACAATAAGTCGATGATTAATAAAATGATACGATGATAAATCATGAAATTATATAACGATCAGTCATAAATTGATATAATGATAAGTCATAGAATGACAAATGAATTGCCAAATATCAATGCTTGAACATGTAGTGGTAATCTTGATATTCAATGCAAGCTGTAAATAGCTAGACTTTGCAATGCGAGTTATAAAGAACTCTAATTTGACGAATGTATTGAGAAGTAGGTGTAATTAAATCTACAAAAGTTGATATGAATTTAAAGTCTACGACATGATATAATATGAGTCGCAAAGACATTTAATAAAAGGCATAATAACCTAAATATGCAGCCCCGAGATAAACTCGGAGGTGAATTTAAACTTATTGATGAAGGTAAAAGGCTGCGAAAGTTGAGTATAATAGCGACTTAGCTTTTTTCTTATTCTCCTGGCGTTGATGTCGTGGTATGATCCGTGGACGGTAGCATGATATGAAGTCAAAATCGTCGTGCGGCGGAGCCTAAGCCGGCCGCAGCAAGGTAGAGCTATCCGTGGCGGAGGTAAAGTTCACCGCGGCAGCCCGTCGATAATCGTTGCGACAGAGTAGAGGTCGCCATGATGGGGTTGATCAGGTTGGTGAGCCTGTTGATGACTTGAGCTGAGCACACGTTTCACGCTCTTGCTCGTCTTCTTTTGATCAGCTAGCACTTTGATATTTGGGAAGAATCATGGTAGCAGCTAGCGACTTTTCTTTTCCTTGACCCATGCATGCTTGAAACTAGCAGTAGTTCTAGGTACTATCTCCCAGCTGAGTCGCTCCAGTTGTGTCGCTCCACTTGAATCGCGCTATGTAGTAGCGACTTATCTTCTTCTCTGATGTTTCTCTTTTTATTTTTTGGTCACGTAGATGGATTCCTTGGGCAGATCGCCGTTTGCCAGGTTCACGGCATGGGCCGGAGGTCGCGCCACACGATGTCTGGCATCACTTTTTCCTAGACGGCTGCACATGGAGGGCCAGCCACACGCGCGAGCAACCTTGCCGTGTTGGAATCGATCGTGCGAGTCATGTTGCCTTCATGATTGATTAAGCTGACCATCTCTTCCTCTTTTTTTTTTCTTTCTTGGATTCTGAACCAAGCGGTGGTTTGTACATGGCCTTGCTACCATGGCAGTTTTAGCAAATCACTTGCCTTTTTCCTTCTTGGTATCGATGCATGTGCGAGTCAAACTAGTAGCACTAGTCACTCCTGATTTTGGCCTTCACGTAAGGCTGCACCATGCAACCTAGTATCGAGCTGGCATTGCTTTTCTCTTCAACGGTCTCACGAACGCCATCTGTGGCTTTGAAGTAATTCTTTCCAAAGTCAAACTCGACTTCTTTTCAGAACCTGATGTAGCTCGTCAGATATTTTCCTGTTCTCATTGAAACTTCGCTCAATGAGGTCTCATTGCTTCTTCAACTCTTTGACGTTGTCTTGATCTGTTTTTGGAACTAGCCGACTAGGAATTTGACTCGACCTAGGAACCAGTGGAGTTGATTATTGCTGCGATGGTGCTCCTGTCGATCTTGATTTTGTGCGACTCAGATTGTAGTGTGTTGGCCGTAATATTTTCATCTGGTAGATGCACTTGACCGCGCCCAAAGGCAATGATGATGTCGATTCCTTGGGCGGCGCGGACGGGACGGCGAGAAGATTGAAGTCGACCTCGTCGTAGTTTTGCAAGTCCATGAATTTGATTTCGAACCAGATTTATCTCTTGGATTCACGAACTCGCCTGGACATAAAACTTGCCGAAGTGCGCGAGTCGCTGACGGAGATCTAACCGTTGGAATTGTCTCAAATTTCTTGGAGGGCTTCGGGATTGTGTTCCGCACGTTTCCACCGAGGGATCTTCGAATTGATGTCCGAGTCGACCTCGATAATTATTTTCCCAAAGTCGCGCGGAGTTCCGTCATCTTTCGACAGGGTTCAGTGTTTGAGTCGCCCACGGAGATCTAACCGTTGGAATCCGATGCGCTTTGGACAGCTGTTAGGAAACTCGATTGCGCATCTTTCCACCGAAGGGATCGTCGAGATGAGTTTCGAGCCGCCGCCGGTGATGTCCGCCATACGGACGTTGCTGCTGTCCAGTAACCCGCGCGTGAGGGGCGTTGTTGAAGTTGAGCACCGAATCGCGCGGTCGAATTTCTCCATGCTTTCTTCTCGAGCTTGAGGTAGATCTTGATGTAGATGTTGATATCGCCGAGCTTGAAACGGCGACGAGATCCTCCGTCCCTGGCACAGATCCAGCGCGGAACATGACGCTCTTGACCGCAAGCCCCACGGTGGGCGCCAACTGTCGTGGGATTGTCACGCAGATGTCATGGAGATGACTTCGTAGAGTTGGGGATTAAGCGATCGAGCGTCTCCGAGCTAAAGATCACAGGCACGAGGAAGACGATGTTTTTTACCCAGGTTCGGCCCCTCAATGTGAGGTAAAGACCTACGTCCTGCCTATCCTAGATTGGTATTGATATGAATATGGTGTTACAAGGGGTTGGCGATCGAGGTGTCGAGTCGCCTCTCTCTGGATGTATGAGAGCTTTTTTGCTTGGGGTTCTAGGTCCTTGGAGTCCACCTTATAAAGACGGTGGCTCGCAAGGTTACAAGGAAACTTCTCTCCCAAGGAAAGTATGAGTCGGAGTCCTACTTGGAGACTAATCATATGTCTTGTCTTCCAAGTCAAGTTATCTTCGAGCTTCTGGATCCTTCCTCATGATCTTGAGTCGGCCCACTTTCATGTAAGCCAAATAGTGGTGCGACTGTAAATAAGTCGCGCTTTGCTTGAATAAGTCGCGGGATAATTATTCCCCCGACAGGAGGTGAACGCTGGAGCCGCCGAGACAAAGTGCCCGACCATCATGGAGGTTGACAGGGAGGACGATGCGGAAGCAGAGGTATCGGAAATCATGGCAGAGGACGACATGGCTATCTAGAAAACAAGGATTGAAGACAGAGAGGAGGAGTAGATCGGATCTAGTTGACAGGCTCTGATACCATGACAATATATATAGGGTTTAGACAAATAGATGATGGCTCGTACACAATTGTGCCGGCCCCCTCTCTCTTTATATATTGACAGGGGTACAGGTTACATAGTCGGTTACATAGGGATACAGGTTACATACGTACACCAAGACAACACGTATACGTGTACAATACATGCTACGTTAACACATAAGACAGTAGCCCCCGGGCATGGTCCCGGCGGCTTTGCTTCAGCGGCTGCCAGGGCCATGACCAAAAAGAGGTCAAAGTGGGTCTCGGCGCCTGGTCTTTTCCTTGGAGTTACTCCGCTCGGGGGAATAACTGCCCTGGCCTCCTCGATTCCTGGTAACGGAAGAAACGAGGCGACCACCGCTTGAGGGAGGAGCTCGTGCTATAAAAGCAGGGCGCATCCCTTGGCTCCTTGGTCACCTTCTCCATCTTCTCGTTCCTCAATCCATCCAGAGCCACTGCAGACAATGGCGCCGGCGAAGAGAGGCAGGGGGCGTCCTCGAGCTTCCCCGGCCGCGGCGGAAGACGGACACTAGTACAGAACGACACATCGGAAACGGGCCAAAAACCCCTTCGGCGACGGAGAAAGGGTCCGGGTCCCCGACCCTGTCACTGATGTGAAGGCCTTCATCGGTAACGGAGGCAAAACACCGTTTCCGATGAGGTCCCCATTTGGCAACGGTTGTGCGCAACCTCTGTTGCTTTAGTTTTCCAACATCAAATACGGAGTTTTCCATCTACCCGTTTGCACTGAGCTTTTCTCATATTTCGGTTATATGCCATAATACATGAAAGGCTGATTGCACAATGCACTAAAACGTTATTCAATTCATAACATAGAACAAATGCCATCATTACATTGGTATACAATAATATCACCATTTTTACAATTTGACTACAATCATATCTATCACACATTGGCATAATGTAATATCACCTATTACACTTTGACTACAATCATGAACTCTAAACCTATAAGCAACTAACCTAACAAGATGGAAGGCTGGCTTAATTAAGCCAGCGTTCCATCTTTGACTTGGAGCTCACCTTCTATGAGCTCTCGGTCGTCGCTATACCCACTCCGAGACCAGTATCCATGAAATTTCCTTGCCTTAAGGTTTTTGGTTCTCGGAATGGTACATTGGTACTTTTATGCAGTGTTGCCGAAATAAACTCCTGCGTGAAAGAAAAAAAATATTAGCGAAATGTACAAAATACATCTAGATAAAAAAAACCGGTGGCTATTTTCCAGCAACTGCTTTGTTCGGTTGCCATTTTCGAGAAACTGCTAAGATCGACGGCAAATATCCAGGAACTGCCCTGTTTGGTGGCAGACAGTTCGCATTCCTTCCTTCTCTTCTTCCTCGTTCCACCCCACTCCCCCACCTGCCATGGACGACCGCAACAGAACAACAAAGACAACTACCGTCCGTACCCACGGCACCGTTCTGCAGGTGGTGTACACCAACGAGGACCATACCGTGGAGCGGATCCTCGACAAGTACGAGGAATGGCTAGCAGAGGAGAAGCATCAGTTCATCGGCCTTGACATCGATTACACCCGTAATCGTCGGGACATGGCTGTCCTGCAACTCGCTATGCGCCAGCATGTCCTCGTGTTCCACTGGTGCAAGTCCAAGAAGAATTGTCCAGAGTTGGGTAAATTCTTTGAATGCAAGAATATCACCTTCGCAAGCGTGGACATCACCAACGACAACAAGGTGCTTTCTTCTGCCGGCTTCCACATTCCACCGGAGTACTACATGGACATCCAACTCGTATACAAAATCAAGGGTGGAGACGAGAGGGACGGAATGGGTGATCTAGCGGCAGACCTCATCGACAAATCATACGCCAACATGAAGAAGGAATTCCCATCCAACCAGCACAATTTTTGTGAGTCGATGCCGCTGCACAAAGTTAAACTCGACTACGCCGCAATAGATGGGTACGTGACCTACGAGTTGTATCGCACGATCCTAACCTTGAAGGACAGGCTACGTCCAACATGGCAGGAAATGCTCTGCCCTAGGTGCAAGAATGCCCTAGGTGAATTGCAATAGGCTTTGGATGTCGGTGTTTAACTAGTTTGTACAGATGGTGCTTTAACAATAAGTGTTTGTAATTATAAAAAAAACGAACCAACGGAGGGAGGAACCACCGTTGTTTTTAATTAAGCAGGAGTGAGTCTCGAACCCTGCCCGCCTAGCACAAGAGCACATGTGCGAGCACATGTGTTTGTAATTATCAGAACATGTATGTATGAATTTGGACTAGGCATTGGATGTCTATGTTTATATACTTGTAATAATATGTACACATATTTGTGAGTGAATTTGTTTATGTGATGAAATGCTCATACGTAGAACCTAGTTCATCGGCATCACAGCCGGTCACAGAAAGATTTATACCTTTCACCCAGCGGGGGAGGAGGTGCAGGCCTCTGCCAGATGCGCTGCGATGCTACCAGCGTGCTGCGACGCAATCACCTCCTCCTCCTTCTCCTTCGTCGACATCCACCTCCTCCTCCTTCTCCAGATCAGACACCACATCCAGATCGGCCACTTCCTCCTCCACCTCCTCCAGATCGGCCAATTCCTCCTCCAGATGGGTTTCTGCTGGTAGATCTGCTGGTAGATCCGCCGGATGTGCTGCACCACCACCTCATGAATGACCTCCTCCACATCGGCCTAGCTCAGAAGATGTCGGGCATCACCGGAGGAGGAGGGCGTCAGATGGTGGCGCTGCCGCATCATTAGCGGACAGTGTGCGGAGAGAGTGGGAGAGCAAAAAGCTACAGTGTGCGGCGGCTAGGGTTGAAAGATAGACAGTGAGGGAGTGAGAATGAGACTGATGGCTTGCTCTGTCGGCAGTACATTTATAAGCGCCCAATTGGCAACGGACAATTTATATAACCGTTTCCATTGGATACAAGTTCACAACTACTATGTGCTATTGATTTCCGGAGCTGCATACGAACCTAATACATTCTACTGATTTTCAAAATGCATACGAACCTAATACATTGTACTGATTTGCATAGCTGCATACAAACCTAGAACATTCTACTGATTTTCATTACTGCATACAAGTTCACACCTAACAGCAGCACACAAACACACAAAATCATTCATTGCTTCCCAAGTCTTCTGGGCTCTTCTACCATCTTCTGGAGGGTGGTGGAAGCCCTAACTTCGTCGGGTACAACCTGATACCCGAGAGAGAGTTCGGCTCTGCCGGGCTCTCGGGGTCCTCTTGCTCTTCCGGGTGCGAGGGACCCCGGGGTCCTCCGCACCCGGCAGACTTGGCTAGCACGCGGGGTGCCCGCGAGCTTTGCGTCGTGTCTTGGTCTTGTCCATCTTTGTGCTGGGCCCACAGGCGGTGGATCCACTTTGGCAGCACTAGGGGAACCCCGTGTTCCACTGCTGCGACAAGTACATAACAGATTAATTGAAAACAACACTCCTACTCATGAATGCCTTGTTAGTATCAGGATTCCACAACTTATATCCTTTTACACCCGAACCATAACCAATGAAAACATACTTAACAACTCTCGGCTCTAATTTCCCATTATCAACATGAGCATAAGCAGTGCAACCAAAACTTTAAGCCGTGAATAATCAACAAGAGTACCTGACCATACATCCATAGGGGTTTTCTTGTCGAAGAGAATAGATGGTGATCTGTTTATCAAGTAACAAGCGGTGGTTGTCGCCTCAGCCCAGAAACGCTTACTCAAACGAGCGTTGGAAATCATGCAACGACTCTTGGAGATGATGGTCCTATTCATCCGCTCCGCTACACCATTCTGCTGGGGCGTTTAGATGGTGAGGTGCCTGAAAATTCCTTCTGTTCTACAAAAATCATTAAAAGCATTAGAACAAAATTCGCCACCATTGTCAATACGCAGTATTTTAACCTTCCTCTATGTTTGCCTTTCTATCATAGCTTTCCACTCCTTAAAAGCAACAAACGAATCATCCTTATTTTTCATGAAATAAGGCCAAACTCTTCTAGAGTAATCGTCAATAATAGTAAGCATAGAACGAGCACCACCATAAGAGGGCTTACGTGACAGCCCCCAAACATCAGCATGTACATAATCCATAATCAAGTGTACCTTTGGTGGTATGAACGGAAGCATTGAACATAAATCTCGTGTGCTTGCCAAATATGCAATGTTCACATAATTGCATCTTTTCCAAAATGCAGCCATGCAACAACTCTCTCTTGATCAATTCAGCTATACGTGATGCTCATGTGTCCAAGACGCTTATGTCAAATGTTAGTTTTACTTGAATCATCATGAGAAACAGCAGCAGTAGTACACGATAAAGTGGTACCTCTAAGAACATATAACTTATCAGAATTCATATCACCAACCATAATAGTAAGAGAACTTTTGATACCTTCAGGAGTCTGTTCTAGCCGGTATAATTGTACACTTCACAATCAAGGGTATTGAGCGAGATCAAAATTCTTGTCATGGTTGGTATGTGTTTCACGCCCGTCAACATGTGTGTCATGCCGTCATGTGTCTTGATCTGAACAGATCCAACGCCGGGGATGGTGCATTGCTGGTCGTTCCCCACACGCACGAAATCTCCAATCTGCACTAACTCATAAGAACTGAACGAATCTTTGTTACAGCAAATATGAAAATAACATGAATTATCTAGAATCCATTCATCTTGATGAGAAACACATGCAGCTAAAACAGCTAGGCATTCGCCATAAGAACTACCATCAACAACAACAGCCTCACCGGTATCATTGATGACGTGAAAGTCACACGTTCGTTGGGAACCCCAAGAGGAAGGTATGATGAGTGCAGCAGCAAGTTTTCCCTCAGTATGAAACCAAGGTTTAATCGGACTAGTAGGAGATCAAAGTCACTTCTGAAGGTTGTTGGTGGCGAAATGTGGCACGACGCAACACCAGGGATTCCGGTGCCAACGTGAAACCTACACACGAGACAATCAAACTACTTTGTCCCAACGAATCAGTGAGGGTGTCAATCTCACCGGCTGGCTGAAAACAAAGGATTAAAAGTGTGGTGTGGAAAATGATGTTTAATTGCAAAGAATGAAAGAGAACAATGATTGCAGTAGGTTGTATTTCAGATGTAAAAGAATGGACCAGGGTCCACAGTTCACTAGTGGTGTCTCACCATAAAGATAAATAACATGCTGGGTAAACAAATTACAGCTGGGCAATTGACAATATTGAAAAGTGCATAATATGCATGTGCAAGTTGTGGTGTCTACTATGAGATTCATTTGGGCATTACGACAAAGTACACAGACCACTATCCAGCATGCATCTGTGCCTAAATAGTCCACCTTCAGGTTAGCATCCGCACCACTTCCAGTATTAAGTTGCAAATAACAGACAATTGCATTAAGTAAAGTGCATAAGGTAAACAACACATTCATGCTTAGACAAAGCATCATTAGGTTACCCCTAGTGGCAACATCACATCCACAACCTTACAGGTTGTTGTCACTCCCCCAGATAAAATGGAGACTGAACCTACTATGTAGCGTAAATACTCCCTCTTGGAGTCACAAGCATCCACTTGGCCAGAGTATCAACAAGTAACGGAGAGCATGCAAGATCATAAATAACATAGACAAGATATTTCAGTATTCAACTTGACATAGTATCAATATTCATCGGATCCCAGCAAACACAACATGTAGCATTACAATAAGATGATCTTGATCATGATAGGCAGCTCACAAGATCTAAACATCATGGCACAGGAGGAGAAGACAACCATCTAGCTACTGCTATGGACCCATAGTCCAAGGATGAACTACTCACACATCACTCCGGAGGCAGGCATGGCGATGTAGAGCCCTCCGGTGATGATTCCCCTCTCCGGCAAAGTGCCGGGAAGAGCTTCAGAACCCTCCCGAGTTAGGGTTGACGGCGACGGCAGCTTTGGAACTTTTCATGGTTTTTGACTCGGGTGTTTAGGATTTTCCCGAATAGATGAATATATAGGCGAAGGGGCGGCGTCGGTGGAGGCCCGAGGCCTCCTCACCACGTGGCGGCGCGGTAGGAGGTGGAACCGCGCCACCATATGGTGAGGACGGCCCACGGCCCCCCTTCGTCTCTCCTTCGGACTCCGTGTACGTGTCAGAAAAATAGGGACTTTGTCTTTTGTTTCGTCCAATTCCGAGAATATTTCCAGAACAACTTTTCTGAAACCAAAAACAGCAGAAAACAGGAACTGGCACTGTGGCATCTTGTTAATAGGTTAGTCCCAGAAAATGCATAAAAATGATGTAAAGTGTAAATAAAACATGTAGCAATTGGTATAATATAAGCATGGAACATCAGAAATTATAGATACGTTGGAGACGTATCAAGCATCCCCAAGCTTAGTTCTACTCGTCCTCGAGTAGGTAAAACGATAACAACAAGATAATTTCTGAGGAGACATGCTTTCACACAATCTTGATCAAATAATATTGCAAGGCTCATGCCATGAATGAAGTGACTCAAAGCAATGGTCTATAGTTTGCTAACAAGTAAATAAAGAGTAAACAACTGAATCATATAAGCAAAAACTTTTTATGAATAGTACTTTCAAGACAAGCATCAAAAAGCTTTGCATAAGAGTTAACTCATAAAGCAATAGATTCTAAGTAAATGGCATTGAAGCAACACATAGGAAGATTTAAGTTTCAGCAATTGCTTTCAACTTTCAGCATATATATCTCATGGATATTGTCAACACAAAGTAATATAACAAGTGCAATAAGTAAGCATATAAGAATTGATGAAGAAGGGGATGCCTTGGGCATCCACTAGTAGGAAACTGCCTTTCTTTGGATGACTTTCTGTGGCGCACGGAAATTGTGGCGCACCACGCCCGGTGCTCCACAGAAAGTCATATTTCTGTGGCGCACTAAACCACATGCGCCACAGAAATTAGACATTTTGTGGCGCATCAAGCCTGGTGCGCCACAAAAAGTCACATTTCTGTGGCGCACCAAGCCTGGTGCGCCACAAAAAGTCACATTTCTGTGGCGCACATGGCCAGGTGCGCCACAGAAATTCATCTGGGGGCGGGTGAAATTTGAAAAAAATGTGCGCCACAAAAAGGTGACATCCTGTAGCGCACCAAGCTTGGTGCGCCACATAATTGTTTTTTCCAAATCCCACCCCTCCGCCCCCCCCCCCCCCGTGGATCGCCTTTTTAGTCTTGTAGGAAGTAAAATAAAATGATAAAAAATTCAATAAATAATATCCTTTTCGATGTAGTTAGGTATGAGTGTCTAGTAGGTATAGAAATTTTGAAATATGAATTATGACCTTTTCTGCAATAAATGAAAAAAAATCTTGTAACGGCCATAACTTTTGCATACGACGTCTAAATAATGCAAAAAAATATGCCAAAAAAAACTAGAGAAAAATCCGAGTTCGAATCCACCCGGGTTTACCGGTTCAGCAATTCACAGATTCCTCAAATTCCAAAAGAAAAAAGTTATTTTAAACAGACGATTTTTCGCAGCAAAATCAAAAAAAGGAAAAAATTTAAAAAATTCAAAAAAATTCAAAAATTCCAAAAGAAGACACAGAAATGTATAACAAAGAAGATTGTTGATTTTTTTTTACTTCTTTGAATTTTTTGTATTATTTTGGATTTTTTGAATTTTTTTAAGTTTTTTGAATTTTTTGGATCTTTTGAAACTTTTGAATCTCCTTTTGAAACTTTAGAATTTTTTGAAAAATCTGAAATTTAAAAACACACATTTATAACACATACATAACATATATACATACAAGACTTAAGAGGGTTCATATGATATATATATCAATAAGAACTTGAGTAGCACTTAGAAGTGGGTGGAACTTAGATGTTAAGCGTGCTAGGGTTGGAGCAATTTTAGGATGGGTGACCTAGCAGGAAGGTATCAGTTTAAAAATATGAAAATAATTAGGATTTTTCATATTATTTCATATTTTGATTTTTCTGAAGTTTTTGAATCTTTTTATATTTTTTTGCATTTTTTGAAAGTTTTGAATTTTTGAGAATTTTGTGGCGCACCAGGCCAGGTGCGCCACAGAAATATGAGAATTCTGTGGTCACCCAGCAATTTGGCGGGTGCGCCACAGAATCCCAAAAAGGTGCGCCACAGAAAGGCTTTTATGTACTAGTGATCCCTAAGCTTAGACGCTTGAATCTTCTTGAAATATGCTTGGGTGACCCACGGGGGCATCCCCAAGCTTAGGCTTTTCACTCTTTTTGATCATATCATATCATCCTCCTCTCTTAATCCTTGAAAACTTCCTTCACACCAAACTCAGAGTAATTCTCATTAGAGGGTTAGTGCATAATAAAAAATTCACATATTCTGTAATGACACAATCATCACCAATACTTCTGGACATTAGCTACAGCCACTGATGTTTTGTGGCGCAAAGAAATCCACTCAAACACAATAAAAGAGAGAATGTAAAATAAAAGGCAGAATCTGTCAAAAACAGAACAGTCTGTAAGACGAATTTTTTCGAGGCACTTAAGTTGCTCAGATGCGAAAAGTCAAAACTAATGAACGTTGCGTACATATATGAGGATCATGCCTGAATTGTTTCAGAGTTTTTAGATTTTTCTGGAGTGTATACAGCTCAAAACGGTGGACAGCAAAAATCTGTCTCTGCGCAGAAATCCAAATCTAGCATCAACTTTCTATTAGAGGCTTTACTTGGCATAACAATGCGATAAAATAAAGATACAAATGAGTTGTTACAGAAGTAAGCAAACTCCAAGACTCAATGAAAAATAAAAATTACATAAATAAAAACATGGGTTGTCTCCCGTAAGCGCTTTTCTTTAACGCCTTTCAGCTAGGTGCAGAAAGTGAATATCAAGTGTTTCCAAGTGAAGAAGCATCCAAATCACCAAAGGCTTCATCTAAAACACAACTTGTCACAATTGGTACTTTAGGTATCCCTGAAGATGTTCCAATGTGTAAGTCACCATTAATTGTACTAAAGGATTTATCAATTTTAAGCGCACTAGGAGGCTTTGGCTTAGGCATCTTGGGAACATAAATGAACTTTTGCTCTCTTCCCAGAAAAGCTTTCTCCTTCTTAGTTTTAAGAGAAGAAAAACTCAAACTTAATGTTTCCATAGCCTCCTCTAACTCACCAATTCTATGATTTTGAGTATCATGAGTATTACTAGCCTCTAAAACAGCGATTCTTTCATTGATGCTTACTATTGATTCATTAGCCTTACTAACATTTTCATGAAAATTTGGCAAGTTTTTCTCCATAGAATCCAACTTCTTTATAACATATTCCAAAGTGATCTCAGCTGCAATATCTTTAGTAGGTGGTATCCCTACTAAACTTTCAATTAAATTGCAAGCTTCCAAAGCTGGAGTACCCAGAAAATTACCCCCTGTAAGAGTGTCCAGAACATACCTATACCAACTAGTGACACCAACATAAAAATTCCTAAGAAGGATCAAGGTAGAATATTTTTTAGTACATCTATGATGAGCATCACTTATCCTATACCAGGCATCTTTCAAACTTTCTCCCCCTGCTGCCTAAACGAACGAACTTCAACTTCAGGAGTATTCATTTTAGCAAAAAGAACACTAGGCCGAAATAACAAAATAAAAACAAGTAGCTAATTTTTTTGTGTTTTTGATAAAGAGAGCAAACAAGACAAAATAAAAAAATAAGCAAGACAATTACAAAGTAAAGAGATTGGAAGTGAGAGACTCCCCTAACAGAAGGCTTGACCTCCCCGGCAATGGTGCCAGAAAAAGTGATTGATGACGTGAAAGTCACACGTTCATTGGGAACCCCAAGAGGAAGGTATGATGAGTGCAGTAGCAAGTTTTCCCTCAGTATGAAACCAAGGTTTAATCGGACCAGTAGGAGATCAAAGTCACTTCTGAAGGTTGTTATTGGCGAAATGTGGAGCAGCGCAACACCAGGGATTCCGGTGCCAACGTGGAACCTGCACACAAGACAATCAAACTACTTTGTCCCAATGAATCAGTGAGGGTGTCAATCTCACCGGCTTGCTGAAAACAAAGGATTAAAAGTGTGGTGTGGAAAATGATGTTTAATTGCAGAGAATGAAAGAGAACAATGATTGCAGTAGGTTGTATTTCAAATGTAAAAGAATGGACTAGGGTCCACAGTTCACTAGTGGTGTCTCTCCATAAAGATAACTAATGTGGCGCCCCGACCCGACTGTTATACAGTGATGCTGTGTGTCACCGGTTAAGCGATACAACCGGAGGTTACGGGTTTACCAATCCCCGGCCAAAACCTTTGGCAGGCGTTGCTCGGAATGGATCATCGGCAACGCAACGCCCCGATTGATGTCTTAACACAGGCACAACCCTCGATGTATAATAGAGAGATCAAGACTTGTGGAACAACTGGCACATCACAGACTCTACGACACAAAGCATTATAGTTCAACTCTTATAATAGAGAAAGATAGCAAATGACATCCAGAGGTCACAGACCCAACATTACAACAAGCGGAAGCAACTTAGGTTGTTCTAAACAACAAGAACCAAATTATGGCCTAAGAGGCCTACAGATAAACATCACAGCGCCAGCTGATCCGGATGTCCCAAGCTGCCACCTGGGAACCCCAGACTACTCGTCGACGTCCACAAAGAACCTACCTTCGAGGTCGGTGAAGTCCTCCTCTGAAACAAAACAAACGACGTTGAGTTCGACGAACTCGCAAGATTATATATAGAGCTTTAGCTCGATGAGGCTTTCAAAGTTATATGGTTGTTTTGCATAAAGCTGATTTTATTTATGAAAACATAACTCAAAGGCATCGACTATTCAGAATATTTTCAAAAGAGGTAAGGAGTAACTCTTTCTTTCATCACCTTACTCATCATCAACCATCATCAACCATTGTACCTGTTTATCAAAGGCACCTCCCCGAATCACCCTCGAGGAAGCTCACCTTGCAATCTTGAATTGGTACCTTTAGTACCCAGTTTTTAATCATTTCGTTAAAGTTATTCTATGGTCTTATCGTCCTTTCCCACGTTGTCCTTAACCGTGGACACGGCTTTTCGAAAAGATTTATCCCTGCAGGGGTGTACAAAGTGGAAGTCCCCGGAGTCCCGAGGGGCCCCAGCTCCTTCGCCACGCGTACCGTCCGGCCCATTGCCTGTACAATTAGCTCTCTTCCTTGGAAAGCCGGCTGGGTGGGAGCGGTGTCGACTTCTCCCTCGTTAAGGACTTTCCAGGATCATCAGTGGCGGCAGGACTGCCAGTGCCTGCAACACCCGCCCCACGGCCACTTATTTTCCTAACACCACCATCCTCATCCCAGTCATACCACCATCATCACGCACGCGCAAATGGAAGCCCGAACTAGAGGACCCTGGCTAGCCCCGCCCGAGTTATTTAGTCTATGAGGGTTCCTGCAATTGCATAGGCCTCACGCATGGTTGCATGCTCAGTCTTGGTTCGGGAGGTAAAGAACTCGCACCTAGGCGGCGAGAACGAGACAAAGCATCACAACCACAGTGGCCTCTCATCCCCACCTTTAAGCATTTTATTACCTGTCTCCACAATTCTCCACCATCATCTGCACAAATCATCACCTGTTCCCAACAAGAACCATCCATCGTACAGCTAAGCATTTACTAAGCATGGCTAAGCATCACATAGTATAGATAAGTATCTCGGCCAACAATACAAACCTATGGATAATAGAAGGGGAAACAGGTATTGGCATCGAAAACTTAACGCAACTATAGGATACTCTAATCCAATAAAATTGACATTTGGAACCGCATGCAATATTATAGTGGAGAAAATAGTTGCGGAAACATAGGATAAGATATGCTCAGAGGGGGGATTACGCTTGCCTTGTTGATACGGCTGGTAGTACGGATCGTCACGAGACTGCGGTGTCACTTCCACTCCTTGATCTACCGATGCACAAACAACACCGAAGAACAATCAACACATGGCAATTGTGCAATGCATACAAAGATGATGATATGACATTTTAAATGCACCCTAGAAGCTTTGAACATGACCAACAAGTTAAATGGGGTCCCCGTTATATTTATTGCATAATTTGGAAGAAACCATATATTAAAACTTAATGATTATCATTACTACTAGAGCACATTATTGTAATTGTGATCAATGATGCATGATGATAATGATTTTGGATCATTCATGTTTTCTGAGCATTTTGATATAAGGAACACACTTTTTGGAGGTCCCGATAAAAAGTTATTACTTTTATAAATTTCTCTTTTTAAACTTATGATTTTGATATTACTAGAAGTACCGTAGTTGACATGTGATCAAGAAATGCATAATATTTATTTTAAAGGTTTAATCCAAAATTTTCTGGACATTTTGGTGTATTACTCGCATTTCTCGGATACACCGATAAAAGTTATTAATTTACTAACTCTTCTTTTTAAAGTGACCATTGATGATTTAATTAGCAACAAAAATTAAATTATACATTTAGGGATACAAGGGTGAAAGGAAAAAGAAATATTGCAAAATTCCTGGCCAGGCTGGAATTTCCGGTCCAAAAAGGGGCTCACGGGCCGGAGTTTCCGGTCCAGCCCTTTCCGAGCCAGCGACGGCAGTTGCTGGATCGAGTCCGGAGCGACCCCGGAGTTGGGCCGGAGTCTCCGGTTGGAAAACTCGAGAGGAGAGAAAAAAGGAGCAGCCCACGCACGGGCACGACGCGAGACGACGGTGGCGGGCGCGCTCGCGCAGCAGCGGCGTCGGCGACACAGGGCACGGGGAAGGGAGAGAGGAGAGGGCCAGCTAGGGCAGTAGCTCACCACGAACACCCTAGCGAGGACGGCGAGGTCGGAGTGCGGCGGAGATGGCCGGAATCGAACTCGGATGCGGCGGTGGTGCGTGGACGGCCGCGAGGAAGAAGATGACCGCGGCGTCGATCCTCGGTCTCCCGCGTCGATTCCTATGGCGGAGATGGAGCTGGCGACGCGGCGGAGAGGTTGGTAAGCTTCGATTCGCTCGGGGGAGCTTCAGGCGACGGCGACGAGCACGGCGGCCTCGGCCATGGTGCGGAGCTCGCGGGGAGCAGAGATGAGGTGAGGAACAGGGAGCAATCGAGGGAGGAGCAGGTGGGGCTCGTGTGCGGCGTGCTCTCCTTGCAGTGGGGGCAGCGAAGGGGGCCCCGCGGCGAGCTCGGCGGCGAGCTGGTCCGGCGGCACGCGACGGTGCGGTCGCTACAGAACGAAGCAGACGATGGTTTTGCAATTAAGCCCCTGGAAGTTTTGAGTTCCTCACAGATCGGTCCTTTTTCCTTTTAAATTTAAAACCAGCACATACCCTGATTTTATTTAGGCACCAAAACATTTTATAAAAATCTGCAAAAATTTGGGTAGCCTCCCAATATTGAGTAGAAGCTACACAAAAATTGGGGCTTCAAAATAAAATAGTTTGGTACCACTTTGTTCATAGGTTTCAATTCGGGCAAATTGTTAAATTCAAAATGTTGCTCATTTAATATTTTAGGGCAATTGCAAAATATTGCTTTGAGCTCTTGGAACTTCCTTGACAAATATAAGATGTCAAGAGATTTCGTTTTGCAACTTCGAGTGCCATCATTGTGTGGAAGTTTTGTTAGAGCACTTTGGCATTTGGTTTTAGCAACTCCATATCATTTCGATATCGATGTTGTGTTAACTCAACGGAGACATGTTTATGCATGGATGCCATGATGCAATTAACCCAAAAGTGGAAAAATTACACAGATTTTTAGGTTCTCAGCTTTGGGCTGTTACAACTCTACCCTCCTTACAGGAATCTCGTCCCGAGATTCTAAGAGTAGGAAAGAGGGAAAAGTTACGACGGTCTTCAACGGTCTTCTCGGTGTAGATTGATTCGGCGTATCCTGAGGATCTTCATCGGCCTCACTTTGAGGTCACTATCAACGTACCCCATGGGAGAAGAAGGGAACCTCACCGGGAAGATGGATCTTGGTGGATATACCACAACGGAGTACCTCCTAGTAGAACTTAGGAAGAGACTTCAAGCATCCCTTGATTTGACAGTTAGGAGACACATACGTTTGACGGAAGATTGATAAGGAGTTTCCAGTTGGTAGACAACTGTTTCCCAAAGATTCAGAATATGAACTTTGCACAAGGCCTTGAATCTCTGAGGAGAGTGTTGAAACAAGATTCCAACAGTTGAAGAGGTAAATTGTACTCGTCGGCTTGAGTAGAACTTTCCTCACGGAGGAGCATTTCAGATCACTGGAGAAGGATCAGAAGCTAGACCGAGAGCACTTTAACAACCCCGGGAATGTTAGTATCGGGAAAAACTTCTTGATTTTCTAGACGTCGGGAACCAGCTTCTTGAGTATCACCAACTATCGTTTCTAAGGGAGATTTAGATCTGGTCAGGTGTATAGATACTTTGGACTCAGCACCGGTAGGAATAGGAAGCTTTGCAATGGATACCAATGGGTTACAATTTCTAGGACCCCGAGAGTTGGACTACACGGTCTAACTCCAAAGGAGGAACGAGATTGAGGAACTCGCGGATTAGCAACTTGTCAGGAGACAGCTGCCCCAAGTGTAAATCTTGTAGCGGGACACGATTGAGTTCCTGATGGGAAACACCATAGAGGACAAAGAAGTTCTCAGACTTCCTCTCTTCCTGGAAGCATTCAACCAGTGGCTTGGCGGCAAAAATGAAATTCTCAAGGGATAGAGGTATCAACATACCATTTCGAGAATATTCCACCCGTGCATGATCGAGTTGGAATGATTCCGAGGAAACCAGACAATCCACTCAGATCCACGGCGACATCTTTCAGCAATTGCACGTGAACCAGGAAAAGTCACTTCTAACTCCAGAACACATACCTTGTGACGACACAAAGTTGGTTCCAACAAGTTTCCAATGCTAACGCCCAATATCCAATATGAATCTCCTCAGACATGGAGAAGATAAGAAGGTAGTTGATGGGCTCAACAACAAACTTATCCAGATACTCCAAGACGGTAGATTCATATTTCACTAGAACGGGGCATAAGTATTGGTCAGACTAACACATTCAGGTAGGTCGGTCTGAGTTTGATTTGACGATAGCCCAATTCAAATCAAAAGATTTGTAGGATAGTATATCCACAAAGGAGATACCACCTTGCTTCGACACGAACAGACTAGACATCCCATTGAAAAGGAACTATATCGGGATAGAGCTCTTGTCTTTCAACTCTCCAGTTGTTTAAGCTCAACCGAATAATTCTGGACATCCAGCATGATTTTCTTGGAGAAGGGAGTTGTTCAGAGAACCAGCTTACTCATAAGCTCAACATCATGGTCAGGTGACAACCTGGCGATATTTCTGAGAAGACCTCCAGAATATCACGATCCACATATAGGATATCACGACATACCGGTGGATTTTGAGTTCAAGAGAGGATCATGCCTTTCAAGGCACAACGAGGTGGTCTTGGGAGCTTCGGCACAGACCTAGCTCTTTGA
Source organism: Poa pratensis (assembly GCA_947311845.1). Lineage (NCBI taxonomy): Eukaryota > Viridiplantae > Streptophyta > Magnoliopsida > Poales > Poaceae > Poa > Poa pratensis. Next base: position 77,682,762 of record CAMZMU010000042.1, on the reverse strand, counting down.
CCGAGGAAGGGCACCAGAGAAAATGAACTTGGGAACACAGTCAAACTCAACTTGTTGATCGGCTAACCAATCAGGATAGGAAGGACAATAATGTCCTTGGATTTCTGCGCAGTAAGAACTGCTGAGTATACCATAGTCAAATTATTACTCAAGTCTCATCATTCCGGAGTAACAGGTCACTCGGAGAACGGAGAGTACCAAAGTGTAAGAGCATCACTTCATCCAGAGGATCATGATACTTAGCATGATACTTTGATATCAAGGAGTGTGACACTCCAAGGTGGAGCAGAACAAAAGCTAAACAAGGCCCTCATTCTGCAGATTACAATACTTTGACCTGGTCCGAGAAGTGGACAAGGTACTAGAGTTGTTTCTCCAAACAAGACGAAGGGGAAAAATCTTGACGGACCACAAGAGTAACTTGCATCGGAACATACCAATGCACGATAAAACTTTACTGTCAACTGACAGACAAAAGGTCGGAAAGCAGATCATAGTAAGAAATATGCTTAGGAGAATCCTAAGAGGTTGAAGATGCACCGGTTATTACTCATTTGTGATAACCATGCCCAAAAAGGAGAGATGCAGCAGAGTCAAACAAAACTGTAGCAAGATTATTGTTGATTCGTAGCTCACCCATAAGGACGCCGGAATCTTCTTCAGCTTCTTCATCAGAGACGTGGTTCAGGCGACGACGCACAATAGGTCCAGCCTTGCCAGCTGGAGTGGCAGGGGCTCGTGCAGGAGTTCCCGTGAGAGGTGCCTTCTGAGGGCACTCCCTGGAGTAGTGGCCAGCCTGACCACAGGTGTAGCAGATAAGTCCAGGTGGAGCAGGTAGCGGAGGACGATACCCACTCCCGCTCGACCCAAAGGTTGAAGTAGTGGGGCGCGTGGTGGCGTGCTGAGCAATCTTCTCTTGGGCATCCTTTACTGCGTCTACTATGAACTCCATATAACAATTAGCCGGAAAATGATCATTTCCTTCGCATAGGTAGCAAGTGGCGCTAGCGGTTGGGCACTTGCCGAGTGGATGCTTGTTGAAACAATGCAGGCAACTGCCGGGGAATTGACTCGCCTGATGTCCACTCCTTCCGCACTGACTACATGCCTTTCCTTGGGGTAGTCCCCACTTTCCGGGGTACTTAAGGGGGCGCTTCCGGTACGGATGTCCACGCTCCTTACAAGTGTAACACCTGAGTTTGTCTATAACTTTCTTGGGCAAAACTTTAGATGTATGGGACTCCTCCCGATCAAAGGGAGTTGAGTGGGTTCCTGGGGTGGCTTCGATTTGATGGAGCGGAGGACGTTGGGCCATTCTGTAGATTTGACAAGGACGTAGTTAGTATCCACCTCAGTATGGTTGAGACGTTAGCATTAGCGTACTCAAGTACTCAGACTAGGGACGATAATGCTTTGTGTAACGACTAGCAAGGGTTCAACAATATGGAACTTGGGTCAAAGATCAGCATCATGTGCTACTAGCGTGAGATGCACATGGTTAAGAAACCACGATTTAACACACTCTAGTTGGCACAATCCGGGACCTTATGTTCAAGTCCTTGGGTTAAAAATCCAACAAAGGAGTAAGGGATTAGACTCGGTCGAAACATCTGAGTTGATTTGGGATTGTAACACAGCGGGAGCAACTGGACACATAACACTAACGGTCGAACCCTACCCACGTTTCTAATCATTTGAAGTAACAGACGAGGAGTAAAACTTTAAGTCAAATCGAGGTAAGATTGCTCCGAGATTAGAAGGTAACCAGGTGAGGAGTAAAAAGAATCCTAAGATGGTTTTCACAACTCATTTTTAGGTTAAAATATTTTCACAAACACTAGACTCAACGTCGACCAGTAGAAGGGTTTCCTACAGGCAGTACTGCTCTGATACCAACTTGTGGCGCCCCGACCCGACTGTTATACAGTCATGCTGTGTGTCACCGGTTAAGCGATACAACCGGAGGTTACGGGTTTACCAATCCCCGGCCAAAACCTTTGGCAGGCGTTGCTCGGAATGGATCATCGGCAACGCAACGCCCCGATTGATGTCTTAACACAGGCACAACCCTCGATGTATAATAGAGAGATCAAGACTTGTGGAACAACTGGCACATCACAGACTCTACGACACAAAGCATTATAGTTCAACTCTTATAATAGAGAAAGATAGCAAATGACATCCAGAGGTCACAGACCCAACATTACAACAAGCGGAAGCAACTTAGGTTGTTCTAAACAACAAGAACCAAATTATGGCCTAAGAGGCCTACAGATAAACATCACAGCGCCAGCTGATCCGGGATGTCCCAAGCTGCCACCTGGGAACCCCAGACTACTCGTCGACGTCCACAAAGAACCCACCTTCGAGGTCGGTGAAGTCCTCCTCTGAAACAAAACAAACGACGTTGAGTTCGACGAACTCGCAAGATTATATATAGAGCTTTAGCTCAATGAGGCTTTCAAAGTTATATGGTTGTTTTGCATAAAGCTGATTTTATTTATGAAAACATAACTCAAAGGCATCGACTATTCAGAATATTTTCAAAAGAGGTAAGGAGTAACTCTTTCTTTCATCACCTTACTCATCATCAACCATCATCAACCATTGTACCTGTTCATCAAAGGCACCTCCCCGAATCACCCTCGAGGAAGCTCACCTTGCAATCTTGAATTGGTACCTTTAGTACCCAGTTTTTAATCATTCGTTAAAGTTATTCTATGGTCTTATCGTCCTTTCCCAAGTTGTCCTTAACCGTGGACACGGCTTTTCAAAAAGATTTATCCCTGCAGGGGTGTACAAAGTGGAAGTCCCCGAGTCCCGAGGGGCCCCAGCTCCTTCGCCACGCGTACCGTCCGGCCCATTGCCTGTACAATTAGCTCTCTTCCTTGGAAAGCCGGCTGGGTGGGAGCGGTGTCGACTTCTCCCTCGTTAAGGACTTTCCAGAATCATCAGCGGCGGCAGGACTGCCAGTGCCTGCAACACCCGCCCCACGGCCACTTATTTTCCTAACACCACCATCCTCATCCCAGTCATACCACCATCATCACGCACGCGCAAATGGAAGCCCGAACTAGAGGACCCTGGCTAGCCCCGCCCGAGTTATTTAGTCTATGAGGGTTCCTGCAATTGCATGGGCCTCACGCATGGTTGCACGCTCAGTCTTGGTTCGGGAGGTAAAGAACTCGCACCTAGGTGGCGAGAACGAGACAAAGCACCACAACCACAGTGGCCTCTCATCCCCACCTTTAAGCATTTTATTACCTGTCTCCACAATTCTCCACCATCATCTGCACAAATCATCACCTGTTCCCAACAAGAACCATCCATCGTACAGCTAAGCATTTACTAAGCATGGCTAAGCATCACATAGTATGGATAAGTATCTCGGCCAACAATACAAACCTATGGATAATAGGAGGGGAAACAGGTATTGGCATCGAAAACTTAACGCAACTATAGGATACTCTAATCCAATAAAATTGACATTTGGAACCGCATGCAATATTATAGTGGAGAAAATAGTTGCGGAAACATAGGATAAGATATGCTCAGAGGGGGATTACGCTTGCCTTGTTGATACGGCTGGTAGTACGGATCGTCACGAGACTGCGGTGTCACTTCCACTCCTTGATCTACCGATGCACAAACAACACCGGAAGAACAATCAACACATGGCAATTGTGCAATGCATACAAAGATGATGATATGACATTTTAAATGCACCCTAGAAGCTTTGAACATGACCAACAAGTTAAATGGGGTCCCCGTTATATTTATTGCATAATTTGGAAGAAACCCCATATTAAAACTTAATGATTATCATTACTACTAGAGCACATTATTGTAATTGTGATCAATGATGCATGATGATAATGATTTTGGATCATTCATGTTTTTCTGAGCATTTTGATATAAGGAACACACTTTTCGGAGGTCCCGATAAAAAGTTATTACTTTTATAAATTTCTCTTTTTAAACTTATGATTTTGATATTACTAGAAGTACCATAGTTGACATGTGATCAAGAAATGAATAATATTTATTTTAAAGGTTTAATCCAAAATTTTCTGGACATTTTGGTGTATTACCCGCATTTCTCGGATACACCGATAAAAGTTATTAATTTACTAACTCCTCTTTTTAAAGTGACCATTGATGATTTAATTAGCAACAAAAATTAAATTATACATTTAGGGATACAAGGGTGAAAGGAAAAATAAATATTGCAAAATTCCTGGCCAGGCCGGAATTTCCGGTCCAAAAAGGGGCTCACGGGCCGGAGTTTCCGGTCCAGCCCTTTCCGAGCCAGCGACGGCAGTTGCTGGATCGAGTCCGGAGCGACCCCGGAGTTGGGCCGGAGTCTCCGGTTGGAAAACTCGAGAGGAGAGAAAAAAGGAGCAGCCCACGCACGGGCACGACGCGAGGCGATGGTGGCGGGCGCGCTCACGCAGCAGCGGCGTCGGCGACACAGGGCACGGGGAAGGGAGAGAGGAGAGGGCCAGCTAGGGCGGTAGCTCACCACGAACACCCTAGCGAGGACGGCGAGGTCGGAGTGCGGCGGAGATGGCCGGAATCGAACTCGGATGCGGCGGTGGTGCGCGGACGGCCGCGAGGAAGAAGATGACCGCAGCGTCGATCCTCGGTCTCCCGCGTCAATTCCTATGGCGGAGATGGAGCTGGCGACGCGGCGGAGAGGTTGGTATGCTTCGATTCGCTCGGGGGAGCTTCAGGCGACGGCGACGAGCACGGCGGCCTCGGCCATGGTGTGGAGCTCGCGGGGAGCAGAGAAGAGGTGAGGAACGGGGAGCAATCGAGGGAGGAGCAGGTGGGGCTCGTGTGCGGCGTGCTCTCCTTGCAGTGGGGGCAGCGAAGGGGGCCCCGCGGCGAGCTCGGCGGCGAGCTGGTCCGGCGGCACGCGACGGTGCGGTCGCTACAGAACGAAGCAGACGATGGTTTTGCAATTAAGCCCCTGGAAGTTTTGAGTTCCTCACAGATCGGTCCTTTTTCCTTTTAAATTTAAAACCAGCACATACCCTGATTTTATTTAGGCACCAAAACATTTTATAAAAATCTGCAAAAATTTGGGTAGCCTCCCAATATTGAGTAGAAGCTACACAAAAATTGGGGCTTCAAAATAAAATAGTTTGGTACCACTTTGTTCATAGGTTTCAATTTGGGCAAATTGTTAAATTCAAAATGTTGCTCATTTAATATTTTAGGGCAATTGCAAAATATTGCTTTGAGCTCTTGGAACTTCCTTGACAAATATAAGATGTCAAGAGATTTCGTTTTGCAACTTCGAGTGCCATCATTGTGTGGAAGTTTTGTTAGAGCACTTTGGCATTTGGTTTTAGCAACTCCATATCATTTCGATATCGATGTTGTGTTAACTCAACGGAGACATGTTTATGCATGGATGCCATGATGCAATTAACCCAAAAGTGGAAAAATTACACAGATTTTTAGGTTCTCAGCTTTGGGCTGTTACAACTAAAATGCTGGGTAAACAAATTACAGCTGGGCAATTGACAATATTGAAAAGTGCATAATATGCATGTGCAAGTTGTGGTGTCTACTATGAGATTCATTTGGGCATTACGACAAAGTACACAGACCGCTATCCAGCATGCATCTGTGCCTAAATAGTCCACCTTCTGGTTCGCATCCGCACCCCTTCCAGTATTAAGTTAAAAGCAACAGACAATTGCATTAAGTAAAGTGCATAATGTAAATAACACATTCATCCTTAGACAAAGCATCATTAGGTTACCCCTAGTGGCAACAGCACATCCACAACCTTAGAGGTTGCTGTCGCTCCCCCAGATTAAATGGAGACTGAACCCACTATCTACCATAAATACTCCCTCTTGGAGTCACAAGCATCCACTTGGCCATAGTATCAACAAGTAACGGAGAGCATGCAAGATCATAAATAACATAGAAAATATATTTTAGTATTCAACTTGACATAGTATCAATATTCATCGGATCCCAACAAACACAACATGTAGCATTACAATAAGATGATCTTGATCATGATAGGCAGCTCACAAGATCTAAACATGATGGCACAAGAGGAGAAGACAACCATCTAGCTACTGCTATGGACCCATGCATAGTCCAAGGATGAACTACTCACACATCACTCCGGAGGCAGGCATGGCGATGTAGAGCTCTCCGGTGAGGATTCCCCTCTCCGGCAGGGTGCCGGAAGAGTTTCAGAACCCTCCCGAGTTAGGGTTGACGGCGGCGGCTCTGTAACTTTTCGTGGTTTTTGACTCGGGTGTTTAGGGTTTTCCCGAATAGAAGAATATATAGGCGAAGGGGCGGCGTCGGTGGAGACCCGAGGCATCCTCACCACGTGGCGGCGCGGCAGGAGGTGGGACCGAGCCACCATATGGTGAGGACGGCCCACGGCCCCCCTTCGTCTCTCGTTCGGACTCCGTATACGTGTCCGAAAAACAGGGACTTTGGCTTTTGTTTCATCCAATTCCGAGAATATTTCTAGAACAACTTTTCTGAAACCAAAAACAGCAGAAAACAGGAACTGGCACTGTGGCATCTTGTTAATAGGTTAGTCCCAGAAAATGCATAAAAATGATATAAAGTGTATATAAAACATGTAGCAATTGGTATAATATAAGCATGGAACATTAGAAATTATAGATACGTTGGAGACGTATCAATCATTACCTTCATCTTTATTTGGTTAGTAAGTACCTATTCTTTTCTCCTTGATCTGCAGTTTCCTGCAATCATCGATGTTGTGATTACTCTTCTTACAATGCCTGCAGAACTTATCACAACCTTTAGACTTTGAGTGACCTTTGTCGCCCTTGCCGCTCTTGTCTCTATTAATGTGGTTGAGGCCTGCTGAAAGTGCATGTGTTGCCCCATGCGTGGTTTTTGTAATTAATGACAATCCTTATGGACTAATATTTGCATTGAGATATACTTGTAGATCTTGTCGTGGAAACTCTGGTGCAAAGCTGGCTGCAACGGCTCTTTTTCTGGGAGGGGTATAAATACCCCTCCACCTTCCTCCAGCCAGCTAGCTCTGCCCAGCACGATTTTCTTTCTCTCTCCTCCATTGTTGCAAGCTCAAAACTACAAGATCTCCCAATCCCTCCACCTAAACTCGTTGATCTTTGGAGGATTGAAGGAGAAGACCTAGATCTACATTTCCACTGAGCCGTTTCTCCTCTAAGTGAGTGGAACCCTTTCGATCTAGTTCTTGAAGTTCCATTTGTTGTGTTCTTCTTTGTTCTTCCTCTCTTCTCCCCCCACAAGCATTTGTTGCTTTTGGTGGGATTTGGGAGTGAAGAACTTGAGCACTTCTTGTGTTCTTGCCTTTGCTTTTGTGCATAGGTTTGCTCTCTCCACGAGGATTCGTGGAAGTGAATATTGTGAGCTCGTTACTCTTGGGTCGTTGGACCCTAGACGGTGTTCTTGTGACCTTTTGTGGTCAAGGCCTTTTGTGGCTAGTTGGGACCTTTTGTGGTCCACTTGGGAGCTCCCAATACTTTTGTGGGTTGTGCCTCAAGATTGTTGTGAGGGACTCGATTTCCGCCCAAAAGGAAATCAATAGTGGAAGGTGAACCGGGCTTTTGTGCGAGGTTCATCGGAGAATAGGGTGAGGCCTTTTGTGGCATCTTGAGTTTGAAACTCACACCCCTCCAACGAGACGTACTCCCCTAAAAAGGAGGAACTCGGGAATACATCGTCGTCTCCGCGTGTCTCGGTTATTTCTATACCCGAGCTCTTTACTTATGCACTTTACATTGTGATAGCCTTCGAGTTTCAAGTATCTTATCTTGCTATCACCTTGTTACTTGTCTTGCTTAGCATAAGTTGTTGGTGCACAAAGGTGAACCTAGTTTATTTAGGTTGTGTGCTAGATAATTTAAACACCTAGTTTTATTCTGCATTTATCAAGCCTAAACCGGAAAAGTTTTAAACGCCTATTCACCCCCCCCCCTCTAGGCGACATCCTTGTCCTTTCAATTGGTATCAGAGCCTGGGCTCTCTTTAGGGCTTTACCGCCTAGAGAGTAAAGATGTCGTTTAGAGAATTAGTGCACGATTCCACTTTTATATTCGATGGCACAAATTATGATGTTTGGAAAATCGCATGCTTATTCTTTTTAGGGCCATGGGTCCAAATTATATTGAGAGCATTGTAGATGTGGGTTTTTCTCCTCCAAAGGATTCCCAAAATTATCTTTAGAGGGTGAGAAAAACTCTCATCTCGATACTCAAGTATCTAATGGTCTCATTTGTGTTTTGAGCGATGTAGTTCTTGCATCAATCATGCCTTTCCGGAACGCTCATGAGATTTGGACCAAGCTTCAAGATAAATATGAAGTGGCCAACATTATTGAGGATGATTGTTCTCCTTCCACCTCCGGCCGTGATGAGTTCACAACTTCTACCACTTCACATACATGTGATTTGTCACAAGGTAACGATATGGTGAGTGGTGATAGAAATTGCTTTGTTGATGGTGAATATTCTATGGACTATACTTCATCTCTATCCCATTGCAATGTTCTATCTTTTGACTTAAACACTTCTAGCACTCCAAATGTCTTACATGCTAGTGTTGATAGTCCTTGCATATCATGTATTAGTTGTTTAGATAAATCTCATGATGATATGCTTCCTATGTCTTGTTGCCATGAAAATAATGTTTCCATATCCTCTAGTGTTTGTGTGGCTAACAATGTAGAGGAATCCCAACTTTTGTTAGAACAAGACATGGACCTCAATGGTGCTTCAAGTAATTCTTCATCGTCATCGTCCATTACTCACTTTTGCCTTATGGCTATGGATTCAAAGGTTTCTCCATCTTTGGAACCCTCTACATCTTGTGATGATGAGGATGAAGATTATTATGGATTAAAAGAGGATGATATTGACTCCTTAAAGGAGAAGAGTGAGATGGTTTTTGATGCTCTTCCTAATGATAGTAAAGCTTGCTCATATTTGTGTGAAATTTTGTCTTATGCTATTAAGTGCAAGGAAATCATTGAAGAAAAGGGAAGGGTCGAAAGAGAGGATGCTATGGAAAAAGCATCCTTAGAAAATGCTCTTGAGGAAGAGCATGAGGTTCGAGTGTCTCTTGAGGAGAAACTTGAATCTCTTGATGAATCAAATGATCTCATTATTGCTAAAATCATTAAGGAAAGAGATCATGCTATTGCTAAATATAAAGTGCTTAAAAGGGAAAAGGTTGAATTTGGTGTTGACAATGCTAGACTTATTGAGGATATAGAGAGACTTGACAAAGCTCATAAGGCTTTGGAAAGTGAATACTCTCTCCTTACCAAGTCTCATGATCAACCCCAAACTCAACTATCTAAAATTGATGTGCCTAGCTCCTCTACTTCCTCTTGTAATCATGCTAATATTGTAGAGGAAAATGCTAGGTTGAATGATGAGCTCACCAGTTGTATTCTTCCATTTCTAAAGTTAATGATGCTTGTGCTACTAACTCCACATCTTGTGAAGCATCTATTTTGAAGGAGATTGTTGAGCTAAGGGCTCAACTTGAGTTGCTAACTAGCAAGTATGGGAAATTGGAAGAAAGTCATGAAAAGCTCTCTAGCTCTAATGAGGATCCTCTAGCATCCCATGCTAGGCTAAAGTTAGCTCATGAGGCTATTACTACAAAGTTAACATCTTGTGAGCCTCATGTGGACAAAGGCACAACTTCTTCTCCTAATGCTATATTGTCTTGTGCTAGTCCTAGTGATTCATCCACTCACAATGTTGCTACATCTTGTGATGAATTACTTTCCATGCCTTGTTGCTCTAACAATGAAGCTTCTACTTCCTCTAGTATTTGTGTTGATTCTAACCATGTAGAGGAATTGAAAGAGCTTAAGGCCCAAGTCACTTCGTTGAAGAAAGACTTGGAAAAGCGTCATGGTGGTGATTCTACACTTGACAATATGTTGAGTGTTCAAAGATGCCCCAATGACAAGAGTGGACTTGGATTCAACTCAAATATCAAGAACAAGTCCAAGCATAACAAGAAGAACAAGGGCCAAGAACAAGTCAAGGATTCGGCCAAGATTGTTTGCTTCAAGTGCAAAGTTGAATGGCACCATGTTAGATCTTGCCCTTTGAAAAAAAAGCGTCTTAGTGAGATGCAACAAGGGAAGAAGCTTCAAGTTCAAACTCAAGTTCCTCAAGTTGAAGAAAGGCCTCTTCCCAAGAAGAATCATGCTACCCCTCCTCAAGTCGAGATTCCAACTAAGAAGAAAGGAGGAAGCAAATGTTGCTACTTATGCCGAGAGAAGGGCCACTATGCTTCTTCATGCACTAATGGTACCTCATCCAACCCCATTATAATTGATGATGTTTACTATCTTCGGGAGGATAAGGGTGGCAATGTGTTTGCCAAATATGTTGGTACTCAAAGTGGTGTCAAGAAAAGAACCATTTGGGTTGCCAAGCCTATTGTGACTAACCTCTTAGGACCCAACTTGGTTGGGGACTAACAAGCCAAAACTTGATCAATAGGTGTTGTTGGAGGGCATTGGAGACTTGGCTACATTATGAAGAATTAAGGGATCTTCACCAATTATATTCTCTCAAGTCAAGTCATTTGGATTATATTGTTCTATCTCATATCCAATGTTCCTCCTTGCGGTAAATTTTATTTAAATCATATATACTTTGAAAGTTGCTTGCACCCTTGCATGTGTTTGGTTGTGTACCTTGCTAGTGCTTGTATGTGTTGTGCTCTCTACTTATTTATCTTGAGAAATCAAGTATGTGTATTTTGGTTTGCACACCATTTACTTGTTTTGAGCCTTATTGTTTTTTATTTGCTATCTTATCTTGTTGGCTCTCTTTGAGAGATTAATGGACTATCCATTTTTGGAGAATGATATGCTCTGTGCACTTCACAATCCTTAAAATGTGTGTTCATGAGGAATACCACTTAGTGTTGATATATCAATATTATCTATTCTCTATGTGGTATGTCGCTCTCATGAGAAATTCAAATTCCATAATGTTCATTAATTTCTCGAGTTGGTTTATTTGCCTCTTGTTTTAAAAGAAATGGATTATCACATTATGGGGAGTAATAAGCTTGTGCATATTACAAACCTAGAAAATGTGAACATGTGAGGTATTGCCACCTAGAATTAATATTCTTCATTATCTTTTTTTGTGGCATGTTGCTCAAACAAGGTCCATATTTGCTTAAATGCTTCTTGTCTGCCATCTTTTGGTATCTTGTTTGTGAGAGAATTTCTTGGTGCTTTGCATGATCGTTGATTATTTAAAGCCATCAAGAATCTCTATCTAAGCATGTTTTTCATTTCTTATCTTTTTGCCACATGCTTATGTTTTGTGAATATGATCTTGAATATATCTTTGCAATCCACCACCGAGAAATATCTCCATACATTACTTGTCTTTTGACAAGTGATAATCATATTTGTGGTAAATATATTGATCATATTCACTTTGCCTCTTGCTTTGAATCGGCTTATTTGATTGCCAAGGATTTGTTTTGATCTAACTCTCATTTGTCTTCCTTGTATCTTTGGATCCTTGTTGCCCTACTCAAAATTTGTTTTGTGCTTTCTTGAGTTGGAAAAGCAATGATCCAATTCTTGTGCATTAACCTTCAAAGTCATACTTCTTGATAATGCATTATTCTTTGGGAAGCTATCCTACTTTGTGTAAAACACCGTTCTTTAAATTGGTATTGCAATTTCTTGCCCTTCTTGAACATGACTAGTGTTTGAATAATATATATATATATGGAGAGTGATGATCTCATGTGTGTGCGTTTTGTATTCAAATGCAAAATCATAAATAATGCACACATCTTGGGGGAGCAATCCTATATGCTTTTTGAACATTAGTTGTCTTCATTTGATATTTGATCCCGATGACGTGTCTCCTTGGAAGACAACATTTTTCGTCTTGGTACTTTGTGCCATCATGAAAAGTGTAGAGGGTTTGGTTTATTCCTTGATGATATTTTCATCAATTGGTATCTTGATTTCATTGGTATCTTTTCAAAGTGGTATCTTCAATCATGTGTTGATTTGGATCTTTGATATATTTTGGGCAATTTATTTCCTTGTCACACTTGTGTGTGCTTTGTTGGTTAATTGGTGTTTTGTCCAAATTGTATCTCGTTTGGTTCTTGTAAGTCTTGTGCATGCATATTTACTATATGTATATCTTATGGCATGCTTACCTTCGTTGATCCAATATATAGGATAAACTCCATCAAATCCTAAATGGTTAAGATGTGCATGAAATTCAATTTCATATCTATATGCACATATTTATGTGGAGTTTGTCCTATGTATTGTAGTTGCTCTAACTACTTTGGTCCCAATGAGTTTGGGCACCATTTTGTACTTGAATTTGTTTTTAGGTACTTTTGGAGATGCATTGGAAGCTTGTCTCATCTACAAGGAAGGTGTTGTCACCATGTGCTTATTGGAGCCAAGCTTGGATGATCATGAGCTCCTATCTTCTACATCACCAATGCTATCTCGGTAACAAGTATCTACCTCATGCATACTTTTCTAGCTCTCAACCTTGTGTAGGTTGTTTCATGGCATGAATCTCCATGGTTGCAATTCTTTTGATTCTTGCAAAATGTCTTTATTGCAAATGTGAGTAAGCTGGGATGATTACATATAAGGGGATTATATTCATTTCTATGATTCATCGATCCCATTTATGTCAATCTAGCACTTTCTACTTAAAGTCTCTCATGTGCAACATTGATGAATATTCAAAATCATTTGCGTTTTGTGATACTTGTTATCTTACTCAAAGCATCCCATTGTTAACCTTTATCCTTTGTGGATAATTTTCTTTGATGCTATGATGAGTGTGTGTTGGGAGTTCATCTATATCTCTTTAAGATAAAATTGAGCTTTGTGCTATGATTTTAAGCAAAAATCTTATTGGTGTATTTATGACTTCCTTTTGGATATCATGACCTTTACCTTTGTACCTATTTTGTGTGTACATGTTTATTTGTGGACTTATATCTTGTGATTGGGGTCTACTTAGAAACTTATGCACATAAGAATAGTTACATCTTTATTTGGTATTCCAATTCTTTAGTGACCACCCCTTTGTTTTTGTTTCTTTGGTGGTCTCTAATTAAAGGCACAAGCTTTGTTGTTTATGTGTTATGCTTTCGCATTTTAATAAGCGTATGGAGCTATTAGCTATATCTTCTTTGGTATGTGAGTATGGGAAAGACATGATATGCACTATGTGCAACTCCTTTTGAAAGACTATGTTGATGCCTTGGCTCATCCTTATATCTCACACCCATCCTTTTATTTGCCGCTCCTTGCTCATGTTGCAAAACATTTTATTTGTCGCAAATTGTTTTGCTTCTTTTCTCATTTATATTCTCTTGCATGTGCTTGTGTTCTAATTTATCTAGGAGGGAGTGAGGATTCCATGTTGTGCACACTATATTGAAATACAAATCCTATTTGTGCCCGTACCTTGGGGAGTTCCCTCTTGATATTTAGAACACTTTTCGGATCCTTTTGTTTGCTTGCTTCTTTCGTTGAAGTATCTTTCTATTTGATATTCATTTGCAATCTTTGGATCCTCAATATAGTTTGATCTCCTTTCCAACTATTCGTTATTGGACATGTGCATTTGATTTCACTCATATTATGAGAAATGCACACATTATGGGGGAGCTCTTACTATATTGGCCTTCTAAATTTTTCCTCCCATTTCGGCAATCGATGCCAATGGGGGAGAAGTTTAGAGGGTTTAAGGAAATTTGGTTTTGCTTTAGTTTCGTTCTTAAGCATTTGCCTTTCTTGCTCTTGCATCCTTGCTCTTGTGGTGCATGGTTGCTTAATTCATTATATAAACCCTCGTAAAAGGGATTGTCATCAATTACCAAAATGGGGGAGATTGAAATTGCATGTGTTGCCCCATGCGTGGTTTTGGTAATTAATGGCAATCCTTATGGACTAATATTTGCATTGAGATATACTTGTAGATCTTGTCCACTGGAAAAGATTGGAGTTCATGTGTTGGACTCTAGAAGATTTCATGATGATCAATGCTCTACTCAAGGGTTTATATGAAGAATGGTCACGTGTAGAGATGAAGTGCAAGCTCAATATGATCCATCTCGGAAGATATCATTTGATTGAAGCTTGCAAAGGAGACATGAAGACGGAGCTTTGCGAGGCTCTCCCATAATGGAGTATGGGGGAGCATTTGGAGATGTCTTCACCAAGCAAAGCGCAATCAAGAAAGGTGGTCCACTTGAAGAGATCAAGATCGTCATCATCTAGCTCAAGTGGAATGCGCAAGGCAAAGGTATGATCTTGATAGGTTTTCTATTTTACCGGTCTCATGTTGTTAGTGGGAGACCGGGTTTTAGGATAGACGGCGTACTTTCAAGAGGGGCTCTCAAGTGAGTAACTTGATCGCATCTTTGTGGAGAGCTCAAACCTTTGCATACTTGGCATATCATCTTTCTTGGTTCTTATTTGCCTTTTCTCCTTGTTGGGTTTTGGTGCTTGTCGTGATCTTCATGACAAGCCCAAGTTCTTCGAAAACGGATTTCATTGGGAAAACTTGTTGCGTTTTCGTGTTGGAAATATTACCGGTCCACCTTCGAGTTAGGGTCCACACCTCTCCATGTGTGGTATCCCCTCTATATTTGTGGCAAAGCTCTCGTCGTTATCTTTACAACAAAGTTGGTTTCATCTCATTTGGAGCTTTCTAGCAAAAGTTATTGAGTTTGCAGTTTTGCTGTTTTGTTGCTGCTGTTCAGGCCGGAGTTTCCGGTCCCCATGACCGGAGTCTCGGGACTCAGGCTTTTCCTCGAAGGAGCAGAACCTCAAGAGTACATGTACCAGCAAGCTGCTGAAAAGTTGTTCAGCCCCTGGTGGGGGGCGGAGTTTCCGGCCCCAAAGGCCGGAGTTTCCGTCCCTGGCCAAACATTCCGGCCCAGGGCACCGGAGTTTTGCCCAAGCCCCTTGCTGCTGCGAAGTTGCTCAGCCCCTGGTGGGGGGGGCGGAGTTTCCGGCCTCTGTAGGCCGGAGTTTCCTCCCAGGCCGGAGTTTCCGGTCACTTGGAACGAAAACTCCGGTGCAAAGCTAGCTGCAACGGCTCTTTTTCTGGGAGGAGTATAAATACCCCTCCACCTTCCTACATCCAGCTAGCTCTGCCCAGCACGATTTGCTTTCTCTCTCCTCCATTGTTGCAAGCTCAAAACTACAAGATCTCCCAATCCCTCCACCCAAACTCGTTGATCTTTGGAGGATTGAAGGAGAAGACCTAGATCTACATTTCCACCGAGCCGTTTCTCCTCTAAGTGAGTGGAACCCTTTGATCTAGTTCTTGAAGTTCCATTTGTTGTGTTCTTCTTTGTTCTTCCTCTCTTCTCCCCCACAAGCATTTGTTGCTTTTGGTGGGATTTGGGAGTGAAGAACTTTAGCACTTCTTGTGTTCTTGCCTTTGCTTTTGTGCATAGGTTTGCTCTCTCCACGAGGATTTGTGGAAGTGAAGATTGTGAGCTCGTTACTCTTGGGTCGTTGGACCCTAGACGGTGTTCTTGTGACCTTTTGTGGTCAAGGCCTTTTGTGGCTAGTTGGGACCTTTTGTGGTCCACTTGGGAGCTCCCAATCCTTTTGTGGGTTGTGCCTCAAGATTGTTGTAAGGGACTCGATTTCCGCCCAAAAGGAAATCAATAGTGGAAGGTGAACCGGGCTTTTGTGTGAGGTTCATCGGAGAATAGGGTGAGGCCTTTTGTGGCATCTTGAGTTTGAAACTCACACCCCTCCAACAAGACGTACTCCCCTAAAAAGGAGGAACTCGGGAATACATCGTCGTCTCCGCGTGCCTCGGTTATTTCTATACCCGAGCTCTTTACTTATGCACTTTACATTGTGATAGCCTTCGAGCTTGAAGTATCTTATCTTGCTATCACCTTGTTACTTGTCTTGCTTAGCATAAGTTGTTGGTGCACATAGATGAACCTAGTTTATTTAGGTTGTGTGCTAGATAATTTAAACACCTAGTTTTATTCCGCATTTATCAAGCCTAAACCGGAAAAGTTTTAAACGCCTATTCACCCCCCCCCCCCTCTAGGCGACATCCTTGTCCTTTCACCTGCCTCGGACCTCCAAAGCATCACCCTTGGAAGAGGACAACTCCTCCTTCTGTACCATGCCCATCATATTTTCCCTCGTCATGTGGGTCTCATACACTTCGGCAGTGTTAGTTCATTACGGCTAAGCAGTTACTAGTGAAGCAAGGTTCAAGACAATTTTCATATCTATCTTTTCATTTGTCTTCTTTGAACTTGTTATCCAATGAGAGTTTATCTTGTCTTTAAATTTCAGCAAAGTATAAAATATTATAATGCTTGCCATAAAGAGCAAAAGCATGGGAAAAATAATATGATTCGATTGTCCAACATACAATGGTTATTTGCTTTCAAAAGTAAGAGGTGATTGCTAGAGCTTCTACTTATGTTGCCCTCATATGTATGAGCTTTAGTTCATTAATCTTACATTGCAACTGAATATGATGATGATAGAATGCTCGTATTTATTTATCAAACATAAGTCCATTGATGCATGTAATGATCTATGTCCTTACTTACTCGAGGACGAGTAAAGGTTTGAGCTTGGGGGAGTTGATACGTGCATTTTATATCATCATTTATACAACTTTTATTATCATATTAGAATGTTATTTGCATTGTTATATCATTGTTTTTACATGTTTTAGATGATTTATGGGACTTTCATACAAAGTCCCTATTTTTCGTATTTAATTTCTGGGAGGCAGAAAACCTCTTTTTTCTTGTTTTAATGTTTCAGGAGCTATAGGGACCCAAAAAATAAAAGGAAAAATGCACAACTACTTTTTCATCGGAAGAATGGCAGAGGGAAGAAGATCGAAGAGAGGAAAGCCATGAGGCCCAAAAGAGGTGGGCCCACGCAGCCAAATTCCTTGGCCGCGTGGGGCCCACGAAAAGTTACGCCCTAATTTTCCAGAAACCATCCGAGGCCGCGGCGGCGGCGAAATGCTCCGGAGCTCCGGAGAAGGGGGAAATCATCGTCACCGTCATCACCTTTCCTCCTTGGCGTGGGAGGAGGCCTCTACATCATCACCCAATCAAGACCAGCACCATCTCCATAATCATCTCCGTGATCCACTCCGTTCCCCTCGTCGTTTGAGAGTTGCTATACGCTAGATACTTGTCTTGTCCTACTATTCATGTTTGTGATTGAGTACTTGTCATTATTTGGTGGTGAATTTATATTTTCAGATTGTGTTGTACCACTTATGCCACTGAATATCATCATGTTTGCACGTTGTAAGTAGTTCCCATATGTTCCTGAGGGCATAGAATGAATTGGCAATGATTTATATATGACATGTGTTGGTATTTTGTCTAGTGTTTATCTTTTATGCGATTCTATGATGGTGTTGTGCGAACGTCGACTGCACAACACTTCACCTATAAGGGCTCATAGGAAACACCGTAGTGTAATGAATTGAGGGGAGACTTGGGAGGACATGTAAACCTGAGACCGAATCATGAAGTTATGTTATAAGGGTATTAGTATCGGGGACCTTAGATAAGGGGTTGTAGTTTATTTATTTAGCTATACCGAATTATGGCTCCGTCCAAAGAAGATTAAAACTTGACAAGATATGCAACATGTTGTTTAATAAATCTCTATGCCTAGCAATATCCATGCCGCCCTCGGGAACGTTTTCCACATATAAGTTACACATCACTTGAGCTTGTCCTCTTGCCACATAAGAGGATTGGGCTTTCTCTCATTGAGAGCTTTCACCTGCTACTTTTTATTTTCTGCATTGCAACTATACAACCAAAAATACCAAAAACACTTGCATCTTTTATTGTTTTTCTTATTAATCTTGCTAACCAATACCTTCAGCTCCTCGTGGGTTCGACAACCTTTTCTAATCGAAAGGTACTACAATTGATCTCCTGCACTTGGGAGTCATCAAGATACTTTTCTGGCACCGTTGCCGGGGAGCATTGGCTATTGGTAAGAAGTTTGGTAAGGAAACTTGAAAGCTAAATTTTATTTGTTGTTTTATCTCATTGATACTATGGCATTTATGAATCGTACCTCGCTGCACCTTGCTCTATAAGAAAGTGCTTATGCCACTGCTCCTAAAGTGGTAGAAACTACTGTGTCTGAGATACCTAAAGTGGGATACAAATAAATTCCCATTGGTCATGTTAAAAGAGTTATGAAAAATCCATTTGCAGGGGATGGAACTAAGTCTGCATGTGAACACGTGGAGAGAATTGAGGACATATGTGGCTTATTTAGACTTCTGGTATTTCTGAGGATCAGGAAAAAAGAAGCTATTGTATTTGTCTTTATCTGGTAATGCTCGTGATTGGTACAGGTCTTTGGATGAACAAGTCACTATCTTAAATATTTTACTCCTAAAGAAGCTTATGACAACCACTGCTATATATTTAATTCTGGCCACATCTAGGAGAGAGTATTACTCAAGCTTGGGGGAGGTTAAAGGAACTCCTTCGCAAAAATCCTTGTCATGATCTTACAAGGAAACTTATATTGATAACTTTTATGTGAGGCTACCTATGAAGCACAAGGAATTCTGGATAATTCATCTGGTGGAAGTTTTACTAATAATACTGAAGAAGAAGCATGGAATTTATTGGAGACTATTTCTGAAAATACTAGCATGGGATCTTGATAAAGGTAATGAGCCCTATTTTGATTATGAATATTCATGTGTAGAGAATTTCTCTACTTCTATCTTGTTTAAAAATCTGAGTGATACTTTTGGTCTTGATCCTTATGTTATAATTGAATAGCTAAAGGTTTTGCTGATCATATCTGTGTTCCAAAAAGTGGTTTGAAGTTTATGTTGAACCTGTTAAACAATCTATTGTTGTTCCTAAAGTTATTAAACAGGTTGAACCATGTCATCTGTGACAATTGAGGAGTATGTTGAACCACCTCCATATCCAAACCAAGTTAAGGAGAATTTACTTATTGCTGTTACTAACAAAGTAATAGATGTTCTCAGCCTTATGAACAGGTGGAAGTCAACACTCAAATTTCTGTTATCAAGCAACTAAATGAAGAAGACCCTGTGATGTTTATTTATGTGAAGATGCTACTAAAGTCATCAAAGGTAATTCGGCCAAAGTTGGGAAACCTGTTATATCATGCTCTATTGGGACTTCAAGTTATCATGGTCTATGTGATATTGGAGCAAGTATTAGTGTCATTCCATATTCTCTTTATCTTGAGATCAAGCCTGATATTGATCCTATTGTTATGGAAGAGACAGGTATGACAATTCAACTTGCTAATAAAGATTATATTAGTCCATTTGGAATTGTTAGAGATGTTGAAGTATTGGTTGGCAAAATAAAATATCCTGCTGATTTTATTGTGCTTGGTTGTCCTCAAGATTCATTTTGTCCTATCATTTTTGGTAGACCTTTCTTACATACTGTTGGTGCTGAAATTAATTTGCCTAAAGAGAAAGTGTTTATTAAATGTGCTGGTGAAAACTTGAATTCAACTTTTCCAAATTTGCTGATAAACATGTTGAAAGAGCCAATTTCTGAAGATTTAATTGAAACTCTTGCTCATATAGCTGTAGCTTCAACAGATGTTGTAGAACGTTATATGCTTAATCAAGATGAACCATTTAATGATGAGGAAAAAGAGGCTTTGGAACAAATATTATGGCAACAACCACCACAATTACAATTGCATATCCCACCTGATAATTTAGGAGTGCTACCACCACCTAAAGGGGATCCTAGTTTTGAATTAAACCTTTGCCTGCAAATCTGAAATATGCATATTTGGATGAGAAGAGCATATATCCTGTCATTATTAGTGCTAACCTTTCAGCTGAAGAGGAAGAGAAATTACTTGATGTGCTAAAAGCTCACCGACCAGCCATTGGATACTCTCTTGATGATCTTAAAGGTATAAGCCCGCTCTATGTATGCATAAAATTAATTGGAGGAAGATGCAAAACCTGTTGTTGATTTCAACGCCGTCTCCATCCAAAAATGAAAGAAGTGGTAAGAAAAGAGGTAATAAGACTTATTGAAGCTGGTATCATTTATCCTATAGCTGATAGTAAGTGGGTTAGTCCTGTTCATTGTGTTCCTAAAAAGGGTGGAATGACTGTTGTTCCAAATGATGAGGATGAACTTGTGGCTCAACGTACTGTTGTTGGTTATAGGATGTGTATTGATTTCAGAAAATTAAAAAAGCAACTCGAAAAGATCATTATCCATTGCCATTTATTGATCAAATGTTAGAAAGGTTATCTAAACACTCTCACTTTTGCTATCTAGATGGTTATTCAGGTTTCTCACAAATTCCTGTCCATAAGGATGATCAAGAAAAGACCACTTTTACTTGCCCATATGGTACTTTGCTTATAGGAGAATGCCATTCGGTTTATGTAATGCTCCTGCTACTTTTCAAAGATGCATGAATGCTATATTTGCTGATTATATTGAAAAGATAATGGAAGTTTTATGGATGATTTTTCTGTGTATGGTACTTCCTTCGATAATTGCTTGTTCAACCTTAACAAAGTTTTGCAGCGTTGTGAAGACCAACACTTAGTTCTTAATTGGGAGAAGTGTCACTTCATGGTTACTGAAGGTATTGTTCTTGGGCATAAGATTTCTGGAAAGGAATAGAAGTTGATCCAGCAAAGATAGAAGCTATTGAAAAGCTACCATACCAAGGGACATCAAAGGTATAAGAAGTTTTCTTGGGCATGCAGGTTTTTACCGTAGGTTTATTAAGATTTCTCCAAAATATCAAAACCTCTAACCAATCTTTGCAAAAGGATGTTCCTTTCTCTTTTAATGATGATTGCATTGAGTCCTTTAATATTTTGAAGAATGCTTTAATAAGTGCTCCCATTATTCAACCTCCTGATTGGAATTGCCTTTTGAAATTATGTGTGATGCTAGTGATTATGCAGTTGGGGCTGTTTTGGGCCAACGTGTTGATAAGAAACTGAATGTTATTTATTATGCTAGTAGAACACTTGATGCTGCTCAAAGAATTATGCTACAACTGAAAAGAATTTTTAGCAGTACTGTTTGCTTGTGACAAGTTTAGACCTTATATTACTGATTCAAAAGTCACATGCATACTGATCATTCTGCTATTAAATACTTGATGATAAGAAAGATGCTAAGCCTAGACTAATAAGATGGGTACTTTATTGCAAGAATTTGATTTACACATTGTTGATAGGAAAGGGGAAGATAATCAAGTAGCTGATCATCTCTCTAGATGGAAAATATACCTGATGATCCTATTCCTATTAATGATAGCTTTGTTAATGAACAACTTGCAATTGTTAATGTTTCTAGTGCTAAAGTTGCATCTCCTTGGTTTGCCAACTATGCAAATTTTATTGTTGGTAAAGTTTTGCCTCCACACTTCACTTCAACAAAGAAAGAAATTCTTTTATGATCTTAGACATTATTTTTGGGATGATCCTTTCCTTATAAGAAAAGTGTGGATGGTATTATTAGACGTTGTGTACCTGAGCATGAACAACAGGCTATTATAAGAGATTGTCATGACAGTCCCTATGGAGGGCATCATGCAGGAGATCGCACAGGAGCAAAGGTATTACAATCTGGTTTCTATTGGCCTACTTTATTTAAGGATTGTGCTGAATATGTTAAATCTTGTGATAAATGTCAAAGAGTAGGAAACATTGGTAGGAGAATGAAATGCCTATGAATTATTCATTGCCACTTGAACCATTTGATGTGTGGGGTTTTGACTTTATGGGTCCTTTCCCAGAATCAAAGACAAAGCATACTCACATTTTGGTTGCAGTTGACTATGTTACAAAGTGGGTGGAAGCAATTCCAACCAAAAGTGCAGATCATGCCACAGCAATGAAGATGCTCAAGGACATCATTTTCCCCAGGTTTGGTGTTCCTAGGTTTTAATTACTGATGGTGGTTCTCATTTCTTGCATGGTGTTCTTAGAAAAACTTTGGCAAAATATGATGTTAACCATAGAATTGCATCTCCTTATCATCCTCAAACAAGTGGACAAGTTGAATTAAGCAATAGGGAAATTAAACTCATTTTGGAAAAGACAGTGAATAAGTCTAGATCTGATTGGCCAATTAAATTAATGATGCATTTGGGCTTATAGAACTGCTTTTAAAAATCCTATGGGAATGTCTCCTTATAAAATGGTTTATGGAAAAGCTTGTCACTTACCTGTTGAACTAGAACATAAAGCTAGATGGGCTATTAAACAATGAACTTTGATTTTAAAACTGCGGAGAAAAGAGAATTCTTGATAAACCTACTTGATGAATGGAGAAATGAAGCTTATGAAAGTGCAATGTTTAAAGAAAAAGTTAAGATTTGGCATGACAAGAAAATTAAGAAAAGGAATTCAAAGTAGGTGATCAAGTTTTATTATACAACTCTCGTTTCAAGTTTTCTGCAGGGAAGTAGCTTCAAAGTGGCAGGGACCATTAGTGATACAGGAGGTGTACCGTTCAGGAGCTATCCGTCTTCACGGTGACATGAAAGGTAAACCTCATGTAGTCAATGGACAACGCCTTAAACCTTATATTGCAGGAAAGAGCTTCATCGGAATGGTGGAGGAGTTGAATTTACAAACACCGGAGGAGGTAATTGAGAGAAACCGTGCAGTTCAGAAACCCTAAATCAATAGAAGGTAACTTAGTGTTGGAAAGTTTCTCGGAATTGCATAATATTTTACGGAAGTCATTTTTATGGAAATTAACGTGTGGGACAAGAAAACTGGACGAAGCGGAGACCCGAGGAAGGAAAGAGGGGGTCCCACGCGGCCAGTACAGGCCGCGTGGGCCCACTCCTTTTCCCCTCGGAGTCCCTTTTCGTCTCGTTTTCGATCCCGACGCTTCGTCTTGACCTAAAAACCCTCAATATAAACCCCTCTCTGTCGATCTAACCTCGCACCGAGAGCTTTCGAGCGATTCTTTCTTTTGCTGTTTCTGCCTGTCAGGTTTTTAGCCATGTCTTCGGGAGACTCCTACCAATGCTCCTCCATGGACGACGATGATGATGAACTCGAGGGTCAGCCCCACGTCCATATGGAGGAGGAATAGGAAGAGGAAGGACTACTCCGACGATGAAGACTACAAGCTTGACGAGGAGGAGATGGAAAAGCAAGAAGGAGAGTACAAGCCCTCCGTCGACATCGCACCCCTGGCGACAACACCTGCTTCACCCATTGCTGTTGCCGGTGTGAGGGTGAACCACTCCCTTGGAAACAAGAGGCGGACGGCGCGCATGCAAACCGGAGGGAAGGTTCTCAGGCTCTCACTTGCGAGCAAAAACATGGTTTCTACTCTTATTGACAGGAAATTCCAGCATGTCACCCAAGATAACTATCCTGGTGAATGGGATCGCAAGATCCCCAACAAGAAAGTACCAAGCCCGGAGTGGAAGCCTTGCAAGAGACGGTGGAGAAGAATCTCATGCAAAAACAGGGAGAAGCCGCAAGCAAATTTGAACAAGCCTACAACCTTATGATGAGCATTATTGGAGATCTTGAAGAAAATTACTATGAAGGCAACAAGAAAGAAGAGAGGAGTTCTAGCTAAACGTCAAGCTTGGGGGAGTTCCACCTAGTCTTTATCTCTACTAGTTTATCATATCTATCTAGTCATGGTGTGTTTTGCTTTTATCGTTTAGTTATCAATATCTCTTAGGCGTGTGTGAGCTCATGGAGCATTATCATGTATCTCTATCTTATGGTTTATCAATGAATATTAAAGTATGGTGTCATCCATAATTCTCTTGTTTGGAGATTGATGGGTAACACTCATACAAATGAGCGTGGCATATTTAGATTTTCAGTCACATCTTGCCTTGAAATTAATTAACTTGAGTGTGTTGGACAAGTTTAGAATTATCTCATCATAAAATAAGTAAAGAATCAATATGACTTGGAATTAATAGTTTAAAGTTGAGATATAGTCTTGTAGGATAAAAAGTTGAGATGGTATAATGAAAAGGATATAAAACACTCTTGTTGGAATCTAGTATCTTTTGAGCAAATTAATGATCATGGATATTTCAATACTTATGCTCTTGAATGTGAATGTAAAAGAAGGCACCTGAAGTTTCAGTTAGCCATGGAAAGTGTAAGATAAAGGTGGTATAGAGCATAGGAACATGATTGAGATATCCATGACTAAAGTTTGCACTAGTTACTAGTGAAGCAAGGTTGAAAACAATTTTTATATATGTCTATCTGGGAAAAATAATATGATTCGATTGTCCAACATACAATGGTTATTTGCTTTCAAAAGTAAGGGGTGATTGCTAGAGCTTCTACTTATGTTGCCCTCATGTGTATGAGTTTTAGTTCATTAATCTTACCTTGCAACTGATTATGATGATGATACAATGTTCGTATTTATTTATCAACCATAAGTCCATTGATGCATGTAATGATCTATGTCCTTACTTACTCGAGGACGAGTAAAGGTTTAAGCTTGGGGGAGTTGATACGTGCATTTTATATCGTCATTTATACAACTTTTAGTATCATATTAGAATGTTATTTGCATTGTTATATCATTGTTTTTACATGTTTTAGATGATTTAGGGGACTTTCATACAAAGTCCCTATTTTTTGTATTTAATTTCTGGGAGGCAGAAAACCTCCTTTTCTTGTTTTTATTGTTTCAGGAGCTACAGGGACCCAAATAATAAAAGGAAAAATACCACGTCAGTTTTTCATCGGGAGAAAGGCAGTGGAAGAAGACCGAAGAGAGGAGAGCCACGAGGGCCGAAAGAGGTGGGCCCACGCGGCCCATGTACCTGGCCACGTGGGACCCACCAAAAGTGGCCTCGGGCACCTCCTCTCCTGGGGCTTTTTAGCAACGCCTTAGTATCGCCCGAAAAGGGACGCCCTAATTTTTCCTAGTCCATCCGAGGCCGCGGCGGCGGCGAAACTCCTGATTCCCTCCGAGGGGGATCAGATCCTGCTGCTCTGGAGCTCCGGAGAGGGGGAAATCATCGTCATCGTCATCGTCATCACCTCTCCTCTATGGCGTGGGAGGAGGCCTCTACATCATCACCCCCATCAAGACCAGCACCATCTCCATCATCATCACCGTGATCCACTCCGTTACCCTCGTAGTTTGAGAGTTGTTATACCCTAGATACTTGTCTTGTGCTACTATTCATGTTTGTGATTGAGTACTTGTCATTATTTGGTGGTGAAGTTATATTTTAAGATTGTGTTGTACCACTTATGCCACTGATTATTACCATGTTTGCACGTTGTGAGTAGTTCCCATATGTTCCTGAGGGTATAGGATGAATTGGCAATGATTTATATATAACATGTGTTGGTATTATTTCAAGAGTTTATCTTTTATGTGATTCTATGATGGTATTGTGCGAACGTCGACTGCACAACACTTCACCTATATGGGCTCATAGGAGAACACCGTAGTATAATGAATTGAGGAAGACTTGGGAGGACACGTAAACCTGAGACCGAGTCATGAAGTTATATTATGAGGGTATTAGTATCGGGGACCTTAAAATGTAATGCTATGGTGGGACTTTATGTCTTAATAATTCTTGTGCAGTCATTTACTTGGCCACATGATCCATCATAAGGGGTTGTAGTTTATTTATTTAGCTATATCGAATTACGGCTCCGTCCAAAGAAGATTAAAACTTGACAAGATATGCAACGTGTTGTTTAATAAATCTCAATGCCTAGCAATATCCATGCCGCCATCGGGAACCTTTTCTACATATAAGTTACACATCACTTTAGCTTGTCCTCTTGCCACGTAAGAGGATTGGGCTTTCTCTCATTGAGAGCTTTCACTTGCTACTATTTATTTTCTGCATTGCAACTATACAACCAAAAATACTATAAACATTTGCATCTTTTATTGTTTTATTTATCAATCTTGCAAACCAATACCTTCAGCTCCTCGTGGGTTCGACAACCTTTTCTAATCGAAAGGTACTACAATTGATCTCCTGCACTTGGGAGTCATCACTCTCCTATGTCACAAGTTGGTCTTTATCAGTATATACGAATTTGGATCACCATAAAACAACACATTGATCTGCAAAACCCAGGTTCTCTTTTTGTAATGGCATGAATACAATACTTATGGCTAATTGAAAATCCCCATCCCCTCGATAGCTCTCGCGATCGCGTCGGCCTCCGCGCGGGCGACCGGTCGCCGCTGCCGCCTACTTCTGAGCGCTCCGCTCCTCCGCTTCTCCGCGGCCGTCGGCGGCGTGCGGCTTCAGGATCGGCCCGGGCAGCGCCGCCGCCGGCGGCTCCCTGCTTCTCCTCTCGCGGTGGTGGCCACGTGCGGGGTGGCGCGACACCATGTGGTGCTCCTAGGCGACGGAGGTCCGGCGAGGTGGCGGCGGGGCAACTCGCGGCCGTGCGGGTGGTGACCTTGGCGGCGTCGCCGCCGTTGGTGGAGATGGTGGATGGCTTGGGCTCGGCCGCGCCCTCAAGCCCAGATCTGAGCCCTTTTGGGCTCAAGTTCAGGCCGGGTCGCTAATGGCCTGGCTGCCTCTAGATTGAATACGAGCTACAACTGGTGACATGGTGACGGAGACGACACCACCCCTTCCGCATTGCGACAATGGGAGCTTCGCGGACTCGTCTGGGTCCGGCCGGACGTATGGTGTTGGTCCAGAGGGTAGTGGCGGCGTGGCGTATGTGCAGCAGCGTGGCGGCGGGGACTTTACGGGTCCTCATGGGACCCGGCCGGGCCTGCGTGGCCTGGTGTGTCCTTGCTACCGCGTCCGGTCAGCACCCGCAGGTGGTGGTGGAGGACGCCCTCTAGGTGGCCGTGTTGCTGCCACCCTCCGACTCCAATGGTCTGGTGTGCTCTTATTGTTGTGTCCGGTCGGCTACTGTCTATGGCGGTGGAGGTTGTTCCCTCCCGCGTGGATGTCGTACTGCAACCCATTTTCTATGGTTGTCTCTTCTCAGTCTAGCCTCGCAGTGTTTGCAATGGTGAGATGGCGTTGGTGATCTCAAGACCGAGGTGGCTTGTGTTGGTGGGCGGCAAGATTGGTGGAGCGCTACAGATTGTCCGGGATGTGGTTTTTCGAGGTTGGAAGAAATCCCAGTCATTTGGACACCGACACGGTGACGCTTGAGAGTGTCGCCCTTCCTTCTTGAAGGGCATCGGGTGTACCTCTTCCCCACTACTAGGAGCTTACCGGGGAAACCCTTGGACCAGTCTAAGCAGCAGCGTCGTCATCGTCGCTTTTCTTCTTGGAGGTGTTGTTTAGTACGCGACGATTCAGAGCGCTAGGTTTGTGGTGGGAATATGCTGGAGAGAACGCAACGGTTGCGAGTCACTTTCGTTTTCGTTGATCTGCCGATGTTGGCGTTGTTTTCTTTTCTTTTTTCTCTTTCCTTTCTTTTGGGCTGGTTTGTTCTGTTTGCCCCAGCGGTGATCTCAAACTTGTATTTTATTTGTGGTTGCTATATTAATATAGCGGGACGAAAGCGTATTTCTTCATAATACAGTACTTATTTCACTCCATTATCGTAATTTTGCTAGTGAATCATGTTTGTACTTATCGACGACAAGATCAACATGACTCGGATGACAAGGTTCGTCGTCAGACCTCATATCTTCAACGCATCAACGTGCATGCATGGGGGATGGCCGAGCATTTCCACGTCCAAAATATTCAAATTAACAACTCCGCCACATGCGCACGAATGAGTTGTTGCGGGAGAAGCTTACGCTCACACGCCTTTGGAACCTCGCAATTTTCTTAGTGTTGACTTATAAATACAGGATAACTTCATCCACAAATCGTACATCTAGCAAGACGACAGACCGCTACAAGAACAACTAACTTTTTGTTATAAAGGTGGTTATTACCTTCAGTTTTTGCATACCATTTACCCGCAAAAAAAGGTGTTTTCACATGCCATCAACGTAATTGTTGTCACTGCTTTGATAACTAATCTTTGATTTCAGAAAATGATCTACTTCCTCCGTTCCTTTTTATAAACCTCGGTTCCGAAGTGTTCCTGTATTTCAGCCATAAATAGAAGGAAGCAGAGGATTTCCACCGGCGCGCCCAATAAAGCGTCCGGCAAAGTTGCCGGACAGGCGCTGATGGGCGCGCCGGCAGCAGTTGCCGCCTATTGGGAGCGGCGCGCCCCACCGGTCGCTCCCAATAGACGCTCCCAATAGCCCAACCCCACAAAATCAAATTTCAAATACCTCACAAGTTCGAATAGCCTTGGTTTGCACACCCAAAAGTGTCGCGCGATCACACCCAAAAGCATCGCCAGGTTCGGCGATCACACCGAAAAACATCGCCAGGTCCGACAAAATATTACAAAACGTCGATCAAGAGTGTCAGTCGATTGTCAACACCGGCTCGAGCGACACCTCAACGGCCAGTGTAAATGAACATGTTTTTCCATTTCATTTTTAGAAGTAAGGATATATCTTTTTCGATTTGGCGATAAGAAGGGACGTGGCTTCAAACCTGTGTGGGTCAATGGAGCAAGGGACGTGGTTTCATATCCAAGTCAATGGAATAGGCACATGGCTGGTCAATTTGCCATATGCATATCGATCTGCAAAATCAGGTCTTATTTTTTAATAGCATGAATACACTTATTGGTTATTGCACTCGATTACCGAAATTTTTCCTAGTGATCGAACATGCTGTTTTTCTTGCTCTTATCCACTAGGAGATCAATATTATGACTCTGATGATAAGATCCCTCGTGAAACCTTGCTTCTTTCCACGCATCAACGTGTATTGGCCTAGACTGAGTTTGCTGGTCCAATAAATATTGAAAATAGCAAGTAGTCCGACATATGCGCACGTTGGTGTGATTGCGGTGAGAAGCTTACGCGGACACGCCATAGAAACTTCGCAAGTATCTTATAAATCCAGGACAGCTTGATCCACGGTTCCCACATCTAGCAAGAGAGCAAGACTACCACTGCCAGAATCGATCAGATATAAGTGCATAAAGCTTTTTGGTTAGTATACCTTTTGTTTCTACTCCTCAGTTTTACCGTATCATTTACCTGCAAAAAAAGTTTAGCATGTTACTTGCATACTCAGTCGTTTGTTGTTTCATTCGCCACAGCGTAATTTTTTCACCGCCTGATTAATCTTCTGGATTTGAGTAAATGAAATATTTGACTAGTGTTCTTCTAATTATATTTTAGTCAATAGTACAAGTATCAACGGGAGGCATGTGCAGAGACATGGTGCAATTGGTATCATTTTGATATTAATACATTTTCACAAAAGAATTTATAAGAAAACATTATAAAAAGTAATCATGCAATATAAAAGGATATGTATTCATGAACATCGTTTAAAGTGAGGGACGACATCTTTAATCCTGAGCTATAGCAGTAATTTTGTATGCCAATATTAGTAGATTCTATAAACTTCCACGAAGCAGAATTGGGCATTTTTTGTCGTTGATACCCGGGGGAACTTTAAAAATTAACAGATGGAGGTGTCATGTCTACAATGTTCATAGTCGTTTCCACTACACATGCTCCAAAGTAGAAATCTGTAAGTGGCCGAGTCTTGTAACCTTGCTGCTTTTGGTTAGGAAAGGAACACAAACAGGGATTGATTGACTAGGAAATACAATTTACTGGGCTTATATTAACCACAAAGCGAACAAATATAGGTTTATCTCCAACTCTATCTCAACATGAGCAACTCTGACGCTTCTAAGAAGATGGAGTGGCCTGAGTTGGTCGGGCTTACGATCAAGGAGGCAAAGGAGAAGATCAAGGCGGAACGACCGGACCTCGACGTGCAAGTCCTGCCTGTGGGAACAATCATTCTTGCCGTGGTCGACGATAACCGCGTCATCATATGGGTCGACACGGTGGCTAAGGTTCCCACAATTGGCTAAACTTTAGCCCAATTAGCCAACGTGGCAATAAATTAAGGCCCATGCAAGTATATACATATCATATACATTAATCTAATGAATAAATTAGTATGGGTGTATCAAAAAAAAAAATGTATGGGTGTGGTGTATGTCATGTTGTTCTGTTGAAAGTAGTCGTATGGTTTGTACCATCAATGATATTGTCGAGCCGTTTTCTCGTGTCTTAGAAAATGATATTGTCAAGCCGTTTTCTCGTGTCTTACAACCGCGTGGACATATTCAGTGGAATGTAATGTACAATACTCCACACTGCTATGCAACGGTGCAACTATGTGACTTGTGACATACCAATCAATTTTTTAAACAAAAATTAGACATGAGGAATGAATGGACGCCACAGTCTTAGAAAAAACGTCCCTCCATACTGTGGATACCTTATTAGTTAGCGTATAGTGGTATTGTATTTAATCACCAAGCTTCCTAGTAAACTTTCTTATCGTGTTGGAAAAGTACTTATCAGACAATACGATAATTTGTTTGGAAATATAATGATAACGATTACTTGTAAGAAACACCCGAAATGTGGATTAAATATCATCTTTACTAAATTTGTGACATATTACCAATTACATCTCCTCGCAACAAATACGCGTAGCTCAACCATGGTCGAGGCCAGCTAGGTCGAGTTTGAAGAGGCAGCGGCGGAGCTATGGAGCGCAGTGGTGTTCCCACGTACTCGGCGGTGCTCTCGTAGGCCAACGGCGATGTTGTGGGAGCAAAAATTCGATGATTTTTGTGTTCTTCTTCCCTTCATGTGGTGCAAATTTCTCGAAACTTTCCAGCAACATTTTTCATCTTTTTATGCAAATCCAAGGAACAATTACAACAAGTTTTTCTTTGATATATATTTTTCTTGCTGTGGTGCAAATGTTTTGAAGTTTTTTTTTAACCTAAAACTGTGAAGCAAAAGCCCCACAACAAATTTATTCCAAAGCCCAACGTATACTGTACAAAAGAGATTACACAACGGGGGAAGGAGAGAACATACTTACAACATAATTACAAATGTACACAGTGCCATGAACCACTCGACCTCACCCTATGGCAAACTGGCTATCCAGGCCATCCATGCCGCATGGTGCTTCTTCTTGATCCTGTACCCAAGCAGGGTAGCATCATGAACAAATTTGGCTTTCCAACTAGCAAAAGAAGGTCGCTCCCTCTGGAAAGTTTTCCCATTACGTTGCATCCATATATGCCAGCACGCAATTGAAACAACCTCCATGAAAAAGGGCTTCGCAAACTCCCGTTTAGCCAACACGATTGCTTGAAACATATCCATACTTCCTGTCCAGTCAATCTGCAAATAATTCCACACTCTCTACTGAACTGGCAGGTAAAGAACATATGCATTCTGTCTTCAAGGGCACCTGTACAACAGAGGACACACTCCTGGTTGTCTGTGACATTCCAATGTCGCAAACATTTTTCGTTTTCATCACACATGAGGACTTCCAGATCCAGGTGAACACAGAGGGGACAACCAAATGATCATGGGAAAGAGTATAGAAGTTCTTAGCCGTGTACTCCTCTCGCCCAGCAATAACTCCACACATCAGATGAACCACTCAGAGGGCTGTCAATCGCCTGTCTAATCAGGTCCAATTCTCCAGCCGCTTGCTCAGACAGAGGAAGGTGAAACAAGGAAAAGAGATCCTGAGCTTGGTATACATTCGCCACTGAAATGTTACTGTCAATAGCAAAAGAACATAGCCTAGAAAAGCGTCTGGCCAGAGACTCGTTACCTCCCATGAATAACCACTTATCCTGCCAAAACATGATTGAATCTCCCGTTCCTGCTTCAGCTTTGGCTACATTTCTGAATTTATCCATTAACTTCATTATATCTCTCCACCAAAAGGAACCACATAATTTGGCAGCATCTGGCACCTCATCTCCAAAATAAGCTGACCAAACTAACTGAACCCACGCATATCCTTTTTATTATAAAATTTGTGCAAATGCTTGAGGAGAAGTGCATCATTCTGAGTTTTAAAATTGATAATCCCTAGCCCACCTTTACTTTTCGGTTTAGTAACCATCTCCCATGCCGCCAAGGGCTGTTTCGGCCCATCTTTGTCCCTCCATAAGCACTGCCGTAGGATTCTATCAAGCTGCGCAATGGTTCCAGCACAAAACTTCAGAGAGCATAAGAAGTATATTGGCATCGAACACAAAGCAGAAATGACCAACTGAAGCCTAGCTCCTTGAGTGAGAAAAATGGAGGTTGCAGCAAGTCTCCTTTCCAAACATTCCACTAATGGAAGCATATCGTGCATCGTTGGTTTATTTGTCCCAAGCGGCAGCCCCAGATATGTAAAAGGCATCGTACCCACTTGGCAACCCAACTCCGCAGCTAGATCAGTTGTCAGACTCTCCCCAACATTTATAGGCACTAGAGAAGACTTGTTGTAGTTTACTTTCAGCCCCGTTGATAAGGAGAACTTGTGTATCAACTCCTTTAGAGCAACCACCTGATCTAGAGAAGCTTGCATGACTAGAATTGTGTCATCCGCATACTGGATCACAGGGAAATCAACATCATGTGTGACAATCGGCAATCTCAAAATATTCAGCCTCAAATAATCATTAACAACTGACTGAAACAAAAGGAGAGGGGAAAGATGATCACCCTGTCGTACCCCTCTTTTACAGATGAATTGCTTGCCAGGCACACCATTGAGCATGACCGAGGAGGTACCAGTGGAGAGCACAGCCAACACCAAATCCAACCACTTCTGGTCATATCCTTTATTTCTCATAATTTCGATAATTGCCGCATGCTCAATAGTATCAAAGGCCCTAGCAAAATCAAGCTTGACAATAATGATTGGTTCCTTGGATTGCTGACACTGATGGATATACTCAAACGCCCAGGCAACACAATCTTGGATTGTCCTTGATTTCGGAAAACCATGTTGGTTCTTATGGACGCACCTTAAAATTTGACCTTGCAGACTGTTAGCCATAAGTTTGGTGAGAAACTTTAAGCAAACATTTGTCAATGAAATGGGTCTGAAGTCATTAACCCCTCCGGGTTTAAGATTTTTGGCACCAAGGTAATAAGTGTAACGCCCCAACCTCGAAACTATACAAAGATGTTGTGTGTCACTGGTCATGCGAGACAATCGAAGGTTACTGTGGTACCACCACGAGGCAAAACCTTTGGCAGGCGTTGCTCGGAATGGATCAACGGTAACAAAACACCTCGATTGATGCCAACACAGTCACAACTATCAATATATAATAGAGACTGCGGAACATCTGGCACATTACAGACTCTACGACTCAAAACATTACGGTTAAACTCTTATAGTAGAGTAAGATAGCAAAATTACAATCAGAGGTCACAGCCCCAACAGTACATCAAGCGAAAGCAAATTATGTTGTTCTAAACAACAAGATCCAAACTATGGCCTAAGAGGCCTACAGATAAACATTCTCAGCACCATCTATTCCGAGACGTCCCAAGCTGCCA
The DNA here is from genome assembly GCA_947311845.1 of Poa pratensis. NCBI lineage: Eukaryota > Viridiplantae > Streptophyta > Magnoliopsida > Poales > Poaceae > Poa > Poa pratensis. The sequence goes on along the minus strand of CAMZMU010000042.1, from coordinate 77,649,228 downwards.
CCCGGGAACCCCAAACTACTCGTCGATGTCAACGTATAAACCACCATCGGAGTGAGAAACTTCACCTAAACCAAATGAAGCAAACATGAGTACTGGATGTACTCAACAAGACTTAATTAACCTAGATGTACTCAACAAGACTTAATTAACCTATTATATATCTGCTTGTTTCAGAGAGGATTTATGAAGGTTACTTTGCGTAAAGAAATCTTTGTTTTCAAATCGAGGAAGGAAGAGAAGCTCGTATAACAGATCTTTTTAAAGGGGATAAGAGAACAACGACACTAGCTTTATCATCATCTTTGTATCCACCAAAACATCACAGGCTGAACTTATTCACCAAGGCCACTTCCTCGACTCGCCCTCGAGGAAGCAAACATGCACACTTCGTTTTTCAGGTTTTACGATTAGGATAATGTCGTCTATGATCCTTGAATCCGTCACCAAGTTGTCCATAACCGCGGACACGGCTTTTTGAAAAAATTTAACCCTGCAAGGGTGTACAATGTTTTCCACACGTACCGCCCGGCTCCTTACCGATATCATTAGCTCTCTTCCTGGAAAGCCGGCAGAGTGGGAACGGTTACAACCTTTACATCGCATAGGACTATCCAGGGAGCATCTGTGTGCGGAAGTCCAGGTTCGGTGCCTCCAACACACCTGGACCGCGGCCACGTCCTAAACACCACCACCATCCATTTTCCAAAACCTTTTATCACCACACGCACACCCAAATGGAAAGCCAGAACTAGAGGATCCCTGGATAGGCCTTCACAACTTAGTTGGTCGATAGGGGTTCCTAAGCCCACGCATGGTTGCACGCTCAGTCTTGGTTCGAAGGCGGGAACTCGCACCTAGGCGGCAAGAACGAGACAAAGCACCACCATCCCACGGTGGCCTCTCATCCAAGCCCTTTTAGACATATTATATACACACCACTGATCTCACCACGTCACCCTGACATACTAGGTTCATTCGCAACTCTGGTTCATCATCTAGATGGTTCAGAGCTAAGCAAGAGCATGACTAAGCGTAGCAGATATGGGCTTTGGCGATGCACATACACAAGCACTACTTAGTTTTGCTAGGAGCAGTGGATCATGGAAGTTAGGCAATGCATTAGATAGGAGCTATCGACCAAATACTTTGGAATCGTATGCAAAGTACAAGAATCAAAACATGTTGGAATCACATATATGAGCAGATAAGAGGTTATGCTTGCCTTGTTTGTCGATAACAAGATATATATAGCTTTAGGAAAGCTCGTCGATGATCAAGTATTCATCTTTGGAATTGTCGGATGCCATCTCAAACTCGTATCCGCACTCGTATGCACGTATTACCGAGAAGAATCGAAACACCGGAAAGAAATGAAAACAACAATCACTTCATGGCATGATACGATGCGCATACAATATGAATGACATGACAGATTAATGTAATGAATTTGAAACCCAAACAAGGAGATCATTTTAAATGGAGCCCAAATGCATTTAAAAGTAGCATTTGGAGAAACTCCATACTACACAAAATGGGTGATTTAGTTCCCCTACATAAACAGTCGTACAAGTTGATTAAGCATGCATGATTTTGGTGTAAATAGACATATCACATTTTTCTGAACATTTTGGTCTACTGAACACATTTTTCTGATTTAAAATGAATTAGTTATGATTTATACAAGTTCACTTTATTTTTCTGAAACGAGAAACATCAGAAAACGAAATTGTCTTTTAAACTTCCTAAATTGGTCTCACTAACTTTATTAGGCATCACTTAGTTCCGATCTTAAGTAGCATATTCACTACACTATATACATGGACATGACATCAAGTTACGCTGATCGAAACTGGGCTGGATGTGTCCTCCTAAAAACCTGAACATAGGCATGGAGTTCAACATGTACGCTGAGCATGCTGGTTACTGAATTTCGAAAATAAAAAGTTCAGTTTGGGAAAGATAATTACACTGCAGGAACCGAATTGCAGTGCAGAGCAAAATAAGTTAGAGGTAACTGAATCTAGGAAAAGATACTACAGCAGACTTTGTCTCAGATGAAATAGAAGATCTGGAGGTTCTTTCTTCTCATTCTAAAAATTGTTTACTTCTAGGCAGCGACTCCTCACAGTTGGAAACAAAGAACAGATCTTAAGGAAGGAAAACAATTATTGGTGGCCTCAAATATGAGCTGTACCTGCTGTACTCAAAGAGGCATAGAACAGATCAGAGATGGGTGTGGTCTGGTCGTTTATTCTTCTCTCATTCCTTGCCTTCCCTGATTCCCTTCTTGCTCTGCTCCTCTTCTGTCTGAAGTATTATTTCCTCTTCCAGGAATTAGTTCATCACACGGGAGGAGCAAGGATCTGATTGTAAACAGGAAAACCAATTGTTGGTGGAAAGCCCTACGAGCTGTACTGAAATCGAATGTACAGAAAATAAATAGGAGATAGAGTTGGTCTTCTTCCCTGCTTCCACGGATGCCCTCCTGTTCGGTTCCGGCGGCCGGCCACGAACTGCTGGTCCTAGAGGTCTTCTTCAGGCAATTGCTCTCCTAGCTGGTCGTGATCGCTCCAGATCTTAGCGATCAAGGGAAAACTACTGTTGCTGGGTGATGGGGATGAGGTCGGGTTGAGTTGTCTTATCCTCTGCTGGTTGCTCACGGCGGCGGCGGCACAAATCGCAGCGGTGAAGCGTCGACATCAGCAACGACACGCAGCTGCTTGTGTTAACAATGACCAAGGGGAGTTGGGCTGGGATTTGATTAATTAGCACACACAAATTCTGCCCAGTCTGAATTTAAAGTTTAAACCAATTTTATTTTCTGTTATCAAACTTATTTACTGTTTTGAATAAGTTTGAGATTTCAAACTTCTGCAAACAAATATGAAAATATCTAGTGACCTTCCTAACATATATCAGAAGGTCCACATGTTTTTATTTTAAGATTTTGAGGCCTTTTGGGTAATTTAAAAATTACAAGGAGGTTAAAGAACTTAATCAATTTTCAATTTGTAAATCTTTCTTGTTTAGAATTACATGATGCATGCTATGCTCATGAATGCACATATCAACTTCTAATTAGGGTTGGCTAAGCTGGGATGTTACAATAAGAGAGCCATTTATACTTTACAAGCTGGTTTTCCCATCATAAAAATCATTTGCCAGTCTATAAAAGTCCTCCTTGATGAAAGACCAACATTTCTTAAGGAATAACCCATTAAAACCATCTGGACCAGGGCTCTTATTTAGTGGCATGTACTTAATAATATCATCCATCTCCTGCTGCTCAAAAGGCTTTGATAGAACATCAAGTCCATCCACACATACAAGAAGGCTATCTAGGAAAAACTGCATTTGAATTGGCTCAGAAGCTCCCATTCTCCCCTTATAAGCAGCCCACAGCATCCCAACCATCTCGTCATGATCAGATATTTCCCTCCCAGTATCATCCTTCAATTACTGCAATAAAGTTCCTTCTGTTCCTTGTTGTGGCCATGGAGTGAAAAAAAATTGGCATTCTCTTCTCCCATTTCAATCCACCTAACAGTACATCTCTTTCTCCAATATCTGCACTCAATCAACAAAAGCTCCTCTAGGAGCAATTTAACAATTTTCCTGAAATTGAATTCAGACCGAAAAAGAGACCTCTTTTCCTCAAGAGAGTCAAGCAATTCTATGACTCTGTTGTATTTCTGAATAAGAATTTTAATCTTAGAGATGCTACTTTTCCACCGCTTAAGCCCTTGTCTTACTTATTTGAACTTGTCAGTAATGATAGCAGCACTCGAAGATTTCCTAGATGGTTTTTCCCAAGCCTCTTTCACAACATAAACCCTGGCATGTCCACCCAGAAACTCTCAAAACGGAAAATGGAAGCTTTAGGGATGACCGTATCAATATTGACCACACAAGGAATATGCTCCGAAGCAGGTCTGGCTAGAGGCAGTACCATTGTGTTTGGGAAATCCAAGATCCAATTAGAACTCGTAAAGATCCAATCCAACTGCTCCATCAATGGTTTATCATGCATATTAGACCATGTGTAGGATCTCCCCTTGAAGGGAAGCTCAACCAGATCCAAGTGTCCAATTATTTCATTAAACAGGAACATGTCCCCAACAGTTCCTCCAGGTCTATTTCTATTCTCTTGAGATCGAATGAAATTAAAATCGCCCAACAAGAGCCAATTGTCATTTGAGGGGATTTGAAGATTCTACAGCCACTGAACAAAATCATCTCTCTTAGGCCCCGCAAATGTGTTGAAGTTATGGAGCAATATTTTTTCAGTTTTGTTGCAAATCCGTAGATCTGTTGTAGCATTTATAAGATGCAATTTGATCTTTGAAGAGGTGTAAATCCTCAGAATTTTTGTAGCAATTTTTGTTCCCTTTGATGCAAATCCACAAATCATTTGTAGCATTTTTTTGTTTTGATACTTTTTTACTTGATTTTTGGTGCAAATCCACAATTTCTGTTCCATAACTTCGATGCTGCAACAGATCTACAGATTAGCAACAAAACTGAAAAAATATTGCTCCATAACTTCAAAACATTTGCACCACACAGTAAGAAAAATATATATCAAAGACAAACTTGATGTAATTGTTCCGTGGATTTGCATAAGATAAAGAATGTTGCTGCAAAGTTTCGAGAAATTTGCACCACATGAAGGGAAGAAGAACACAAAAATCATCGAATTTTTGCTCCCACAACACCGCCGTTGGCCTACGGGAGCACCGCCACGTACGTGGGGGAGCACCGCTGCCCTCCATAGCTCCGCCGCTGCCTCTTCGAACTCGACCTGCTCGCCTCGACCATGGTGCGGAGGGCCAGCATTTTCTCTGGTAGCGTCCGACGCGTTTTTCTTAGGAAATTCGGCGCTAAGCTGAGGCGCTAGGGAAAAAATCCCACAAGTTTTGGCATTTATGACGAATTTCCTGGCTCTTTACTTGGCACCGATTCATGGAGAAGCGTCCGACGGTTAGAAATCGTACGCAAAATAGCTGCTCCTAGCGCCGACGCCAGTGAATAGCCAGGATTTGACTTTGTAAGCGTTTGGACAAGGGCTATGCAATGTACATGCCCTAAGGTTCGTCGTCAAACTCATATCTTTCAACGCACCAACGTGCATTTCCACGTCCAGCAAATATTCAAATTAGCAACTCCGCCGCATGCGCACGAAGGAGTGGTTGCGGTGAGAGGTTTACCCGCACACGCCTTTGGAACGTCGCAATTTTCTTAGCTAGCAATCGCCTTGCATTGACTTATAAATACAGGTCAGCTTTATCCACGGATCGTACACCTTGCAAGACAGCAGACCGCTACAAGAACGACCAATCAAACATTCATCAAGGTGGTTATTACCTTCAGTCTCTACTCAGTTTTAGCATCCGCAATGTTATCATATTGTTTGTATAATGAGTTTGGCATCATTAATTTGCTATCAACGTAATTGTTTTCACTGCCTGATAATTAATCATTGATTTGAGTTCTACTCCCTCCGTTCCATTTTATAAAGATAAGATTATTAGTTTTTCAAAAGACAAACGAGATGATTTCAAACCAAATTTATAGGAAATATTGTTAGATTTACAAATCAAATCTGTATCATTAGATTCATCATAAAATATTATTATTTTTACTTTCTTAGCATTTCATACGTTCATCGTTTTATTTCTAAACTCTCAAAATTGGTTCTCACCCCATTTTATAAATAAAACCCAACGGCCGAACCGATACAATATGGAGGGAAAACATCTCCCAAAACAAGCCAACAAAACGACAAAACAAATAGTACCAAGCCACCTACACTACCAAAGAAGTCGAAGTAACTACACGACAGTCAAGCCACACTCGTATATGCGATCAAGAGAAACATGGGCTCCACAAAAACATCCCAAAAGGGTAACGACGCGTCGCACGGAGAGGGTCCACAACTGCAACCCACAGGAAGAAGAAGACAATCGTAAGCGTCGCTGCCATCAACACCATATTGCGGAGGTTTCGCTCGGACCCTCACCTGACCGACCCTAGGATTGCCGAAACAACCTGACGGGAGGACTCTCACCACCAAATCAAGGTCTTCGGTTCTAGCCAGGGGATCGCCACCATGAAGACGATAACACTAGAACATCCCCCCCCCCCCCCCCCCTCCACGCAACTAGGATACCACCCCTGGTTCCTATTGTTGCAGGTAAAATAATTTGTCAAACTCAAGGCCTAAGTATCGAGACACCGACTCATACGAAACAACTTCCATCTTAGTTTATTGAAAACAAATGAGACTCATCAGACATAGCCACAATTTGATAGATAGCATCACAGTCTAGAGATAGTTGAGCTCCCCCATATTCCACACCAGCAGACTAAAGAAGACATTGTACTATCTCGACCGTCTCCTACCACACGTATAGAACACTTGATCTACAATGCTACACCCCTCCCATCCGGTCCCACAATGGATATCTAACTACTATTTTTCTTTGGTTGTGTAAATTTGTGTAGTGCGGGTACCGACTCCCCTCCCCTCCGGTGGCGCACCCCAAGGCGGAGCCGGAGGGGTGCGTCGGATCTCGCCGCCAACTCCCCTTACTCGATCGACATCCCTTCCGCTGCTGCCGCCGGCATCAGCCGCGGTGGTGGCCCCTGGTGCCTAAGGTGTTGGGGTGGAGGTAGCGGCGACTCTTTCTGAAGGGGCGGCATCATCGGAGATGGTCAAAGGTGGTGGTCGGGCGGCGATCTCGTCTATGCCGCAACTGCATCTACCCTAGATCTTCAGGTGTGGGTGGTGGAGGCAAGTCGTGGGTCTTGGTTCCTTGCCTAGGCCCACCGTCTTGTCTTGGGGCGGCGCGGCCAGTTCGCTAGGTGGGTGCACCATTGCAGAGCGACGATGATAAGGTGGATGTCATCCGTCGTTGCGATGCACTAGGCGGGGATCTGGCCCGCTGGCCACGATCTGGGCAATAGTGGCTCAGCCAGGACGGGATGGGGGAGTTTTAGATGGTGGCTTGATCACACTGGTGTCTTTCTAAAGCGGTGCTCTAGGATGTCATCTCCTCTAATAGCTTGGTATGAATAAAGGTGGTGGTCCTAGAATTCATTTTCGCGCCAAGATGAAGATGAGTCGGATGCATGTCCCCATCGTTATGGCTAAAGTGTCGTGTTCCGAAAGGCTCCGCCGGTGAGTTCCACTAGACGCACCATGCCTGGATATTGCTAGTTCAGAAGGGATTCGGTCATGCGCACCCATGCTGACCGTTTGGTTTCGGAGGGAGCGTTGTGAGGCTCTGCTAGTTGTTACCATCATGGGGCACGCTTTCTCGCTCCTGGGTCAAGTCAGCTGGCGAAGAATGTCATGGATGTCGAGATCTGGGGACTAGCAATGGTGATTCGACTCTTTGTGGCGATGAGAAATTGGCTTGGTGATTCGTGACTTGGAGAAGCGGCTTGCAAGTGGGGGCGACGACACATGAGAAGTTCAAAGTCATTCTTTTAAGGGTGAAAATCCAATGTCTAGCATTAATTGGTTGTGACTGGTAATGGCCTTGTTGAAGGCATTGTTTTAAGAGCGAGGACTTTATCCAGGATGAAAAGTTAAGATTTATGATCGGGCAACATCGACGCTTGCGCACTGCTCCCTTCTTGCAAGCGTTGCTTTTGGAGAAGCGAAACTTATGGTGTTGTCTTAGTGGTGTTAGTGTTGTTGTTACAAGCTAAGGATTATATCACTGTAGCGGAATTCTTCTTCTTTTTTATTCTTGTTCCTTTTTTTGGTTGCGTGCATATGTAATGCCGCTAGGGCAATGCGTTGTTGCAAAGGCCGGGGGTAATTGGTATCTTTGCGGTATTAATATATGCTCTTTATCAACAAAAAAATCTTCCTTTAAGTTCATCAAGCTTGTCACACGATGGATATTGAAAATCCAGTTTATTTAACTAGAGTTTTTCAAATGAAGTGCCGGTACATTGACATGTATCTTCTCAAACAGATCATATGATGTTTTTTGCTAATGCCGGTATTGTTATTTGTTCATTAATTTTGGCATGACCTTATTTTTTATCGTATGTGTGTTGTTCATTTTTATTGAGTTGCTATGTATGTTAAGCTTTTAAAAAACGATACTTACGTACCACTTCTCATTATATCTGAACAGATAAGGGGCATGCTCCAACGGCTCACCACAAACGAACCGGGAAGGACGGACATGTCCGTTTCACCCAAACCAGGCTAAAGTTTGGTCCACATTTGGGCGAAACGGACAGCGTCCCCGTCTGCCCTTTGTCCACTGTAGTACGCCTTGGACCCATTCGCCGGCCATACATGCCTTGCCCTCTCCAACCCCTCTATTCCCCAAACCCCCCACGACCCGTCGCCATGGTTGCCCCCGCCACCGATGGAGGACCAGGACCTGCCAACTCTATGGCCACCGCCGCCCGCCCTGTTGAAGCCGAAGAAGGAGCGGCTCCCTGAGTCCGACAAGAGGGCAGCCCGGAGGGAAGGACAAGTCAGCGCGGGGCCGACCTGAAAGATGCCAAGGCCACGACGAATGAGAGGAAAGGCTCGCCGCCATCTAGGCCCGTGCCAGCACAGACATCATTGCCACCCATGTCATTGCCCGTGTTGTGCTTCTCCTCAAGGGCGAGGTCCTTGACGATGTGTTTGCGGGTGTCAACTTTACCCTGATGTGGTGGCGTCGACGGCGAGCTCGGTCTCATCCGTTGAAGGGAAGCCGCCACAGTACTCCTTGCCCGCCCTCTTGACAGCACCACCAGCCGACATCCAGCTGATGCATGTAAAATGCATAAATGAACTTTACATTTTATTACTTGATATTCCAACTTATTTGCATCATATATGCGTTATATTTATGTTTTATAATTATTTTAGGGGATAATTCACAGGTTCCTCATTTATTTGGAATTAACCATGCAGAACCAGAAAACCCCTTTTTCCATGTTTTTTTGACTTTCAGGGACCAAAGGACGTCCAAATGACCTAATATTTTACGGGGCCCAATATTTGGAAATAAGAAGATGTACGAGCAAAGGATCCGCGAAAAAGGAAGTCTGAGGAAGAAAATAGATGGTCCCACGTGGCCAGATTCCTTGGCCATGCGGGACCACCTCTTTCATTCCCCGTGGCTCCGATGCCGTCCGCTTTCTTCTCCGTGGCTTCGTCTTGACCTAAAAATGTCTATAAAAATAGTCCCCCGAGGAGTTTCGCAAGGAGGCGGCGGAGAAACACAAAACCAAGAAACATGAGACAGAAGGCTGCCGCCAGAGAAGATCGGAGGGGGAAACGCCGTCGGAATCACCTCTGGAAGGCTCCTCCATCCCCCCTCCGGAGTCTCCATCAACACCACCGTCAAGACCAGAACCATCTACATCACCATCTTCGTGATCCACTTCATCCCGCTGATAGTTTGAGATTGTTGAACCCTAGATAATTGTTTAAGTTCTATTCTACCTGTGTATGATTAGCTACTTGTCATTGTTTCGTGGGGAGAATATATTTTCAGATTGTGTTGTATCACTTATGCCATTGAATCATATCATGTCTTCGTGCTGTGAGTAGTTCTCTCATGTTCCTGGGGACATAGGATGGATTGGCAATGATTTATATATGACATGTGTTGGTATTTTGTCTAGTGTTTATCTTTTTTATGTAATTCTATGATGGTGTTGTGCGAACGTCGACTGCATCACTTCACCTATATGAGCTCATAGGAGAACACCGTAGTGTAATGGAGTGAGGGAAACTTGGGAGGACATGTAAAGCTGAGACCGAGTCATGAAGTTGCATTATGAGGGTATTAGTATCGGGGACCTTAGAGTTTAAGGCTATGGTGGGACTCTATGTCTTAATAACTCTTGTGCAGTCATTTACTTGGCCATAAGAACCATCATAAGGGGTTTAGTTTATTTATTTAGCTTTCCCTAATTATGGCTCCGTCCAAAAGAAGATTAAAACTTGACAAAATGCTTACCTTGTTGTTCTAAAATATTTATGCCATGAAGTCTAGGTAGCCCTTGGGAATGTTCTCCACTTATAAGAAACACACACTTGAGCTTGTCCTCTTGCTGCATAGAGGATTGGGCTTTCTCTCTTTGAGAGCTTTCACTTGTCATATTTTATTTTCAGCTTTTTACTTTATTGCAAACTCTACACCAAAAACCCCAAAACACTTGCATCATTTAATCATTTTAGTTTGTTTAGTGCATAGATAATAAGAGAAGTGACACTCTTATTTGAGAGGATAAATACTTATACCTTCTACCCTCGTGGGATCAATACTATACTTACACATTGAAGATTTCAACGATCCCCTAAACTTGTGGGTATCAAGAGATTTTCTGGCGCCGTTGCTGGGGAGTGTAGCGCTTAAGTTTTTATTCTTGTTTGCACTAGATATTTATTTTCATTTTGCATATACTCTAGTTTACTTTCACTTTTGCATTTAGTTTAGTTTTATTTTCAGTTTATATATCAAAAAATTGAGAAACTTTTTGGAATGTCTATGGCTAATGATTATTTTAATAGTATGGACGCCTACTCTGAATATCAATCAACCGAAGAGGGAAATAGAATGGGTAAATTGCATGAAGCTCTTCATAAAATAGCTCTTCTCAGTTTTGGGAGTTACATGACATAACTTGTTGCACTAAAGATCTGTTAAATATTCCCACTATCAATGTAAGCATAACAGTGATCCTTTAATTGGCTGTTATCGTGAAGATAAATTTTTATTCCCTGATATAGAACAAGTTGACAAATATATTGCTTATGTTGGAGCCCATGAGATAGACTCTCTTATTAATAAATTTCTTGCAACTAGTCATGAAGCTCGTGTAATGAAAGGACAAGTTTCTATTATTCTCCAACTTTGCAATAAGGAATTTAGTGATAATGTTTATGTTAAATAGAGAATTCTTGCTGCCACGGAAAGTACTAATATTTTGCAGGAATAGGAGGATAAAAACCTAAGCTTTGGGATGCCCATACAACCCCAAGAAGATGAAAATGATGAACAACTAGAGAAAGAAGAGAGGAAACTTCCACCTTCACCACCTATAGATGAGGGTAACACTCAATATTTTGTTGATGATAAACTTTGCTTTTATGATTCTGATGATGAGGAGGACTATCAACCTATGCCTAATGAGAACATTATTGATAATAATTTAAAGATGATGAGGAGTATGGTTTAGAAATGTTTTATGATAGTACTCTAGATGATGATCCTATTTTGCTTGATGATCCTCCATGTTTAGAACTTGTTACTACTTTATGTGAGGATAAAAATGATATTCCTGTTGCTTGTGACAATACTCTTACTTATGAGAGTCCTACTTTATTTTTGAACTCTCCTACTCACACCATAGAGGAGAAATTTGCTTATGTTGAGAAATACTTATGTGGTTTGTAATTATCTTTAGTTCAAAATCTTTGTTGCAACCATGATATTAAACTTGATATTAATCTTAATAACTATTTTCAAAGAGGGAAGCATGCTAATGAATTCCAAAATAAATTTAATGATCCTCTTTATTTGCCTAAATTATCTAAGTTCAATGATTCTTATGGTTATATGGTTGAATTTGTTTTTAATGCTTGCAACTATTATGAGATAGGAAGAGATAAGAATCCCCTTTATGTTTCTATGTTATTTAAAATGCAAGCTATTGATTATTATATGCATTGGTTACCTCAAAATTGTTGTTATTTATTCATATATAAAATTCCAATGCATAGGAAGAGAGTTAGACTTAAAAGTAAATTGTTCAATATTCTGTGGAGTGTTCCTTATGCTTTAATTTCCTATTCGGTTTGAGAACACCTTTATATCTTTACAACATGTAAAATATCTTTACTTACTGTTTTGTGACAATTAGTTTAAGATTTTCATTTTATATAAAATTTGGGAAAGTATATGAGAAGGATGAGTAATGGAGAAGTTGGGGTTGACCTTGAACATGTGTTGTTCATGCCAATGGAACCATTGTAAAGTCTCTATCATTAAAACTTTTACCAAAGCTAAAACCAAACAAAAATAGTATTTTATGTTGTATATATTTGCTCCTCTTTTGTCTTTTTGCTAAATCAAAAACAACAAAAATATTTTCCTTCTTCTTTGTTTGTTTCTCTTGAATCTTTCTTGGTTCTTTTTGATTTCTTCAGTTTGATTTTTGGTTTTTGAGTCAAGGTGCTTGTTTACTACTGTAACATCACTTTTTTATTTTATTTTCATCTTTATGGAAAGAATAACCACTTTTGAGAGGTAGGATCAAATAATAGTGATTTGTTGTCTTAAAAACAGATTCCTAAGCTTCACTGCGAAAAATGTTAAAAATCATAGAAGAGGAATTTTGACCTGAAATTTTACGACAGCAATATTCAGGTATTATTACACATTTTATTAGTTAAACGTTTTCTGATTTGAGCAACGTAAGTGTCTCTGGAAATTAACTCTTTGCGGGTTGTTCAGTTTTTGACAGATTCTGTCTTTATTTTGCATTAGCCTCATTACTCGTGTTTTGTGTGGTTCTTTTGATCAATGAGCAATACGCAACCATAGTAACAATAGTTAATGTTTAGAATCAACTCATGATATGTCTTTGCTATACCTATGTGGATTTAATTTATGGAGACACTAACCCCTCTAATCATGTTTTATGATGAGTTTTGTGTAAAGATAATTTTAAGGTGGAAGAGTTGAGGGTGATGAACAAGATCAAGAGGGACAAAAACTCAAGCTTGAGGATGTTACCCCTAGACTCACATAACATATATCAAATAAGTACAAGAATTCAAGCTTGGTGATGCCAAGCCACCTCACTCCAACCATCTTGATAACAAGTAAGTAAGCCTAGCTATATGGCTATAAAGAAAGCGCTTTACGGGAGGCAACCCGGTTGTTTTTATTTTTGATTTTCTTTGTGTCCTCTTGCTATAACCAGAGACTTAGTTTTTAGTTCTGTTTCTGGAATTTTTAAGAAAGTGCCAAGTTTTACCCATTTTGGATTGAAAAGGTTGCTTATTATTTTCGGAGATTTTATTTCAGCACAAATATGTGCACGATATGATTTTTCAATCATATTCTGTAACTCCGAATGAGCTGATATTTGAACTGTAGCTGTAACTTTTCATTCTCTGTAAGCATGAATTTGTTCAGATTTTTTCGACATATTTAAGCAGGGTAGAAAAATGCGTTTTGTTGCTGCTATTTTTCTGGATAGATTCTGTCACATTTTATTTGATGCATTCTTTGAACTTATAACTTGAATCTTTTTTATCCAATTGAGTTTATAAGTATGCATGCAACATTATACAATTTCTGGACATTCATATGAATTTTTGTTTAAGGATTTTATGCAGCAAGCAATTCATTTGTCTATCACTACTAATGTCACCCCACAGAGGAAAAAAAAGGGAGAAACGGTGTTTTGAAGTTTTTTCACAGGGATTAGAGGAGATGCACCAAGAGCTATCCAAGGATGGTGAAGAACATAAGCTTGGGAATGTGAGGACAACCCCATTGGACCAACACACTCTCGGTTTGCACACGTCTAACTTCTGTTTTTCGAACAATTCCTTGAGAAAAGGGGGCGGCGATGGATCGAAAAACAGTCCAAAAAAGATGAAGATCAAGATAAAGATGTGAAGCCGGACCAAACCTGAGAACTTGCATGTTGCAAGATGGTTAGTAGGGTGGTTGTACCCCCAACCCACCAGAGTTCAAACCCCAGGTTTGACACTAGTGTTTCTAATGAACGGAATATTCTTCAGTGGGAGGTGACGTTCCCGTCGACAACGAGGCGCCCGTGGTGACTTCGTCAATCTCAAGACCCAACCGCCGGCTCAGTATCTCGGAGGTGCTCATAGGGGTAGAGTGTGCGTGTGTGCGTTCATAGGGGTAAGTGTATGCGCATGTATGTGATCGTCTGCGTTGTACTGTGTTTCGCAGAAAAAAAAACGGATCAAACCTCTTGAGGCAGGAATATTTGTATTATTTTCTGTGTCTATCTCCTATTTTGCGGAGTAAGCAAGAGAACAAAATTCCCGCTGGAACAGTATGTGTGGCAGTCGTAGGCAAAGTTTGAAAAACCCCCAAATGTCAAATGTTGAAGCATCGCATTGTCAAAGATATGCCTAATCCGTACTGCTAGGTTCACATCTACCCTTCCCCAAGCCCCAACCTAGACGTACTATAAATACCATGTCCATCGAGCTAGTCCTGAAACCAAAAGCGCGATCCGCAAACCAAACCACAGGTTCCACCTTCTAATTCAGGTGAGCACTTGCAACCAACGTATATACACTCTACATATTTGCTATGTATTTAGATTTGTATACATGCGTTTTCTATAGGTCTCGCTGAGATCGAACTGTTTTAGCTGCAGATCTCTACGCTAAGCGCGTTGGATAGTTGCGAAGATGGGCTATGCGAAATCCTCGTGGCCGGAGCTGGTAGGGGCGCCGTCCGACGCGGCGAAGGAGAAGATCCTCAGTGACCGGCCGGACGTGAGTGTGATCGTGCTGCCCGTCGGCTCCTTCGTCACCACCGAGTTCAACAACAAGCGCGTCCGCGTCTTCGTCAACTCCTACGGCGATGTCGCCGAGGTGCCCACCATCGGCTAGGGCCAGCAAGCTCCATCATGTGTGTTACCGAAGGATATTATGTGCGTACGTATCAATACATGAATAATGTGGTCTTTTCCGGCCATTGGAATAAAGTTTATTACAGTATTATGTGACGGAGCCAGTAGTTCGGAACTGATTACAGGATCGAACGTGTCCTTGGACAAATCCACGCTGCCTAAAGTTGGTCAATGCTCAAAGCTACATAAAGATTAATACTCCTCGCAACAAAAATGATGCAAATTTTTAATACTCTCGACAATCGATTAGTTATTTACGGCCAATTTGGTTCGTAAGATTCTAATAACAGATTAGTAATAACGAAAACGTGGAAAATTATAAGAAAAATGAAATTAGTTGTTTGTTTCATAGATGTTGGAAAAACAGGATTACTCATTAATATGATCAAATTAAAGTCAAACAATTTGAGAAAGTATAGTTAGCATTGTTGAGATTGTGTCGTATATTTGTTCAAGGGGTTATGTTAGAACTTGGAGTTGTATTAGATGTGGAAGATCCAAATAGTATTGAAGTCGAACTCTTCTGGACTCGGACTCTTCTATATAATATGGGGGTGTCACACGATGTAACTCATGACAACTTGATATCAACAGGCACGCAGGGAAGCCGATGGCTTGTGCCGGCGTCTAGGAGGGCTAGTTGTTGCAGTATTAGAGGGAAGACACGCCCATAGTTATTCCCCGCAGATGTAAGCTGAGCACTAATATGCGTTAACAAATCTTGGTATCGACGTCATGCTGCAATTGCTCGTTCCTTGATAAATCGATTGGGTGCCTACAACAATAACAAGCATTTTATTTCCGGTACAGATATTAATCTCGTTCTTCGTGCAAAGGATATCGACATGATAAAAAGGTGAGAGTGGATTGTAAAATTTATGTGTTTTTTCCTTTAATGAAGGTAATTTTCTACATTTTTTTCTTTACTCAATTTGTTCAAAATTCATGAGGAATGTCAACATTGCAAAATTTACCACTCTTACATTATTTCTCCATCCTTTTTTTTTTGAACCAAGCCGGTCCTTACTCGGGTTTCGCCTAAACCCAGGTCATCTATAGGATCGTGCTGAAAAAACACCGAGATATAATTTTAAGCTTGTTGGAACATGGAAACTATTCTAATATAGTACAACGATTATCACTAACTCTAAAACTAGACATTACCATCTTAAATTTTCATTTTCCGTGCCACTGAACTCCCCCTCAAAATTCAGCGGCATGTATCTAACCTGAGATATGCCTCGATCCTAGCCGAAAATCCATGCCACTGCTAGTAGGACATTTTGCGGACTGTTGATCCATCGTTGTTGACAAGCAGTACTCGCACACTCATCTTTTCTCTACCGGCGCCGAATTCCACTCACTCAGTCCAAGCAAGAGGGCCGCGCGCGTCCTTCCACAAGGATGCACATGGAGAAGGATCTTGCCCGAGCAAGCAAGATCGAGAACAGAGCGTTGATCGAGCAAAATGTCAATACCTTCTAGGCAAAGGTGGCGAAGGCTCACATGCTGAAGCATCGCAATGTCAAATTCGCCTCACCCGATCTACTCCCAACTAGCCTATAAATACCATCTCCATTTGGATCCGGTCCATAAACCAAAGCTCATCAAGTCGAACCACAGGTTCCAGCTACGAATACAGGTTTGCATGTCATTGTGGCAAACGTGCTCGTATCCTAAATTCTATCCTCTTTAGATTGTGTGCTTCTGATTCTTTACATTTCCATCTCCACTGACAGGACGTCGCCACTTACTGAAAATTGTAGGTCCTGGATTCTGCATTTACGCGAAAATGTGTGACGCGAAATCGTCATGGCCGGAGCTGTTGCGTGCGCAGGCTGCAGTGGCAAAGCAGAGGATCATGAGTGACTGGCTGGACGTGCAGGTGTTCGTGGTGCCCGTCGATTCCATGGTTACCGCCGATTTCAACACAAAACGTGTCCGAGTCTTCGTCAACCCCTCCAACAAGGTCACAAAGATCCCCAAGATCGGCTAGCCAAGGATGTAGAGTGTGTTGATCATGTCATTCCAAGTGTGCTTGAAATGACATGAATAATGTTGTGGTGTGTGTCTCGTAGCTACCCGTAAACATCACGATGTTCCGCCCCTGCAAAAAAAGGCCCATTGTCACTCGTCAAAAAATAAAGAATGTGTTCATTGCTCAGCACCCATCGCCACCTCATTCGTGGGACGCAAGAGAGTGGAAATCATTAGAAAAACGGTAATTTTTTTTGAAAGGTCTATCCCGCCCACCTATCATTTCGTCAAGTGTCATCCTCCTTCGCGCAGTCCCCTGCTGGGGTGTCTGTGTGTGCGCCAAGTGCCGAAATGAATAGCAATGTGGGATGATGACAATTGAGAAAGGGACACAAAGAGGTGGAGTGCAGTTTTCCCTTTTATTTCCAAAATCAAAAGATCAAACTAAAATATATTAAGAACCGTTCGTCCAACTTACAAACTGTTTTCACTATTGAGATACTCGCGTCGAGATCTTCAAAACTGGATCCCATACCGATAGGTTTTGACGAACTTGTTTTGTACTTCCAAAAGTTGAATACTTTGTACTTCATGTTTGAACGAATTTATCCTTTGGGATTTCAAAAAACATGTACCTTAGGTTCCATTTTCTATGTACTCTGTTTCGTTGATTTTGTAGTTTAGGTTTATTGTACTTTGTATTTCGAAAGTTTTGTACTTCGTTATATTTTTTACTTGGTGTTTTTTGTAGTTGCTATTTTTGTACTTCGGCTTTTTGGTATTTTGTACTTCGGATTTCAGCATTTTCGTACTTCGGGTTTTGGTGATTTACCAATTTAGGATTTTGTAGTTCGCGACTTTACTTCATAATTTTTGTACTGCGAGTATTAATATGTTTATACTTAAGGCTTCTATGTTATTGTACTTTCGAATTTCGAATTTCAGTATTTTTGTTTGTTATATCTAGGAGTACACAGTTAAGAGAAAAAGGAAACAAAAAGAAAGCGATCTTCTGTACTGAGCAGGACAACGCGTATTGCCGGGCTCCCAGCAGGTATTTTTTTCTACGGAAGTACAGTATGTGCGTACGACTGTACGTTTGTTTCGTTCATACGGTGCCCGGTCTCCCAGCCATCGTTCGTGCTGCCATACTAGAGCAGGACGCCGAGCTGGTTCGCCTGCTCTGGGAAGGTCTCCCCAAGAGAGTTCTGACGGCCCGTGCCGGTGCCCCTAAACAGAGCAGAGGGGCAGCGAAGACCAGCGGCCCATTTCTATCTTGGGATCCAAGGAATGGGCCGTTCAGGCCGTCTTTAGATCCAAGGAAACGAACAGATTCAAAACGCCTGTTCTCCCTATGTTTTATTTTGGGCGTATTACTGCCTATCTAAGCTACCTACGTATTGTGGGGCTATCCAACGTGTGTTTCTTTTAGGGTAAAAAGCATTTCAGTTTACTTCTCTGCTCACCTTTTATGCAAATGAAACATCGACAATGGACTTATTTATTTGGTTATAGAATGCGTGCAACATCTGAATATTTATCCAGCCAAATGTGCAAGTATAGTATTAAATCAATGTGCAGACAATGACTTCACTCAACTTTGTACGGCAAACTAGTTATTAATATAATCTAATCTGACGAGAAACGGAGTATCTATGCCAGATATGAATAGTTCCGCACCAGCTTCAAGAGATCATCTAAAGCAAATGTCCACCACAGTCCCAACTGTATCATTTTTTACAGTGACAGCAGTTACGGTAACAACCTAACTGGGTGAAGCAAGCCTCAACAGGAAAACATGACACATTAGCATAGTGCCAAACTAGCCGCCGCACAAGCTGTCACCTTTCCATTATGTTAAAAGACAGAGAGTCGATACAGGATTTCCTAAAATATCATCTTTGCCACAAAATTCAAAAATCAAACTCCCCTGAAGCCTGCAACATCATAGTAGCATCAACGTCAGTTACAGGAGCTTCATATGTGAAACACAGTAAATATCTTCCAATCACCAGTTACAGGAGCTTCATATGTGAAACACAGTAAATATCTTCCAATCACCAGCAAAGATGTATACTTTGGACAGAAGTACTTTCCCACAGGAGTGAACAACAATCAAGAATCCAAATTTGTTACACAAAATTAAAGTGAATAAACAGAGATCATGTAAATTCAACTATTATATGGTTCAACAAGCTTTTGAAACATCAACAACTTTCATGGAAGTACCAGTAAACAGTTTAATTTAATCAACCAACAAGTGCAGCAAGTTTAAACCGCTGTTACATACCTACAGTGTATATCTTTAACAGCATATAGAGTATATTTGTCAGTGTCCCTTAAGTTCTCAAACTTAAGCTCAGAAATAATGTTATTTCCAGTTAATGTTTATCACTTGCATAGTCAAAATATGTTCTATATACTTCCAGTTGGTATTTACTATAAGAATTAGTCGAAATATGTGGTGATCAAGTAGCTTAGAGAAAGCTATTCAATTGCTCAGTCATGTTTACATCACAATAGTTTCAAAAGGTCAGTAAGACATACATTCAGAAGGTTGACCATAAGATAATCAAACCCACCTTGTTGAATAGAACATCTCTGCCATTCAAATGCATGATACCATCCTTCAATGTGCACTTCCAGCGATTCTTTGTCCTCGTCACCTATGTAAACCAGTTGAGAAATAAGACATGCAGACTGAACTAAAGGTAAAAGAAAATTCTGCTTGGTCAATATTACATTAAAATGTCTTACTATTACCTTGTCAAATTGTGCGAGGACAAGGTGTTGTGTGTTAGGCTCATCATCATCCTGGAAGTCATCTGTCTCATCATCATCATCGTCATCCTCATTAAGAGGAGGTTCATCATCATCGTCATCCTCATTAAGAGGAGGTGGTCTTGGTGTTGCAACAGCAGGCGTGGGAGTTCGATACTCCGCTAAAAACATCAAAACATTACCAGGATCAGCAACACACAGAAATGATGTGCCAGCTCCATACTTTATGAGAAAACTTACAAGATTCTCCAGGGGTATTATAGTCTTCTGTTGGAACTCCCGGGAAGAAAAATTGCTAAAGAAAGGACGAGATTTAGTCACAGATTTCAAAGATCTAGGATAAACTGATCGAGGTTTAGAATTCAATACATCATTATAGTCATCTTGTGTCCCATCCCGTTGAGGAAGAACTGTACTCATTGCTGTTTCTTTGATCAAAGATGCACTAGTTGCTGACTCTTGCCTGTTCATAATGGAATTCCATACCTGTCGTGCGTTATCCTAAATAAAGTCAAGAAAAAGACGATGAGAACTTCCCAGGCAAAAACTGATGAACAGACAGTTAAAAACTTAGTATAATGGTTTCACTGAAGTTAATTAACAGTATGCCAGCGCCCAGTTAACAATAAGCAATAATAAAGAGCTTTTACAGGAGGTTCCAAAACATTTCAGAACAACAGGGGCATTCAAATTTAGGTTTTGTACTAAAATAGCTAAATGTCAAGTCACCTCACGAACTCATATGATTATTCAGTGTAACGATCCATGAAGCATGCGCCTATGAACAGCTAAGTGGCAGCTAAGGTCACGACTTGGCCACCACTATGGGTCAGGTACTTAAGCATTCCTTTTTTGACTGAAACCTTTTTTTATGGAAGCAGTCCTCCATATTTGTGAATCCATGATCTTCTTCACTGCACAGCCCCTATTTTCTTTATGATGGGCAGCCGCTAAGAAGGCAGAACTTTGGGAAGTAAACTTGAAAACCAATATAGTCTCATATCACTATCTTCCAGTTACCAGAAGAGGCAAAATATCATTAAAAATTTAATCTCAAGGTTGCAATTACCTTTTTCTTGTTTTAGATACTTTACATGATCCATGCACTTCACAGTTCTAAACTAACTAATATGTATGCTAACGAAGATCAGAATTGTTTCTCTATATCATCCATAATCCCACCTCTAACTAGCAATAGGAGGCGTTATAACGTGTCCATACAATATACAAGTAGAAAATGGTTTAGAAGTGGTTTTAAACAGTACCTTTGACACCACAAATTCGAGAACCTGGTCTGCACTTCCATCCTGTTGTGGCATGTAAGAACCAGAAGGGAGCTGACCAGGATATTCATCCCTCTTGCGCTTTCCAGAAGACATCATCAGAAAATCCTACAATATGAAATAAACCAAGTATAAATACATTACAAATATAACGATAATCAAGAACCTCAACAGGATAAAAAATGACTTCTTGTGAGCAGCTGATAGTGCAGTCAACTTGTGTTGAAACAAAAATAAAATGTATGATCCAGAACTGAAATCCATGCATAAGTTGTTTGCACGTTTGGGTGGTGACTGTACAGGTAGTTGATCCCCACATGAGCATCTCTTCAGTATTCATGCTGAGGAAATGTTATAATTTGCGAAGTAGTGTGTATGGGGAACGTGCATTTGGGAACAGATAACCTAAAACAGAACAACTGGAACTTTACTTAACCACAAATAGAACTACTAAGATTCCCCTGCCGAATGAGCACATGTGGGACCGCCATCAATGCAGAACACGTCACCAAAATCTTATTGATCATTTTAGTATACAGACTAAACCTACTTGATTTCACTTTGTCCATCACAACTCAAAGGTCAAGGCAAATAAACTTTTTAAGGGGAAAAATAGGATCTCTCTTCCTTCAGTATATTTCATGCTTATATCCATATTAATAATTCAAAGGGATGATTTGGTGCTTAACTAGATTAGATTTTGTTCTTGCTTAGTGCATCCAACACAACATAAAAAGGATATGGTACCATGAAAATCTTGTGCTTAACAACAACACCAAACAACATCAAAGCCTTTTGTCCCAAGCAAGTTGGGGTAGGCTAGATATGAAATCCAACAGAAACGTATGGAAACCAAAAAGAGAGACAAAAAAATTACGAGTAAACTAAGATTCTGTCGCATGAATTGCTGATTTGCATGCAGTCCTAACAAGAGACAAAAGTCTAGGTACATTCCAATCCCTCAAGTCCCTTTTTACCGCCTCCGCCCATTTAAACTTTGGTCGTCCTCTGCCCCTCCTAGTAATTTCCCTACCCTTTAGAATCCCTTCTGGTGGCCTCTGCTGGATAAATGCCAAATTGCCGTAATCGGTGTTGGACTAGCTTCTCTTAAATCGGTGCCACCCCTACCCCTATCAGTGTGCTTACAGATGAAAATAATAATTTCATGATTCCACTAATTTAAAAACACTGACGTGACACAAGAGCATGATGTAGGGTGAAATGGTAATCTCAGCCAAGAAATCCTAAATATCATTCGAAGAGAGTAATAAGCATGTCTTCTATTATTCTTTCCTAGGCCAGAATCACCCATACGGTTGATAGATATACAGTAACCAATGTGATTTAGGAATCTAGAAATGCAAGTAAAGCATCAGGGACAATGTTTCCAATAAACAGAACAGATATGAACTACCGGTGAATTAACCTGTGAGCTACAGCAGGAGAATCAAATGTGCTATCAGTTCATATTTACCTGAGTCATTGACTGGGGTTGCACCATCCTGTCAGGATCCTCACGGCTCTCCTCATAAGCTGTACATCAATCAAAATTGTCCAGGCATCATTGCTTTCCTCCGAGAGTCAAAACCAAGGCCATGCTAAGAACAGAAAGGGGACATAACATAGGCGCATACCAACATTCACATCAACCCCTAGTGGTCTCTGATTCATCCACGGAGACGGTGAATGCTGCAAAACATACTTCAAACATGAATCCCAGCTAAACGGAAAAAAAAGCCCCCTCCGCACAGAAAACAGAACAGGAAAAATAGAACTCCAATTTACCATGAAAGGGTTTGGGCGGCCGGTCTTTGGATCAACCCCATTCATGGCCATCCCGTTTCTCATGTCACTGATCGGAGACGGGGCATAATCAGACGGCCCCGTTGGTATGTTGTACATCCCCGCAGGGGTGTCTGATCCTGGAAGTGGTGTCTGGATCGGGGTCTGCAGGGGTGTCTGCAACCAAAATACCCCATTAGCAGAGAACCCTGCATCTCGTCAACCACAGAGGTCGGGGCTGCCGATTTCGAGGGGATTTTAGCCTCACCGGTGGGAACAACATGTCGGCGGTTGGGGTGGCGTACTCCTCGGACGTGGCCTCGTAGGGCACGTTGAGGTCGTGCACGGGCGGGGTCGGGCCGGCAGCGGGGGCGCCTCCAGCGGCCGCGGGGGGAGCCCTGGTGCGGTCGATGTTCCCCGAGATTGCGCCGCAGTGGAGCATCTTCATTTCCCAGAGCTAGGGTTTCCGGCCGGATCGGAGAGGCAAGGCAACCGTCAAATCGCTGAAATTAACCGGCAATTCGAGAGATTGGTGGCGCGAGGAGGGTCGGGGGAACGAACTTACAGCCTGGAGCTCGTTGAGGACGGCGTCGCCGACGCCGTAGGTGATGAAGTCCTCGCGGACATTAGCGACGACGTCCTCGATGACGGAGATGTAGACGGAGGAGACGTTGCTGCTGGCCATGGCGGCGCAGGCGCAGGCGCCTAGGGTTAGGGTTCGCGAGCGACGGCGAGGCGGGTTGGATGGAGGTCGGGGGGAGAGAGGGGAGGGGAGGGGAGGAGGAGGAGGCGGACGAGACAGATGGGGAATTAAGGGTAGAAATATAAATAGGTTTGCATCCGGTGGCGTCACGTGGCCGGGGTATTTGTAGCCCCTCCTCCGCCACTGACTCAGCCACTACACCGCCTCTCGCCGAGTTTCCGAAAAGGACCCATGTTCGGTCGAGGTCGGTTTCCGGCTTGCCCCTTCCTAAGTGGCAATATGGTATTTTGGTTGTTTTAGATTTTTCTTCTTTTTATTTATGAATATAACTACTGAGTATCTTTTTTTAGCTCGCCGTGCTGTTGCGAATTTGCCAAAATTCATATGATCCGGACGTTTTACATCCTGTTCTAGAAATTTATGTTCCTGATTCGTGATAGTCATGAAACTGCAAATAGAGGCCGGTCTCTACGGAGGTTTTTGCGACATGGTATTTTAGTTGCTTTAGGTTCTTTTTCTTTAAGGAATACATTGTCCTATTTAGATCTTCCTACCACTATGTTTTGGCCAAAATTCGGATGATCTGGACGTTTTATAGTCTGTTCTGAAAATTCGTATTTCAAATTCATCGAACATGTTCCATTGGACCTACATAGTATTTACAAAGTTCTCTCTGTCTCCAACTTACTGTTGATACTTGTTCTACTATTTATAGGTATGCATCCTAGATATCGTCTTACCCCTTCAAGTCATCTCTTCGATCCTTTGTATAACTATCAAACTATATATTTGATGTCAAGACTCTAATCTTTTTCTACACTTTTCTCCTATTTGACTATGTTATTTTCACCCTTGATTTGGGTGTTTGTACATTATATCATGCCTCTACAAACATCCATGAAATGAAGGTACTATTCATGAAAAGATACATCAATGTGACTGTGCTCCTCTTATGTCAACTCGAGAGAAGACTCAGTTGTTCTTGTAATATGTGTGTGTCACGCTTTCTGATAGTCATCGACGCATGTTTAGTCACATAATATTTATTTTACTTTCCTAGGTTAGGCCTTTATAGCGTTATATTTGTTTTTTCTTGTGTCATAGTGGTTCCTATTTGATAGGTATTTGTTATTTTTGGACAATCCTATGTGGCTTACAAAGATTATAGACTGGCTCATTCCATCCAATAAAGGTCATTACTGTATACTATGACAACCACTACCAAAATAGTCTCGATCTACGACGTTTTGGCGACGACGTTCTTATAACGCCGCGTGTTTCCGTCGCGGTGGGTCGAAAAGTTGATTTTGCTCTCGACGTTTTGGGTTTTCTGATAATGGGCCGGGTGCGCGCGACGTTTTCCATATGTTTCGTCGCGGATTTTCATCCCGCGACCCAGTAGCCCAGTTACGTTCGACGAAACTTGCCAGAACGTCGCGGATGTTGATTCTAAAATAATGCATTCGGACTATGCTAGACTTACATAAGTTGTTATGACGGGAAAGAGATGACGTGGAATAAACACGGCAAATACATCACATTACATATATATTACTCGATCTTCAACACGGCAGAATTACAAAACCTAGATACATAAACCTTTTGGAATCTAGCTAGTTCGAATTGCTGAAACATAAACATATACAGTGGGAAACTATGCATCCGATGGCCCTGGGATCTCCCCTGACTTTGCGATCAGAGCTTCCTTGTACGCGAGCGCTAACTCATTTTGCAGTTTCCCAACCTGCCTCGTCAGGTCGAGGTTGTTGGCCATCATCTTCTTCAGATCTTCCAGCAACGAAAGGATCGGTTTGTTGGCCGCTTCTCCCTTCTGCGCCAACTCCTTTCTGGCTTCAATCACCTTGTCGACATTGTCGCAAGCGAGTTTCAGGGCCGCTTCAATCTCAGCTTCTAGGAAAGTTACCCTCTTCGCCAGAAACTCGAATGTGACTGTCTCCTCGGATGCAACTGCCCTGTACATACATGCAGTGATCGGAAGTTGATGTTAACATAAAGACGGACCTATGAAAGATGAAAGCAGGAGGAATTCAGAAACGGATCAGAAACGAAAATGGAAATTCCCATATCTACCTCGAGGAAGCAGAGCGCTTCGCCGCTAGTGGAGCCATGGTCGCCGCTTTTTTGCAACAGGTTGAAGTAAATAGTAATGGACGTATGCATGCCCTAGATCTATTTATAGAAAGGCGGTGGTTACTGAACCGGGGGCGCGCGCATGCACGGGTGGCCGAGTGGAGCGGAAATGCAGAGGCATGTTTCAACTTCACATGCACGGCGAGTGGAGTTGAACTGCAACTTCACGTGTGCACGTTTCACCAACGCGTGGTGCGTGGTCAGTTAAAAAAAACTGTGGTGTGGACGTGTGGTACAAACTGTGGTGTGGACGTACACCGGCGAAGTGACGGGACGGGACGCGTCGCATTAACGTCGGCGTCTGCGCAGCAACCAGCCTTCTCGCCTTCCAAAGCTATGACTTGCATGCGCGGCGGAGGCGTGTCTCACCGGGCCTTTCGTTAGCGCAGTGCCCAGCCTTCTCGTCTCCCCAAGCCTCTGTGCGGCGCGGTAGAGAGTTGTCTGCATTAAAACTCTCACCCACCCATATGTGCCGTCCCCCCGTGCCCTCCCAGCGCCACCGCATCCCGTCTCCGGTTCACTCGACCGGCCGGCTATAAAAGAGACACACACCATCTGCTCACAGGAACCCACTCCGCCTGCTCGCAGTAGCCCACACACTACCACCCATCGTCACCGCTCAGTCGGACGCGCGCTATTCCTCACCGCGCCGTAGTCACCACCAAGCTACGAGGATGAACACCGGTGCTGGGGTTGGAGGCGACCGTGTACGCCGCCCGGACGATCCGGCTGCGTTGGCCGTCGTCGCGCCAACGAACGCCGACGTCGCGTCAACGGACGCCGCCGCCGCCGCGGAGGAGAAGCTCGCCGCTGTGTACGCCGAGATTGACCAGCTCTACGAGGACGCCACTGTGGAGAACATGACCTACCGGCCGTTCTATGAGGACGGCAGCGGCGATGAATCGGTACAACCCCTGTTCTAAAACTAGATTGAGTTACTAGTTTGAGTGGCTTGGGTTATTCTCCGGTAGTTACTAGATTGATTTACTAGATTGAGTTACTAGTTAGAGTGGCTTGGGTTAATCTCTGGTAGTTACTAGATTGTTTTTATAGATTGAGTTGCATATATGTGCTTGCTTTAATCCCAAAAAAAATGTAGGAACCCGACGATCGCGAGGTGAGTATTGATGACGTGGGGGCGATGCATGCTAAAGCCCAGCATGTGCTTAGGAAACTGCGGGCTGGAGAAATCCAGTACCAAGTCGGTCCCAGATGGATCTGCCCGTTCTGCAGCCAGAAGCTTGCTGCTGACCGCTCCAGTGTCCAGCAGCATGCAGACGCCCGCGGTTCGTTTAGCTCGTCGAAACCAGGCAGCTATAAGGCGAAGCACGCTGCATTCAGTTTCTTTCTCCGGGAACTGCCTTAAGTTGGTGTCGAATGTGGCATCGTGCAGCCCCATATGTGACCGCTCTTGTGGGGGTTGTTCTGGAGTTTCTTCTCTGATTCTTCTACTTCCAAGGTCCTCCTGATAGTATGTTGCATCCCCTCTTGTATTTGCTGCCTAGCTTGCTGCACTATGGAATAGAGTTGACATTGTGATGGAATGTGGTTTGTTGCCTCACACAAAAAGCAAGTAACTAGGGTTGTGGGACATCCGTCTTGGAGAGAGACACTATGGGGCCACTCATCATGACATTCCTTGGATGTGTGTCCTATTTCTCCACACGTCTGGCAGGCTTGAGGTTTTCTCAAAACACTTCCTTTGAATTTCGTGTTACCTATGTCAATCTGTGGTGTTTTGGTGTTACTGTTGGCCATGTGGTGACGCATCAGCTGCACAATGTGGGTCTGATTATCCAACAGTTGTTGCATCCCTTGGGGTAACTCTTTGTTGCAGTTGTTGACTTGATTTTGGGCCATGAGTTGCATCAACTGACTCTGGGCTTCTAAGTAGTTGCATTGCATTTGTCATCTCATCATCGTTGATACTTTGGCAAGGCATCTGTTTAGGTTTAGCATAGATGAGTAAAAGATAGACAAATCTAAGAGAAATATTCCTACCCATACAAGCAATTTGACACAACAACCATACATGATGAAAACGCACAAACCTTTGAGAAAACCACACTAGTCGTTTTTGGATCGAAGTACACCTAGGATATGGGAAACAATACGATAGTACTGCCATACCACAATTTGATAGGTCAATACATCAACATGGTTTATTTATTCTAATACATAAGGGGTCTAGTCTATCTCCTTCTTGGTGCATCGAGTTCCTCCTCTATTTCCTTGAGTTCATCAAGGTATTTCTGAGTGTTGTGAAGTCTAAATTGAAGTCTTCCTCCAAGGTTCTCGATGGCCTCCCATGCTGCACTTCTTGCTGAATCAAAGAATGATGTTCGAATTATTGGGTTTGTGAACATGTAGCAACCTTCGGTCTTGTGGTCATCGTCTTTGTTCTTGTATAGATGGAGTTGCACCCACCAGTACTCTTGACCTTCACCCATGAAAGGAAACCTTTGTAGACTGCTGCTCCTTCAAGTCCCATGCTCAACATGAGGTCCTTCAAAGCTTTTGGAAACTCAGTCTCACATTCCAAGGTCATGGTCATTGCTGGACCTTTCTTGAGTGATTCCAGGAGGCGGGACATCTATAAATAAGAGAAGGCATTTAGAACGCGAATAGTTAAGAAGTTACAAGAATGATATCAAAAGTTTTTAGACAAAAAGCAAATAAAGTTTTGTCCTATGGGCTTTCTTATTCTAACCAGACTTAGGGTTTCGAACCTACAGGCAACACAGTGCTCTGATACCATCTGTAGCGTACCTGCACTTAGAAAATGGCAAGGTACCTGTGTATAGTGCAAACCCCTGGATCGTTTCATTTGCACACACAGTTTAAGATGAATATCACAACATTGTATCATTATTACACGAATGATCCAGACTTGGTAAAATATTCATTACAACTTGCATAGCATAAAGCTAGCTTGAAAGAGTAAAGCAGCGGAATATAATCTTCATGGAGTCCTCATCCTTAGCATGTGCCACAGGCGAAAACATGTTGGTTGCAGACTCGAAACCCTTAACGAAACTCACTCGTCAGAACAATCTGCAACAAATAAAATTTTGCAACAGAGTGGGTCAGAACCATTAAAAATGGATCTGGCAAGTGACACTATGTGGACACTTAATGGAATAACTCTATAGCCTATATGCATATTTGGCTGGTGGAGTTCAAGGCTATTTTGCATAAAAGCCAATTTTGCCTAACACTTTGTAAAACATTTTCTTCAAATGTTCGAGACAATATGGCATGAAATCCATAGTCTCGTCTACCCTTGTTCACCCATCAAGTTTTACTTAGAGAAATAAGATGTTGGGAGCCTCCGTTGCCATCCTTGATCAGCTGCTTCAATTGTCCGTAACCGGGGACACGGCTAAGTACTTAGTTTTAACTCTGCAGAGGTTGTGCACTTTCACCATTAGACCCAACAAACCCAAACTATCCTCAAGCACTCAATTTGTGCTAAGGAAAAGGAGAGAGTTGAGACGAGACTTTTCAGAAGCATATTCCCCATCCCATACCGGCTTGACCCGTTCCCTCCTACATCCTCTACATCTGCTTGTCAAGCCGGGAGGAGTCCACGCAACTTAATCCATCTAGCCAGAGCCCATTTGACTAATGGCTGCACGGTAAGCAACTTCACTTAGAGAAACATTGGTCCCTTTAATCCTGGGTGGCAATCCACAAGTGAATAAACACTCAACTCTGGCAGCCATGCAATCCCAAATCCACCCAGGTGATAAATTAACTTAGTAGAATTTAAGCTTTGAATAAAACAAATTTGCATAGCATCAATAATTCTACTAAGTTATCAATAGGATTCTAGACACAACTAGTGTAAAGGAGATAGTAGTTTTAGCATAGCAATACTATCCTACACATGCATATAAAGAAATACACTAAGTCATGCATAGAAAAATACTTAGGAAATTTATGGGGGTGTGCCACTTGCCTTGGCAAACAGAAGAACAGGTGTAGCAGTTGCAACCACCTTCGTCTCTCTCCGGAATTTCTAACAAGTCAAACAAATCACAAATAAACATACATTCATAATGCAACACTTAGAAAAATATGATATGCATGTGATGCAGGATGACACAGAGAAATGTGGTATGAAGACAAGCAAAACAAAATAAGGGAAGGACAACAAAATAACATTATCCCATTCAGCTAAGGCAAGGTCAAGGTAGAATAAAATAAATTTGATAAAACCACCACTTGAAGGTTGTAAGGCTACTCTAAGTCTTCACAAGTTTGGTCTTCAAATAATCTTCAACTCCTTTGCAGCTTCATGTATCTTCCATGGTCTTCAATTAGAATTCTAAGAACTTAGTCTTAATCACTAAGGACTTGGTCTATGTCCAAAGTGAGACAAAACTTAGAAGAGAGAAGATAGAAGGAAAGAACTAGTTGGTCTTCCAAAATTCTTCTCCAGGCTTCCTTGTAGCTTTCTTCTTGATGTATTTGCCTTCATTTAATTTGGTAGACTTGATGGTTCTACAGACTTGATGATGTTGGCAGCACCAAATAACTTAGCCACCATGAAGTAGGAAGAAAGGAGAGGAAGGAAAGAAAGACTTAGAAAAAGGTAGGATGGTTGGTCTTCATGAATTTCCTCTTGATTTCTTCTAAGTACTTTCTTCTTGGAGATGCTTCTGGAGTCTTGTTTTCTTGCTAAGTCCTTCTTTGTTTCTTCATTGTTTCCACTAATTTCTAACTTAGTGGTTTTGACTAGAGAGGTCAAGAGATCTACCATGCATCCTCAAAATTTCTAAGGAGGAAGTCATGTGAAAAGTATAAAATAATACTAAGGACTTAATTATGCATGCCATGCTTATGTAAATGCTCTAAGGAAATGCAAGCAAACAAGATGGTCCAAAAATGACTAAGGACCAAGGTCACAACATAAGATTCAAAATTTCCACTAAGGGAAATAAAGGTTAAGACAATAACTCAAAAATAATCCTAAGGAAAAGTAAACCAATTAAGAGGTGCTAATTTTTGCTAAGGAAAAGTATTATTAAAATTTTATCCAAATAATTTCTAAGGAAGAAATAACACTTTTGTGGGAGGGGTGGAATATTTCTAAGTTATTTTGCATCTAACATGGTCATAATGACTTAGCTAAATTTTCTTGTCGAAAAAATGTGGAGAACAAATTTTAATATACTTTACTTAATAAAATGACCCCTAAAAAGCAATAAACCAATATACATAATAAAACATAGAAAAACAATTCTACGAAAATAATAGATTAATCCTACGGCCAATACTTAGGCCTACAAAACTATTGCAAAAGAGTTTGCTCAAAAATCTATTTTTAAACTCAATTTATAGCCGAAATACTATTTAAACCACTTTTAAAAATTAACTAATTTAAATTCGACAAAACCTAAAAATAACTATGCCAAAAGTTTCTACAAGTGCAGAGGTTTTCAAAAATATAAAATTTGTAAAATTTGGCCGAGCCAATAAAAATTAGTGATAGATCTAAGTTCCAGGGACTTTTCTGCTAAAACGCCAATCAAAACAAAAAATTAGAAAAACGCAGAAATTCTGGATCCACGTGGAGCTGACGGGGCGCTGACGAGGCTTCGACGTGGCGGCTGACTGGGCGTCGACGTGGCTTGCTCCGATTCGCCCGTACCCCTTCGCGCTGAGGATCTGATCTAAGCCGTACGCAGCAGATCTAACGGCCCAGATCTAATGACCTAAATCGAGCGGCGCGCCGGCCGGAGCATCGCCGGAAACCTAGGTTCCACGGTGGCGCCATCGCCGGAACTATGCCGGAGTTCTAAATAGCGTGAACGAGAGGACTTGGCGCATACCACGGGGTGCAGGGCGTCGCGGCGAAGCTGATGACGGGGTCGATGATGTCGCGGGCGTCCTTCTCCTCCCTGTGTCGCTTGCCGAGCTGCTTCCGCGGCCGGTGGTGGTGTTGAGGAAGCTCACGTCGCACTGGAGCTCGGAGAAAAATAATGCGCAAATTTAGAGGATGCGCAAGGACGTAAGAAAGAGATTGGGACAGGAGAGAGGGCTCGAGATCGACGGTGCTCACCGGAATCGGCGGATCACGGCGGCGGTGGCGTCGAGCTCCGTCGGCGGAATTCGCGATGGCGGCGGGGTCTAGGGTTAGGGTTTCGGTGGTTTGGGGCGCGGACGTCGAGGCGGTCCTTTTTATGGGGGCGGTGGCGTGGGGGAGGGGCTAAGCCGCGTCGGGTGGACGCCGTGTCGTGCACGGACGTCGAGGCCGGTACGATCTCGGTCGAGGAAGGCGCTGACAAGCGGGCCCGGTCTGTCAGCGAGCGCTGACACGGAAATGGGCCGCGCTAAGTACCGCATACGCGCGTTAGATTAGGTGGGCTTGGCCCAAATAGCTAGGCTTCGCAATTTTTTTCAGAAAACCATTTTTCTTTTCTGTTTTTACACAAATTCAAATATCTTTTGATTTATAAAACCAATTTCACTCAACCAAAACCTATAATTTTGTAAAAATCAAACACTTGATTTTGGAACTCTCAAAACACACTTTCCAAACATTTTATAAACAATTTTTTTGAAATGTGTTTCAATCAAATTTTGGACATTATAATGTCATTTAAAAAAAAACTAGAGGGTTTTTATAAATTCCTTTTGAACTTATAATTTAAACCAAGCAAAATATGAGTAATATGATTAATATCACTCAATAAAATAATTTTGTATAAAACTCAAATAGTTTAAAAGGGGTTTAATAAATAAAAAGAATTCAAAACTCATTTTAGAAACCAAATAATTATTTTGTTTCAAAAACAAAACTATAAAACTTGAAAAATAGAGAATGGGTAAGTAATAGAATAATTCTCAAAACTTACAAACTATTCACAACCAAACACCCTTTTCAAATAGAAATCATTTTGATTTCCAAACTAGGATTTTAATAGACAATATGACACTTAATGTCAAAGTTTAAATTAGGTTTTAAAACAAACAAATGTGGCTTAAGTAGATCTTAAATACCACAATATAACACATTTGCAATTATTTGTATTGCAACAGATTCGAACAATTTCACAAGCAACACTATTAGAACAATACATTCATAAAAGTCAAAAGAAAACTTGGAGCATTCTTTGCTCTACTA
Organism: Poa pratensis; assembly: GCA_947311845.1. Lineage (NCBI taxonomy): Eukaryota > Viridiplantae > Streptophyta > Magnoliopsida > Poales > Poaceae > Poa > Poa pratensis. Next base: position 77,616,761 of record CAMZMU010000042.1, on the reverse strand, counting down.
ATATATTTTCTTAAATATATTTTCAAGTGGAAATTTATTTCCTACTTTTGAATTAACCAAATGCAAACAAATGCAATGTGATGATGAATGCATGCATGAATTTTCTTTTCAAAGCAAAATACATAATAGTTTTCAAAAGTTTTTAAATTTTTCTGATTTTTCAACTTTTTGAAAAACTTGGGATGTTACAGTCGCGCGCAGGACGGCTCCTCTCCGTGTGGGCGGATCACGTGCCACACGTCCCCTCTTCTCCATGCGACGTGGCCGTGCGACAACGGCATCGCCGCCTCGACGGACTCCATCGCCTCCTCCACCGCAGCCGGTCGTCGACGAGGAGGACGACCCCGAAATGAAAAAGGTCTTGGCAGACTCCCTTGATACCGTCGAGCTTGACGAGCTGGCGCGGTGGCCGGGTCTCTTTCAGGTTCTCCGTGACTCGGCGATGGAACAGCAGATGGAGTCGGAGCCGGCGCCGCAGCAGGTGCCGCATCAGCAGAAGATGGAGCCGGAGCCGGAGCAGACCAACATCCCGCCGGAGATGCTTGGGATGAAGTGGTGCTGGACTGGCCCATTGCCGGAGTCGTATGAGGATGATCCAATGGAAGAGGTGGAACAGGCCAGGCCACCGCCATGGTGCATAGGGCCACCGCCACCACCAGTGGCGGATTGGCCGTGGGCGCAGCCCGTCTTCATCGACCTCTCTAGCGACAACGACGACGAGTAGAGTAGCTGTGGCCACCATCGGCCTTTTCGTTGCATTTTGTTATTTTTCTTGCTGTTAAGCGCCTTCTCACTTGAAATATGTATCCCCCGTTTGAATGTAGTACTGAATTTCAGTTTAATTTGGCTACAATATGTTAGGAAAGTACCTAGGTTTATGTGGGAAGATGCAACTTAGCAAATATATGAGGATCTCCATCCAACTGTCTCCACCGCTTCTAATGATCCGTGCACAAATTATAAATGAATCTTCAAATTATCAATGCATTATAAATAATATATCGATTTATTTAATTTATTTTTGAATTCATGTAGTAATACATGCATTAGCAAGAAAAATGCGTTAATTTTTTGTGTTATTAATACATCAAATAGTAGAAATAATATTGTTCGTTTAATGCAAAATCAACGGTCATGATGAACGGTGGAGATCCTCAAAGTTGTGGAAAACCGTGTTGGGTTTACGTGTGATTCGGACTCTCCACAACACCACTTTGGTCAAAACTCTAAGAAGTTGGTCGTAAGTCAAAACCCTAACATCTACAGTTTCCACGGACGTCGAAAGAGGGAAGCTAGCTCAGTGGTCTATACTAATTGGTTGTGTTGTGTTAGCTCATATGAACATTTAAAACGACAATTTGGATCCATGTTATAGTGTGACCCACTTCATATAGACCACAATTATTCGTATGAAAAGGTTTTGAGGTCTTCTAAGACTAAACTAGCACTAGATGGAATCATGTGACAAAGTATGATGATGCTGTTATTTGCATCATATATATACTCTTACAAATATTTTAGGATAGTGCCAGATTCTTGTGTGATTTCGATGCTCCAGAGCCCCCACTCTTGTCGAACCCCTAAGTATTTTACTGAAAGTCAACCCTATCGTCTACGTATTGTATCACGTGTATCGAAAGGATTAACTCCATGGAGTCTTCTCCTTGGTTGTGTTAGGATGGCTCATATGAACATTCAAAACCAACGTTGGGCCATGTCTTATATAATCACATGATTCCATCTGGTGCACTCGGAGTGGGAGTTTAGCCTGAGAAGATCGAACGGAACCTTCGTGCAGGATAATTGTGGTTTGTGAAGGGGGTCACATGAGTTAGATGTGTTGGTTCTTCCAATGTATACCACCACACCCTCACACACACAAGACAATACATACGTTTAGGTATGACGATTCGGACGCTCCAGAGACCCCTAATTTGGTTGAAACACTACATGCAGTTATTAGCGAAAGTGATCCCTATCCCTACCGATTCCACGTACGTCGAAAGGGGGTAGCGTTGAGGAGTTCTCTCATTGGTTGTGTTGGGGTAGCTAATATGAAATTTTAAAACCATCTATGGGCCCATCTGTTATCACATGATTCCATCCAGTGCACCTAAAGTGGGAGTTCTTCTGTAGAAAAGCAGAACCTAATGGGTGTGATAACTATTTTGTAGTATGTTAATTAAGCACGCATATACAAGTTTGTTGGCTCTTCATATGTACCATCACACACTTTCATACATATGTTAGGACAATACTTAGGTTTAGGTGTGATTCCGACACTCTAGAGCCCCCACATTGGTCGAAACCCTAATTAATTAAGCAGGTGACCACGGGGGTGAACATCTTAGTGGAGTTTTGTACTTCTTTGTGTTATTAGGGTATATCGTAGGTACATTTGGGCCCATTTATCCCATGATTTTATCCAGTGCGCACCCGAAGTGGGAGTTCAACCTTACAAGAGCTAGCATAACCTTCGTGGGATAATTGTGTTATGCGAAGCGGGTCACAACTAGGAGATTGATAATTTGGTTTTCCTACTTAGAAATTTTTTAAATTCCTCGAATTTTAGGTCAATTTATAGATTTATTCACACGATCCTTTAATAAATAGTTTCATAAATCGTCTAATTGTTTAAGCCATCCATCACACATCGGCTGGCCAGCAATGCTTCCTGCCCACCCACCAAAAATTTCGCACCGCTCCCACCCAAATTTTCGTTCAAATTTTGCCATCCATCACGCATCGACCGGCCAGCAATGCTTCCTGCCCACCCACCAAAACTTTCGCACCGCTCCCACCCAAATTTTCGTTCAAATTTTGCCGCCTTACGTGCACGCGCACGGAATTTCGAACCTCTCATTGCCTATACCCCCCTCGCCAAAATCCCCCCTCTCTGTGTCGGCATCCCCCGCATCCCACCCCATCTCCCTTCCAAAATTTCTTCCTTTCCTTCCAAATCCAAGGGAGCCATCCCGGTGTTCCACCTCGCCGTGTAGCCTGCTGTCCCGGTCTTCCGCCTCGCCGTGTAGCCTGCCGTCCAGGTCGCCGCCAAGATCTGTGACCTCGCGTCCCGGTCACCATCAAGATCTGACACATCGCCGCCAAGATCTGCCACCTCGCCTTCCAGGTCGCTGCCAAGATCTGCCACCTCGCCTTCCAGGTCGTCGCCAAGATCTGCCACCTCGCCGTCCAGGTCGCCGCCAAGATCTGCCACCTCGCTGTCCAGGTCGCCGCCAAGATCTGCCACATCGCCGTCCAGGTCATCGCCAAGATCTGCCACATCGCCGCGAAGACCCGCCAAGCTCGCCGTCCGGATCGCCGCCAAGACCTGCCACCTCGCCGTCCAGGTCGCCGCCAAGATCTGCAATGAGTAAAGGTTCCCGCCATGAATAACAGTAAGATTTAGGCCCTAAAGGCCCGGAGGCAAACTTGTGAGGATTATTTTCGTCTGTATGTTTAATTGCCTGTTTGGTGCTTATGTTTGATGAGTTCCTATGGCCAAAGTTTGTTTATTTTCCATCTTGTATAAGGCTTAACACCTGTTTTGCGATCCTATAATCCCTCTGTTCGGATTAGTCTACATTCTAGAGCAGTTTTTTTTTCGGATTTAGTCTACATTCCCACCGTTGCAAAATACTACTAAGCATATAATTAAGCATTGGCTGTGCATATAATTGAGCATTGGTAAAGCAAATGGTGCTTTGTTTTCTGTGAAACCATACTTCTAAAGCAAATGGTGTGGTCAAGTAGTACTAATAAAATACAACGCTAAATTGTCTGAAATTATACAAGATGTAGATTAAAACAGAACGAAGGGAGTAAGTCTTAGGTCCACAGATTAGGTTACTCATGTCGATATGTTAAATTATCAGTACTACATGATTCCGCCAGGTGAATCCGAAATGGTACTTCGGCCTTAGAATAGTAGAATAATCATGTTAGATAATTGTGGTATGTGTAGCGGCTGGTCCAATATATGTACCACACAATCTTATGCTTATGTTATGCTTGTTTTTGTTCAAATTTTGTCTGCATTCTACTATAGAAATCCATTCCACCTCAGTAATTAAGCAATAAATTAAAATCACATGTCCCCACCGTTGCAAAATTCTACTAATATCCATATAATTAGGCATTGGTAAAGCAAATGGTGCTTGATACCTTACTTTGTAGATGTAATACGTTCTTAGCAAGTGTTATTGTGCAACTTACTTTGAGCTCTTTATTCATTTTAGAACCACAAACAGAACCTGGTGCAGTTCACAATCGCAAGCGCGTCAATGCTGATATAGTTGAAGGCACAACACTTGAGTCTCCGGTAGAAAACAAAAGAAGTACATACGCCAAACTCAAGCGGCCAGATGTCCAAGGCGAGCATCCAGTTGCCCATTGCTCCCATGGCCAGCTGGAAGCTGCCCAACACACCGAGGCAGCTGACCACGCTGAGGAGGCAGCTGCCCAAAACGAGCAAGCACCTCCCCATGTTGAGCTGCCACCAGTCCTAGGCAACCACCGTGAGGAAGCAACCGCCCAACATGAGCAGGCACTGATACGTCTCAAACGTATCTATAATTTCTTATGTTTCATGCTAGTTTTATACCAATAGCTACATGTTTTATTCACACTTCATAGCATTTTTATGCATTTTCTGGAACTAACCTATTAACAAGATGCCACAGTGCCAGTTCCTGTTTTCTGCTGTTTTTGGTTTCAGAAAAGCTGTTCTGGAAATATTCTCGGAATCGGACGAAACAAAATCCCAGATGCCTATTTTTCCCGACACGTTCCAGAAGTCCGAAGGAGAGACGAAGGGGGGCAGCAGGGCGCCCTCCCCACATGGCGGCGTGGGTGGGCCCCCTGCCGCGCCACCCTATGGGGAGCGGGCCCCGCGCCTCCACCGACGTCGCCCCTTCGCCTATAAGTTCCCCCAAACGCGAAAACCCTAAAACACCGAGCCATTATTCCAGAAAACATCCTCTACCGCCGCCGCCGTCAACCCTAACTCGGGGGTTCAGAAGTTCTCCTCCGGCACCCTGCCGGAGAGGGGAATCATCACCGGAGGGCTCTACATCGCCATGCCTGCCTCCGGAGTGATGCGTGAGTAGTTCATCCATGGACTACGGGTCCATACAGTAGCTAGATGGTTGTCTTCTCCTTTTGTGCCATCATGTTTAGATCTTGTGAGCTGCCTATCATGATCAAGATCATCTTATTGTAATGCTACATGTTTTGTTTGTTGGGATCCGATGGATATTGAATACTATGTCAAGTTGATTATTGATCTATCATATATGTGTTGTTTATTGTAACACCCCAATTTCTCTAAACTTTTAATTGTGGTATTTATTTAGAATCTCTCTGACTAGTTAGGACTTGGCTGTTTGGTGTGGTAATTTTCTCTGCTGTTTTGCTCTTGTGCCTTAGTGATCCTGTGGTGTTCTTTAGTTCTTGCTTGAGTGTTTGCTAGGAAGTGGTGATTAGTGTTAGTTTAGTAATTTTCTTGTTTGCTAACTTTTAGTCAATTAGAACCCCTCTGTTAAAATTCCTCTTTAATTCTTCTCCGACATGCAAACCAACTAAGTTGGTAAATGTCATCTCCCTTGCCTAAACCTATCTTTAGTTTTAGGATAACACTTTGTTTCATCTCAATGTCATCCATTACTTGGATTGCTACTTAAAAACATTGACTTATGGTCATGTTATAAGATAGCATCTTTGTCACCTTATCTTAAGCATCTCTTTAATCCTTTCTGCAATGCACCTTCACCACCCTCTTTAGTATCGTCCATTCTTGCTCACTGCAATTCTGGAATTCAAAATTGGGCACTGGTGTGACTAGTGCATAATGGTAAAGTGGGCTATGTTTTAACTTTCACTAACAATCTTCTCCTAACCAAATTCGGTCAAATGCCTAACTAAATCTCTCTCTCTCACCCCACACGGCCTGGACAGCACCAACCCACCCAGGCCCACCTGTCATCCACCCTGGATGCCACCTTGGCACATACCCACCCCTCCCCCTCCACCTTGCCCAATGGAAGCTCACTCCCCTCCCCATCTACTGGCTAGGACACGCCACCCCGACCACCTCCTCTCTGTCCCCCTCTCCACCGCCCCTCTCGACCAACCAGACCACTCCGAGCTCCTCTCCCTCCTTCTTAACCCGGGGAGAACCCTAGATCGGGCACCCCAGCTCATTTCCTCTCCTTTGTCTCCAGTGCTCTCCTCTCTGCTCCAGAGCACGCCTCACCACCCTCTCGTCCACCCGTGAAGCCCTGCTTGTTCCCGAGCTCTCTGCTCCGCGAGAGAGGCAAGTTCTTCTCGGGAACCCGACGGCGTCGAGCAGCTCTCGCCGGCGCCACACTCCACCTTTCTTCGCCATTTTTGGCTTCGTGAACGCAGTGCATCGAGAGCTGCCTCACCGTGTTTTTCTTTTCCCTCCTAGGTGCCCGAGCGAGCCGCTTCAACTCCGACCCGACGAACTCGAGCTCACCGTCGCCATGGACTCCGGCCGTGCATGCGGCACCTGAGGGCATCCCCGAGCTCGCCATCGACCCCTCCTTCACCTCCGACCCCTCCCGCGACCTCTCGCACGCCCTAGGTGAGCACACCATCGACGACTGCCCTCTCTCTCTCTGTGCTGGAGCACGGCGCCGTCGCGCCGAAGACGAAGGCCGTGAGCCGTCGATCTCCAGATCGACGGCCACGTTTGAACCGCGGTCGGTCATTGACCGTTTTCCGCGTTCGCGCGCGCGGTGAGGCCTGGTGGGCCGATTTCGCCCGGCGCAGGCCCAGATCTGGCCCAGAGCAGCCCACTAACTGTTTTTTTTCAGTTTATTTTTCTATTATCTGTCTGATTAGTTTCTGCATGTTTAGATTAATTCTTTTGTGGAAAATCTGTTAGGGTAATTTAGTGAGAGTAAATTTTGTAGCATACTAGGATGTGTGCTTGATCATGCAGAAGTGGGTTTGCTCAAAAATGACCTATATTTTGTGCATGCTATAATATCTTGTGAAAGGTGTTTCCTGTGATGTTTTATTTTTAGCAGGAGCTAGGAGTAATATTTTTGGGTGATTCCAACTTTGTTGGAAAGCTCTTGGGGTATCCTTTCACTAGAAATTTACCCCGTAGTGTTTTGATGAGTAGTTTGGATATGGTAGTGGTTTGAAAATAGTGGCAGAATGCACTTTGTGCATTTTTCATATTTTGTGTGTTGATTGTTTTTGATTGAATCCAATTGGGTTAGTTTGTAATTGTATCAGGGAGTGATTTCCTAAAGTTTCACTAATTTAGGACTTGTAAAACTCCCTGTAGGAATTATTTGGTGATTGCCTTGTTTCTGCCATTATTTGCTTGTTGTAAAAAGTTATTGTTTTAATCGTTTGTTATGTGTGTTTTAGCTAATAAGTAGCATGCAGCACACTTTTAGTGGGTAGGAGTGATTTAGTAGTGGTGCTTAGTGTGGATTGATAGATAGCACTTGCTTGTTGTTACTTTAGATTGTTGTCAATCCGCTTCCATAGCTTGACGGTAGTCCGTTTATTTTTCCGGTACCTTAGGTCCGCAAGAAGGGGAGTGGAACGTGGGAGCTGAGCAAGTGTACGAGGAAGAACAGGATCCAGGACACCTTGCTGAACAAGGCAAGCCACCTCAACCAACATTACTTACATAAGCATGTTTTGTCTTCAAGAATAAAATAATGCATGTCTTAATTCTTTTGTGGCGACTTGCCACCCAAAAACTATTTTCAAAAATGTTGTTTGGCCAAAAGATATCTACTAGTTATAATAGGTTTATTAAAGTGAAACTTTGCTTGAGAAGCCTTTTTACCGAAGGCGCTATCAAGAAAATTAATTTCTTTAGTTATATATATCCATACTCTCCTCTCAAAACTGTAGGATGGGGACCTAGTTTTTGTGAAAATGTTTTCGGAGGAAAAACCCGAGCCGCTGGGAGCACTCGGAGAGAAAGTGTTTTACAAAACCCGGGGTGCTGGGAGCAACCGGAGAAGTTTACAAAAACCCGAGATGCTGGGAGCAAATCGGAGATGTTTGCGAAAACCCGAGCTGCTGGGAGCAGTCGGAGAAGGAGATGTTTTGGAAAACAAAGTACAGCCCTAGCGGATCTTGCCCGAAAATTTTAACAGTACAACCACATTACTCCAAAATGGGCACGGGGCCTACCCGAAGCTTGTTTGTGTTAGTGCGAGCTTGAACTCAAAATTTGCTAGACGGGGTTCGAGTCCCCTGAACCGAATGCCGCAATAAGGAAATTGGGCATACAAAGTGTGGGGTTAAAGTCCGCCAACGGGAAGCAGCGGTGGGTCTCCTGTCATGGCGGTGTGAGGCTAGGGGTAACCGGTTGCAAACGGCTAGCTCACTCGGTGCCGGGGAGAACAAACCCATCGAGGAGAACGACCGTCGCACTAGCATCGACATAGCGGAAGTTAGGATTGGTGGTCTGATGGGTGCATGCTATCTCTGTACAGACCGTGGTTGTTCACGGCAGACTGTCCATATCTTGTGGTGAAAGTGTACCCCCTCTGCAGAGTGTAAAACTATTCGAATAGCCGAGTCCTCGGTCATGGACGGTTGGAAGGCCACCGATCTAGGCGTGCGGGCATTTTTGTTTTAAAAAGGGAAAAGTGGTTTTGTTGGAAAACAAGGAGGCAGCAAGAAGGTACCTGGGAGGTACGGGTTTTGGGGGAAGACAGTTGGTCTCGGGGAGTCAACTGGTTGGAACCCGGAGAAAGGGAAAAAGGGGTATCCCTATCCTGTTGTTATAAAAAGGTTTGCAAAAGAATTTCTAAAATCGTGGGGACAGATTCTTCTATTCCTACATTTTTAACAATGGCAGGGATATGTGTAAATCCCTTTGCTTAAAAGCATCTTTTCGAAAACTAAGCCATATAGTCGTATGTAGCAGCCAACCCAGTTTTCGAAAAATGTTTTTCTTCTGCATTACCATGAAAACTTAAACCCAGAGGTGGATTTGTGAGTACATCATTGTACTCACGGCTGTGTCCCTGGATATTCAAATGTCCAGAATTCTACGAGGAGACGTATGCTGGCGAGGAGGAGTACGTCGACGACTATGCCACTTAGCGGTCACCCGTCAACGGCACTTGTGGGTTTGGCGTATGGTGGTGATGAGGGCCGACGCTATCTGCAACGTTTCCGCTGTATCTTAGTTAATTCCGCCCTGCGTGGCGATGATTCGAAAGACTTGGTCGTATGACCTCTCTGTGTTGTAAGACTTATTTATGCGACTTGAATGATGTAAGTCTCGATACTATGTCTGTTATGTGATTGCAATGCACTGATCTCTGGGATTGCAATTGTTTACATAACACGGGTACTTCGGATACTGGTTATCCGAGGGGCCCTTACATTTATGATCTTGCATGCTCTCCGTTATTAGTGTAGGCTTTGGCCAAGTTTATGCTTGTAACTCCAAGAGGGAGTATTTATGCTAGATAGTGGGTTCATGCCTCCATTTAATCTGGGACGGTGATAGAAAGTTCTAAGGTTGTGGATGTGCTGTTGCTACTAGGGGTAAAACAGCAATGCTTTGTCTAAGGATATTAGTGTTGTTTACATTATGCACCATACTTAATGCAATTGTCTGTTGCTTGCAACTTAATACTGGAAGGGGTGCGGATGCTAACCTGAAGGTGGACGATTTAGACACAGATGCATGCTGGATGGCGGTCTGTGTACTTTGTCGTAATGCCCAAGTAAATCTCATAGTGATCATCATGATATGTATGTGCATTGTTATGCCCTCTCTATTTGTCAATTGCCCAACTGTAATTTGTTTACCCAGCATGTTAGTATTTTATTATGGAGAGACACCACTAGTGAACTGTGGACCCCGGTCCATTCTTTTACATCTGAAATACAATCTACTGCAATCATTTTTCTTTTACATTCTCTGCAAGCAAACATCATGTTCCACACTATACGTCTAATCCTTTGTTTTCAGCAAGCCGGTGAGATTGACACCCTCACTGTTTCGTTGGGACAAAGTAGTTTGATTGTTGTGTGCAGGTTCCAAGTCGACGAGTCTAGCATTCCCATCAACACCACACTTTTTCTGGCGCCGTTGACACCTTCGAAGCAACTTCAATGTCCTACTGGTTCGATAACCTTGGTTTCATACTGAGGGAAAACTTGCTGCTGCACTCATCATACCTTCCTCTTGGGGTTCCCAACGGACGTGTGACTTTACACGCATCAGGCACCTCCCCATGTCGAGCTGCCACCAGTCCTAGGCGACCACGGTGTGGAGGCAGCCGCCCAACATGAGCAGGCACCTCCCCATGTCGAGCTGCCACCGGTCCTAGGCGAGGAGCGGGACAGAGTGTTCAACAGAGGGAGGCTCAAACTTGTAATTACTCAGGGAAAGACAAGGCCAGTGAACCCAAAGATTGCTTCCATGTTTGCTACTGCGTGTTCTGTAGCTGTGAAGGATATTGTCCCTATCTTCTCCCATTGGAAAGAGTACAAGGGAAGACCCAAAGTATTTTCTATGTACGTCGCCCATCTGAGTGTAAGTTTTGTAACCCAACTTCCAGTTTATTCCATGAAAAAAAACTTTCCAGCTCATTCTCTTGATGTTCATAAAACTGAAGAATGCTCTAAATTTTGTTTCAGTCAAGATTTATTTTGGACCTCGAAGACCCCTAGACTCATCAAGCTCTTCTAATGAATCTCAAGAACCGTACAAAACAAAGACGCTATTTCCTGAAGGGCGTTTACTTTGACAGTGTTCAAGACAAGACTATGGTTCTACGAACACCTCCTTTTGAAGTACAACACATGAGAGATGACGACTGGTGCAATTTAGTCGCTACCTGGTTGACACCCGCGAAACAGGTCGTGCCCTTGTTCACTCAACCTTGCCACTTTTCCAGTTCTATATTATGGACTGTCACTAATATGTTCATACTCTTTGTCTTTGTAGACGGCTTGTGTGAAAGCCATATCGAGCAGACAGCTTGTCCGGTTCCATTCTGCCACAGGTTCTTGTAGCTACGAGGTTTGCTGCGACATGGGGGATCACGCATTCAAACTGTCCAGATCCAAGCCCGGCTTCAAGAAGCGGACCTTCAGTTCGCCTGTGAAAAGAGCAATTGTAAGTCCCTCAGAATTCTGTACATCTGGAATCAACAGTTTACATGCATGCGCAGATTCCCTTTGTCAGCTATTTCACCAATGCTTGGCATCTGATAGTTATTGTACATGCATGCTTACTTCTTGTCATCTCCTAGTTCTTTTACATGCATGCTTATATCTTACACGCCTGTTAAAATCTGCACTAGATCATCTCAGCATGGTTCCCAACTATGTTTTGTACACGCTTGTCTTCAGCTATAACACCTCACGCTTATCATTTGCTAGTCATGTACATATTTGCTGAAAATCTATGTTCTGTACAATCTTGTTGTCTGCTAGTTCATCTTATGCTTTTACTTGCTCTATAGGATGAAATTAAAGACAAGATGACACAAATCTACTTCAGGGGATGGTGCTGTCGAAGAGATTCTCTCTGCCGCCGAATCTGTGTTAATGAGCCGTCCAAGAGCATCAAAGATTTAGCTTCAGCTTCTACTTGATTCTGAGAAACAAGGGAGGACCAAACTGCAGACTGTTGTTCATGAGTCGAATCAGGCGAAGGAACAAGCTGATGCCGAAAGGATCCAGTATCATCAAGACTTGCACCTTATGAGGGAGGAACATGAAACAATGAAGCAGGGTCAACTGTTGTGCAATACCCTTATTGCGCAATTGTTGGCTAAAGGTTCTTCGACACATGCAACAGATTAGCCCTGCGTGAGAACCTCTGGAAACTCGTCGCATTTTGGTTTGCCTTTGACAGGCCGAAAACTGTATGTTCAGTGCAGGTCAACCACTTGTTGTCTTTTGAACTGTAAAACATGGCCTCTATCTTTTGATGCCTATGCTGGCGAGCAAGGCTCCGACTAATTCAAAAAATATGTATTTTTGCTGCATGTTTTGTGTTTGCTTTGATGCGAAAACAAGTAGCGCTACGACGAATCGTCTTTCGAACGACGACGAAACGGGAACGTCGTGTGATCGGTGACGTCACGAACTACGCGCGACGGAAACTTTCCGTCATCGACAGAGGACATGTGTACACGTATGATTGGACCACGTGTCTGCATACAGATGTACGGCCGACGCGACGGATAAAACAAACGTCGAGAGGGATGATGACATCACAACCGTAGCGACGAAAACTAATTTTTGTCCCGGATATGTCGACACGTGTCTACTCGTCGGCAGAACATGTGTACGCACCTGATTACCGCAACAGCGCGACGAAAAAATAAAACGTCGCGGTATCATGACGTCATCACGCGCCGCGACGTCTTGTAATCGTCGAGCATAAGACGACGTCATCAAACGGCGATAACGGCCGTCTGCCACGTGGCACATGCCGCGACGAAAAAAAACATGGTCCTTAGATGGGCCTTAGATGGGCCGGTCCGGTTGTTCGCGACGATTGACGGAACGTCGTGGATCCCTCGCGACGTTCAGAGGTTCACCGGATCGTCGTAGAATCGTCTATGACTAGCGGTCCCTGACTTTTTTATAACGTCGTGTGAATCGTCGAGGATTGCAGATCCCGCGTTTTGGAGCATGATTAACACGTTATGGAATCGTCCCGGATGGCTGAATTGAGTCGTGTGAATCATCCCGGATGGCCGGATGACTCGTGTCTCATTTTATTTGTGTATTTTGTTAAATTATAAAGGTTTGTTGATCAAAGATCAAAATTGAGTTGGTTTGGTCGTGACATTATTCCTGTTTGGTTTTAATGGAGGTGAGCTTGATCATTACTTAACACTTTGATTATTGTGGAATGTCCTATAAGGTGTTAAGTTCTGTATGTAGAAACTTATGATGAATTGTAAGATTGCAGACAAAATGAAATTACAAGAGGAATGCAAAGTGGTGATCCACCTCTATGATGTCCCTCCACAGCTAATAGCCTGAGCGCAATTTGGCAGAGAAAATTTTCGAACCATTTGTGAGATTTCTTGAAACAAGAAGGGGGGCATCCTCCGAATAAATATGGAAGGATAGTTACACCTATTATGGAAAGGGTATTGTTTTTCCTTAGACTAGCCATAGTGGGGAGTATCATACACTAGTATCATGCATATGATACTAATCTATGTTACTAGTTATATAGTGGGTAGTAACATATTTGTGGTATCATATACTAGTATATTTATTAGCATGCACACTCATCTTGCATTGGAATCCGTTATGTTACGGTATCTACCTATGATACCACTATCATATCTCTCCTTATTAACTGCAGTGCCACGTCATATTTTTGCCAACGTGGCATGCATGATACTACCTATGTTACTCCCACTATGGCTAGTCTTATATCCTTGTTACGTGGTTACTATTTTCTTTATTCTATTCATAAGTGGGTCAACGTCACAGTAGCCAAGCACATTAATTACCCAATATCATAAAAACCTAGAGTACCGGTAAAGAAAAATGATAGTTAGACCCACTTTGTAGTTGAGACGACTAGAAGTTAAACAACTACTCTTATTGAAAACTATTATAAAACTGACGAGTTCTTGTTCGATTGGGTGGTCCTATAGAGAGGTATGGATGTCACATGGGTAAGTGATGCTCGAGAGAGCTACACTTTTCTCCAAACATTTGGTATCATATCACTTTCATTTATACCAATGATCTTAACTTTTAATGACGTGAAGAAAACACAAGAACTCAAATAAACTGAAATGAATATGAACAATGAGATGAACCACATAAAAGAACATCTAGGAAAGTAAATAAATATGAAAGACGAACATTTTTCTAACATAGGATTTTTATCGTTGTTACTGAAACAATGGAGTATAATGAGTATCTTGATGGGTACATAGTCACACCACAAGCAGTTAGTCGTGTGGGTGCGTACAATGGCCTTATGACGAAGGTCATCATACAGTAAATGAGTATTGCTTCAATGTTATTTTTCAAATAGATTTGTACATAGTGTTCAATCGATACATACTCATATGTTACGAAAGTGCCAAGAGGGACTTGATAGTCAACTTGGACCCTAAGGGACGTCCCTAAGTTGACCCCAATTCTCCTCGATGTTAGTTTAAGTCGAACTAGACATCTCAGTTCCGAAACCATAGCTCTACGTAAGTTTTTTTAATCTCTAGGCTCATCCCTTATCATTTAAATTGAGTTGATTTATTGAGATTCCGTTCATTTAAGAGTTTATATATCTTAGGATCCTTAAAAACAAACCAAATGCTATGGCTGTCGGTAGTAAGTTTTAAGGGAGCATCGCTAAATTTAGTCCACCAGTTTAGTATGGGATTTTGAGTAGAGAGTAAAATCGATGGCCATGGTGGGCAAGGCCATCTATATATCCTCCCACCTAATGTGTTTCTTTTTGGGGAGGCTTAAATTTTGAGCTTGTCATTTGTTTCTTCTCTTCACTTTTTACTAGTCGTTCTACGTTAATTGTTTTAACGAGGTAAATAGATTCCTAATTTATTGATTATGAAAGGGAAAATCACTCGGTTAATTTACGAAAACCCAAGATAAAATCGAATTATTATGTTGACTTACTTTTGTTTACCTTACGACACTTCTCACGTAATGGTTGTATCAACATACATAGTTATTTTTCGTTGATCTAGGAGGGGTAAGATAATATCCAACCGGACTCCACCTCCCCCTATTTGTCCGAGCGGACAACCTATGTATGACCTGGACAGAAAATGTCCACCCAACCAAACCTCCTAAATGTTCTAGTTGTCCGGCAACCCTCATACCCAACCCATATGTGGGGCAGAAACGTAACGGCCTGGAAGCGCCCAAATACTACCGCCACATTGGATTTGACAGTCCAGACCAATCCATCTTCCTACTGGCCCAAATATTTCACAATCCCCGCTCTCTCTCGCCTTCATCACAAAGGGGCAAGAGGTACTTCATACTCAACCCATAAAGACAAATTATTAGGCAATGCTTGATTTTCCATGAGCATGGATCCTATATGTGGAACCGAGCAAAAGGTTCAAGGTATTGGCAGAAACTACAAAAACAAATCTTGAGCGCAAGCACTATGGGGAGCCGAATGCAACCCGTTCCACTAGCAGTGAAGGCTCTCGAACATAGATGAGCCACGATCCAAAGGTTCTTGAACAAGTTTTGCATTTTTAAATTTTGATGTACAAGTGCATATTAGGGATCAAAAATGGCTCTGACATTGATTAAGTCTTGCTTACATGTTATCAACTCAACTGTTTTCTTGCCTTTCATTGCATTGTTAAATACATCTTGCTTGCTAGATGGGGTTAGCCGCCACTTTGTATTATCGAGTGGAAAATAAACCATTCAATGTCCCATTGTTGGATTGAATTGAATGAGGAACTGAAGTTGTGCACCCTCTTTGAGGATCTTAAGAATCCCACAAAAGGATGAATTACACCGATGGAACTAGCTTCAATCTATCTATTGGACTATATGATGATGATGCGGTGGCAGACAGACAAGGGCCCGTTGAAAATAGGACAAGACATTTGATGGGAGGAGGTGGGAGAAGGAAAGGTGGCACATGACTGTGCAACAAGCAAAATGTCCGTCACATGAATGGATATCTCCTCCATCCATGGTAAGACCTTTAAGCAATTAGAGGAGAGCAGAGAAAAATGATAAGAGGTACAAACTCTTCTTAGGGAGAGAATTGTGTTCGACCCAGAGAAGATGGAGATCAAGAGGAGGAGGATGAAATTGGAGAAGCATGAAAACTAAATGAAAATGGAGTTGAAAAGCCGAAGACAAATGATGCCCCTGTGATTGAGAAGGGAAAAAAAGTTAGTCTTGCAAAATTGACGGAAGAGTCGACGATCAATATGCCGACCTATTGGACGATGAGAGTGCAAAGTGGATCATGATAAGTGGATCAACGAGTGCGGCCTTGATGGCCTTTGGTTCCTTCTTGTATCGTTTATGTACGAGCTGTTAAATTTTATTTTACTTTTGTGTTAAATTAAGACTTTTTTAATTTACGTTTAATGGTTAAATTGGTGAGGAATTGTGATTTGATGAATGGACATGCTAGATACTTAAGAACAAACTTGAAGAAACTAAGGATACCGCTTAAAATTAAAAAATTCATGTAAACTCGCACGGAAGAATTGGCAAGGTAATCCGCGTTGCCTTTTTGCGGTTGTTCAAAGACTATTGAGCATTTGTTTATATCTTGCCTATTTGTAAAACTTGTTTGGCGAGTTGTTTTTTTCCTATAACACTCCTCCCTATCCAATGTTTATAATATGTTTGAAAATTGGTTGAACGTGATAGATAATAAGACCAAGGGTAGGATTCGTATTGGCGTTTCCGCTTTCTGTTATTCTATTTGGAATTGTAGGAACAATCTTGGATTTAACAGGAAAGTGTTACGAAACATGATCTCTATCCTTGATCCTTGGAGGCCAAGCCTTATTCCTAGTACGTTGTATCCTTTGATGCTAAGGCAACGTACTCCTTGTTGACCAAGGGAAGTTGATAAGCTTGCTAGCTTCCTTGGATGCCAAGGATCGTACTCCTTGCTTGACAAGGAAACCTTGATCAGGTTTGTGTGGGCTAAATACCTAAAATGACCTTGAAGTGAGGCTATAAATAGAAGGCAAGAGATTGAGCTAGACACACAAGTTTCTTCAGTTTGTATACGTGCAAGACAACATAATAAAGAGCTCAGCCTTCTGATCTCCATCTTGTGTTCTCGTGTTTGTGCTATTGTGTATGTGGTGATTTGAGCAAGTATTGAACAACGTCGGTTCTCAACACGTTATCAGCACAAGTGCTCTTGAGCAAAGGTATGTTGTTCAAAGCTACTTGCTAATCACTTCTAAAATAGCTTCGTGTGTACATGAGTGTACTATCGTAGTACTGCATATTGCATGCTCATGTTGATCGGTCGAGAAAATAATCTCAAGGCAGCCGATTCAAACAAGTTGTGAGCATTATCTCCCATGAATGGGATGGTTCTGCACCGGCAGTGCTGAGCAGCAAAATGTTCGGAGCCTGAAGCTTTGCATCATGGCATTGCCTTAACTAGAAGGCTAGTGACGAGGTCACAACGTGTCGGCGGCTCGACGTCTAGAGCCTGCAGCTCTGTGTGAGTACCCTGCGTGTGCCCAGACGGCCGCGTTCGTCGTTATCGGCGTCTGGAGCCTGCAGTCCCCGTGTGTCACCCGCGTGTGTCCGGAAGGCCACGTTTGTCGCTATCGGCGCCATGACCAGAGCCTGAAGCTCTGCGCCATCGTACCACCTTGGCCAGAGTCGTGCGCTTGCCGGTGACGTCGGTGACGTTGTTGGAAATACTTCGCCAGCCTAACAATTGGCCAGAAGCCAAGACGAGAGGCTTATGTCAAGCTTAGACGGCCACGACTTTGCAAATTAAATACTGAAGTATTTGATTAGTGCATAAACATCTGGAATTGTTTACATACCAGTATTTACACTGTTAGCACTCATGACATGCACTTATTTTACCTGAAGTAAATTGTTGCATGATCTAAATACACAGGAAATGTCGGGCATCAACTCCAAGGAATTTGCCGAGCTCGCCCTGGATGGCAGCAACTACCTCACGTGGGCTATGGATGCTAAGCTGAGCCTTACATCCATGTCTCTCAGTCATGCCATTAACCAGCCAGCAGCTGGCACAAATGGTCCTTCTGCCGCTGAAAAGGCGAAAGCGCTGATTTTTCTGAGGCATCACCTCAATTCAGCGTTGAAGCTTGAATATCTGACTGAAGAGGATCCACTCACTCTTTGGCAATCCCTGAAGGATCGCTATGACCAGCAAAGGTCTGTTGCGCTTCCTCAAGCACAGAGTGACTGGTTAAACCTACGTTTTCAAGACTTCAATTCCGTGACAGCTTATAACCACTAGTACAGAACGACACATCGGAAACGGGCCAAAAACCCCTTCGGCAACGGAGAAAGGGTCCGTGTCCCCGACCCTGTCACTGATGTGAAGGCCTTCATCGGTAACGGAGGCAAAAAAACCGTCACCGATGAGGCCTAAGTTGGCTACGGTTGCCGACCAATCTCCGTTTCCGATGTATCGGTGCATCAGTAACGGAGATTCTATTTTACTCGTTTGCATTGAGATTTGTTCAGAAGCCTACAACAGCAATGCGGTTGCCAATTGACATTCAAAATCTCACAGCAGAAGCACAAAGTTGCTAGCAAATCCATTCATAACGTATATAAGAATTGTCATCATTACATAGCATCAAAAGATGAGTTACACATGCCTCACTAATCCTATCATTCTCATGCCTCCCTAAACTTAACTTTTATGACACTCCACTCTTCTCCAGCTCCATCTTCTTCCTCAGTTCCGAAGCGCCGAAAACGGAATTCGACCTAGCAAAAGACTCGAGTAGCGGTTTCATGCTTCTCCAAATCATGGATGTCTAGTTAGAAAAGAGCAAAATATGATGTTACATGACATAAAATACAATTTAAGATGAAAACAGTTTACACCTTAAGCGCCTATATCCGTGTGCTTGCTGTCCGATCGAAACGATTTGGAGGCAGAGCTTGAAGGTGATGTTACCTTCAATTGCCTCACCATTTTTATGCATTGTCGCCGAAATATACTATTACTTCATACACTAGCTACACAAAACCATAACGAGGATTAGCACATTGACAAAGGGTTGAAATTAATCTATTCATCATCGTACTACTAGTAGTGAGGGATCTATTCATCATCGTAGTACTACAAAGCGTTGAAATTAATTTACCCTAGTAGACTTAAAATAGTGCAAGATTTAGTATTGAGGGATGTATTCATCATCGACAGTACTAAAAACAGACACAACACAATACTAGACTTCAAATACTAGACAAGTTTTCTATGCTACTTTAAATAAAATGTAAGATCTAGTGTTGAGGGGTGTATTCATCATCGGCAGTACTACAATACTAGACAGAACACAATACTACAATACTAGACAGTACTACAATACTAGATCGGTAGATGCTACTTTAAATAAAATGTAAGATCTAGTGTCGAGGGGCGTATTCATCATCGGCAGTACTACAATACTAGACATAACACAATACTAGACTTCAAATACTAGACAAGTTTTCTGTGCTACTTTAAACAAAATGTAAGATCAAGTCGGCGACATACCCGGGGAAGATGCACGGCAATAGACCAGTAGATCCGCGTCAGCGACATACTCGGGGAAGATGCGCGGCGGCTCGCCGACGAGCCGCTGGGGGGATGCACGGCGGCTCACGACGCGCCGCTGGGGGAAGATGTGCGGCAGCTCGCCGACGCGCCGCTGGGGAAGATGAACGGCGGCGATGCCGGCCGGACGCGCCGCTCAGATCTGCGAGATAAGGGTTAGATCTGGTGTGCTGCTTGAAGCCGCCGCCATACTGTGACTATGGAGTGAGAGTGAGAGCGAGAGCGTTAGGGTTGCTGCAGTAGCACATATATAGCACTAACATCGCAAATGGAGGCAATAAACAACCGTTGCCTTTTATCTCTTCACTGACACACTGGACCTACTTACGAAGGATCGATACAGTAGAATTGAACTATCTATCTACTCTACTCTACTTGTTCTTCTTACGCCCTGCCTCCGCGCCATTGTCATCCGCGGCGCGGCGTCGCTTCTTGCCGGTTGCCTTCTCCTCAGGCGCGTGCTCCTCCTCCTCCGGCTCGTGCTCCTCCTTCTCCGGCCGTGCGTCCTTCTCCGGCGAATCCTCCTCTCGTGCCTCCTTCTCCGGAGCGTGATCCTCCTTCTCCGGCGTGTCCTCCTCCGGCGCGTCCTTCTCCGGCGCCTCCTCCGATGCCTCCTCCGGCGCCTCCTCCGACGCCTCCTCCTCCTCCTCATCATCGGCGTCGTATTCTTCCTGGCTAGAATACGGCTCCGGCGGGTCCTCCGGCTCCTCTTCCGCCGGCGACTCGTCCTCTTCGGAGTCGTCTTCTCCTTCGCGTGAAGACGGCGGGTCCGAGTCGTCGGAGTCGTCTTCTACAGAGCGTGAAGATGGCGGGTCCGAGTCGTCGGGGTCCGAGTCCGGCGGCCCGTCTTGATCACACCATGGAACTTCACCATGGTCTTCAGCGCTCGCGTCGTCGCTCGGGACTTCCTCGTTCTGCCACCAGGGTTCCTCCATGGCGGTTGTGCTAGTGTGGTAGAGAACGTGGGAGAGAACGAAGGGGAGAGAACGAAGGGGAGAATGCGGGACCTGCCTGGCTTCGCGCGGTTCCAGTCACATTTTGTTAGCGTCGAGCAGGCGGTTCCAATCCCTCGTGAATTAAGCCGCATTGAACAGCCGCGCTTCCAGTTTGCAACTGCAATTTCCCAAGCACATCGCAAACGGATATACATAAACAACCGTTGCCATAGAGACACATATTGGAAACGGAGACGAATTTATGACCGTTGCCGATATATTTGGTAACGGAGATATAAAATCCTCCGTAATCAATGTTGACGGACCAGCCTCTGCCAGGCCTCGTCCGCAACGCTAAAGTCGCGATTCTCTGTCGCCTAACTCGTGCCGTTTTCATAGAGGGGTATCGGATGTGTCGTTCTGTACTAGTGAACTCTGCGTTGCAGCGCATTGTTTCCCTGCTCAGAACGTGTGGCCAGAAAGTCACTGATGCTGATATAATTGACAAAACTTTGTCAACGTTCCATCCCACCAACATGGTGTTGCAAGAGCAATACAGGCATGCCAAATATGCCAAGTACTATGAGTTGATCTCTGTCCTGTTAGTGGCAGAAAAACAAAATGAACTTCTTATGAAGAACCATAGCGCCCGCTCAACTGGGACTATGGTTGTGCCTGAAGCACATGCGATCACTCAAAGTGTTGGGAGTTCCCATGGCCACAAAAGGACAAAGGGAACCAAGGATGGAAGGGAAAAAGGAGCAATGCATTCAAGGGCAAGGGTAGAGGAAGAGGAAAGGCAAAGAAAAATTCAGAGCTGATCCAGGTGCTCAGACTAGGGGAAAGCAAGGAAAATGCTTTAGATGTGGATGCGAGAATCATTGGTCTCGCAACTGCCCCACCCCCAAGCACCTGGTTGAGTTATATCAGCAGTCCATCAAGGGCAGCAACAAGCAGGATAATCACGAGTCCCACTTTGTAGAGCCTGCTGCTCTGTCGGACTCTAAGATGCTTGAAGACCTTCTTCTTGAGGAAAATCCTGGTAGTGATGATTTCAGCCTGGATGGTATCGATCTTCCTGCAGAAGATATGAATGTTGATATATATGGAGACCTGGCGTAGTCTCCTAGCCTAATATATATTTCCGTCATGAGTTGTAATTCCAGTGTTATATAGTTCCTGTTGAACTTGGTCATGTAATAAGCTCCTGAAGAGCATAGTATTGTATTTTGCATTAGTGTAACTCTTGCTTAATATAAATTCCAGTATGTTATATGTTTATGCTCTTTCTAGTGGAGATGTAAATATATCTTTTTACACAGTAAGGTGTATCGATCCAATGGAGGAAGAGGAGATATGTCTTATAGACAGTGCCACCACAAATACGTTCTTCGGGAGACCAAATATTTCCAGACTCTGACCAAGAAATTTGGAAATGTTATGACCATTGCCGGAAGCAATACTCATATTGTCGGTACCGGAAGTGCCACAATAGTTCTCCCTATGGGTACCCAATTAGTGATCAAGGATGCCTTGTTGTATCCTGAATCAAAACGGACCCTACTAAGCTTTAAAGCTATCCGTGCAAATGGTTTCCATGTGGAAACAAAGGTCGAGAATGGTACTGAATACCTGATCATGACTAAATTTGACGGATCCAAAAAGAAAGTGGTTGAGAAACTCCCTTCCTTAGCATCAGGATTGTATTACACAGACATAAAGCCCATAAAGGAATATGTTGCGCTGAAAACGATTTTCAGGAACCCAGAGTCATACAGGGTATGGCATGATAGACTGGGTCATCCTGGGTTGGGCATGATGAGGAAAATCATCAAAGGCTCTGTTGGCCATAACATAGCAACAAAAGACTTCCCAAATCCTGAAGATTTTATGTGCACTGCATGTGCCAAAGGGAAGTTAATCCTTAGACCCTCCACCTTGAAGGTGAAGGATGAATCGCCAATTTTCCTGCAGAGAATTCAAGGCGATATTTGTGGACCAATACAACCCTTGTCGGGCCCTTTCAAATATTTTATGGTCCTGATTGATGCCTCCACTAGGTGGAGCCACGTATGCCTATTATCTACAAGGAACCATGCCTTTGCAAAGCTGGTTGCCCAGATAATAAAACTAAGAGCAAATTTTCCGGATAGCCGGATCAAATCCATAAGGATGGACAATGCTGGAGAATTTACCTCCAAATCATTTGATGACTATTGCCTAGCTCTTGGCATACAAGTGGAGCATTCGGTTCCACATGTCCACACTCAGAATGGCCTTGCAGAGTCATTAATCAAAAGGATTAAATTGATTGCTAGGCCACTTTTACAGAACTGCAAGCTCCCAACTACTTGTTGGGGACATGCTGTGATGCATGCAACAGCATTAATCCAGCTCAGGCCAACTGCATATCACTCTGCATCCCCCTTGCAGCTAGTGCGTGGGAAAGAACCAAGTATTTCCCATCTGCGAAGATTCGGTTGCGCTGTGTACGTGCCGATCTCACCACCTCAGCGTACCACCATGGGTCCTCACCGGAAGTTGGGGGTCTATGTGGGGTATGAGTCTCCGTCTATAATCAAATACCTTGAGCCTATGACTGGGGATCTGTTCACGGCTCGGTACGCTGATAGTATTTTTAATGAGGACCATTTCCCGGCGTTAGGGGGAGAAATGTACCAAAAGAAATGCCAAGAAATTTCATGGAGTGCTGAGGGCCTCCAGTCCTTAGATCCACGCACTAGCGAAGCTGAACTTGAAGTTCAGAGGATCTTAAACCTCCAAAGGCTAGCAAATAATTTGCCAGAAGCCTTCACTGATCATAGTGGGGTGACAAAATCACATATACCTGCTGTAAATGTGCCAGAGAGAGTAGAAATAGCCCCGAAGGCTACTGACTCAAATTTGGGCCAAATCTCTAGGAAAAGGGGGAGACCTCTGGGTGCACGGGATAAACTTCCGCGGAGACGTCCGCAGAAACAAATTCCGTGCCAGATACGTCACACATTAAGTCAGTTGAAGAATCTCAACCTGAAGTTGAGAAGCTCCCTGAAGTGAGCCATCCTGAAGATGAAATTCCCAGTGCAAAAACACGCGCGCAAATTGATTTTGGTACTGGGACATCGGAACACCCAGACTCTGTCATTTTGGGAAATCATGACGAGCTGGTGAAAATGAATGATGAAATCAGTATAAATTATATTGATTCAGGAGAGTTATATAACAGAAAGACTACTATTGTCGACATATACTTTGCCTCAAAAATTGCTTCCGTTGAACTGGATCCAGAACCTAAGTCCATGGCAGAGTGCCAGAAGCACTCAGAATGGGTTAAATGGAAAGAAGCAATTGAGGCTGAATTGCGCTCGCTTTATCGGAGGAATGTGTTCGGCCCTGTAGTGCGAACTCCTCCTGGAGTTACCCCTGTTGGGTACAAATGGGTTTTCGTTCGGAAGAGGAATGAAAATAACCAGGTGGTCAGATATAAAGCGAGGCTGGTAGCACAAGGTTTTTCGCAGAGACCAGGCATCGATTACGATGAAACATACTCTCCTGTGATGAGTGGCATCACGTTCCGATATTTGATATCTATGGCAGCTAGCCTCAACATGCAAATGCAGTTGATGGATGTGGTGACCGCATATTTATATGGGTCACTTGACTCAGATATCTATATGAAAGTCCCTGAAGGATTAAAGATCCCACATCCAAATGAAAATCGCAACATGTATAGCGTCAAATTGCAGAGGTCGCTATATGGGTTAAAGCAGTCCGGTAGAATGTGGTACAACCGGCTGAGTGACTTTCTCCTGAAGAAAGGTTACACCAATCATGATGATTGTCCCTGCGTATTCATCAAGAAATCCCAGAATGGATTCTGTATCATCTCAGTCTATGTCGATGATCTCAATATCATCGGAAACGCAGAGGACATAAAGGAAGCTATTTCTTACCTTAAGACGGAGTTTGAGATGAAAGATTTGGGTAAAACCAAACTTTGCTTAGGCCTGCAGTTTGAGCACCTCCCTGAAGGAGTCTTTATACACCAGTCCACCTATACAAAGAGGGTCCTTGCAAAATTTAACATGGATAAATCGCACCCTCTAAGAACCCCCATGGTCGTAAGATCCCTTGAAGCGGATAAAGACCCATTCAGACCTTGTGAAGAAAATGAGAAAGTTTTGGGACCTGAAGTTCCCTACTTGAGCGCCATTGGAGCACTAATGTACCTTGCGAATTGCACTAGACCTGATATTGCATTCGCAGTAAACCTCCTAGCTAGGTATAGTGCTGCCCCAACCAGAAGACATTGGGTTGGCGTCAAAACTGTCCTCAGATACCTTCAAGGTACCCAAGATCTTGGATTATTCTATAAAAGCAACCAAGACTTGTCCATGGTGGGATATACAGATGCTGGCTATATGTCTGATCCCCATAATGCCAGATCACAGACTGGATTCATATTTCTCTGTGGTGGTACAACCATTTCTTGGCGGTCTTTCAAACAGACCCTTGTAGCCACATCTACAAACCACTCAGAGATAATTGCGATGTATGAGGCCGCACGAGAATGTGTTTGGCTCAGACGTATGACAAGTCACATCCTAAAGTCATGTGGACTCAATGTCATCGATACCCCAACCATTATCTATGAAGATAATGCTGCCTGTGTTGCACAAATGCAGATGGGCTATGTTAAGAGCAATCTCACTAAGCATATTGCTCCTAAATTCTTCTACCCTCATGAGCTGTAGAAGAGTGGGGAAGTAAAGATCTTGCATACTAAGTCATGTGAAAATCTTGCTGATTTATTTACAAAGTCTCTACCTCCACCTAGTTTTCTCCGATGTGTTCAAGGCATTGGAATGAGACGACTTAGAGAGATGCAAGGTTTAGGGGGAGCCCTGAACCATAGCCCATAATATGAGATCTTCGAACTCATATTGATCCCGAAGATCAAAACTAATCCTGAAGATAAGTTGTTGTACTCTTTTTCCCCTAGTGACTTTTCCCATTGGGTTTTGTCACGTAAGGTTTTTAACGAGGCAACAAGTGCAACATAGCTTGCGTGTGCCATGTACTCTTTCTCTGTCGATCCCTTTTTTCCACTGGGTTTTTGGGAGGAGTTTTAACGAGGCATGTGCATTTCGCGGTATAAGCCCAAGGGGGAGTGTTACGAAACATGATCTCTATCCTCGATCCTTGGAGGCCAAGCCTTATTCCTAGTACGTTGTATCCTTTGATGCTAAGCCAACGTACTCCTTGTTGACCAAGAGAAAGTTGATAAGCTTGCTAGCTTCCTTGGATGCCAAGGATCGTACTCCTTGCTTGACAAGGAAACCTTGATCAGGTTTGTGTGGGCTAAATACCTAAAATGACTTTGAAGTGAGGCTATAAATAGAAGGCAAAAGATTGAGCTAGACACACAAGTTTCTTGAGTTTGTATACGTGCAAGACAACATAATAAAGAGCTCAGCCTTCTCTCCATCTTGTGTTCTTGTGTTTGTGCTATTGTGTATGTGGTGATTTGAACAAGTATTGAACAACGTCGGTTCTCAACAGAAAGAAAAATTTCATGTCTTACAAGTTGTCCGTATGGCGGTGCACTGGATACAGCTCTGGGCTTTCCTATTACCTGCGAATCAGCGAGAGTTTATGGTTTCTGGATGCACAAGAATCCTGTCGGTGGCACATGATTTTTTCTCTCAACATACGTGGCAACATATTAGGACTTTTGTGGTTTGTTTGACCCTTCCTATTGATCATTTGAGACTTGTCTCAATTTATTTGTGTAATTCGGAGATAGATGGATGTGTGCATTGATGCACAGGCAGGAACATCCGCATTTCTAAAAAAATCAAATTAGCTCAAGTTGCTCGATATAATGGCCGAAATTTTACGGGTGTCCAAGCAGGCGCCGACGACATCAAAACGGGGACATAGCCGTCCGCATCCGAAGAAACTAGCGAGACGACGATCTTGGCCATGGGTCCATGGAGATGGACGTGTCGCGAGCCCACGGCCGACGATTCCCCGCAAAGAGATAAACAGCAACCCACCTGGCCTCTCCCGATAGGCTCCTCCGCCACATCCCCCAATCCAGACATGCCATCCCGCGCGCGCGCCACCCATCACCACCTCTTCCTCATCTCACGGCGCCCATGCCCACCACCTGTTCGACCACGTGACGCCAGCCCGCCATGGCGCCCGCGCTCACCTCCAACCCTCCTTCCTTCCGGCCCCTCTCCTCCCCGCTTCGCCGCCGTGCCCCAGCCTTCCTCTGCCGCGTCGGCGCCGGCAAGCCGGGGGGCGATGAGGAGGCTAAGAAGAAGAACTTCTTTGTCGACTTCAGCGGCACGTTTCCGGACGCCAAGTCACTGATACCGGCCTTCCCTTCGCCGGCGAACGGGTCGCTGTTTGCCGGTGGAAAGGGAAAGAAGGACCCGCAGACTGTGTTCGTTGCGGGCGCCACGGGGCAGACGGGTGTCCGCATTGCACAGACGCTGCTGCGGCAAGGTTTCGCCGTGCGCGCCGGTGTTCCGGACCTCGCCTCTGCACAGGAGTTGGCTCGGCTTGCCGCCGCATATGGGCTCATTTCCCCCGTGGAGGCGCGCCGGCTCAACGCAGTGGAGTCGGGTTTCGATGACACTGAGGCGATCGCCAAGTCCATCGGCCCAGCGGCCAAGGTGGTGATCACGGTTGGCCCGGCCGAGAAGGGACCAGAGGGCGGACTGGTCACTACCGACGATGCACTCCGGGTAGTGCAGGCTGCGGACCTCGCAGGCGTGGCACATGTTGTGGTCGTCTACGACGAGGGCGCCGGTGGCTTGAATGGTGCCTCCACGAACAGTGTGCTTAATGGGTTCACATCTTTTTTCTCGAATCTGTTCTCCCGCGTGCAGACTCTGTCGGTAAGCGACTTCTTGGCCAAGGTGGTGGAGACCGATGTGAACTACACATTAGTCAAGGCGTCACTCACTGACGACTACAACCCTGAGAGCTCATATGGCTTGGTCCTGGCGAAAGAGGATTCCTCGACGACTTCCTCAACAGAGACTGGCAAGGTAGTTCACAGCTGTGATAATGCAATGCAGGCCACATGAAGGTTTGCGCCGTTGCTTATATGCATACATTTGTTTGTTTTGGTAGGTGTCCAAGTCGCAGATTGCTTCTCTTGTGGCTGATGTTTTCTCCAACGTGGAGATCGCAGAGAACAAGGTATTAAAACTGTACACACATCTGCATATCGATGGCCAGGCTTCTCCTCATTTCGTTTCCCCAAGAAATGCATTACTTCTGTTAGTTATTACTCTAATAGCCAATTCAATCCATGGTTCTGCCCAGTCCATGAGGAACTCTATCTATCTAGCACCAGGATTAGTTAGAATTGGATTTTTGAATATTTTGTTACCGAATTCATGAAAGACTTTATTGGTAAAGACATGGGCTATGTTAAAAATGTATAATTTACATTTACAGCAACTCAGACAGTAGTCTGGATTGCAGAGATTCCTAAGTTGCTTCGGACCGTCTGGTAGTTCCAGAACTATGTAGTTCCTGGTTGGTGCCGGAGAAGCAGAACAATATATATGTTAGAATAAACAGACAATCCGGAACTTACTATTCAGTTTTTTCCTGTAAGGCTCACTAGTATGACAAGTTACAACCTTTGCCTTGTTCGTGTCGAATGTGCATCCCTCACGAAAAGATATATTGTGATGTTTGTGTATACCCTTTAAATGCTACGTACAAAATGGTTATGATGACAAAAGGAGACACTATAATTCAAATTAGTTTTATCTTATGGGTGCTTATTTACTCAATTTTGACTTCGTCGAAATAATTCTCAATTTCCAGGTTATGGAAGTTTCAACTAGCTCACTGGGCACATCCAAGCCAACAGTGGAGGCATTAACGTGAGTAAGCAACCTATTTTTCATCAGATATTATTTTGACTCCTTGATATTGATTGTTTTTACGTGTCTCTTTGACAACCTTGTTATAATTGCAACAATGAGTAGAAAGTGTTGCCGTGGACAAAAAATTGCTCTCATAGCACTACGAAACACTTCGCCCAAAAAAAAAAAAACACTACGAAACACTTCGCAAACCCACTCCGGGAACCCTGTTTGCTCCAGTAGCACCTGACTAGTTCCTGTGTTAGCAAAAATCTCTCTATCTTTGCAATGTGTATTGTAGGAGCCATTTCCTTATTAAAATGACATAGTCGATCAGTCAGAGCAAAACATTTTTTGCATTACTGTTGGAAAGCAGCTTAATGTACAACCATCCCCTTTCCCGTCTAAAATAAATGATGATGCTTGCGTGTTTGTATCCTTTGAAATCGAAAGTCTGATCGGCCAAAATGAAAACAGATCATCACTTCTTTCATTTTTTTTGAGATCACTCCTTTCGCTCATTACGAGCAGTCTCATTCACAGAAGTATGACTTCAGCAAATGCATGGAATTCAACTCTTTGTACTGATACTTCAAAACCTATTCTTCAGAGGTATTCCTGAGGACATTAGAAGAAAAGAGTACAAAGAAGCTGCTGCAAAAGCAGAGGAAGCCCTGGCCTCACAGCGAGCTGGCGATGCAGAAGAACCCACCAGTAAGCTCAAAGCCGAAGGGACCTCCAAAGAGTCAGGTGCAGGTCCAGTGAACGAGGCGCAAGCCTCGCTGGAGAACCTTCTGAGCAGAGCCAAAGGCCTCAAGCTCAGCACGGACTTCTCCTGGGACAAGTTCAGCACGCAGCTAGCAGCGGCAGGCGCTGCTGCCACACGGAACTCGGACGACGAGGAACCGAAAGCCCAGATCGCCACCGTGAGAGGCCAGGCCAGGGCCAAGAAGCTGGCACCACAAAGGGCCGTCGTGAAGCCGGTGGTACAGAAGGTGAAGCAGGCAACGAAGCAGCCGGCTCCCAAGGAGATGAGGCCCGTGTTCGGGGGACTATTCAAGCAGGAGACCATCTTTGTGGACGAGGACTGAGCTTCGCAGGAACACAATTTTTCTTTCTTTTCTTTGTTGTTTTGTGAAGGGCCTTGATGTGTATCTTGAAAGATGAACTTAAAGAGTAACATTTGAATACATGTGTCTGTAACTGCGGCGCACTGCTTTTTGATGGGAATGGTGGCACTCGACCCATTAATTTGTAAGGCGGAGGACAACATCATCGGAGTAGATGTCCAGACACATAACATGAGTTAGCTTGTGAACCATAGACTGCACAAGTAAACGCACGTTAAAGGACTAGGCAATCAGTAGCAAAACCTTACTCTCCCCATGCCCATTTTCTCAGCAATTCTGATACCTTCAATGGGGTCACCCAAAGCCTCTGCTTCAAAACTTGTATATATTTGCATGGGGGTCGTTTAATCCTTTCGGGGTGTCTGTTATTCCCCTCATGGGTCTTGTAGGTTTGGTCTGAACTTTAATACTCCCTCTGATTCATAAAAAGTGTAGCTAATATAGGAATGACATTGTGCTTGTGCATGGTACGTTGATTCCTTCCGACACTTTATATGGATCGGAGGAGTAGCTCTCTATATCTTCCTCCTGCTGAGGTAGATCATTTGGGCTTGCAGTTTTAGTTTGATTTCGTTTTTCGTTTCTTATAGTTTGGATAAGACATATGTTCTATTACCCTTTGATGGTGGAACCCGGCTTCTTCCGAAATCGTATGAAAAAAAAGCTTCTGCTTCAGCCTGCAACGTTGCGCAGGCATACGGGATAGCATCAGCCGCAGCAAAAACGATATCTCCCTCCGACTCCGAGCCTGCCGCGCAGTGCTCTCTGTCTGAGACTTGTCATGATTCCGTTTTCTCGTCTTGCTGAAAGTATTCGCTTCTTCAACTGAAAACACCTCCGTACTCATAAAACCTATCCACCATGATGCCTTTCTATAAACCGTATCTGCTTGCAACGTCTTCCAGTCGTGAAAATGTCACTTTCCGCAAACACCCAATCGGTGTCTGTCTTTTGGATATTCCCCACATTGCTAAATTAACAAATTGTCATTGGTAGAATAGCATGACTCGGTTGAGAAAATACACTATATTTCTTCCCAGTCAACTAGAAAAGAGCATGCCGTGTTTTCAGATGAATAATCTGTTGATCAAAGAGACCATTAGTTTTTTATGCCCATTAGAGCATTTCATTTACCTATTTTTCTTGAGTTCTTGTTCAGTCTGATTACAGAAGGACTCTATTTTTCTCTTGGAGAAGTAACTATTTTGCAGAAACAAACGGAAAGACTTGGGAGCAGTTGCGTTTCTATGGGTGTATTTGGTTGCCCGTGAAGAACCATACAGATTTTGGGGGGCCAAATCTGAGATGTTTGGTTGCCTTATAAATGGGCTGGTTTGCACCGGTCCAATACATAAAACAACCCAAAACTTGGCCAATGGGAACCATCCAGTAGACTGTTTACATCGAGGTGCAGTGATATCTAAACTTGGCCAATGGGAACGCTTTCGACAAAATTAAGATCCTTTGAATATCTAAACTCCCTAAAAATTGAGCTCTCAGGTTGCTCCAGGTGCAGTGATAACTTTCAATTGTTATATCAGATCAAGCTAGAAACAATATTATCTGTTCGTTCAGCTGAATACAAAACTTACTTTTTTATCTTATGAATTTACGGTGCCAGATTTTAGGGATAGCTTTTTTTTAGCTCATTTGGGCCAAAAATCTTGCTCCAACAGATTCCCTTGATGTAAATTTTGCAAACCAAAAAGTATGTAAAAAAACAAGTGTTGCAAATATAAAACACTTGGGATACTGCTACAGAAAGGTCAACACGCGCATGCTAACTGCCAATCGAAAGTTTTGTGACGCCCTCCGGCCTCTCCTCCAGTGACCAACTGCCACCTATTTTTCATCGATTCGGCCTCAAATCTGGCCGCGAATCAACGTCCACTTCTCAAAGGCATCATGGATTAATTACGCCTTGACTTTGTCGTCGCTCTCCTCCCATGTACGGATACCAAATGACTCCCGTTTGTAGCTCCGGCTGACGAGTCAACTGAGCGGCCTTTCTCCCTTCCCCTTCCTCACCGTGCCTCCAACTTCCATGAAAGCATGGGCATGAGCGACACACGCAGCTCTACCTTCATCTGCAACTCGACTAGCCCCGCCTCGCACATGTTTGTTTGGGCTCGTCTCGTTAAGAGATTAACAAATTGAAAGTTGTTACTTTTGTACTATACAATATATATTGCAGGTGCTAGACAACCACGTTCAATATTTTCCGGAAAAGGGTATGAATTCATTTCATGATCATGTATGAGACACTAATCTTTAGTCAGATTAGCATGTCATATAATGATAACAAACACTAATCCCTCGAACGCGCAGCAAAGCGCACCAACTTCTTCTAGTATCATGTGGCGCCCCGACCCGACTGTTATACAGTGATGCTGTGTGTGACCGGTTAAGCAATACAACCGGAGGTTACGGGTTTACCAATCCCCGGCCAAAACCTTTGGCAGGCGTTGCTCGGTATGGATCATCGGCAACGCAACACCCCGATTGATGCCTTAACACAGGCACAACCCTCAATGTATAATAGAGAGATCAAGACTTGTGGAATAACTGGCACATCACAGACTCTACGACACAAATCATTATAGTTCAACTTTTATAATAGAGAAAGATAGCAAATGACAACCAGAGGTCACAGACCCAACATTACAACAAGCGGAAGCGAATTAGGTTGTTCTAAACAACAAGATCCAAAATATGGCCTAAGAGGCCTACAGATAAACATCCAACGCCAGCTGTTCCGGGATGTCCCAAGCTGCCACCTGGGAACCCAGACTACTCGTCGACGTCCACAAAGAACCCACCTTCGAGGTCGGTGAAGTCCTCCTCTGAAACAAAACAAACGACGTTGAGTTCGACGAACTCGCAAGATTATATATAGAGCTTTAGCTCGATGAGGCTTTCAAGGTTTTATGTCTGTTTTGCATAAAGCTGATTTTATTTATGAAAACATAACTCAAAGGCATCGACTAATCAGAGTATTTTCAAAAGAGGTAAGAAGTAACTCTTTTCTTCGATCACCTTTCTCAACATCACCCATCATCATCAACCACTGTACCTGTGATACAAGGCACCTCCCGAATCACCCTCGAGGAAGCTCACCTTACAATCTTGAGTAGTACCTTTAGTACTCAGTTTTTAATCATTCCGTTCAAGTTATTCTATGATCTTATCGTCCTTTCCCAAGTCGTCCGTAACCGTGGACACGGCTTTTCAAAAAGATTTACCCTGCAGGGGTGTACAATGTTTGCCACGCGTACCGTCCGGCCCATTACCTGCGCATTAGCTCTCTTCCTTGGAAAGCCGGCTGGGTGGGAGTGGTGTCGACTTCTCCCTCGTTCATTTTCCTAACACCACCATCCTCATCCCAGTTCATACCACCATCAACACGCACGCGCAAATGGAAGCCCAAACTAGAGGACCCTGGCTAGCCCCGCCCGAGTTATTTAGTCTATGAGGGTTCCTGCACTGCGAATGCATAGGCCTCACGCATGGTTACACGCTCAGTCTTGGTTCGAGAGGTAAAGAACTCGCACCTAGGCGGCGAGAACGAGACAAAGCACCACAACCACAGTGGCCTCTCACCCCCACCTTCAGCATCTTATTACCTGTCACCACAATTCTCCACCATCATCTGCACAATTCAACACCTGCTTCCAACATGTAATATCCATCGAACGGCGGAACATTTAACTAAGCATGGCTAAGCATCAACATTGCATAGTTAAGTATCTCAGGCCAACAATTCAAACCTATGGATAATAGGAGGGGAAACAGGTAATGGCATCGGAAACTTAATGCAACTATAGGATACTCTAATCCAATAAAATTGACATTTAGAACCGCATGCAATATTATAGTGGAGAAAATATTTGCGGAAACATAGGATAAGATATGCTCAGAGGGGGGATTACGCTTACCTTGTTGATACGGCTGGTAATAGGGATCGTCACGAGACTGCGGTGTCAATTCCACTCCTTGATCTACCGATGCACAAACAATACCGGAGAGGAACAATCAAAACCACAGATAACACCGGTGCAATGCGCAAACACATGATGACATGACTTTTTAAGGTACCGAATTTATTTGAGCTATCTAGCAATTTAAATGGGGTGCTAGAAATAAATACTTCAACCGGAGAGGAAAACACCCCATATTTAACTTAATGATTTTAATACTACTAGAAGTACCGTAATTCAATTGTGATCAAATATGCATGATAATTGCTTTAAAGGTTTATTCACAATTTTCTGGACACTTTGGTATATTACACGCATTTTTCTGATACACCGATAAAAAGTTATTATTTTTATAACTTTCCTTCTTGATATGACCTTTTGAGGATTTATTTAACAACCATTTAATATTTGTATCATTTAGAGATAGAGGGTTGAAAGGAGAATAGAAATTTCAAAATCAGTATAGAAATCCGGTTGTCAGTCCGGAATTTTTCGGATTTTTCACCGGGAGAAAATAATTCCCGGAATTGTTTCCGGTTCATTTCCGGATGAAGACCGGGTTAGAACGTCGGTGTCCAGTACCGCTTTTCTTATTCCGGAAAAGAAACCGGAAAAATCCGGGTTTTTCACCGATACAACGACACGACGGCGAGGGCTACTGCGACGGCGACCGCGTGCGGTGCGACGGCAACCCAGAGGGCTAGGAGGAGAGGAAGGGGTGCCAGGGCTCGGGAAGCTCACCACGAGCAAGTTGGTGAGGTCGGGGACGGCAGAGGTGCAACGGCGGCGACGGAATCGGGCGCCGGGGCTCCGGACTGTAGCGGCAAAAAGGTGGACGGCGGCGGCGATTCACGGCCTCCGGGCTCGATTCCTTTGGCCAGAGAGTAGAGGAAGTGGCGGCGGAGCTTCCTGCTACCTTCGATTTACTCGGAGGCTCCTCAATCCGCGGCGGCGACGACGACGGCCATGGCGGCTTCGGGAGCTCGGGGAGAGAGAGGATGGGGAAACGGGGAGGAGAACCGAGGGAGGGAGCAGGTGGGCCTCGTGTGCGGCGTGCTCTCCTTGCAGGGAGAGGGCAGAGAGGGGGGGCCCGGCCATGGCGAGCTCGAGCTGGTGCGGCTCGGCCGCCCAGCTCGGTCGCTACAGGGGAGGAAGATGACCATCTTCCAGAAAACCCCCTGCACAAATATTTCCATCACGGACTAGTCCTTCTCTAATTACAAAGAGGCCCTTGTCTGTTCTTATTAAAACCAGTAGTACTTCTCTGATTTAATTGAGGCATTTAAATATTTTATAAAAATCTGAGAAAATTTGGGTAGCCTCCCAACAGCATGTAAAGGCACCACAAAATTTGGCGTTGCAAAATAAAATAGTTTGGACAACATTTGTTCATTGGGTTAGTTTATGGCATTTTGCTAAATTTCAAAATGTTGCTCCTTTAATATTTTAGGGCAATTGCAAAATATTGTTTTGAGCTCTTGGAACTTCCTTGACAAATATAAGATGTCAAGAAATTTTGTTTTGCAACTTTGAGTGCCTTCATTGTGTTGAAGTTTGTTAGAGTAATTTGGCATTTTGTTTTAGCAACTCAACATCATTTCGATACCACTGTTGTGTTAACTCAAAAGAGACATGTTTATGCATGGATGCCATGATGCAATTAACTCAAAAGTGGAAAAATTACACAGGTTTTTAGGTTCTCAGCTTTGGGCTGTTACAACTCTACCCCCTTACAGGAATCTCGTCCCGAGATTCTAAGGTTGCGGAAAGAAGTCGGGATACCTCTCGAAGACTAGACTCTCTTCCCAAGTAGCTTCTTCCTCGGAATGGTGAGACCATTGAACTTTGAGGAACTTGGTAGTCTTGTTACGGGTCTTCCTTTCGGCTTCATCCAGGATACGGATAGGATGCTCGCGATAA
Source organism: Poa pratensis (assembly GCA_947311845.1). Taxonomy (NCBI): domain Eukaryota; kingdom Viridiplantae; phylum Streptophyta; class Magnoliopsida; order Poales; family Poaceae; genus Poa; species Poa pratensis. The sequence continues at coordinate 77,581,604 of CAMZMU010000042.1, read as the reverse complement.
GTGAGATCTTCCTGGAGGTCTAGCTCTTCATGATTGACTCCATGGATAGGATCTTTAAAACACCGGCGAAGTTGGGAGACATGAAACACATCATGTACATTTGGGAATTTGACCGGTAACTCCAATTGATAAGAAAGATCTCCTCGCTTGGCCAGAATGGTGAAAGGGCCAACATAGCGAGGTGCCAATTTCCCTTTGATTCCGAAGCGGCGAACGCCACGAAGGGGAGAGACGCGGAGATAAGCTTTATCACCAATTTCATAGTGAATTTCCTGATGGTGCTTATCATAGTAGCTCTTCTGCCTAGACTGAGCAATCTTCAGATTCTCTCTTATGATTCGAACCTTCTCCTCAGCTTCATTGATCACATCCGGACCAAAGAGTGCTCTCTCTCCGGTCTCGGACCAATTTAGAGGAGTGCGGCATTTTCTTCCATAGAGAACCTCGAATGGAGCCATGCCCAGACTAGCTTGATAGCTATTGTTGTAGGAGAACTCCGCGAAAGGGAGATACTTTTCCCAACCCTTGCCAAAAGAGATTACACATGCCCGAAGCATGTCTTCCAACACTTGGTTCACTCTTTCGGTCTGACCATCAGTTTGAGGATGGTAGGCGGTACTGAAGTTGAGACGGGACCCCATAGCAGTTTGGAAACTCTGCCAAACTTGGATACAAAGATACTTCCACGGTCCGATATGATCCTCAGAGGGACCCCATGCAATGGAACAATACGAGCCAAATAAAGTCAGCAAGTTGACTTGCCCGTATATCATCACGGACTGGTAGGAAGTGAGCAACCTTGGAAGACGATCAATGATTACCCAGATTGCATTGTTGCCCTTTTGAGATCGGGGAAACCCGGTGATGAAGTCCATACCAATTTCATCCCATTTCCACTCGGGACTGCAATAGGGCGAAGAGTGCCGGCAGGCCTTTGATGTTCAGCCTTTACCCGTCGACAGGTGTCGCATTCAGCAACATACTTGGCAATTTCTCGTTTCATCCGAGTCCACCAGAATTGTGGTCGAAGGTCTTGGTACATCTTGGTACTACCGGGATGAATAGAGAGAGGAGATTCATGAGCTTCTTGGAGGATCAGCTCTCAATTTTGTTTCTTTGGCACTACCAAGCGGTCACCAAAATAAACAACTCCGGATTCATTGACAGAAAAACATTTGGCCTTCCGCTAGCAATGTTCTCTTGATTTTGAATACCCTTGTCAGGGTTTGAGCTTCCTTAATCTGGTCTACAAGAGTAGATTTGATCTCCAGATTTGCAAGGTAGCCGGAGGGAACATTTCTAAGTTCAAACGAGAGAACTCTTCATGAAGGGCAGGTTGGGCCTTTTCAATCATCAGATTGTTGCAATAGGACTTCCGACTTAGCGCGTCAGCCACGACGTTTGCTTTGCCGGGTTGATAGTTCAGACTCACATCATAGTCCTTGATTAACTCCAACCAACGCCTTTGCCTGAGATTTAAATCCGGCTGGGTGAAGAGGTACTTCAGACTCTTGTGATCCGAGAAATCTCGCAACGGTTACCAAACAGGTATGGTCTCCATTGCTTCAAAGCATAGACCACCGCGGCAAGTTCTAGATCATGAGTTGGGTAGTTGAGCTCATGCGGCTTAAGTTGGCGAGAAGCATATGCCACCACATGGCCATCTTGCATTAGCACACAGCCCAAGCCTTGTAGAGAGGCGTCACAGAAGACGACGAAATCCTTGCTTGTGTCCGGCAGGACAAGCACAGGAGCGGACGTGAGTTTGGCTTTCAGTGTTTTGAAGCTCTCTTCAGCTTCGGCCGTCCATACGAACTTTTTATCCTTCTTGAGAAGGTCAGTCAGGGCCTTGGCTATCTTGGAGAAACCTTCGATGAATCGGCGGTAGTAACCGCCAATCCGAGAAAGCTACGGATGTCCTTGACTGACATTGGAGTTTTCCAATCCAAATGGACTGAATCTTGTCGGGAATGACAGCCACACCATTAGCGGATATCACATGACCAAGGAAGACAAGATTATCCAACCAAAACTCACACTTGGAGAACTTGGCATAGAGGCGGTGTTCTCGAAGTCGTGTCAGAACCAAACGAAGATGTTCGGCATGCTCTTCATCGGTTTTGGAATAAACGAGGATGTCATCAATGTAAATGACGACAAACTTGTCAAGATAATCCATGAAGACAGAGTTCATGAGCCTCATGAAAGTAGCTGGAGCATTGGTGAGACCAAAGGACATGACGGTATACTCATATGAGCCATAGCGAGTAACAAATGCCGTCTTTGGAATATCCTCCTTTCTGATTTGATCTGATGGTATCCTGACCTCAGATCCATCTTGGAGAATACCGTTGCACCAGCTAACTGATCCAACAGATCATTGATGCGAGGAATAGGATACTTGTTCTTGATTGTCACCGCATTCAACGGTCGATAGTCAGAGACTAGACGAGGCACGGTAGAATCCCTCTTCTTGACAAAGAGTACCGGACAACCCCAAGGTGAACTGCTAGGCTGGATGAAATCCTTTGCTAACAGCTGATCAATTTGCTCTTTCAACAGAGCCAACTCTTCCACCGGCATACGGTAGGGCTTCTTGGAAATTGGAGCGGTACCGGGAAGTAGATCTATGACAAACTCCACACTTCGGTCAGGAGGCATGCCAGGCAATTCTTCCGGGAACACATCCGGGAAGTCACACACCACGTGTATGTCCTGGATTTCAGGAGGGATTCGCCTTCCATAAAGCAAAGGAGATCTCAGGTGAGTTGGGTATGATGAGGACGGAGGTCTTGACAGTGCAGACCAATACTTAACACTGTCGGAAGAATTGGTCACGGTGACGGTCTTGGCAGCACAGTCGAGATTAGCCGGTATTTGGCTAGCCAGTTCATGCCCAGTATGACATCAATGCCACTTGACCTCAGAGCTACCAAAGCGAAAGGAAAAGAGTAGTAACCGATAGTAATCTGGACTCAGGAGTAACCCATCGGTTTGCCATTTGGAGCCAGGAGTGGCGATCACCAAGGGAGCTCATTTTCTCAAACGGTATTTTGTGGTCTTTTGCAAAAGCTATGGATATGAATGAATGCGATGCTCCAGAATCAAACAAAACTGTAGCGATGTTGTTGATTCGTAACTCACCCATGAGAACGCCGGGGTCCTCTTCAGCTTCTTCAGCAGAGATGTGGTTCAGGCGACCACGCACAATAGGTCCAGCCTTGCCAGCTGGAGTGGCAGGGGCTCGTGCAGGAGTTATCGCGAGAGGTGCCTTCTGGGGGCACTCCCTGGAGTAGTGGCCAGCCTGGCCACAGGTGTAGCAAGTGAGTCCAGGTGGAGCAGGTAGCATAGGACGGTACCCACTCCGCCTACCCCAAGTGTCGAAGTAGTGGGGCGCGGAGGGGTGGCCTGTATCCCGCGGCCCTCGGCATGAATGGAGCACGCGGCACAGCGCTGTAGGGAACAAACACCCTGCGCTTCTTGCTCTCAGAACCCGAGGAACTCTGGTGGTCCCCGTGTGCGGGCCTCTTGGAAGCTCAAGTTCCTTTCTTCCTTGCTCAAGAGTAAAGCCTGGTTGAACAGCTCCTGGTAGGTCTGGAACCTGAAGGGCAACTCATAGCGGAGCTGCGGCGTAAGACCCTTGCGGAACAGCTCTTGCTTGTCAGCATCATTGGTCACGTCCCTTGGGGCGTAACGAGAGAGATGGTTGAACTCACGACCATAAGTGCGGAGGTCCATCCGTCCCTGTTGCAAATCCAGGAACTCCCTCCTCTTCAATCCATGATCGGCTGGGGAATGTACTCCGCACGGAAGGCAGTGCGGAAATCAGCCCAGTGAAGACATGGTTGGCTGGAAACAAAGCCACATGGCTTTCCCACCAACAGCCAGCAGCACCAACCAAGAGTAGGTGGCAAAGTTGACTTGCTCAGCCACTGGGACATGCAGCGCGGAGAACTTGCGCTCCAAAGCACGAAGCCAATCATCAGCTTCCAGTGGCTCCTTAGCATCAGCAAAGGTGGGTGGCTGCGAGCGCAGGAACTCAGTGAGAGTGTTGCACCGTTCCTCGTGCATTCTGCTGCACCAACTGCTCAAGCAAGCGCTCATTGCGCCCACGGTTCTCCTCAATGGCCATCAAGACCTGAGCCATCGAGGGTGGTGGCGGCAGATCATCCTCATCATTGTTGTGGTTACCGCGACCACCGCGGCCTCCTCGAGCCATTCTGGAGATTTGACAATGACACAGTTAGTATCTTTCTCCGAATGGTCGAACAATAGCATTAGCGTCTACTCAAGTACACAGACTAGGGACGATAATATTGTGTAACAAAACAAGGAATCAACAAGATAGAACTTGGGTCAAAGATCAGCATCATGTGCTACTAGCGAGATAAGAAGAACTTAACACACTCTAGTTGGCACAATCCGGGACCTTATGTTCAAGTCCTTGGGTTAAAACCCAAAAAAGGAAAATTATCTTCGTTGGTAACAGATTTTGTTTGCAACGCAGCGGGAGCAACGGACACATAACACTAAAGGTCGAACCCAACCCCGTTTCTAATCATTTTGAAGTAACAGATGAGAAGTAAAACCTTTAACTCAAATCGAGGTAAGATTGCTCCGAGATTAGAGGGTAACCAGATAAGGAGTAAAAAGAATCCTAAGATGGTTTTCACAACTCATTTTTAGGTTAAAAATATTTTCACAAACACTAGACTCAACGTCGACCAGTAGAAGGGTTTCCTACAGGCAGTACTGCTCTGATACCAACTTGTGGCGCCCCGACCCGACTGTTATACAGTGATGCTGTGTGTCACCGGTTAAGCGATACAACCGGAGGTTACGGGTTTACCAATCCCCGGCCAAAACCTTTGGCAGGCGTTGCTCGGAATGGATCATCGGCAACGCAACACCCCGATTGATGCCTTAACACAGGCACAACCCTCAATGTATAATAGAGAGATCAAGACTTGTGGAACAACTGGCACATCACAGACTCTACGACACAAATCATTATAGTTCAACTCTTATAATAGAGAAAGATAGCAAATGACAACCAGAGGTCACAGACCCAACATTACAACAAGCGGAAGCGAATTAGGTTGTTCTAAACAACAAGATCCAAATATGGCCTAAGAGGCCTACAGATAAACATCAGCGCCAGCTGTTCCGGGATGTCCCAAGCTGCCACCTGGGAACCCCAGACTACTCGTCGACGTCCACAAAGAACCCACCTTCGAGGTCGGTGAAGTCCTCCTCTGAAACAAAACAAACGACGTTGAGTTCGACGAACTCGCAAGATTATATATAGAGCTTTAGCTCGATGAGGCTTTCAAAGTTTTATGGCTGTTTTGCATAAAGCTGATTTTATTTATGAAAACATAACTCAAGGCATCGACTATCAGAGTATTTTCAAAAGGGTAAGAAGTAACTCTTTCTTGATCACCTTTCTCACATCACCACATCATCAACCACTGTACCTGTTCATCAAAGGCACCTCCCCGAATCACCCTCGAGGAAGCTCACCTTAATCTTGAGTGGTACCTTTAGTACCCAGTTTTTAATCATTCCGTTCAAGTTATTCTATGATCTTATCGTCCTTTCCCAAGTCGTCCGTAACCGTGGACACGGCTTTTCGAAAAGATTTACCCTGCAGGGGTGTACAATGTTTGCCACGCGTACCGTCCGGCCCATTACCTGCGCATTAGCTCTCTTCCTTGGAAAGCCGGCTGGGTGGGAGCGGTGTCGACTTCTCCCTCGTTAAGGACTTTCCAGGATCATCAGTGGCGGCAGGACATGAGATCCAACACCCTGCCCCACGGCCACTCATTTTCCTAACACCACCATCCTCATCCCAGTTCATACCACCATCATCACGCACGCGCAAATGGAACCCGAACTAGAGGACCCTGGCTAGCCCGCCGAGTTATTTAGTCTATGAGGGTTCCTGCACTGCGAATATAGGCCTCACGCATGGTTGCACGCTCAGTCTTGGTTCGGGAGGTAAAGAACTCGCACCTAGGCGGCGAGAACGAGACAAAGCACCACAACCACAGTGGCCTCTCATCCCCACCTTTAGCATCTTATTACCTGTCACCACAATTCTCCACCATCATCTGCACAATTCACACTGTTCCAACATGTAATATCCATCGAACGGAACATTTAACTAAGCATGGCTAAGCATCAACATGCATAGTTAAGTATCTCAGCCAACAATACAAACCTATGGATAATAGGAGGGAAACAGGTAATGGCATCGGAAACTTAATGCAACTATAGGATACTCTAATCCAATAAAATTGACATTTAGAACCGCATGCAATATTATAGTGGAGAAAATATTTGCGGAAACATAGGATAAGATATGCTCAGAGGGGGGATTACGCTTGCCTTGTTGATACGGCTGGTAATAGGGATCGTCACGAGACTGCGTGCCATTCCACTCCTTGATCTACCGATGCACAAACAATACAGGAGAGGAACAATCAAAACCACAGATAACACCGGTGCAATGCACAAACACATGATGACATGACTTTTTAAGGTACCGAATTTATTTGAGCTATCTAGTAATTTAAATGGGGTGCTAGAAATAAATACTTCAACCGGAGAGGAAAACACCCCATATTTAACTTAATGATTTTAATACTACTAGAAGTACCGTAATTCAATTGTGATCAAATATGCATGATAATTGCTTTAAAGCTTTATTCACAATTTTCTGGACACTTTGGTATATTACACGCATTTTTCTGATACACCGATAAAAGTTATTATTTTTATAACTTTCCTTTTTGATATGACCTTTTGAGGATTTATTTAATAACCATTTAATATTTGTATCATTTAGAGATAGAGGGTTGAAAGGAGAATAGAAATTTCAAAATCAGTACAGAAATCCGGTTGTCAGTCCGGAATTTTCCGGATTTTTCACCGGGAGAAAATAATTCCCGGAATTGTTTCCGGTTCATTTCCGGATGAAGACCGGGTTAGAACGTCGGTGTCCAGTACCGCTTTTCTTATTCCGGAAAAGAAACCGGAAAATCCGGGTTTTTCACCGGATACAACGACACGACGGCGAGGGCTACTGCGACGGCGACCACGTGCGGTGCGACGGCAACCCAGAGGGCTAGGAGGAGAGGGGAGGGGTGCCAGGGCTCGGGAAGCTCACCACGAGCAAGTTGGTGAGGTCGGGGACGGCGGAGGTGCAACGGCGGCGACGGAATCGGGCGGCGGGGCTCCGGACTGTAGAGGCGAAAAGGTGGACGGCGGCGGCGATTCACGGCCTCCGGGCTGGATTCCTTTGGCCAGAGAGTATAGGAAGTGGCGGCGGAGCTTCCTGCTACCTTCGATTTACTCGGAGGCTCCTCAATCCGCGGCGGCGACGACGACGGCCATGGCGGCTTCGGGAGCTCGGGGAGAGAGAGGATGGGGAAACGGGGAGGAGAACCGAGGGAGGGAGCAGGTGGGCCTCGTGTGCGGCGTGCTCTCCTTGCAGGGAGAGGGCAGAGAGGGGGGGCCCGGCCATGGCGAGCTCGAGCTGGTGCGGCTCGGCCGCCCAGCTCGGTCGCTACAGGGGAGGAAGATGACCATCTTCCAGAAAACCCCCTGCACAAATATTTCCATCACGGACTAGTCCTTCTCTAATTACATAGAGGCCCTTGTCTGTTCTTATTAAAACCAGTAGTACTTCTCTGATTTAATTGAGGCATTTAAATATTTTATAAAAATCTGAGAAAATTTGGGTAGCCTCCCAACAGCATGTAAAGGCACCACAAAATTTGGCGTTGCAAAATAAAATAGTTTGGACAACATTTGTTCATTGGGTTAGTTTATGGCATTTTGCTAAATTTCAAAATGTTGCTCCTTTAATATTTTAGGGCAAGTGCAAAATATTGTTTTGAGCTCTTGGAACTTCCTTGACAAATATAAGATGTCAAGAAATTTTGTTTTGCAACTTTGAGTGCCTTCATTGTGTTGAAGTTTGTTAGAGCAATTTGGCATTTTGTTTTAGCAACTCAACATCATTTCGATACCACTGTTGTGTTAACTCAAAAGAGACATGTTTATGCATGGATGCCATAATGCAATTAACTCAAAAGTGGAAAAATTACACAGGTTTTTAGGTTCTCAGCTTTGGGCTGTTACATATCATTAATGTGCTGCGATTTTTCTATAATAAAGAACTAAAGATGGAAATGTGCATGCTCACCCGTTGGTCTCCCTCTAATATCCATGGGTATAATATGTGTCCGTATCCACACTGGCTGGATATCCAGCTATCCATGGCACTAGTAGGAAAAGGCTTATAGCCACCAGCATACCGCTGGCGGACGTGTCCGCCCGCCAGCGCTTCGACCGCTGGCGGGCGGTTTTTCGAGTCCGCCACTGGTTCTGGGCGTACCGCTGGCGGACGCAATCTATGCCCGCCAGCGGTAGGCGCAGAAATTAGGGAGGAGGCGGGGCAAACTACCGCTGGCGGGCAGCATACGTGCCCGTCAGAGGTACTAAATATACCACTGGCGGACGATAAATAGGGCCCGCCAGCGGTAGTTGCGTCGGCTGAGCTCAGCGGGAAAAAAGGTGGCAGTACCGCTGGCGGGCGGACTGCACCGTCCGCCAGCGGTAAGTTCAGTACCGCTGGCGGGCACACTGAAGCGTCCGCCAGCGGTAACCTAGGAAAGTGACATAAGTACGGCCGCACCTACCACCTTGGTCACTTATTGCACTTCACTCTTCTCTCTTAGCTCGAGTTTCCCCATTTGTGGCTCCTTTCCCCCATGAAATTAACCACTTTTAGCCAACAAAAAGTGATTTAGTTGATAGATCCCACTAGATATCTCTCCCACATCCTACTTTGACCAAAAGAAATCCACTCAAGTCACTCATATCTCAAGATCTAGATTTCATCTTCGGTCGACTTCCGCGGTTATTTTGACGTGTGTTTTAACTTATTAAGGTGATGTTTATCTTTTAACCATGCGAAATGCTGGATGAAAAATGGCTGGGAATGTGTGAAATTGAGTTGTCATGAATAAATTTGTATTGTGATGTGTGAAATTTAATGAGGGTGCCAATACCATGCCGGAATGTTGATTCATTTTCCGTTGCGGCAACTTTTGGCACTCTCCTTGGGTCCTATTTGTAGGAAGGTCATGGTGAATTTTTTCGTGAAACCCGATAAAATATTAAATGGTGCTTAATTATTGTCTTGATTATACAACGTGCAGGTGATAATGGTTATTATGAGTGAACGTGTCGTGAATACATACTTGAGACACGCGATGAAAGACATGCTGCAGAATAAACACAAAGATATACAGTGTCCGTGTCGCGCATGCAAACTCGAGGTCAGCATCAATCCATTTACTGGAGATTTCTGGAACACCTGCTCTTCCGTGGTTTCATGGATGGCCACACTCGCCGGTTAACAGATGATGAACATGATGGAAATGATTGTGCGCCGGAAGGAAATAATCAGGATCTAGGGCAGCAAGACAATAACGACGAGGGGCAAGAAGACGAAGAGCCTGATCCGGATCCCGTGCAACATGATGAGAAGACGATGATGACCATGTGGTACCAGAATAGGAGGACACACGGACACCGCTAACTTCAGTCGTGCGGGACCCTCATCTAACAGAATTGTTTCTTCAGAAGACAGCTAACAGGGAATCTAAGCTGGCGCAATTGGAGAAAGATTCAAATACTCCGTTTTATCCAGGCTGCGACCCAGAAGATTCCCGCTTGAAAGTATCGCTTGATTTTTTGCAGATGAAGACAAGACACAAATTGAGCGATATAAGCGTCGACGCTAACCTGGAATACTTGCACGGTATCCTTCCGAAGGGCAACACGTGTCCTAAAAGTTGTGACGAAGCCAAGAAAGTCGTGTGCCCCTTTGATTTACCGCACGAGAGGTACCATGTGTGCATCTTCGATTGCTACATATTTCGGAAAGAGGACGCGGGAATGACAAAATGTCCAGTGTGCAATGCCGATCGATACAAGACAGGGAAGAAAGCCCCTTGCAAAGTTGTGTGGTACTTTCCGCTCATTCCTCGTTGATACGTGCATTTTATATCATCATTTATGCAACCTTTTAGTAGCATATTAGAATTTTATTTGCACTGTTATATCATTGTTTTTACATGTTTTAGATGATTTAGGGGACTTTCATACAAAGTCCCTATTTTTGGTATTTAATTTCTGGGAGGCAGAAAACCCCATTTTCTTGTTTTTATTGTTTCAGGAGCTACAGGAATCCAAATAGTAAAAGGAAAAATACCACGTCAGTTTTTCATCGGGAGAAAAGACAGTAGGAAGAAGACCGAAGAGAGGAGAGCCACGAGGCCCAAAACAAGGGGGCCCATGCGGCCCATGTACCTGGCCGCGTGGGACCCACCAAGTGGAGCCTCGAGCACCTCCTCGCCTGGGGCTTTTTAGCGACGCCTTCGTCTCGCCCGAAAAGCTACGCCCTAATTTTCACGAAACCATCCGAGGCCGTGGCGGCGGCGAAACTCCTGATTCCCTCCGAGGGGGATCAAATCATGCTGCTTTGGAGCTCCGGAGAAGGGGGAAATCATGGTCATCGTCATCACCTCTCCTCCTTGGCGTGGGAGGAGGCCTCTACATCATCACCTCCATCAAGACCAGCACCATCTCCATCCTCATCACCGTGATCCACTCCGTTCCCCTCGTAGTTTGAGAGTTGCTATACCCTAGATACTTGTCTTGTGCTACTATTCATGTTTGTAATTGAGTACTTGTCATTATTTGTGGGTGAAGTTATATTTTCAGATTGTGTTGTACCACTTATGCCACTGAATATCATCATGTTTGCACGTTGTGAGTAGTTCCCGTATGTTCCTGAGGGCATAGGATGAATTGGCAATGATTTATATATAACATGTGTTGGTATTTTGTCAAGAGTTTATCTTTTATGTGTTTTTATGATGGTGTTGTGCGAACGTCGACTGCACAACACTTCACCTTTATGGGCTCATAGGAGAACACCGTAGTATAATGAATTGAGGAAGACTTGAGAGGACAAGTAAACCTGAGACCGAGTCATGAAGTTATATTATGGGGTATTAGTATCGGGGACCTTAGAGTGTAATGCTATGGTGGGACATTATGTCTTAATAATTCTTGTGCAGTCATTTACTTGGCCACATGATCCATCATAAGGGGATGTAGTCTATTTATTTAGCTATACCGAATTATGGCTCCGTCCAAAGAAGATTAAAACTTGACAAGATATTCAACGTGTTGTTTAATAAATCTCTATGCCTAGCAATATCCATGCCGCCCTCGGGAACGTTTTCCACATATAAGTTACACATCACTTGAGATTGTCCTCTTGCTACATAAGAGGATTGGGCTTTCTCTCATTGAGAGCTTTCACTTGCTACTATTTATTTTCAGCATTGCAACTATACAACCAAAAATACCAAAAACACTTGCATCTTTTATTGTTTTATTTATCAATCTTGCTAACCAATATCTTCAGCTCCTCGTGGGTTCGACAACCTTTTCTAATTGAAAGGTACTACAACTGATCTCCTGCACTTGGGAGTCATCAAGATACTTTTCTAGCGCCGTTGCCGGGGAGCGTTGCGCTATTGGTAAGAAGTTTGGTAAGGAAACTTGAAAGCTGAATTTTATTTGCTGTTTTATCTCATTGATATTATGACATTTATGAATCGTTCTTTGCTGCACCTTGCTCTATATGAAAGTGCTTATGCTACTACTCCTAAAGTGGTTGAAATTACTGTGCCTGAGATACCTAAAGTGGGATTTAAAATTCCCATTGGTCATGTTAAAAGAGTTATGAAAGATCCATTTGCAGGGGATGGAACTAAGTCTGCACGTGAACACGTGGAGAGAATTGAAGACATATGTGGCTTATTTGGACTTCCTGGTATTTCTGAAGATCAGGTAAAAAGGAAGTTATTATATTTGTCTTTATCTGGTAATGCTCGTGATTGGTACAGGTCTTTGGATGAAGAAGTCAAGATTGAATGGAGTATCTTGAGGAAGGTTTTCTTTCTTAAATATTTTACTCCTAAAGAAGCTTATGTTAACCGCTGCTATATATTCAACTTTTGGCCACATCTGGGAGAGAGTATTACTCAAGCTTGGGGGGAGGTTAAAGGAACTCCTTCGCAAGAATCCTTGTCATGATCTTACAAGGAAACTTATATTGACAAACTTTTATGTGAGGCTACCTATGAAGCACAAGGAAATTCTGGATAATTCATCTGGTGGAAGTTTTACTAATAATACTGAAGAAGAAGCATGGAATCTATTGGAGACTATTTCTGAAAATACTAGTCATTGGGATCTTGATAAAGGTAATGAGCCCTATTTTGATTATGAATATTCATGTGTAGAGAACTTGTGGCGCCCCGACCCGACTGCTATACAGTGATGCTGTGTGTCACCGGTTAAGCGATACAACCGGAGGTTACGGGTTTACCGATCCTCGGCCAAAACCTTTGGCAGGTGTTGCTCAGAATGGATCATTGGCAACACAACGCCCCGATTGATGCCTTAACACAGGCACAACCTCACTGCATAATAGAGAGATCAAGACTTGTGGAACAACTGGCGCATCACAGACTCTACGACACAAAACATTATAGTTCAACTCTTATAATAGAGAAAGATAGCAAAATTACAACCAGAGGTCACAGACCCAACATTACAACATGCGGAAGCGAATTAGGTTGTTCTAAACAACAAGATCCAAAATATGGCCTAAGAGGCCTACAGATAAACATCACAGCGCCAGCTGTTCCGGGATGTCCCAAGCTGCCACCTGGGAACCCCAGACTACTCGTCGACGTCCACGAAGAACCCTCCTTCGAGGTCGGTGAAGTCCTCCTCTGAAACAAAACAAACGACGTTGAGTTCGACGAACTTGCAAGATTATATATAGAGCTTTAGCTCGATGAGCCTTTCAAAGTTTTATGGCTGTTTTGCATAAAGCTGATTTTATTTATGAAAACATAACTCAATGGCATCGACTATTCAGAGTATTTTCAAATAGGGGTAAGAAGTGACTCTTTTCTTCTGATCACCTTTCTCACATCAACCATCATCAACCACTGTACCTGTTCATCAAAGGCACCTCCCCGAATCACCCTCGAGGAAGCTCACCTTGCATTTGTGAGTGGTACCTCTAGTACCCCGTTTTTAATCATTCTGTTGAAGTTATTCTATGATCTTACCTTCACTTCCCAAGTTCGTCCATAACCGTGGACACGGCTTTTCGAAAAGATTTAACCCTGCAGGGGTGTACAATGTTTACCACGCGTACCATCCGGCCCATTACCTAGCTTTTAGCTCTCTTCCATGGAGAGCCGGCTGGGTGGGAGCGGTGTCGACTTCTCCCCCGTTAAGGACTTTCCAGGATCATCAGTGGCGGTAGGACAAGGGTACCTCCAGCACCCTGTCCCGCGGCCACTTATTTTTCTGACACCACCATCCTCATCTCAGTTCATCCCACCATCATCACGCACGCGCAAATGGAAGCCCGAACTAGAGGACCCTGGCTAGCCCCGCCCGAGTTATTTAGTCTATGAGGGTTCCTGCAATTGCATAGGCCTCACGCATGGGTGCACGCTCAGTCTTGGTTCAGGAGGTATAGAACTCGCTCCTAGGCGGCGAGAACGAGACAAAACACCACAACCACAGTGGCCTCTCATCCCCACCTTTAAGCATTTTATTATCCGACACCACAATTTCTCCACCATCATTCTCATCTCAACACCTGTTTCCAACATGAACCAACCATCGTATAGCTATGCAATTAACTAAGCATGGCTAAGCATCAACATAGCATAGTAAGTATCTCGGCCAACAATACAAACCTATGGATAATAGGGAGGGAAACAGGTAATGGCATCGGAAACTTAATGCAACTATAGGATACTCTATTCCAATAAAATTGACATTTAGAACCGCATGCAATATTATAGTGGAGAAAATATTTGCGGAAACATAGGATAAGATATGCTCAGAGGGGGGATTACGCTTGCCTTGATCAACGTGCTGGAAGTACGGATCGTCGGGGTATTGCGGTGTTGTGACCCCGGTTGCTTGATCTAACGAAGCATAACAACGGAGAAGCGATCAATCACCACACAAGCTTTGACGAAGGCAATGCGCAAACACATGATGTCATGACATGTTAAATCCCGGAGAGGGGAATGATGCATCTATTCAATTTAAACGGAGCTCGGACGCGTAAGGGGGCACATCTCGGATATTCCGTGGATTTAAGTAAAGCGGCATATTTACTTGTTGAACAAGGTAGTTGATACCCTAAGATTAAATTGTAGATGAATGACATGAGCATGATATTTATTTTAATGAGTAAATCACATTTTTCCGGACATTTTGAGATATAACACGCATTTTTCGGAATCACCGATAACAAGTTATTACCCTTTACCTTCCCTCTTTTAAATATGCTCGGGGTATACTTTATTCCAACCTAGAACAATTATCTAATCCAATTAGAAAGAAGAAAAACTTAAGTGGCAAAGAAAAAATTGGCTCTGTAC